>CM061280.1:53605029-56005029 GCA_030848825.1 Tadarida brasiliensis
GTTCAAGTCATAAATTGATTTAGTCTATTGGGTTATATAATATAGACCCTGAGAGATTTGAAAGAACTTGATAGTATGATTTGCACAATAGCAATACTCTATCTGACTGGGGTTGAGAAATATCAATTTTCAGAGCCATAATTTCATCAAGAAATTTATTTTCTTCTGTACATGGGTAAAGCATATATAGTTGACCCTTGAACAACATAGGGGTTAAGGACATCAAATCCTCATTCAGTTGAGGTCTTACTGATAACATGAACAGTCTATTGACACGTGTTTTGTATATGTATTGTATACTGTATTCTTACATTAGAATGAGTTAGATAAAATGTAATAAAGAAAATCATAAGGAAGGGACAATATATGTACAGTATATGTAGTTATTGAAAAAAAATCTGCATATAAGTGGACCCACACAGTTCAAACCAGTGTGGTTCAAGGGTCAAGTGTAATTCATGAGCCAGCTCATGTGCTGGTAAGTTGTGTTTTTAACTGTGCCTTGTATTTAGGAAAGAGGGTAATCACCTAAATAGTGTGATTTTATCTGCATCTCTTATCAATTCACTAATATTTGATGCTCTTTTAATAGGGAACAAAATATGTTTTCAATAATTAGAAAAAAATATTAAATTAATACAGAGATATAAATGACTGATATTAGATCCTTTCTTGAAATTTTTATTAGAATAAAGAAAAAAATATGAAAGTGATAGAAGGGATATAATAGGATAAAATTAATCTGACCTATCAAGGAGCCTGCTGATGTTGATAACAGACTAATATTGATAATGATGCCTCTCAGGTTCAGCAAAATTTAGAAACATTTTTTGAATAATTAGAGAATAAATAATCATAATCAATGCAGTGAAACTCCTAATTATATTCTCTTTTAAAAATGTGTGTGTGTGTGTGTGAGTGTGTGTGTATAATTTCCGAGAGAGGAAGGGGAAAGAGTGAGAGAGATAGAAACATCGATGTGAGGGAAACATCAATTGACTGCCTCCTGCACGCCTCCTACTGGGGATCGATCTGCAACCTGGGTATGTGCCCTGACTGGAAATCCAAATGGTGACCTCCTGGTACATGGGATGGCGTTCAATCAACTGAGCTACATTGACCAGGCTCTATTGTCTTTTTAAATATTAATGATTCAGAGGAGATATCAGCCAAATGATGGACTAAGAAGTTCTAGGTTCTCATTTCCCCACAGAAACATTACAACAAAACAAAACAAAACAAATAACAACCTAGAGAATAGCTAAAATGATTTTATAGGAGCTCTGGAAAACTATCAAAGGTTTATAGCTACCAGTCAAGAAAAATCAGATTTCAAATGGTAGGAAATCTCCTGGAGTTTTTACTCACCATTACCCCACTTTTTCCCTGGTTTGGAGAAGGCAGCAGCCTAGTTTCCAATTTCTTCTCTCAAACCATAGGGAACAGACCGATGTTCAAACTTATCTGTGATTTTACTGAGTGACTGGTCTCTGTTTCATTTAACATGGAGCTCAGGCAGCAAAATGTAATAGGTCTGTGTTGCAAAATCTGCTGAGAATCTAAGAACCACAGATGCATGGAACAAGAGATTATGGGTGAAAAGACTCAATTGACCATCTAAGGTTGCAGCCCAGTTCCCAATTCTGTCCTTTAAACTGGAGGAAGCAGCACAGACCTTATTTGTAACATTCTAATTTGTCTGGGGGCTGTTTAAAGGACTAATGGTTTCTGTTTTACCTAATATGGTTCTCAGGCTGGGAATACTGGTGGAAAGTAGAAAATGCTTCTTGTAAAAGTAGAAGGAGGACTACCGACCCATGAGAGCCTGAAGCAAGAGGTTATGGGTGAAGACCTACAATAGACCATCGAAGGGCCCAAGGAGAAGCTGGGGTGACACTCCTTGGAAAATTAAAATACTTAAAAGCATCCATGTGTATGGGAGAATCTAAAAATGCACACACAAGCCCAGGCAAGATGCATGCTAGAAAAAGGCTGGAAAAGACTTAACTTAAGGCTTCATCTTGGGCTGACCCCAAGGATCAAAGTTTGATCAGTTAATAAATAGAGGACATTCTGCTCAAATATTTTAATTTATATGAATTTTGATTTACCTCATTTTTTTCCTTTTTGTTACTAGTGTTTTTAGTACCATATCCAAGAATTCAACAACTACAAAATATTAACAACTGCACAGTTAATAAAATGAAGGCAAAAGATATGAATGGCCATTTCTCCAAAGAATATATACAGATGGCCAATATATACAGAATATGAAAAGATGCTCAACATCACTAATCATTAGGGGAATGCAAATAAAAAGCACAATGATATATCACTTCAAACATATGATGATGGCAAATATTTAAAGAAAAATAGAAAATAACAAAAGCCTGGGTATGGACAGTTTTATAGGGGAGTTTAACCAAACATTCAACGAATAACTAACACCCATTCTCCTCAAATTGTTCAAAAAAATTCAAGAGGAAGGAAGACTTCCAAACTCTATTTATGAGGACAGCATAATCCTAATTTGAAAGCCAGATAAAACCACTACAAAGAAAGAAAACTACAGGTCAATATCCCTAATGAACATAGATGCCAAAATCCTCAACAAAATATAGTAAATTGGATCCAGCAACATATTAAAAAAATTATTCACCAAGACCAAGTAGGATTCATCCCAGGTATGCAAGGCTGGTATAATGTTTATAAATCAATAAATGTGACACACCACATAAAGGAAATGAAAGATAAAAATCATATGATCATATCAACAGATGCTGAAAAAGTATTTGACAAAATCAGCACCCATTTCTGATAAAAACATTCAGCAAAGTGGGAATAGAGGGATCATATCTCAGTACCATAAAGGCCATACATGAAAAACCTACAGCCAACATCATACTCCATGGGAAAAAACTAAAAGCATTTCCTTTAAGAACAGGAACAAAACAGGGTTGTTCACTTTCGCCACTCTTTTTTAACATAGTACTGAAAGTCTTAGCCACAGCAATTAGACATGAAGAAAAGATAAAAGGCATCCAAATTGGAAAAGAGGAAGTGAAACTGTCATTATTTGAAGATGACATGATATTGTACATATAAAAACCTAAAGACTCCACAAAAATATACTAGATTTAATAAATGAATTCGGCCAAGTAGCAGGATACAAAGTTCACATCCAAAAATCGACGGCATTCTTTTTTTTTTAATCCTCACACAAAGATCCATTTATCTTCAGATAGAGTAGGAGAGAGAGAGAGAGAGAGAGAGAGAGAGAGAGACAGAGAGAGAGAGAGAGACAGAGAGAGAGACAGAGACAGAGACAGAGAGTCATTGATGGGAGACAGACACATCGACTGGTTGCCTCTCACATGGCCAGGGACGGAACCACAACCAAAGTACATGCCCTTGACTGGAATCAAACCCATGACTCTTTGGTCCATTGGCCAATGCTCCAAACCCTGAGCCTAACTGATCAGGGTTAATGGCATTCTTATACACCAATAATGAACACTCTGAAAGGGAAACCAAAAAATTCAAAAAATCCCATTTACCACTGTACCAAAAATAAATAAATAAATAATAAGATACCTAGAAATAAACTTAACCAAGGAGGTAAAAGTTCTGTTCTCAGAAAACTACAAGACATTTTAAAAAAACAATGTAGAGGAAGGTATAAGAAAGTGGAAACATATACCATGTTCATAAATTGGAAGAATTAACATCATTGAAATGTCCATACTACCCAAAGTAATCTACAGATTCAGTGCAATCCCTATTAAAGTATAAAGGATGTATTTCACAGATATAGAACAAATACTCCAAAAGTTTATATGGAACCAAAAAAGACCCCGAATAGCCACAGTAATCTTGAAAAAGAAGAACAAAGTGGGAAGGAACACAGTACCAGATATCAATTTATACTACAAAGCCATCGTAATCAAAACAGCCTCGCACTGGCACATGAACAGGTGTATAGATGAATGAAACAGAACAGAGAACCCCAAAATTGACCCAAGACAGTATACACAATTAATATTCGACAAAGGAGGCAAGAGTATACAATGGAGAAAAGACAGTCTCTTCAATAAATAGTGTTGGGAAAATTGGACAGGTACATACTAAATGATGAAACTAGACCACCGACTTACACCATACACAAGAATAAACTCAAAATGGACAAAATACTTAAATGTAACTCACGAAACCATAAAAACCCCAGAAGAAAATGTAAGCAGAAAAATCTCAGACATCATATGCAGAGGGATTTTCATTGATACATCGCCTAGAGCAAGAGTAACAAAGGAAAACTTTAATAAATGGGACTGCATCAAACTAAAAAGCTTCTGCGCGGCAAAATGAAAAGGGAACCCACTCTCTGGGAGAACATATTTGCCAATGATACATAGGATAAAGGGTTAATATCCAAAATATATAGAGTACTCATACAACTCAACAAAAGGAAGACAAAGAACCCAATTAAAAAATGGGCAGAGAAACTAAATAGACACCTCTCCAAACAGGACTTACAAATGGACAAGAGACCTATGAAAAAATGTTCAGCATCACTAATCATCAGAGAGATGCAAATGAAAACAATTATAAAATATCACCTCACACCTGCCAGAATGGCTGTCATCAACAAATCCTCAAAGAACAAGTGCTCGTGGGGACACGGAAAAAAGGGGACTCTAGTACATTGCTGGTGGGAATGCAGACTGGTGCAGCCACTATGAAAGCAATATAGTGTTTCCTCAAAAAATTAAAAATGGAATTGCCATTTGACCCAGTGATTCCACTTCTGGGAATATATCCTAAGAAGCTTGAAACACCAATCAGAAAGAATAGATGCACCCCTATATTCATAGCAGCACTATTTACAATAGCTAATATCTGGAAATAACCCAAGTGTCCATCAGTAGAAGAGTGTATAAAAAACTGTGGTACATTTAAACAATGGAATACTATGCAGCTGTAAGAAAGAAAGATCTCTTACCCTTTGAGACAACATGGAGAGACTTGGAGAGTATTATGCTAAGCGAAATAAACCAGCCAGAATAAGACAAGTACCACATGATTTCACTTATTTATGAATATCATGAGCAAAAACTCTCAATCAAATTTATTCAGAATCTTGGAAGTAGGGAACAGACTGATAAATCTCAGAAGCATGGGGGTTGAAGGGGGTATGAAGAGATAATCCAACATATTTATATGCATGTATGCACAACCGATGGATACAGACAATAGTTTAGGGAAAGCAGGAGGGGGTGGGAGTGGGGACGAGAGGATCAATGGGGTAAAAAGGGGGGCATTTGTAATACTTTCAACAATATAAATAAATAAATACATAAATAAATAAAAGAAAATAACAAGTGTCAAGATGTGGAAAAATTGAAACCTTTGTGCATTGTTGATGGGAATATAAAATGATTCAGTGGCTGTGGAGTAGAGAAGGGTGATTCCTCAAAACATTAAAAGTCGAAACACCATATGACATAGCAATTCTACTTTTGGGTATACATGCAAAGGAATTGAAATTAGGGATTTGAGCAGATATTTGTATACCCATGTTCATGGCAACATTATTCAAATTGACAAAAGGTGGAAACAATACAAATGTGCATTCATAGATGAGTGGATAAAATATGGTATACGCATACAATGAATGAACCTTGAGGACATTATGCTAAATCAAATAACCCAGTCACAGGACAAATACTGTATGATTACACTTATATGAGATATCTAAATTAGTCAACTTCATAGAGATAAAACATAGAATAGTGTCTGTCAGGGGCTGAGAGGAAAGAAGGGTGTTATTTATTGGATACAGAATGTCAGCTTGAGAATATAAAAAAGTTCCACAACAATGAGAATGTAGTTAATACCACTGAACTGTATACTTAAGATGGTCAAACGCCAAATGTTATGTTATATGCATTTTACCACAATAAAAATACAAATTAAAAAATTAACAATTCATATATTAAACACATGGCAATTTTCTTGTAACCAAATACTTAATAACAATCATCATAGCGACTTGCATACAGAAGATAGGTAAGATAAAGTGTACTTTATTCCATGTGTGAGAATGAGGGTGCTTTATGTCTTTTAGAAAGAATAGATAGGAATTTTCCCCATGGTATTATTTATAATGTCTATTAACATTGGGTGAATGTTTATATAACCTGCTGAAAAGCACTTAAAATGCAAAACTTAAGAGCAAATATCCACAAAGGAAACAATTTTTATTTATTGATTGATTTTAGAGAGAGAGAGGAAGGGAGAGGGAGAGAGAGATAGAAACATCGATGACATAGAGCATCCATTGGCCGCCTCCTACATGCCCCCACTGGGGACTTGGGCCACAACCTGTGCATGTGTCCTGACCGGAAATCAAACCAGTGACCTCTTGGTGCATGGGTTGATGCTCAACCACTGAGCCACACCGGCTGGGCAGGAACTTTTTTTTATTAAAGTACAAATAAAATGGAAAGGCCAACAGTAAAGAAAATGTATATACTATAACTTCATGCATCAACATGGATGAATTTTACAAACAATAATATTCAGCAAAATAAGCCCCAAACAAAAGAATATATCCTCTATGAAACCACTTACATTACCTGATGATTTCCAAACTTGATGATTTGAGCAGTTTTTTTTCTATATATAGATGTTATACTACAATTAAAAGTTTATTTTGATTATTTATTTTAAAATATCAGGGAAACACTCCAAATGTACATCAGTAGAAGACAGAATAAACAAATTTTGACTTATTTGCACAATGACTTGCTATTCTACAATGCCAAGGAACAAACTACTGATACACTCAACAATAAGGATGGATCTCACTGACATTATGCTGACAGGACCTGGGAACAAAAAGAACATATAGTGTGATTTGTTTATATAAACTGCTAGAAGAGATAAAACTCGTCAATGGTGCAAAATGAACTACTATTGACGGTGCTGTGTGTGGTGAGATTGACTGGGAAGGGACATTAAGTCACTTTCTGGGGTAAGGATATGAGACACTTTCAATTTGTACATTTATAAATATGTTTTTATTGATTTTTTAAAGAGAGAGGAAGGGAGAGAGAGATGGAAACATCTATGTGAGAGAAAAACATCCATCTGCTGCCTCCTGCACTCCCCTTACTGGGGATCAAGCCCGCAACCCTGGCATGTGTCCCAACTGGGAATTGAACCAGGACCTCTCAGTCCATGGGACGACACTCAATCCACTGAGCCACGCTGGCCAGCCTGGATTTGTATATTTCTAATTTGAACACAAAATAATGAATTTGTAAACAAAATGAATGAGTGAATGAATGAATGCAAGCTGCCTTTATTTTTTAAAATGTGTCATTTGACGCAAAAATTTCACTTGTAAAAATTACTCTAAGGAGATAATGACATGCATCTATCCATGTATCTATGTATCTATCATCTATTTACCATATTATACTTTCTTGAGGTTTCTTGGAGTATATTATCAAATCTAGGACAATCTGCATTTCCTTTGTTTGGGGATCATTTGAATAAAATGAAAAAAGTATGTGCCATTTAAAATTGGAATGTTTATCTAGGTTTATTGACAGGGAAAAACGTACATGTTTTTTTAAATACAAAAATATATTAAAATAGTAAATGTAGGACTACTCTTTATATATAAATATGATTTACCTACATATATAATATTTGTATATAAAAACAATATTTATATATAATATATTAAAATAGTAAATGTAGTATTGCTCTTTATATGTAAATATTATTTTTGAAGGTAAGTAGGTAGTTACACAGAGAACAGATTCATGAAAAGATAGACACAAAATAGTTAACACTGTCTTTTCTTAAGAATTTGATTCAAAGTAAATTTTATTTTAATATTTATACATTATATCAAAAATTGTTATGATAATATATTATTTACATAAGCAGAGAAAATATAAAGCTATTTTTATTCTGAAAAATAAAATTCAAGTTACTTTTGAAAATAATTTCTCTTTCAATTAATGTGAGGAAATGCATAATTCCTTCTCCCAGGGAATTAAATAACACTAAGAAATAGTTAATTATGTAGAAAAACAGATGAACAACAATTTCTGTATTCTCTACCATTTATTTATAGTCAGTAACAAGATTTTTTCATTTCTAGAATTAATAAACAATTCTAAAAATATAAATAATGTAAGTGTATTCTAATTAACTTGTCTCTTCATGGCATGTGTGTGTGTGTGCATCTGTGTATAATTTTAGTTTTAAATAGTATTCTCTTATATTCGGTGTTCATATACAAAATGCAGATAGTTGTCAAAGAGACAAGATAAGAGAAGATGTGTTTGTCTACCTTCCAGAAGTGAAGATTTCTAACATTGCTTTCACTTTACAGATAGCACTTGAGGTAAGCAGACTAGCTGAAAAAAATTCAACCTATATTTTCTACTCTTTTTGGCATTTTTACAGGTTGCTTAATGTTATAATAAGCAAGAAAAAAAGTTTAAGGGTTAATTAAAACCGTATTAATGGAATTGTATAATGTGCATCCTCAAGAGCCTTTCGTTATAATACAAAGAAGTTTATTCCAAATCGTTTACTCCAGCGTGCTTAAGACTAATGAATAGTAGGCATTTGAATTGTGAATAGAAGTAAAGATACTATGTAATATGAATAATAATTATTTTTAACAAATCATATGCCTGACAGTTGTTAATTACCATAAAGAATATATAATAAATGAAAATGAATGATATTTAGCCTAGTTGGAGAAACCTTACCTTACTCTTTCATCCAAGCAAATTTGTCCACCAGTTTCAGTAGCCATTTAGACATGTACAATAGTACAAAAACCTCACTTCTTTTACAAAGAGCTACAAGCATGTTCTGTTATTTATAGAACATCTCTTCAAAATGTCCATTTTAAAGGAGTACTTATATAAGTGATACAGGGCACCTCTGTCAGACACCAGAGAGGTGTTATAGGACAGGGCTCTGAGTTGCAGGGAGAGGACTGTCCCCAACCTCGATTCTTGTCTTTTCGTATAAATGAATTTATATGGGAAAACTCCAGATGACTGCATTGTGTAAAAAATATATATATTAAAGCAATGAAAGCAAGCAAATTTTATTAAAGAAACAAGCAAACCTATACATCTGGTTATGAAGCACAGACGGGCTCTCAGCTAATCTGAAAAGTGACTTGGGTGGGGGTCCGAGGCGTTATATACCCCTCTGTCTATAGGCTTCAAAATTCCTCTGCTGAATATTTTGGTACACATTAATTCTCAAAGTCTCTTTTTACTTTGTTGTGGCCTTCCCAGAATTAATGAGAAGCACCTGGCAATTTTATCTTGTCAAACCTTGAGACTGCTGGCTTTTCTGCTTAGGGAGTAAAAAAATAAAACTGCCCTTCTCTTCTGTCCCCTTCCTTAAAATGGCTGATTTCTTTGTTGAGTGGATGAGAAAGTCTCCTTCCTTCTCTCCTGCATTCGTTTATTAGGGACGTTTTTAACCAATTGCTCTCAAGTGTCCTTGGCTGGGGAAGATAATGGCTTGTTCAACCTTGTTTTAACTTTCTTGTATCAGTTTCTCTATTTCTCCTGTCCTGGAATTTTCCTAGATTCTTATCACCCCATAACATAAGGATTAGCTATTACTTACAGAAACTGAAACAAATTAAAGTATCTTTTCCTAAGTGTTAAACATCTTTATTTTCCAAAATGAAAATTGATTCATTGTTGTTGAATCGATTTTCAGATTAGAAAAGTCATAGTTTACTATAGTCTGGTAAATAGACTCTAATATTTGCATGCAGATGATTATTTGGGAGTGGTCTCAAAAACATCATCTGTGAGTGAGTGGAGAAGGAGGTTGGGCAGAGGGAGTTAGTTGAACTGTCACAAGATTGCACCAGAGGCCTTGACCAAACTCACAGGGAGGCAAGGTTGTCCAGACTTTGTAACTTCTTCATCAATCAGTCCTTAGATGTGGGATGACCCCAGGGAAAGAAAGTCACTTTGGGGAAAGCACCTCTTTTAAACTGACTACAATGCAGCTGGATGAATAATGTCATAGGCACAAAGAAGGGAGGAATCAATCTGGATGTTTTACCATAGCATCCACTACAACTAGTATAAACTGCACACAATGCTAGAACTTGTAAAGAAAAAACTAAAAACCTCCCATAATCTCATCAACCACACATATGTATGGTTAACATTTTGTTTGATGTTTATATATCACCCAAGCCTAAAATTCTGCAAGTCATTCCTGAGTACCCCTTTTCCCTCTTCTTTACTCTCACAACCAATAACCTAGCAACTGTTCACAATTTTATACACTAAATGTTCCTTAAATCTATCATTCTTCCAATGTTATCCCCATTTCATGGCCCTAATTCAGGCCTTCATCATTTCTTCCTTCATTTATGACTTCTGCAGTTTTACTGATTCGCTAACTAATTGGTGGTTGTTTTTTCACTCCTTCTTGCCTTAAGTCTTTCAGCCAGACTTTTTCTTCCCAACATATACTACAATGTTTTAAGATTTGGGTTTGCTTAATTGTATTATTTTTCCCTGAAATATTATTTCTGAGTCTAACATGCCAGTGCCCTCCGCCAAATACATACACAAACCCCCATGTGCTCCATGACTGATCTGTTTAACTCCTCCTCATCTTTTCAGGCTCGGTGTTCCCTTACAGTGTCCCCAACCCTCAATCTAGTCTGTGTTCTCAAATTCCACTCAAGATACCTCTATTAGAATATTTACTAATATATGCTTAAAGACTTCCAGTGACTTTCCATTATGTTTACTATAAAATTCAAACTTCTTACTCTGGTTTACAAAGCCCTACATAATCTGACCTTTGCTTGCCTTTCAGAATCTGTCATGATCCATCCCTTCTCCTTTCTTTTTATTCTATTATTATGATTATTATTATCATTTAGTGTTTTTAGGTGTAAAGCTTAGTTGTTAGACAATCACAAACTGCACAAAATGTTCCCCTTGATATTTCCAGTACCCCAACTGGCACCATACACAGTTATCAAAATATTATTGACCATTTCTTTCTGTTCTTTAACTATGTATCCACCAAGATCATTCATGCTTTGGGGCCTCTTTGCTTAGCTGTGCCCTATGGCATGAATGTTATTGTCTCTAAACTTTACATGGCTTTGCTTCTTGTCATTGAGTTCTCCAGTTAAATATTATCTTCTGGGAGAGCTCTCTTGAGCACTCCAGCTTAGTTGCCCAGTAATTAGCACAGCCCTCTTTAATTTTCTTCATAGCACTTATCACAAGGTGTAACTACTTTGGCTACTGTCTCCCGCCACTATCTAAATATAATTTCTATATTACAGATCTATGCTTGGTTTATCTACCACTGTTTCCCCAGTATCCAGAAAATTGCTTGACACATAGTAGTCTATTGATAAATATTTAGTGAATAAATAAATAAATACATGTTTTTGTCTTTGTTTTTTATTAAATTATATGTTTCTCAAAACTAGAACATGTGCCTTAATTTGACATCCCTCTGTTTATTACCAGCTCCAAACAAAAGTGCCTAAACTAAGCATAGATTAAATAATGTTGTACGATTTAATTGTTTTATTTTTATAATTTGGGGTAATGTATTGTGCGATTCTTGGGATCATGTCTATTTGACATACTTTGTGATTGCTTGTTTTACATTCCCTAAAATCTCAGAGAAATATTCTAGGTCTATGAGTTAATTTTCTTTTCTCAAAATCATCTATATCCTGACTTTATCCCTTCATTCCTTCCTGAGAAATGAAGGCCAAAAGCTTCTTGGGGTTTTCATGAAGATGACACACACACTCACCCAGCTGCTGTGGCTCAGTGGATTGAGTGTCGTCCCATGGACTGAGATGTCCTGGTTCAATTCCCAATAGGGGCACATGCCTGGGTTACAGGCTTGACCTCCAGTGGGGGACATGCAAGATGCAGCCAATCAATGTGTCTCTCTCATCGATGTTTCTATCTGTGTCTCTCTATCCATCCTTCTCTCTCTAAGAGCCAATAAAGATATATTTAAAAAATAGTAGACAAACCCACTGGAGTGGGACTGTCCCAAAGGGTATCATGGCTCATACAAGAAAACAAGGCTGTTGCTGAGCAGAGTCAAGAGATTTGTTCCATACAAGTAGACTAGAGAAATATGTAAATATATAAAGGATAGGAGTACTCTGATTTTTCTCATTGCCAGAGAAAAGAGCTACAAATGAAACAAAATAATAGAAGGGAGAGGCTAGTATTGAATTCTGTGGATAGGTTTCAGAACTGTAAGTATTGGAGAATCAAACACCAGAGATACATATAACCAGGATAATGAGTTTTACCCTGAAAAGTATAAAACATTGCTGAAATAAATTGAAGAAGACATAAGTAAGTGGAAAGACATCCTGCGTTTATCATAGGAAGACTTGATATTGTCAAGATAGCAATACTACTCAAAGTGTCTATGGATTCAGTGCAATCTAATACACATTTCAGCAGCCTGTTTCTGCAGAAATACAGGCTTATCCTCAAATTCCTATGGAGTTTCAAGGGGACTTGAATAGCAAAAACAATTTTGAAAAAGAAGAATAAATTTGAATACCATACTACAAACTATGGTAATCAAGACAGTGTAGTAGTTGCAAAAGTATATACATAAGACCAATAGAATAGAATTGAGAGTTCAGAAATAAACCCACGAATTGATGGACAATTGATTTTTGACAGGTTTTCCAAGTCCATACTCTTTTCATTGGATGGTGCTAAAACAACTGGATATCCACATGCAAAAGAATGAAATAAAATCACCACCTCTTATCATAGACAAAAATTAACTCAAAATTCATCAGTGACCAAAATACAAGATCTAAAACCATAGCATTTATAAGAAGGCATAAGGTTAAATCTTTATACAATGAATTCTTAGGTATAATACCAAAAACATGAAAAAACCCACAAAAATAAATAAATTGAACTCCAGGAAAATGTAAAACTTTGTGGCTCAAAGGATATTATCAAGAATGTATAAAGACAATCTGAAAAACTGGAGAAGATATTTACAAATCATATATCTAATATGAGTTCAATATCATTAGTATATAAAGAACTCCTACAATTCAACAACAAAAAAGACAATCCAATTAAAAAGTAAACAAATAACTTGAATAGACTTTTCTCCAAAGAAGATATACAAATGGCCAATAAACACATGAAAAGACACTCAACACTATTAGTCATTAGGACAATGCAAATCAAAACCACAATGAGATATCCTTTAATACCAACTAGCATAGCTATACTACAATTTTTTTTAAATAAATTTTAGTGAGGATGCAGGGAAATTAGAATTCTCATACATTTTTGGTGAGAATGTAAAATGGTACAGCTATAGTGAAAAACAGTTTGGCTGTTCTTCAAAAACCTAAACACATAATTAAGATATGATCCAGGAATTCCATTCCTCAGTATATATCCCAAAGAATCTTAAAGAATGACCCAAAGACATACTTATATACTTACTTGTACACCAGTGAACATTGCAAGTCTCTTTGTCTCTCTCTCTCTCTCTCACTATATATATATATATATATATATATATATATATATATATATATATATATAAAAAATGGGATATTTATTTATCCATCAAAGGATTGTAACAATATGAATGAACCTGGAAAACATACGCTAAGTGAAAGAAGCCAGATACAAAAAGGACAAATATTTATTATTCCACTTATATGAAATATCTATACATGCAAACTTATAGAGACAGGAAGTAGATTAGTGGTTACTGGCAGCTGTGGGAGGGAAGAATGGGCAGTTATTGCATAATGGTTACAGAGTTTCTTTTTGCAGTAATTAAAATATTTTGGAAATATCAGTGATGGTCATACAACATTGTAAACATAATTAATAACAATGAATTGTACACTAAAATACCTAAAATGGCAACTTTTATGTGTTATATACACATATATACAGCTATATATTCCAGAAAAATTAGTTATAGGGATATGGGGACATTAGGCAAAAATTATGGAAAGCTAAAGAAAATATGTACTTCACTTAACATTAATGTATTGATATTGATTCATTAATTGTGACAAATGAATCATACTAATGTTAGATGATAAGAATAGGGAAAGCCGGATGTGGTGTACATGGGAACTTTGTATTATTTTTGCAATTTTTCTATAATCTGAAACTGTTAAAAAATAAAGAATTTATTTATTTTTTATTTTTCCCAATATTTATTAATGTATTTTTGTTACAGATATTTCTCCGTTTTTCCCCCTAGACCCCATCTTCCCCATCCCACTCCCCAACCCCACACTGCCCCAGCATTGTTGTCTATGTCCATTGGTTATGCATACATGCATACAAGTTCTTTGGTTTATCTCATCCATCCTCCCCGCCCCCTCCTCTGAAGTCTGTCAGTCTGAACCATACTCCTTTCTATGTCTCTGGGTCTATTTTGTTCATCAGCTTATTTTGTTCATTATAATAAGTGAGATCATGTGGTATTTGTCTTTCTCACAAATAAGTGAGATCATGTGGTATTTGTCTTTATCTGATTGGCTTATATTGCATAGCATAATGCTCTCCAGGTCCCTCCTTATCGTCTCAAAGGATAAGAGATCTTTCATTCTTACAGGTGCTTAGTGTTCCATTGTGTATATGTAACACAGCTTTTTTATCCACTCATCTACTGATGGATACTTGGGCTGTTTACAGATATTAGCAATTGTAAATAGTGCTGCAATGAACCTAGGGGTACATCTATTTTTTCTGATTGGTGTTTCAGGCTTATTAGGATATATTCCTAGAAATAGGATCACTGGGTCAAATGGCAGATCAATTTTTAATTTTCAGAGGAAACCATATTTTTTTCCATAGTGGCTGCACCAGTCTGCATTCCCACCAGCAGTGTACTAGAGTCCCCTTTTCTCCACACCCTTGGCAGCACTTGTTTTTTGATGATTTGTTCATGGCAGCCATTCTAACAGGTGTGAAGTGATACCTCATAGTTGTTTTAATTTGCATCTCTTTGATGTTTAGTGATGTTGAGCATTTTTTCATATGTCCCTTGGCCATTTGTATCTCCTGTTTGGAGAGGTGTCTATTTAGGTCTTCTGACCATTTCTTAATTGGGTTCTTTGTCTTCCTTTTGTTGAGTTGTATGAGCACTCTATATATTTTGGAAATTAACCCCTTATCTGATGTATCGTTGGCAATTATGCTCTTCCATATAGTGGGTTACATTTCCATTTGGATGATTGTCTCATTTGCTGTGCAGTATTTCTTATGATTTTGTTTATATGTGTCCTCTCTCTTTGTTTCTTGGTGAAGATAAACAAGATTGATGGAACCTTAGCTAAATTCACCAAGAAACAAAGAGAGAGGACCCAAATACACAAAATCAGAAATGAAACAAGAGAAGTAACAACTGACACCACAGAAATACAAAGGATCATTAACAAATACTATGAACAATTATATGCCAACAAATTGGACAATATGGGAGAAATGGACAAATTTCTAGAAACACATAGTCTCCCAAGACTGAACCTGGAAGAGATAGAAAACTTGAACAGATCAATAACAATTAAAGAAATTGAAGGTGTGATCAAGACTCTCCCAGTAACCAAAAGCCCAGTCCCAGACGGCTTCACAGGCGAGTTTTACCAAACATTCAAAGAAGAACTAACACTCATTCTCCTCAAACCACTCTAAAATATTCAAGAAGAAGGAAGATTTCCAAACTCGTTTTATGAGGCCAGCATAATTTTAATTCCAAAACCAGACAAAGACCCTACATAGAAAGAAAACAGCAGGCCAATATCCCTGATGAACTTAGATGCAAAAATCCTTAACAAAATATTAGCAAATCAGATCTAACAATATATTTTAAAAAAGTATTCACCATGACCAAGTGGGATTCATCCCAGGAATGCAAGACTGGTACAATATTCACAAATCAATAAATGTGATACACCACATAAACAAAGTGAAGCTAAAAACTATATGATCTTATCAGTAGACGCTGAAAAAGCATTCGACAAAATCCAGCACCCATTTCTGATCCAAACACTCAGCAACGTGGGAATAGAGGGATCATATCTCGACATAATAAAGACCATATATGAAACACCTACAGCCAACATCATACTCAATGGGCAAAAACTACAAGCATTTCCCTTAAGAACAGGAACCAGACAGAGATGCCCACTTTCACCACTCTTATTTAACATCATATTGGAAGTCTTAAGCACAGCAATGAGACATGAAGAAAAAATAAAAGATATCCAAATTGGAAAGGAGGAAGTGAAACTGTTATTATTCACATATGACACGATAATGTACATAGAAAACCCTGTAGATTCCTTAAAAAATCTACTAGATTTAATAAATGAATTTGGCAAGGTAGGAGGGTACAAGATTAACTTCAAGAAATTGATGTCATTCTTATACACCAATAATGAAATCACAGAAAGAGAAACTAAAATTTAATTCCATTTACCATTGCAGCAAAAAAATTAAGATACCTAGAAATAAACTTAACCAAAGAAGTAAAATACCTATTTGCGGAAAACTACAGGAAATTGCAAAAAGAAATAGAGGAATATATAAAAAAAAGTGGAAGCACATACCTTGTTCATGGATTGGAAGAATTAACATCATTAAAATGTCCACACTACACAAAGCTATCTACAGATTCAATGCAATCCCCATCAAAATACCAAAGAAATATTTCACAGAACTAGAACAAATACTTAAAAAGTTCATATGGAACCCAAAAGGACCCTGAATAGCCACAGGAATCATGAAAAAGAAGGACAAAGTAGGAGGGATCTCTATGTTTCACTGATCTTTTGAATTTTGTTTGTTTGTTTGTTCTCTATGTTGTTTATTTCTACTCTAATCTTTACTATTTCTTTCCTTCTACTTGCTCTGGAGGTTTCTTTTTGTTTCTTTCTAGTTTTTTAAGTTATGAGGTTAAATAGTCAATTAGAAATTTTTCTTGTTTCTTGAGGTAGGACTGTAGTGCTATGAACTTCCCCCTCAGGACTACTTTCGCTGGATATCATAAATTTTGTGTTGTGTGTTCATTTCCATTGGTTTCCAGGAATTTTTTAATTTTTTCTTTGATCTCCTTGGTAACCCATTCATTGTTTAATAACATGTTATTTAGCCTCCATTTGCTAATATGTCTTTGTGTGTTTTTGTTGTAATTGTTTTTTAGTTTCATGCCATTGTGATCTGGGAAGATGCTTGATATGATTTCAATCTTCTTGAACTTGTAGAGACTTAGTTTGTGTCCTAACATGCTAACATGTGGTCTATCTTTGAGAATGTCCCATGTGCACTTGAGAAGAGTGTGAATTCTGCAGTTTTGTTGTGTAAATCTCTGTAGATATCTATTAAATCCATTTGATCTAGTGCATTATTTAGAGTCTCTATTTCCTTGTTAATTTTTTGTCTAGAGGATCTATCCAGTGATGTCAGTGGGGTGATGAAGTCCCCTGCTATGATTGTATTGCTGTTGATTTCTCCTTTGAAGTCCTCCAGAAGATTTTTAATATATTTTGGTGCTCCTATATTGGGTGCATATATGTTTACCAAGGTTATATCTTCCTGTTGGATAGATCCTTTCAATATTATGTAGTGGCTTTTGTTGTCTCTAGTTATGGCCTTCATTTTGAAGTCTATTTTTATCAGATATGAGTATTGCTACCCCACCTTTTGTTTCCTTGCATTTGCTTGGAAGATTTTTTTCCATTCCTTCACTTTCAACCTATGTGAGTCTTTTGTTGTGAGGTGGGTCTCTTGTGAACAACATATATGTGAGTCCTATTTCTTATCCAATCAGCTAATCTGTGTCTTTTGATCAGAACATTCAATCTGTTTATATTTAAGGTTATTATTGATATGTACTTATTTATTGCCATTTTTGTTTATTGTGGTTATATTTTTCTTCCTATTTCTTCTACTAATTACTGCAGTCCTTTAACATTTCTTACAATGCTGGTTTGGTGCTAATATATTCCCTTAGCCTTTTTTTTTGTCTGGGAAGCTATTTATTTCACCTTCTATTTTGAATGATAGCCTTGCTGGATAGAGTAGTCTTGGATTCATATCCTTATTTTTTATGACCTTGATTACTTCATGCCATTCCCTTCTGGCCTGTAGTGTTTCTGTTGAGAAGTCAACTGATAGCCTTATGGGGATTCCTTTGTATGTAACCTGTTGCTTTTCTCTTGCTGCCTTTAGGATTCTCTCTTTGTCTTTAATTTTTGGTATTTTAGTTATTATGTGTCTTGGTGTGGGCTTGTTTGGGTTCTTCTTACTTGGGGTTCTCTGTGGTTCTTGAACTTGAATGCCTTTTTCCTTCACCAAGTTAGGGAAGTTTTCTGTCACTATTTATTCAAATATATTCTCTAACCCTTGCTCATTTTATTCTTCTTCTGGAACTGTTATTATTCTAATGTTGTTACATTTCATGTTTTCCCACAGTTGTCTTAAGCTGTCTTCCTGTTTTTTAATTGTTTGTTTTGTTTTTTTTTTGGTTTTCTGATAGGGTAATTTTTTCTACCCTGTCTTCTAATTCACTGATCCAGTTCTCAGGTTCCTCTGCTCTGCTGGTTATTCTTTCCAATGTGTTCTTTATTTACGCTATGTCATTTTTCATTTACAATTGCTTGGTTTTCAGTGTCTCTATATCTTTACTCATGGTTCTGAGCTCTTTACTCATGCTGGTGAGCTTCCTCATTATCATCTGTCTGAACTCTACCTCTGATAACTTGCTTAACTGCATTTCATTTATCTCACCTTCAGTGGAGTTCTCTTGTTCTTTCATTTGGGATTTGTTTCTTTGTTTCACTGTCATGGGCATGATGTGTTGTGGTCCTCAGCCCCGAGGACTGTCAGCATTTTATTTTTATAGGGCAAATCATGGCATTCTCCCAACTCTAGCTCTGCATCACTACTGAGTCCCCATTGTCTAATGTCCTTGTCCTTGCAAGTAATCTGCTTGTACTATTCCCATTGAAGGCCAGTGCGTGCGCTCGTCCCTTCATGCTCCCCCTGTTTGCAGAGTGGGAGTGTCTTGGCTTGTGTGCAAGACTTCAGAAATTTAGGGAATTAGTACGATCACTTCTGCAAGGTCAGTTGTTTGCAAGCTGCCCTTTTCTGCCTATGTTTGCATAAAGCAGAAGCAGAGACCTGATCTTTTCTGCAGATTCCTTAAGCAGGAGCAGAGACTTGACTTGATCTTTTCTGCCTCCTTCATTTCACCAATTTGGCTATCTCTGTGGGTTTTGGAACCTGCCAAATTTTCCCTGTCACTGTTGGTGTTCCACTGTTTGTGCCTCCCTGTATTGGGTTTGGATGAGTGTGAGAGGATTCACGTTAAACACCACTGTGAGTCTTACTTCCCTGGGTAGATTTACAGGCCCAGGAAAGGTTCAGTTATTCTCTAGCTTTTTGCCTGGAGGGTATTAGTCTCAGTTACTTGATAAGCCTTGGGTTGTTTGTACCCCTCAGCTGAATGAAAAAAATCCCTCAGGTGTTCAGGGTAAGAGGATTTCCAGAGGGTGGGGCAGATGCTTGCTGGCTGTTAATGAGCCTCAATTTGAATTTCTCTGGCCCAGCTGGGTGGATTTAAATTTCTGAGGGAGGGGCTGTTGCTTCTCCCTGGGGCTCTGAGAAGGGGCTCTTTGAGTAATATGGCTACTATCCTGTGAGTCAATGATTCAGTACAAAACTCCCAATGTCCTCCCAGTTTTCCAAGCTCCCAAGTGTCCACACAGTTCCAGTCCAGTCTCCCCTCCCTCTGCCAGAGCCCAGGGTCAGAAGCTGTAGCTAATTTAGTGCTCTGTCTCAGTTCTCTGCACTGTGGAGCCGGCTTGGGATTTTAACCCCAAGGGAGCTGCTCACAGCTAAAACAGCTGCTGTCCGTGGGCTCCCAGCCTGCCCTCTCGTGCCTCTGCAGATCCTACCAGGCTCGATTCAGTGTACTTTTTTCCTGTCCCTGGTTATATGGTCCTCTCCATCTGCTTTTCTGTTGCTTTTTACCAATGATTTGTCTTTATTTTAGTTGTAATGCCAGTTTGGTCCTGGGAGATGATCTGTGTAGCTTCCATTTTAGAATCCAAGAATTTATTTTTAAAATGCAAAGGGATTTTGATGTAGTCCCATGTGTTCATTTTTTCCTTTGTTTCTGTTGCCTTAGGTGATGTATCAGTGAAGATTTTACTGCGTATGATGTCCTAAATTTTGTTGCCTACATTTTCTTCTAGGATTTTTATGGATTCACGAGTCACATTTAAGTCTTTTACCCATTTTGAGTTTATTCTTGTGTATGGTGTAAGTTGATGGTCTAGTTTTATTTTTTTGCATGTAGCTGTCCAATTTTCCCAACACCATTTATTAAAGAGGCTGTCTTTGCTCCATTGTATGCTCTTGCCACCTTTGTCAAATATTAATTGAGCATAATGTTTTGGGTCAATTACAGCCCAAGTGCCCATCAGTGGATGAATGGATAAAAAAGCTGTGGTACATATACACAATGGAGTACTATGCAGCTGTAAGAAAGAAAGATCTCTTATCCTTTGAGATGACATGGAGGGACCTCAAGAGTATTATCCTAAGCGAAACAAGCCAAGCAGAGAAAGACAAATATCACATGATCTCATTCATTTGTGGAATATAATAAACATAACAGTCTGGGGAACAGGGTAGACCCAGAGATGTGAAAGTAGGGTACAGACTGACAACCCTCAGAAGAGGGGGTGGGGGGAGGGAAGAGATAAACCACAGAACTTATACGCATGTATGCATAACTGATGGACATGGACAACAAAGCTGGGGAAGGGGTGGAGGGTCGGGGAGGAGGGTGTCAATGGGGAAAAAAGGA
Organism: Tadarida brasiliensis; assembly: GCA_030848825.1. Classification (NCBI taxonomy): domain Eukaryota; kingdom Metazoa; phylum Chordata; class Mammalia; order Chiroptera; family Molossidae; genus Tadarida; species Tadarida brasiliensis. The sequence goes on from CM061280.1 coordinate 53,625,988, forward strand.
AAAAATCTGTAACAAAAATAAATTAATAAAAAAATTAAAAGAAATGCAAAGGGAGAGGGTCTGGAAAATCTATTTAAAACAAACTAGTTTTTAATAATACATAGAGACACAGAAATAAAGACATTTCAGTGAAACATAAAATCCCAAAATAGACCCAATTACAAATAATAGTGATGCATCTCATAACAGAAATGAACATTTATTGGGTGTCTTCCATATGTGAAACATTTTATTTACATAATGCTCAGTCCTCCCAATGATCCTGCGAGTCAAGTACTGCATGAGCACAATTCACAGACAAGGAAATCTTGTTTCGGTGAGGTTACATAACCAGGACAACATGGCACAGCTTATAAGTAACAGAACATGAATTTGAAACCAACTCTATGATTGTCAAACATGTGATCTTTGAAGATATTTGAAATTGCTAGTAGGCAACTAAATAGTCTTCTAAATATACTTTGTAAATGCAACTATATAAACTCCATATGGATTAGACACAATTCATCAAATTATTGAAAATCAAACAATATATTTAAAATATTTATAATATTTGTGTAAAAAATGTTTTATCTTTGAAGTGATAATTACAAAAGATAAAACTGCCATGTTTGAATATAAAAATGTTAAACTATTCAATAAGAATTAAATAATATAAAATAAGCTAAAAATTGTGAAAAATATTTGCACTCCTTATAATCCAATGTTTGCATTTATGATATAACAAGAATTTATTTGACATTATAGACACTACATAAAGTTCTCAATAGAAAAATGAACAGGGGATTTGAACAGATATTTCCCATAACAGGAAATTAATGACTGAATGTGTTAGGAAATATGAATCCACACTAAGTTTAATCAAATTGGAGTCATCTTGATATTTTATGAAGGCACAAATACATTTATAGTGATAATAATCAGTACTGGTAAGGTTTTAATGTATTTCAACTTAAATGACATTACAAATTGCAATAAACCTTTTAAAAAGCAATATGGCAGTGTGGACTGTGAACCACAAAATATGCACATACTTTGACTCACTGCTAGGTTTTCTCTTAAAAAAGTAATTTAACACAGGAACAAAAAGGGCATTAAAACATCCATTGAAATGTTTATCTATAAAGGAAAATACCAACTATTATTAATTATCTTTAGTGTAATGATTTAATAATTTTTTATATCAGCATGTAAAAAGAGAACATACATTAAAATACTAATTATCAAGACTGAAAGTATACAGAAAATTATGGTATAACATTAAGGGAAAATAATAGGACAGAAGCTGATATGCAAACTATAAATGAAATGATGTAAAAATGTCTCAGTGTGAAAAGCAATCTTCATGAATGAAAACAGTTGCTTTGTTAGAGTGTTAGGATTATGTGTTCTTTGTTATTGTTTTTTAATTTATCTTGAATGCCAATTTTTGTGGAACTAAAGTGTTATTTTGTTTTAATTATCTCTATGTGAAGTCAGATATTAAATTTACAGTTACAGGTGAGGGTACCCAATAATAAGAAAGGAAGGACTCCTAGGCTGAGAAACATCTGGACACTGAGTTGTCATTAGGGACAAGGGTACAGTGGAATGAGAGAAGTTGAGAACTGAGACAAGAAATTGCTGAGAGAAGGTTAGTAGAAGAGCTTAACTACCAATGAGATGGAGAACTCCTGAAGTCAAACTATGGCTCCTGCGTCAAGAAAAAAAAAAAAAAGCTGTGAATGAATGGAGAAAGGATTAAGAATATAACTGATGCTTATTGGACCTTGAAAATCAAGTTAGAAGAAATAAAAGGCATGAGGTTGGTTATATGCATCTTCTTGTCCTAGATCTAGGTGCATCTGAATTAATCCTTTAAAACATCAAGTTTGAGTGGGAAAAAAAAACAAAAAACAAAAAACAAAACTACTTATCCCCTGGTGGCTAATGTTTATAGTTTAGTGTGATTTCTTCTTTTCCTTAGTTTGGTTTAGCTTGAGTTTTATTTTTTTACTTTTATTTTTTGTATCCTCACCCAAGGACATTTTTCCATTTTTGGTTCAGATAGAGTGGGAGGGAGAGAGAGGAAGAGAGAGAAACATGGACGTGAAAGTGACACATCGAGTGGCTGCCTCCCACACGACCCAACCAGGGCCGGGGACAAACTGCAACTGAGGTATGTGCCCTTAGTGGGAACCGAACCCGGATCTCTCTGGACCATAGGCCGATACTCTAACCGCTGAGCCAAACTGGCCAAGGCTTGAGTTTTACCTTTAAGTTGTTTTTGGCGTCCTGTCTGCATTCTAAATAAAGTCCAAAAGTATTGATAACATGAATATTCCTCTGCAGCTTAATGGAAACATGTTACCAAAGTGCCTTGCTGTAACGTTGAATTTATCTCAGGTAATAAGAGCACAGAAATGAACCACTATTTCAGCCCCTGAGGGAAAGCAGGGAACCTGAGCATCAGAGAAGCCCGTTAGGAAATGCATGCTGTAGTATTATAACTTCAGCAACATTTTCAAATTGTCAACTTGTATCATGAGGGCATGGACTGATCAGAGGTCGCATTGGCAGGCCCAGAGTATTAGCTATGACAATCATATATTAGTTCATATACCCTAGCAATCAGGCAGATCTTCAGTTAATCCTAATTGTTTTATTATTGTTCCTAGCAAACAACAACAACAATTCTTGTAGCACATTAGGTATGCTAGCAAAATTAGCATACCTAATATGCTACAAGAATTCCTAAACAGTCTAATTGACTTAATCAGTTTCTTGATAATCTTTCTTGAGATGTTTAGAGTAACTAACATTCTACGCAATAAGTACAGAAGCTGTTCCCTGTAACAAGTTAACACTTTGATGTCAAAGGTGTGGTAAAGCAGTTTAGGAGTGAAGAATAGGAAAAGAAGGGTGATATATGAACTTTAAACTTTAGGAGTTACTGCCTATCTCCGAATTATAAAAGTTGTAAAAAGTTTTTTAAACAATAATAAAAATTATTTCAAGTACAGCAAATTTTCAAAAATTAATTTTTCTCAATTATTTTGGAAGATTTCTTTTGAATGAAACAACCATCTATAATTATTATATTATTAATGGTTTTAGTACTTTCATTAATACATTTAGAAAATGCATTGTGGTTAAACAGACCTTATTTTGAGTGTAATATTCTAAAAAAAAAAAAACAAAAACGCCAATTCATGATTTTTAGGAGCTTAATTTTACAAATTTAATATTTTATATATTATATAAACCAATCAATAACAAAACTATAACAAATTTGTGAATACTAGGACGGACAATGAATTTGCCAAATTTCTTTTCTCAGACAAATTATACTGAGAAAATAATTTTTCATGGGCCATTTTTGTGGATATTTCTCTTTGAATTCAAGGAGAAAAATATTGGCCAAATTATTTGTAAGTATCTTCAAGTTATCTCAAAGCTTTGAAGAAAGATACAAGGTAAAAATAAATAAAATAGTATATGCAAATAAGAATATAGTTGTTCTAACACTTAGAAATATGGTGCACAATTCAGTGTTTGACAAGCATTTTTAGTGAGTATTCTATTAGAACTATTTGAATAATGAAAATTAGCTTTTCTAGCTCATGTAAGTCCATATGTTCTCACAGGAAAAGCTATTCCTACAGCATTCATTATATAGTTCTGTCATGAAATAGTATTTTTTAAATTACTATACTAATTTAGAACAATAAATTCTCCCTTAATTAATATGGCTTCCCCAAACTGTTAAATATTTCTACAGTGAATATTAGCATACCTAATGTGCTACAAAAACTAAATGATAAGGAAAAAATAGATAAGGAGAAAAAAACCTCTTTCACATTGTATATAAAACCAATTATTACTTTGAGTTTTTCAAATTTATTCCTAGATTTGAAAATTAAGAATTATGATGTATTTTCAAATATAATGCAAAATGATATATTGATTGTAAGTCTAGGAAAGAGGACAATTAGTAAGAAATTTGCCTGTCCTTTCAGCAAAATAATAGTAACAAGAACAGCTATAATTTCTCAAAAAAAATCACTCTAGCTTCACAAGCACTATGCTGGGTATTTTACATGTATCATCTTATCTAATCTTCAAAATAATCCAGTGAAGTCGGTGCACTGACCACATTTGCAGATGATCAAACTCATTTAACAAATCTGCACTGCTTAACAAATTTTATTATTCCCTTGTTCCACCCCAGTCATTTCCAAAAACTAACTATACAGTCAAATCAGAAAGTTAAGGCACATTTATATTTTAAATAATGTCTTAATCTGAGTTATTTATGGGTTATAAGGAGATAATAAAATCTTTGTTAGGAATTAATGTTTTATACTTTACAAATCAGAGAATTTAAGTAATTGTTATATTTTTAAAAATCTATTAATAAGGCAGAATTATATGAAGTCTTTCCTTTGAAGTTAGAAATAAACCATGTCCCTGTACTCTTCAGAAATTCTCATCTCCCAAATTAAAAGAAGTATTTCAGTTGTGCCTTTTCACAAAATAAAACTTCTGTAATAATGTTATGATCACAACTTTGAAGCGGGGCAAATGTTTGAGTACAACCATTAGCTATGGTATTTTGATAATGTAAAGGTTATAAAGATAGAATTTTACAAAGCTGGCATTCAAGTTTTGTTTTGTAGTCTTTGTACAATTTTTTGGCATCATTATTTCTAATCGTCCTACTTTAATTGTGCGTATTAACATTCAAGACTTTGAGTGCTAGAGTTTATCGTTATCCCAGCATGCAAAGTAAAATTCATAAAAGAAGAAAATCTTAACAAAACAGTGACGATTCAGATTCTAAAACTTGTGACGTTATCCATTTATCCAGCCTCAGAAAAGTATGGCTTTCATTATTAGGCTACAATGGATCAAGATTTGTGTTCACATTAATGTTGCCCTCATTTCCATTTATATTAAACTGCTATTTGTTTTTTAAAGGAGGCATATGAATGAACAGAGCCTTCCCCAATCTCTGTTTGTTCAGCTTGCAACATGCACAATAGCAAATTCAATCTTGTTAAGAGGCTTATTCTTCCATTATAGAACTTACTTGAATTGCAAGAAAGTTTGCATTTGCATGGGTTATATGTTTGGGTGGAAGAATGAATCAGAGTTCTTTAAGGACTTTATTTTTCTTTTTCAATAATAAATTGCTTATGACTGCTTAATTTCAAACATCTTTTGCCCATTCCATTAGTTAGCTGAGGGAAAAAAATTTTACTATGAAAGTCAAATTCATTTCAATAAATAACATCCAAAATGTCAATGAAATCACACCTCTTAAAACTCACAAGCACAAGTTCTCACTCAGGTAAGTTCCTTGAAGCAAACAGTTTTTCTTTGATGAAGTATGATTAGTTTAAGTTAAGTAACAAGGCATTGGACACATAACCATAACGTTCCATTTGTTAGCAAACTGTGGTTTGACACACATAGAAAGTTATTTTACCAAGGATCTTTTCCCTTAAAAATGTATTACAATCAAAGAATAAGAAGCTAACTATTATTAGCCAACACATGAAAAGAGAACTAATTACATTTTGGTCATAATGCAAGCATGTAGGTCATTTTTTTAACCTATAGTGAAATGTAGGCAACAATTGCCCTTACCCATGTGGCTCATTTGGTTGGGAGTCATCCCCTACACCAAAAGGTTGTTGGTTTGATTCCCAGTCAGGACACATGCCTGGGTTGCAGGCTCAATCCCTAGTTGGGGGCGTGCAGGATCAATTTTTCACTCTCACATCAATGTTTCTCTCTCTGTCTGTAGAAAAGTCAATACAAATATTTTAAAAATATAGACAACAATTGATTGACTACTACTTTTAATGCACTATATTAAGTGATATGATAAGATTCAATAGCTGCCATTGGGTATATAGGTGAGAAACTTATGGAAAACACACTTTTTCACATACATCACACACACACTAAGAGATTGAAGGAATCTATTTCAGTGGGAAAATAGCATTAGAAAAGGAGTCAGAGGATAATTTAACCCTGGCTCTAGCATTTATCATCTGTGACCTTGGCAAGACTCAACCTTCCAGCTGAGCCTCAGTTTCTGCCTTTACAAAAAATGGAAAAATAATCTGAAACAATATGTTCTATATTAAATGAAACTAAAGACGCATTCAACTAAATGTAATGCATAATCTTCATTTGGGTCCTGGACATTAGGAGGACAACAGCAACAGCTAAATAAGGTGACTGTTAATTTCTAGATTTTTATAACTGTATGATGGTTATGTAAGACTGCTTTTTTTGTGTGTGTGTGAGGAGGAGGGAGTTACCACTGAAGTATTTAAAGATAAAGGGGCATCAATCAGAGAAATATAAATACCACGTGATTTCATTAATATGTGGAATCTAATGAACAAAATAAACTAAAAAACAAAATAGAAACAGATTCATAGATACAGAGAGCAGAATGACAGCTGTCAGAGGGGAGGGGTGCTGGAGGGTGAGGTGAAAAAGGTGAAGGGATTAAGAAAAAAACTGACACAGGCAACAGTATGGTGATAGCCAGAGGGAAAGGGGGGGGTGGAGGGAGATGGAAGAGGGCTAAGGGGGGATAAATGATGGTGGAAAGAGACTTGACTGTGGGTGGTGAGTGTATGATGAAGTGTGCAGATGATGTATTATAGAGTTGTACACTTGAAACCTGTATGGTCTATTAACCAATGTCACCCCAATGAATTCAATAAAAAAGATAAAGGAGCATCATGTATTTAATTTATTTTAAAATGTCTCAGAGAAAAGGAAAAAGAGAATAAAACCAATGAATAAGCAAGAATAGTAAAGCATTAGCATTTGGAGAATCCAGGTAAAGGACACAATGTGATATTTTGTATTATTTAATTTTTATGTTTTTAATATTCTAGTTTCTTAAGATGAAATCTGAAGTTCTCGATTTAAGACCTTTCCCTTAAATATGTGTGTATATATATATATATATATATATATATATATATATATATAAATTTAAATATATATGTATATTAGTTTAATTATATATTTAAATATATATATTTTATATTTAAAATATGTTTAATATATAGTGTTTAGTGCTACACATTTCTTTTTTATTAATTGACCTTTATTGTTGAAAGTTTTACAGATGTCCTTTTTTTTCCCATTCCCACTACCTAACCCCCACCTTCACCTCATTGTTGTCTGTGTCCATTCGTTATGCATATATGAATATAAGTTCTTTGGTTTATCTCTTCCAGCCCTCTCCACCCTTCCCTCTGAGGTTTGTCAATCTGTTCCTTACTAAGTATTCCTTTAGTTGCATAATACCAAATCACATGTTGTATTTTTATTTTCATTCTGTTAAAAACAGTTTCTAAATTTTAGTATTTCTTCATTGGCCTGTGGGTTATTTAGAAGTGTGTTATTTAATTTCCAAACAACAGAAATACTTCTGGACAAGATAACATAAGTAGTAACTCTGCCAAACATATTAGGAAGGAATAATACCTATTTTACACATACTTTTCCAGAAGATTGAAGAGGAAACATTTCTCAACTCATTCTGTAAAGTTAGCATTACCTTGATATCAAAACTATACACATTATAAGAAAACTTCAAAATAACATTTTTTATAAACATGGTTACAAAATTTATTAAGAAAATTTTAGGAAATCATTTGCAGATATACATATAAAGGATAATACATCATTACTAAGTGGTGAATATCCTAGAAATACAAGATTAATTTAACAATTGAAAATCAATGTAAATTAAGAAATTTGAAAATAAAAATATATATTGATATCTCAGATGCAGAAAAAGTATTTTACGAAAAAAGTCACCCATTCATAAAAAAAAAAACTCAATAAAATTGGAATAGAAAGGAAATTTTCAACCTTATAATTTACTTTGACACAAAACCTACAGCTAATGTCATGTTTAATTGTGAAAGACTATATGCTTTTCTCCTAAGACCAGATAACAAGGAAAGAATATCTACCCTCGCTACTTAGTTGCTAAGGCAATTATACAACTTTTATACTTAATTAATTTAACAAGGTAGAATTGAAAAATAAAAAGTGGAAAAATTGACCTCCTCAAATTGATTTTTAGAAACAACAAGGAAAATATCTCTAGAAAGCCAACTGTGTAACAAACTGATAAAGTGAAATTTTGTCATTATGAAATACCACCATATAATCTTATGTGCTTGAGAGAGTATATCATTATGAATTGCCTTAACTTAATTCCTATAGTAACTAGTAACTTACCCAAATGGCAGGATATGTTGTGCATAAAGTAATACAGTAGACTCCCTACCCTTATCTGGGGATGATACATTCCAAGAACTCCAGTGGATGCCTTGTCCCACAGAGAACACAGGACCCTATATACAGGGAGGGGCAAAAGTAGGTTTACAGTTGTGAGTACACGAAACAGAATTTATTCTTGTATTGCTTTTTTTTACTTATAGTATTATTTCCATAGGAGCAACTGTAAACCTACCTTTGCCCCATCCTGTATGCTATGTTTTTTCCTGTACATACATAGCTATGAGAAATTTTAATTTATAAATTAGGCACAGTAAGAGATTAACAACAATAACTAAGACAATGGAACAATTATAACACTATAATAAAAGTTGTGTGAGTGGTTTGGGAGCATTATTAAATAAAATAAGGGTTACTTGAACACAAGCATTGTGATACTACAACAGTTGATCTGAAAACAGGATAACTACTAAATAACTAATGGATAAGAAGCATATATAGCATGGAGATGCTGGACAAAGGGATGATTCATGTCTTAGGTGATATTTCATTACCATTCTCAGAACAGCACACAATTTAAAAATTTATAAATTGTTTATTCACTTACTATTTTTTAAAATTATAGTTGACAATGGGTAATTCAAACCACAGAAAGTGGGACCATGGGTAAGTGGAGAACTACTGTGCAATATAATATAAATAAACTACTTAATGCAATTTAGAAATCCAGCTCCTCACTTTTTCTGTCTAAATTTAATAACACTTTTAATGATCTTTTCTTTCTTGAAGAAGATACACATTTCTTCATTGTGAAATCACAAAAGTGATATTATAAGGTTATATTTTAGAGGGAAACTGATATTTCTTTGGACAAAATAATGATTACATGTATTCATTCTAAAGAAACTAGAGGCGGCTAATGTCTAAATCTCAGTAATGATGTAGAGGCTTAAGTGAAGACAGCTGTTGTAGTGAGAACTGAAATTCTAGCTTGTTAATTCAGTAGGACCCATGAGAACACTAACATTTTTGAACTCATATAGATTTACAAAATCTCCAGGGTCACTGTGAGAGAAATGGTCTTTCTTTTTAATGTTAAGATTTTTATATCCAATCATAAAGAAAAGAATATCTAACTAAGCTTACATAGTAGTAACAGTAAGATGTAATATTTTTCCAACCACCATACAAATGTCATCAATATTGGCAGAACAGCAAAAGATTTAGACCCGACCAAATGAAGACTTCTTGTATATAGAAATTATTCATTTTATAAATTCACACAAATGATGAATGTACATATTATATAAAGGTTCTTTTTTCTTTTATACATAATCATATCATAAAGCAGCTGTCTTTTGTAGACTTCTTTGTTGGGAAGACTAAAGAAAAAATACTGTTATTAGATATATATATTAGCTCAATATATTTCAGAGTGTAAGCTTCTTAAAGACAGAATTTATATAATTTAATAGTATTACTTAATCTCAAAGTCTAGAATGGCAGAAGCAGTCTGAAACAATTCAGAAAATATGTAATGAATAAATAATTTCATTTGTCTTTAATCTTAAGGTATTGCTTACAGAAGTGTAGAAAACAAGACTTAATGGCATCATGTGTACGTACAGAAGATTATTTGTAAATATTACACATAAAAGGCTAAAAATAAAAGTAGAGCTCTGGCCGGTTTGGCTCAGCAGTTAGAGCATCAGCCTGCGGACCAGAGAGTTCTGGGTTCGGTTCCCGCTAGGGGCACGTACCTTGGTTGCAGTTTGTCCCCGGCCCCGGTTGGGGTCCTGTGGGTGGCAGCCAGTCGATGTGTCTCTCTCACATCAATGTTTCTCTCTCTCTCTTCCCCCCTCTCTCCTTCCTGCTCTATCTGAGGATAAATGCAAAAGAATGTCCTCGGGTGAGGATAAAAAAAAAAAAAAGTAGAAAATATTTTTTGGGAATTGCAAACTCAAATAAAGCAGGAGAAATATTAATATTAGATAAAAAAGAATTTAAAGCAACAAATCATTGAATGGGAAAAACAGATTGATTTTATACAGGTTAAACATATATAAAACAGTGAAGATATGAGACATAAACAGATAATACTAACACGTATTATTTATTATGTGCCAGGTGTTGTGATAATACCTTAAGGAATATCTCATTTAATCTTCACAACTTTCTATAAGATAGGTAACATTTTACATATTAGCATCTGAAGCTAAGCTAGGATAAGTAATTTCCCTAAAGTAAAAAGCAAAAACAAAACAAAGCCTCACAAATATAAACATTAGACTCTAGAGTAATAATATTACTTTAGGCTACTAAATTTGAAAATTATGTTTATTTTTGGAAAATATAAATTACCAAAATGCTTCCCCTTAGAAATCTGAGGATGACTTAATGTTTTAAAAAATCTCTCAATGTTTCATGATAATAGGTCAAATTTGAATATGATAATATTAGCAGACTCTCTAAAAGTTTTTGATAAATTCCCTTACATACGTAATAAGAGAGAAAGAATACTTACTAGTTTGGCAGACAATAGCTCTTAAGTCAATGGACAACAATACATTTTCTGTGAAACAATAAATATAATTCTATTAAATTAGGAACTAATTAGTTATGCATTGGCTAGGAAATTCTTTTCAATATGATAAGATTCAAACTAAATAAACAAATAAAAGGTGTAATTATTGGAAAGATGAGGAAAAAGTTAAAGTATTTTCATATAATTAGATTATGTGCCTAGAAGCTCCCTGAGAACAGAAATAACAATTGCTAATGTTTAAAAAGTATTTTAAAATTTTTGCATAAATAAAATAATGTAACCTCATAACAAAACAATGAAACAGATAATACTATCATCATCCCCATTTAACAAATAAAGGTACAGAGGCACTAATGAGGTTAGGTGACTAGCTTAGTGTCACCTAACTAGTTGCTGAGTGGAACTGGGTTTGAATACAGAAAGTGTGGCTCTAGAATGTGTATTCTGAACCCTTATACTCTACAACCTTTATTAACATAATAAAAGAGTTCAGTAATGGGGCTTCAGGTAATAAAAATATATCAGTACTTTTCTTACATTGCAGCAATTACTAATTAAAAGATGGAATGGATAATAATATTTTAATTAAAAGAAAAATATACAATTTCTAGGAATCTATATTTAACAAGACATGAACCTACATGAAGACAGAAGTAAGTAAAAAACATCTAGAAAGTTCTGTATTGGAAGACCCATATATACCTATGCAAAGATGGGCTATTATTAAATATTTTCACAATTGAAGTTAAATTCTATCCTAATCAGAATCCTCAAACATTGTGAGTTTTTTAAAAAGTAAATGACCTTTAAGCTCAACTTAAGAAAAAAGTACATAAAATTAAGCAATTTTTAAATGAAGTGTATCAATGAAAGATTATTGATCAGATATTTTTTTTAAAGTTATAAACTTTAAATAAAATCATATGATTAAGGAGAACAAATATGGTGTCGGGCAGGACCAGAGCAAGGGTGAGTCTGTGAGAGTGTGAGCGAGTGCAAGAGAGTGTGAGTGCGTGTGAGTGTGGATGAGCAACTATGCAGCAGTGTGGAAAATTAGGGCAGAGGGTTCCGGTGCTGTGGACCCAGGAGCAGCTGGCTACCGCTGTGCGCTGCTTGGCAGAGCCTTCTCCTTACACAGGGTGGAAAGGCCCCACCATTTAGGAAGATCCACTGGGTCTTCTCTGGGAGGAGGCAGCGGGGAGTAGCTAGGGCCCAATGATAGGAGGCCACCAGTGCGCCTTGCACCATTGGACCAGTGGTCCTTGCTGTGCCAATATGGGCCAGTGCACAGTGGAAGCGTTGTCAAGGCACCTGCTCCTGGCAGCAGCAGGGGGGCATGGGAGCACAGCACAGCCCCCAGCAGCAGTAGCAGCCAGCTAGGGAGACAAACATCATCCCCAACAACAGCAGCAATGCCCAGGTTGGGAGTGGTGACACACTCCGAACAGTAGAGGAGGCTTCAGAGCCAAATCCTGTCCCTGCCCCAAGCAACAGCAAGGTTCAAGAGCCAAGACCTGCCTTCAGCAGCAGCAGAAACTTGGGAGGCAAACATTGCTCCACCCCAACATCAGCAGAGGCTTGGGAGCTGAGACTGCCCCAGAAGCATCAGCAGGGTTGATGGGGAGCAGATCCCCAGGCCCAGCAGCAGCGAGGCTTGGGGAGCTCAGACCCGCCCCCAGTAGCAGCAGCACTGGCTGTTCAGGAGTGGAGCCCCATCCCCAACAGCAGTGGAGGCTTGGGAGACAAGTCCCACCCCCGCCCTCAGCAACAGGGAAGCTCAGGAGCCAAGACCTGTTGAGAGCAGCAGCAGCAGCAACACTGGTGGGAGCAGAGCCCAAAGCCCAGAAACAGCAAGACTCAGGAGCCCAGGCTCAGGAGCCAAGACCCGACCTGGACAGCAGCAGCAGAGGTTCAGGAGCTGCAACATATCCTCCTGCAGCAGCAGCAGCAGTGCAAATCAGGAGCTGAGACCCACCCTGAACAGCATCAGCAGTGGCTAATTGGGAGCAGAGCCCCAGCAGCAGCCAGGTTTGGGAAGCCGAGATCCACCCCTGACAGCAGCAGCAGTGGATCTGGAATAGAGCTCCATCATCAGCAGCAAGAGAGGCTCGGGAACTGAGACCCATCCCTTGGCAACAGCAGGAGTAAAGCAGATCAGAAACTGAGTCCTGCCAGGCAGCAGAGGTACCTGAGAACCGGTGCACCCCAGCAGTGCACAAGCTGTACCCACGCACCCCAGCACCACCTACAATGACAGACCAACACAAGCCGCCAGTTGTCAGTCCTCCTAGACAGGCAGCAGACAGAGGCACCATGCACCAGAACAGACTGGAAGGCATAGCAGTCTTATCTGATACACACTTACCTGCCTACATGTCTCAACAACCCTCTCCTAGCCTGGAACTACCAGACTGCTAAAAAGGTGAGACAAAATCACCCCCCCCAAAAAAAAAGAAAAAGAGAATTCAACAAAAAAAGAACTACATGAAATGGAGGCAAGCAGTTTGTCAGATAAGGAATTCAAAGCAATGGTTTCAAGTGTGCTAAAACAAGTTAGTGAGAATTACAAGCAACTTAATGAGACTTACAAAGAGCTCAGTGGGAACTACACCAGCATAACGAAAAAAAAAAAAAAAAGAGGAATAAGCTATGAATAAAAATCAAGTTGAAATGAAGACTGATATAGCTGATATAAAAATACATTGGAAAAATTCAGTAGTAGATTAGAAGAAGCTGAAGACCGAATCAGCTAGTTAGAAGACAAGGTACAAAAAACAAAAAACAAATAAACACCCAAATAAAGCAGCAAATGAGGGGGGAGGATTAAAAAGCAGGAAGAGAGTTTAAGGGAGCTTTGGAACAACACAAAACATAAAAACATTTGAATAATAAGGGTACCAGAAGAAGAGTTGGAGAAAGGAATAGAGAACTTGTTTGAAGAACCAATGACAGAAAACTTCCTTAACCTGGTGAAGGAAAATGTCACACAAGTCCAGGAAACACAGAGAGTCCCAAGCAAGATGAACCCAAAAAGACCCACACCTAGACACATCATAATTAAAATGGCATATATTAAAGACAAAGAAAGAATCTTAAAGGCAGCAAGAGAGAGACAGAAAGTTACCTACAAGGGAGTTCTCATTAGACTGTCAACTCATTTCTCAACAGAAACACTGCAGACCAGAAGGGAGAGGCATGAATTATACAAAGTAATGAAAAGCAAGGGACTGAATTTAAGACTACTTTATCCAGTAAGTCTATCATTCAAAACTGAAGGTGAAATAAAGAGCTTCACAGACCAAAAAAAAAAAAAAAAAGCTAAAGGGATTTACTGCAATCCAACAAGCACTTCAAGAAATGCTAAAGGGACTGTTGAAAGAAGAAGAAATATCTATAGAGAGAGGAACACAAGCATAAAAATAAAAATGGCAACAAATAAATACCTATCAATAATACGCTTAAATGTAAATGGCTTGTCCAGCTGGTGTGGCTCAGTGGTTGAGCATCGACCCACCCACCAAGAGGTCTCTGGTTCAATTCCCGGTCAGGACACATGCCCAGGTTGTGGGCCAAATCCCCAGTGGGGAGCACGCAGGAGGTGGCCAATTAATGTTCTCTCTCCTTCTCACTTTCTCTCTCTCTAAAATCAATAAAGGGAAAAAATTTTTTTAAAAAAATAAATGGCTTAAATGATACAATTAAAAGACATGGAGTACCTCACTGGATAAGAAAACATGATATATATAAAATGTCTACAAGAGACCTACCTCAGCACAAAAAACTCACACAGGATGAAAGTGAAGGAAAGGAAAAAAAGATTTTTTCCAGGCAAATGTAAATGGAAAAGAAAAGCTGGTGTAGCAATACTCATATCTGATAAGATAGACTTCAAAACAAGGGCCATAATAAGGGAGAAATAAGATAATTACATAATATTAAATCAATAAATGAAACAAGAGGATATAACCCTGGTAAACATATATGCACCAAATAAAGAAGCACCAACATATATTTAAAAACTTCAGGAGGACCTCAAGGAAGAGATCAACAACAATACAATCAGAATAGGGGACTTATTCACCCCACAGACACCACTGGATAGATCTTCTAGATACAAAATTAACAAGGACAAGAAACCCTAAATGACACACTAGATCAGCTGGATTTAATTTATATTTACAGAACATTTCACCCCAAACTTGCAGAATATACATTTTTCTCAAGTGCACATAGGGCATTCTCAAAGATAGACCACATGTTAGGACAGAAACTAAGTTTCAACAAGTTCAATAATTTTGAAATCATATCGTGCATCTTCTCAGATAACAATAGCATGAAACTAGAAATCAATTACAGTAAAAACACTTAAAAACATTCAAACACATGAAGGCTAAATAGCATGTTATTAAACAAAGAATGGGTGACCAATGTGATCAAGAAAGAAATAAAAAAACTTCCTGTAAAATAATGAAAGTGAACACACAAGAACACAAAATCTATGGGACACGGTGAAAGCACTCCTGAGAGAGAAGTTCATAGCATTGCAGGCATACCTCAAGAAACAAGAAAATTTTCTAACAACCTATCTAACCCTACAACTTAAAGATTTCAAAGGAGAACAAAAAGAAAAACCCAGATTTACTAGAAGGAAGGAAATCATAAAGATCAGAGCAGAAATAAATGACATAGAAACTAAAAACAAACAAACAAAAGATCAATGAAACCAAGAGTTGCTTCTTTGAAAACATAAACAAGATTGATGAACCTTTAGCCTGGCTAACCAAGAAACAAAGAGAGAGGACTCAATAAACAAAATCAGAAAAGAGGTGAAGTAACAACTACTACAAAAATACAAAGGATTGTAAGAAAATACTATGAATAATTATGTGCAAACAAATTGGACAAACTAGGCGAAATGGACCAATTCCTAGACTCACACAGTCTTCCAAAACTCAATTAGAAAGGTCAGAAAACCTAAAGAGACCAATAATAATTAAGTAAATAGAAGCAGTAATCAATAAATTCCCAGCAAACAAATGCCCCAGCCTAGACACCTTCACAAGGGAGTTTTACCAAACATTCAAAGACGGACTAACACCTATTCTCCTTACACTATTCAAAAAATTCAAGAAGAAGCAAGACTTCCAAGCTCCTTTAATGAGGCCACCATAATCCAAATCCCAAAACCAGATAAAGACAACAAAGAAAGAAAATTACAGGCCAATAGCATTGATGAACATAGATGCCAAAATCCTCAACAAAATCTTAGCAAATTGAATCCAGCAATATATTAAAGAAATTATTCACCATTACAAATTGGGATTTATCCCAGGCATGCAAAGCTGGTACAATATTCGCAAATCAATAAATATGATACATCAGATAAACAAAATGAAAGAAAAAATCATATGACCATATAAATAGATGCTGAAAAAGCATCTGACAAAATCCAGCACCCATATTTGATAAAAACGCTCAGCAAATTTGGAATAGAAAGATCATACCTCAACATAATAAAGGTCATAAATGAAAAACCTACAGCCAACATCACACTGAATGGGCAAAAACTGAAAGCATTTCCATTAAAAACAGGAAGAAGACAGAATGTCTGCTTTCACCACTCTTACTCAACATTGTACTGGAAGTCTTAGCCACAGCAATCAGAAAAGAAGAAAAAATAAAAGACATCCAAATTGGGAAGGAGGAAGTGAAACTGTCATACTTCACAAATGACATGATATTGTACATAGAAAACCCTAAGGACTCCACCACAAAACTAATAGATTTAATTAATGAATTTGGCAAACTATCAGGATACAAAATTAACATCCAGACATACTGGCATTTTTATATACCAATAATGAACACAAAGAAAGAGAATCTAAAAAAAAATCCAATTTACAATAGCAACAAAAATATTAAGATACTTATTAATAAACTTAACCAAGGAGGTAGAAGACCTGTTCTCAGAAAACTACAGTACATTGAAAAAAGAAATAGAGGAAGATATAAAAAAATGACGTGCATACCATGTTTATGTATTGGAAAAATCAATATAATTAAAATGTCCATACTCCCCAAAGCAATCTATAAATTCAATACAATCCTTAGTAAAGTACAAATGGCATACTTCTCAGATGTAGAACAGATACTCTAAATATTTATATAGAACCAAGAAAGAGCCCAAATAGTCATAGCAATTTTGAAAAAGAAGAATAAAGTTGGAGGGATCGCAATTCCGGATGTAAGGTTATATAGTTGGCCCTCGTTTATCACAGTTAATCAGTTCCAGACTCTACCGCGATAAATGAATTTTCGCAAAGTAGGATTCTTTATTTATATACAGTCGTCCCTCGCCACTTTGCGCTTCAACTTTCGCGGCTTCACTCTATCACGGTTTTTTCAAATATAGTATAGTATTATTAGTATTTGAAAAAAGCGTGATAGAGTGAAGCCGTGAAAGTCGAAGCGCGAAGTGGCGAGGGACGACTGTACAACAAAGTCATTGTAATCAAAACAGCCTGGTACTGGCACAAAAACAGGCATAGAGTCGGCCAGTGTGGATCAGTGGATTGAGCATCATCCCATGGACTGGGAGGTCCTGGTTCGATTCCAGGTCAGGACACATACCTGGAGTTGCAGGCTTGATCCCCAGTAGGGGGAGTCCTGGAGGCAGCCGATTGATGTATCTCTTTCACATCGATGTTTCTATCTTTCTCTCCCTTCTTCTCATTCTCTAAAAAATCAATAAACATATATTTTTTAATTATAGGCATATCGACCAATAGAAGAGAACAGAGAACACAGAAATTGACCCAAGACATGATGCTCAATTAATATTTGACAAAGGAGGCAAGAGGGTACAATGAAGTAAAGACAGTCTCTTCAATAAATGGTACCGGGAAAACTAGACAGCTACATGAAAAAAAAATGTAACTCGAACACCAACTTACACCACACACAAGAATAAATTCAAAATGGATGAAAGACTTAAATGTAAGTCATGAAACCATAAAACTCCTACAAAAAAAGGAAGGCATCATAATCTCAGTCATCACATGTAGTAGAATTTTCACCAATTCATCACCTAAGGCAAGAGAAGCAATGGAAAATTTAGTAAATGGGACTACATCAAACTAGAAAGCTTCTGCACAACAAAAGAAACAAGTATCAAAATGAAAACGGTACCCACCATATTCAAGAACATATTTGCCAATGATACATCTGATAAGGGGTTAACGTCCAAAACCTATAGAGTACCCATACAACTCAACAAAAGGAAGACAAAAAATCCAATTTGAAAATGGGCAGAGGACCTGAAGAGACACTTCTCCAAAGAGGACATACAAATGGCCAAGAGACATATGAAAAAATGCTCAATGTCAGTAATCATTAGAAAGATGCAAACTAAAATGAGTATCAGGTATCACCTCATACCTGCCAGAATGGCTACCATCAACAAATCATCAAACAACAAGTTCTGGCAAGAGTGTGGAGAAAAGGAGACTCTAGTACACTGCTGGTGGGAATGCAGACTGGTGTAGCCACTATGGAAAACACTATGGTGTTTCCTCAAAAAATTAAAAATTGAGCATCCATTTGACCCAGTGATTTCACTTCTAGGAGTACATCCTAAGAAACCTGAAACACCAATCAGAAAGCATATATGCACTCCTATTTTTATTGCAACACTATTAACAATAGGCAAGATCTGGAAACAGCCCAATTGTCCATTAGTAGATGAGTGAATAAAAAAGCTGAGGTACATTTACACAATGGAATATTATGCAGCTGTAAGAAAGAAGGATGCCTTACCATTCAAGACAACCAGGAGGGACCTGGAGAGTATTATGCCAAGTGAAATAATCCAGTCAGAGAAAGACACATATCACTTGATTTCACTTATTTGTGGAATATAATGAACAAGATAAGCTGTCGATGAAAATATCCAGCGTCATGGAAATAGAGAACAAACTGACAAACCTCAGAGGAAAGGGGGTGTGTGGGCAGGAAGAGATAAGCCCAAGAACGTATATGCATGTCTTCATAATCAATAGACACAGACAACAGTAAGGTGAAGATGGGTGGGGTGGCAGGGTGGGAGTGGGGAGGAGGGTGTCAAAGGGGAAAAAGGAGGGACATCTTTTATAAAAATATTAGTTATTTAAATTATATAAATTAAGTATTAACATTAAAATAATATGATTTCTAGAAACAGATGGACTAGATATTTCAGAAAAAATATAAGCCTTTAATGTATAACAAAGTGTATGTCACAAAAGAGCAGTAATAGGAGAATAATTCAGTATAAAATGTTGGGAAATTTGATTATTTGAAAAAGAGTGCAACAGAACTTTTGTTAATGCTTGACTTATGGCTTTGTTATTTTCCACAACATTTACACACTGGAAGCTGCAAAATATCAAAAGCATGGGAAATTGACAACACAGACCACAATTAGCTTCCCAGTCTTATTTTAATAAGGATAATCTTTAAACATTACAAAATATATTCTGCCAAGCACTAAATTAATCATCAAAGTTATTATTCACATCACACTTTCCTAAGCTATATAAATAACTGAATCAACTGTGAAAATAAAATCATCACTACTAAAAATGGAATTGCCATTTGACCCAGTGATCCCACTTCTAGGAATATATCCTAAGAAGCCTGAAACACCAATCAGAAAGAATATATGCACCCCTATGTTCATAGCAGTGCTATTTACAATACTTAAGATCTGGAAATAGCCCAAGTGTCCATCAGTAGATGAATGGATAAAAAAAACTATGGTACGTTTACACAATGGAATACTATGAAGCTGTAAGAAAGACAGATCTCTTGCCTTTAGAGACAACATGGAGGGACCTGGAGAGTATTATACTGAGCGAAATAAGCCAGTCAGAAAAAGACAAGTGCCACATGATCTTATTTAATTATGGAATAGCATGAACAAAATAAACTGTCAATCTAAATAGATCCAGAATCATGGAAGTAGGGAACAGACTGACAAACCTCAGAGGGATGGGTGGTGGATGAGAAGAGATAAACCAAAGAACTTATATTCATATATGCACACCTATTGGACGCAGACAATAGTTTGGAGAAAGCAGGAGAGGGGTGGGAACAGGCAGGTAGGAGTCAATGGGGGAAAAAAGAGGGGACATCTGTAATACTATCAACAATAAAAAGAATAATCACTACTAAGTGTAAAAATAGAGAATGAATTAATTGTATGAATGAGTCTAGCTGTGAATAAGTGTTAAAAGGGCATCAAAAGGCTCTTAGGGGAATTATGTACATCATATGGCTTTGATGGATCTTTCACTTGTGTTTACTTTACATATTTGTTTTATTGCAAGGTATTAGATGTAGTTATATAAAAATGAATGTCTGTTTTTTTTTTTTTTTTTTTAAAAATGAATGTCTGCAGAATGTGATAGTGTTACTGTAAGATATTTATTTTTAAAAAAAATTTTATTGATTTTTAGAGAGAAAGAAAGGGAGAAGGAGAGATAGAAACATCGATGAGAGAGGACATCAATTGGCTGCCTCCTGCATGCCCCCCACTGGGGATCGGGCCCACAACCTGGGCATGTGCCCTGACCGGGAATCGAACCAGTGACCTCTGGGTGCATGGGTCGACGCTCAACCACTGAGCCACACTGGCTGGGCAGATATATTATTTTGAATTCTCCTCATTCATTATTGTCTGCATATCCTGTTTGTTGGCATATAAGATAAATTCAAATGATTAGAAACTGCTTTTAGGTAATAGATACTTGAAAATTATTTATGGAGCTTTTCAATTCAGAGTAAATGCCAATTTTAGGAAAAGCTCTACCATTGTCTAGCCAAAAGTTGGCCCTTTATGTGAGATCTATAGGTCTCAGGATTCACTTCTGGTAATTGTCGTAGGTGAACTTAATCTCTAGGGTTAATAATGACAGCTAATTGGGGTATACTGCTTACTCTATGTTAGGTTCTTTAACATTACAAGTTCTGTGTACATGTTATCTCATGCTGTCAAAAACCATATGAATAATTTAATATATTATTTTCTTACTTTAGAGGTAAGGAAATGGAATTGTGGAGAAGTTGTCTTGTCCAACATTATACCACCAGTAAATGGGAGAGACAGTATTATGAATCCAACAGACTGGCTCCAGAGTCAACATATTTAGCCACCATAATTTGCTACCTCTGGTCAAAATAAAAACCTTCTAAGGATTCGACTGATGCATGTTGGTCTCTTTCCTCTCCCTCCTTTCCTCCTCTTTTCTGAGCTACTTCGCTATGAGTGACTTTGTTTTGTATTTTCCTCTATCTGACATTTGTGGATCCCTTACAGGGGTGGAGAATGTCTAGCCTGAGGGCCATATAAGGCCCGTTAAATCAATACCAGCTAACATCACACACCTCACCAAATTTGCCTGACCAAATATAGCAGGCTAATTTTAAGTTGATAATTTTGTACGGCCCACGAATGATGTTATGAATATCCAAATGGCCCTTGCAGAATAAAGGTTCCCCACCTCTGCTAGAGAAGGTTATAAAAACTAGAAACACAAGTATGTATAGCTGTGTGAATAAACCAGTTTTACATAAAATAGTGATTTAGTAAGTCTAACGACATATCCTGTGACTTTCTATTTTCAATGACTTAAAGAGTCATTGGTATTCAACAATATTTTACCTTGCATTTCAAATTATTAGTTAGTCTTTATATATAATTTTATGCACTTTTTAATAGCTTTATTGAGGTATAATTTGAATATCATGACATTCATCCATCATAAGGGTATGATTCAATTATATTAAACAAATTTATAAATTTTCAGATTTATGTGACCATCATCACAATCCAGTTTTGAGTATTTTATCATCCTGAAAGTTCCCTTGTGACCATTTAGAGTTAAAACTCTGTACTCATCTCTAGTCTTAGGTGACTACTGATGTGCTTTCTATATCTATAAAATGTCCTTGCATAGACATTTTATATAAATAGAATCACTGTATGTATGATTTTGCAATGTGATTCTTTTACAAGATATTTTTGAGGTATCTCCATGTTACAGCATTTTTCAGTATTATTTGTTATTGATGAGTAGTATTCATTTGTATAGATATATATTTTACCCATTTACCAGTTGTAGGACACTGGGATTGTGTTTATTTGGGGGAAATTATGAACAATGTGGGGATTAGCAGCACCAACCACTGCACAGTTGAAAATCCCATGGACACATTTGACATCCTCAAAATGTAACTACTAATAGCCCACTGCTGACTGGAAGCCTTACTGATGACATAAAGTTGATTAATACATGCTGTATTTTTACAATAAATTAAGCTAGAGAAAAGCAAATGTTATTAAGAAAACCATAAGAAAGTACTGTAAATTATATTTACAGTACTATATGTCTTTATTGAAAAAACCCAAGTGTAACTGGACCCATTCACGTCAAACTTATGTTATTCAAGGGATACTGTACCTAGTTTTGTATAAACTGTACATAGGTTTTAATTTATCCTGAGTGAATACTTAGGTATGGAATTACTAGGTTATAAGTTTATGTATACATTTTCAATGAACTACCAAACTTTTCAAAAGTGGCTGCACCATTTTATTTTCCTAACAACAATATACGAGGGATTCAGTTTCTCCATATCCTTGACGTCTAATGGTTGTCTGTCTTTTTTATTAGAGCCATTCTAGTGTTCTAGTGTGTTTGAAGTGATATCTAATTTGGTTGTATTTTGCATTTTCTAGTAGCTAGTGGTGTTGAGCATCTTTAAATACACTTATTAACCATTAGTTTATCCTCTTAGTAAAATGTCTATTCAAATAGTTTCTCTAGTTTTGAACTGGGTTGTTTTTATTACAATTGAGTGTTAAGTGTTTTGTTGTTGTAGTTGTTTGTTAGGGCTTAAACAAAATAATTTATTTTCTTACAGTTCTGGAGACTTAAGTCAAAAATTAAGGTGCCAGCAGGGTTGGTTTCCGGTAAGAACTTTCTTCCTGGCATGCAGACATCCACCTTCTCACTGGCCTTTCCTTTGTGCATACAAACTCCTGATGTCTCTTCTTCTTATAAGGACACCAGTCCTGTTGGAATAGAATCCCATCTGTATGACCTTATTCAACACTAATTACCTCCTTAAAGGCCCTGTCTTCAAATACAGTCACATTAGAGGATTGGGACTTCAACATACTGACTTTGGGAAGATGTAACTCAGTACAAAACACTGGGTAATCACAAAATATCTACTAAATTGAATTTACATTTTAAAACAATGCACCAAATATCCACTCAAGGATGTAGGGTTTTTTTGTTGTTGTTCTGTTTTGTTTTCATTACCTCAGATGCATGTTTACAATGTTATAGTTCAATCCCAGGACTTTCTATTCTGTCGCACCATCATCTTCATAGTGTATCTCTTATTCTTTCCCAGTTATTTCCAGGAAACAAGACAATGGCCATTGAAGACACTGTCACATCCAAGCACATTTGGTATTTTCCCCATTTTAAAAAATGTATCCTCACCCAAAGACATGTTCATTGACTTTTTAGAGAGGGAAGGGAAGTGGGGGGGGGGGGGAGAGAGAGAGAGAGAGAGAGAGAGAGAGAGAGAGAGAGAGAGAGATGAGAGAGAAACATTGATCAGTTGACCCCTGTGTGCACCCCAACTGGGAATGGAACCCGCAACCTAGGTATGTGCCCTGACCAGGAATCAAACACACATCCTTTCAGTTTACAGGACAATGCTCCATCCAACCGAGTCACACTGGCCAGGGCTTTTTGAAACATAATAATATATTAGTTTTAGGTGTAAAACATAACGATTCCTTATTTGTATATATGTTGACATGATCACCAAATTAAGTTTAGTTAACATCCATCACAACACATAGTTACAATTATTTTTTTCTTGTGACGAGAAGTTTTAAGATAAAGTGTTCTTTACATATTATGGATATAATTCCATATTAGATATGTTATTTGCAAAGTGTTCTTGCCAGTTGTAGTATTTTCATTTTCTTAATGGTTTCTTTAGAAGCCCAGACATATTTAATTTTGGAGAAGTCTAATTTATAATTTTTGAGAACCATATTTTGGTGTTGTATCTAAAACAATCTTTGGCCTAACCAAAATTATGAATATTAATCTTATGTTCTATAGTTTTAGCTTCGGCATTTAGATCTATTATCCATGTTGAGTTAATTTTTG
Source organism: Tadarida brasiliensis (assembly GCA_030848825.1). Taxonomy (NCBI): domain Eukaryota; kingdom Metazoa; phylum Chordata; class Mammalia; order Chiroptera; family Molossidae; genus Tadarida; species Tadarida brasiliensis. Next base: position 53,650,036 of record CM061280.1, read on the forward strand.
TGTGTAGTGTGAGATATGGGTATAAACTCATCTTTTTGTACGTGGCTATCAATTTTCCCAAAATTATTTGTTTAAAAGCCTGTCCTTTCCTCGTTTTATTGCTTTGGCATCTGTGTCCAATATTTGTTTCATATAGCGTCTACATAAACCTCTTTTTTTTAAAATCATTTTTCTGTACTTTTCATAAAGACTAGTTTCTGTTTCTCTTACTACTCTTACTCCTTTGTTAGACCTTGTATATAGTCATGTCTTAGCATTTACGTAATAAACTGCACATTATATTTTCAAAAATTAATTTGCTTTTATTTCTCCTTTGTATTTGAATTAGATTATTGCATTTAAAAAATTATGTGTGTCAGCATGTTACATTTCCAATTCCATTTCAGGATAGTAAAAGGGCCATTACAAAATATTGTTTATAGGAGTTAATGAGTCTGATGGACTTGAGAATCAGTACCATGGTAAATTCAGTGACAGCTTTCATATTTTAGCCTAATTATCTTAACTTCCTTTCCAAGCAGTAAAAGTATTAAAAGTTTCATTTAACTGATTATATCAAGGTAGTGTTACTAAATAAGTAATATGTTTGTTTTTAATATTTGCTTATTTTTAATTTTATTCTTTTTTTATTAATTTATTTTTTTTTACAGATGTTCCTCCTTTTCCCCCCATTGACACCATCCTCCTGATCACACTCCTACGCCCGGCATTGTTGTCTATGTCCATTGGTTATGCATATACACATATAAGTTCTTTGTTTTATCTCTTCCCTCACCCCCGCCCAACTCTTCTGAGCTTTGTCAGTCTGAAACCTACTTCTATGTCTCTGTGTATGTTTTGTTCATCAGCTTATTTTGTTCATTATATTCCACAAATAAGTGAGATCATGTGATATTTGGCTTTCTCTGATTGGTTTATTTTGCTTAGCAAAATGCTCTCCAGGTCCCTCCATGTCGTCTCAAAAGATAAGAGATCTCTCTTTCTTACAGATGCATAATGTTCCATTGTGTATATGTAACACAACTTTTTTATCCACTCATCTATTGATGGACACTTGGACTGTTTCCAGATCTTAGCGATTGTAAATAGTGCTGCTATGAACACAGAGGTGAATATATTCTTTCTGATTGGTGTTTCAGGTTCCTTAGGATATATTCCTAGAGGTGGGATCACTGGGTCAAATAGTAGTTCAATTTTTGATTTTTTGAGGAAACACCATATTGTTTTCCATAGTGGTTGCACAAGTCTTCATACCCATAAGCAGTGTACTAGAGTTCCCTTTTCTCCACACCCTCCCGAACACTTGTTGTTTGATAATTTGTTGATGGCAGCCATTCTGGCAGCTATGAGGTGATACCTCATAGTTGTTTTAATTTGCATCTCTCTGATGATTAGTGATGTTGAGGATTCTTCATATGTGTCTTGACCATTTCCATATCGTGTTAGGAGAGATCTCTGTTTAAGTCCTCTGCCCATTTTTAAATTGGATTCTTTGTTTTCCTGTTGTTGAGTTGTATGAGTACTCTATATATTTTGGAAATTAACCCCTTATCTGATGTACCGTTGGCAATTATGCTCTCCCATATAGTGGGTTCCCTTTCCATTTTGATGCTTGCTTCTTTTGATGTGAAGAAGCATTTTAATTTAATGTAGTCCCATTTATTAATTTTTTCGTTGTTTCTCTTACTTAAGCATTTTCTCACTAAAATGCTGCTGTGTGTGATGTCTGAAATTTTGTTGCCTACATTTTCTTCTAAGATTTTTATGGATTTACAAGTCACATTTAAGTCTTTTATCTATTTTGAGTTTATTCTGGTGTACGGTGTAAGTTAGTGGTCTAGGTTCATTGTTTTTGCATGTAGCTGTCCAATTTTCCCAGCACCGTTTATTAAAGAGGCTTTCTTTACTCCATTGCATGCTCTTGCCACCTTTGTCAAATATTAATTGAGCATAATATCTTGGGTCAATTTCCGGGTTTTCTGTTCTGTTCCATTGATCCATATGCCTGTTCTTGTGCCAGTACCAGGCTGTTTTGATTACAGTGGCTTTGTAGTATAACCTGATATCCTGTATTGTGATCCCTCCTACTTGGTTCTTCTTTTTCAAGATTGCTGTGGCTGTTTGGGTCTTTTTTGTTCCATATAAAATTTCCAGTATTTGTTCTACTTCTGTGAAATATGTCATTGGTATTTTAATGGGGATTGCATTGAATCTATAGATTGTTTTGGGTAGTATTGATATTTTAATTATGTGAATTCTTCCAATCCATAAACAAGGTATATGCTTCCACTTTTTTATATCTTTCTCTATTACTTTACTCAGTGTCCTGTAGTTTTCTTTGAATAGGTCCTTTAGTTCTTTGGTTAAGTTTATTCCTAGGCATCTTAATTTTTTGCTGCAATGATAAATGAGATATTTTATTTTTAGTTTCTCTTCTTATGAGTTTATTATTGGTGTATAAGAATGTCGTGGATTTATTGATGTTAATTTTGTATGCTGCTACTTTGTCAAATTAATTTATTATATCTGGTAGATTTTTTATGGAGTCTTTAAGGTTTTCTATGTACAATATCATGGCATCTGCAAATAATGACAGTTTCAATTCCTCTTTTCCAATTTGGATCCCTTTTATTTTTTTCTTCACGTCTGATTGCTGTGGCTAAGACTTCCAGAACTATGTAAGTAAGAGTGATGAAAGTGGGCATCCCTATCTTTTTGCTGTTCTTAGGGAAATGCTTTTAGTTTTTTCCCATTGAGTATGATGTTGGCTGTAGGTTTTTCATATATGACCTTTATTATGTTGAGATATGATCCCTCTATTCCCACATGGCTGAGCATTTATTTCAGAAAAGGGTGCTGGATTGTGTCAAATACTTTTTCAGTGTCTATTGATATGATCATGTGGTTTTTATCTTTCATTTTGTTTATGTGGTGTATCACATTTGTTGATTTGAGAATATTGTACCATCTTTGCAGCCCTAGGATGAATCCCACTGCATCATGGTGAATAATCTTTTAATGTATTGTTGTATCTGATTGGCTAGTATTTTGTTCAGGATTTTGGCATCTATGCTCATCAGGGATATTGGCCTGTAGTTTTCTTTCTTTGTAGTGTCTTCATATGGTTTTCTTCGATCTCCTTGGTAACCCATTCCTGAATTAGAATTATGCTGGCCTCAAAAAACATGTTTGGAAATCTTACTTTTTACTGAATGCTTTGGAATTGTTTGAGGAGAATGGGTGTTAGTTCTTCTTTGAGTGTTCCATAAAATTCCCCCATGAAGTCGTCTGGGCCTTGGCTTTTGTTTGCTGGGAGTTAATTGATTACATCTTCAATTTTCTTAGTTTTCATTGGTCTGTTCAAGTTTTTTTCTCTCTTCCCGGTTCAGTTTTGGGAGACTGTGAGATTCTAGAAATTTGTCCATTTCACCTAGATTGTCCAATTTGTTGGCGTATAATTGATTATAATATTTATTAATGATTCTTTGTATTTCTGTGTTGTCAGTTGTTACTCTGTTTTGTTTCTGATTGTATTTGGGTCCTCTCTCTTTGTTTCTTGGTGAGTCTGGCTTAGGGTCCACCAATCTTGTTTATCTTTCAAATAACCAACTCTTTGCTTCATTGATCTTATGAATTTTTTTTTAGTCTCTATGACATTTATTTCTGCTCTGACCTTTACTATTTCTTTCCTTCTACTTGCTCTGGGGTTTCTTTCTGTTTACTTTCTAGTCCTTTAAGTTGTAAAGTTAGAAAGTTGGTTGAAAATTTTTCTTGTTTCTTGAGGTAGGTCTATAGTGCTATGAACTTCCCTCTCAGGGCTGCTTTCGCTGCATCCCATATATTTTGTGTTGTTGTGTGTTCATTTTCATTGGTTTCCAGGAATTTTTAAAATTCTTCTTCGATCTCCTTGGTAACCCATTCCTTGTTTAATAACATGCCCTTTAGCCTCTATGTGTTTGAATGTTTTTGAGTGTTTTTATTGTAATTGATTTCTAGTTTCATGCCATTGTGATCTGAGAAGATGCTTGATATGATTTCAGTCTTGTAACTGTAGAGACTTAGTATCCTCACATGTGGTGTATCTTTGAAAATGTCCAATGTGCACTTGAGAACAATGTGAATTTTGCAGTTTTGAATTGTAATTATCTGTAGATCTATTACATCCATTTGATCTATTGCATCATTTGGAGTTTCTGTTTCCTTGTTAATTTTTTGTCTAGAGGATCTATCCAGTGATGTCAGCAGTGTGTTTAAGTTCCCTGCTATGATTGTATTGCTGTCAATTTCTCCTTTGAAGTCCTCCAAGAGTGTTTTAATGTATTTTGTGTTCCTAGATTGGATGTATATATATTTACCAGGGTTATATCCTCCTGTTGGATAAATCTTTTCATTATTATGTAGTATCCTTCTTTGTCTCTAGTTGTGGCCTTCATCTTGAAGTCTGTTTTATCAGATATGAGTATTGCTACTCCAGCTTTTTTTCTCATTCCTGTTTGCTTGGAAGATTTTTTTCCATCCCTTCACTTTCAACCTATGTGAGTCTTTTGTTGTGAGGTGGGTCTCTTGTAAACAACATATATATGAGTCATGCTTTCTTTTTTTTAAAGTTTTTTTCTTTATTGATATTAGAGAGAGAGGGAGAGAGAGATAGAAACATCGGTGAGAGAGAACATTGATTGGCCACCTCCTGCATGCCCCCCACTGGGGATCAGGTCCACAGCCTGGGCATATGCCCTGGCCGGGAATCAAACCAGTAACCTCTTGATGCATGAGTCCAAGCTCAACCACTGAGCCACACCGGCTGGGCTGAGTCATGCTTTCTTATCCAGTCAGCTACTCTGTGTCTTTTGATCAGAGCATTCAATTCATTTACACTTAAAGCTATTATTGATATGTACTTATTTATTGCCATTTTGTTTATTCTTGTTATGTTTCTCTTCCCATTTAACATTTTTTGGAGTGTTGATTTGGTACTAATATATTTCCTTAGACTTTTTTGTATGAGGAACTCTTTATTTCACTTTCTATTTTGAATGATAGTCTTGCTGGATAGAGTAGTTTTGGATTCAGATTATTGTTTTTCATCACCTTGACTACTTCATGCCATTTCCTTCTGGCCTGTAGTGTTTCTGTTTTGAAGTCAGCTGATAGCTTTATGGGTGGTCCTTTGTAGGTAACCTGTTGCTTATCTCTTGCTGCCTTTAGGATTCTCTCTTTGTCTTCAATTTTTGGCATTTTAATTATGATGTATCTTGGTGTGGGCCTCTTTGGGTTCTTCTTACTTGGGGTTCTCTGTGCTTCTTAAACTTGTATGCCTTTTCCTTCACCAAGTTAGGGAAGTTTTCTGTCACAGTTTCTTCAAATATATTCTGTAACCCTTGTTCATTTTCTTCTTCTTCTGGCACTCCTATAATGTGGATGTTGTTATGTTTCATATTGTCCCACAGTTCTCTTAAACTGTCTTCCTGTTTTTTTAATTTTATTATTATTATTTTTTTTGATTCTCTGATTGGGTGATTTTGTTCTGCCCTGTCTTCTAATTCATCAATCTGATCTTTGGCTTCCTCTACTCTGCTGGTTATTCCTTCCAATGTGTTCTTTATTTCTGCTATGTCATTCTACATTTCCGCTTGGTGGTTTTCCACTTCCAATTGGTTGATTTTCAATGTTTCTATATCTTTACTCATGCTGTTGAGCTCTTCACTCATGCTGTTGAGCTTCCTCATAATCATTATTCTAAACTCTACCTCTGATATCTTGCTTAATTCCATTTCATTTCTCTCTTCTTCTGTATACTACTCTTGTTCTTTCATTTGGGATTTGTTTCTTTGTTTCACCATTTTGGCTGTCTCAGTGGGTTTTGGAGCCCGCCAAATGTTCCCTGTGGGTGTTGGTGTTCTGCTCGTTGTGATTCCTTCTGCTCTCTTTGGTTGAGTGTGGGAGTACCCATATTAAACAGCACTGTCAAGTCTTACTTCGCTGGATAGATTTGCAGGTCATGCAAAGGTTCAGTTATCCTCTAGCTTTTGTCAGCAGGCTATTAGTCTCAGTTACTTGATGAGTCTGATTTGTAGCCCTCAGCTGAGTGAGAAATTCCTCAGTTATAAGAGGATTTCCTGCAGGTGGGCCACTTGCTTGCTGGCAGACTCTAGCTGTTAATGAGCCTCAATTTGCATTTCTCTGTCTTGGTAGGGTGGTGTTTTATTCCTGAGGGAGAGGCCATTGCTTCTCTCCAGGGCTTTGTGAAGGACTCTTTGAGTAAGATGGCTACTGTCCTTTGAGGGAATGATTCAGCCTAATACTCCCAGTGTCCTCCATCCCAGCTCTCTCCTGAGCCAGGAGAACTGGACTGTCATCAAACAGTTCCAGTCCAGTCCACCCTTCCTCTGCTGGAGCCCTAGGTGAGTGGCTGTAGCTAATTTTGTGCTCTTTTAACCCATGCCTTCTCAGCAGGAAATGCTCACAGCTAAAACAGCCCTCAGCTGCTGTTTTAATTCACCCAGTCCACCCTGCAGTTCCTACCAGGCTCGATTAGGTATCCTCTTTCCATCCTTGTTTATACAGGTTCTCTCCAGCTGCTTTTCAATTGTTTTTTTCCCTATGGTTTGTCTTTATTTTAGTTGTAATTCCAGTTTGGTCCTGGGAGACAGTCTGTGTAGCTTCCATTCACTCCACTGCCATTTTTTTCCTCTAATTTTTTCTTTTGTTATATCTAACAAGGTATTTAAACCAAATTATATTATTTACCTGGATGAATAACAGAGTCTATAGATTAGTTACCCTATAGCCATTCCCCACTTTCTTCCTTGCTAATAATAACCAAATTTGAGTTCTGATGACCATTGGCTTCAATAAGGCTAACCTCTTCCCTCCCATTAAGACCCATGAGGGATGACAAAAATTTAATATAAATGTATATTGAAATATAACATACATATAGAAAAATACAAAATCATTAATGCATAGTTCTGTGAATTTCATCAAGTTAACACATTTGTATAACTACCATTCAGATAAAAAAATAGAATATTCCAGAAGTAAAGAAGCCCTGTCTTGTACTTTTTTTAGCCATCCCATATGTTTGGAGGAAGTGTGAATTTTGATTTGATAAACTGTTTCACTACCTTTGCCAAGTATTAATTTAGAACCTACATAGTATCATAATGATGGCCAATGAGATATGGATAAAATTTGCTAGGAGATTTTGGACATGCTTTCCTCACTCTTAGAAACAGGACACAAGAAGAAATATATCCTCTTTCTCTTTTCTGACTTTTGGACATTGTCCCAATATATGTGGATTGGGTGCTTAGTGTGCCTGCAAATACCTTTCAACTATAAGGGTATAATATCTAAGAATAAAAACCAACAGTGTGAGGATGGCAAAATATAAATATGGAAATAACCTGGATGCATAGTAGTACCTTTATTTTTATGGAACTTCTCTTTTAGATCTCTTTTTATAGGAGACAATACATTTTCTTTATTATTTAAGACACTTTTAGTTTAGCTTCTTGTTACTTTAATCCAATGATATTTTAACATCCTATAACTCTTCCATAAAATATTCACTGGCCATTAATTGTCTCCCACTACAATTTGGGTTGTACCTCTGCTATTCCTGTGAAATTCCTTTCAACAGCATCACTAATGATTTCTTATTTGCTAAATTTCATGGGCATCCTTAATTCAAAGCCTTTCTGACCTGTGGTATTTTATACTGTTGACTACTCTCTCTCACTCTCTGCACTTTCCTCTTCCTTTGCCTTTCATAATGTCATGCACTCCTTTATTCCAAAAACCTTGAACTATTCTCTGCACTATTTCCATTATTTCTTATCATCTCCACACATCTGTTTAAATAAGGATATTTATATGGGTTTTCTCTAACCTACTTATCAGTTTTACAAACTCTCCCTATGTGATATCACCCACTTATATGGTTTTAGCTGTCACTTATAACACCCAAGTGATGAAACCTAAGTCTTTATCTCTACACCTAATCCTTTCCATGATCTACAGAGCTTTATACTTAATTATTTATTGGGTATATCCAAATAAGTTTGAAGAACACTTTGAACTCAATACAGGGGTGGGTCAAAGTAGATTTACTGTTGTTTGTATGGAAAATAGTAAAACAATTAATAATAATAATAATACAGTAATAAACTGTTTGTGTACTCACAACTGTAAACCTACATTGCCAATGCCTATATATCTGAGACATTGATTATTTTTATCTTAAGTCAATTCTTCTTTATGTATTCTATATGTTGGTAACTGGCCCTTCTTTTTTGGCTTATCTTTCTTTTTCTTATTTCCTTAATTTATTTTTTTTTCAGGCACTTATTTACTTTTTTATTACAGATGTCTTTTCTCCCCCCAACCCGATTGTTACCCTCTTACCTGCTCCCGCCCACCCCCGCCTTCACTGCACTGTTGTCTATGTCCATTGGTTATGCATATATGCATATAAGTTACTTGGTTTATCTCTTCCCACCCTCCAACCCCCTTTGTCAGGTTTGTCACTCTGTTACCTACTTTCATGTCTCTGGATCAATTTTGTTCATTAGCTTATTTTGTTCATTATATTCCACAAATAAGTGAGATCATATGATACTTGTCTTTCTCTGACTGGCTTATTTCACTTAGCATAATACTCTCTAGGTCCCTCTGTGTTGTCTCAAATAGTAACAGGTCTTTCTTTCTTACAGCTGCATAGTGTTCCATTGTGTATATGTACCACAGCTTTTTTATTTTAAATTAATTTATTTTTGTTACAGATGTTTCTCATTTTTCCCCCCATTGACTCCCTCTTCCCCATCCCCTCCCACCTTGTCCTCAGCTTTGTTGTCTATGTCCATCAGTTATGCATACATGCATATAAGTTCTGTGGTTTATCCACTCCCTCCCAAACCCCCACCCCTTCTGAGGACTGTCAGTCTGTGCCCTACTTCTATGACTCTGGGTCTACTTTGTTCATCAGTTTGTTTAGTTCATTATATTCCACAAATAAGTGAGATCATGTGATATTTGTCTTTCTCTGCTTGGCTTGTTTCACTTAGCATAATATTTTCCAGGTCCTTCCATGTTGTCTCAAAGGATAAGAGATCTTTCTTTCTTACAGCTGCACAGTACTCCATTGTGTATATGTACCACAGCTTTTTTACCCACTCATCTACTGATAGACACTTGGGCTGTTTCCAGATCTTAGCTAATGTAAATAGTGCTGCTATGAACATAGGGGTACATATTTTCTTTCTGATTGGTGTTTCAGGTTTCTTAGGGTATATTCCTAGAAGTGGGATCACTGCGTCAAATGGCAGTTCAATTTTTAATTTTTTGAGGCAACACCATGGTGTTTTCCATAGTGGCTGCACCAGTGTGCATTCCCACCAGCAGTGTGCTAGGGTCCCCTTTTCTCTGTACCCTCGCCAGCACTTGCTGTTTGATGATTTGTTGATGACGGCCATTCTGACAGGTGTGAAGTGATACCTCATTGTTGTTTTAATTTACATCTCTCTGATGATTAGTGATGTTGAGCATTTTTTCATATGTCTGTTGGTTATTTGTACGTCCTGTTTGGAGAGGTGTCTCTTTAGGTCCTCTGCCCATTTTTTTATTGGGTTCTTTATCTTCTTTTTGTTGAGTTGTGTGAGTACTCTACATATTTTGGAAATTAACCCCTTATCTGATGTATCATTGGCAATTATGCTGTCCTATATAGTGGTTTCCCTTTCCACTTTGATCTTTGTTTCTTTTGCTGTGCACAGCTTTTTTTATCCACTCATCTACTGATGGATATTTGTCGTTGCCCTATCTTTCAAGAGAAAAAATTTGGATTCATCCTTAGTACCAATCTGTCCTTTACTTCTCAATGCATCCAATCAATATAACTTTTTGTCACTTTTCCATTTACTATTTCTCAAATCTGCCATCTCTTCTTCAATATCATTAATTTGAAATGTAATATTTTCTATTTTATTGCAAATGCCTCTTAACCAATCTTCTTCCCTCTAATCTCAATTCCTTGGACTTTATCTTCCACACTACTCCACAGTGTTCCTTATTGATTGAAAATCTGACAAAATAATTTTCTCCTTCTAATAGCTTTAGTGGATTTATGTGTTCACATTCCCCAAATTTCTAACTGAATAAGTAATAAAAGTAAGGGATGCAAAATACCAACATATCTGAGATGGTAGTCAAAGTTCTGTTACACAATAAGAGCAGTTTCTATTAAAACAAACAAACAAACAAACAAACACAAAACCACTCAAATGAAGCCCTGAAGCAGCGAGTTATGGAAACATAACTGACATTAAGAAAGGACAAAAAAAAAACAAACAAAAAAAACCTTTACTTCACAGTAGCTTCTTTCTAGGGAGGTCAGAAACACTGTATCCAACAACAGTGTACTCCATTCTCTTATATTGACTTATCCTAAACTCAAATTCTCAGATACATAACATGACTTCAGGAAAGGAGCTAAGGAGTGGTATTTAGTATAACAGGTAATGGATTTAAGAGGTAAATCTGCTTCTGGGTTGTATTTCTGGGTTGTTTCTGGTTTGTAAAATTCTGTAAAACATGAACCATATATAATAAGAGATGAGACTGGGTTAGTTTGAGGTGAAAATGGTATTGCCTAAGAGGTATAAATAATTTTTAAAATACTGGATACGTAGCCCGGTGGGTGTTGCTCAGTGGATTGAGCATGGTCCCATGGAATGAGAGGTCCAGGTTTGATTCCCAGTCAGGGCATATGCCCGAGTTGTGGGCTTCATCCCCAATAGGAACGCGTGCAGGAGGCAGCCGATCGATGTTTCTCCCTCACATCGATGTTTCTATCGCTCTCTCCCTTCCTTTCTCTCTCTAAAATGAATGAATGAATAAATAAATAAATAAATAAATAAATAAATATTTTAAAATGCTGGATTAGTAAATAATCAGGAAAATGGGGAAGAAAGATGTTTTTCCAGAAAGCAGATTGAAAAAATACACATGAAAATAATTAGCATGTGGGTGACATTAATAAATATTATTTGTGATATTAATAATTAAATATTAATAAATTAATATGTTTAAAAATGATTACCATTAATATAAATAAAATAAAAATGCATACTTTTCCAATAATAAAAACAAGAGAATAAAAACCATATATTTTCTCTTAAAATAGAAAATACATATAAGAGCAAGCATAAAACAAGATGATAAAATAAGAACAAACTCTTTAGTTCCAAAAATAAATTTAAAATTAATCATCTTATTAAAAGAAATAGAATCTCACGTTAGATTTAGGGACAAATTCATCTATATATTTACAAAATAAATTTTAAAGTAAATGGTATAAGAAAGTTCAAATTAAATATTAGGCACAAATATATCAGTTAGATATATTCATAAGGAAAGAAATTCAGACTATTATTATAAAAAGAAATAAAATTTAAGGTAAAAAGATGAATCTGGGTAATGGATTTTTTTTAACTCTTGGACAAAGCATACACATCTACAATGAAGCTTTAATAGTTATAATAGTCATAAATTTTCATTCTCTAAATAATGTGTCATCAAAATATAAAAAGAAAATGTTCTGTGAAATACAACTCAGCTGGGATTTCTTCAAAGGGGTCATGAAATAAGAGAGTAGCATTCAACTCTCAAGGCATATACGAATGCTTCAGGAAAAGAAGTAGTAAAAAATATTATTCCATTCTGTTTCACAAGTTACACAAAAGCGTCAAGGTACAAATGGCAGAAGACATTTCTCATTTCTTAGCTCATAAGAATACAGGTTTGAAAGCATCAACAGGAACATCTATTTAGAAAATTCCTGAGGGCATTGTCCAGCTGAGAGAAATATCTGGAAGTAGAGGAAGACTCATCTAGAAGCTATATAATACATAAATCTAAGCAAGTCCATAGCAGAAGGTAGAGGCAACAGCCAAAGTGACACAGGACTAAAAATTTCCTGACAGGATGCTGATGATGGAAAAATACAGAGAAAAGAAAAAAAAATTTATGGAGAAACCAAAGCAAGAAACTTTTGAGTATTAAAATATCCCTTCTATAAATGCTGATATGCCCCTTAAGATTATATTTCAACATTAGTAACAAAAACCTAGAAAATAATGGTTTAAAAGTTAAGGGATATTTTTCTCACATGAGAAGTCCTGCAGTGGGTAATCAATCCAAAGCTGTTAGGGTGGTTATACAATGGCATTAGGAACCCAGGCTCCCTTTTATCACCTCCTCTTCCTTAGCTTATAATTTTTATCCGTATATCCATCACATGGTCACACGATGGCTGCTCCACTCCCAGCCTCAAGTCCAAGTAAAAATAATAATAATAACAATAATAATAATAATAATAATAATAAAGAAGGAAGCAACGAGGAAGGTTGCTACTATATCAAGAATTGCAAAAATCCAAGCTGACACCCCCTTCAATCTCATTTCCCAGAATTTTGTTTTAAGACTAATCCTAGATATAAAAAAATGAGTAAATATAGTGTTTTAGCTAGGGGTGTTGCTTCCATGAACAAAACTGTGATTATATAAATGAGGATAAAGGGGAAATGGATATTGGGAAGGAAACTATCTGTCATAGATGATGATAATAATTGATAATTCTTCATTTATTTGTGGGTTTTTATTGTACACTTTTAAAAATTATTATTTTTAAAATGTTTTCAATTATAGTTGATATTCAATATTATATTAGTTTCAGGTGTATAACATAATGATTAGACATATATATATAACTTACAAAGTGATCACCTGGTGCAATAACAAGTTGGGACCACATGTTAGTCTGTAACATTATTATTTTTTATTTTACTCTTTCTTAAAAAGTAAAGTCTTAGAATCACTTGGTTAATTCACTTTCTCAAGGTCATTCACTCTGTAAATGACAGAGTCAAGATTTGAATTCATATCTTTCTAACTCCAATGTCCACGCCCTTTTCAAGAAATCACCTGTCTCTGACAGCTAACTGGAAGTTAACTCAATTACTCCTCTAGCTTGAAAATCTTAATGCCCCATCCAAGCAAGTTACATACTCACTTGCCAATATAGGGCCCAGGTTTATCCATTTTTCTCCTGCAACTGCTCAAATGAAATAATATAACACATCATGCGTTCCACATACAGGAAAGCAAATTAATAGAAAATCTCAGTAAGATAAACAGACTCTCTTCTGGTTGTTCAAATAAAATAACATCTGATAATACGTTACATTTTTTACCTTTATTATATGTGTAAATATAGACCTGTGCAGTGTGTTTGAACAATCAGAAAGTTTTACTTTGATTGCTGTAGCATAAGCAGACACAGAATTCCCTTTCATGTTAGACACAAATGTGCATTTTAATTCTTTGATTCTCTTTAAAAATGCATTTGTTCTTTCTCTTTGGGTACTAACTTATAAATGGAATTTAGCTGGGGGAATCATTTTACTTTCTCCAGGTCGCCAACTGGCTGCCGGCACCTTTTCAACCTCTGTGTAAGTCAGTTTCTCCCATTTGTAAAACAGATATTAGAGTTAGCAACGACAAGAAGAATGACGCATAGCATGTAAATTTAAGATTTTAATAAAACAAAAAGTATATGAATAATATATTTTTGAGACAATTAAATCACTTTGAATTAAATATTTGTTAAGCAGAATATTTTACCTTAGTATACTAGTAGTTTTATATATAGATAAAGGTAGAAATAGAGATAGCTATATAGATAAGCCACAGAAAATGTGACAGATTTTTATTTGAAGTGATTATTTAGTTCAGAAAAGGAAAAGAAGAGATGGAGGTTTTATTGTCTAAGGCACTCTTCTCTTCTTGTTTCATGAACCACGGCAGTCAGTAAAGGGTTAAACAAACCTCCCATAATCAAGCTGTTCAGTAAATTTCCAATGATAATGGATTTCTAGGTAAGTTCCAGATCCTTAACCACAACTTCTCATGTTTAAAACAAAAACAATGTAACAAGGGCCTGTGACTTGAAAGATTACCAGGCAAATGAATCCACTAGACATATTACAGAGCAACAACATACATTCCAAATATGCAGTGTTCAATAATTAATACATTAAAATATAATTCATACTAGAGAGTCACCTTTCTTGCCCACAGCACTTACCATTACATACCCACCTTGCTGGTGGGAAAAAAAAAAGTAAGCAAAACAGGAAAGTTTACCAAGGTGTTCTCTGGAAGTGAGAATCACAATGCCTCACCTTTACACCTGCTACCAACACTCCAATCACTCTTTCTCAGCTAAGACTGAAGTCAGTCTAAGATACACTATCAGCCAATTTATTTGACCTGTAAATACCTGTGGCCTTTTTTCTGCTCTACCTGAATCAGTTGAGTCTACTTGAAATTTAGTAGTAAAACATCTGAAAGGATTCTCAGGATGTTCACGAACCTTGGAGCTATATTCTACAGTGCACTTTTCTACAGTCTTTTGTAGTAATGCCCACCATCTCACTGCATATTAAGAAGCCTTTTCCCATAATTTTTGCTGGGTTGTAAAAAAATATAATAATTACTTCTTTGGAGTCCTTTATACAGCCAACGACTTATTTACTCAAATAAGTATATATCCTAATACATTTACACATTTACACTAATACAACGTAGAGGGTAAATTGTTTCAAACATTCTGTGACACCTTCTTTATTTCTCAAATTTTTAAGAATCCCATTCCTGAAACACTTCCTTAATGTAATCAAACCATAGTTCAACCTCTTCTGGAGCATTCTTATTCTTTTATATCTAATAGTTATGTTAACCATAGGTCTTCCTCTGCTGTCTATCATACACAATCAATCCAGGATACAAAAGCAACAACCAGCCTGTGCGTGCTTGCTTGAGTCCCCAAATCAGTCTCAACATCTTAGAAAAATATTTGAATTTTCTATGAAAGACTTATCTGAATGTCTTAAAACAAACCAATAAACAAAAATATCCTCCAAAGTGTCAGAATATGAATGATCACAAATGCCTATGCTCCACCTTCCCCTGAATAAAAAAAAAAAAAAAATGGCCAGGGAAATGTATATGATACTGTAAAATCCCAGACTTCTACAGAGAATATCTAACTCTCAAATGGTATAATTCTGGGCCCCAGTTCTATAGCCAGTGTGAGGATTCCCTTTCACCATATTCTTACTATGAGAGGTCAATACAAATAAGTTTATTGCTTTTGCTGGATCTGTTTTGTTTTCTAGCACAATTCTGATAACAGTTTGGTGACTAGGATGGGAGGCACTCCTGGATAAATTTTAGGATATGGTTTGGTCCAGACTTAGGATGGAAATATGCCAAAGTTCACAGACGGAACGAGAGCTACCACAGATTTAACCAATGTAATAAGCTCATCTCTTTTTGCCACATAAGGTATTTAAGCTATCTCTATATAACCTCTAAGACAGGATTAGGAGGGTGGCTGTTCTCTAACAGGGATATTGTTTGAAGGTGGACACACTTATCACCCTCCAGTTCACAATGCTGCTGTGTCTAGTAACTGCTAGTGACTGTGGCATAGAGAGGAGTAGGTGGAGTTGGGGGAAAAGGTTTATTTTGCTCCCTCTCCTCAGTATATACAACCTTAGTAAAGAGAAGTAGTATATTCATAAAATACTGAGAAAAGAGGGGGTGAAATGTGGATGTTATATATCTAGTCTAGTTAAATCTTCCCTTTGTGTCATGAAGAAAAATGTTTGTAACCTTACTGTCTGGATATTCAGATATTCCCATATGGCCACTTTCTCCTTCCTCATATTATCTATTCTTCCTGAAGTCCTTGTCTTGATTAATGTCTTTTCTGAAAAAGCCACCTCTCCTGCCTTATTCCCTTTCCAGGATATGCTAATTCTTTCTCAGGAAACAGGTCCCAGGTTCCATTTATTGTCCTGTAAAATATATGCCTGCACGTTAAAAATGTGGTCTCCTCAGCAAGGTTTCTGCTATTAGCTAGAAGGAAGGAGTAAACCACGTGAGTAAGATAAGGTCTCACATTTCAGATAGCAATTTGCATTTCTACACATATCTAAAAATTTAGACACATTTCACTTTTTAAGGATTAGTTTCTCACCAAAATCCCTTGAGAGGTCTACATAAGAAGTATATTGTGTAATTAATATAACATCAACCCAATAATGCCTAAGGAATGCTTTCCTTTTTCGTGACTTGGGGTTATATTACATAGCCACATTCCATTCATTTGATCTTAAAGAACACTGAGTTCAATTGTTCTTCTTTAATTTCTGGATATTTTCTTCCCTCCTTAGAGGTTACAAAAGGGTCCTGCCATCAATAGAAAGCTATAAACCCCTCTTCAAGTGTAATTCTCTTTAACCCATCATTCAAAGCCTTCTATGCTTTTCCATCACATGGGTTTATATACCCTGTGTCCCAGAAACCATCCTGGCTTATATTTTCCCCAATACAATATTTGCTTTCCTATTTCTGCTACTTTGCTCATGCCATTTTTGTTACATGAACTACAATTCCTATTTTCTTCTCTGTCCAAAAATCTTACCTTTCAGGTTCTACCTCTCACATTATTTTTTCATGAAAACTTCCTTCATCAGCCCAGATACCAACCATCTTTAACTATTTTGCTTCAGTAGCACTGTGTACTTCCTTTATTCACCTTATACGGTTTTTTATTGTCACAATTTCTTGATAAAAATTCGAATTGTTCTTATCTCAGGACTTAGCAGAATAGGTGCTTGGAAATATAGTGAGTTCTCTATACATGTTTTTTGATTGAATAAATAAATACATGGGTATTTTGTAACAGAAGAGTAAACACACAGGCACAGATGTACACACACACACACACACAGGAACTACCAATTACCGACCCATGTGTAGCCCTTTTTTGAAAACTACATTTTACCTGTATACTACCAGATAAGCCTCACTCCAGTGGGTTTATATCTGTTGGTATGATAATACTGTGTAATATAACAAACCTAGGTTTTAGCTTAAGAATTAATTGAAAGTGAATTCTGGCTCTTAATTTGTAGCTCTGCAAAATTGAGTAAGACATTTAACTTCTCTGAGCCTTAGCTTCCACAACTGTAAATACTGGAGAAAACAAGATTATTATGAAACTTACATGAGATAGTATATATAAGACATTTAGTTTGGTTGCTGTCAAGTAGTCGGCATTCAATATGTGTAATTTTCTTTCCCGTTTTGGAAATGTGTTTGGTGTATTTTCATATACATTTAAATACTTGAGATTGTTCTCTAATGATTTCCTATATATTCATTTTCCTTTCTGCAAATATATTGTGATCTCAAGGTAAAAATATAATTTATTTTCTTTTTCTTTTTCTCTACATTGGATTAAATATTGTTGCCCATACATTAGACACTTAAGAAATGCTTATAAAATTGCACATTCCAGAACTCACCCAGTAAATATACTAAACAACACTGAATGTGTATTTTTTAAACTAATCTTTTTTATTTATTTATTTATTTATTTATTTATTTATTTATTTATTTATTTTTCTTTATTGATTTTTAGAGAGAGAGGAAGGGGGAGGGAAAGAGAGATAGAACATCGATGAGAGAGAACATCGATTGGCTGCCTCCTGCATGCCCCCAACTGAAGGATCAGGCTACAACCTGAGCATGTGCCAGGACCAGGAATCGAACTGGCGACCTCTTGGTGCATGGATCAATGCTCAACCACTCAGCCACATCATCTAGGCTGAATGTGTATTTTAAAAGGGTGAACTATATAATGTATAGATATATCTCAATAAATCTCTATGAAAATAGAAAGAATTCATCTTACACTAATATATGACCCACCTATGACAACAGAGCCTGAGATTGATATTGATATTTTATGGTAGGTATTTCTATTACTTACCAATATCTGATTAATTTCCCTTCTCTCTAGAAGTTAGGCATAGCCATTTGACTATCACTGGCTGATAAAACATGAGTGGAAGTAGTGTATATCACTTTCAGGCTGGAAATATTTAATTGTTAGTTCTTTTCTTTCCAGTGCTTCTTTTCCTGCCAAGGCAGTTGGGAAAGAAGTGTCATGTAAATGTAGCAGTGCCAAACGATTGAAGCAGTCAGGATTCCTCAGTATGACGGATGGCTGCCCTGGAGAGACACACATATATGCAACAGACTGATTAAGCAAGAAGTCAACATTTGTCATGATAGTAGTGTTTAGCAGAATTCTAAACTGGTACTCAATACTCCTGCTCCCTAGTGTACATACCTTGTCTAATCCTATCCACAGTGTGTGACAGGACCTACAACTATGATGGAATAATGACTCTCTCGATTAGTAACCTTATAGGCAAAAGTGTTGGGATAGTCACATTATACAGACTCCTCTGTAACAGACTGGAGTGAAATACTCCTGCTGGCATTGAAGAAGCATGCTATTATGTAGCAAGAGGGCTATGTGCTAGGATTTTCAAGGCAATCTTGAAAAGCTGAGAGTGTGTAACTGGCAGTCAGCAGGAGAACTGGAACTTCAGTCTGCAACTGCTAGAAACTGAATTCTGTCAATGATTTAAATGAGCCTTGGAAAGGATCTCAAGTCTCAGATGAGATCACAAACTCAGCTGACACCTTGATCTCAATCTGGTGAGACCCTGGTGAAACCAGCTGCAACATGCCAGCCCATCTGATTCATAGAAACTATGAGATAATAAGTGGAAATTGTTTAAATCAGCATGTTTATGGTAGTTTATTATGCAGGAATAGAAAACTAATATATAAGCCATTCAGGTTTTTGTGCTGCTTTTTTATTTTTGCATCACTGAGCCCATCTTAATGGACACAACATTCTTAGCAGATATTTAAGGACCATGCTTTTTTATTTTTATTTTTAGCATGTTAAATGAGTCATTTTATTAATTTGTTTTTGTTACAGATCTTTCTCCTTTTCCCCCCACTGACACTCTCCTCCCCATCCCCCCATCCTCATCCCCAGCTTTGTTGTCTATGTCCATTGGTCATGCATACATGCATATAAGTTCTGTGGTTTATCTCTTCCCCTCCAATCCCCCCCCTCCCAAGGTTTGTCAGTCTGTACCCACCTCTATGTCTCTGGGTCAATTTTGTTCATCAGTTTGTTTAGTTCATTATATTCCACAAATAAGTGAGATCATGTGATATTTGTCTTTCTCTGCTTGGCTTGTTTCACATAGCATAATACTTTCCAGGTCCCTCCATGTCATCTCAAAGGATAAGAGATCTTTCTTTCTTACAGCTGCATAGTATTCCATTGTGTACATGTACCACAGATTTTTTTATCCACTCATATACTGATGGACACTTGGGTTGTTTCCAGATCTTAGCTATTGTAAATAGTGCTGCTATGAACATAGGGGTACATATATTCTTTCTGATTGGTGTTTCAGGTTTCTTAGGGTATATTCCTAGAAGTGGGATCACTGGGTCAAATGGCAGTTCAATTTTTAACTTTTTGAGGTAACACCATAGTGTTTTCCACAGTGGCTGCACCAGTCTGCATTCCCACGAGCAGTGTACTAGAGTCTCCTTTTCTCCACATCCTCGCCAACACTTGTTGTTTGATAATTTGTTGATGATGACCATTCTGACAGGTGTGAGGTGATACCTCATAGCTGTTTTAATTTGCATCTCTCTGATGATTAGTGATGGTGAGCATTTTTTCATATGTTTCTTGGCCATTTGTATGTCCTGTCAAGACAGTCTCTTCAATAAATGGTGTTGGGAAAATTGGACAGCTACATGCAAAAAAATGAAGCTAGACCACTAACTTACACCATACACAAGAATAAACTCAAAATGGATAAAAGACTTAAATGTAACTCGTGAATCCATAAAAAATCTAGAAGAAAATGCAGGCAACAAAATTTCAGACATCATATGCAGCAGAATTTTCACTGATACAACACCTAAGGCAAGAGAAATAAAGAAAAAAAATGAACACATGGGACTACCTCAAACTAAAAAGCTTCTGCACAGCAAAAGAAACAACCATCAAAATGGAAAGGGAACCCACTATATGGGAGACCATAATTGCCAATGATGCATCAGATAAGGGGTTAATTTCCAAAATATACAGAGTGCTCATACAACTCAATAAAAGGAAGACAAAGAACCCAATTAAAAAATCGGCAGAAGACCTAAATAGACACCTCTCCAAAACGGACCATGCTTTAAAGAAGAACATGAAAGAAGACCTTTTCTTATTGGCTAGACCTCCTTTTGTAAATAAGGGTAGTCTGCTGAATTTTGAAGACTAATATTTAAGAATTTCTATTTCTATTCTACTTATTCACTTGACGTTTTACTGCATCATGACAATGGGACGATCAAAAGAATAATTTAAATGGAATCTTCTAGGGGGAATGATCTTTATCAGTAAAGCAAATGAGCATTCTTGAAATACTTTAGTATATTAAATATTTTTTAATTTACACACTGAACCAAAATTTCATCATTTTGTTTTCTTTTTAAGCTAGCAGGAATAGTACTATTTTATTTTGACTCCTGGGGGACTTTATCATAATTTTCTGCAAAGAAATTCCATAATAAAACCCCTTCTTAATAGGTAAATGCATAATCTTACATTCAATGACTCTGAAGCACCAAGCATTGAATGAAAATATTATTTAGGAAAAAAATGTCCTGAATTTATAATTTCTACAGAGAAATTACACTAGAACACCATAAAGGCATAGCTTAATTATTATTAAAATTTAAATACGTTAGAAGAATAATTACTCAAAATAATTGAAAAACCATCTCAGCACTAAATATGAAATTAAAATTTGCATTATGCAGTGTTATTTTAGCACAACGATTTTCAACTTTTTTCATCTCATTGAACACATAAGCTAATTACTAAAATTCTGCGGAAAACAGAAATATGTATTTGTTGACCATCTGACAAAAATGTGGATAATTTTGATTGATTTAAAAAATAATAATAGTTATTACCTATCCTCATTGCTCCAAAGTGACCTTTTCAAAAGATTAAGGTTGCTGTACTTGTATATAAGGATTTCTGGTACCAAGAATTAACCAGTCATATGCAACCTTATTATGTGATGTGACTAATAAGATATAACTCTGTTATATGACCTATATTTATTGTTCAAGACAGGGCATTCATATCAGACAGATATTATTGTGTTGACTATTATCATTTGTTTTTATTTGACAATCTAAGGGAAAAGTGGTCAGTGTTCTTGACTAAGTAGGCAAGTAGTATTGCATGTTTTAAAAAGTCTTGTGGCACACTGGTTGAAAATTGCTGTTCTAGCTCATGGCCAGGTTTTCACATTATAGAATGGACAACTGCATTCATGGTAAGATTAATAAGCTCTCTAAAGTCTTCCCAATTCAGAGGAGGCAATGGCTATGATGTAGCCCTTTCTTCCAGCCAGGGATAAGATTTACAGCTAAAATACTATACAATCAATTGAAAAACCAAGTGAAGTGTAGCTGATTGGAAATACTATATATAAAGAACACTGAATAAACCATGTAGAGACTGGTAAGAGGAGGAGTCACAGAAAGGGAGAGCCTCTCCTTGAGTAGGTGTGGTGGCTGAGATGTCTGAGGGATATCAGGTGCAAAGTTCTTTCCCCCTGGGAGTATGGGGGTGTCAACCTCATACAGGGTTCCCAAACCCAGAGCAGGAGAGACAGGAAGAAAAGCATGCATAGCCTTGGGCAGAGGGAACCAGGGTGATTCTATTTGCCTGAAAGACTGGGATCACAACTTCCCAGTGAAGGAATGCTCCCATTGTTAGCAGCCCCACCCTGAGAAGTTTTCTCTTGGTTCTGACTGCTGGAAAGGCTCCACTGCAGTGATTGAGTCCAGCGGAGGAGTCTGTGGGCTGCACCCAGAAGTGACTTTGAGGGACCTCTTCTTTGTTGAAAAGCATTGTGCAGAGCACTGTTCAGTGACTAAACTGTTTGGCTTTGGGAAAGGGGAAAGTTGCCTCCAACCTTGAGCACAGTTTTGGAAACCTTCCTCTCACCTGTGGAGCCTCTTATACTGTTCCATCCTGCTGGGTTGGTGGCATGGAGGTGGGGGTGGGGAGTAACACAGGTAAGGGATTTTTGGCCCACATTGTGGAGTTCAGAGCTCAAATAGTGCTGGGAATTTTGGTCCCTGCTTGCTGAGACCAGCTGCTTGGAGAGATTGGAGTCCTACATGGGGCTAATTTTCTAACCCTTCCTGCTTGGACTGGTGATGCAAGGGTATCCAATCAGCAAAGAGCAGGGATTTTTGGACTGTATGCTCTGGGGAGGCTTCTGTTGAGGAGACAGATAGGCAAGTGCTGGGGTCAGAGACTGCATTGTGGGGAAGCTGATCTGAACTCCCTGTGAGTTCCACCAGGCAATACTGGAAAGGAGAGGTAGAGCGTGTCTCCCCCTCCTGCAGGCTGTGAACACCACTCCCAATAGGATACTGTTTGCTTCAGCCATGTGGAGTCCCAAATATCCCTGCTGGATGCAGTTCTGTAGGGAAAAGGAGAGCGACTAAGAGTGGGACATTGCAAGTGTGAGAACCTCAGAGGCTATTGTCTGGGACCAGAAGGAAGTTCAGGCTGGGCCAGGAACATGCTAAACTGGAGACTTTTTTGATCAATCCCCCTGAGCATAGGACAGCTGCATGTGCTCCTACAGAGAAGACTGCAGGTTATATATACCCAACCTGAACCTGAAGCAAAACCCCTTAAGGGGAACCAGAATTGAAGATTCTGATGGAGACTGAGGAGTTTGGTTTTGAAGCAGAGACCAAATTCCCCTCATTGAGTGCCTGACTGCATAATCTCCAAGCAGGGTGTCCTCTAGCCCAAGCAAGGCTAGCCTGGGTCCATTCTACCGACTTTCTTTGGAAGAATCTGGAGGTAGATCAGGCAACCTCAGGGAAGAGTCAGAGTAGTTGACAGGTGGAGGCAGACCTCAGGGAATCTTGGTTCAACCACAGATCTGCCCCCAGCTCTAAGCTAAAAGAACTCAACCCATTTGCACAGATTGGTCCCTCCCATGTACACACAGTTCTAGTAGACGCTGACCCAAACAGTGAACAGAGTGGTAACTACACACAGGTAGCCCGAGGCCAGTTACACATGATATCTAACAGCAACTTGTATCTGAAACCCACTCAAGAGGATGTAGAACCAACACAAGTGGTGGGCCTAAGACCACACCAGAGCTTGACCCAACTAGACAAACAAACGGGACACCCAAAGGTGGATTTTGGCAGGCTCCAGACTCTGCTGGGAACAACCCTGCCTTGGGGGGAAGCCCCTGCACAGTGTCTCATACATGGTGATAAAGGATTACCTTTATAGACACTCAACCTCAGGTGTTAGCGACTGTACTACTGAGCCCATCAAGACACCTTGCTAACACACCTGCCCAGTAGTTTGCATGCCATGGTCTGGACTGAGCCTCATAGTCAGCTAGCTTGAAGGTTGATCACAACCACAAAGGAATCTTCATCAATTAAGATCCAATTACAACAGGAGGGTCCAAACATCCCACACAAGTGACATACCTAGAGCACCCAGCTTAGGAGATCGAGACTGCACTACAGGACAACTACTACAGAAGGCTACCCCACCAAGAATAGGAGTCATAGCAGTCCCATCTAATACATGGAAACAAACACAAAGAGATAGCAAAAATGGGGAAACAATGAAATAGGCACCAAATGAAAGAACAGGAGAAAACTCCAGAATAAGAGTTAAATTAAATGGAGGCAAACAATTTATCAGTTAGAGAGCTCAAACTAATGGCTATAAGGATGCTCAAGGAACTTAGTGAGAACAACAGCAGCATGAAGAAGGATACAGAAACCATGAAAAATAAACAGTTGGAAATGAAGAATGCCATATCTGAAATACAGAACACTGGAAGGAATAGCCAGTAGACTGGACAAAGCAGAGGATAGAATCAGTTAATTAGAAGACAAGATAGAAAAAAAAATCACTCAATCAGAACAGCAAACAGAAAAAAAAAATTACAAAGCAGGAGGATAGTTTAAGGAAACTTTGGGACAATATAAAACATAACAACATCTGCATCATAGGGGTACCAGAAGGACAAGAAAATGAGCAAGGGATAGAGAACCTGTTTGATGAAGTAGTTACAGAGAACATTTCTAACCTGGTGAAGGAAAATATCACACAAGTTAGTGAAACACAGAGAGTCCCAAACAAGATGAACCCAAAGAGCTCTACACCAACTACATTATAATTAAAATGGCCAAGATTGAAGAAGAATAGAGACTCTTCAAGGCAGTAAGACAGAAACAGACAGTTACTTACAGAGGAGTTCCCATAAGGCTGTCAGCTGATTTCTCAACAAAAACACTTCAGGCCAGATGGGATTGGCATTAAGTTTTCAAAGTTATGAAAACCAAGAAACTACAACCAAAACTGCTCTATACAACAAGGCTATCCTATAAAATTAAAGGCAAAATAAAGACCTTCCCAGGCCAAAGAAGACTAAAGAGTTCATTCCCACCAAACCAACATTGCTGAAAATGCTAAAGGGACTGCTTTAAGAAGAATAGATATATATAGAGAGAGGAATACAGCATAAAGAAAAAATGGCAATAAATAAGTATCTATCAATAATAACCTTCAATGTAAATGGACTAAAATATTCTATAAAAAAACATAGAGTAGTTGAATGGATAATAAAACACAACCCATATATATGCTGTCTATAAGAGACCCATCTCAGAACAAAAGATATATATAGGTTAAAAGTGAAGGAATGAGAAATTATATTCCATGCAAATGGAAACAAAAAAAAATTAAAAAGCTGGAGTTACAATACTTATATCTGACAAAATAGACTTCAAAACAACGGCCATAACAAGAGACAAAGAATGTCACTACATAATAATAAAGGGTTTGATCCAACTAGAGGTTATAACCCTTATAAATATATATGCACCCAATACAGGAACACCTAAATATATTAAAACAAAACAAAACAAAACTCTTGGTGGACTTCAAGGAAGAGATTGACAACAATACAGCCATAGTGGGGATTTTAGCATGCCACTGACTTCACTGGATAGATTTTTCAGACAAAAAATCAACAAGGAAATAGCAACCTTAAACAGCACACTAGATCAGATGGATTTAATTGATATTAATAGGACACTTCATTCCAAAGCAGTAGAATATACATTCTTCTCAAGTGCACATAGAACACTCTCAAAGATAAACCACATTAGGCACAAAATAAGTCTTAACAAATTGAGAAGATTAAAATCATATTAAGCATCTTCTTGGATAACAATGGCATGAAATTAGAAATCAACCATGATAAAAAAGTTCGAAAATATTCAGACACATGGAAGCTAAATAGCATGATATTAAACAATAAATTGGTTACCAATGAAATAAAGAAAAATATAAAAAATTACCTCGAAACAAAAGAAAATGAACATACAACTATCCAAAATCTATGGAACACAGCAAAAGCAGTCCCAAGAGGGAATTTCATAGCCTTACAGGCCTACATCAAGAAGCAACAAACAAAGCTCAAGTAAACAATCTAACCATACACCTAAAAGATTTAAAGAAAAAAATAAAAACAACAGGAAAAGCCTAGCGCAAGTAGAAGGAAGGAAATAATAAAGATCAGAGCAGAAACAGACTCATTAACAAAGAGGATGCAAATAAATAAAATCAGAAATCAAAGAGGAGAGGTTACCACTGACATCACAGAAATACAAATAATTGTAAGAAAATATTTTGAACCACTACATGCCAACAAAATAGACAACCTGGATGAAACAGAAACATACAATCTTATAAAACTCAATCTGGAAGCAGAACACCCAAATAGACCAATACCAACTAATTAAATCGAAGCAGGAAAAAAAAAAAAAAAAAAAAAAAAACAAACTCCCAGAAAACAAAAGTCCTGGACAGGATGGCTTCACAGACGAATTTTACCAAACATTCACAGAATTGTCATCTATCCTCCTCAAATTATTCCAAAAATTTAAGAGGAGGGAAGACTTCTAAATTTTTTTTTAACTAGGCCAACATTATTCTATTACCAAAACTAGAAAAAAACATGACAAAGAAAGAAAATGATAGGGCAATATCCCTGATTAACATAAATGCTAAAATCATCACCAAAATATTAGCGAATTGGATCTAGCAATACATTAAAAAGCATACACCACAATCAAGTGTGATTTATTCTGAGGGTGCAAGGTTGGTACAATATTCACAAATCAATAAATGAGATACGTCACATAAACAGAATGAAAGATAAAAGTCACATGATCACATCAATAGATGCAAAAAAAAAAATCATTCAATAAAATCCAGCACTAAATTATGATAAAAGCTCTCAGAAAAGTGGGACTAGAGGAATGATACCTCAACGTAATAAAGGTCATATATGAAAAACCTATAGCTAACATCATACTCAATGGAAAAAAAAAATTAAAGTGTTTCCCTAAGATCAGGAACAAGACAGGGATGTCTGCTTTCACCACTTGTATTCAATATAGTACTGGAAGATCTAGCCATAGCGATCAGAAAAAAAAAAAAAAAAAAAAAAAAAAAAAAAAAAAAAAAAAAAAAACAGAAGAAGCAGCGAAAAGAATTCAAATTGGAAAAGAGGAAGTAAAATCTTCATTATTTGCAGATGACATGATTTTGTGTATAGAAAACCCTAAATTATTCCACCAAAAAAAGACTACATCTAATAAGTAAATTTGTTAAAGTTTGCAGAATACAAAATCAATATCCATAAATCAATGGCATTTGTATACACCAATAATGAACTATCAGAATAAGAAAAAAAGAAAACAACTCCATTTACTCTAGCAACCTATGAATAATTAAACAGAGGAGGTAAAAGACCTGTACTTGGAGAGTACTATATGATATTGAAGAAAAAAAAAATAAGGAAGATACAATTAAGTAGAAGCATATACCCTATTCATGGATTGGAAAAATTGACATCACTAAAATGTCCGTAATACCCAAAGAAATCTATAGATTCAATGGAATCTTTACTAAAGTACCAACGGTATATTTCACAGATATAGAATAAATACTCCAAAAGTTTATATGGAACCAAAAACAGACACCGAATAGCCACAGCAATTTTGAAAAAGAAGACCAAGTTGGTGGGATGAAAATACTGAATATCAAACTATACTACAAGGTCGTTGTAATTAAAATAGCCTGATACTGGCATAAGAACAGGCATATAGAAAAATGGAACACAATAGAAAGCCCATAAATCAACCCATGCCTTTATGGCCATTTAACATTTGACAAGGGATGCAATGAAAATCAGACAGTCTCTTTAATAGATGGTGTTGGGAAAATTTGACAGGTACATACAAAAAAAAAAAAAAATGAAACTAGACCACCAACTTACACCATACACAAGAAAAAACTCAAAATGGATAAAATAAGTAAATGTAACTCATGAAACCATAAAAATCCTGTAAGAAAACATAGAGAGTAAAATCTCAGATCACTCTCACAGAAATATTTTCTTAGATATGTCTCTGATGGCAAGAGAAACTCAGGAAAAGATAAACAAATAAGACTATATCGAGCTGATATTTTTCTGCACATCAAAAGAGATAATCATCAAAATGAAAAGAAAACCCACTGTATGGGAGAACATATTCACCAATGATACATCTGATAAGGGGTTCATTTCTATAATAAATATAGAACTTATACAACTCAACACCAGGAAGACAAAATCCAATTAAAAATGGACAGAGGACCTGAATAGACACTTCTCCGAAAAGGACATACAAATGGCCAATAGGCATATGAAAAAAGTCCCACGGTCATCAGAAAGATGCAAATTAAAACTACATTAAGGTATTACCTTACACCTGTCAGAATGATTACTATCAATAAATCAACAAACAAGTGCTCATGAGGATGTAGAGAAAAGGAAACTCTAGTGCACTGTTTAGTGGGAATGCAGATTGGCGCAGCTACTGTGGAAAAAATATGAAGTTTTCTCAAAAAATTAAAAAGGAAATGCTTTTTGACCCAGCGATCCCACGTCAGGGAATATATCCTTAGAATCTTGAAACACCAATCAGAAAGAATATATGCACCCCTATGTTCATAACTGTTTTTTATACTAGCTAACATATGGATACAGCCCAAGTACCCATCAGCAGATGAGTGAATATAAAAACTGTAGTACATTTACACAATGGGATACTATGTGGCTGTAAAAAAGAAGGAACTCTTACCCTTTGTGACAGCATGGATGGACCTGGAGATTATTATGATTAGCAAAATAAGCCCATCAGAGACAGGGAAATACCATATGATCTCACGAATATGTGGAATATACTGAAGAAAAATAACTGACAAATTGGAACCAGAATCATGGATACATGGAATAGACTGGAGGGTGCCAGAAGGGAGGGGTATAAGGACGACTAGATATAGAAGTTGAAAGGATTAATTAAAGAACATACATGCATACCCCATGGACATGGACATGGACAATAGTGTGGTGAAGGTCAAGGGAGGTGGAGGCAGGTGGAGATGGGAAAAGGGTGGGGGAAAATGGGGGAAGTCTGCAATAATATCAACAATAAAAATTTTTAATATAATAAAAGAAAGGCAGAAGGGTGGTGGGAGCGGGAGGAGGGGTTCAATGAAGGAAAGAGGGAGGAACATCTGTAATACTTTCAACAATAAAGATTTTTAAAAAAGAAAAAGAAAAAAAATGTCATGGACCCAGCCTGGTAGCTCAGTTGGTGAGAGCATCATCCCAATACTCCAAGGTTGCAGATTTCTTCTAGAGTTAGGGCACATACAAGAAGCAACAAATAAATACATAAATAAGTGGAACAACAAATCAATGTTTCTCTCTCTCTCTCTCTCTCTCTCTCTCTCTCTCTCTCTCTCTCTCTCTCTCTTCTCTTTTTCTAAAATCAATAAATAAAATAATAATAATATTAATAATAAAGTCTTCCCCCACCAATGATGTACTTCACCTACCTTGTTTCTGGTTGTCTGTATCTGCTATTAAATGTCTGTATCTCCTAGTTGGTTTCATATTCTTTTTCTTCTGCTAAAAGACAATTATCCCTGGGAGGGATGTCACTTTAATTCTCATTATACATTTATATTTTTAGTATAAATGTGTTATTTTGTCCTTTATAGAAAACATATTTTGATAAAAATAAATAAAGGTTTTTTATTCCTATAGCAAAGTGCTGATATGTTGAGAAGGTGGGGTGAGAGAAACACTGGAAGTAAAGAAAGGATCAGAAAAGGGAATCCGCAAGAGCATACAATGGAGTAAAGACAGCCTCTTTAATAAATGGTGTTGGGAAAATTGGACAGCTACATGCAAAAAAATGAAACTAGATCATCAGCTTACACCATACACAAGAATAAACTCAAAATGGATAAAAGACTCAAATGTGACTCATGAATCCATAAAAATCCTAGAAGAAAATGTAGGCAACAAAATTTCAGACATCATATGCAGCAAAATTTTCACTGATATATCACCTAAGGCAACAGAAACAAAGGAAAAAATGAACACATGGGACTACATCAAACTCAAAAGCTTCTGCACAGCAAAAGAAACAACCATCAAAGTGGAAAGGCAACCCACTGTATGGGAGAGCATAATTGCCTATGATATATCAGGTAAGGGACTAATTTCCAAAATATATAAAGTGCTCATACATCTCAACAAAAGGAAGACAAAGAACCCAATTAAAAAATGGGCAGAGGAACTAAATAGACACCTCTCCAAACAGGACATACAAACGGCCAAGAGACATATGAAGAAATGTTCAGCTTCATTAATTATCAGAGAGATGCAAATTAAAACAACAATGAGGTATCACCTCACACCTGTCAGAATAGCCGCCATCAACAAAGCATCAAACAGCAAGTGTTGGCGAGGGTGTGGAGAAAAGGGGACTCTAGTACACTGCTGGTGGGAGTGCAGACTGGTGCAGCCACTGTGGAAAACATTATGGTGTTACCTCAAAAAATTAAAAATTGAATTACCATTTGACCCAGTGATCCCACTCCTAGGAATATACCCTTAGAAGCCTGAAACACCAATCAGAAAGAATACATGTACCCCCATGTTCATAGCAGCGCTATTTACAATAACTAAGATCTGGAAACAGCCCAAGTGTCCATCAGTAGACAAATGGATAAAAAAGCCGTGGTACATATGCACAATGGAGTACTATGCAGCTGTAAGAAAGAACGATCTCTTATCCTTTGCGACGACATGGGAGGACCTGGAAACTATTATCCTAAGTGAAACCAGCCAAGCAGAGAAAGACAAATATCATATGATCTCACTTATTTCTGGAATATAATGAACATAACAGTGTGAGGAACAGGGTAGTCCCAGAGACATGGAAGCAGGATACAGGCTGACATTTGCCAGAAGAAGGGGTGGGGGAGGGGAGCAATGAACACAGAACTTGTACCCATGTACTCATAACCAATGGACATGGACAACAAAAATGGGGATGGGGCAGGGAGGGAGGGGGAGGAGGGTGTCAATGTGGGAAAAGAGAAACATCTGTAACAAAAGTAAATTAATAAAAAATAAAAATAAGCCCTGGCCGGTTTGGCTCAGCGGTTGGAGCGTCGGCCTGCGGTCCAGAGAGACCCGGGTTCGGTTCCCGCTAAGGGCATGTTCCTCAGTTGCAGTTTGTCCCCGGCCCTGGTTGGTTGTGCGGGTGGCAGCCACTCGATGTGTCCCTTTCATGTTGATGTTTCCCTCTCTCTCCCTCTCTCTCCCTCCCACTCTATCTGAACAAAAAATGAAAAAATGTCCTCGGATGAGGATTAAAAAAATAAATAAATAAATAAAAAATAAAAATAAAAAAATAAAAAATAAAATAATAAATAAATATATATTTTAAAAAACATAAATATTTCCTTAAAAATAAAATTTGGTATATACTCTGAAGCAATATTAAAATGAATATGTATATTAATTTCCTGAATAAACAAAAATACATAACCAGAAAAAAAAAAAAAAGAAAGAAAAGGGAATCCATGGTTTCTAGGGAAAAAAACACACTAATTTTAATTTTTTTCCTATTTGGGACAATTACATTGAATTTCAAAATGTACTTTTTAAGGCTAGGTTAGCAATGAAACAAGGAAATAAGTACTGGAAATATATTTTAGGATGTCACAGAACAAGGGTACTTAATTTGTGTGTGTGGATGAATGCTCAGAGTCCATAAACCTCCTGAAATTGTATGCTAATTTTTGCAGGTGTGTGCATTTTGGGAGGAAAGAATTCATAGCTTTCAACAGATCCTTGAATAGGCTCATGACCCAGAAGATGATAAAAACCACTAACATATAGAATTAAAATATTTCTTTATAAGCAGCTAAAGGTTGTAACAGCAAAAGTACTCCACAGTCCATGTGTGAAGCTACCCACGAGCCAATATCTTAACCTATTATTGGGTACTATTTTCTACTTACCCTATCAGTTGAAAAAAGGGGAGATGGAAAAGGTAGGTGAGGAAGAGTTTGTTTTCCATTGTACAAAGGGTCTTAAACTGTAAAATAAATGTTTTACTAATGAAGGATCAATGACCTATATAAGTGCTGTGTTTCGTGAGGTAAATAAATGCAAATAACCAAAAGTGGAAATATTTACATATATCAATTACATAAAAAGGACAAATAATTTATTTCTGATTTGCCTTTTTTTTTACCTACACCCGAGGATATTTTTTGCATTTATCTTCAGATAGAGCAGGAGGGAGAGAGGGAGGAAGAGAGAGAGAGAGAAACATCTATGTAAGAGAGACACATCGACTGGTTACCAACCACAGGACCCCAACCGGGGCCGGGGACAAACCGCAATCAAAGTACATGCCCTTAGCGGGAACCGAACCCAGGACTCTCTGGTCCGCAGGCCGACGCTCTAACCGCTGAGCCAAACTGACCAGGGCTTCTGATTTGCTTTTTAAAAAAATAATTTGCATAAAAATAATCTTGACATAGAACAATGGCATGTTTCACTAAGAATAATATAACTTGAATTTAAAACATATGTTAATATACCAGGAGAGCTCACTAAATAAAGAAAAATAAAATACTTCCAATTAAAAATAATATATGTGGAAAAGTAATTCAAAACATAAAAAGGGTATAAAATAGGATTCATTTATATGCATGTAAAAGAAATCTTAAATAATAGTCACTGAAAGAAGGTCAAAGTTTATTTATTTTTTTCTCTTGTAAATCAATTCTAGAAGCTACTAGTTCAAGGAGACTTAGGCTGCTTCTATATTTTCAGGGAAGTAGGCCCTTCCTAGCTGGTTGTTCTGCCATGTGACTTTCATTCCAAAAACATCTAGAGCTCTAGACACAAAACATTTGTATTCTATCCTAGAAGAAGGAGGAAACACTGAAGAAAAGTATTTACCTCCCTTCTCCATTTAAAGACATTTCTGAAAAATCACATTGCATGTTGATTAATGTACTCCAAAATTCACATGTTGAAGTCCTGAACCCAATACCTCAGAATGTGACCTTATTTAGAAATAGAGTAATTGTAGATGTATTAGTAAAGATGAGGTTATTAGGTGAACCTAATGCAAAATGATTGGTATCTATCCTTGTGTGGTGTGGCTCAGTTGTTTGCAGTGTTGTCCCTTGTACTGAAGGGTTGCAGGTTCAATTTCCAATAGGGTCACATTTTGGGTTTGATCCTTCCTGCCTGGGGCACATACTGGAGGCAACCAGTTGATGTTTCTCTCTCCCATCAGTGTGTTTCTCTCTTCATCTCCCTTCCTCTCTCTCTAAAATCAATAAAAAAACCATATCCTGAGGTGAGGGTTAAAAAAGAAAAAAACGATTGGTATCCTCATATAAAGGCTAAATTTGAACAAGAGACATACATGCACACAGGGATAACAGGACCATTTACAAGTCAGAGAGGCTTGGAAAAGATCCTTCTCTCCCAGACCTCAGAAGGAACCAACCCTGCTGACACTTTGACTTTAAACTTCTAACCTCCAGAACTGTGAGACAATAAATTCCTGTTGTTAAAGGTACTCAGTTTGCAATACTTTGTTATGGCAACCTTAGCAAACACTTCTGTTCAATGGCTAACTCTAGCTTCGGGGAGGTTGAGAAACTATATCTTTGTTCTGTTCTCTGTCCAGCTGAAAATATAAATAGTATTACTTAAATATAGGGAGAACGTCTGTTGGAAAGACAATAAGTAGTGTTTGTCACAAAGTGAAAGTGAAAGGGTCAAGACTTTAGCTTAGTTCCTCTTGAGAAAATGTAAACAAAACTTAAATTATTTGTGTACACCTCCAGATATAATTTTTTTATAATATAATTTTTGCATAGTTGTTTAAAAGTGTCACAAGTAATGTGCCCAACATGTGCCCACTCCATTTCTGAACACTATTATTTTTTAATTAAAAACATTTTCAATCACAGTTTACATTCAATATTATTTTCTATTAGTTTCAGGTGTAGAGCATAGTGATTAGACAATTACATACTTTACATAGTATTCCCCTTGATATTTCCAGTACCCACCTGGCACCATACATACTTATTACAATATTATTGACTATATTTTCACCCAGTCCTCCTCCAATGCCCCTTTGCTCTTGCAACCATCAGTCTGTTCTTTGTATCTAAGAGTCTCTTTTTTGTTTATTCATTTATACCATTCTTTAGATTCCACATATAAGTGAAGTCATATGATGTTTGACTTTCTCTGACTGACATTTCCATTAGCATAATACCCTCTACATCCATCCAAGTTGTCTCAAATGGTAAGATTTCATTACTTTTTATGGCAGAGTAATATTCCATTGTATGTATGTAGGGCCACTTTTTAATTATTCATTGATTTTAGAGAGAGAGGAAGGGGGGAGAGAGAGATAGAAACATCAATGAGAGAGAACATCGATTGGCTGCCTCCTGCATGCCTCCCACTGGGGATTGGGCCCACAACCTGGGCATGTGCCCTGACTAGCAATTGAACCAGCAACCTTTTGATGCATGAGTTGATGCTCAACCAGTGAGCAACACCGGCCGGGTTGTAGCATCACTTTTTTATCCATTGGTCTGTTGATGGACACTTGGGTTGCTTCCATAGCTTGGATATTATAAGTAATGCTGTGATTAATATAAAGGTGCATATATACTTTTGAATTAGAGTTTTGGGTTTCTTCAATATATACCCAGTAGTGGAATCACTGGTTCATAAGGCAGTTTCATTTTTAATTTTTAAAAATCCACCATACTGTTTTCCACAGTGGCTACACTAACCTACATTCCCACCAACAGTGCATGAGGGTTCCCTTTTTTCCACATCCTCAACAACACTTGTTTTTTTGTTGTTGATTTATTGAGAATAGTCATTCTGACAAGTGTGAAGTGATATCCCATTCTGGTTTAAATTTACATTTCTCTGATGATTAGTGATGATGAAAATAGTTTTATACGTCTATTGCCATCTATACTCTTTGGAGAAGTGTCCTTTTAGGTCCTTTGCCCATTTTTTTCATTGAATTGTTCATTTTTTGGTGTTGAGTTGTATAAATTCTTTATAAATTTTGGATTTGAATCCCTTATGAGATATATCATTTGCAAGTGTGTTCTTCTATTCAGTGGGTAGTCTTCTCATTTTGTTTATGATTTCTTTTGCTGTGCAAATCTTTCTAGTTTGATGTAGTCCCATTTGTTTATTTTTTCATTTGTTTCCCTTGCCTGAGGATGCATATCAGAAAAAAAGTATTACTAACATAAATATCCAAGATTTTACTATGTTTTCTTCTAGGATTTTTATGGTATGGAGTCTTAAATTTAAATATATAATGCATTTTAACTTTATTTTTGTATATGGTATAAGAAGGTATTCTAGTTTCATTTTTCTGCATATAATATTTTAAATTTTTCCAACACTATTTATTAAATAGACTGTCTTTACCCCATTGTATGTTCTTTCCTCCTTTGTCAAATATGAATTGACATATAGATGTGGGTTTATTCCTGGGCTCCCTATTCTGTTTCATTTATTTATATGTCTATTTTTATGCCAGTTCAATGCTCTTTGAATTTTTATGTCCTTGTGCAATACATTGATATCAGGTAGTGTGATTCCCCCCACTTTGTTCTTCTTTCTCAAGATTGCTGTTGCTATTCAGGGTATTTTATGGTCAATACAAATATTTGAATTATTTGTTCTAGATTTGTGAAATATGTCATTTGTATTTTGATAAGAAGTGTGTTGAACATATTTATTGCTTTGGATAGTATGAACATTTTAACAATGTTAATTCTTCCTATCTAGGAGCAGGGATTTATGCTTCCATGTATTTGTATCTCTTTCAATTTATTTTTTCAGTGTCACAGTTTTCCTAATACAGATCTTTTACCTCCTTGGTTAAATTTTTTCCTAGGTAATTTATTTATTTATTGGTGCAAGTGTAAATAGAATTGTTATTTTAGTTTCTTTTGCTGATAGTTTATCATTCGTGTATAAAAATACACACATGGGGAGATTCCAAAATGGCGACAGAGTGAATGGAAGCTACACAGACCATCTCCCAGAACCAAACTGGAATTACAACTAAAATAAAGACAAATTTTCAGGAAAAGCAACAGAAAAGCAGCTGGAGAGGACCCATATAACCAGGGACAGGAAAAAAGGACACTGAATCGAGCCTGGTAGGTCTGCAGAGGTGCGAGAGGGCAGGCTGGGAGCCCACAGACAGCAGCTGTTTTAGCTGTGAGCAGCTCCCTAAGGGTTAAAATCCCAAGCTGGCTCCACAGAACAGAGGGCTGGGACAGAGTGCTAAATTAGCTACACCACTCACCTGGGGCTCCAGCAGAGGGAGGGCAGACTGGACTGGAAATGTGTGGGGACACTCGTGATTTGAAGGGTGCTGAGGGTTTATGCTGAGTCACAGCCAAACAGGACAGTGACCATCTTGCTCAGGGAGCCCCTTCCCAGAGCCGAGGGGAAGAGCAGCAGCCCCTCCCTTGGAGATTTAACCCCACCCAGATGGGCCAGAGAAATGCAAATTGGGGCTCATTAAAAACCAACATCTGCCCCACCCTTTGGAAATCCTCTTATTCTGAACACCTGAGGGATTTCTTCATTCAGCTGAGGGCAACAACCCAAGGCTCATCAAGTAACTGAGACTAATAGCCTCCAGGCAAAAACCTAGAGGATAATTGAACCTTTCCTGGGCTTGCATATCTACCCAGGAAAGTAAGACTTGACAGTGGTATTTAATGTGGGTCCTCTCACAGTCATCTAAGCCCAGTAGACAGAGCCGCAAACAGCAGAACACCAACAACTACAGGAAATTTTGGCAGGTTCCAAAACCAAGATAGCCAAAATGGTGAAACAAAGAAACAAATCGCAAATGAATGAACAAGACAACTCTACTGAAGATGAGATAAATGAAATGCAGTTAAGCAAGTTATCAGAGGTAGATTTCAGGGTAATGATAATGAAGAAACTCAACAACATGAGTAAAGATATAGAAACATTGAAAACCAACCAAGTGAAATGAAGAATGACATATCAGAAATAAAGAACACATTGGAAGGAATAACCAGCAGAGTGGAGGAAGCTGCGAGCCAGATCAGTGATTTAGAAGACAGGGTAGAAAAAATTCAACCAATCAGAAAACCAAAAGTTAAAAACAATTAAAAAACAGGAAGACAGCTTAAGAGAACAGTGGGACAACTGAAAATGTAACAAAATTTGCATCATAGGAGTTCCAGAAGAAGAAGAAAAAGAGCAAGTGTTAGAGAATATATTTGAAGAAATAGTGACAGAAAACTTCCCTAACTTGGTGAAGAAAGAAGGCATTCAGGTTCAAGAAGCACAGAGAGCCCCAAGTAAGAAGAACCCAAATAGGCCCACACCAGGACACATAGTAATTAAAATGAAAAAAATTAAAGAAAAAGAGAGAAAAATAGGCAAAAACAAAAAGCATTTCCCTTAAGAACAGGAACAAGACAAGAATGCCCACTTTTGCCACTCTTATTTAACATAGTACTGAAAGTCTTAGCCACAGCAATTAGACAAGAAGAAAAAATAAAAGGAATCCAAATTGGAAAGGAGGAAGTAAAACTGTCATTATTTGCAGATGACATGATATTGTACATAGAAAATCCTAAAGATTCCATAAAAATCTACTAGATTTAATAAATGAATTTGGAAAGGTAGCAGGATACAAAATTAACAGCAAGAAATTGATGGCATTCTTATACACCAATAATGAACTCACAGAAAGAGAAACTAAATAAACAATCCCATTTACCATTACAGCATAAAAATTAAAATACCTAGGAATAAACTTGACCAAAGATGCAAAGGATTTATTTGCAGAAAACTACAGGACATTGAAAAAAGAAATAGTGGAAGACATAAATAGTGGAAGCACACACCTTGTTCATGGATGGAAGAAATAACATCATTAAATTGTCCATACTATCCAAAGAAATCTATAGATTCAATGCAATCCCCATCAAAATACCAACAACATATTTCACAGATTGAGAACAAATACTTCAAAAGTTTATATGGATCTGCCCTGGCCGGTTTGGCTCAGCGGTTAGAGCATCAGCCCGTGGACCAGAGAGTCCCAGGTTCAGTTCCTGCTAAGGGCATGTACCTTGGTTGCAGTTTGTCCCCAGCCCTGGTTGGGGTTGTATGGGTGGCGACCACTCGATGTGTCTCTCTTACATCGATGTTTCTCTCTTTCTCCCTCCCTCCCGCTCTAACTGAAGATAAATGCAAAAATGTCCTTGGGTGAGGATAAAAAAGATAATAATAAAGTTTATATGGATCCAAAAAAGACCCCGAATAGCCATAGCAATCTTGAAAAAGAATAACAAAGTAGGAGAGGTCACAATACCAGATATCAGGTTATACTACAAAGTCATTATAATCAAAACAGTCTGGTACTGGCACAAGAACAGGCATATTGATCAATGGAACAGAACAGAGAACCTGGAAATTGACCCAAGACATTATGCTCAATTAATATGTGACAAAGGTGGCAAGAACATACAATGGAGTAAAGACAGCCTCTTTAATAAATGGAGCTGGTTAAATTGGACAGCTACATGCAAAAAAAAAAAAAATGAAACTAGACCATCAACTTACACCATACACAAGAATAAACTCAAAATGTTTAAAATACTTAAATGTGACTCGTGAATCCATAAAAATCCTAGAAGAAAATGTAGAAAACAAAATTTCAGACATCTTACACAGCAGAATGTTCACTGATACATCACTTAAGGCAAGAGAAACAAAGGAAAAGACAAACACATGGGATTGCATCAAACTTAAAAGCTTCAGCACAGCAAAAGAAACAACTATCAAAATGGAGAGGGAACCCACTATATGGGAGAGCATAATTGCCAATGATACATGAGATAAGGGTTTAATTTCCAAAATATACAGTGTGCTCATACAACTCAACAAAAGGAAGACAAAGAACCCAATTAAAAAATGGGCAGAGGACCTAAATAGACACCTCTCCAAAAAGGACATACAAATGGCTAAGAAACATATGAAGAAATGCTCAACCTCACTAATCATCAGAGAGAGGCAAATTAAAACAACTATGAGGTATAACCTCACCCCTGCCAAAATGGCTGCCATCAACAAATCATCAAACAAGTGTTCGTGAGGGTGTGGAGAAAAGGGGACTCTAGTACACTGCTGGTGGGAATGCAGACAGGTGCAACCACTATGGAAAACAATATGGTGTTTCCTCAAAAAATTAAAAATTGAACTGCCATTTGACCCAGTGATCCCACTTCTAGGAATATATCCTAAGAAGCCTGAAACACCAATCAGAAAGAGTATATGTACCCCTATATTCATAGAAGCACTATTTACAATTACTAAGATCTGGAAACAGCCCAAGTGTCCATCAATAGATGAGTGGATAAAAATGCTGTGGTACAATGGAATACTATGCAGCTCTAAGAAAGAAAAATCTTTTATCCTTTGAAATGACATGGAGGGTCTTTGTGAGTGTTATGGTAAGCGAAATAAGCCAGTCAGTGAAAGGCAAATACCACATGATCTCACTTATTTGTGGAATATAATGAACAAAGTGGGCTGATGAACGAAATAGACCCAGAGACATAGAAAGGAGTATGATTCAGATGGACAAGCCTCAGAGGAGAGGCCGGAGGAATGGATGAGATGAACCAAAGAACTTATATGCATGTATGCATAACCAATGGACATAGACAACAATGCTGGGGGTGTGAGGGGGGAGGGATGGGGAGGAGGTTGTCTATGAGGAAAATAGAGAAACATCTGTAACAAAAATAAATTAATAAAAATTAAAAAAATAAATTAATAAAAATGCAGCCAGTTTTTGGATATTTATTTTATATCCTTCTACTTTATTGCATTTATTTATCAGATCTACAATTGTTTTGGTGAAATCCTTAGGGTTCTCTATATACAATATAATGCAATCTGAAAATAATTATGTTTTACTTCTTCCTTTTCAATTTAGATGTTTTTTTTTGTTTTTGTTTTTGTTTTTTTTATTTCTTCTTGTCTGATTGTTGTGGCTAGGGTTTCCAGTACTATGTTGAATAAGAGTGGTGAAAGTGAACATCCCTATCTTAATTTAAAGGAAATTATTTTAGCTTTTGCCCATTGAGTATGATGTTGGCTATGGGTTTGTCATGTATGGCTTATATTATATTGAGGTTTGCTCCCTCTGTTCCTATATTGCTGAGAGATTTTATCATAAATGGGTGCTAGATTTTATCAAATACTTTTTCTGCATCTATTGGTACAATCATATTATTTTAATCCTTCATTATATTTAGGTGGTGTATCACATTTATTAATTTGCAAACATTGTACCAACCTTGCATCCTCAGAATAAATCTAACCTGAACATGGTGTATGATCTTTTTAAGGTATTAATGAATTTGGTTTTCTAATATTTGGTTGAGGATTCTTGTATCAATGTTCATCTGGGATTTTGGCCTATAATTTTTCTTTTCTCTGTAGTGTCCTTATCTGGTTTTAGAATTAGAATAATGCTGGCCTTGTAAAATGAGCTTTGGAGTCTTTCCTGCTCTTGACTTTTTTGGAATAGTTTGAGAAGTATAGGTGTTATTTCTTCTTTTAATGTTTGGTAAAATTAACCTGTAAAACCATCTGATCCAGGACTTTTGTTTGTTGGAATATTTTGATTACTGTTTTAATTTCATTAGTTGCAATTGGTCTGATCATGTTTTGTTTCTTTTTTATTTAGTTTTTTTTAAATGTATCTTTATGAGAATTTATCTATTTTTTTCCCAGATTTTCCTGTTTGTCAGCACATATTTGTTCATAATAGTTTCTTATAATTCTTTGCATTTCTGTGGTGTCAGTTTTTACTTCTCTTTCATTTCTGATATTATTTATTTGGGTCTTCTCTTTATTTTTTCATGGGTCTATTCCTTTTTTTCTGCTCTGATCTTTTTTTTTTCTCTTCTATTCAGTTTAGTGCTTTCTGTTGTTCATTTTCTAGTTTATTTAAGTATAAGGTTAGATTGTCTATTTGAGATTTTTCTTGTTTTTGAGGTAGGCCTGGTAATGTTATGAATTTTTCTCTTAAGGCTGCTTTTATTGTTTTCCATTGATGTTTCTGGTTCTCATTTTCATTTGTTTCAATATAATGTTCAATTTCTTTCTTAATCTCATTGTTACCCCAATCACTGTTTAGTAACATGTTATTTAGCCTCTACGTGTTTGTGTGTTTTTCAGTTATTTTCATGTGATTGATTTCTAATTTTATACCACTATGGTCAGAGAAGACACTCGATATGATTTCAATCTTCTTACATGTATTCAGATTTGTTTTGTGTCCTAACATGTAATTCATGGTAGAAAAGGTTCCATGTACACTTGAAAAGAATGTATATTCTTCTGCTTTGGGGTGAAATATTCTGAACATACTAATTAAATTCATCTGATTTAGTTTGTCATTTAAGGTGACAGTTCCCTTGTTGATTTTCCATCTGGAAGATCTATCCATTTATGTCATTGGGTGTTAAAGTCCTTTACTATGAATGTATTACTTTCTGTCTCTCCCTTTATGTCCATCAAAAGTTGCTTTATATATTTAGGTGTTCCTATGTTGGGTGCATAAATGTTTACAACCATTATATCCTTTCATTTAATTGATGTGCTCTTTTTTTCTCTAATTATAGTATTTGTTTTATAGTCTATTTTGTCTGTTATAATTATGGCTACCACAGTTTTGTTTTGTTTTCATTTCCATTTGCATGAAATACATTGTTGATCCCTTTCCTTTCAATCTGTGTGTGTCTTTCCTTCTGAGGCAAGTCTCTTGTAGACAGCGTATATATGGGTCTTGTTTTCATATCCATTCAGCTACCCTCTTTTATTTGATTGAAACATTTAATCCATTCACATTTAAAGTGATCATTGACTGCCATTTTATTATTTATAAATATGACCTTTTGTTTTTTCCCTTCTTCTTCTTAAAGAAGACCCTTTAACATTTCTTCTAATACTGATTTTGTTGCTTATGAACTCCTTTAGCTTTTTCTTATCTGGGAAACCATTTCTCCTTCAATTTTAAATGATAGCTTAGCTGTGTAAAGTAATCTTGGTTTTCAGTCCTTTCTTTTTATCACTTTGAATATTTCATGTTAATCCCTTCTGGCCTGAAATGTCTCTACTGAGAAATGAGTTCACAGTTTTATGGGAGCTCCCTTGTAAGTAACTAACTGAATTTCTCTTGCTGCTTTTAAGATTCTCTCTTTTTCTTTAACCTTTGCCACTTTACTTATGATGTGACTTGGTGTGGGCCTTTTTGGGTTCATCTTGTTTGGAACTCTCTGCACTTCTTTGACTTGTGTATATTCTTCCTTCACCAAGTTAGGAAAGATTTTAGTCCTTGTTTCCTCAACTGGTTCTTTATTTCTTGCTTTTTGCCTTCTCCTTCTGGTACCCCTCTGATGTAGATACTGTTATGCTTCATTTTTTTCAAAAGGTTTCTTAAACTATGTTCATTTTATTTTATTTTTTCTGCTCTGATTCATTTTTTTATGCTACCCTGTCTTCCAAATCATTGATTTGATCTTCTCGTTCATCAGACCTACTGTTTATTCCTTCTAGTGTATTCTTCATTTCAGATGTTGTAGTCTACTTCTGACTGGTTCTTTTTTTTTTGGTTTTTATGCTATTGAAGTTCTCATTAAGTTCCATGAGCATGCTTATAACTATTTTTTTGAACTTTATATATGGTAGATTGCTTGCCTCAATTTTATTTATGTCTTTTTCTGGAGATTTCTCCTTTTTTTTTTTTTTTACCTTTTGGACACATTTCTTTTTCTTCCCATGTTAGCTGTCTCTCTGTGTTTGTTTCTGTGTGTTATGTAGACCTTCTATGTCTGTCAGTTTTGGTAGGGAGGACATATATAGTAGGTGTCCTGTTGGACCCAATAGTGCAGTCTCATTGATCATCTGAGCTGGGTACTCCAAGATTGTCCCTTGTGTAGGTTATGTGGATCC
The DNA here is from genome assembly GCA_030848825.1 of Tadarida brasiliensis. Lineage (NCBI taxonomy): Eukaryota > Metazoa > Chordata > Mammalia > Chiroptera > Molossidae > Tadarida > Tadarida brasiliensis. The sequence continues at coordinate 53,692,647 of CM061280.1, forward strand.
TCCTTTTGTAAATGAGTTTTGATTGCTATTAGCCCATTTGTGCCTGGGTGGAAACCCTTAGGTTGGCTCATTGTGAGGTTTGGTCTTGATTCCAGTGTATCAGCTGCTCTGCAGGTGCTGACCATGAAGTGGCATTTGCCTCAGCAGGTCAGCTGACTGACAAGATCTCCATTTGGATGTGCTACTTATGAAGCTAATTGGATACTGCTCAGATGTTATTCTGAAGCTTCACTGGGTTTGTTGGTCCTGGGATTGTTTGGGAAGTACTTGGGTGCAGATCAATTTAAGGCACTGCCTGTGACTGGTCCTGAACAACCTGTTTAGAGCTATAAAGTGATGCACAATTTGTGGCAGTCTGCTGGGCTTGGTTGTGTTTGGGAAGAACAAAGCTGTGCACCAAGGCTGGCTTCTACCAGCACCAAACCTGGGAACAATTCAGTAAAATGTCCAACCCACCCCGAGATCCACTTCCACCTGCCTCCACCTGCCTCTGTCTGCCAGATGCTTGGCTGGCTAAGTCACTGAAAGAGCCTCTGGTGGTAGGTATTTAATTGCATTATACAGTTCCTCAGTGAGTCATCAGGTAGGGTCGAGTGGTGTTCAATAGCTTGATATAGGTTCAAAATTGGTGCCAGTGATGGTTCTGAGGTCATTCAACAAAATTCCCTGGGAACACCAAGATGATCTGCAAGTTGCTGGGTGCCTGCAGACCTTTGTGGTTGGGCAGGGTCTTCAAGGAGTCATCTGGGTGAGGCCAGTAGAGTTTATTAGGTCCAAACATACCAAGATTTGGCAGTGTAAATGGAGGGCTCTGCACTGGTCATGTATACAAGGGAAAATGGCCCCTGTCCTAGAGCCACAAAATTTAGTCTGTTCCAGATTCTGCCTATACCTCCTGGAGAGCCTGAGCTAAGCAGGGCCAGGCTGATAGGAACCCAGAGGGTGTGGCTAGTGGATCTCCTGTGATGGGGATGTGCTGGCCAGGCTTGTGGGAAGGTGAGGGTAATAGACCCACCCAGAGACACAGAATTCAGTCTCTTACTGCCCCTGATTATGTCTGCTACAGCCCAGGCCCAGGTATCTGACTCCTCATCAGGGTGTGAGATCCACAGTATGGGATAACAGGGAGTCCAGAAGGTGGGGTCATTGCTTTCCCCCTGGCTGATGCTGTAGGGAGGGGAGTGCTCCACTCAAGAAAGATGGCATCTGGGGTGTGGGAGAGGGACTCAGCACAGAGATCCTGGCTGCTGTCTCTTTAGCTCTCTCCCTATAACCACAAACCACAGTGTCTCTTCATGTGGCTATAATCATCTCTGCCCTTCCTCTGCTAGAGCCCAGGATAAGTCGCTATGAATGAGATTTTGTGCACTGACCCTTTAAGAGAGTGCTTGTGTCTCTAACAGACTGCCTTCTCTCCCTGTAAGACAGAATCCCTGCTGATTTTCACAGTCATATATTATGTGGGTGCCTCTTCCTGGCTCTGGTGCTCTGGACTGGTGAGACAGGCATGGGTTTGAGACCCTGCACTGTTCAGGGGAAACCTTTGTAGCTGAGATATCCCCCTAGATTCTCAGCCATTGTTTCTGGGAATGGGGCCAGCCATTTTTGTGTCTATACTTCCTACCAGTCTTTATGTGGCTTCTGTAAATCCTTGGTTGTAAGATTTTTCTTCAGTTAGTCTTCAGTTGGTTTTTCAGTATGAGTGTTCCATATTTTAGTTGCAATTTCAGTTTGATCCTGGTAAGAAGTGAGTGTAACTGCCACCTACTCTGCCACCATCTTGGATCTCCTTGAACACTGTTGATCAAAGTCAACTTCATGTTATACAGCAGAGTTAACAAAACCCACCTATGTACCTTCTAGGGTTAGTATAACTAAATTATCATTTAGGACATTTAGCACATAAGATATTTAACACAGCTTCTATAATATATGTTTAAATATATGTTAGTGGCTGCTACAAAACAGCCAGCCTTATTCATCTATATTTTAGCCTTTGACAAAAAATTTAGCATTTCCTCAATCAAGTGTTCCTTTACTATTTCACAAAGAATTAAGCACTCTTTTCTGTTCCCATTGAACTTAAACATAACTATACTCTATCAATAGCACTCAAATTGGCTCACACTTAAGTAGTGTTTAGATTTAAAAAGGCTTCAAAAAATATTTCAACAAACCTCATAAGAGTCATGTGAATCAGTACAGATAAGGAAAACTAACACTTACATCATTTGTAAACATGGTGGAACTGGATTTTAATCCAGTATTTCAATAAAAATGTTGTGCCCTTAGACAAAATATTACATATTGTAATTACTCAATGAGGTAGGCAGAATTTTGGCCACTATGATCCCCACCCTCTGGTGTTAGTGACTTGAGTATGTTAGTTATTGGGGAAAAGGGAATTAGCAGCTATAATTAATATTGCTGGGGATTCCAAAATGGCAGTGGAATGCAGGGAAGCTACACAGACCATCTCCCAGGACCAAACTGGAATTACAACCAAAATAAAGACAAATCGTTGCAAAAAAGCAACAGAAAAGCAGTTAGAGAGGACCCATATAAGCACAGACAGGAAAGAGGACACTAAATCGAGCCTGATAGGTCTGCAGAGGGGTGAGAGGGAGGGCTAGAAGCCCACGGACAACAACTGTTTTAACTGTGAGCAGCTCACTCAGGGTTAAAATCTCAAGTCAGCTAAAAAGCACAGAGGGCCAGGACAGGGCACTAAATGAGCTACAGCCACTCACCTTGGGCTCTGGCAGAGGGAAGGCAGACTGGATTGGAACTGTGGGGGCACACTGGGGATATGGAGGGTGCTCAGAGTTTTGGCTGAGTAACGGCTAAACAAGATGGTGGCCATCTTGTTCCTCCCAAGAGCTCTGGGGAGAAGCAGCAGCTCCTCCCTCTGAGATTTAACCCCATCCAGTTGGGCCAGAGAAATGCAAATTGAGGCTCATTAAAAACCAACATCTGCCCCAACTTCTGGAAATCCTCTTATGCTGAACACCTGAGGGAGTATTTCATTCAGCTGAGGGCTACAACCCAAGGCTCATCAAGTAACTGAGACTAATAGCCTCCAGGCAAAAACCTAGAGGATAATTGAACCTTTCCTGGGCTTGAAAATCTACTCAGGAAAGTAAGACTTGACAGGGGTGTTTAATGTGGGTCCTCCCACACTCATCCAAACCCAGTAGAGGGAGCCACAAACAGCAGAACATCAACACCCACAGGGAAAATTTGGCAGGCTCCAAAACCCACTGAGATAGCCAAAATGGTGAAACAAATAAACAAATCGCAAATGAATGAACAAGAGAACTCTACTGAAGATGAGATAAATGAAATGCAGTTAAGCAAGTTATCAGAGGTAGAATTCAGAGCATGATCTTGAGGAAGCTCAACAGCATGAGTAAGGACATCAACACCACAAGTAAAGATATAGAAACATTGAAAATCAACCAATTGGAAATGAAAAACCACCAAGAAGAAATGAAGAATGACATAGCAGAAATAAAGAACACATTGGAAGGAATAACCAGCAGAGTAGAGGAAGCTGAGGACTGGATCAGCAAATTAGAAGACAGGGTATAAAAAAATCAACCAATCAGAAAAACAAAATTTCAAAACAATTAAAAAACAGGAAGACAGCTTAAGAGAACGGTGGGACAACTAGAAACATAACAACATTTGCATCATAGGAGTTCCAGAAGAAGAAAAGGAGAAAGGGTTACAGAATATATTTGAATAGTGACAGAAAACTTCCCTAATTTGGTAAAGGAAGAAAGCATTCAAGTTCAAGAAGCACAGAGATCCCCAAGTAAAAAGAAACCAAATAGGCCCAAACCAAAGCACAAAGCAATTAAAAGGCCAAAAATTAAAGACAAAGAGAGAACCCTAAAGTCAGCAAGAGAAAAACAACAGGTTACCTACAAAGGAATCCCCATAGGCTATCAGCTGACGTCTCAACAAAAACACTGCGGGCCAAAAGGGAATGGCATGAAGTAACTAAGGTCATGAAAAACAAGAATCTGAATCCAAGACTACTCTATCCAGCAAGGCTATCATTCAAAATAGAAGGTCAAATAAAGAGCTTACCAGACAAAAAAAAAGGCTAAGGGAATATGTTAGCACCAAACCAACACTGCAAGAAATGTTAAAAGGACTGCTGTAATTAGCAGAAGAAATAAGAAGAAAAATATAACCACACTAACCAAAAATGGCAATAAATAAGTACATATCAATAATCACCTTAAATGTAAATGGAGTGAACGCTCCAATCAAAAGACACAGAGGAGCTGATTGGATAAGAAAGCATGACCCATATATATGTTTTTTTTACAAGAGACCCACCTCACAACAAAAGATTTATATAGGTGGAAAGTGAAGGGATGGAAATAAATCTTCCAAGCAAACGGAAAGGAAAAAAAAAAAAAAAAAGATGGGGCAGTGATACTCATATCTGATGAAATAAATTTTAAAATGAAGGTCATAACTAGAGACAAAGAAAGCCACTACATAATATTGAAAAGAGCAATCCAACAGGAAGATATAACCTTAGTAAACATATATGCACCCAATATAGGAGGATCAAAATATATTAAAAATCTTCAGGAGGACTTCAAAGGGGAAGTCCACAGCAATACAATCATACTAGGGGATGTCAACACCGCATTGACATCACTGGAAAGATCCTCTAGACAAAAAATTAACAAGGAAACAGAGACTCTAAATGAAGCCCTAGAACACATGGATTTAATAGATATCTACAGAGAACTAAATTCCCAAACTGCAGAATTTACACTCTTCTCAAGCGCACATGGGACATTCTCAAAGATAGACCACATGTTAGGACACAAACTAAGTCTCTACAAGTTCAAGAAGATTGACATCATATCAAGCATCTTCTCAGATCACAATAGCACGTAACTAGAAATCAACTGCAACAAGAACAAGCAAAGACATTTGAACATATGGAGGTTAAATAGCATGTTATTAAACAATTAATGGGTTACCAAGGAGATCAAGGAAGAAATTAAAAACTTCCTGGAAACCAATGAAAATGAACAGACAGCAACACAAAATCTATGGGATGCAGCAAAAGTAGTTCTGAGATGGAAGTTCATAGAACTACAGGCCTACCTCAAGAAACAAGAAAAATTTCTAATTGACTATCTAACCTCACAACGTAAAGAACTAGAAAGCAAACAAAAAGAACACCCCAGAGCAAGTAGAAGGAAGAAAATAGTAAAGATCAGAGCAGAAATAAACAACATAGAGACCAAAAATACAATTCAAAGGATCAATGAAACAAAGAGCTGGTTCTTCGAAAAGATAAACAACATTGATGGACCCTTAGCTAGACTCACCAAGAAACAAGCAGAGAGAACCCAAATACACAAAATCAGAAACGAAAGAGGAGAAGTAACAACTGACACCACAGAAATACAAAGGATTGTTAACAAATATTACGAACAATTATAAGGCAACAAATTGGACAATCTAAGTAAAATAGACAAATTTCTAGAAACACATAGTCCCCCAAAACTGAACTGGAAAGAGATAGAAAACTTGAACAGACCAATAACAGCTAAGGAAATTGAAGATATAATTAAGACTCTCCCAGCAAACCAAACCCCAGGCCCGGATGGCTTCACTGGTAGTTTTACCAAACATTCAAAGAAGAACTAACACTCATTCTCCTCAAACTATTCCAAAAAAAGGAAGACTTCCAAACTCATTTTCTGAGGCCAGCATAACTTTGATTCCAAAACCAGATAAAGATACTACAAAGAAATAAAACTACAGGCTAATGTCACTGATGAAAATACATGCCAAAATCCTGACCAAAATACTAGAAAATTGGATCAAGCAATACGTTAAAAAAAGTATTCACCATGACCAAGTGGGATTCATCCCAGGGATGCAAGGCTGGTACAATATTCGCAAATCAATAAATGTGATACACCGCATCAACAAAATGGAAGATAAAAACCATAGGACCATATCAGTAGACGCTGAAAAGACATTCGACAAAATCCAGCACCTATTTCCAATAAAAATGCTCAGCATGTGGGAATAGAGGGATCATATCTCGACATAATAAAAGCCATATATGAAAAAATCTACAGCCAACATCATACTCAATGAGCAAAAAATAAAAACATTTCCCTTAAGAACTAGCACAAGACAAGAATGCCCACTTTTGCCACTCTTATTTAACATAGTACTGGAAGTCTTAGCCACAGCAATCAGACATGAAGAAAAAGTAAAAGGGATCCAAATCGGAAAGGAGGAAGTGAAACTGTAATTATTTGCAGATGACATGATACTGTATATAGAAAACCCTAAAGACTCCATCAAAAATCTACTAGACTTAAGAAATGAATTTGGGAAAGTAGCAGGATACAAAATTAACGTCAAGAAATCAACGGTATTCTTATACACCAATGATGAACTCACAGAAAGAGAAACCAAAGAAACAATCCCATTTACCATTGTGGCAAAAAAATTAAGATAACTAGGAATAAATTTAACCAAATAAATAAAGGACTCATTTGTAGAAAACTGCAGGATATTGAAAAAAGAAATAGAGGAAGATATAAAAATGTGGAAGCATATACCTTGTTCATGGATTGGAAGAATTAACATCATTGAAATGTCAATACTACCCAAAGCAATCTATAGATTCAATGCAATCCCCTTCAAAATACCAATGACATATTTCACAGAACTAGAACAAATACTCCAAAAGTTCATATGGAACCAAAAAAGACCCCGAATAGCCACAGCAATCTTGAAAAAGAAGAACAAAGTAGGTGGGATCACAATACCGTATATTAGGTTATACTACAAAACTACTGTAAACAAAACAGTCTGGTATTGCATAAGAACAAGCATATAGATCAATGGAACAGAACAGAGAACCCAGAAATTGACTTAAGACATTATGTTCAATTAATATTTGACAAACATGGCAAGAGCATACAGTGGAGTAAAGACAGCCTCTTTAATAAATGGTGTTGGGAAATTTGGACAGCTACGTGCAAAAAAAAAAATGAAACTAGACCATCAACTTACACCATACACATAAATAAACTCAAAATTGATAAAAGATTTAAATGTGACTTGTGAATCCATAAAAATCCCAGAAGAAAATGTAGGCAACAAAATTTCAGACATCATACGCAGCAGAATTTTCACTGATACATCACCTAAGGCAACAGAAACAAAGGAAAAAATGAACACACGGAACTACATCAAACTAAAAAGCTTCTACACAGCAAAAGAAACAACCATGAAAATGGAAAGGGAACCCACTGTATGGGAGAGCATAGTTGCCAATGATATATCAGATAAGGAGTTAATTTCCAAAATGTATTGAGTGCTCATACAACTCAACAAAAGGAAGACAAAGTACCCAATTAAAAAATGGGCAGATACCTCTCCAAAAAGAACGTACAAATAGCCAAGAGACATATGAAGAAATGCTCAACATCACTAATCATCAGAGAGATGCAAATTAATTAAAACAACTATTAGGTCTCACCTCACACCTATCAGAATGGCTGCCATCAACAAATCATGAAACAACAAGTGCTGGCGAGGGTGTGGAGAAAAGGGGACTCTAGCACACTGCTGGTGGGAATTCAGACTGGTGCAGCTACTATGGAAAAACATATGGTGTTTCCTCAAAAAATTAAAAATTGAGGTGCCATTTGACCCAGTGATCCCTCTTCTGGGAATATATCCTAAGAAGCCTGAAACATCAATCCAAAAGAATATATGTACCCCTATGTTCATAGCAGCACTATGTGCAATCACTAAGATCTGAAAACAGCCCAAGTGTCCATCAGTAGATAAGTGGATAAAAAAGATGTTGTGCATATATACAATAGAATACTATGCAGCTGTAAGAAAGAAAGATCTGTTATCCTTTGAGACAACGTGGAGGGACCTCGAGAGTATTATGTTAAGTGAAATAAGCCAATCAGAGAAAAAAAATACCACATGATCTCACTTATTTGTGGAATATAATGAACAAGGTGAGCTGATAAACAAAATAGTCCCAGATACATAGACAGGAATATGTTTCAGCCTTACAAACCTCAGGGTAGGGGGGTGGGGGGATGGAGGAGGTGAACCAAAGAACTTATATGCATGTATACATAACCAGTGGACATAGACAACAATGCAAGGGAATGAGGAGGCAGGATGGGGAGAAGATTGTCTGGGGGGGGGGAGAAAAAACATCTGTAACAAAAATAAATTAATAAAATTGAAAAAATATATATTGCTAATCACCTAACCTTAAAATATGTAGATTATCCAAATTACCAATGTAGGCCCTATATAATCACATTAGCTTTTAAAAATAGAAAAGAAGGGCAGAAGGATTTCAGGCATCAGAAAGACTCAATGTATTACAGCTTTTTCCAGATAGAAAGGGCTGCATGTGGAGGAATCCAGGCAACTTCTGGAAACAGAGGGCAGACTCTAGCAGACAGCTAGCAAGGAAATAGTCACCTCGTTTCTATAGCCTCCAGGAAATGAATTCTGCCAACAACCTGAATAGCTTGAGATATTTTTCTCAGAGCTTGCAGATAAAAGCCAGTCTAGTCTACTATCTTGACTTTGACCTTGTGAGACCCTACACAGACAACCAACTAAGTCACATTGTGCCTGGACTTCTGACTGGTAGAAACTTTGAGAAAATAAATGGATATTGTTTAAAGCTGCTAATAATATTTTACATGGCTGGAAAAGATAACTAATATATCCATTTACTTATGTACTGTATAAAATTATTAAAGAACTACTATTGATTTTTTAACCACCCCTTTCCCAACCAAACCACAGCATATGGCCTATATTAGTAGTAGTCAATACATTAGTGGCTTTCATTTATTCAGCATTTTTTTTTTCTTATCCTCACCCGAGGACATTTTTCATTTTTTGTTCAGACAGAGTAGGAGGGAGAGAGAGGAAGAGAGAGAGAGAGAAACATCGACATGAAAGGGCCACATCGAGTGGCTGCCACCTGCACGACCAACCAGGGCAGGAGACAAACTGCAATTGAGGCACATGCCCTTAGCGGGAACCGAACCCGGGTCTCTCCGGACCGCATGCCGATGCTCTAACCGCTGAGCCAAACCGGCCAGTGCTATTCAGCATTTTTGTGCCAAATATTTCTTCTAACACATAACACATTTAACCCTCACATTATGAGGTAGTTAAATTGCTATCTTCATTTTAAAGAGGAGAAAACTGAAGTTTAAGTAACACAGGCAGATCAAACAGCCAGTAAGTTGCAGTGTCAGAATTTTGATTCTAGGAGGTCTAGTTTCAGATTTGTGCAACATTAAGAACAAGTATGCTATATGGTTTATTGAATAAACACTCAATAAATGTACATTTAACTGTTGTATTAACTTCAAGGAAACTACTTCTTCCTTTAAGCGGAAGGCCAGATATTCAAAATAAAAGGTCTGCTTAGGCAATTGATTTTTAGTATTGTTCCCAGTTTACTCCAGGCTTCTTATATAGATTTGGATCGAGTCGGTTAGGGATGGGACTGGCAAATATGCATTTTTTTTTTTTAAGATTTTTTTTCCTTTATTGATTTTATTTTTTAAACTCATCTTTATTGTTGAATGTATTACAGATGTTCCCCCCTTTTTTCCCCATTGACCCCCTCATCCCCAATCCTGCCCCTCTCCTGCCTTCCCCACACTATTGTTCTTGTCCATTGGTTATACATATATGCATAGAAGTTCTTTGGCTTATCTCATCCCATCCTCCTTCCCCTCTTTGCTTTGAGGTTCATCAGTCTAACAACCAATTTGTACTTCTTAATTCCTTCATCTTTTTCACCCATCCCTCCCAGCCCCCACCCATCTGGCAAGCAACAAAAAGTTCTCTGTATCTATGAGTCTGTTTCTGTTCTGCTTGCTCATTTTGTTTGTAGCTTCAGTTGTTGAAAAGCTACAACCTACAAGCAAGATTACCCTATCCTGCAAAGCTATCATTTAGAATCGATGGACATATCAAGAGTTTCACAGACAAGAAAAAGCTAAAGGAGTTCATCACCACCAAACCAGTATTATATGAAATGTTTAAGGGTCTTCTTGAAGGATAAGATGAACAAAAATATGAACAATAAAATGGAAATTAACACATATTTATCAAATCTGCATTCTTAAAGCCCAAGGAAATGTTTTACAAGGTCAGGCTGAGAAACAATGGCCTATATCATCTAAGCACTGATTCAGTAAATACTTGCAGACATTGGTTTTAGTACGCATCTAAACAAATAAAATAAAGTAGTCTGATAATAAGGTTGAAGACTTTATTGCTTCCTTTGGGTTCCCACAATATAAGACAAAATGTCTTGGAAGCTATAATTTTTGAAGTATTGCTGTTTATCATAAGGACCATCACAGCCAAAGTAATATTAAATATAAATTTCAAGAATGCTTTGGGGACTTCAAACATTTCACATGATTTAAAAATGTAAGGCTTTCTGGTCTTTTGAATGAAAAAACAATAAGATCATGACAAAGGCATAAGTATCAGATTTAGTTTTCCTAATAGTTGTTTAAATCACTGTTGGCAATTTACGTGACTTGTTCAAGTAAACAGGGCTTTTAAATAGCACTAAAATATATTTATGTGTGGTATACACTGAATATTTTATCACAAGCTTTTCAATGAATTATTTTATTGTACTGAATTTATTATAGCAAGATATTTATTACATGTTCTCGTATTCATGTTGTTACCCTGCTCAGTGAAAAATAATTTATATTTTCATGACATTTACTTGTTGATAGTAGTTTCTATAACCTTTCATTTTTGTTCTATTATTCATTTTTCCATGATGATTTGTGATTTAAAGATTTTACAATAGCCTCCTATGTTTTACGCATAATGAATCATAATACTGGCAAACTGTCTCCTTGTGTATGAGGTCAAGAATAGAGTGAAAATATGTTATTATTATAATATTTTAGAATTAAATATAAGTGATGGAAAGCTTAGCCTAATCTTAATGCACATATACCTATTCATTTGAATATAAAGTATCTTTTCATTGTTTCATTGTGACAGATACCCAGTATTCAGATGATAAATTATGATGGATTATGCTCAATAAATATTGTTCCTATTTATTTGGCTGTGTCACATAAACCAAATAAACTTGTCTAAATAGAGAAAATCCAACTAGAATGCTCTATTTACTGGGATAATTTATATTCAAAATTATAGGCTGAAAAATATACACTCCACTGAAGTGCTACTTCAATCAACAAGGTAAGATTAAATTATGCCCAGCATGTAATCTGTATTAAATCTATTTTATTTATAGTCTAATCCTATGAATAATAGTGATATATGTATGATCTATGCTAAATATACACTAAATAGATTTTATAATTCTTCAAAACACTTTATTCCCTTACATTGTTGTGTAACAATTTATCAAACCACACTCTTAGACATTCTACCACCTTCCTTCTAAATTAAATTATTTTTCCAGAGGCTGTTCATTCTGAAAAATGTAGTAGAGGAGTTGGGGATTTTTTTGAAGTGCTTAATCAAGCTCCAGTGAACCTGCTTTTTTCTGAAAGATGGGTTGGGAGGATGGGGGCAGAAGGTTGATTCAGCAGATAAGGGGCTCTGCTTTCTCCTTCAAACTTTTCCCAAACACACAGAAATGTGTCATCAATTAGTGCTCTATTTAGGTTAAGGATCTACCTTTATGAAAGGCAGATAATTCCTATGGACTTCAATTATTTTGCATTTTCTTTGTCCTTCCTTTATGCCCATCTGGAGTTACATGGCTGCTGAGGAATGTTTCCTATCACATAAGAACACACACATGGAATTCTGTAGTCTTTGATTCTGCTACCGCTGTCTTTTCCCGTCATTGCTCAATTCATCAACCTCTTCTAATATACCTTCTCCTTAGCTGCAGCTTCAAATACACCATTGTGTCAGTTATAATAAAGCAATTAACAAAAATAATTAAATCAGGAAACATACTTTTAAAAGTAATGTTAAGTCAATTGTCTGTCCCATGATGGCTTGAAAGGAGTATTATGGATCAAGTCCATGAGCTTTTTCACTGCTCAATAGACTGTTTTGTTTATTTTTATTTCTGTGAAATACACAGCTGAAATGTGAAAATTGATAAATGGAAGTGTTAACTCTACTCATTAAATTTGGACCATTAATATAATAAGTCAACAACAAAATCTTAATATTGGAGGTTTTATGCTGTTCTAATTTCCGACAGATATAAAAAATTAATCACTGCTTCTACCACTAATAACACAAAGAAAAATATAATAATAGGTCTTAGATGTTTCCAGAGTATAAGTTTAAACGATGCAGAGGATATAATCCACACATATATAAAACAGTGTGCTTATATTTTACACAATAATAACAATTACCTAAGGTATGCCTCAGCAGCAAGGTGCAGGTTTTAACTATCTCTTCCTTGATATGTATTCTTTAAGGATGAATATGCTCTTGATTTTCTATCTTTTTATTCCCAGCCTTACAAGGTGCATTTTCTCTAATATACTTAGTCATCAGTGAATACTTGTTGAAATGAATGACTATCCAGGCCTTATAATATAGTTATGCAATCAGCTACTGACCTATTCAGAATATAATAATCTCTTTGAAGATAGGGGCCTTATCCAATTCATCTCTATTTTTCTTACCATCTCACAGTTTGTTGAATATGCATGCATCCAATAAAACATTTTATTTATTTATTTATTTATTTATTTATTTATTTATTTATTTATTTATTTATATTTTATTAATTTATTTTTGTTACAGATGTTTCTCCTTTTTTCCCATTGCCACACTCCTCCCCATCCCCCCACCCTGTCCCCCTTTGTTGTCCATGTCCATCACTTATGCATACATGCGCACAAGTTCTGTGGTTTATCTCTTCCCGCCCCCCCCAACCCCCTCTTCTGAGGGGTGTCAGTTTATACCCTACTTCCATATCTCTGGGTCTACCCTGTTCCTCAGACTGTTATGTTCATTATATTCCACAAATAAGTGAGATCATGTGATATTTGTCTTTCTCTGCTTGGCTTGTTTCGCTTAGGATAATACTCTCGAGGTCCCTCCATGTCCTCTCAAAGGATAAGAGATCTTTCTTAAGGCTGCATAGTACTCCATTGTGTATATGTACCACAGCTTTTTTATCCATTCATCCACTGATGGACACTTGGGCTCTTTCCAGATCTTAGCTATTGTAAATAGTGCTGCTATGAACATGGGGGTACATGTATTTTTTCTGATTGGTGTTTCAGTCTTCTTAGGGTATATTCCTAGAAGTGGGATCACTGGGTCAAATGGCAAATCAATTTTTAATTTTTTGAGGTAACACCATAGTGTTTTCCACAGTGGCTGCACCAGTCTGCATTCCCACCAGCAGTGTACTAGTGTCCCCTTTTCTCCACACCCTCACCAACACTTGTTGTTTGATGATTTGTTGATGGCGGCCATTCTGACAGGTGTGAGGTGATACATCATTGTTGTTTTAATTTGCATCTCTCTGATGATTAGTGATGTTGAGCATTTCTTCATGTCTCTTAGTCACTTGTATGTCCTGTTTGGAGAGGTGTCTATTTAGTTCCTCTGCCCATTTTTTAATTGGGTTCTTTGTCTTCCTTTTGTTGAGTTGTATGAGCACTCTATATATTTTGGAAATTAACCCCTTATCTGATGTATCATTGGCAATTATGCTCTCCCATCCAGTGGGTTCCCTATCTGTTTTGATGGTTGTTTCTTTCGCTGTGCAGAAGCTTTTGAGTTTGATGTAGTCCCAGGTGTTCATTTTTCCCTTTCTTTCTGTTGCCTTAGGTGATGTATCAGTGAAGATTCTACTGCGTATGATGTCCGAAATCTTGTTGCCTACATTTTCTTCTAGGATGTTTATGGATTCACGAGTCACATTTAAGTCTTTTATCCATTTTGAGTTTATTCTTGTGTGTGGTGTAAGTTGATGGTCTAGTTTCATTTTTTTGCATGTAGCTGTCCAATTTTCCCAACACCATTTATTAAAGAGGCTATCTTTACTCCATTGTATGCTCTTGCCACCTTTGTCAAATATTAATTGAGCATAATGTCTTGGGTCAATTTCTGGATTCTCTGTTCTGTTCCACTGGTCTATATGCCTGTCCTTGTGCCAGTACCAGGCTGTTTTGATTACAGTGGCTTTGTAGTATAAGCTGATATCCGGTATTGTGATCCCACCTACTTTGTCCTTCTTTGTCAAGATTGCTGTGGCTATTCGGGGCCTTTTTTGGTTCCATATGAACTTTTGAAATATTTGTTCTAGTTCTGTGAAATATGTCACTAGTATTTTGATGGGAATTGCATTGAATCTATAGATTGCTTTGGGTAATATGGACATTTTAATGATGTTAATTCTTCCAATCCATGAACAAGGTATGTGCCTCCACTTTTTTATATCTTCCTCTATTTCTTTTTTCAATGTCCTGTAGTTTTCTGCAAATAGGTCCTTTACTTATTTGGTTAAGTTTATTCCTAGGTATCTTAATTTTTTTTGCCACGATGGTAAATGGGATTGTTTTTTTAGTTTCTCTTTCTGTGAGTTCATCATTGGTGTATAAGAATGCCGTTGATTTCTTGATGTTAATGTTGTATCCTGCTACTTTGCCAAATTCATTTATTAAGTCTAGTAGATTTTTGATGGAGTCTTTAGGGTTTTCTATATATAATATCATATCGTCTGCGAATAATGACAGTTTTACTTCCTCCTTTCCAATTTGGATTCCTTTTATTTTTTCTTCAATTCTGATTGCTGTGGCTAAGACTTCCAGTACTATGTTAAATAAGAGTGGAGAAAGTGGGCATCCCTGTCTTTTTGCTGTTCTTAAGGGAAATGTTTTTAGTTTTTGCCCATTGAGTATGATGTTGGCTGTAGGTCTTTCATATATGGCCTTTATTATATCAAGATATGATCCCTCTACTCCCAAATTGCTGAGCATTTGTATCAGAAATGGGTGCTGGATTTTGTCGAATGCTTTTTCAGCATCTATTGATATGATCATGTGGTTTTTATCTTTCATTTTGTTTATGAGGTGTATCACATTTATTGATTTGCGAATGTTGAACCAGCCTTGCATCCCTGGGATGAATCCCACTTGGTCATGGTGAATAATTTTTTTGATGTATTGCTGGATCCGATTTGCTGGTATTTTGTTTAGGATTTTGTCATCTACGTTCATCAGGGATATTGGCCTGTAGTTTTCTTTCTTTGTAGTGTCTTTTTCTGGTTTTGGAATTAGGATTATGCTGGCCTCATAAAACGAGTTTGGAAGTCTTCCTTCTTCTTGAATTTTTTGAAATAGTTTGAGGAGAATGGGTGTTAGTTCTACTTTGAATGTTCGGTAAAACTCCCCCGTGAAGCCATCTGTGCCTGGGCTTTTGTTTGCTGGGAGAGTCTTAATGACATCTTCAATTTCCTTAGCTGTTATTGGTCTGTTCAAGTTTTCTATCTCTTCCCGGTCCAGTTTTGGGACACTATGTGTTTCCAGAAATTTGCCCGTTTCACTTAGATTGTCGAATTTGTTGCCATATAAATGTTCATAGTATTTGCTAATGATTCTTTGTATTTCTGTTGTGTCAGTTGTTACTTCTCCTCTTTCATTTCTGATTTTGTGTATTTGGGTTCTCTCTCTTTGTTTCTTGGTGAATCTAGCTAAGGGTCCATCAATCTTGTTTATGTTTTAAAAAAAACCAGCTCTTTGTTTCATTGATCCTTTGAATTGTTTCTCTGGTCTCTATGTCATTTATTTCTGCTCTGATCTTTACTCCTTCCTTCCTTCTACTTGCTCTGGGTTTTTCTTTTTGTTTGCTTTCTAGTTCTTTAAGTTGTGAGGTTAGATAGTCTATTAGAAATTTTTGTTGTTTCTTGAGGTAAGCCTGTAGTGCTATGAACTTCCCTCTCAGAACAGCTTTTGCTGCATCCCATAGATTTAGTGTTGTTGTGTGTTCATTTTCATTGGTTTCCAGGAAGTTTTTAATTTCTTCCTTGATCTCCTCAGTAACCCATTCATTGTTTAATAACATGCTATTTAGCCTCCATGTATTCAAATGTCTTTGCATGTTCTTTTGCAATTGATTTCTAGTTTCATGTCATTGTGATCTGAGAAGATGCTTGATATGATTTCAATCTTCTTGAACTTGAGGAGACTTCGTTTGTGTCCTAACATGTGGTCTATCTTTGAGAATGTCCCATGTGCACTTGAGAAGAATGAGAATTCTATAGTTTTGGGGTGTAATTCTCTGTAAATATCTATTAAATCCATTTGGTCTAGTGCTTCGTTTAGAGTCTCTGTTTCCTTGTTAATTTTTTGTCTAGAGGATCTATCCAGTGATGTCAGCGGGGTGTTGAAGTCCCCTGCTATGATTGTATTGCTGTCAATTTCTCCTTTGAAGTCTTCCAGAAGATTTTTAATATATTTTGGGGCTCCTATATTTGGTACATATATGTTTTCCAAGGGTATATCTTCCTGTTGGATAGATCCTTTCAATATTATGTAGTGACCTTTTTTGTCTCTTGTTATGGCTTTCATTTTGAAATCTATTTCATCAGATATGAGTATTGCTACCCCAGCTTTTTTTTGCTTTCCATTTGCTTGGAAGATTTTTTTCCATCTCTTCACTCTAAGCCTATGTGAGTCTTTTGTTGTGAGGTGGGTCTCTTGTAAACAACATATATATGGGTTATGCTTTCTTATCCAATCCGCTACTCTGTGTCTTTTTATGGGAGCATTCAATCCATTTACATTTAAAGTGATTATTGATATGTACTTATTTATTGCCATTTTTGTTCAGTGTGGTTCTACTTTCCTTCCTATTCTAGTAATTACAGCAGTCCTTTTAACATTTCTTGCAGTGCTGGTATGGTGCTAATGTATTCCCTTAGCCTTTTTTTGTCTGAGAAGCTCTTTATTTGACCTTCTATTTTGAATGACAGCCTTGCTGGGTAGAGTAGTCTTGGATTCAGATCCTTGTTTTTCATGACCTTGATTATTTCATGCCATTCCCTTCTGGCCTGTAGTGTTTCTGTTGAGAAGTCAGCTGATAGCCTGATGGGGGTTCCTTTGTAGGTAACCTGTTCCTTTTCTCTTGCTGCCTTGAGGATTCTCTCTTTGTCTTTAATTTTTGGCATTTTAATTACTATGTGTCTTGGTGTGGGGCTGTTTGGTTTCTTCTTACTTGGGACTCTCTGTGCTTCTTGAACTTGAATACCTTCTTTCTTCACCAAATTAGGAAAGTTTTCTGTCACTATTTCTTCAAATATATTCTCTAACCCTTGCTCATTTTCTTCTTCTTCAGGGACTCCAATGATGCGAACGGTATTACATTTCCAGTTGTCCCACAGTTCTCTTAAGCTATCTTCCTGTTTTTTTTCATTGTTTTTTCCTTTTGGTTTTCTGATTGGTTGATTTTTTTCTACCCTGTCTTCTAATTCACTGATCCGGTCCTCACCTTCCTCTACTCTGCTGTTTAGTCCTTCCAATGTGTTCTTCATTTCTGCTATGTCATTCTTCATTTCTTCTTGCTGCTTCTTCATTTCTTCTTGCTGCTTCTTCATTTCTTCTTGCTGCTTCTTCATTTCCACTTGGTTGGTTTTCAGTGTTTCTATGTCTTTGCTCATGGTGTGGATGTCTTTACTCAAAGTGTTGATGTCCTTACTCATGCTGTTGAGCTTCCTCAAAATCATGGCTCTGAATTCTAGCTCTGTTAACTTGCTTAACTCCGTTTCATTTATCTCATCTTCGGTAGAGGTCTCTTGTTCTTTCATTTGGGATCTGTTTCTTTTTTTCACCATTTTGGCTATCTCAGTGGTTTTTGGAGCCTGCCAAATTATCCTGTGGATATTGGTGTTCTGTTGTTTGTGGCTCCCTCTACTGGGTTTGGATGAGTGTGGGAGGACCCACGTTAAACACCACCGTGGAGTCTTACTTTCCAGGATATATTTGCAAGCCCAGCAAAAGTTAAGTTATCCTCTACCTTTTTGCCTAGAGGCTATTAGTCGTGGTTGCTTGAAGAGCCTTGGGTTTTCAGTTGAGTGAAAACCTCCCTCAGGTGTTCAAGGTGAGAGGATTTCCCGAGGGTAGGGCAGATGCTAGTAGTTAATGAGCCTCAGTTTGCATTTCAATGCCCCACTAGGGTGTGGCTGGATCTCTGAGGGAGGGGCTGCCACCTCTCCCCAGAGCCCTGGGATGGAATAAAATGGCCAGGCCACAGTCCTGCATGGCCACAACTCAGCAAAAGCTCTGAGCGCCCTCCAAATCCCGAGTGTCCCCACACAGTTCCAGTCCAGTCCGCCCTCCCTCTGCCGGAGCCCAGGTGAGTGGCTGTGGCTATTTTAGCACTCTGTCCCAGCTCTGCGCTGTGGAGCCGGCCTGGGCTTTAACCCCGAGGGCGGGCGCTGCTCACGGCTGAGACCACTGCTGTCCGTGGGCTCCCAGCCCCCCTCTCGTGCCTCCTCAATCCTATCAGGATTGATTCAGTGTCCCTGGTTGTATGGTCCTCGCAAGCTGCTTTTCTGTTGTTTTTTCCTGACGATTTGTCTTTATTTTAGTTGTAATTCCAGTTTGGTCCTGGGACATGGTCTGTGTAGCTTCCATTCACTCCGCTGCCATTTTGGAATCCAATAAAACATTTTTAATTGAATCAAATGGAATTGAGTAATGCACAGTATTAATGAGAATAAGGAAATTTTTGCTATCTTAGAGTCATGCAGTTTGGACTCATACATACTATATTTATAGTCTGATTCTCTAAACATAATTTATTTGAACCACCTGGAAAATGTGTGTTATTGATTTTTTGAAATAATGGGTCAGAAAATGCTTATAGGTTAAAGCAGTGTTTGTCAAATTGTGCTCAGGAAAATCTAAGGCTATGCAGATTGTCCTCAAGGAAGAGAATGAAAGTGGAAAAGTAGAGCTCCATGACCTCTCTTGAAAAGATTATCTTTTATCTGTTGAATATATTATACTCATAAGATTTCATTTCTATCAAGTGTTACTGGGGTTTAAATAAGGAACACTTGTAAGTCTCATCACAATCAGTCCAGATAATATCCATCACTCCATATATGTAAAAAGAAATGTTTTTTCCTTATGATGAGAACTCTTAGGATTTACTGTCTTAACAAATTCAAATATACTATACAATAGTGTTAACTATAGTCATCATGTTGCAGATTACATCCTGAGTATTTATTTATCGTATAACTGGAAGTTTGTTCCTTTTGATCACCTTCCTCCAATTTCTGCTCTTCCTGCCCATCCCCCAACTCTGAAAATATAGATTTCTAATAGATTTTTAAAGTAGTCATAAAAAGTACATCCTATTAGTTCATTGAAACTTGAAGAGTTAAAAGTATCATATTAAAATGATTTGACTCAATCATTTTGAGGTCATAATCCGTGCTCTATCATATTATTAAAATTAAGACTGATTTCATTAAACAAATATGTATTTATGTTCCCTTGAGAATCTTCATGGGTAAGAAGGTCAAAGTGGTCAATTCTTCACAAATATAAAAATTGACTCTATGAAAAAACTAACCTTTATCCTATCTATTTTCTCAATGTATATTTGGAATTAATAAGCAAAATTTGAAACTTGTTTTCAGGAATGGTGGTACATTGGGAAGAAATGAGTAGTCCTTGGTAAAACATCTGTTTATTGCAAAATGTTTCAAATTGTGTTTCATAAAAACGTGATCCCACTTCTAGGAATATATCCTAAGAAGCCTGAAACACCCATCAGAAAGAATATATGTACCCTGATATTCATAGCAGCACTATTTACAATTGCTAAGATCTGGAAGCAGCCCAAGTGTCCATCAATAGATAAGTGGATAAAAAAGCTGTGGCACATATACACAATGGAACACTATGTAGCTGTAAGAAAGAAATATTTCTTATCCTTTGAGACGACATGGAGGGACCTGGAAAATATTATACTAAGCTAAATAAACCAATAAGAGAAAGACAAATACCACATGATCTCACTTATTTGTGGAATATAATGAACAGAAAAAGCTGATGAACAAAATAGACCCAGAGACATAGAAAGGAGTATGGTTCAGACTGGCAAACCTCAGAGGAAAGGGGTGGGGTGAGGGGAGGGATGAGATAAACCAAAGAACTTCTAGGTGTAACTAATGGACATAGACAACAATACTTGGTGGAGGGTGGGATAGGGAGGAGAGTGTCTGCAGGGAAAGAGGAGAAACATCTGTAACAAAAGAATTAAAAACAAAAACAAAAAACATGCCTTGCTATCCAACAAGATCTCTCCTGGCCATATATGGCCACTGAGCACTTAAAATGTGGCTAGTCCAAATTGAGATGTGCTATAATTTTAAAATATGCATTGTATTTTGAAAACTTAGTCCAAAACTATAAATATCTCATTAATCATATTTACATTTATGACATGTTGAAGATAATATTTTTCATATATTGGGTTAATTAAATATATCACTAAAATTAACTGCACCTATTCTTTTCTATTTTTTCTTAACATAACTACTAGGAAATTTAAATCCATCTGTGCATCTTAGACTGTACATTTCCATAGGACAGCGCTGTCCTAAAAGTTTCTCCAAAGTCGAGGATAAATTGTTGAAAGAAAACAAAAAGACAGGTTATTGAGTCCTACCCTTCTACTTTAACAAGCACAGCTCTGATTTAATTTGTTCCACATAGTTGGCTTCTGCTTAAGATTTTGTTTTAAAGAAAGGTTGATAAAATCAAATAAATCCTTCTCATCAACGTAATATTTTTCATAATTAGGAATGAAAGAAACTATCTCAGACACTGCTTATAAATCACTTATAAATACCCTCTTTTTTTTTTTTTTTTGTCTTTTGTCCCACTTCTATCTGGGATCTGATTTAATGACCATGCATGTCAGTTTGCCTGGGATAGTTCTTAAACCTATTATCTCATTTTAATTATTAACATTGCCCCCTTTCTCTCTCATAAGTGTTCCACTTTAGATGGTAAGTTATATGGTCACTTTGGTTCTGAGAAATTTTTTTCAGATACAGCCCCAAGGTCCCTGATATCTTATCCTCACATGCCTTTTGCCTCCTGCCAGAGGGTTTCAACACAGTTATGAAATAAGTGACTTTGCCCAATTATGGTCATCTTAAAAACACAGAAGAATTAAAGCCCGATTAGCAAACCTTTGACCAATGGGAGGAGCAAATACAAAAATTATTCCTTCTGCCTTCTCCTCACTCCCTTCCCCTCCAGGGATAATCTATATACAGTCTGTAAGATGGGGGTGGGTTGGGAGGGACCACAGGTAATCAGTTCCAAGAATCAGGTAATCATATTTAGTAGTGGAGCTTAATAACACCTTCTCACATTAGATTTCCATCTTTTCCTGATTTTTCTCTTTTTATTCCTCACTTCTTCTCCCTGAGATGGGACTCTCTAATAAAACAATAACATGGAAGCCTTTTGGATCAGGTCTGCTTTCTAGAGAACGCAGACCAAAATAGAGCCTTATCCTAAAAAGCTTAAATCTGCCTGGCTCTGCCAGGTTCCCTATGTCAAAAGCCATCATATACATCTTTTAGCCCTTGGTTAAAAGCTCACAGATATGAAAACTAATCTTAAATTTAGGCAAAAGAGATTTAGAGAGCTCTGTTTTAGAATGAAATCAGCATTAAATGATCTTATGATGCTTAAGTCTGGTTTGAATAACTGAGCTTTTGCCTCTATCTCTCTCTCTCTAAGATACTATCACAATCTTGCACTTAATTTCTGGAAATCATATATATATATTGCCATGCTCCTTTCATCTATACCCCAGATTCTCCATGTGTCCAAATGCCAACATCAAATATATTCTGTTGTCACTCTCGCCAGATACTATGCTTTGTATATACAGCAAATATTAGGTTCTGCTCTATTTCTTCTGCAATTTCAGCCATTTCTATGCTTTTTTTTTTATCCTCACCCGAGGACATTTTTTGCATTTATCTTCAGATAGAGTGGGAGGGAGAGAGGGAGGAAGAGAGAGAGAGAGGAACACTGATGTGAGACAGACACATAGACTGGTTGCCACCCACACAACCCCAACCGGGGCCAGGGACAAACTGCAACCAAGGTACATTCTCTTAGCAGGAACTGAACTTGAGTCTCTCTGGTCCGTGGGCCGATGCTCTAACTGCTGGGCCAAACTGGCCAGGGCACCATTCCCATTCTTATCAATGTTACAAGTGATAGCAAAAAAATTGGGCCAACACCGTAACTGAGAAAATTAAAAGGACAATTAAGAATGAAACCCATTCTCCTGGGCCCTAGTTCATTCCTTGTTCTACTTAAATAGTTGGGAAATATATAACTGCATGACTGTGCATACACACACACACACACACACATACACACACACACAAACATACACATTCATAGAACTAATCTTTCAGAAAATCACTGTAGCATAAAGCTGTTGAAGATCACGAAACAGACAAAAGTGTATATCCTAATGAGCTTAAAAAAAATCTCTAATAGCACATCCTTTGACTTCCTGATATACAGTGAAAAGGAAAAATAAAATAAAAAGTGCCTTCCTTATTGACAAGCATGTTCTTTCAGCCAGGAAGTGTTAAATACAGAGGTCTCTCCATAAAATCTCTACAAGAGTCTATCCATATCTAACATATATAAGATATATTTGTGGACAATATCAGAATGATTGGTCCTTAAGGATATTATTGTACCTGTGGCGGCATCCTGCTTGCCTTACCTCTATTTTTTTTTTTTAATTTATGTGAAATGAAAAATAGCTGTTTTATTTCAAACAATTTGAGCTAAGTTTTCCATTACTTGATTCATAAATGAAACACCTATAATAAAATAAGTGCCAGTGTTATACTTGATATTAAAATAAGAAACAAATCCCCATTAAAATTGGCTTTCCTGTTAACCTCCAATGAAGATGCCTCTTATCACTACAATTGTTGGACAGAAATCTAGATGTTCTCACTAAGGATTAATGATTAATAGATATAACTTTTGGAAATGAAGCAACAAACACATCATTATTTACAGATAAAATAATTTTGTGCCTTGAAAAAGAAGTAAAATAACTAAAAATCTCTCAGAATTATAAATATTCTGAAAGGTGCACAGAAAAAATGATAAATCTATAAAATCATAATTTACACATGTAAAAAATAAGCATTAAGAAGTGATAATGGAGAAGAATTCTATTAATACTATCAAAATTATTGAGATTCCAAAATGGTAGTGGAATGCAGGGAAGCTACACAAACCATCTCCCAGGACCAAACTGTCATTAAAACTAAAATAAAGAAAAATCGTCAGAAAAAAATAACAGAAAAGCAGTTGGAGAGGACCCATATAACCAGGGACAGAAAAAGGACACTAAATTGAGCTTGGCTGGAATGGTGGAGGTGCAAGAGGGTGGGCTGGAAGACCACAGACAGCAGCTGTTTTAGCTGTGAGCAGCTCCCTCAGGGTAAACATATCAAGCCAGCTCCACAGCACAGAGGGCAGGGACAAAGCACTAAATTACCTACAGCCTCTCACCTTGGGCTCCTGTAGAGGGAGGGTGGACTGGACTGGAACTGTCTGGAGACTCAGGAGCTTGGAGAGCTGGGAGGGCAATGGGAGTTTCTTGCTGGATCACTCCCTCACAGGACAGGAGTCATCTTACTCAAAGAGCCTCTTTCCAGAGCCCCATGGAGAAGCAACAACCTTTCTCTCAGGAGTTTAACACCACCTGCCAGGCCAGAGAAGTGCAAATTGAGGCTCCTTAACAGCCAGCAAGTATCTGCCTCACCCTCTAGAAATCCTTTTACCCTGAACAACTGAGGGTTTTTGTCATTCAGTTGAGGGCTACAACCCAAGGCTCATCAAATAACTGAGAATAATAACTTCCAAGGAAAAAGCTAGAGGATAACTGAACCTTTCCTGGGCTTTCAAATCTACCCAGGAAAGTAAGGCTTGACAGTGGTGTTTAACATGGGTCCTCCCATACATCTCCAAACCCACTAGAGGGAGCCACAATCAGCAAAACGCCAACACCTACAGGGAAAATTTGGCAGGCTCTAAAACTCACTGAGACAGCCAAAATGGTGAAACAAAGAAAGAAATTTCAAATGAAAGAACTAGAGAACTCCACTGAAGAAGAGATAAAGGAAATGCAGTTAGCAAGTTATCAGAGGTAGAGTTCAGTGTGATGATAATGAGGAAGCTCAACAGCATGAGTAAAGATATAGAAATAGTGAAAATCAACCAATTGGAAATGATGACATAGCAGAAATAAAGAATACATTGGAAGGAATAACCAGCAGAATAGAGGAAGCTGAGGACTGGATCAGTGAATTAGAAGATGGGGTAGAAAAATAACCAATCAGAAAACCAAGAAGAAAAAAACAATGAAAAACAAGAAGACAGATTAAGAGAACTGTGGGACAATATGAAATGTAACAACATCTGCATCATAGGAGTGCCAGAAGAAGAAGAAAATGAGCAAGGGTTAGAAAATATATTTGAAGAAACAGTGACAGACAACTTCCTTAACGTGGTGAAGGAAAAAGGCATTCAAGTTCAAGAAGCACAGAGAGCCCCAACTAAGAATCCAAACAGGCAGATGCCAAGACACATAATAATTGAAATGCCAAAAATTAAGGACAAAGAGAGAATCCTAAAGGCAACAAGAGATAAGCAACAGGTTATGTACAATGGAACCCTCAGAAGGCTATCAGCTCACGTTACAACAGAAACACTACAGGCCAGAAGGGAATGGCATGAAGTAATCAAGGTCATGAAAAACAAGGATCTGAATCCAAGACTACTCTATCAAGCAAGGCTATCATTAAAAATAGAAGGTCAAATAAAGAGCTTCCCACACAAAAATAGGTTAAAGGACTATATTAGCACCAAACCAGCACTGCAAGAAATGTTAAAAACAAAACAAACAACAACAACAAAAAAAACAACTGTTGCAATTAGTAGAAGAAATAGGAAGATATAAGCACACTAAACAAAAATGGCAATAAATAAGTACACATCAATAATAAACTTAAATGTAAATGGACTGAACGCCTCCATCAAAAGACACAGAGTAGCTGATTGGATAAGAAAGCACGACACATATATATGTTTTTTTACAAGAGACCCACCACACAATCAAAGACTAACATAGGTTGAAAGTGAAGAGATGGAAAAAAATCTCCCAAGCAAACAGAAATAAAAAGAGAGCTGGGGTAACAATACTCATATCTGATAAAGTAGAGTTCAAAATAAAGGGCATAATTAAAGACAATGAAGGCCACTAAATAATATTGAAAGAATCTATCTAACAGGAGGATATAACCTTGGTAAACATATATGCACCCAATATAGGAGTACAAAAATATATTTAAAACAATTTGGAGGACTGCAAAGGACAAATTAACAGCAATACAATCATGGCCGGGGACTTCAACACCCCAGTGACATCACTGGATAGATCCTCTAGACAAAAAATTAACAAGGAAACAGACTCTAAATGATGCACTAGATAAAATGGATTTAATAAATATCTACAGAGAATTACATCCCAAAACTGCAGAAGTCACATTCTTCTCAAGTGCACATGAGACCTTCTCATAGATGGACCACATGTTAGGACACAAACTAATTCTCTACAAGTTCAAGAAGATTGAAATCATATCAAGCACCTTCTCAGATCATAATGGCATGAAACTCAACCCCAATTACAAGAAAAACACACAAAGACATTTATACACATGGAGGCTAAATACCATGTTCTTAAACAATGAATGGGTTACCAATGAGATCAAGGTAGTAGTTAAAACCTTCCTGGAAACCAATTAAAATAACACACACAACAACAGAAAGTCTATGGGACACAGTGCAAGCAGTTCTGAGAGGGAAGTTCATAGCACTGCAGGCCTACCTCAAGAAACAAGAAAAATTTCTAATTGACTATCTAACTTCACAACTGAAAGACATAGAAAGCAAATAAAAGAAAAACACAGTGCAAGTAGAAGGAAAGATATAGTAAAGATCAGAGCAGAAATAAACGACATAGAGATTAAAAATACAATTCAAAAGATTAATGAAAAGAAGAGCTGGTTCTTTGAAAAGATAAACAAGATTGATGGACCCTTAGCCAGATTCACCAAGAAACAAAGACATAGGAACCAAATAAACAAAATCAGAAATGAAAGAAGAGAAGTAACAACTGACACCACAGAAATACAAAGGATCTTTAACAAATACTATGAACAATTATATGCCAACAAATTGAACAATCTAAGCAAAATGAACAAATTTCTAGAAACACATAGTCTCCAAAAACTGAACCGGGAAGAGACAGAAAACTTGAACAGACCAATAACAACTAAGGGAATTGAAGATTTAATCAAGAACTCCCAGCAAACAGAAGCCAAGGCCCAGACGGCTTCACAGGGGAGTTTTACTGAACATTCAAAGAGGAACTAACACCCATTCTCCTCAAACTATTCCAAAAAATTCTCGAAGAAGGAAAACTTCCAAACTCATTTTATGAGGCCAGCATAATTCTAATTCCAAAACTAGATAAAGACACTACAAAGAAAGAAAACTACAGGTCAATATCCCTGATGAACATAAATGCCAAAATCCTTCACAAAATTTAAGCAAATCGGATCCAGCAATACACCAAAAAAAAAAAAAAAATATTCACCATGACCGAGTGGGATTCACCCCAGGAATGCAAGGCTGGTACAATATTCACAAATCAATAAATGTCATACAGCACATAAACAAAATGAGAGGTGAAATCCATATGATCATATCAATAGATGCTGAAAAAGCATTCAACAAAATCTAGCACCCATTTCTGATAAAACGCTCAGCAATGTGGGAATAGAGGGATCATATCTGAAGATAATAAAGGCCTATATGAAAAACCTACAGCAACATTATACTCAATGTTTAAAAACTAAAACATTTCCCTTAAGAACAGGAACAAGACATGGATGCCTACTTTTGCCACTCTTCTTTAATATAGTTTTGGAAGTCTTATACACAGAAATTAGACATGACGGAAACAAAAAAATGGATCCAAATTTGAAAGGAAGAAGTGAAACTGTTATTATTTGCAGATGGCATTTTGTACATAGAAAACCCTAAAGACTCCATCAAAAATCTACTAGATTTAATAAATTAATTTGGCAATGTAGCAGAATACAAAGTTAACATCAAGAAATCAGTGGCATTCTTATACACCACGAATGAACTCACAGAAAGAGAAACTAAAAAAATCCCATTTACTATTGCGGCAAATAAATTAAGATACCTAAAAATAAACTTAACCAAAGAAGTAAGGATGTATTTCCAGAAAACAACAGGTCATTGAAAAATGAAATAGAGGAAGATATAAAAAAGTGGAAGTATATACCTTGTTCATGGATTGGGAGAATTAACATCATAAAAATATCCATACTACCCAAAGCAATCTATAGATTCAATGCAATGCGCATTAAAATACCAACAACATATTTCACAGAAGTATAACACTTCAAAAGTGTATATAGAACCAAAAAAGACCCCAAATATCCAGAGCAATCTTGAAAAAGAAGAACTGAGAAATCAAACCAAGTGCAGCCCCTTAGGCAATACAGAGTCCCCACACTTGGCTTTTGTAATTCCTGTACATCTGCCAACCACCTAAACTACAGTGGAACTAGAAGGTCCCCAAATGCCCAGAGAGTTATCATGTATAAAAGTTGGCTGGAACCCGGGCTCGAGGCTCAGTCTTTGGAGGTGACTCTGCTGGGACAGCACCAGTGGACATTAAACAGTCCATTTCTAATTCTTTCAGTGCATGCAACCTGTGTCTTCAGGTTGATCAAGTTTCTGCCACAACATTTTCATGCGTTGGTTGGGAAGCTGACAGCCGGGCTGGCCCCTTGAGCCACGTTTGTCAGAAGCCAGCGGGAAGGAGCCACTAATTTTGGGGTCCTTCGACAGAAAAGAAGGTGCACCACCAGTGATTTCACTGGACCCTGACCCTCACTGGGCCCGATTATAGTCAGCCACTGTTATGATCAAATGGACTCCAAGGTGGATAGAAAAGCCTGCCAGGACATCGGATCGGTAAGTGTCCCCGGGGACCCAGGACTGAGGTTGGGCTTGTCTCTAAGGTGGAAGGGAAGCTTTATTACCTCCCAATCAGCATAGATGCTGCACACGATAGGGAATTCCTGGGTGGAAGTTTAAGTTCTGTGTGATTGTGTGTGTGAGTGACCGTGCTCCACAATGCCTGTTATGGAGCCTGTGTGAGTCCCAACCTGTGCATCCGTGGCAACCTCATATGGTTAAGGGCAGTATCAGGTTTGTGGGGACATTTGTCTCCAACAGTGAACCTGATCTGAGTCAGGGGCTCATACTGACCTGCCAATGCCAAAAGGTGCTTAAATTCCCATGAGGGGAGCATCCAGGAGGATGAAACCAGACTTTCCTCCTGTTTGTCTTGTGACACTGTTCACTGGGAGGTTTGCTTAATCATCTTAGATATCATTATGGGGGGGGGAAGTTCCTCTAAACCCACTGTTCTGAAATGTATGATAAATAATTTTAACAAGGGGTTTTCAGAAGATTATGGGGTCAAATTGATGCCCAGGAAAATTGTGCACCCTCTGTGGATTAGAGTGGCCCACCATTGGTGTGGGATGGCCCTCTGAAGGCACCCTTGATGTCTCCACAGTCCAGGCCATGTATAGGGTAGTGACCAGAGACTTAGGCCATCTGACTAATTTCCCTACCTAGACCAGTGGTTGGAAATAGCCCAAATCAGGCCTCCTTGAGTCCAATTTTGTGTTATTAGTCAGGGAAAGTGTAAGGTCCTCCAGGCACAAGATGAAAAGAAGACTTCACAGCAAATTAAGCAGCCTCCTATATTACAAGGGGATTCAGAAGAGGCCCCTCCACTGCCACCGCCATATGCCCCACTACTTAAGGAGGGGGAACCTCATTGCCCAACAGCCCACATTCATCCGTCTCACCCCCACAACCGACCACTGTGCCCCTAGAATCAGGGTCGCTAGAGCCAGTGGGAAGATGTCACAGGTCAGTAACCCAGGAATCAAAACTCCCAGCAGCAATGCAATTGCCACTGCAGGAGACAAGGGGTCCACAGAGAATGGGCCTTGACAGGACCTTACAAGAGGGGTGAGCAGTCTTTCAGACTTATCGCTCCACCTGAGTTGACTATAAACAACTCTTACTCACCCTATTCAACACATAAGAATGCCAGCAGATTGTCATAGAAGCCAGAAAGTGGCTCCAGAGCCAGGCACCTGCTGGACATCTAGACATAGAAGCCTGAACATGAGAGGCCTTACCTGATGAGGAACCCTCAGGGAGACCCACAGACACAGAGACATGGGAGAGGGCAGGAAAGAGACAGATAAAGGCACAGAAGGGAAGCCAGAGTTTAGGGTGGACAGAGAGAGGCCAGAGAAGCTGTGGGAGACAGAGGCAGGGAGAGACAAAGATGCACGAGAGGAGGGTTTGCAGGAGCTGGGCCACTAGGCACCTCTCCCAAGCCAAGGGGCATCTCATCTGAAGGTCCCCAACCCCTCTGAAACTCTGCCTCTGACCCTGGCCCTCGTCTGAGCCCCAGGATGCAGAGAGGAGCTTTCCACAAAGCCAGGGTGTGAAGGACGCAGTGGCTTGATGGCCTCAATCCCTCCCAGCTACAGCACCCTGCCATGTCCCAGCAGGACCCATATCCCAGGAGGGCCTGGATGGGCAGCTGGCTGTGGGGAGCCCAACCCTGTCTGCTGCTCCTCACTGTGACCTTCCCTGAGCTGGTGTGGCTCAGTGGTTCAGCATCGACCCATGCACCAAGATGTTTGATTCCTGGTCAGGGCACATGCCCAGGTTGTGGGCCCAATCTCCAGTGGGGGGCATGCAGGAGGTGGAAAAATGAGTGCACCAACCGACAGTGAGGAAAACCAGGAACTTCTGCTCCACCCAGCTGCTATTGGCCAGGTTTAGGTTTCAAGATCACCCAAGGCAAACAAATGCTAGGGGCCAAAAGGAAACAGGTAGTCTGCGCTATTCTGGTTTCCACTTCCCGTCAACAGATTCAAGAATTCCTAGGAGCAGCAAGGTTCTGTCAAATATGGATATCTGGATTTTCAGAACTGGCAAAACCTTTATATGAGGCCCTGAAAGGAGAAGAATAGGCACCCCTTGTCTGGGGTCCTAATCGAGAAAGCATTTACAACTTTAAAGACCAAGTTCATGGAGACACCAGCCTTAGGACTCCAGGACGTATCACAGGACTTCAACCTGTTCATGCACAAAAACAATGGAATAGCCCTGGGAGTCCTAACCCAGGAATTTGGGCCTTGGTAGAGAGCAGTAGCTTATCTTTCAAAGCAAATTGACCCAGTTGCAGCAGGCTGGCCACCCTGTCTGAGGGCCTCAGTGGCCACCACACTGCTAATCAAGGTGGCAGACAAACTCACATTGGGACAAAATCTAAAGGTCAAGGTCCCCCATTCTGTCATTACCTTGATGGACCCAAGAGGACAGCACTGGCTAACTCATGCCCCAATGACCCATTACCAAGGACTCCTATGTGAAAACCCATGAATATGACTAGAAGCAGTAAAAACTCTAAATCCTGCTACCTTTTTGCCAATAGCAGCTGGCGCCCTGGAGCATGACTGCTTGGAAGTACTTGATGAAGTCTACTCCAGCTGACCAGACCTGACAGATAAACCTCTGCAAAATCCTGACCTTATTCTGTACACAGATGGTTGCAGTTACATGAGTGAGGACAAAAGATATGCTGTGTATGCAATAGTTTCAGATTTTAAGACTCTGGAAGCAAGGGCCCTCCCTGAGGGATGGTCTTCCCAAAAAGCAGAACTATGGACCCTGGTGAGGGCATTGGAATTCAGCAAGGGTAAGTGGGCCAACATATATACTGACTTGTGCTATGCTTTTGCCACCCTACATATCCATGGGGCTATATACAAGGAAGGAGGCTCCCCTGCACCTACCTTAATGCACTGGGGGAAAGTAATAAAAAACCAAGGTGAAATCCTAAAGTTCTTGTAGGTGGTCTGGGAACCAAGGGAGGTAGCAGTCATCCACTGCAAGGGACACCAAAAGGGAAGAGACTCAGTGTCAGAAAGAAACCATCAGGCAGATGCTGCAGCTAAACAAGCTGCAAGAAAACAGATAGCCCCATCAAAAATCAAGCTGGCTCCAGAACTACCTGCAACCCCAAAACACACAGTCCAGGAAGAAGAATGGGCACAACAGGAGGTGGGGAATATAACGAAGGAAGGATGGTGGATCTTCCCAGACCACAGAATATACATGCCAGAACAGTTAGCCCATCAATTAGTCTTCCAACAATGTGAACTCTTCCATCTAGGAAAAACCGCCCTAGAAGGCTTATTAAGCCGGTACTACCTGATTGCTCTACTTCCATCTCTCTGTGCCTCAGTCTCCCAGTTCTGTCTCCTCTGTGCTCAAAACAATGCCAGACAAGGCCCCACCAGGCCCACCAGGATCCAGCGCTGTGGACAAGCACCCTTTGAAGATCTAGAGGTAGGCTTCTTTGGAATAGGACCCAGTAAAGGAAATAAATATCTCCTGGTTTTCATCTGTACTTTCTCCAGCTGGGTTGAAGCTTCCCCCACATGTACAGAAAAGGCAAGAGAAGTAACCAAAGCTCTACTGAGAGACATCATCCAGAGATATGGAATGCCATTGACTATAGGATCAGACAATGGTCCAACTTTCATAGCAGAAATAGTACAGCAGATAGCTAAAACTCTAGGCATCCAATGGTATTTGCACACAGCATATCAGCCCCAGAGCTCAGGTAAAGTAGAACACATGAATCGGACCCTTAAGCAGACCATGGCAGAACTATGTCAAGAAACCAACCTGCCCTGGACTGATATACTGCCCCTAGCTCTCCTGTGAGTACGTTGTACCCCTTGGGCAAAGATAGGGTTCTTCCCTTTTGAAATCTTATACAGGAGATCTCCCCCACTGATTAAATTCATAGGGGATATAAAAGCACTGGGAAATTTGGAATTTCAAAAACAACTATAAGGACTAGGAAAAACCATTCTTGAAGTACATAAGTGGGTAACCAATAGAATACCCATTTCCTTGGGAATAACTGTACACCCCCACAGACCAGAGGACAAGTCTGGATAAAAGACTGAAAAGGGAACCCCTCAAACCAACCTGCAAAGGGCCCTATTGAGTCATACTAACCACTCCCACAGCTCTCAGTGTTTCAGGTCTGAATACCTGGATCCACCACTCATGGGTGAAGGTAGCTCACCTGCCACACAACAACCAAGCTGCCTGGAGAGTGACCACCAGACAGAACAATCCTCTGCAGGTCACCCTTAAGAGGACAGTGAAACCTGATGATCGGTCTATGGCAAGCGCCTGAGGACTCCGTCAGTAGAATCGAGGGTCATCACCTGCTGGACTGATCCCAGCAATGGACTCTGTATTCTTAGTAGCCTTACAGGACAAAATATAAGGGGGTTAGACATACTGATTGCTGAAAAGGGAGGAATATGCCTCTTCTTAAGTGAAGAATGTTGCTTTTATGTTAATAAGTCAGAAATAGTTAGAGACATGGCCCAGCAATTAAAGGAATGAATACTGGGCATCTTGGGTACTCCCATTAGCTGGTCCTCTGTTAATGCTTTTTATAGCACTACTGTTTGGCCCTTGTATTCTCAACTTGCTAACCTGTTTTATTTCCTCTCGCTTAGAAACAATAAAGCTCCAAATGATGCTTCAAATAAAGACCCCCAACTACTCTCCTCTGGATGGTGAAGAATTCTAGTTACCACATCCCTCCCCTTCAATGTCCCTATTTCAGTAGGAAGCAGTCAGAGAGATCTTCACCCCTCTTCCTCGCATGGCACTAAGGGAACTCCCTGTCTAAGATGTTCTCTAAATCTGCTAGGAACAGCTTGAGAATCAAGAGGGGGGAATGAGAAGGCAAGCCAGGTGCAGCTCCTTAGGTAATACAGAGACTCCGCCCTTGGATTTTGTAATTCCTGTACATCCACCGACTGCCTAAACTACAGTGGGACTAGAAGGCCCCCAAATGCCCAGAGACATCATGTATAAAAGGCGGCTGGAACCCGGGCTTGGGGCTCAGTCTTTGGAGGTGACTCCACTGGGACAGCACTACTGTGCATTAAACAGTCCTTCTCTAAACCTCCGAGTGCATGTAGTCTGTCTCTTTCCACCAACTGAATTTCTGCTGCAACAGAACAAAGTAGGAGGGATCACAATACCAGATATCAGGTTATACTACAAAGCCACTGTAATCCAAAGAGCTTGGTACTGGCACAGGAATAGGCATGTAGAACGATGGAACAGAACAGAGAACCTGGAAATTGATCCAAGACATTATGCTCAACTAATATTTGACAAAGGTGGCAAGAGCATACAATGCAGTCAAGACAGCTTGTTCAATAAATGGTGTTGGGATAATTGGACAGCTACTTGCAAAAAAATGAAACTAGACCACCAACTTATACCATACACAAGAATAAACTCAAAAGGGATAAAGGACTTAAATGCGACTTGTAAATCCATAAAAATCCTAGAAGAAAATGTAGGCAACAGAATTTCAGACATCACACATAGCAGAATTTTCACTGATACAACACCTAAGGCAAGACAAACAAAGGGAAAAATTAATACATGGGACTACATCAAACAAAAAAGATTCTGCACCGCAGAAGAAACAAGCATCAAAATGGAAATGGAACCCACTATATGGGAGAGAATAATTGCCAAGGATACATCAGATATGGGGTTAATTTTCAAAAAGTATTCATACAACTCAACAAAAGGAAGACAAATAACCCAATTAAAAAATGGGCAGAGGACCTAAATAGACACCTCTCCAAACAGGACATACAAATGGCCAAGAGACATATGAAAAAATGCTCAACATAACTAACCACCAGAGAGATGCAAATTGAAATTTCTATGAGGTATCACCTCATACCTGCCAGAATGGCTGCTATCAACAAATCATCAAACAACAAGTGCTGCCGAGGGTGTGGAGAAAAAGGGTAGACTCTAGTACACTGCTGGTGGGAATGCAGACTGATGCAGCCACTATGGAAAACAATATGGTGTTTCTTCAAAAAAATTAAAAATTATCTGCCATTTGACCAAGTGATCTTACTTCTAGGAATATATCCTAAAAAGCATGAAACACCAATCAGAAATAATATATGTACCCCTATGTTCATAGCAGCACTATTTACAATTGCTCAGTCCTGGAAACAGCTCAAATGTCCATCAATAGATGAGTGGATAAAAAAACTGTGATAACATATACATAATGGAACACTATGCAGCTGTAAGACAGAGAGATCTCTCATTCTTTGAGACGACATGGAGGGACCTGGAGAGCATTATACTAAGCGAAATAATCCAATCAGGGAAAGACAAATATCACATGATCTTACTTATTTGTGGAATATAATGAGCAAAATAAGCTGATGAACAAAATAGACCCAGAGACATAGAAAAAGAGTATTGTTCAGACCGACAAACCTCAGAGGAGAGGGGCCGGGGGGATGGATGAGATAAACCAAAGAACTTATAGGCATGTATGCGTAAGCAATGGATATAGACAACAATTCTGGGGTGGGGGGCAGGATCAGGTGGAGGGTGTCAGTGGGGGAAAAAGGAGAAAGGTCTGTAACAAAAATAAATTAATAAATATTGCATAAAATAATAATATCAGCATTATCAAATTTATTGAAATAACTTTAAAATGAAATAATATCAGTATATAAAAAAACAAACATAAAACGTCTATAATATGTTAAAGAAGTATTTTATTATCCCATTTTATCTTTCAGTGTGATTCTTTGTTCTTCCCTTTCCCCACAACTTCTGAGGATAAATAATGTCAATTTGATCTTGGAACAATGTGGGGGTCAATGGTACCAACCTCTATGTAGTCATAAATCCATGAGTAACTTCTGACTTCCCCCAAAATTTAACTACTAATAGCCTACTGTTGACCAGAAGCCCCATCAATAATATAAACAGTCAATTCACACATATTTTGTTTATGTATTATATACTTTATTTTTATAATAAAGTAAGCTAAAGAAAAATGATATTAAGAAAATCATAAGGAAGAGAAAATGCATGTACAATGTAGATGCATATTAAATCACTGCATTGTACAATTAAATTATATACATATATAATTTTATTTGTTAATGATATCTCAAAAATCTGTGAAAAATTGATCATCATCACTGGCAGGGCCAAGAGTATAAGAAAATAGACAGTGTTTGGAGCAGCCAATATTCTGAGCAACAGTTGCTATGAAATTTGGTTTTGAGAAGTTGTTATCTAAGTTCTGACTATACTGGCAAGCTGTAAGAGATACTAGTGCTTACACCAGACAGAAAGATAAATACACCCCTCCCTATAAGGTTAATGTGGTCTCAATAGTGGTCACTTGTTGTGATGTCTATGTCCAGTAAAATAAAGATATTTGGGGTTTAGACTAGTAGAAGCTTCAGGGAAGAACAAGATAAAAAGACAGGGTAGATATACCTGAAAAACATATTCTGGAACACACAGGTATAAACTTTCATAAGTAAACAATTTGAAGCAGTGGGATGGTGGGTGTGATATGGACGGAATCATGTCCCTCCTCCAAACTCATATGCTGCAACTTCAGTCCCTATTGTGATTTAATTTGGAGATAGGGCCTTTAAGAAGGTAATTAAGGTTAAACAAGGTCATAAGGGTGGAGTCCTCATAGGAAGCATTAGAGAATTAGAGTGTTTGTAAGAAAAGACACAGGAGATTCTCTCTCTCTCTCTCTCTCTCTCTCTCTCTCTCTCTCTCTCTCTCTCTTTCACACACACATACACATTTGCTCTCTCTCTCTCCCAGAACTCAAATTAGTCAGCACCAAGATTTGGATTACCCAGACTCCAGAACTGTGAGAAATAAATTTCTGTTATTTAAACCACCCAGCCTATATTATTTTGCTATGGCAGCCCAAGCAGACTAATACATGAGAATGACATGCATGTAGAATGGTTAAGTCTATCACTTCCTCAGACAATGAGATACATAAAAATTTAGATTTCCACCACAATTAATATTCAATGGTTAGACACTGGAATTTGAGGTATAATGTTCTGCCTAGAAAATTTCCATACGTGTCTACATTGAAGAATAATTTAAAGAGTTACTATTTAAAACTGAAAACATGCCCTGGCCAGTTTGGCTCAGCGGTTAGAGAGTCGGCCCATGGACCAGAAAGTCCTGGGTTCGGTTCTCGCTAAGGTCACGTACCTCAGTTCCAGTTTGTCCCCGGCCCCAGTTGGGGTGGTGCGGGTGGCGGCCAGTCAATGTGTCTCTCTTACACCGATGTTTCTCTCTCTCTTCCTCTCGCTCTACTGAAGATAAATGTAAAAATGTCCTCGGGTGAGGATCAAAAAATAAATAAATAAAACATAAAACTGAAAACATGTCTTACATGTGCTATTTCTCGCATGGAGGCAGAGATCTGATACAGTGAGCATTAGCCAGAGTGAACTCATTTGTCACTTCAAACTGTTAGTGAAGTTGCATTTTTGAAGACAAAGTCCCATATGGGAATCAAGGCTCCTGTACTGGAAAAACATTTTTGATCAGTGCTTTTTGTTAGTTATATTCTGATTTCTCAAAGAATGTGCATCATTTTGAATGGCTCCCTAAGGAAAAACTTGTAAAGATTAAGCAGAGGGGCAACACAGGCCTAATGAAAGCCTTGGGATCTCCAAAGGATAACCAAAATACAGAGAGGAGAGCAGAAGATTGGAAACTTAGGAAATTCAGGGCCATGAATTTTTGCCATTTAAAATAGCAGGCACACTTATCATAAGATAAAAATGTAGGGTATTCACTAAATGAAAAAAAAAAAAAAAGGATTACTTGTGTTTTCCTAAACCTTGGAGATGATTTCTGATGATGTGTTATCCTTATTTATATTGGGATATACATTTGATCTCAGAAAAAATGAGCTTCTTGAGAGATTTATGATTTTAACACAGCTTTGGGAGTAGGAAATATTGGAAGCCAATTTTGGCAACAACCTTTAAAGAATGAGCACATATAAGGGAATGGATAAAAACATCGACAGCCGTTTTCTGTGGGTGTTACAATTATGAGTGGCAGGGTAGTGGTGAAAAATGTAGGCTCTCAAACTGGACTGCTTGATTTTGAATCCTAATTCACATTTACTAGTGTGTCACCCTTAAGCACTCTGTACCTTTTTTTCTTCATTTGTAAAAGGGAAATAAAAATAACATTTTCTGCCTCTGGTTGTAAGCATTAAATGAAATAATCAATGGAAAAACAACTGTTACACTGTTAGCTATTATTTTCTTTAAAAATTTCAGAACTTTCTATAATCAATCTATATTCCTTTATTAGAAAAATGTTATATTAAAAAATATAACAATATTGAAGATAACCTTTATTTTGTGTGTCTTGCAGTTTTGGATTTGGAAAGGTTTGAGATGAGAACATAAAATTAGTCATTTATTCTGGAATCTAGCAAAACCAATCTGAATTATAGACAAAGAATATATAATATATACATTCTACATTTTAATATCAGTAGCTCTTGTATTCCATTTCTAACAGTGATCAACTGTGGGAATATACATGTTATTTAACCCCTTTATGTAAAATGAAGATAATAATACTGAGTTTGTTTGCTCTTGGTAGTGATAATGTTAGATACAAATGAAAGGCTCCTCTCTGCATAGTGACTGGCATACAATAGGTACTCAGTCAATGTTAGTTACCATCACCCACCACTCAACTTTAACAGGTTAGACCAAGTAGTCTGGCATGTACTACATTCCAGTATAGTCGTTTATCAATATAGGAATCAAGCCCAGGCCACTAAGTATATATTTTTGCAAATGTTTTCATATAGGCAATCCCTAGATATACTTAGGTTGTATGACCAAAACATAAAGATATCAAATTTTTTTGCAATAATCATGGGACAATCTGTAAGATATATTTTCAATGTCAATTTTCTATATGGTAGACAAATGACTTGACTATTTCAGGAAGTACCTCTAAGGGAAACCAAGTCATTAAGAAATTAAAACCATGTCCAGTCTTAAATTCCATTATCTTTACAGTTTGATTAGCCAAAGATGTGAGTCAGGGAGAGTTTTTTTAAAAAATATTTTTTCTGTATTGATTTTTAGAGAGGGAGAGAGAGATAGAAACATTGATGAGAGAGAACATCAATTGGCCACCTCCTGCATGTCCTCCACTGGGGATTGGGCCCACAACCTGTGCATGTGCCCTGACCTGGAATCAATCTGCTGACCTCTTGGTGCATGGGTTGATGTTCAACCACTGAGCCACACCAGCCGGGCGATCTTCTAACAACAATGCTTCTACAGAGGTGACATATCATCATCTGAAGTATGAAGAGGCAGATGCCTATTCATACCATGGCAATTTATTTTTCTCTAAAAACCTCAGGTACTGCCCTTATGGTAGCATAATTTACATTGCAGTTTTACCCTGTGAAGAATGTCAAAATAGACTTATTTTTTCAATTTTTTCACAATAGGTGTTT
The DNA here is from genome assembly GCA_030848825.1 of Tadarida brasiliensis. Lineage (NCBI taxonomy): Eukaryota > Metazoa > Chordata > Mammalia > Chiroptera > Molossidae > Tadarida > Tadarida brasiliensis. The sequence goes on from CM061280.1 coordinate 53,731,419, forward strand.
CAGTGCCACATGGCATTTTGTGGATGGATAGGCACATCTCCAAACTCATCAGGTAAAATATCAATTGTAAAAAAAAAAAATCAATTGTAAAAAACAGAGATTTATGTTCTCTATAATATACTAGCACAGACTCTGAAGTCAATAACTGTTTGCTAGTCTCAGAAAGGACTTAAAACTTGAAATTCAGTGCCATAGAATATCACCCAGCCTTACTCCCACAGTCTAAGCAGGTGGTACAGCTCAGCAGAAGTTGCTTTTTGTGAAATAAAAATTGATACATTGAATAATGCCAGCAACTCCTTGAAGTCTGCCCATTCCTAAAGATAGTTTAAAGACCCATTTTGGTTTTGGAGTAGTTATCTTACAAATTATTTTAAGTAACCATTAGCTGTACTGAAACAGTAGACTAAGTTTTTCAAATTTTCAGAGTCCCAGATTCCTTATATGTAGTGATTAAGGGCAGGAATCAAATCAGGGAAACCTTGATTTGATTCCTTCCTCCACCAATGTCCTGTGATTTTTTAATGAATTACTTAATCTCTCAGAGCCTCAATTTTCTCAACTGTTAAATGATAATTGTCCCCAGGTTTGTTAGTCCCCAGGTTTGTTACATGGATTAAATGAGTTTTCATCATCATCTCTAATTTACTAATCTTACTATTTCAATCTTCTACACTCAGAAACTAAAATAGCAATTGTCAAAGTTAGCAATGACTTCCATATTGCCCTTTCAGAAGCATTCAACCCAACTGACCATGCCCTCCTCAAGCATTCTACCCTCTCCACTTCTTGGACACCACATTGTCTTGACTATCAAATTAATTTCTCGACACTTCTTCTCAGGCTCCTTCGAGAGCTCAACTTTCTCCTTGCAATCTTGAAATCAGGTATGTCTGAAGACTCACTCTTGGGGTCCTTCTGTTTTCTTCTCTCTGCTTCACTCTTCTTTTTCCCTCTATAATCACTTTCTAGGTGATTCAATTCTAGCATCATGGCTTTAAATATCATTATTTCAATAATTTTCAAATTTCTATCTAAAACCCAGACCTCTATCCTGAATCTATATTTGTATATTACTGTTTCATTGATATTGTCACTCAGATATTTGATAGGCATCCAAAATTAATATGTCAAAGAAAACTTCTTGATTTTCATACAAAACAATAACTTACTGCTCATTCAGTTACCCTCAGTTTACTAAATATACAACAGTAATCTTCAGTTCCTTAAAACTGAAAGTCAATAATTCATCACTAATCCTTTGCCTTTCTTTATTTTCCACATCCAGTGAATTTCCAAATGCTAAGGCTTTATTTCCAAAACAAGTTCTCAATCAGTTCCCTTCTTACTATGACTAGTATCTCTAGCATTACCATCACGATCCAAAATGACATCTACTGTCACCATAAACTAATTCAACAGCCTTCTAATAGGTATCTCTGATTCCCTTCTTGACTCTCCCTATTGATTATTCATACAATAAATAGAAGGATACTTTTAAAAATTCAAATCAGATCATACATTTTCTCTGTGTACAATACTTCAATGGAGCATTATTGCTCTCAAGATGAAACCCATATTTTTTATATCAGCCTACACTGTTTCTTCGTGATTTAGCTCCTTAGTACTCTCCAACATCACCTTATATTATTCCTCCTCAATGAGCTCTAGCCAAACAAGCCTCCGTCTCTCGCTTTCTAACCTCCTTTGTAACCTATGCCTGGAATGTTTTGACCCTAGATCCATGCATGGCTGACTTCTTTTCACCTCTGTTCAAAAGTCACCTTCTCAGAGAGATCTTTCATAGTCCCCCTCACATTATACTATCTTATCACTCTATTTACATAATTTATAACACTTCATATAATCTATAATTATCTTATTCATTTACACGTTTATCTGTTTCCTTAAGTACAATGTAAGCCCTATGTAAGCAAGGATGTTTTCTAACATAGTTTCTATGTCTTAGAAATGTTCAATATTTGTAAAATGAATGAAGAATTATACAAACATCTAGAACAATGTCTATGTTCAAAAATGATAACTATAATTAGTATTAAATGAAGAAAATGAAAATGAAAAGGAGGACAGGGGAGGGATAAGGAAAAAGAGGGAGGACGTGGGAAGAAGGTGAAGAATTACTTAAGTATTTTTGTAAATTTATACTTTGTTGATTCAGTGATAAGAACATGATACAGAAAATTCTTATATATATATTATATATATATATATTTGGACTCATTTGTAGCATCAATTCTTGTATTGTTACCCAGGCATTGACAATCTCCACCAAATAGTGCATAAACAAAAGCTTTCCTACATGAACCTACTTGGGTTTCTCAAACTCTCAAAATTTTTCTCCTTTGCAGAAACTAGCATATCTCCTTTTTACAAGTAAATATATAAATTTAGTTGGAATGATGCTAATTCTGCCTTATAATACCTCCATTCCCCCAAATAACTTGGAAATGTGTAACTGGATATTTTTATGAATTTATTACACCACAATTCCAATAGTTATAAACTATTTTCTACCCAAAAGGTTTCTAATTCAAGCCCCCACATCTCTAAATGCAAGTTGCTCTGAACTGAAACACTCGTGTGTGTGTGTGTGTGTGTAAAATATTCCACAACATTAATATTAATTGGTACCATAGTTATGTAGTGACTTATTCTACAAAAATTACTTTGAACGCTACTTTCCTATATTATGCTAACATGTTGTCAAGGGCTCTATGTCTATGTTATATTCTTCTTTTATAATGGAAACTATGCCACTTATTTTTTTAATGGCATATGCTTTCCTATACAATTAGGAATGTTAAATCTGGTTTAATCATGTGGAATCATCATTGGAGGGTCATTGCATGAACTCTGCAAAGATAAACTCAAACACATTTCCTCTCTCTATGTCTCTCTTTTTTTTTTTTTTCTCTCTCCTTCCTCCCTCCATCTATTTTGGCATGAATATTTACTCTGTATTAGGTGACATTCTCTAAACAATCCCTCATATTGTAATGGTAAGAAGACAGCATAGTCCTAAACCATTAACAGGAGCATCCTTATCGGTATAACTTAATATCTCTGAACAATTACTGATTATATTGAATAGGTGTGTCTTTATTTTTCATTATTATTTTTTATTATTTTTTTATTAATTTACTTTTGTTACAGATGTTTCTCCTTTTTCCCCCATTGACACCCTCCTCCCCATCCCTCCCTGCCCCATCCCCAGTTTTGTTGTCCATGTCCATTTGTTATGAGTATATGCGTACAAGTTCTGTGTTCATCGCTCCCTTCCCCCACCCCCTCTTCTGGCAAATGTCAGTCTGTACCCTACTTCCACGTCCCTGGGACTACCCTGTTCCTCACACTGTTATGTGCATTATATTCCACAAATAAGTGAGATCATGTGATATTTGTCTTTCTCTGCTTGGCTGGTTTCACTTAGGATAATAGTTTCCGGGTCCTCCCATGTCATCGCAAAGGATAGGAGATCTTTCTTTCTTACAGCTGCATAGTACTCCATTGTGTATATGTACCACAGCATTTTATCCATTCGTCTACTGATGGACATTTGGGCTGTTTCCAGATCTTAGCTATTGTAAATAACGCTGCTATGAACATGGGGGTACATGTATTCTTTCTGATTGGTGTTTCAGTCTTCTTAGGGTATATTCCTAGGAGTGGGATCACTGGGTCAAATGGTAATTCAATTTTTAATTTTCTGAGGTAACACCATAGTGTTTTCCATAGTGGCTGCACCAATCTGAACTCCCACCAGCAGTGTACTAGAGTCCCCTTTTCTCCACACCCTCGCCAACACTTGTTGTTTGATGCTTTGTTGATGGCGGCTATTCTGACAGGTGTGAGGTGATACCTCATTGTTGTTTTAATTTGCATCTCTCTGATGATTAGTGAAGTTGAGCATTTCTTCATATGTCTCTTGGCCATTTGTATGTCCTGTTTGGAGAGGTGTCTATTTAGTTCCTCTGCCCATTTTTTAATTGGGTTCTTTGTCTTCCTTTTGTTGAGATGTATGAGCACTCTATATATTTTGGAAATTAGTCCTCTATCTGATATATCATAGGCAATTATGCTCTCCCATACAGTGGGTTGCCTTTCCACTTTGATGGTTGTTTCATTTGCTGGGCAGAAGCTTTCGAGTTTGATGTAGTCCCATATGTTCATTTTTTCCTTTGTTTCTGTTGCCTTAGGTGATATATCAGTGAAAATTTTGCTGCATATGATGTCTGAAATTTTGTTGCCTATATTTTCTTCAAGGATTTTTATGGATTCATGAGTCACATTTAAGTCTTTTATCCATTTTGAGTTTATTCTTGTGTAGGGTGTAAGCTGATGATCTAGTTTCATTTTTTTGCATGTAGCTGTCCAATTTTGCCAACACCATATATTGAAGAGGCTGTCTTTACTCCATTGTATGCTCTTGCCACCTTTGTCAAATATTAATTGAGCATAATGTTTTGGGTCAATTTCTGGGTTCTCTGTTCTATTCCATTGATGTGTGTGCCTGTTCTTGTGCCAGTACCAGGCTGTTTTGATTACAGTAGCTATGTAGTATAACCTGATGTCCGGTATTGTGATCCCTCCTACTTTGTCCTTCATTTTCAAGATTGCTGTAGATATTCGGGGTCTTTTTTGGTTCCATATGAACTTCTGAAGTATTTGTTCTAGTTCTGTGAAATATGTCACTGATATTTTGATGGGGATTGCGTTAAATCTATAGATTGCTTTGGGTAGTATGGACATTTTAATGATGTTAATTCTTCCAATCCATGAACAAGGTATGCGATTCCACTTTTTTATATCTTCCTCTATTTCTTTTTTCAATGTCCTGTAGTTTTCTGCAAATAGGTCCTTTACTTCTTTGGTTAAGTTTATTCCTAGGTATCTTAATTTTTTTGCCGCGGTGGTAAATGGGATTGTTTTTTTAGTTTCTCTTTCTGTGAGTTCATCATTGGTGTATAAGAATGCCGTCAATTTCTTGACGTTAATTTTGTATCCTGCTACTTTGCCAAATTCATTAATTAAGTCTAGTAGATTTTTAATGGAGTCTTTAGGGTTTTCTATGTATAATATCATGTCATCTGCGAATAATGACAGTTTCACTTCCTCCTTTCCAATTTGGATCCCTTTTATTTTTTCTTCATGTCTGATTGCTGTGGCTAAGACTTCCAGTACTATGTTAAATAAGAGTGGTGAAAGTGGGCATCCTTGTCTTGTTCCTGTTCTTAAGGGAAATGCTTTTAGTTTTTGTCCATTGAGTATGATGTTGGCTGTAGGTCTTTCATATATGGCCTTTATAATATTGAGATATGATCCCTCTATTCCCAAATTGCTGAGCGTTTTCATCAGAAATGGGTGCTGGATTTTGTCAAATGCTTTTTCAGCATCTATTGATATGATCATATGGTTTTTATCTTTCATTTTGTTTATGTGATGTATCACATTTATTGATTTGCGTATATTGTACCAGCCTTGCATCCCTGGGATGAATCCCACTTGGTCATGGTGAATAATTTTTTTGATGTATTGCTGGATCCGATTTTCTAGTATTTTGTTTAGGATTTTGGCGTCTACGTTCATCAGGGATATTGGCCTGTAGTTTTCTTTCTTTGTAGTGTCTTTTTCTGGTTTTGGAATTAGAATTATGCTGGCTTCATAAAAAGAGTTTAGAAGTCTTCCTTCTTCTTGAATTTTTTGGAATAGTTTGAGGAGAATGGGTGTTAGTTCTTCTTTGAATGTTAGGTAAAACTCGCCTGTGAAGCTATCAGGACCTGGGCTTTTGTTTGCTGGGAGGGTCTTGATTACATCTTCAATTTCCTTCGCTGTTATTGGCCTTTTCAAGTTTTCTATCTCTTCCCAATTCAGTTTTGGGAGACTATGTGTTTCTAGAAATGTGTCCATTTCGCTTAAATTGTCGAATTTGTTGCCATATAAATGTTCATAGTATTTGTTAACAATCCTTTGTATTTCTGTGGTGTCAGTTGTTACTTCTCCTCTTTCATTTCTGATTTTGTGTATTTGGATTCTCTCTCTTTGTTTCTTGGTGAGTCTAGCTAAGGGTCCATCAATCTTGTTTATCTTTTCAAAAAACCAGCTCTTTGTTTTATTGATTCTTTGAATTGTTTTTTTGGTCTCCATGTCGTTTATTTCTGCTCTGATCTTTACTATTTCCTTCCTTCTACTTTGTCTAGGGTTTTCTTTTTGTTTGCTTTCCAGTTCTTTAAGTTGTAAGGTTAGGTAGTCAATTAGAAATTTTTTTTCTTTCTTAAGGTAGGCCTGTAGCGCTATGAACTTCCCTCTCCGAACTCCTTTCGCTGTATCCCATAGATTTTGCACTGTTGTGTGTTCATTTTCACTGGTTTCCAGGAATTTTTTAAAATTCTTCCTTGATCTCCATGGTAACCCATTCATTGTTCAGTAACATGCTATTTAGCCTCCATGTGTTCATATGTTTTTGCATGTTCTTGATGCAATTGATTTCTAGTTTCATGCCACTGTGGTCTGAGAAGATGCTTGATATGATTTCAATCTTCTTGAACTTGTAGAGACTTAGTTTGTGCCCTAACATATGGTCTATCTTTGAGAATGTCCCATGTGCACTTGAGAAGAATGTGAATTCTGCAGTTTTAGGGTGTAATTCTCTGTATATATCTATTAAATCCATTTGATCTAGTGCTTCATTTAGAGTCTCTGTTTCTTTGTTAATTTTTTGTCTAGATGATCTCTCCAGTGATGTCAGTGGGGTGTTGAAGTCTCCTGCTATGATTGCATTGCGGTCGATTTCCCTTTTGAAGTCCTCCAGAAGATTTTTAATATATTTTGGTGCTCTTATATTGGATGCATATATGTTTACCAAGGTTATATCTTCCTGTTGGATAGACCCTTTCAATATTATGTAGTGGTCTTCTTTGTCTCTAGTTATGGTCTTCAATTTGAAATCTATTTTATCGCATATGAGTGTTACTACCCCAGCTTTTTTTCCTTTCCGTTTGCTTGGAAGATTTTTTTCCATCCCTTCACTTTCAACCTATGTGAGTCTTTTGTTGTGAGGTGAGTCTCTTGTAAACAACATATATGTGAATCATGCTTTCTTATCCAGTCAGCTACTCTGTGTCCTTTTATCGGAGCATTCAATCCATTTACATTTAAGATGATTATTGATATGTACTTATTTATTGCCATTTTTGTACAGTGTGGTTCTAATTTTCTTTCTATTTCTTCTATTAATTACAGCAGTCCTTTTAACATTTCTTGCAGTGCTGGTTTGGTGCTAATATATTCCCTTAGCCTTTTTTTTGTCTGGGAAGCTCTTTATTTGACCTTCTATTTTGAATGATAGCCTTGCTGGGTAGAGTAGTCTTGGATTCAGATCCTTGTTTTTCATGACCTTGATTATTTCATGCCATTCCCTTCTGGCCTGTAGTGTTTCTGTTGAGAAGTCAGATGATAGCCTAATGGGGTTTCCTTTGTAGGTAACCTGTTGCTTATCTCTTGCTGCCTTTAGGATTCTCTCTTTGTCTTTAATTTTTTGCATTTTAATTATTATGTGTCTTGGTGTGGGCCTGTTTGGGTTCTTCTTACTTGGGGCTCTCTGTGCTTCTTGAACTTGAATGCTTTCTTCCTTTCACCAGGTTAGGAAAGTTTTCTGTCACTATTTCTTCAAATATATTCTCTAACACTTTCTCATTTTCTTCTTCTTCGGGGACCCCAATTAAGCCAATGTTATTACGTTTCCAGTTGTCCCCCAGTTCTCTTAAGCTATCTTCCTGTTTTTTCATTGTTTTTTCCTTTTGGTTTTCTGATTGATTGATTTTTTCTACTCTGTCTTCTAATTTACTGATCCGGTCCTCCGCTTCCTCTACTCTGCTGGTCAGTCCTTCCAATATGTTCTTTATTTCTGCTATGTCATTCTTTATTTCCACTTGGTTGGTTTTCATGATGTCGATAACCTTATTCATGTTGTTTAGTTTCCTCAAGATCATGGCTCTGAACTCTACCTCTGAAAATTTGCTTAACTGGATTTCATTTAACTCATCTTCGGTAGATTTCTCTTGTTCTTTCATTTGGGATCTGTTTCTTTGTTTCACCATTTTTGCTATCTCAGTGGGTTTTGGAGCCTGCCAAATTTTCCCTGTGGGTGTTGGTGTTCTGCTATTTGTGGCTCTCTCTACTGGGTTTGGATGAGCGTGGAGGGCCCTCCTTCAACACCACTGTCAAGTCTCACTTTCCTGGGTAGATTTGCAAGCTCAGGAAAGGTTTAGTTATGTTCTAGCTTTTTGCCTGGAGGCTATTAGCCTCAGTTACTTGAAAAGCCTTGGGATCTCAGTTGAATGAGAAACTCCCTCATATGTTTACAGTGTAAGAGGATTTCCCGAGGGTGGGGCCAATGCTGGTTGTTAATGAGCCTCAATTTGCATTTCTTTGCCTCTTTTCCTCACCTGGGAATCTCTGAGGGAGGGGCTTCCACAGCTCCTGGAAGGAACATACTTGGCTGCTGTTCTGTGTAACCGGGAAGGAGGGGCTGGCCACCACCGTCCTTTGTGGCCACAGCTCAGCACAAACTCTGAGCGCCCTCCAAATCCCAGGTGTCCCCACAGAGTTCCAGTCCAGCCTGCCCTCCCTCTACCGGATCCCCAGGTGAGTGGCTGTGGCTGTTTAGCGCTCTGTCCCAGCCCTCTGCGCTGTGGAGCAACTGGGGCTCTTAACCCCGAGGGCGGGCGCCGCTGCTGCTCCCAGCTAAGGCTGCTGCTCACAGCCAAGGCCGCTGCTGTCCGTGGGCTTCCAGCCCACCACCCTCAAGCGCCTTCTCAGATCCTACCAGGCTCATTCAGTGTCCCTGGTTGTATGGTCCTCTCCCGCTGCTTTTCTGTTGCTTTTTCCCTACGATTTGTCTTTATTTTAGTTGTAATTCCTGTTTGGTGCTGGGAGATCATCTGTGTAGCTTCCATTCACTCCACCACCATTTTCAACCTCCTCTTAGGTGTGTCTTTAAAAAGCAACATTTTGGTGGGAATGCAGACTGGTGGAGCCACCGTGGAGAACAGTATTGAGTTTCCTCAAAAAATTAAAAATAAAACTGCTGTTTCACCCAGCAAACCTACTTCTGGGAATATATCCTAAGAATCCCTAAACACCAGTCAGAAAGAATATATGCACACCTATGTTCATAGCAGCACTATTTACAATAGCTAAGACCTGGAAACAGCCCAAGTGCCCATCAGTAGATAAGTGGATAAAAAAGAAGTGGTACGTATACACAATGGAATACTATGTGCCTGTAAAAAAGGAGCTCTTACCCTTTGTGACAGCATGGATGGAACTGGAGATTATTATTTTAAGTGAAATAAGCTACTTAAAGAAAGACAAGTATCACATGATTTCAGTCATATATAGAATCTAATGAACAAAATAAACTTGATGAACAAAATAGATCCAGAGGCATGGATACATGAAATAGACTGACAGATCTCATAGAAGAAGGGGGTGGCAGAGATGGGAAGAGATTAACCAAAGAGCACATATGCATATATGCATAGCCCATGGACACAGACAGTTGTGTGGTGAATGCTTGGGTTGGGCTGGTATCTGAGTGGAGTGGGGCAAAAGGGAAGACAATGAGAGACATCTGTAATACTGTCAACAATAAAAACAGAATAAAAAGCAACATTTTCATCAATTAACTTATTTTCAGCAAAGATGGTATGTATCAGGCTTTACTATTCCATATATTAGCACGCAAGAAAGTAGTTATGGCTCTATCTTTTTGTTCCCTTAGGCAGATTAGCTGATATAAAATTCTTCAATAGCCTGGTCAGTGTGGCTCTGTGGATTGAACATCATCCCATGGACTGAGAGGCCCCAGTTCGATTCCTGGTCAGGGCCAATACCCAGGTTGAGGGCTCGATCCCCAGTGGGGGTCATGCAAGAGGCAGCCAATCAAAGTGTCTCTCTCATCAATGTTTCTATCTCTGTCTTCTCTCCTCTCTCTAAAAAAATCAATAAAAACATATTTAATAAATAAATAAAATTCTTCAATATACCTCAAAGAAGTCATTTTAAATATTCTGTGACCTCAGTTTCCATGGTGGACTCCAAATCCAGCTATTTACTAAGGGTATTGAGAGTGCAAATACACTGTCTTCTGTTGTACTATTTTCTTGTTAAAGAAATCCCATTTTTATTACCATAATTTAAAAGCACTAAGTTAACAAAAATTCTCTCAATGAGACACTACTCTGTGCTAAACTTACCTGAAACCATAGCAGCTTAAAACTGCAGGGATCTAAATAAAATAAACACTTACCAGTCGGTGTGGCTCAATGGATTGAGCATCCCCATGAACTGAGAGGTCCTGGTTAGGTTCCCTGTCAGGGCACATGCCTGGGTTGCAGGCTTGATCCCCAGTAGGGGGCATGCAGGAGGCAGCCCAATTGGTGTTTCTCTCTCACACCAATGTTTCCATCTCTTTCTCCCTCCCTCTATCTCTGAAAATTCAATGAAAACATATTTAAAAAGAAAAAAAAGAAAAAGAAAGAAAAGAAACACTAACCAGGATTCAAGGACAGGACATGTATAGCCATGTACGCATAGTACCCTTTGTAACACACAACAGATATAGAAATATGAACTCTAAGTAATATTCTCCATCCTCTTCCTCCTACAGTTTTTCATTTTCATGGGCTTTTGGTCTGGATCTTTCTAAACTGCCAAACAAATAAGATACTAGATATCCTGTCTTTTTGGAAATGAATCTCACCAGGGAGTCATCAAATTTTACAGAACTGAGAATTCTTAATCATTTTACCACCAAATCTTCAGGAATTTTAAGCAGCATGAATGTAGTAAAAATGTTACACCTGCTAGCCATAAAATGAGCAAAGATAATATGTTAACTGTAGGGTGGGAATTAAAGTAGTGCACGTATCATGTTTTCTGAATGAAACTTTCAGATTGTAGACTATTATATAGTTAGAGAATATTTTAGGCAGGGTTTTAAAAATAATTTATATAAGGCCATGTTTCTCAAAATATTCTCTTGTGGAACACTTGTTCTGTGAGGTGTTATGCAGAGAAAAAGCATGTCTACTTGTCAAATTTTACTTTTAGGGCATCCTGCATTAGACATTCTTCTCTAGAAGATTCACTGTGCTACTGGTATATTAAAGACAGGGACATGAACAGTGGTAATAAAATATTTAACCTCTTGAAACAAGATATCTCCAAATGTATTTGTTTAACCTAATATTCCTCCCACCCTCCCTATGTAATCCTAAGTTATCCATCCTTAAAAACTTGCTATAGAAAATGTTGATGAAACAACTTATCTTCTAAACCAAATAGGAGTCCATTGCCCATTTGAAAGACCCTGTCTTTTTTTTTTAATTAATTTATTTCTGTTACAGATGTTTCTCCTTTTTTCCCCCATTGACACCCTCCTCCCATTCTTGCCCCCTTCCCAAGAAATGTTGTCTATGTCCACAGGTTATGCTTCTGTGCATAAGTTCTTTGGTTTATCTCTTCCCTCCCCCCTGCTCCCTTCCTCCGAGGTTTGTCAGTATGAATCCTATTTCTATGTCTCTGGGTCTATTTTGTTCATCAGATTTTTTTGTTCATTATACTCCACAAATAAGTGAGATATGTGGAATTTGTCTTTCTCTGTACCACAGTTTTTTTATCCACTCGTCTATTGATGGACACTTGAGCTGTTTCCAGATCTTAGCAACTGTAAATAGTGCTGCTATGAACATAGGTATGCATATATGCTTTCTGATTGGTGTTTCAGGCTTCTCAGGATATATTCCTAGAAGTGGGATCACTGGGTCAAATAGCAGATCAATTTTTAACTTATTGAGGAAACACTATATTGTTTTCCATAGTGGCTGCCACTCTGCATTCCCACCAGCAGTGTACTAGACACCCTCGCCAGTACTTGTTGCTTGGTGATTTGTCTATGGCAGTCATTCTAAAGGTGTGGTGTAATACCTCATAGTCATTTTAGTTTGCATCTCTCTGATGGTTAGTGATGTTGAGCATTTTTTCATATGTCTCTTGGTCATTTGTATGTCTTATTTGGAGAGGAGTCTATTTAAGTCCTCTGCCTATTTCTTAATTGGATTCTTTGTCTTCCTCTTGTTGAGTTGTATGAGTACTCCATATATTTTGGAAATTAACCCCTTATCTGATGTATTGTTGGCAATTATTCTCTCCCATATAGTGGGTTCCCTTTCCATTTTGATGCTTGTTTCTTTTGTTGTGCAGAAGCTTTTTAGTTTGATGTCGTCCCATGTATTAATTTTTTCCTTTGTTTCTCTTGCCTTAAGCATTGTATCAGTGATAATTATGCTTCATGTGATGTCTGAAATTTTGTTGCCTACATTTTCTTCTAAGATTTTTATGGATTCACGAGTCACATTTAAGTATTTTATCCATTTTGAGTTTATTCCCGTGTATGTTGTAAGTTGGTGGGAAAGACCCAGTCTTATCCCTATACCCAAACTAATTTATTCTTCAGATAATATTTCTTAAGTACCGTGTTATTATAAAATTGCTGTTTACCTTCAAAGTTGAACATTAATATGTCAATGCAATAAAACACAAAGGGCTATGAATACAGTCAACAGCTACTTCCTTCTTACCAGGTTGCCAATTACTTGTCAGTTATCTCATTTACTCTGAAAATCCTTCTCTTGACTCTATTTCTATCTTCAAAACAAAGTTTCATCTCTCACTTTCTTTTCACTGCCAAAGTGCCGATTGGTTGTTAATCGCATTAAGTTTATCTCAAATATTCAACATGTGTCTACTGACACATGATAGATATTTTCATACCTTTGTGCCTCCGCTTCGTCTCTTCACTCCATAAATAAATGACCCCCTTCCAACTTTTCACTTGTTGAATTAAAAAACTATTTTTCTTTTTCATATATTACTTGCTCTTGAATGTCTTTCTTTGTTTCTACTTTCATAATAAATCACTTATTTATTTGTCTTTTTCATAGAAAATTGTTTATGCAATTAACCTTGCTTAAACTTATGCTTAATTTTACCTCATATTAAAATTGTGGGGTTTTTTCCCCAATGTTTACAGACTATAAACTTCTTGAGAGCAGGAGGCCATGAATTATTCTCCTCTATATTATGTAGAACAGTACCTTACACAAAGTGTTATTAAATATACATGTGTTGATTGAACTAATGTCAAAAAACTGAACTTTGAAGAGTGCTCTATTTACTCCAATGAAACAATACCCACAGTTAAATTCTAGATTTTTGTAATAATAAAACCCTATATTTACTCAAAACCTGTATTCCTCTTTTTTAGGGTGTACATCTTTCTTCAATTTTTAATCCTCATAACCTCAAGCTTTTATTCCAGAGAAAGAGAATATGATTCTTTTCCAAATATCCATGAATAATCTATCATTTGAATTTTATTGTGAATTAAATCGAGTCAAATTCTTCTTGTCTGAAATAGATGACAAGCTTTTGCGCTTCCACCATCATATTAAGTTAATACAGGCATGGGACATATAAGAGATATAGGTAATTAATGCAAAATGAAAACTTGACCCATCATGATTAATACTAATCAAATTCTCTTCATCTCTCTATGTCTTTCTCACTCCTGCCCTCTCTGAAGCTAAAAATGTTAAATAATTAAAATGTAATATAAAAAGAAAAAGTGATATCATAAAATACAAGTTAAAGCCCCAAAGAACATCATCTTCCATATTTTCCTAAAAGTGTTTATGACAAGAACAAAAATAATAAAATTAATCCACAAAGATTGGCCCAATTCTTTACTGACAGTTACAAAAAGAAAGAACAAAACATTCAGGGAATGGTGTTAATGACCACAAGTATTTATGAGTTTGGAAGTGGAGAAAAATGATCAATATACAATTTCTAAAGGGATCAAGGATGTATGGTCAAAGTTTTCCTTGGTCTTTGTTTTCCTTTTTTAACCGTGCCGTGGAATGAACTAAATTATGAATATAAAGTATAATGAACCACAGTCATTCCTTCAACTCAGCCCTGAAAAGAATTCAATTTAAAAATTAACTTTAAATGTAAATATTTACATTTATACACACACATATTCCCCAACAAACACTAGTAAAAATGAGATGACATATTTTCTAGTTATCAGATATTGAACTGATATCAAACTAGAGGAGAATATTGTTGGAAAATTATTGAACAGAACTTGTACTTCATTCACTTTGATTCTTTGTTCTCAAATGTGCTTTACAGGGAATTATTGCAAGTCACATGTGTGATAAGCTGATTTCCCTTTATAACTCTGCCACAAAAATATGCCACCAAAATATACCACCATTCCCAAACTCCAAGATCTTGATATTAAAATGAAAAACCAAACCAAATCCAACTCAAACAATAACATCAACAACAACACCAAAAACACTCCACACAATTCCTTTGTAAAGAAAGAAGCATATTTCCCAAGATGAAAAAAAAATTCCCACTCAGTATACACACTGGTCCCAAAGAGCCCACATGCTGAAGCCCTGGAAAGGAGCCCAGGCAGCAAAATAAAATCTCTTATTTCCATGTGAGTCATAGAACATAAATAATACCAACACAGAGCTAATAAGTGGAATCATTTACCCTTTCCTGTGGCTTTCAAGAAACCTTTCATCAAATTTATTGCCAGAGCTGCTGTACATTATTGTCTTCTTTATTAAACATTCTTCTCCCTGAAGATTAATTCAGGACTTTATGAAGCTGCGTATTCCAGAGCAATAGATGATTGCAAGTAAGTTAAGAGGTGTCACATTCACATCACACATGGAACTGTAGTCAAATATTTGATGGCATTCTTGACATAGAATATCAGCTTAAACTTGACATGACAGTTTTGTTTTGGGGCCAGTGTGAAAGTGGGAATGTTTAAGAGACATTCAGATTTGAGGGAGATGGATAATGAAGAATAAAAACAGTTGTAGTATGTTCCCTCAACTACATCTGTAAGATGGCAATACAACTTAAAGAGAAGTGAAATATTTTGTCAAATCACATGGTCTTGTTCTCATCTCCTTGATATCATCTGTGCAAAAAAACTGGATTGAACTGTTAAAATGCACCAGATATTTTATACACTTGTCTATGATGTAAGTTCTGTGGAAGTGAATTAACACTGGTTTATTTAACTTGTACATATGAAGCAACTTTGAATTTACAAGAGCATGCTGACATAAATTAAATGTGGAATTTATCTAAATGACTTTAAATCAAATCCATCCTTCCATCCATCCATTCAATAACTATTGAGTGCCTATAATCTGCCAGGTACTCTTTAAGTACTAGAGAAATATTTTTTTCAACTGGAAAAAAAAGCTAAGTTGAGTTAATGGGTTAAGTCTATGTAATCAACAAATTGAAGGTTAATTAAATTGACCATTTAGATTTTTTGAAGCATCTTTGCAAACAGAGATGTGTCTAAGTCACAAATTACAGTGTCAAACAGATATTTAATAAATCTATTTATCTTATTCAACATAGATGACCCATCTGTGTTATCTACATATTAAAGTGGATTTTTGATAATGTTGCTTGGACAAAATTGTCTTTTCTTTGTTTTAAAAAATGCTTGGTACATCTGAATCAAGGTTAAAATGGTATTTACATAGTTTAACTAAGATTAATATCTATAGGGCATGTCTTTCGTCTTTAGTACCAATGACATGAAATTAAAGGGATTATTTAACAAAATAATATGTACTTCTAAAAGCACTTACCATGTGCCAGACACTATTCTAAGTGCCTTACATATATTAATCAATGACCCTATGTGTTAGGTATTGTTATCCTCATTTACAGATGAGGAAAACTAAGATCAATGTTCACACAGCTAGTGAGAGGCAACGCCAGGATTACAAAGTAGGCAGAGGCAGAATCATTAGCCACTATGCTGAAAAGGGGGGAGGGATCTTCATTATTGTAGCTTGGAAATTTTGAACTATAAAATTGAGAAATCGCCTGAAATATTATCTACATTCATGACTTCTTGATAGTTTATTCAATTTGCCCTATACTTAAAGAGTACTCATTTGGAATAAAAACAGAAATCTTAGTTTTAACCATTCTCCTAAAAGATATTTCTTTACATTGATCAATTGTGGATGGCGTAATGTTTTACATATGTTAACTTTCCTATCTAAATGGATACAATGATCCCTCTGTGAATGCTTTATTCACTCACAAGTAGAAAAATAGCACCCGCAAGTGAAAATTATGGCCACATAAATAATACAGGATAAAAAGTAAAATTAAGGGGTCCAAAAATGGACTGTCATTACTTAGTCTGAAAATTATTATTTTTCTTCATTTGGCTTCACCAGTTATAGTAGGCAATACAAACAGGTTGGCTGTATTTTTCTTCTTAGAACTATTGTTTTTAAAATTTCTTTTTGTAAGCCATTTTCTCCTACAAAAGATGTTCCATTATTTCTTGAACAGTTTGTTCACTGGTCAATAGGAATATAATGGGTATATAGTAAGAGTTGACTCTAATGTTAAAAATATACAGCTATATAGAAGCAGGCTATTTCTATGTAGAAATATAGAGGAACAATATCTGAAGAGCCTGAATAATTCTACTGTTTTAATCTCTGCTTCCAGATTTATTTGCAACCTTACCTCATATCATTCCCATCATAATGTGGAAAGTTTTATAGGCTAAAACCTCTTAATTAGCTATTATAAGATTTTCCTGGAAGGCTTCCTTACAGAAACCATGTTTAAGGCTGTGAATACAGTAGCAACCTTTTTATTTTGATATTAATATTATTATTAATTAGTATTTTTAGCTATTTATGGATCAAGGTAGAAAAATTTGGCAAACATTTTTTAAAATCTTGTACATTTTATTCCCAACTACATATTTGCATATTCTTAAGGCTTCTGATATATTCCTAAGCCTACAACAACATAGCAAAAATATAAAACAAGCAAACAAACAAACAAAAAACAAACAACCTTAGAAATTCTGGAAAATAGGGCACATTTTATAAAGACTTACATGTTATTCTTATTGATATGAATATCCTTTGGGTATACATTTTTTAAAGTCTGAAATGTGTGAAATGGCCACAAAATTTTAAAGATTGGTATGCAGAAGTGGAGAATACAGAAATCAACTGTTATACTCTTAACTGCTATGAGAAATGATTCTATTAAAACATGGCACTAAATTGAAATAGCATTTTGATAATAATTCATTACTTTTGTCTTTCAAAAGGAGTAGGGACACATATACAAATGACTTTTACAATGGCAAAGTAAAGGGTTCAGCAAAAAGCAGTGATAAAACTGAACAAATTTATCAAAAACAAATATTTCATGACTCTGGAAATGACCAAAGGCATACAACAAAGTGAGAAAAGTTTAAGAAAAACAACTAAACTATAATAAAGATAATGGGAGTAGGTGGCAACTTAACCTGGGGCTGCCTTAATTTCCAAGCTTGAGCTCCATGTCACGACAGCTCTACCACTGCAAAGTAGGCTATGAGGACTTGGTAGTCTCATAGTCGAAAGAAGTTGTCTTCATTTAGACCATGGAGAATAAAATCTAATGCCCAGTGGTACTGTCAAAGTTAATAGTGATCATATTGGCAGTCAATGGAAGGCTGTTCATCCCTACATGAACATGAAGCCTTGTATACCCAGAAAGTACTGAGTTTATAATGACAGACTTGTAAACTGACTGAAATTAGAATGTGTACAGCAATCCATACTCAAATACATTAGCAAGGTTGTGGAAAACTTATTCACTTAAGAAGTTTAAATACAAACTTTGATCAATCACTACTTTACCACTAAGTTATGCTGACTCAGAGGTAATCTCTATGAAAGTAGTATTAAAAATGAAAAATAAAATAAAATTTAAAGTAGAGCAGAGACATCAATGGCCACATAGTACATGAAATAGAGATCTATAGAATTAGTCTAGGTAAGACACCAAACAAATAAACCAAACAAACAAAACATAGTAACAACAACAACAACAACAACAACAACAACAACAAATCCACAGAAAGGATCCAAATACATAGACATTATGCTAAATCCTCTAAATAATCAGTTTGCAACAAGAAAAAATTTACACGACATGTAAAGCAATAGGAAAATATGAGCCATATATGGCAGGGAGGAGCAGTCAAGAGAAACTGTATCTGTTGGTGTCCAGATGCTGGATTTAGTAGAAAAAGACTTTAAAGCACCTATTATAAATACATTCAAAGAATAAAGAAAACTGTGCTTTAAAAATTAAAGAAACACCAGCCGCTGTGGCTCAGTGGTTGAGCATAGACCCATGCACCAGGAGGTCGCCAATTTGATTCCTGGTCAGGGCACATGCCCAGGCTGTGGACCCGATCCTCAGTGGGGGGCATGCAGGAGGCTGCCAATCAATGTTCTCTCTCATCGATGTTTCTATCTCTCTCCCTCTCCCTTCCTCTCTCTCTAAAATCAATAAATAAAAAATATTAAAAAAAATTAAACAAACATGTCAAACAACAAGTGCTGGTGAGGGTGTGGAGAAAAGGGTACTCTAGTACACTGTGGGTGGGAATGCAGACTGGTGCAGCCACTATGGAAAACAATATGGTGTTTCCTCAAAAAATTAAAAATTGAACTGCCATTTGACCCAGTGATCCCACTTCTAGAAATATATCCTAAGAAGCCTGAAACACCAATCAGAAAGGATATATGCACCCCTATGTTCATAGCAGCACTATTTACAATTGCTAATACCTGGAAAGAGCCCAAGTGTCTGTTGATGAGTGGATAAAAAAGCTGTGATACATATACACAATAGAATACTATGCAACTGTAAGAAAGAAATATCTCTTATCCTTTGAGACAACATTGAGGGGAATGGAGAGTATTCTGCTAAGTAAAATAAGCCAATAAAAGAAAGACAAATGTCACATGATCTCACTTATTTGTGGAATATAATGAACAATACGAGATGACGAACAAAATAGATCCAGAGACATAAAAGTAGGGTACATACTGACAAACCTCAACAGAGGGGTATGGGGGGAGGGAAGAGATAAACCACAGAACTTATATGCATGTATGCATAACCAATGAGCATAGACAACAATGCGGGGGTGGGGAGGGATTGGGAGGAGGGTGTCAATGGGGGAAAAAGGAGAAATATCTGTAAGAAAAATAAATTAATAAAAATTGCCAAAAAAAAAAGAGATTTAAAAAACAGGCAAAATAAAATAAATAAATAAATAAATAATTGAAAAATAAATGTGTTAACAATGACTCAATAAAGAATATTAAATTAGAGACAAAATTTATTTTTAAGGAATTACAAATCTAAATGTATAGTTCAACAATACAAAAACTAAAATAAGAAATTTGCTAGAAGTGCTCAAGAGCAGATTTGAGCTGATAGTGGAGAGAATCCATGGAGTTGAATATAAACCAATGAAGATTATCCAATCTGTAAAACAGAGAAAGAGAGAGACAGAGAGAGAGAAATGAACAGAGCCTCAGAGACCTGGGAAAACACAAAACAAGACATCATATGGATAATAGGTTTCTTAGAATGAAAACAGTGACATGAAGGGGCACAAAGAATATTGAAGGAATAGTGACCAAAACATTTCCAAATTTGAGGAAAAATACTAATTTATACATCCAAGAAACTCAATTGAATCAAAAAGGATAAATATAAACAGACCCATGCCTAAAATCATGTAGACAAGGGGTTGAAAGACAAAGATGCCTAGAGACATGAAAACAAGGGCTTGAAAGACAAAGACCTAGATAAATTCTTTTTTTTTTTTTTTATCCTCACCTGAGGACACTTTTTCATTTTTTGTTCAGACAGAGTAGGAGGGAGAGAGAAGAACTGAGAGAGAGAGAGAAACATCGACGTGAAAGGGCCACATCGAGTGGCTGCCACCCACACGACCAACCAGGGCCGGGGACAAACTGCAACCGAGGTACATGCCCCTAGCGGAAACCGATCCCGGGCCTCTCCGGACCGCAGGCCGACGTTCTAACCGCTGAGCCAAACCGGCCAGGGCAATTCTTTTTTTTTAATTAATTTATTTTTGTTACAGATGTTTCTCCTTTTTCCTCCATTGACACTCTCCTCCCCAACCCCTCCCCGTGCCCCATCCCCAGCTTTGTTGTCTGTGTCCATCGGTTATGCATGTGTGCATATAAGTGCTGTGGTTTACCTCTCCCCCTCAACCCCCTCAGCAGCAAGAGAAAATCAACTTATCACATACAATTGAACCAAAGTAAGATTAACAGCTTACTTCTAATCAGGAACAGTGGAGTCCAGGAGTCAGTGGGCTGGCATTTTCAATGTGTGGGAAAAGACAAAAATAATGCCTGTCAAATATTTTATATCCAGCAAATTTTTCTTTCAAAAATGAAGAAGCAGAAAGACATTTCCACATGTGAAAAGAGTGATATAATATATATCTATTATATCTACTGCAAAAATACTAAAGGAAGTTCTTCATGATAAAAAGAAATAATATCACCCAGCCGGTGTGGGTCAGTGGTTGAGCGTTGACACATGAACCAAAAGGTTGCCGGTTCGATCCCTGGTGAGGGCACATGCCCAGATTGTGGGCCAAATTTCCAGTGTGGGGCATGCAGGAGGCAGCCAATTGATGTTCTCTCTCATCAATGTTTCTATCTCTCTCTTCCTTTCCCTTCCTCTCTCTCTAAAATCAATAAAGAAAAAAAATTAATTTTAAAAAAAAAGAAATAAAATCACACACACATTCACACACACACACACACATATAAAGAACATTGGTAAAGGTAAATATGTAAATATAAAACAGTATAAATGTATTATTTTCTTTTTTCTCATGATTATTTTTAAAGATAATGGCATGAATCAATAATCTTATAACTGTACTATTAGCTTAATAACATATAAAGATATATAAAACAATAATAACACAAAAATGGGCTGAAAATAGAGCTACATGTCAACAAATTAATATACTTATTGAAATAAATTTAGCAGATTGTAATAAGTAAAAATGAGTATTGTATGCTGCTGTGTCCTAAATTGTGTCCTCCAAATTCATATGTTGAAGTCTTAATCCCCAATTTGACTGTATTTGGAGTTTGGGCTTTTAGGAGGTAATTGAGGTTAAATGAGGTAGTAAGAGTGGGGTTCTAATCCAATAGAATTGATAATATTCAAAGAAGAGAAAGGGAAAGATCTCTCTATCTCCATGTGTATACACTGAAGAAAGGCCATGAACACACAGCGAGAAAGTGACTGTCTGCAAACCAGGAAGAGAGCACTCACCAGAACCCAAACACGCAGGCATTCTGATCTCAGACTTTCAGTATCCAGAACTATGATAAAATAATTTTTTGTTGTTTATGACCTCCAGCATATGGTATTTCGTTATGACAGCCTGAGCCAACTAAGACCTACACCATATAGTAACCATTAAGAAAATAACTGAAAAAAATATTAAAAACAAAAAGTAGCAAATTAAATTGAAATTAAAGTGCTACAGCAAAACTGTCTATGCAACAAAAAATAAGTCGGTGAAAAGGAAATATAGGAACCAAAAGATGTGAGATATATTCAAAATAGTAAAATACAGACATAATTTCACTAAAGTACTATCAAGCTGAATCTACAGAACTTAAAATATGTATTACATAGAATGACCAGTTTGTCCTAAAATGTGAGGTTATTTTAACCTCAAGAGTCAATTAATGTAATACACTTTATTAATAAGAAAAAAGACAAAATGATATGATTATTTCAAGAAAGAGTAAAAAGCATTTGACTAAATCTGACACTAATTCATAATAAAAATCTTCAAAGAACCAGTACAAATTGCTGTTATTTTAAGCTAAGTTTGTAACAATTTGTTACGGCAGCCCTAGGAAACTAATCCATATAATTTCTTACATTTTTTAGAAATAAAAAGAATGAACTACCTTTTATAACATACACGAACATTGAAAACATTACACTAAGTTTAAGATGACAGGTCTAAAGATTACATATTTATAATCCATGTAAATGAAATATCTGGAAAAAGAAAATGTATAGAAATGAAAAATAGATTAATGGTTGTCTAGGGCTGAACACAAGGGATTGATTGCAATGGCAGTGACTGATCTTTTTGGAGGTGATGAAAATGTCCTAACACTAAATTGTTTCACATTTCTATAAAGTTACTAAAATTCATTGAATTGTATACTTAAAACAGGTGAATTTTTGTTATATAAATGATGCCTCAACAGTGATGTATAATAAAAAAAGAATAGTATTTGTTAGCCATTACCAGTTTATTTGTATTCCTCTGATGAACCTTTCTGATCTATATAACAGGCATACATTTAACTATCTCATGCAGTCACACATTGTTTTTGAAGACATACATAAACATGTCAAAAATGTAACACCATCAAATGCTATACATCAATCCTAGTCCTAAATATTTTTTTTTAAAAAATCATACTAGAAATTTATAACATGTTAATGTCATCTGACAATAGGGACTGGTACTGTAAATAATTTCTAAAAAGAGATATAAATGGGAAAATAAAATTAAATCCAACCAACAGACATGAGATTATTTGTTCACCCATGAAAATAAATACGGTGCTAACCAATTCAGAGAACTCACTGCATGATCATAATTATACAAAAGTCATGAGGGAATAGATCTTTTTAAAACAGAATCTCAGACGTTGGTAATATAGAGACTAATGTATAGTAGAAACACAATGACAACATCAGTAGCTAACAAATATTGATAACAGTAAAATATCACTGGGATATAGGAGTACAATGGAATAAAAAAGAAAAAGAAAAAGAAACACAAGAGGAAAGAAGCAGAAACGTAACATTTATTGAACATTTATTTTGTACCAGTCTCTTTCATATACACTTGTTCCATGCATTTCCCTTGCAAGTTTGGTATTATTACTTCTATTTGAGAGCTGAGGAAACTGAGGTTTACAGCCTGAGGAACTTGCCAAGATAAAATAGACACTAGGATTTGAACCCAGTTCTGCCTGAGTCCACTCATACTGTTGACATATTTCTTCGAAAAATTGAATTTATTGAGGCAGGAGAATTAGATAAAAATCCCAATGCCTAATCTGTATTAGAATTTTCTGTAGAGTGAACCAAGCCTTATAATTTTTTACAGCACTGAACACGATTCCAAAATGCAACCATAGTTGAGAATGACAGCCAAAAGAGAAATGGAATTCTCCAGGGGAAATATTGTAAGTCTGGCAATCAGGACACTATGCTTCAGTTTGCTTTCATGGCACCTAATTTTCCCGGTGACATCTCGCAAGTCACCAAGCCATGTTGCCATGGAGATTACATATTAAAGGGGGATGCAGAAAATAAAAATAAACTGTGTAATTGATATAGTATGATAGAAGGGGATAAGTTCAATGGGAAAAATAGAGCAGTTTAGGGGATTCAAAGTGCAAAATCATAACATGGCAGGAGAAGGGGAAATACAGCCTTCATTAAAATAGTAGGCTCACAGAGATCTCATTGAGAAGGTGAATGTGCATAAAAGGGTTCGGAAAGTATAAAACACAATATGTAAATGTAAGATGGTGTTATAGGATGGTTATAGACTCTTGATTCAAATGGGAAAACAAAAGCTATGCACTACAAAGAAAGGAAACTACAGGCCAATATCCCTAATGAACACAGATGTCAAAATCTTTAACAAATATATTAGTAAATTGAGTCCAGCAATACATCAAAAAAATTATTCATCATGACCAAGTGGGATTCATCCCAGGGATGCAAGGATGGTACAATATTCACAAATCAATAAATGTGATACACCACATAAATAAACTGAAAGATAAAAACCATATGATCATATCAATGAATGCTGAAAAAGCATTTGAAAAAATCCAGCACCAATTTCTGATAAAAACACTCAGCAAAGTGGGAATAGGGGGATCATATCTTGACATAACAAAGGTCATATATGAAAAACCTACAGCTAACATCATACTCAATGGGCAAAAAAATAAAAGCATTTCCCTTAAGAATAGGAACAAGACAGGGATGCCCACATTTGCCACTCTTATTTAACATAGTACTGGAAGTCTTATCCACAGCAATTAGACAAGAAGAAAAAATTAAAAGGGATCTAAATTGGAAAGGAGGAAGTGAAACTGTCATTATTTGCAGATGACATGATATTGTACATAGAAAACCCTAAAGACTCCATCAAAACTCTACTAGACTTAATAAATGAATTTGGCAAAGTAGCAGGATACAAAATTAATGTCAAGAAATCAACGGCATTCTTATACACCAAGGATGAACTCACAGAAAGAGAAACTAAAAAAACAATCCCATTTACCATCATGGCAAAAAAAAAAAAAACACACACACAAAAACTTAAGATACCTAGGAATAAACTTAACCAAAGAAGTGAAGGACCTCTTTACAGAAAACTACAGGTCATTGAAAAAAGAAATAGAAGAAGATGTAAAAAAGTGGAAGCATATACCTTGTTCATGGATTGGAAGAATTCACATCATTAACATGTCAATACTACCCAAAGCAATTCCCATCAAAATACCAATGACATATTTCACAGAACTAGAACAAATACTCCAAAAGTTTATATGGAAACAAAAAAGACCCTGAATAGCCACAGTAATCTTGAAAAAGAAGTACAAAGTAGGAGGGATCACAATACTGAATATCAGGTTATACTACAAAGCCACTGTAATCAAAACAGCCTGGTACTGGCACAAAAACAGGCATATAGAACAATGGAACAGGACAGAGAACCCAAAAATTGACTCAAGGCAATATGCTTAATTAATATTTGACAAAGGTGGCAAGAGCATATAGTGGAGTCAAGACAGACTCTTCAATAAATGGTGTTTGGATAATTGGACAGCTACATGCAAAAAAATGAAGCTAGACCACAAACTAACACCATACACAAGAATAAACTCAAAATGGATAAAAGACTTAAATGTGACTCGGGAATCCATAAAAATCCTAGAAGAAAATGTAGGCAACAAAATTTCAGACATCACACACAGCAGAATTTTCATTGCTACAACGCCTAAGGCAAGAAAAAAAAAGGGAAAAAAAAACACATGGAACTACATCAAACTAAAAATCTTCTACACAGCAAAAGAAACAATCAGCAAAATGGAAAGCGGATCCACTATATGGGAGAGCATAATTGCCAATGATACATCAGATAAAGGGTTAATTTCCAAAATATATAGAGTACTCATACAACTCAACAAAAGGAAGACAAAGAACCCAATCAAAAAATGGGCAGAGGACCTAAAGAGACACCTCTCCAAACAGGACATACAAATGGCCAAGAGACATATGAAGAAACGCTCAATGTCACTAATCATCAGAGAGATGCAAATTAAAACAACAATGAGGTATCACCTCACACCTGTCAGAATAGCCGCCATCAACAAAGCATCAAACAACAAGTGTTGGCGAGGTTGTGGAGAAAAGGGGACTCTAGTACACTGCTGGTAGGAATGCAGACTGGTGCAGCCACTATGGAAAACACTATGGTGTTACCTCAAAAAATTAAAAGTTGAATTACCATTTGACCCAGTGATCCCACTCCTAGGAATATACCCTAAGAAGCCTAAAACACCAATCAGAAAGAATATATGTACCCCCATGTTCATAGCAGCGCTATTTACAATAGCTAAGATCTGGAAACAGCCCAAGTGTCCATCATTCAACGGGAGGATAAAAAAAGTGTGGTTCATATACACAATGTAGTACTATGCAGCTGTAAGAAAGAAAGATCTCTTATCCTTTGCGATGACATGGGAGGACCTGGAAACTATTATCCTAAGTGAAACCAGCCAAGCAGAGAAAGACAAATATCATATGACCTCACTTATTTCTGGAATATAATAAACATAACAGTCTGAGGAACAGGGTAGTCACAGAGATGTGGAAGTAGGGTACAGACTGACAATTGCCAGAATAGGGGGTGGGGGAGGGGAGCGATGAACTACAGAACTTGTACACTTGTACTCATAACCAATGGACATGGACAACAAAACTGGGGACGGGGCAGTGAGGGAGGGGGAGGAGGGTGACAATCCGGGAAATGGGGAAACATCTGTAAGAAAAATAAATTAATAAAAAAATATATTTGAAATAAAAAAAATAAAAAAATAAAATGGTTAATTCAGTATTCCTCTATAGCTATAACCATTATTCTCTGCTAAAATTTTCTAATACATTCCCTGCTCTTTTCTGGCCTTACAGCTTCTGACCATGTCCATATGCCATTGCACTCAAATAACACTGTGCAATAATAAAAATGTGTCAGCTACCAGTGTTGTTGATGAATTTTACTATTCAATAGTCTCCTTTGTGTGCTACCTCAAGTTTCTGTATTTTAACAGAATCCATCAATTTCTGCATACCTTCTGTATAATTATGATCATTGTGTGAGTTTCTTGAATTGATAGCACAGCATTTCTTGTCATGTGCTTAAAATGCAAGAATTTGTCTTTTTTTTTTTTTTGCCTTGTTCTGTTTTCAGAATTGTAGTTATTGTCCAGTTGTCTCCTTCATGTAAACCTTATGTTAGCCGTCTGTGTTTCCTGGTGTTCCCAGTCTACTCCTAGAGATCAAAAAGCTATGTTTATGCAGTTGATACTGGACACGGGTTTAGCTACATATGGATATTCTGAGTGACATTTAAGAATGGCTGTCTGACCTCACAAGGGAAGTAATCCTGATGCTGGAGAGCTATCTGTTACCCCTCAGTTTTTGTTCATATTGTTTTTCTTACCTGTAATTTCCTGCTTCTTCTTGCTCAGTTCTCGCCACTTGCAGTTCCTCAAACCCATCAAATATGCTCCAGGCTCAGAAATTTACATTTGCTGTTCCCCATGCCTAGTATACTTTTCCTGAGCTGCCCACCTGGCCCACTCTCTCCCTTTACTTAATTTTCAGAGAGACATTCATGCACATCTTATGAAAAATATTTCTATCTCCACACTTATCTCTATCCCTTAACCAGGGCAGCTAGCCTGGCCATGGTCGACTGAAACTGTAATACTGAGAATTAGATGCTAAATTATCTAATAGGCAGATACACTAAGAGCACCAGCAAAACAGAGTCACCAAAACAACTTTTAAAAATAATTTGAGCCCTGGCCAGTTTGGTGCAGCGGTTGGAGCATTGGCCTGTGGACCAGAGAGTCCCAGGTTTGGTGCCTGCTAGGGGCATGTACCAAAAATAATAATAATAATAATAATAATAATAATAATAATAATTTAATATCATGAAGTTAGTTACCGTGCGGTTTCCTTAAACTTATTTTAAATTCCATGTGAGGGAATGGAGTATGGAGCAATTTTCTTTTTAGTGCCTTAAATTTCTAAAGGTCTTACTCTTACCCTAGAACTATGTTACCATTTTTGACAAACTATATTATATGCCAAGTTCATAGAAATAATGTATGTTATACATCTTATTTAGTCATTTTAAAAATGAGCATATGCTAAGTTCTTTACCTTGTAGAATGAGGGCCCTCAAAGTAAAAAAGAAGATACACTTTTCCCCCCTCACTTCCTTATTTTAACAGACCTGAGGCCCTGAACCTAACTGTCCCCTATACCTGGGCTCCTGAGCATTAAAGAGAAAAAAACACACAAAGTCAATTCAAACACATGATGGCAGACATTTTCAATGGCTAACCATGAGGTTTGACCACGACTGGTTGGTTATTTTTAGTTTGTGACGCATTCTTTTTCACTTACTAGGCAATGTACCGAAAATTAGGAAAGTACCAAAAAATATGTACAGCAGTCTGTTAGGGTTAAAGCCGTCATATTCAGGATCTTATTTTATATTTTAAAATTATGGTGGTAACTACAGATGCTAATCACACTTTAGTTAGCCTTATTCTACATTGGTTTGAAGATGACTCCTCAAACAGAGCATACACTAACCCTGAGCTAAAAGAGAAGCCAAAAAGTTTCTATCGCTATTAAATGTACTTGTGTGCCCTATGATTCCAGAGGTGGCTGTTTAATGGTGAAAAGAAGAGGGACTGTGCAATTTAGGGTTAAATGGCCAGTATGGCTAAAGCACACACATAATTGTAGACTCTGTGAGGTGCCTGATTCTTAAGTAATTTTTTTCCAATTTTAAGGCACTGTTGATTTCACACAATGCAGTCTCTTTCCATCATGAGCATACTAATTTTCTTCATCACCATTCTTTGGAAGTATGTCACATATCCCAGTCTCTATTCTTTGAAACATATGGTCTGGAACTATTCAATATCTGTAATATGATGATTCTGGGTTGCTGAGCACAACTGAGTTGCACGTTAAACTGCTAGGGGACTCTTATCCGGGGTAAACAGAATCCTTTCCAATGTAGTACTAAGGGACCCTCCAGTAATGAAAGTAGTAATTTGAAGTCCTTCCTACCTGTATGTTGCCAGGTCACTATAAATGGTGTCCCTATAGGTTTTTATTTCCCATGACCTATGTTAAAGCAAATCAAGTATAAGCCAGTAGAAGTTGGAAAGTTTTACTAGAGACCCTGTTGTTACCAATTTAAGAAGTATTTCAAAGTCTATTCATTCCCAGATAGAACACTATAAAGCAATTTGCAAAATTGCTTTGTATGCAGAAAGTTACATTTTCTTAAACTGCTATCACAAACCTATTTCATTACAATCATCCATACACATTCACATATATGTATAGTGATTTTTAAAGAAATTTTAAGAAAAAAATTTTTATAAATCTGAAATGTATTCTTAAACTTAAATATTTAATGTTTCCTCACCAACATTATATCCAGCCTAATATAAACATATTTTAGAGATGAGGAAGCTCTAGCTATGTAAAATAAAATTATACCTGCCCTGGCCAGTTTGGCTCAGCGGTTAGAGCATCGGCCTGTGGATCAGAGAGACTCGGGTTCAGTTCCCACTAAGGGCAGATACCCCGGTTGCAGTTTGTCCCCAGTCCCGGTTGGGGTTGTGTGGGTGGCAGCCAGTCAATGTGTCTCTCTCATATGGATGTTTCTCTCTCTTTCTTCTTCCCTCTTTGCCTCCCTCTCTATCTGAAGATAAATGAAAAATGTCCTCAGGTGAGGATAAAAAAAATAAAAATAAAATTATACCTGATTCAAGATTCTAAGTTTGAACATTGATATTTCTTCAAACAAAATTTGAAAAAATTAAATTTGAAAATGTAATATTTTCTTTCATACATTTTAAACTTGATGTGATCTTTAAAACTGATAAGTTTTCAGAATACATAAATCTGCAATTGAGTGGTATTTCAATGTCAAAATTTACAAAGATGAAAGAAAAGTATGCTGGATTGGATTGTGTAGAACAATTGTATATTAGTGTGCTCTAATTGCCTATGATATGCTTTTATTGCTTCTGACTATAGAGTTTCTTTCTAAATGTAAAATACACTTAATTTTATTGCCACACTGACAAGTATTTAATGCATTTGTTGTTAAACACCCTAAAAGTATAAGGCATTATTACCTGGAAATACCTATAAGATATAGTACAGTTAATTTTTAAAAATGTTTTATTATTTCACTAACTAAAATCTATTTCCTTCAGTTTCTCTTGTACCATTCGAACTTAACCAATAATAATTTCCTGCATTAAAACAAAATCGTTCTCCAGAGATGATTGTGTTGTTTTAAAAATTCTTTAATGGAGGACAAAAGCCAAGATCTTTTTTACTGTTAGTATTCCTTTATTTTACATATACCCTAGGCCCTTACCCACTAGGGTCATAGCAAATAATTGTTTTGTTAAAATTTAAAGTAACTTCTTTAGTTTTGCATCCTAAAAGGGAATCAGTGCCAAAACAACAATCCCTTAAAGATTTAATTATGACTCAGTATACCAGTACTTTTTCTTTTTGGGTTCACCACAAGAATTTCAAATTAATGAACTGTCTTTATTTTATTTATTTATTTATTTATTTATTTATTTTTATCCTCACTTGAGGACATTTTTTCATTTTTTGTTCAGATAGAGTGGGAGGGAGAGAGAGAGAGAGAGAGAGAGAGAGAGAGAGAGAGAGAGAGAGAAACATCGACATAAAAGGGACACATCGAGTGGCTGCCACCCCCACGACCAACCAGGGCCGGGGACAAACTGCAACCGAGGTACATGCCCTTAGCAGGAACCAAACGCGGGTCTCTCTGTACCACAGGCCGACACTCTAACCGCTGAGCCAAACCGGCCAGGGCGAACTGTCTTTAAATTAAAGCTTTACACATATTCACATCCATAAATCTGAAATTGTAGATAAAGCAACAACCTCTAAGCTTTCTATTAGTAATATGGGAGCAACCATTCAAAATGGACAACCTGAACAGCAGGATGAAAAAAGTATGAATGAAATACAAAAAGAAGTTCTTTTAAATTTCAAAATAAATTTCTATGTTAATTTTATTTTGTGTTATCAGCTTTTCACTCAAATGCAACATTCTATACTGATGGCAAGAAAAATGTTTTAAAATTGCCCTGGCCAGTTTGGCTCAGCAGTTAGAGTGTCGGCCCGGAGACCAGAGAGGCCCGGGTTCGGTTCCCGCTAAGGACACATATCTCGGTTGCAGTTTGTCCCCGGCCCTGGTTGAGGTTGTGTGGGTGGCAGCCAGTCGATGTGTCTCTCTCACATTGATGTTTCTCTCTCTCTCTCTTCCTCCCCTTCTCCCTCCCGCTCTATTTGAAGATAAATGCAAAAATGTCCTCAGGTGAGGATAAAAATAAAATGTATAGTATTATGTTAAGCAAAATAAGCCAATCAGAGAAAGACAAATATCACATGATCTCACTTATTTGTGGAATATAATGAACAAAATAGACCCAGAGACATAGAGGTAGTGTACAAACTGACTAACCTCAGAAGATGGGAACAGGGGGAAGGGAAGAGATAAACCAAATAACTTATATGCATATATGCATAACCAATGGACATAGACGACAATACTGGGGGAGGGGTGGGATCTGGAGGAGGGTGTCAATGGGGGAAAAAGGAGAAACATCTGTAACAAAAGTAAATTAATAAAATAAAATATATAGTAGATTATACTTTCTGGGGTTTGGCTATTAACTGTCTCCAAACTGCACCTGGAGGAAAAAAAGCAATCGATTTAAATCTTCAAACAGTCAAACAGTTGTATTTAGGTCATAAGCATTAGGTTTATTTTCCAACCAACAGTATGATGGCAATAATATATTTAATAAGATTGTTTAATTACTTTGAAATGCCTTGCTGGCACATAGGGAGCACCACAGTATAAATTATTTTGTATTCTTAACTGGGTTCTAATAAGTATACTTACGTTTTAATTTGTGCATGAACAAAATGACTGACATTTTAAAGAACTCTCTCATGATTCATTTAGAAACATAATACAACCTTGAGGAGCCAATGGCAATGTAGAAGCAATAAAAGTAAAGTATCATAGGTTTTTAATACTTCTTTGCTTATTTATTTTCTTTTGTGTGTGTGTGTGTGTGTGTGTGTGTGTGTGTGTGTGTGAAGGTGGGTGGCTGAGGAGAGAATGCAAGTGGTGTTATAATCATATTAATAAGAAAAAGTTGTCCGGCCAGTGTGGCTCAGTGGTTGAGCATCAACCCATGCACCAAGAGGTCATCGGTTTGATTCCTGGTCAAGGCACATGCCCAGGTTGTGGGCCAAACCCCCAGTGTGGGGCATTCAGGAAGCGGCCAATCAATGTTTTCTCTCATTGATGTTTCTATCTCTCTTTCCCTTTCCCTTCCTTTCTCTCTAAAATCAATAAAGAAGAAAAAAAAAGAAAAATTTGTTTAAGACTACGCAGCCATAAATTGATAGAGCTGACATTCAAGACCATGTTGGTTTACTTCCAAAGCCCATGCTTTTTCTACTGCATAACCTTGATTTGCCTTAAACTATGCAGTAATAATCTAGATATGATGTACTTAAATACAGCTCCATAAAAAGAATGCTTGATATAACAGTGAATCTATATATTAAGTGTTAATTTTATCCCTCAACAGTATCATTAGTATCTGATACCTGTATAGTTAGGTAAAATTGTGATCAAGGCTTAAACATATCTTCTAAGTACTTATAACTTTCCCTTAGAAGGCTTGGAGACAAGCAAGATCCCAGTGAGAATTAGGTCAATACAAACTGGATCAGTGAAGTGAATTGTAAGAGCTTCCATAAGAGAAAGACAGATCCAATTCAATCCTTACACTGTTCAAAAGATCCTTAGAAAAGCTCTAAGTATAGCCACTGGTATAGAATGTTGAACTTGAAAGAAGTATGGAGAATGTCAAATCAAAGACAAAAGTTTAAATTATCATACTGGAAGGAAACATTTATTGATTAGACCCCAACCGTAGTCTGTAGACATTCCCTTGTTCTCTGCTATTATAGGGAAAGTGTTCTAAGTTTGCACCATCAAGGTAAAACACTTTATATTCTCAGCTTCTGTTTCCTCAACCCCTTCAGTATATTTAAGTACAAGGGCTATTACTAAAACAATCCAACTATATAGCAATCAATATTTATAAAGAATGGGAAAAATTCAAACTAAAGATAATGAATTAGAAGACATTATAATCCAAAATATAACTTTAATTTTCTTGATAGGAAAATTATAGCAAATAAATTACAGCACCTAAATCTACAACATAGTTAAATTTATCTATTCAGTTCACAGAACTGATCTTCTCAGTAATCCATATGAATCTCAATTACCATATATTATTCTGTACTAATTGTTAAAACCCACAGAGACAAATTAGTATGGAGAAAAGTGTGGGAAGCCTACCTTTTATGAGCAACTTACTTAGATTATTTTGAAGGGTACACCTAGACAGAAATCAAAAGTCCAATATAAGTAAAGCCACATTAAAATTTCAGCCTGGTTTTCCGATTGGGTCAATCTTCTTGGCCCAGTCCCCACTGATTTTTTTCATCACATATCAACATAGTTCAAATGAAAGCACAGATTCTATTAGAAGTGTACCCACAATCCTTTGCAAGTCAAGCACTGTGCCAGTTTAAAACATTCTAAAATATTAGACATAGCCATGTGCTTTAAAAAAATCTTCTCTCACTTTAGATGCCATGTGAGAAAGTTTGGCAAATACGTTACCGTCATCTTTTTTCCACATCATATTTACAATAGTTACAACTTGACTATCTTAATATCCAGTGATTATTAAACTGTGCTTTACGTATCCCCAGCTGTCTGTGGAGGAGTCTTAGGATTGGACTGAGTATAAGAGGTGGTAAAGAGGTTGCAAAGAGAATGATCAGGGCCCCGTATTCCCCCATTTTTTGTACTTCAACCCAAACCTTCACTTGTTGTAGTTCTACATACTGGAGTTCAAAGTAATCATTCGTTTAAAAAAAAGGTTCTGCTGTAAAAAGTGTTTTATAACTGCTACTATAGCTTGTGTGTACCACAGCCATTTCTAGTGTTCATCACAACCACTGGTTCCTGGTCTTACATTTGTGCATCAGAGAAGACTTAAGCAAGTGATTTACATAATTTACTAGATGTTAAGAAATTATGTAATTGTGCATGGGCTCTTTTCTAACCAATTACATAATAGCTTTTTCCAACCAAAAAATATGTTATCATAGTAGATAATCACACTATTATCTGAGGATAAACTTATCTGGACTTCACAGATCCACTAGTTCATTTTAATATATTAGAATTACAAGACAATTTTAATAAAGATCCAAGATTTGACTGAGCTAATAAGCAGAGCAGTACGTCAATAATAAAAGTCAGCATTTGTAATGTTTCACAAATTCCTTGTTGAGAATAACAGTAATGGTTTATTTTATACAACTTGACTGGGCCATGAGGTGCTCAGATATTTGGGTAAACATTATTCTGTGTGTCTATGATGGTATTTCTGTTTTTTGTTTTTGTTTATTTTTTATCCTCACCCGAGGACATTTTTGCATTTATCCTCAGATAGAGCAGGCAGGAGAGAGGGAGGAAGAGAGAAAGGGAAACAGCAATGTGAGAGAGGCACATCGACTGGTTGCCACCCACACGACCCCAACAGGGGCCGGGGATGAACTGCAACCGAGGTACGGACCCCTAGCAAGAACCGAACCCGGAACTCTCTGGTCCGCAGGCTGACACTCTAACTGCTGAGCCAAACCAGCCAGGGCTATGATGGTATTTTTGATTAACATTTGAATTGGTAGCCTGATGCAAAAAGACTGTGCATTCTTATATTCTGAGTAAGAAGGAACTACTGCCTGACTGACAACTGGGCCATGGATATTTTTCTTGTCTTTGAATCAGAACTGAAACATCAGCTGTTTGGGTCTCAAGCCTGTTGGCTTTCAGATTGGCACTACATCATCAGCTCTCCTGGCTCTCAGGGTTTCTGAATCAAACTGGAACTAAACCATAAGCAGTTCTAGTTCTTAAACTTTTGGAATCAGACTGGAACTATACCATTGGCTTTCCTCAGTCTCCAGTTGCCAATGGTATAGTTCCAGTCTGATTCTGAGGGTTTTTTTTTTTGAAATGTTCAATATATTGTTATATTGCATGGAAACTAAAAAACAAAAAGAAGGAGGAGGGGGACCAAATGTATACTGAAATGTCTTCACCATTCTGTTCTTATTAAACTGAAAAAAAAAATTAAATGTAAATTAAATACATTTTATAAAATTTCCTGGGAAAAAGTAGAAGTTCCTTTTTCATAATTAAAATTTAGCTAAACCTCATCTAAATATATCACTGAAGTTCTAGCTCACATATGAAAGAATAGTAAGCCTAAAGCTTCCAAAGTAGAACATTGTTGCTTCATTATTCATCTAGAATTTTCCTTTAAAAAACAACATATTATTATATATAGTGAATAAAAAAAATAGTGGAATGGCATTTATTTGATTCCACAGATGATGGGCATAGATCAAATAAAATTTTAAAGAATCAGAAATTTTGCAGAATCTTTAGAGTTACTTGAGAAAAAATGTTCAGTAAATCATGTTAATTTACAAAAATTATATTGTTTTTCCCCTAATTCTAAGTTAAATTTTCATTATTCACTTGCAAATGTATGTATTTTATTACAAAGATAAAACATCCCATTTGTACATTGATCCGATATATATTTGTTGAGCACCATCTATATTGAGTATATACTAGTTAATTAAAAAATATATGATTCTGTTTCCATGGACCTTACAGTTTCATGGTGGTGGAAGGCAATAAACTAGGTAACAAAGAATCTTTACTAACTCGGAAGAGAGTAAATCACTGTATTTAAAAATTCTAGAGAGATCTTCTGTTTATACTTGTCCTTACTCTTCACATAAAAACACACTTAGCTCAAAGACATGAACATAAAGAACAAAACAGAAATGCTCTCACGCTGAACACCTGAGGGAGGTTTTCATTCAACTGAGAACCCAAGGCTCCTCAAGTAACCTCGACAAATAGCCTCTAGGCAAAATGCTAGAGGATAACTTAACATTTTCTGGGTTTGCAAATCTATCCAGGAAAGTAAGACTCAACAGTGGTGTATAATTTAGGTCCTCCCACGCTCATCCAAACCCAGTACAGGGAGCAAAAAAGAGCAGAACACCAACATCCACAGGGAAAACTTGGCAGGCTCTAAAACCACAGGGATAGCCAAAATGGTAAAACAAAGAAACAGACGCCAAATGAAAGAAAAAGAGACCTCCACCGAAGATGAGATAAATGAAATGGAGTTAAGCAAGTTAACAAAACTAGAATTCAGAGCCATGATCTTGACGAAGCTCAACAGCATGTGTAAGGATATCAACACCATGAGCAAAGACATAGAAATATTGAAAATAAACCAGTTGAAAATGAACAATGACATAGCAGAAATGAATAACACATTGGAAGGACTAAACACCAGAGTAGAAGAAGCTGAGGACCGGATCAGTGAATTAGAACACAGGGTAGAAAAAATCAACCAATCAGAAAACCAAAAGGAAAAACAATGAAAAAACAGGAAGACAGCTTAAGAGAACTGTGGGACAACTAAAAACGTAATAATATACATATCATAGGAGTCCCCGAAGAAGAAGAAAATGAGCAAGGGTTAGAGAATATATTTGAAAAAATAGTGGCAGAAAATTTCCCTAATTTGGTGAAGGAAGAAGGCATTCAAGTTCAAGAAGCACAGAGAGCCCCAACTAAGAAGAACCCAAACAGCCCCACACCAAGACACATAGTAATTGAAATGCCAAAAATTAAAGACAAAGAGAGATCCTAAAGGCAGCAAGAGCTAAGCAACAGCTTACCTACAAAGGAACCCCCATAAGGCTATCAGCAGACTTCTCAATAGAAACACTACAGGCCAGAAGGGAATGGCATGAAGTAATCAAGGTCATGAAAAACAAGGATCTGAACCCAAGACTACTCTACCCAGAAAGGCTATCATTCAAAATAGAAGGTCAAATAAAGAGCTTCCTAGACAAAAAAAAAAAAAAAAAAAAAAAAAAAAAAAAAGGCTAAGGGAATACATTAGCACCAAACCAGCACTGCAAGAAATGTTAAAAGGACTGCTGTAATTAGTAGAAGAAATAGGAAGGAAAATATAACCACACTGAACAAAAATGGCAATAAATAAGTACATATCAATAATCACTTTAAATGTAAATGGATTGAATGCTCCGATAAAAAGACACAGAGTAGCGGATTGGATAAGAAAGCATGACCCATATATATGTTGTTTACAAGAGACCCACCTCACAACAAAAGATTCACATAGGTTGAAAGTGAAGGGATGGAAAAAAATCTTCCAAGCAAATGGAAAGGAAAAAAACGCTGGGGTAGCAATACTCATATCTGATAAAATAGATTTCAAAATGAAGGCCATAACTAGAGACAAAGAAGGCCACTACATACTATTGAAAGGATCTATCCAACAGGAAGATATAACCTTGGTAAACATATATGCACCCAATATAGGAGCATCAAAATACATTAAAAATCTTCTGGATGACTACAAAGGAGAAATCAACAGCAATACAATCATAGCAGGGGACTTCAATGACCCGCTGACATCACTGGATAGATCCTCTAGACCAAAAATTAACAAGGAAACAGAGACTCTAAATGAATCACTAGACCAAATGGACTTAATAGATATCTACAGAGAATTACACCCCAAAACTACAGAATTCACATTCTTCTCAAGTGCACATGGGACATTCTCAAAGATAGACCACATGTTAGGACACATACGAAGTCTCTACAAGTTCAAGAAGATTGAAATCATATCAAGCATTTTCTCAGATCACAATGGCATGAAACTAGAAATCAAATGCAACAAGAACATGCAAAGACATTTGAATACATGGAGGCTAAATAGCATGTTATTAAACAATGAATGAGTTACTGAGGAGACCAAGGAAGAAATTTAAAAAAATTCCTGGAAACCAATGAAAATGAACACACAACAACACAAAATCTATGGGATGCAGCAAAAGCAGTTCTGAGAGGGAAGTTCATAGCACTACAGGCCTA
Organism: Tadarida brasiliensis; assembly: GCA_030848825.1. Taxonomy (NCBI): domain Eukaryota; kingdom Metazoa; phylum Chordata; class Mammalia; order Chiroptera; family Molossidae; genus Tadarida; species Tadarida brasiliensis. The sequence goes on from CM061280.1 coordinate 53,769,034, forward strand.
CCTCAAGAAACAAGAAAAATTTCTAATAGATTTTCTAACTTCACAACTGATAGAACTAGAAAGCAAACAAAAAGAAAACCCCAGAGCAAGAAGAAGGAAGGAAATAGTAAAGATCAGAGCAGAAATAAATGACATAGAGACCAGAAAAACAATTCAAAAGATCAATGAAACAAAGAGCTGGTTTTTTGAAAAGATAAACAAGATGGATGGAACTTTAGCTAGACTCACCAAGAAACAAAGAGAGAGAACCCAAATACACAAAATCAGAAACGAAAGAGAAGTAACAACTGACACCACAGAAATACAAAGGATCATTAACAAGTACTATGAACATTTATATGGCAACAAATTCGACAATCTAAGCGAAATGGACAAATTTATAGAAACACATAGTCTCCCAAAACTGGACCAGGAAGAGATAGAAAACTTGAACAGATCAACAACAACGAAGGAAATTGAAGATGCAACCAAGACTCTCCCAGAAAACAAAAGTCCAGGCCTGGACAGCTTCATGGGGGAGTTTTACCGAACATTCAAAAAAGAACTAACACCATTCTCCTCAAACTATTTCTAAAAATTTAAGAAGTAGGAAGACTTCCAAACTCATTTTATGAGGCCAGCATAATTCCAATTCCAAAACCAGAAAAAGACACTACAAAGAAAGAAAACTACAGGTCAATATACCTGATGAACCTAGATGCCAAAATCCTAAACAAAATACTAGCAAATAGGATCCAGCAATATATCAAAAAAATTATTCACCATGACCAAGTGGGATTCATCCCAGAGATGCAAGGCTGGTACAATATTCGCAAATCAATAAATGTGATACACCACATAAACAAAATGAAAGATAAAAACCACATGATCATATCAATAGACGCTGAAAATGCATTCCACAAAGTCCAGCACCCATTTCTGATAAAAACGCTCAGCAATTTGGGAATACAGGGATCATATATTGATATAATAAAGGTCATATATGAAAGACCTACAGCTAACCTCATACTCAATGGGCAAAAACTAAAAAATTTCCCTTAAGAATGGGAACAAGACAGGGATGCCCACTTTCGCCACTCTTATTTAACATAGTGCTGGAAGTCTTAGCCACAGCAATCAGACGTGAAGAAAAAATAAAAGGAATTCAAATTGGAAAGGAGGAAGTGAAACTGTCATTATTCGCAGATGACATGATATTATACATAGAAAACCCTAAAGACTCCATCAAAAATCTACTAGACTTAATTAATGAATTTGCAAAGTAGCAGGACACAAAATTAACGTCAAGAAATCGACAGCATTCTTATACACCAATGATGAACTCACAGAAAGAGAAACTAAAAAAACAATCCCATTTACCAATCGCGGCCAAAAAATTAAGATACCTAGGAATAAACTTAACCAAAGAAGTAAAGGACCTATTTGCAGAAAACTACAGGACATTGACAAAAGAAATAGAGGAAGATATAACAAAGTGGAAGCACATACCTTGTTCATGGATTGGAAGAATTAACATCATTAAAATGTCCATATTACCCAAAGCAATCTATAGATTCAATGCAATCCCCATCAAAATACCAGTGACATATTTCACAGAACTAGAACAAATACTCCAAAAGTTCATATGGAACCAAAAAATACCCCGAAGAGCCACAGCAATCTTGAAAAAGAAGAACAAAGTAGGAGGGATAACAATACCAGATATCAGGTTATACTACAAAGCCATTGTAATCAAAACAGCCTGGTACTGGGACAAGAACAGGCATATAGACCAGTGAAACAGAACAGAGAATCCGGAAATTGACCCAAGACATTATGCTCAATTAATATTTGACAAAGGTGGCAAGAGCATACAATGGAGCAAAGACAGCCTCTTTAATAAACAGTGCTGGGAAAATTGGACAGCTACATGCAAAAAAATGAAACTAGACCATCAACTTACACCATACACAAGAATAAACTCAAAATGGGTAAAAGACCTAAATGTGACACGTGAATCCATAAAAATCCTAGAAGAAAATGTAGGCAACAAAATTTCAGACATCATACGCAGCAGAATCTTCACTGATACATCACCTAAGGCAAGAGAAACAAAGGAAAAAATGAACACATGGGACTACATCAAACTCAAAAGCTTCTGCCCAGCAAAAGAAACAACCATCAAAACAAAAAGAATACCCACTGTATGGGAGAGCATAATTGTCAATGATACACCAGATAAGGGGTTAATCTCCAAAATATACAGAGTACTCATACAACTCAACAAAAGGAAGACAAAGAACCCAATTAAAAAATGGGCAGAGGAACTAAATAGACACCTCTCTAAACAGGACATACAAATGGCTAAGAGACATATGAAGAAATGCTCTACATCACTAATCATCAGAAAGATGCAAATTAAAACAACAATGAGGTATCACCTCATACCTGTCAGAATGGCCGCCATCAACAAATCATCAAACGACAAGTGTTGACGTGGGTGTGGAGAAAAGGGGACTCTAGTACACTGCTGGTGGGAATGCAGACTGGTGCATCCACTGTGGAAAACACTATGGTGTTACCTCAAAAAATTAAAAATTGAACTGCCATTTGACCCAGTGATCCCACTTCTAGGAATATATCCTAAGAAGCCTGAAACACCAATCAGAAAGAATATATGTACTCCCATGTCCATAGCAGTACTATTTACAATAGCAAAGATCTGGAAACAGCCCAAGTGTCCATCAGTGGATGAATGGATAAAAAAGCTGTGGCACATATACACAATGGAATACTATGCAGCTGTAAGAAAGAAAGATCTCTTGTCCTTTGAGATAACATGGAGGGAACTGGAGAGTATTATCCTAAGCGAAACAAGCCAAGCAGAGACAAATATTACATGATCTCACTCATTTGTGGAATAAAATGAACATAACAGTCTGGGGAACAGGGTAGACCCAGAGATGTGAAAGTAGGGTACAGACTGACAACCCTCAAAAAAGTGGATGGGGGGGAGGGAGAGATAAAAAATAAAAAATAAAAAAATAAAAATAAAAAAGAACTAAACAAAATGTTTTCTAATCATTTTATTTCCAAGAGTAGTGCTGTTCCCAGACAAAAATAAATTATTGGTTTTAGTGATTTTGTCTTTCTATCCCAAAATTGTACCCAAACATTCTCTGGCAACTTTTGTTTACATTCACTGTAATTATGCATGGAAATATATTTTTGGCACCATGCTGTTGTATCTGAAGTCACTTCTACCTATCCTCTTTGACAGCTATGGCAGCAGAAGGCCGATTCCCCAGAGATTATAGTGAATAAACTGAGAGGAGAAAGGCAGACCTGAGGAAATTTACTCCAAAAAATAGCACAAATCTTTGTGGAGTGAGTATTCTGTTATCTGCACTGTAGGGGATAACAAGATGAACCAGAAAGGGATACTGCCCTCAAATTCCCCTTTTATCTAACAGGCGCAATTTTTTATAAAAGCTATATGAACAATTTGTGCGTAACAAAAAAAGATACATTGGAGATGACATTTTCCTATCTGATGTTTTAGGTACCAAAGTAGTAGAAACGTGGTAAAGGTGGACACCCTGTTGCCCTACCAATACCTTTTATATAAATATATATATATAATTTTCTGTCCTTTCTTCTTAATTTTTCTCCCTTTCCATAATACCTAAAAATACCTTCTTGTAGTTATTAAGACAATCAAATGTTAACATAAAATTAACTTTATTCATTTTTTAAAATAATTGATATATGCTAGGCTCTGTGCTATGGGTTGAGGATATAGAAGTGTGTATCTAGACAGTAACTTTCAGGGATATTTAAATACCTCGCAGTTTAGTGTTGTGCTGTTTAGTATGGTAGCCACTATCAACATATGGCTACTAAGCAACTGAAATGTGGCTAGTCTGAACTCAGATAAGCTATGAGAATAAAAATACATATCAGATTTGGAAGACTTAGTCCAAAAAAAGAATGTAAAATAACTCATTACTAATTTTTTATACTGATAGTATGTTAAATGATAATTTGGAATAAATAATTAGAATATATTAACATGACATCATTTCACCTGTTTCTTTTTGACTTTTACATGCACCAGAAAAAAATTAATTACATATGTGGCTTATATTATATTTCTATGGGATAGTACTGGTATAGTGGAAGGCACTGATAAACAGATAATTTATAAAGAGTCTTAAATATTGGGACAGGGGTATATTAAAAAACTTCCTTGACAGAAATTAGGATATCAAATAACTTACTCCATATTGCATTCGTTTTTATTTTTTATTTCCACACAGTCATTTAGGAAAGATGACAGAAGTACAAAAATCCCGGGAAGTTACTAATGCTTTGCAGGGAGTCCCATGAAAAAAGGAGGGACTCTTCATTACAGATGTTTTCTTTCCAGTTACACTAAGTTGAGCAGAATATTTCCAATAGTTTTGCTTGAAGATTCAGTGTTTCAACATATGGTTTGGTTTATCATTTTTTGAATAATAGCATAATAATCAGAGTTAAAATGTGTTGTGCATTTACTAGAATTATTACCAGACATGGTATAAAATTATTATATTTTATATAGATGATTCTCTCTTTCCCTTTGTCTTTGCTCTCTACTTAGCAACAAATCTTGTGCTCAACCTTGTTGGCTTCATTTAATTACTTTCCTATTGCTCCTTCACTCATTTTGGTCTCTGTCTCCAACATGCTATTAAAAATGTTCACAAAATTAACAATTATTTTCAAGTTCCTAAATTCAATTGAAACTTTTTATTCTTATTTTACTTGATTTTCAATATTACTGAGGATTATAAGTAACTCCCTCATTCTGAGATCATTGATTGATTATGTATTTATTTATTTATTGTTCATGACAACTTAATCTTGCAGTTTCCCTCCTATTACCTCTCCAGGTACAACAACCCTATCTCCTTTATGGGCTCATCTAATTTATTTATTTCTATTAACAACTGGATTTTCAGTTCTGGACCGTTATTTCTTTTATTCTATATGTTCTACTTAGTATGTATGCTTCCATTATCAACTGCATTCAGATGAGTTACAAATTTTTATTTCTAGTACTGAGAACGAGATTTCTACATCCAACTGCCAACCTGGTATCTCCACTTTGATATATCAAAGGCACTTCACTGTTAACATGTGTGAAACTAGACTTATAATCTTCCACCCTCAACTTCAGCTGCTGGTATCTTCTAGAAATCTCTGATGAGGTAAACTAGAAAAACTGGAATCAATCTTCATACTTCTGTTCTTCAATATCCAATTTCTATAATTTACACTTCCCAAATATATCTTGAATTCATGCATTTCATTTCAGTCTCTAACATCACCATAACAGATATTTAAAGGATATTTGTTAACTGGCTGAAGAGATAAATATTGAATGTATTAATAATAAAAATAACAAGATATGAAAGTGCCAAGTGGCTGGGGGAGATTAAGTAGTAGTATTCCAAGTTGTCTGGTTTATTTCACTGAAATACAATAGAAAAAGGAAAACTGAAAAGAAAAAAAAAAGGTTGGTATCAAATCGTGTTAAATTTGGAGTACTGTGTTTCAGGTTTTGGATTTTATTTTGCAGGTACTAAGAGGACTTGAATGCTTTTTTAAATTATGTTTTGTTTTTTTCAAAGCACTTCAAAACAATTACTTGAGAAAAGGTTGTGTAACATGGATGGAAATGAAAGAGAATGTTATATTGAAGTTTAGATACTTTTGAAAAAGTATAAGCAAGAGATAGTGAGGGCCAAAACTAGAGGCTGTAGTGCAAATAGAAATGGAAAATAGATACAAGAGTTATTATAGTGGCATATTTTTTTAAGACTTTTTTATATATAGGCGGAAGAAAGGGAGGAAGAATTAAAGATAATTCTAAGATTTAAACTTGAATGACGTAGGTGGTAACAATAACAGAGAGAACCATTAAATACATATATCTTCTTTCCTAATAGACATTTCCACCTACGTGTACCACATACACCAGAAATGCAAAAACTACCTTGTGAGTCCTACAAACTATTCTTCTCTTATATCTTCTATTTTGGTAAATGCCATCACCAACTACATGGACATTTCATGGTCATCTTTGACTTTTCCTTCTACCTGGACCATAGTGTCCAGTTACTCACCATGTCTTACAGATTATGTCTTCTAGTTCTTGCTTAGCCTTTTTTTTTTTTTTTTTCTTTTCTTGATAATCTCTCACTTAGACTAATTCAGGAGCCTCTAATTTGTATCCTCTTTCCTCGTATCTCTTTCCAGGCATCCTATGTATGGAAAATTATATAGGGCAGTAGAAAAGACTGCTGTTTGGAAGTATACTAAACTATGTTCAAATATAAGCCCTGTTACGTTTAATAAATTATGTAACTTCTTTGAACTCCAGTTTCACTCATTAGAATTGGGAGTTACATCATTATGGTGATTGGAAACACAAATATGTAATATATTTGCACATAATTGGTGCTGAAAGTTTGTGGTTGTTATTATTATTATCACTCTCTTTCCACATTTAATCTCATCAACACTATCTAGATATATGGCACAGGCCAAACAACATAACCTCTCTGGGCATTATTTTCCTCATTTGTGAAATAAGGAAATTAATATTTACTTTGAAGAGCTGTTGAAAGAAAGTAGAGCTATATATTGTAAAAACACAATGCCTGGGAAGTAGTGAATGCTCAATAAATGTTAATTCACTTTTCTCCACTCTCCCCTCTAATCATTCTAACTTCTTAAAATGGCATACTTACTATGCACAAGGTAAACATTTCAAATAATATGAAGGGTTAAAAATGAAAAGCAAATGTCCTTCTCCCTCAAATTTCACTTTTAAATCTCAGATATAGTGTATGAATACATATCTCAGAATTGTGCATTTGTATCTATATTAATCAACTAGAATAATGCTATACCTATATTTCAGCACCTTGGCTTTTTCATTTGATAATATATTTTGATGATCTTTCATATCAGCACACAGAGATTTAACTTATTTTTAAAAGCAAATATAGATATAACTAAGTTTTTAAAACATCGCTGTATCCATTGTCTGTATATACAATTAACATTTAAATCTCCCTCATTCACTTAATTAAGGGACATGTAGTTTGCTTCATATTTTAGTTGATATAAACAAAGGTGAAATGAAAATAAACTCTTAATTTTTTCAAACTTGTACAGGTACATTGGCAAGATAGAGTCCTAAGCTGAAATTAGTTTAATTAAATAGTATATAAATTTAAAATGTGAGTACAACACTGATAGTACAACACTGCTCTTTAAAAAAGTGTACATATTTAAACACCATTTTTGTATATTGTACATTTTCTAACTTTTTTATATTTCCCAATCTGATAGGTAAAAATGGAATATTTTGGTTTTAGAAGTCTTATCTTTAATTATTAATGAGGTTCTGTATATTCCTTGTTTATATATATATATATATATATATATATATTTATATATATAAACATATATATATATTCCTTGTTTATATATATATATATATATATATTTGCAAATACTATTATAAATATTTGCCAATTTTTAAAAATTGAGTTTCTTTTACTTAGACATGGTGTAAATCTTTTTATATTTTAGAAATTAGTATTTATCTGTTTTAAATGAGTTAAATGAAAGAATGAATAAACAGTTTTACCATTTTTCCAATTAGTTATTTTGGCAGTTTGACTCAGTTTATGGTTCTTTGTCATGTAAAATTCACCATTATTTATCTACAAATATTTGTTGAAAAATAAATTGAGCTCTTTTCTGGTTTACATTTTTACATTTTATAATTAAATATGTTCTTCATTTATAGTTGACATTTAATATTATTTTTATTAGTTTCAGGTGTATAGCATAGTAGATAGACAATCATATACTTTACAAAGTGTTCTCCCTGATATTTCCAGTAACCAACTGACACAATAAATAGTTGTTTTAATATTATTTACTGTATTTCCTATACTGTATTTTACATCCCCATGACTGTTTTGTAACTACCAATCTGTACTTCTCAAACCCTTCACCTTTTTCACTAAGTACTCCAACCCCTCCCCTCTGGCAATCATAACTCTGTTCTCTGTATCTATTAACCTGTCTCTGTTTTATTTGTTCTTTGTATTGTTCTTTAGATTCTCTTTCTCTGACTAACTTATTTCATTTAGCATAATATCCTCTAGTTCCATCCATGCTATTACAAAAGGTAAGATTATGTTTATTTTTATGGCCAAGTAATATTCCATTGTATGTATGAACCACCACTTTTTTGTCCACTTGCCTATTAATGCGCACTTGGATTGTTTCCACGTCTTGGCTATAATACATAACACTGCAAGAAACATAGGGGTGCATATATTCTTTTGAATCAGTGTTTTGAGTTTCTTCAGATATATTCCCAGAAATGGAATCGCTGGGTCTTAAAGCAGTTCCATTTTTAATTTTTTGAAGAATCTCCATACCCTTTTTTATAGTGGCTGTACCAATTTGCATTCCCACCAACCCTTCATGAGGAGTCTCTTTTCACCACTTCCTCGCCAACACTTGTTATTTGTTGTTTTATGGATGATAGCCATTCTGACAGGTAGGAGGTGATATCTCATTGTGGTTTTAATTTGCATTTCTCTGATGATTAATGGTGCTCAACATCTTTTCATATATCTATTGGTCATCTGTATGTCCTTTTTGAGAAGTTTCTATTCAGGTCCTTTGCATATGTTTTTAATTGTATGATGTCTTTATAAATTTTGAATACTAACCCCTTATCAGGTGCATCATTGCCAAATATGTTCTCCCATTCAGTGGGCTGTCTTTTCATTTTGTTAATGGATTCCTTTACTGTGCAAAAACTTTTTAGGTTTATATAGTCCAATTTGTTCATATTTTCTTTTGTTTTCCTTCCCTAAGGAAGTATATCAGAAAAAAATTTTAGTAAGAAAAATGTCCGAGATTTTACTGCCCATTTTTTTTTTCTAGGAGTTTTATGGCTTTGAGTCTTACATTTAAGTCTTTAATCCATTTTTAGTTTATTCTTGTATGTGGTATAGTAAGATGGTCTAGTTTCATGTTTTTCCATGTATTTGTCCAATTTTCCCAACACCGTTTATTGAATAGACTGTCTTTACCCCATTGTATGATTTTGTCTCTTTTGTCAAATATTAATTGACTCTATAGACATGGGTTTATTTCTGGGCTCTCTATGCTCTCTATTCTTTTTTTTTTTTTATCTTCACCTGAGAATATATTTTACCATTTATCTTCAGACAGAATGGGAGGGAGAGATAGAGATAGAGATAGAGATAGATAGATAGAGATAGAGAGAGAGAGAGAGAGAGAGAGAGAGAGAGAGAGAGAGAGAGAGAGATTGATTCCAGAGACACACATCAACTGGTTGCCTCCCCTATGACCCTGACCAAGGCCAGGGATGGAACTGCAACCAAGGTACGTGCCCTTGACTGGAATTTAACCCACGACTCTTTGATCCGTGGGCTGACTCTCCAACAGCTGAGCCAAACCAGCCAGGGCTGGGCTCTCTATTCTTTTCCATTGATCTGTATGTCTATTTTTATGCCAGTACCATGCTGTTTTGATTACTATGGCCTTTTAGTATAGTTTGATATCAGGTAGCATGATTCCTCCAACATTGTTCACCTTTCTCAAAATTGCTGTGGCTATTTGGGGTCATTTGTGGTTCCATTTATATTTTTGAAATATTTGTTTTAGTTCTGTCAAATTCATCATTGGTAATTTAATAGGAATTGTGTTGAATCTATAGATTTCTTTGGATAGTATGAATATTTTAATAATGTTAATCCTTTTTATCTGGAGCATGATATACATTTCCATTTATTTGTATCATCTTCAATTTTGTTCTTCAGTGTCTTATAATTTTACAAGTACAGGTCTTTTACATGTTTGGTTAAATTTATTCCTAAGTATTTTTTTGATGCAACTGTAAATGGAATTTTCTCAGTTCCCTTTCTCATAGTTCATTATTGGTATATAGAAATACAACCTATTTCTGGGTATTTATTTTGTATCCTGATACATTTCTGAATTTATTTATTAGTTTTAATTGTTTTGTGGTGGGATCATCAGGGTTCTCTATACACAGAGTCATGTCATCTGCAAATAATGATGATTACACTTCTTCCTCTCTAATTTGTATGCATTTAATTTCCTCTTCTTGTCTGATTGCTGTGGCTAAGACTTCTAATACTATGTTGATTACGAGTGGTTCAAGTAGCCATCTCTGACTTGTTCCTGACCTTAAGGGAAATGCTTTTATTTTTCCCTATTGAGTATGACCTTGGCTGTAGTTTTGTCTTATATGTCCTTTGTTATGTTGAGATATGTTCCCTCTATTCCCACTTTGCTGAGCATTTTTATCTTAAATGAGTGCTGTACTTTGTCAAATGCTTTTTCTGCATCTATTGATATAATCATATAATTTTTATCCTTCATTTTGTTTATATGGTGTATCATATTAACTGATTTGTGGATATTGTATCACCCTTGCATCACAGGAATAAATCCCACTAGGTCATCATGTATGGTCTTTTTAATGTATCACTGGATTCAATTTGCTAATATTTTGTTGAGGATTTTAGCATCTTTGTTCATCAGAAATATCGGCTTGTAATTTTTCTTCTTTGTAGTTTCAATGTCAGATTCTGCCTGTGTCTGGCCTGGGCAACCTGGTTGGCAATAAAAAGTGATCCACAGTTTGTGGCTGCCTGTGTTGGGCCTGAGTGTGTGTAGGAAGGACCAACCTTGCACTAAGGCTGGCTTCCATCAACACCAAGCCTGGGTGCAGTCAGCAAAAGATTACTCTGAGATCTCCTTCTGCCTGCCTCCTTCTGCTATCTGTTAGGCTCAGGCATTGAAAGAGCCTCTGGCCATACACAGGTGACTTGAGGTAGGTTCTCAGTGAGTCACCATGTTGGTACTAGTGTTGTTCACCAGATTGATACAGGTTCAAACTCAGGGTCAGTGCTAGGTCTGAGGTTACTCAGCAAAATTTCCATGGTACACCAAGGCTAGCTGCCACTAGCGAGGAGTCTGAAGAATTTTGTGGTTTAGCAGGGTCTCAGGAAGTCATCCAACTGAGGCCAACAGACTTATCAGGCCCAAGCAGACCAAGATATGGCCATGTGAAGTGAGGGCTCTGCCTCAGTCAAGCGTATGAGGGAAAAATATCCCCTGTCCTAGAGCTGCAGAACTCAATCTGCCCCCAGTTCTACTCAGATCTCCTGGAGAATTTTAGCTCAGCAGAGTGGTGTCACAAGGAGTCTAGAGGGTGGGTCTAGTTGATCTCCTGTGAGGGGGTGACACAGGTCAGGCCAGCAGGAAGGTTTGGGGGATTGGTCCCACCCCACACCCAAACAATTCAGTCTAACCCTGATTCTGCCTGTACATCCTGGAGAACCAGCGCTTAGCAGGGTTGAGCAGCTGGAAGTTGGGAGAGTGGGGCTAGTGGATCTCTCATGAGGGGCTGGTGCTTATCAGGTGAGTGGGGAGGTGAAGAGAATGGCTCTTTCCCCAGAGCCAGACAACTTAGCAACTGATACCCTCTCAGTCTGCTAGGACCTCTATACCTGGGCCCAGGCAGCTGACTCCTCTATAGAGAGTGAGCTCTTCAGGGTGGGGTGACAGAGAGTCTAGAGGGTGAGGCTACTGCATTTCCCCAGGCTGATGCTGTATGGAGGGAAATGTTGTGCTGACTTTCGGCCTGCCCGGGGTTATCGCAACGCAATGAACTACAAGCAGACAGGGCTTGGAGTGAGGGGGGCATTGCAAGGGAACAAATGCTCTCAATTTCTGGATGCAGCCCAATTTATCTGCAAAACAGTTCCCTTGGTCACACCATGCTTTAGGTAATCATGTCCTTGAGATAGCGTCTCTGCTGACCCAGCTTTCTTACTGTTCTGGCTACACTTTCACTCCCTTGATGGGCGATTTTCCAACCCAGTTTTTCTCATGCACACATTCACTCCCTTAGGCAGTTTTCTAACCCGGTTCTCTTTTCTCCCACATACTTTGTCCTTGGCTGGCCAGGCTGTGAGAATGTATATCTCAAGGTTACATTTTATTCATCAATGAAACCCCCAACCCTACATTTCCCCCTTTTTGGTTTTCATATAATTGAGGAATCACCACAGCTGTGGTAGTCAGGAATGTCATCACTTGCTTTTTGGTCTTCTGCATAGAGGACAATATTCGCCAGAGCCCTTGGGGTACTATGAGGCCAACACAAACAAGAAAACAACCAATAGCAGTAAAAATCCAGATTCTAAGATTGAAACCCTCAAACCAATGCTTTGGATTGAGCCATTGGACATTATCTGAGATTGCCTTCAAAACATTCTGCTGAGCAAGCTTCTGTATATCTGCTAACTGTGTTTCTAGAGCCTTTTTTAGATTAGTTACTTGCCATCCAGGGTTATCAGCAAATGTTCCTTGTAGGTGTTGTTTGACAACTGTCTAATTGTGGGAGGTTGCATTCCAAGGTAATGCAGTTACACACATACTATGACTACACTCCCAATCAAAGTGTAAGGTAGAATGAGTGGCCAATGCCTCTTCATGCTCTCCCAGCCAAAATATAGCTTCCTTTAAGGCATCTAATTGAGCTAGAATCCCTTGATTAATTTGTGTTTGGGAAACCGTATATTTAGTAACATTGGTCATTACTCCAGCCACTGTATGTATCATTTGGACTGATTCTGCCAAGGCTGTGACTGAAATAGCTGCAGTAGCAGCAATGACTAGGGTTGAAATTATGAATGCTATAAGCCACCCAATGAACCTCCTTTAATGAGGATGTCCTAATGCTTTAGGTAATTGTGCTAAACCAGATTCACCTTCCCATGGTCGAGTAAGGTTTACTGGTATCCATACCTCCACTCTTCAGTGCATGGTAATAATGTTAGTAATATTAAGTATTGTAATATTTTCATGACTAACGCAGCTTAGATAATAAGGTTGATTAACAGAAATGTTAAATCTATTATTACTTTCAGAGATAGTTATAGAAGAGGCAGCCAAAGACATATATGGGTGAGAGGTGCAAGTCATTACAGAATCAGTATGATTAGTAGTCAACGTCAGAGTAAAATTGCTACTATGGTTATAATTTCCATGAGATATATACCTCATAAAGAAAGGTAAACCCAGTCTCCACATTCCTGTGTGCCAGGGGCCAGAATGATTTTTATAGATAACCCTGAGAACAGGTCCCGAGAGACCTCCATTGGTCCATGAAATAGAGGCTTGGAGGGTGTGAAAAGTTTAACTCATGATGATTGCTGGACAAATGTCCTTGAGGACCCCAGTCCTCAATAATAAGGCTCAAATTAAGGCTAGCTGTGGACCGTCCTTCTCTCAAGCTGCAAGGCTTCCAATATGGAGCCAGGGACTCAAGGGTGGTTCCTTGAAACATAGTGCAGGTGGAGATAGACACAAGGGGTTTGGAATTATGAGAGACATTTTGTGCTCTAACCCCAATGCCCCTGATAAAGATCAAGTTGGCAGCCTGGCCCAATTTGGCCGGCTTATAGTAAAAATGCCACTATAAGTGTATGGGAACACAGCCAGGGGTTCCATGGATGGACAATCAAATGGGAGGTTTGCTCTGATAAAAATGAAACAGTGGCATTAGCTTGGAACCAATCCTCATTCTCTTGTAGTGGCCCATTTGGGGAAAGCCAAGTTCCTCCTGCCTAATGAGTGTCATTGCTAGATAATGGGGCTTCCGAATCTCACCAAGTGACAGGGTGAAATAAAGGGGAATCCGTAATATGAGCCCAACATAAGTGTTGGACTGCTACTATAGGGCTCAATAATATAAACAAGCAGCACAAAATACCTACCACAGACTGTGTGGAGACTACAGATACGAAAAAAAAAAAGTATTCTCTGGGGTAGGAGGAGCCTCAACTCTAAAACTCTAATACTTCCTAAGAACATTGCTGCAGCTGCTAAAGGCTTCCCCAGGTAACCCTGAAAAGGATCAAGAGTGACCCCAAAACTGAGGGTGAGTATTAAGGTTAGGGTCCAAGGTCAGCTGTGCCATCTGAGCAACCAGGTTGAAGGGCACGTCCCTCCAACTCATGCTAAGGTCTTAGCCACCGAGCCGCCAACCACTTGGGACCTGTAGGAGACAAAACACAAGCATACCCTTGCCCTCATGCCAATAACTCTACAGGACTTTTCTATTCAGGCCCCTGCTGTGGATCCCTGTACCGGATCAAAGGCTTGGGCCCTGTGGCAGAAGTTTTTGTTGAAAATGTCGCTCCGCAGCCATGGTAACGAAGTAATCTCGATTTAAAAAATTAAGGGTATAGATTTCTAGAGAAAGTTGATTCACAGGGGGTTCACCCATAGTCCCCCTTTTTCGTTGTTTTAAGTAGTAATTATAAAGTAGCATGAGCACGTTCAACAATAGCTTGCCCTGTAGGGTTATAGGGCATGCCAGTTTTATGCCCAATGCTCCATTGTTGGAGAAATAATTTAGTGCTTTGAGATGTATAGGCTGGCCCATTATCTGTTTTAATTTCTAGTGGCACCCTCCCCAATATGTGCAAAACAGGACAGCCTGTGATGCTTAATGACTTTGGCTTTTTCCCTGGTAGTGGTGGTGCATGTAGAAAACTGGAATGGGTATCAATGGTAACATATACCCACTGAAAATGACCAAATGATGGAATATGTGTTATACCTGTTTGCCATAGGCATTAGGGGTTAAACCCCAAGGACTGACTCCTGCTGATGTTGGAGTCTCTCCCGAAAGTTGGCAATCTGGGCAAGCTTTAATGATAGCTTGAGCTTGCGAAAGGGTCAAATGAAAGGTTTTCATGAGTGCTCGAGCATTCTGGCAAAAAAAAAAAAAAGAAAGAAAGAAAGCATGCCAACTCTGCACTTGCTGAAATGCAAGAGTTGCTGCTATGATGTCATCTGCCTGCTGATTTCCTCTTGTTAAATGTCTGGGGAGTGTAGAATGAGATCGAATATGGGTTATAAAAATAAGATGATTCTATTGGTCTATCAAAGTTTGAAGAGACAAGAATAAGGTTAATAGATGCTGATCAGCTAAAGGCTTGCTCTATTCTTTGTAACACTTTAACTACATATTGTGAATCGCTAACTATATTTAAAGGCTCTTCTGTAAATTGCTGAAGAGCTAATATTACAGACCGTAATTCAACACACTGAGTTGACCCAGGCTCAATATTTCTATTAGCAATATTTCAATATTGCTAATATTTCACCACTCTTCATTTTCTCTCCACGCTATACCTGCTTTGTGAGACTTACCTGATACATCAATGAATACAGTTCTAGCCCCAGGTAATGGGTATTACTGATTTTCTGCACCATGTTAAGATGTAATTGAGGAATATTTTGTAAGAAATTGTTTGCTGGAAGATAATAATTGATTTCCCCAATTAAATCTGCTAGAGCTACTTGAAAATCTATTGCCTGGGAAATCAAAATGGTAAATTATTACTGAGTAAGAGGTAAATGTAGAATCTGAGGGTCATACCCAGTTAGTTCTTGTATTCTTTTTCTACCTTTGGCTATTAGATTTGCCAACTGTTTGATAAATGGAGTCATTATTTTAGATGAGGTAGCTGGGAAAATCCATTCAAGATATTTTACTTCAGGAGTTAATTGATCTATCAATGCTGTAGGGTATGGCACAGTTGGATATACAAGTAGCTGAATAGGGTCTTTTAATGACTGATGATGAGCTTGTTGGGTTTGTATTTGATTGGTTATTTCTCTAAGTTCCTGCTGTGCCTCTACTTATAGAGTTCTAGGCAAATCTAGTACTGAATCACGCTTGAGAGTGTTCAATACATGCTTTAACTGCTGAGTAGTGATACCAAGCATAGGTCAAAGCCAACTGATGGCCCCCAATAATTTTTGTAATTTAATTAAAGTTGTTGCCTGTACTGGAATGGTAAGTTTCTGGGGGTGAATAGTTCCTGCCCTTAGTATACACCCCAAGTTTTGCCAAGGTTCTAATTGCTATACCTTGTCTGGAGCAATTTGTAATCCTGCCTCCTCCAAAGTCTGCTGAAGCATTATTTAGTCCTGGTTCAATTCTTTTTGGGTAGAAGCAGCTAACAAAATAGCATCCATATAATGGTATAGATAAATGGTAGAAAATTGTTTCCTTACTGGATCAATAGCATGATGGACATTGTATTGACAAATTGTTGGACTATTCATTATTCCTTGGGGTAGTACCATCCATTGAAATCATTACATTGGTTCACTATTGTTAATGGAGGGAACAGAAAAAGTGAATTTCTCTTGATCTGTAAGGACTAAAGGGACAGTGAAAAAACAATCTTTAAGATCTATAACAATTACAAGCCATTTTTCAGGAATCATTTTAGGATTAGGGAGCCCAGGTTGTAGTGCTCCCATGGGTTCCATAACAGCAGTGATTGCACTCAAAGCATGCAGTAATCTCCACTTACCACATTTTTAAAAAATAACAAAAATGGGGGTATTCCAGGGACTGATTGAAGGTTCTATATGACCTGTTTCCATTTTTCTTTTTTTTTACTAATTTGTTTGCTTGTAGTAATTTTTCCCCTTTTAATGTTTTAATGGCCACTGATAAAACATACTGGCTCTGTTATTTCCCAGGTCAATGAAAGAAGGGGGATTTTACCAGTGATCTCTATCCAAAAGGCTGAGTTTGATTAATCATTCTCCCTTGAGAGAGTAGATCCCTTCCCCACAAATTTAGGGGAGACTGCACGACATAAGGCTGAATCCATCCTTTTTGTCCATTCAGATCTATACAGGAAAAGGAACAAGTACTTTGTTGAGGAGCTTGAGTTCCTCCCACTCCTGACACTAATAAAGGTACTGAGTCTTTAGGCCATTTCTCAGGCCACTCCCTCGCTGTTATAATAGAAGTGTCTGCCCCTGTATCCACTAATCTTGAAAATAGTTGCCCTTGTATTTTAATAGAGAGCAAGGGCTTCCTGGTGTTAATAGCAGCCAACCAGAAAACATCACACTGAACAGTGCTCCCAAACCCTGCATTCCCTCTTACTGTGGTGGTGGCTCCAGGGACCCAGTATGGTGACAAAAGGAGTTAAGCTATTCAGGTTCCTGGAGTTAATACATGAAAGCCCACTGCCTTAAGTAACACTTTAATCTCTCCTTCATAATCTGAGTCAATCACTCCTGGCATCATTTGAATTCCTTTCATTGTTAAACTAGTTGTCCAATCACTAAACCCATCTTTCCCTTGGGTAAGGGTCTATAAACTCCAGTAGTAGCTAGATAAGTAACATCAGACTCCTTAAGAGTTAATTATCTGGTAGTGATAAGGTCCAGGCGTGCACTTCCTGCTGTTGATGCTTGGAGGTGTCCAACATTCCGCTTGATTGGATGAGAAAAGGCTGAGGCTGGGGGACCCAGGGAGTTGTCAGGGTGCCAAGCCTCACACTCCTCTTCCCTTTCCCAATTTTTTCAGATTTAGACTTACACTGATTGGTCCAATGCAGCTCTTTGCCACATCGAGGACAAGGCTTAGTAAGAGTACCATTGGTTCTGACCTTTCTTTTTCTACATTCCTTCTGAAAATATCCTGGCTTGCCACAATTGAAACATAACTTTAACCCTTGTTGCCCTTTCTTGAATCCTACAATTTTCAATGCTCCAAGAGCAGCAGCTGATGCTCTCGAGGATGCATTTCTGTCCCTACATTCTGAAATGCTTTTATATATTCCCCTACCATTGAGGTTTTTCCCTTTAAAGGAGCAAATACAGCCTGACAATCTGTATTAGCATTCTCATAGGCTAGTTGTAATAACACATCTGCTGCTTCTGTATTATCCACCTGTCTACTTACTGCTGTTTGCAACCCATTAATGAATGGTGCATAAGATTCCTGTGCTTTTTGCTTAACTGTAGCAAAAGACCCTGTCCTTTCTCCAGATTCTGGAACCCTTCATCAAGCTTTATGAAGCCTGATGAAACAATCTAGCATCTTGCCTTACCTGGACTTGGGGATCTAAATATAGTAACATGTCTTGCTCAAAAGGAATCTCTGCCCCTAGATTCTCTATTGCCTGCTGTGTGGCTCTTTCCTGATATTCTAACTTCCACACCACATATTGGACAGGGGTCAGCACTGTTTTTATGAGTGCAGCCCAATCCCATGGAGTCATCTGATAACCACTAGCTACTCCCTCCAATATTCCTATAGTAAAGGAACTTTGCAAACCATCTTCTATTATGCTTCACCTAAATTATTTAAAAACCTGATAGGGCAAATACTCATGCACAGATTGTTGACCCAGATGAGTAACAGCTGGGAAAACTCCATAATCTCTAGCTTTCCTAGCTTCTATAAGACAGCCCTCCATAGCTGGGCATTCAGATGCTGAAGAATCCTTCACAAAATGTGGAGGAGGGGGAGGAAAGTCTTCCTCTTCTGATGACAATGGGGGGCAGTTGGTTCCAGAGTCTCTTCCTAAGGGGAAATTGGAGCCACAGTGCTGCTAGGACTGATTTCCTTAGTAGCTGCAATGTTGTAAATACCAGTCATCATAAGAGAAGGGTTGAGGTGGAGAGATTACACCCCAAATCCTTGCATACTCTAAAAGTTTCTCCTACTTTGAGCCACATGTCAGAATCAAATGTACCCTCCTTAAGGAACCATGGGCAGTGATCTTGCACTTCCCCCCAAAGCTGCAACAGCTGTCGCTCCCATACAGAGCATTGAGCTGCTTTCAACAGCTGCCATAAGACTTGCACATAAAGTCACTTATCTTTACAAAGTCCTGACTGACCCCATGCTGTCTTACTGGAAATCCCCTCACAGGCACTAGGTATACTGGCAGCTATCCTAAATTGGGCACCACTGACTGGAGATGAGATAACCAGAGCATACTCTTACTTATGATCCAGATCTCTATTTCCCTTTCTAATTCCCTTTCACATACTGTTACATTGTTGGTCTGTTCGAATCACATCACTGCATATTTGAGTCACATCGATGTGTGTATTCATGCCCCACATTGGGCATCAGTTGCCGACTCTCAGCCTGCCAGGGGTCATCACAACACAATGAACTACAAGCAGACATGGCTTGCAGTGAGGGGGAGCATCACAAGGGAGCAAATGCTCCCAATCTCAAGATGCAGCCCGATTTATTTGCAAAGCAGTTCCCTTGGTGACACTGTGCTTTAGGTAATCATGTCCTTGAGATAGCATCTCTGCTGACCCAGCTTTCTTACTGTTCTGACTATCCATTCACTCCCTTGAGGGGTGGTTTTCCAACCCAGTTCTCCTTTCTCACACATACTTTGTCCTTGGCTGGCCAGGCCACAAGAATGCATATCTCAAGTTACATTTTGTTCATCTACCAAACCCCCAACCCTACAGTGCTGCACCCAGTATGGGAGAGGGACTCAGCACAGGGGTCCTTGCATATGTCCCTTTAGCCCTCTCCCTGGAGTCACAAAGTCTACTGTCTCCTCACACAACTCTTGTCCACTCCTCCTTCCAAAGGAGCGCAGGGTGAGTGGTTGCAAATTATATTTTGTGCATTCATCCTTTAGGAGGGCACCTGGGTTTCTAGCTGACTCCTGTCTTTCCCTGGGTGGTCAGATTCTCGCTGATTTTCATGGCCATATGCTATTTGGACACCTCATCCCAGCTCTTGTATATATAAAACAAAATGAAGTTTCCTTGTACAAAGTTTATATGAAAAAATTCATCATTAGTTACATAAATTTAAACCCATTATTTGTTGGGAATCCTCTCCTTCTTCAACCTTATTCAGACGTGATGAGTACAATCTGTGAAATCTTTTTTTTTTTAAAGAGTAAACACTAAAATTCCTCTTGTTGTTCTGTGTGATATATGAATGGCTATAAGAATAAGTCATGTAAAACAGTAAAGTTCATATCACTTAATGACTCATAAGCTGTCATACTGTATGTGACATTTATCAAGAGAATGTCACTATTTTGCCACATTGTTCCTAAATGCATAAATGAATTTCAGATAACACTAATCAGAGAGGAAAACAAATAAGCTAATGGTAATTGAGGCTACCACTTTGTACGTGGGCACAAGGAATGAGAAGACCTCAACAAAAAGTGTATCATAACTGTGAGGATATTTTTATAAAAGCAAACAATTAGATCATGATAAAAAAGATCAACTCACTGGTGTCTTGATTTCTGGAGAAACAAAAATATGACATGCATATTATTAAATAATATGATAGAGTATTAATGTCTGGCTGTGTTTGAAGGTGGGGAACATATTACAAAATTAAGTGCCTTTCTCCAAGAATATATGTTCTCTCTGAAGTACAATGACATACACTCTCATTTTTACCTCTAAAATGTAAAATATTCTATACTAGATGGGGATAGAACTGAAAACTAAGTTTAATATCATGAAAACAAGAAAGTTCATATTTGACAATATTTAGGGTTTTTGTCTGGGGAAAATGGCTGAGAAAAATGAACAAAGAATTCTATCTTTACTTAAATTTTCTGAACCAAAATCTTCTTGACCTTTGAGTGTCCAGTTATTGTTTGATTCTGAAGGCCCTCTTCATTTAGTCTAAAATGAATTCAGATTTCAAAATGTTTAAAAACCTCATAACCCACCTTGACCCTGTAGATATGTTTATACATTGCAAAATAGTTTTAGAAATTCCTGCGTTATCCACTGAACCCTCAACAAGACAATCTTGGAACTTTTAGGCCTTGTAGCCATTATTTTTCCAAATATGTGACAAGGGGAAAATACAGTTCATTTTCTCGAAAATGTTAGTTAGTGTGTAGCACCTTTCAGAACTGCATTTGTCACACTGGCAGCTGACAGATCTCTACTTAGTTGATAGGTAGGGACTCCTATTATAAACTTCACTAGCCACTCCCATCTCTATCTCCCTGTAACTATACCAGAATTGAGCATTAGCCAGACTGGACTTTGCCACCAACAGAAATGAATTGCAACATTGGGGTTCTCTGAGAAGCCCATTTTCTGTGTGCATGCTTCACTGTATTTTAGGTTGCATTTCACACTTATTGTCAGTGAGGTAATTGTCAGGGTCAGATGAGATACAGAGAGCTGAGGGGTTGCAGTCATCTAAAAATCACTGTGAGAGATCAAGGAAGCAGGAGGATATTTGTATCAGGGCTCAGGCTTTGGGAAAGATGAGGCAGTGAATACTGCAGATAGCCCTTTGGGCCTCCATTGAGGAGGAAAACATTTACTGTTATCTCCTCCAAGAAGTGGAATTTAACTACAGACAAATTTTGTAATGATATCAAACTTATTTTGGGAGAGAAAAAAAAGAAATAGAAGATAACCTATTTATCATATTATAGCTGAAATCTCTAACTGGGAAAAATCACATTAAATATAAAATCTATCTTAAAACAATATCAGGGATGTCAAACTCCCCTAAGCAAAAACTACATAGCTAAAATAAAAATTGCATACACTTTAAAAGATATAATAAGCTGAAGTTTCTTCTTGTGATATAGTGTCATTAAGGGAATTATGAATTCAAACCTCTATCTCTTCAATAAGATCCCCAATCTTCACCACTTGAGGAATTAAACATTATATTGTAAAACAAAATTCCATCATCATCCATTCAGGTGAAAAGCTAGACACTTCACACTGACTTTGTAAATTAAAAATAAATATAAATATCCTCTCCCAAAGATAATTGGACATCTCATTTTGGGAGATTTTACACGGTGAGAGAAAGTGAATAGCTGCATATTCACTTTCATGTCACTCTAAATGTAACCTCAGTAGTTCTAATATCAGGGGGTAAAAGTGACATACTGATGAATTTTCACAGGAGACAATCAAGAAGGTGACAAAATTTACAGTGACAAGATTCCAATGCTTAAGGCATAATATTCAAAAACAAGAAGGACCCATTTTGAAGAAGACAGTAGTGTAGGTTGACCCTGGGCTGCTCCCCTCACAAAAAATACATCAATTGTACATCTATATTTAGAGAAACTTATCTTGAGAGTCAAGTGAGGCAATTGAACAGCCTCTGCACAAACAAGCAGGAGAGAGTGCTACATGGAGAAAGCTGGGAAACCATAGAGAATGTTTTTTCAGATCTGAGGGAACAACCTAGGACCTGAGGAACAGGTGAGTCCCATAGATTACTTTCCCATGAACCTGGATAGTGACTTGAGCTCCATTCATTTTCTATGGCTAACCTGCAGGGCACTACAGCATGTCCCCAATCACCCCCACTGGAGATAGTTCCTGCAGGAAGAGAGTGCCACAGTGTGCATACAAGGGGCCCCTTCACCTGCAGATTGATTCAGCAGGTGCAGCAGGGTGCTGTTTCACACTTCCACCTGGCTGCACACAAAAGGAACTTTCCTGCCTGAGAAGAGTACAGAGCCAACAGAATTTGGGAGTACCCATCTGTATAGCTGTTCTGTCCAAAGAAAGTGCAGATAGTGGGTCTTTCCTTCCTAGAAAGAATAAGGAGCATAAAAAATGCTGTGGTGTCCATACTCATAACTCTTTGGTCCAGACAAAATGCCAAGGTAGTGGGGTACTACTTCATGCACAAGCAAGGGCCTTTCCAGCTGGAGGAAAGTGTAGAGTTGGAGGGACTTTGCGATGTCCACAAGATGTGCTGCTGTGCATGCATTATGCATGAACTCCTGTCCCTCCAGAGGAGAGTTCAGAACTACCAAAGTAGGGCTGTGCATGCTGGTGTAACATGGCTCCACTTGGACAAGAGGCAGAGCTGGACAAGTGTGCAGAGGAGCCCCACCCATACCCTACTCTAACTGCAGACAATTAAAACAAGGCAGAGTGAGAAGGATGCTGCTTTTCATGCTTCAGTGCAGGAGTATCTATCCCCTCCTCAGTGTTTAAAACTACCAAAGTACAGCTGTGTACATGCATGAAAAGCTGCTCCAAACAGAGAAAAGATGAAGCTAGTAGGGCTTTGAGATTGCAGCTCACAAAGTGGCCTCACTTAGACCCTGCTCTGACTGAGGATTACTTATTTATTTATTCATTAATTTTTGGCCAAGACATTCTGGTTTAGATATTGTTATTTACAGAATGTAAGGAAGAAGGTGACCAGGCCAGAGAGGGGTACATATATGTACAAGGCTGAGCTGAAAAGATCAACAACTTCCATATAAGGTAGGGATTTTGTGTACATTGATTTCTACCTCATTTGACAATATCTATTTCTGGTGTATGGAGAGATGATAACCCGTGCATACCTAGGTACCAGCAGCAGGAGATGTCTGAATTGAAAGAATGAGGGTTTACAAAAGTCCAGCAGGTCCTTTCCACTCTCCTAGGAGCCAGTAAATTTATACCTTTCCATTTCCTTTCATCTCCACATCTGCCCGAAGCTCTAGTTGGAAACAACATAGCTTACGGGACACAGCAATCAGGCAGGGCTGTCTGTGGAGCAAGAGTGGTATGGCTGAGCATGCAAGGGACTATACTGCCCATAAAGGAGCAGAAATAGCAAAGTACTGAGATGTGGGCACACAGGATCGCCCAAAAGAAGATGGGGCAGAAGGTGGAGCTTTGAGACCCAAGCTCCAAAAACAACCCAAGCCAGACCCACCCTGCTTCACAGACAGATAATGCAACTGGGCATGCTAAGAAGGAATCAAGCAACTCCACTGAACCATGAAACTCCACACAAATAAGAAGGGCATGGAAACAAACATATGTCTGATTATGCCACCCGGAATCCACCCCTTGAGGCCAGATGACACTTGAGACACCACATGCACCTACCCTGACTACAACCAGCCTGACAAAACTATACAATGCACGGCCTACTAAGAAATCACTCTCTCAACATTGGGAGGGAGAGTTATTTTATCCAACACTTAGTAAAAAACAACAAAAGTCAAACAAAATGGGGAGATCTGAATATGTTCTAATTGAAGGAACAAGGAAAATCTCCAGAGAAAACACCCCAATGAAACAGAGCTTAGTAATTTGCTTGATAAAAAATTCAAAGAAGTGGTCATAAAGATGTTCAAAGAATTTGAGAATAGAGTACAGGAAGTCAGATAACACTTCAACAAACAGATAGAAAACATTAAAAAAGAACCAGAGATGAATGCAATAGCTGAAATGAAATACACAATAGAAGGGATTTAAAGTAGATTAGTTAATACAGAAGAGTAGATTAGTGACCTGAATGACAGAATATTGAAGTCATCAATAAGCACATCAAAACCAAAAAAATAATTTTAAAAAATGAGACTAGTATAAGAGATCTATGGGATAACATCAAATGCCCTAAACTTTGCATTATATGGATTCCAGAAGGAGAAGAGAGAGAAAATGGTAAGAAAGAATATTTGAAGAAATAATCTCTGAAAACTTTCCTAATCTAGGGAAGAAAATAGACATCCAGGTTCAGGAAGCACAGAGAATTCCAAACAAGAAGAACCCAAAGAGACACAAAGCAAGACATAGTCTAATTAAAATGGCAAAGTTAAGGATAAAGAGTCAACCGTAATGGCAGCAAGAATGAAAAGAACAACAACAAAAACAAACAAAAACAAAACAACAACAAAAGCAACATACAAAGGAAACCCCATAAGGTTATAGGCTGATTTCTCAGAAACAACTTTACAAGTCAGAGCATAATGGCAGAATATATTTAAAGCGCTCAAAGAAAGAAATCTACAACCTAGAATACTTTATCCAGCAAGTATATCATTTAGAATTAAAGGAGAGATAAATAGTTTCCCAGACGAAATAAAACAAAAGGAGTTCACCATCACTAAATCAGCCTTACAAGAAATGTTAATGACTCTTCCTTATGCAGAAAATAAAAAGCCATAATCAGAAATAAGAAAACACAGGAAAAGAAAAAAGTCTCACTCCTAAAGGCAAATATACAATAATCATAGTGAATCAACCACTTAAAAAGTTAATAAGAAGGTTGAAAGATAATAGTAGAAAAATTAACTATAACCATAATAAATAATCAAAAGATACATAAAACAGCCTTAGCCAGTTTGGCTCTGCTGTTAGAGCATAGGCCTGTGAACTAATGAGTGGCTGGTTTGATTCCGATCAAGGGCACATAAGTCAGTTGTGGTTAGTCCCCGGCCCTGGTTGGGTTGTGCAAGAGGCAACCAGTGGCCGTGTCTCTCATACATTAATATTTCTCTCTCAACCAGTGGCCGTGTCTCTCATACATTAATATTTCTCTCTCTCTCTCTCTCTCTCTTTCTCCCTTCCTCCCACTCTATCTGATGATAAATGGAAAAATACCCTTGGGCGAGGATAAAAAAATATATACAAAACAAAAATATATGAAACATGACATGAAAAACATAAAAAGGGGAGGTGATAAAAATATAGTGCTGTTAGAATGTGATTGGACTTAAATGCCTATCAGGTTAAAACAGACTGCTATACATATACACAGATATATTAATATATGAACCTTGTGGTAACCATTAACAAAAAACATACAAAAAATCAAAAGAAAGGAAGCCAATAAAACACACACACAAAAATTAATAAATTAATTATAATTAATTCATTAATTAATTAAAAGGAAAGAAGTCAAGAGAAGAAACAACAAAGAACAAAAGTAACCAAAAACAATAAACAAGATGGTAATGAACATATACCAATTAATAATTGCTTTAAATGTAAATGGACAAAATGCTCCAATCAAAAGATATATGGTGGGAGAATGAATTAAAAACCATGACCTATCAATATGCTGCTTATAAAAAAATACACAAGACTGAAAGTGAAGGTATCCAGAAAGATATTCCATATAAAAAGAAATAAAAAGAAAGCTGGGGTAGCAGTGCTCAAGTCAGACAAAATACACCTAAGAAAAACAAAGAGGGAAGATCTCTGGGATACTTGCAACTTTGCCTGGCCTGTGACTCTACCCAGAAGAGTGAGACCAGACATTGTTGTTCAGCTTGGCCCTTTCCATACACATCTAAACTCAACAGAGGAAGCCACAGTCTGCAAAATATTAATATCCACAGGGAGATTTTGGCAGGCTCCAAACTCTGCTCAGACAGCCAAAATGGTGAAACAAAGAAACAAATCTCAAATGTAAGAACATGAGACTTCTCCAGAAGGGCTAAATGAGATGGAGAAAAGCAAGTTATAGGATATAGAGTTCAGAGCAATGATTATGAGGGTGCTCAACAGCATGAGAAAAGATATAAAAACAAGGTATTGGAAACCAAGAATGAAATAGCAGAATAAAGAAGACATTAGAAGGAAATAACCAGCAGATTAAAGGAAGCCAAAAATTGGATCAGCAAATTAGAAGAAAGGGTAGAAGAAAATCACTCAGAGAACCAAAAAGGAAAAAAGAAAAAAAACAGGACAGTCTAAGGGAGCTGTAGGACAACATGAAACATAAAAAACATCCACATCATAGGTGTACCAGAAGAAGTAGAAAGTGAATAAGGGTTAGAGAATTTGTTTGAAGAAATAGTGGCAGAAAACATCTCTAACTCGTTGAAGAAAAAAGGCATACAAGGTCAGGAAGCACAAAGAGGCCCAAGCAAAAAGAACTCAAGGAGGCCCACACCAAGACACATCATAATTAAAATGCCCAAAATTAAGGACTAAGAAAGAATCTTAAAGGAAGCAAATAAATAAATAAATAAATAAATAAATAAATAAATAAATAAAAAGCAACAGGTTACCTACAAAGGAGTTCCCATAAGATTGTCAGCTGATTTCTCAACAGAAACACTAAGGGCCAGAAAGAAATGGCATGAAGTATTTAAGGTAATGAAAAACAAGGATCTGAATCCAAGACTATTTTATCCAGCAGCACTATCATTAAAAACAGAAGGTGAAATAAAGAGCTTCTCACACAAAAAAAGGCTAAGGAAATATATTATCACAAAACTACCATTGAAAGAAATGTTAAAGGGACTTCTGTAATAAGCAGAAGACATATAGAGAGAAACATATGCATAATAAAATGGCAATATGCAAGTATATATCACTACTAACATAAAATGTAAATGGATTAAATGTCCCAATCAAAAGACAGAGTAGCTGAATGGATAAGAAAGCATGGCCCACATATATGTTGTCTATAAGAGACCCACCTCAAAACAAAAGACTCACACAGATAAATGTGAAAGGATGGGGAAAAAATTACAAGCAAATTGAAACAAAGAAAAAGCTGGGGTAGCAATATTCATAACTGATACAATAGACTTCAAAATGAAGACCATAAAAGAGACAAAGAAGGTCACTATATAATATTAAAATGATCAATTCAACAAGAGGATATAACCTTGATAAACATATATGCACCCAATATGGGAGCAACAAAATATATTTTAAAACTCCTGGAGGACTTTAAGGGAGAAATTGACAGCAATATAATCATAGTAGAAGGCTTCAACATCCCACTGACATCACTAGATAGATCCTCAAGACAAAAAATGAACAAGAAAACAGAGACATGAAATGATGTACTGCATCAGACAGATTTTACAGATATTTACAAGGAATTATAGCCCAAAACTGCAGAATATATTTTCTTCTCAAGTGAACATAGGACATTCTTAAAGATAGACCACATGGTAGAACATACACTAAGTCTGTATGGGATCAAGAAAATGGAAATCGTATTGAGCATCTTCTCAGATCACAATGGCATGAAACTAGAGATTAATTACAATAAAAAAACTCAAAACATGGAGACTAAATAGCATGTTACTATACAATGAATGGGTTACCAAAGAGATCAAGGTAGAATTAAAAAAAATTCCTGGAAATCAATGAATATGAAGACACAACAACACAAAATCTATGGGATGCAGTAAAAGCAGTCCTGAGAGGGAAGTTCATAGCATCATAGGCTTACTTCAAGAAATAAGAAAAAATTATAACAAACAAGAAAACGTTCTAACAAACTCACTAGGTCTACAACTTAAAGACCTAAAAAGTAAACAAAAACAACAACAACAAAACAGAGTAAATAAAAGGAAAAAAATAAAGGTCAGAGGGGAAATAAATGATATAGAGACCAACAAGAACAACAATGACAAAACAATTCAAAAGATCAATGAAATCAAGAGCTGGTTCTTTAAGAAGATAGACAAGATGGATGAACCTTTAGCCAGATTCTCCAAGAAACAAAGAGAGAGGACCCAAATAAACAAAATTAGAAATGAAAGAGTAGAAATAACAACTGACACCACAGAAATACAAAGGATTGTTAGAAAATACTATGAACAATTATATGTCCACAAATTGGACAACCTAGGTGAAATGGACAAATTCCTAGAATCAAAGAGTTTCCCAAAACTGAACCAGGAGGTGTCATAAAACCTGAACAGACAACTAACAACTAAGTAAATTGAAACTATAATCAATAAACTACCAGCAAACAAAGACCTGGGTGTAGACAACTTCACAGGGGCGTTTTACCAAACATTCAAAGAATAACTAAAACCTATTCTCCTCAAACTATTCAAGAGGAAGGAAGACTTCCAAGCTCTTTTTATGAGGCCAGCATAATCCTAATTCCAAAATCAAATAAAGACACTGCAAAGAAAGAAAACTACAAGCCAATATCCCTGATGAACATAGATGCTAAAATACTCAACAAAATATCAGCAAATTGGATCCAGCTACATATTTAAAAAATTATTCACTATGACCAAGTGAGATTCATCCCAGGGAAGCAAGGCTGGTGCAATATTCGCAAATCAATAAATGTGATACACCACATAAATAAAATGAAAGATAAAAATCATATGATCTTCTAAATAAATGCCTAAAAAACATTGGACAAAGTACAACAGCCATTTCTGATAAAAAATGTCAGCAAAGTGCAAATAGAAGGATCACATCTCAACATAATAAAAGCCATATATAACAAACCTACAACCAACATCATACTCAATGAGCAAGAACTATAAGTTTCCCTCAAGAACAGGAACAAGACAAGAATGTCCATTTTCACTACTCTTATTCAACAAAGTACTAGAAGTCTGAGTCAAGCAATCAGACAAGAAGAAAAAATAAAAGGCATCCAAATTGGAAATGAGGACATAAAACTGTCATTTTTCGCAGATGACATGATATTATACATAGAAAACCCTAAAGACTCCATTAACAAGCTACTAGATTTAATAAATGAATTTGGCAAAGTAGCAGGATACAAAATCAACATCCAAAAATAGTTGGCATTCTTATACACCAATAATGAACACACAGAAAGAGCAACTGAAAAAACAATCCCATTTACCATACCAACAGTAAAGTTAAGATACTAAGGGATAAACTTAACAAAATAAGTGAAGGACCTGTTCACAGAAAACTACAGGACATTGACACAAAGAAATAAAGGAAGATATAAAAAAGTGGAAGCATATACCTTGTTCATGGATTAGAAGAATTAACATCATTAAAATGTCCATACTACCCAAAGCAATCTATAGATTCAATGCAATCCCCATCAAAACACCAACAACATATTTCACAGAACTAGAACAAATACTCCAAAAGTTTATCTGGAACCAAAAAAACACTGAATGGCCACAGCAATCTTGAAAAAAAACAAAACAAAGTTGGAGGGATCACAATACCAGATATCAAGTTGTACTACAAAGTCTTTGTAATCACAACAGCCTAGTTCTGGCACAAGAACAGGCATATAGATCAATGCAACAGAATAGAGAAGCCAGAAATTAAACCAAGAAATTATGCTCAACTAATATTTAACAAAGGTAGGAAGAACATACAATGGAGTAAAGATAGTCTCTTTAATAAATGGTGTTGGGCCCTGGCCAGTTTGGCTCAGTGGTTAGAGCGTCGGCCTGCGGTACAGAGAGACCCAGGTTCGGTTCCCGCTAAGGGCATGTACTTCAGTTGCAGTTTGTCCCCGGCCCTGGTTGGTCGTGTGGGTGGCAGCCACTCGATGTGTCCCTTTCACATCGATGTTTCTCTCTCTCTCTTCCTCTCTCTCCCTCCCACTCTATCTGGACAAAAAATGGAAAAATGTCCTCAGGTGAGGATAAAAAAAATAAAAATAAAAAATAAAATAAATGGTGTTGGGCCTGATAGTGTGGTTCAGTGAATTGAGCATTGTCCCATGGACTGAGAGGTCCCAGTTTGTTTTCTGGTCAGGACACATATCTGGGTTGCCGAACTGATCCCCAGTAGGGTGCGTGCAAGTGGCAGCTGATTAAACGATGTTTCTCTCTCACATCGATATTTCTCTCTCTCTCTCTCTGTAAAAAAAATCAGTAAAATAATATATTTAAAAAACATATATGGTTTTGGGAAAATTGGACAGCTACATGGAAAAAAGAATGAAGCCAGATCACCAACTTATACCATACACAAGAATAAACTCAAAATGCATAAAATCTTAAATTCTACTCATGAAACCATACAAATCCCAGAAGAAAATGTAGCAGCAAAATCTCAGACATTACACAGCAGAATTTTCACCGATTCATTGCCTAGGGCAAGAGAAACAAAAAGAACAATTAATAAATGGGACTACATCAAACTGAAAAGATTCTGCACAGCAAAAGAAACCAGCATCAAGATGGAAAGGGAGCCCACTGTATGGGAGAACGTAATTGTCAATGATACATCAGAAAAGGGGTTACTATCCATAATATCTAGAGTACTCATACAACTCAACAAAAGGAAGACAAACAATCCAATTAAAAAATGGGCAGAGTTCCTGAATAGATACCTCTTCAAACAGGACATACAAATGGCCAAGAGACATATGAAAAAAATGTTCAACATCACTAATCACCAGAGAGATACAAATTAAAACAACTATGAGTTATCACCTCACACCTGCCAGAATGGCTGCCATCAACAAACCATCACACAACAAGTGCTGGTGGAGGATATGGAGAAAAGAGGATTCTAGTACACTGTGGGTAGGAACACAAACTGGAGCAGCCAGCATAGAAAACAATATGGTGTTTTCTCAAAATATTAAAAATGGAGCTGCCATCTGTCCCAGTGATCCCACTTCTAGGAATATATCCTAAGAAGCCAGAGACACCAATCAGAAAGAATATATGCACTCTTATGTTCAGAACAGTGCTATTTACAATAGCTAAGATCTGGAAATAGCTCAAGTGTCCATCAGTAGATGAGTGGATGAAAAAGCTGTGGTACATATACACAATGGGTTACTATGCAGCTGTAAGGAGGAAAGATCTCTTACCCTTTGAGATGACATGGAGGGACACAGAGAGTATTATGATAAGTGAAATAAGCCAATCAGAGAAAGACAAATATCACATGGTCTCATTTTTTATGGAGTATAATGAACAAAATAAGCTTATGAGCAATATAGACCCAGAGACATGGAAGTAGGGAACAGATTGACAAACCTCAGGGGAAGAAGGGGGGAGTGTGGGAAGAGATAAACCAAATAACTTATATACATATACAGTTGTCCCTCATTTATCATGGTTCATCCGTTCCAGACTCTAGTGGTTGCACCTGGCGTTGAAGGCTTCCTGGGGTGCTCGAATACATAGGCCTACAGTCCATACGTACTGCAATTTTAATTTTAATTGTAATACAGAAGTGTATAATTGACTCACACAACCGAGCATGCGCTGTATCATTTTCACTCTCTCGATCAACTTTTTAATGAATATGTTTGAAAAAAATGCGATAGAGTGAAGCCGCGAAAGTTGAAGAGCGAAGTGGCGAGGGACGACTGTATGCACAACCAATGGACACAGATAACAATACTGTAAAGGCTGGGGTGGGGGGATGAGAGCAGGGAGGAGGGTTTCAATACAGGAAAATTGAGAAACATCTGTAACAAAAATGAATTAATTTAAAAAATTAAAAAACAAAAAAAACAATTTACCAAAAAAAAAAAAAAAAAAAAAAGAATGAAATACCTGGGAATAAACTTGACCATGGAGATGAAACCTCTACTCTGAAAAACTATAAGACATTGAAGAAAGACACTGAAAAGGACACA
The DNA here is from genome assembly GCA_030848825.1 of Tadarida brasiliensis. Classification (NCBI taxonomy): domain Eukaryota; kingdom Metazoa; phylum Chordata; class Mammalia; order Chiroptera; family Molossidae; genus Tadarida; species Tadarida brasiliensis. The sequence continues at coordinate 53,801,087 of CM061280.1, forward strand.
CATAATATATATATATATATATATATATATATATATATATATATACACACACATATACCGTGTACCGTGTTCATGGATAGGGAAGATTAATATTGTTACAATGACCATACTACCAAAAGCAATGGACATATTCATTGCAATTCCTATCAAAATATCAATGTCATTCTTCCAAGAACTGAAACAAATAATCCTAAAATTTATATGGAACCACAAACAACTCCAAATTGTCAAAGCAATCTTGAGAAAGGAGAACACTGGTGGAGGTATCATTCTCCCTGATCTCGAATTACACTACAAAGTTATAATAATCAAAATAGTGTGGTACTGGCGCAAAAACAGACTCATGGATCGGTGGAACAGAATAGACAGCCAAGACATAAACCCTTGCTCATGTGGTCAACTAATCTATGCCAAAGGAAGTAAATATATATACACCAGAGTAACAATGTTCTCTTCAAAAAGTGGTGCTGGGAAAACTGTACGGATATATGGGGGAAAAAATGAAATTGGACCAGTCTCTTACACCACATACAAAATAAACTCAAAATGTGTTAAAGACTTAAATATAAGGTCTGAAACCATAAAATTTCTAGACGAAAACATCAGAAGTAAACTATCTGACATCAGTCTGAGTAATATCTTTGTGGAGATATCCCCTTGAGCAAGGCAAATTAAAAAATACACAAATGGGACTACATCAAATTAAAATTTTTCTGCACAGTGAAGGAAACCTTCAACAAAACCAACAGGCAACCTACTGACTGGGATAATATATTTGCAAATTATATATATGATTCATATCTAAAATGTAAAAGAAACTCATAAACTCAATAACAAAATAATAAACAATATGATAGGAAAATTGGCAGAGGATATGAAAATACATTTCTCCAAAGAAGACATACAGATGGTCAACAGACATATGAAAAAATGCACAAAGTCACTAATCATCAGGGAAATGTGAATCAAAACCACAATGAGATACCACCTCACACCAGCCAGAATGGCTATTATCAAAAAATCAACAAATAACATGTGTTGGTGAGGAAGTGAAGAAAAGGAAAACCTCATGCACTGTTGGTGGGACAGCAAACTGGAGCAGCCCCTATGAAAAGCAGTATGAAGATGCCTCAAAAAAATTTTTAAAATAAATAAAAATAGATATACCAAGCGACCAAGCAATTCCACTTCTGGGTATTTATCCAAGTAAAATGAGAACACTAAATCAAAAGGTATATGCATCTCTATGTTCACTGCAGTATTATTTACAATAGCCAAGACATAGAAACAACCTAGATACTGTAAATATATAAATGGATAAAGAAGATGTGGCATATATACACAATGGAACATTGTACAGCAATAAAAAAGAATAAAGTCTTGCAATTTGCATCACCATGAATAGATCTAGAGGGAATTATGCTAAGTAAAATAGGTCAGTCAGAGAAAGACAAATATCATATGGTTTTACTTATATGTGGCATACAAAAAAACAAACAAATAAACAAACAAGAAACACAAAAACACTCATAGAAACAGAAACCAAAGGGATGGTTACCAAAAGGGAGGTGGTGGTGGGGTGGGTGAACAGGAGAAGGGGAATTTAGTCAGTGATAGTGTGATAAGTTTACACCATGACTTGATTATTAGAATTAATGGGATGGTCACATTGTAAGGTAAAAAAAGGTCAAATCACTATATTGTACATCTGAAGCTAATATAACCAATATAATATTTTATACTAATTATACTTCAATAAAAAAATTAAAAACAAATCAACAACAGCAGCAGCAAAACAAAACAGGAAGAACCTGACAGAACCAAATAATCTTGGTGACCCATCCACAGGTTCCCTGACAATAGCTTCACTTTTGGAACAAAGAATGATCAAGGCAGAAATGTGAAAATCAAATAGAAACAGGAGCACTTTAAAAAGGCCCTAAGTTTGACATAAAGCTAGGAACAAATCACTTTATAGTCTTCTGTGAGACTGGCCCTTCATGTATCAGTGGAACATCACAGGTGACTGGATTAAGGGGGTCTCAAATGCCATCACTACCATCTTGCTCATCTGGGCTGTAAATTTAAGGCCCATCTATCTGTGTGATGCTGGACTGGAAAGTCTCAGCATTGGAGACTATAAATCATCAACACCTTAGTATGAATGTTTTATGTTATTCACTGGACAGTACATTACAAAACAGGAATAAATGTATAGTCTAAACATTCTTCCTGGATGATCATATTCAATCCCAAAATTTAAAATAGTTTATATGCCAACCACTTTCCAAATTTTGTCTCAAGCTCTGACATTCCTCCTAAACTCTTGGTTTGTACATACAATTGTCTTTTTGTCTTTTTTTTGACAATTCTATTTGAATCTTAAATTTAACATGTTCACCATCTGACCAGTTGCTCAGACTAAATAACTCAAGAAACATTATTGATTCCGCTATGCTTCTAATCTTCATCCCTTCTAGTTCATCATAAAATGCTGTTGGATCTTCCAAATATATCTCAAATCCATCTACTTATCTGAACCCCCACTGTCACGAACCTAATCCAAGTCACTGTCATAATTTACCTATATCATTGCAATAGCCTCCTTATATATCTCTCTGCTTCCTCTGTTGTCCTTCTACAGTACAATTTCGACCCAAAGGCCAGAGTGATTTTTTAAAGTAAAATGGATGCATTCACTCCTATGATTAAAAATCTTCCAATGTCAGTCAGCCCAAAATGCCAAGAAAAAACTACAAACTCTAAACCATGGCCAGTAAGAACCTTGTTTGACCTACCTATACTCTCCTTGTTTCTATTCCTGGAATATGCAAATATCATTTCCATCTCAGGGCCTATACACTTGGTATTATCTCTACCTGTAACATGTAGATTTTTGCAAGGACAGTTCCTAGTCTGTAAGACTGCAGGTAAGTGACATAATCAGAGAGTTCTTTCTTGGTCACCTAATTTAAATATTATTTTAGTCACTCTTTGTCATATTCCCACTCTTTATAGCATGTATTACTAACTAATTTTTTCTCTTCATTGTTTTACACAGCTTCATTCCTGCCCCAAAATGAGAACATTAGCTGCATAAAGCAAAGACCTTATTTGCATCACTCATCACTTTAATCTCCAGAATTTACTGCATTTAAAAAAAAAAAGGGTTTGAAACAGGTAAGTTTTGTTTTTTTAATTAATTATTTTTTAAAATTTTTTCAATTACATTTTACTTTCAGTATTATTTTAAATTGGTTTGAAGTGTACAGCATAGTGATTAGACAATCATATACTTTACAATGTGCCCCCCCTCCCGATATTTCCAGTACTCACCTGGCATCATATATAGTTACCACACTATTACTGACTATATTCCCTATGTTGTACTTTGTAACTCTATGACAATTCTGTAACTACCAATTTGTACTTCTTAATCCCTTCACCTCTTTGACCCAGTCACCCAATCATCCTCCCCTTTGGTAATTACCAGTTCAGTCTCTGTGTCTATGAGTCTGTTTCAGTTATATTTGTTCATTTTTTGTTCTTTAGATTCCATACATAAGTGAAATCATATGATATGTGTCTTTCTCTGACAGACTTATTTTACTGAATAATACCCTCTGGGTCCACAGGTAAGTTTTTTCTTCATCACCATTTATCCCCTCTATGCCCTCTTCCATCTCCACCCACCCCCATCACCACACTGTTGTCCATGTCCATGAGTTCTCTCTCTCTCTTTTATTGCTCCATCTCTCCACCCCCCGCAACAATCCCCCAATCAGAGCTGTCTGTCTGCTCTCTATCTGTGAGCCTGCCTCTATTCTTCTTGGAAGTTCAGTTTGCTCATTAAATTCCACATATGAGTGAAATCATATGGTACTTGTCCTTCTCTGACTGGCTTATTTCATTTAGCATAATGTTCTCCAGGTCCATCCATGCTGTCACAAAGGGTATTTTTTCTTCTTTTTTTTTTGGCAGAGTAGTATTCCATTGTGTAAATGTACCACAGCTTTTCTATCCACTCATCTACTGATGGAAACTTGGGCTGCTTCCAAATTTTGGCTATTGTAAATAATACTACAATGAATATAGGGGTGCATGCATTTTTTCGAATTAGTGTTTTGGGTTTCTTCAGATAAATTCCCAGAAGTGGAATCACTGGGTCATAGGTAGTTCCATTTTTAATTTTTTGAGGTAACTCCATAATGCTTTCCACAGTGGCTGCACTAATCTGCCTTCCCACCAACAGTGCACAAGGGTTCCCTTTTCTCTATATCTTTGTCAATACTTCTTGCTTGTGGATTTATTGATGGTAACCATTCTGGCAGGTTTGAGGTAATATCTCATTGTGGTTTCAATTTGCATCTCTCTGATGATTAGTGATATTGACCATCTTTTCATATGTCTATTGGCCATCTGTATGTTCTCTTTGGAGAAATGTCTATTCAGGTACTTTGCCCATTTTCTATTTGGATTGTTTGATTTTTAGTGATGAGTTGTATAATTTTCTATAAATTATGAATATTAACCCCCTTATCATATGTGTAATTGGCAAATATGTTAAACAGACAAATAGATCAATGGAACAAAATAGAAAGCCCAGAAATAAATCTACACCTTTATAGTCAGTTGATATTTGACAATGGAGGCAAAAAGTTACAATGGACTAACGATAGTCTATTCAATAAATGGGTTGGGAAAATTGGACAGATGCATGCCAAAAAGGAAAATGAAACTAGACCACCTTCCTTACACCTCTTACAAGAATAAACTCAAAATGGTTTCAAGACTTAAATTTTAGACCTGAAATAATAAAAATCCCAGGAGTAAACATAGGCAGTAAAATCTTGGACATTTTTCATAGCAGTATTTTTTTTTCTGATATATCTCCTCAGGCAGTGGAAACAAAAGGAAAAATAAACAAATGGGACTACATGAAACTAATGAGATTTTACACAGCAAAGGAAACCATCAACAAAATGAAAAGACAACCCACTGAATGTGTAAGTTTTTGATGAAAGTTTTTGAGCTATACATGGATTCAATCCTATGGGCTGGGAGGGAGAAAGATGGTCTTTGCTGAATATATTTATTTCACCTTAGACCTCAGAATGCCCTTGATTCAGACCATCAATGACAAACAACTTGAGATACTATCAGTGAAAACTGATGTCATTGTTTTTCCATATTCTGAGAAATTGTCAATGTGTTCTCTATCACATATCTCAAAAAAAAAAAAAAATCGCTCCTTTCTCCTAACACTACCTATTTCAGCTTCCTTTCTGGGTGGCTTTAGAGGAAATTATTTCTTGAGGCAAGCAATCTCTGTATCATTAGCACAAAGTAATTCTTAATATAATGGGCTTTAATTGTCTTTAATTATTTTATATCTGAATTACCATACACTGCAGGACATTTAGAATCATAACAATAACATATATTATTATAGTGGTTTATTAAAGTACTACACTCAGCTTTAACTTTTGAGAATCACTCTGAGGTCTATCAGTGCCTGTAAATCATTCTAAGCTTACAAGAGAAGTTGAAAGTGCAATGGCATCCTGCAAGAGAAGTTGAAAGTGCAATGGATATAACACATAAACATTTTTCAAATTAATTTCTATTAAGGCCTGGTGCTTTATCCCTACTTTCATCTGCTTGAGTTATTATGAAATTTAAATAGTCAATTCATTAATCAGCAACATGGTAAACTACCTTTAAAATTAATAATAAATTAATATTTTTATATTTCAACATTAAAATAATTATATTTCTATCATAAGGCATCACAGAAGTTAGTGAACATAAAGAAATATCAGCTGTATTATTATTCATCCTCAGGTGTAGAAGGATTTGAATGCTACAGATTTCAAAGAAAGATTGATTATTTTAATCCAAGGCTAGAATCTATCTCCCCATATCCTGTTAGCCTATGTATCAGCAAAGGGCTAATTAAGCCATAAGTGTTGCTAGTTATAGTGAAGGTGGTGTAAGAAGAATGCTAGATATAATACCTACCTGTGAGGGATAAGTTTTAGTCACATTCCATCATTTCCAACAATGGACTGTATTGAATGCCATAATATTTTATTTATTTATGCAGACACAGATAGAATGTACAGTAACCTCATTGAAAAGGAAGTGATCCACGTAAATAAACTTGCTTCAGCAGATGGGAAGTTCAGTATAAGGACTTCCTTTGGAGCTTGGTTCCTTGGTATGTAACAGTTGGTTATACTCTCTCAGAAACCTGCTCCTGTGCTGTGTCACCTCCCCAATAGCTGAAATATCTCTTGAAGGAAGTAGTATCCAAATAAATCCAAGTTTGATCTAGCACCACAGGAAAGCTGCTATAGTCTAATATCTGTTTTAAAAACACCATAGACAGTAAACAATTGAGACTGCACCTAAAAACTTCATTTCAGGTAACTAATGACTGTAAATAGCAGGGGGCTGTAAAAGAGCCTATGAATAAAATGTGAACTCAAGTTTTCAACACTACTTCACAAGTGTTAGACTATGATTTCATTTGATTTCTCTCTCAATGCAGTGTTTCTACGGACCCTGAGCTTCTGTCTTGAGCCAAATTATTACTAGGCCACACTTTCGTTATACCCTACCCTCTGTCAATCCAATTCATGTGATTCATCTCTTTAAGGTCAGTGCAATGTCAGCTCATTAAGGATCTAATACACTTTACAGATAATAGCAAGAATACAACATTCAGGAAACACTTGATATTTCCAAAGCCCTACACTTTCTCTGCCAACAACCCCCAAGCTAACTTAATCTTCACTATATTTACCTAAAACACAATTGCATATTGATTATTTTTTGACTTTCTGTCTTGTTATTATAAAACTACACTAATTATATATTGCACTTAGCAAGTAAAGGTGACCTTAAAACTCTCAGATAATGTCTTTAGGATCTCAGTTTGGGTAAACTCATAGAAACGAACATGAGGAAATGGAAAGTAATGATTATATTGTGATTATCCATTATACATTGATAACTATATTACAAATATTTTATATATTTCCCATTTAATGAGCATAAAAAGGTTATCATTGGGTTGTTATAACCGTTCTTGTTATAAAGAAGAGGAAACATTCTCAGAAATGGAAATTATTGTCCCAAATCACATAGCTAAGGAACTTATCAGACAAGATTTGAGTAAAAGTCTGAGTGCAAACCCATAAATCTTTCCACTTTACCACATGGTTTCTTATCACCTGCTTCAAACTAGCTTCTCTAATAACTCTAGAAATCACTAACCACTGACAGATCAATATCTCATAAAAAAAAATTTTTTTCCTTTTATTTTTTTTATTAATTTATTTTTGTTACAGTTGTATCTCTTTTTCACACCCTCCTCATTGACACCCTCCTCCCCCTCCCTCCCTGTCTCGTCCCCAGTTTTGTTGTCCATGTCCATTGGTTATGAGTACATGTGTACAAGTTCTGTGGTTCATCGCTCCCCTCCCCCACACCCTCTTCTGGCAATTGTCGGTCTGTACCCTACTTCCACGTCTCTGGGACTACCTTTTTCCTCAGACTGTGATGTTCATTATACTCCAGAAATAAGTGAGATAATATGATATTTGTCTTTCTCTGCTTGGCTTGTTTCGCTTAGGATAATAGTTTCCAGGTCCTCCCATGTCGTCTCAAAGGATAAGAGATCCTTCTTTATTACAGCTGCATAGTACTCCATTGTGTATATGTACCACAGCTCTTTTATCCATTCATCTACTGATGGATACTTGGGTTGTTTCCAGATCTTAGCTATTGTAAATAGCACTGCTATGAACATGGGAGTACATACATTCTTTCTGATTGGTGTTTCAGGCTTCTTAGGGTATATTCCTAGGAGTAGGATCACTGGGTCAAATGGTAATTCAATTTTTAATTTACAAAAAATAATTTTATATCAGATGTAAAAAATAGCTTTTAAAACTGGGTCTGGGGGGGCAGAAAAATGGCGGCGGAGTGAATGGAAGCTACACAGACCATCTCCCAGGACCAAACTGGAATTACAACTAAAATAAGGACAAATCGTCGGGAAAAAGCAACAGAAAAGCAGCTTGCGAGGACGATACAACCAGGGACACTGACTCGATCCTGGTAGGATTGCGAGGGCGCGAGAGGGGGGCTGGGAACCCACGGACAGCAACGGCCTTAGCCCCTTAGCCGGAGCGGCGCCCGCCCTCGGGGTTGGAGTGGCGCCAGCTCCACCGTGCTGGGACGGGGCAGAGAGTGCTGAAATCCGCCCCAGCTACACCGCGCGGGGACGGGGCAGAGAGTGCTGAAATCCGCCCCAGCTACACCGCGCGGGGACGGGGCAGAGAGTGCTGAAATCCGCCCCAGCTCCACCGCGCTGGGACGGGGCAGAGAGTGCTGAAATCCGCCCCAGCTACACCGCGCTGGGACAGGGCAGAGAGTGCTGAAATCCGCCCCAGCTACACCGCGCGGGGACGGGGCAGAGAGTGCTGAAATCCGCCCCAGCTACACCGCGCGGGGACGGGGCGGAGAGTGCTGAAATCCGCCCCAGCTCCACAGCGCTGGGACGGGGCGGAGAGCGCCGAAATCCGCCCCAGCTGCACCGCGCGGGGACGGGGCGGAGAGCGCCGAAGTCCGCGCCAGCTGTACTGCGCGGGGACGGGCCGGAGAGCGCCGAAGTCCGCGCCAGCTGCACCGCGCGGGGACGGCGCAGAGAGCGCTGAAGTCCACGCCAGCTCCACCGCGCAGGGCCGGGACAGAGCGCTAAAATAGCCGCAGCCACTCACCTGGGCTCCGGCAGAGGGAGGGCGGACTGGACTGGAACTGAGTGGGGACACCTGGGATTTGGAGGGCGCTCAGAGTTTTTACTGAGTTGCGGCCACCCAGGACTGTGGCCTGGTCGTCTTACTCCACCCCAGGGCTCTGGGGAGAGGCTGCAGCCCGTCCCTCGGAGAACCATTCACACCCTAGAGGGCCATTGAAATGCAAACTGAGGCACATTAACTACTAGCATCTGCCCTACCCCCTGGAAATCCTCTCACACTGAACACCTGAGGGAGGTTTTCATTCAACTGAAAACCCAAGGCTCTTCAAGCAACCACAACTAATAGCCTCTAGGCAAAAAGCTAGAGGATAACTTAACCTTTGCTGGGCTTGCAAATATACCCTGGAAAGTAAGACTCCAGGGTGCTGTTTAACGTGGGCCCTCCCACGCTCATCCAAACCCAGTAGAGGGAGCCACAAACAACAGAACACCAACATCCACAGGAAGATTTGGCAGGCTCCAAAAACCACTGAGATAGCCAAAATGGGGAAACAAAGAAACAGAGCCCAAATGAAAGAACAAGAGACCTCTACCGAAGATGAGATAAATGAAACGGAATTAAGTAAGTTAACAGAGCTAGAATTCAGAGCCATGATCTTGAGGAAGCTCAACAGCATGAGTAAGGACATCAACACCTTGAGTAAAGACATCCACACCATGAGCAAAGACATAGAAACACTGAAAACCAACCAAGTGGAAATGAAGAAGCAGCAAGAAGAAATGAAGCAGCAGCAAGAAGAAATGAAGAATGACATATCAGAAATGAAGAACACATTGGAAGGACTAAACAGCAGAGTAGAGGAAGCTGAGGACCGGATCAGTGAATTAGAAGACAGGGTAGAAAAAATCAACCAATCAGAAAACCAAAAGGAAAAAACAATGAAAAAACAGGAAGACAGCTTAAGAGAATTGTGGGACAACTGGAAACGTAATAATATTCGCATAATTGGAGTCCCTGAAGAAGAAGAAAATGAGCAAGGGTTAGAGAAAATATTTGAAGAAATTATGACAGAAAACTTCCCTAATTTGGTGAAGAAAGAAGGTATTCAAGTTCAAGAAGCACAGAGAGTCCCAAGTAAGAAGAATCCAAACAGGCCCACACCAAGACACATAGTAATTAAAATGCCAAAAATTAAAAACAAAGAGAGAATCCTCAAGGCAGCAAGAGAAAAGCAACAGGTTACCTACAAAGGAACCCCCATCAGGCTATCAGCTGACTTCTCAACAGAAACACTACAGGCCAGAAGGGAATGGCATGAAGTAATCAAGGTCATGAAAAACAAGAATCTGAATCCAAGACTACTCTACCCAGCAAGGCTGTCATTCAAAATAGAAGGTCAAATAAAGAGCTTCTCAGACAAAAAAAGGCTAAGGGAATACATTAGCACCAAACCAGCACTGCAAGAAATGTTAAAAGGACTGCTGTAATTAGTAGAAGAAATAGGAAGGAAAGTAGAACCACACTGAACAAAAATGGCAATAAATAAGTACATATCAATAGTCACCTTAAATGTAAATGGATTGAATGCTCCGATAAAAAGACACAGAGTAGCGGATTGGATAAGAAAGCATAACCCATATATATGCTGCTTACAAGAGACCCATCTCACAACAAAAGACTCACATAGGCTGAAAGTGAAGGGATGGAAAAAAATCTTCCAAGCAAATGGAAAGGAAAAAAAAGCTGGGGTAGCAATACTCATATCTGATAAAATAGATTTCAAAACGAAAGCCATTACTAGAGACAAAGAAGGTCACTATATAATATTGAAAGGATCTATCCAACAGGAAGATATAACCTTGGTAAACATATAAGCACCGAATATAGGAGCACCAAAATATATTAAAAATCTGCTGGAGGACTTCAAAGGAGAAATTGACAGCAATACAATCATAACAGGGGACTTCAACACCCCGCTGACATCACTGGATAGATCCTCTAGACAAAAAATTAACAAGGACACAGAGACTCTAAACGAAGCACTAGACCAAATGGATTTAATAGATATTTACAGAGAATTGCACCCCAAAACTATAGAATTCACATTCTTCTCAAGTGCACATGGGACATTCTCAAAGATAGACCACATGTTAGGACACAAACGAAGCCTCTACAAGTTCAAGAAGATTGAAATCATATCAAGCATCTTCTCAGATCACAATGGCATGAAACTAGAAATCAATTGGAAAAAGAACATGCAACGACATTTGAATACATGGAGGCTAAATAGCATGTTATTAAACAATGAATGGGTTACCGAGGAGATCAAGGAAGAAATTAAAAACTTCCTGGAAACCAACGAAAATGAACACACAACAACACAAAATCTATGGGATGCAGCGAAAGCAGTTCTGAGAGGGAAGTTCATAGCACTACAGGCCCACCTCAAGAATCAACAAAAATTTCTAATAGACTATCTAACCTCACAACTTAAAGAACTAGAAAGCAAACAAAAAGAAAACCCCAGAGCAAATAGAAGGAAGGAAATAGTAAAGATCAGAGCAGAAATAAACGACATAGAGACCAGAGAAACAATTCAAAGGATCAATAAAACAAAGAGCTGGTTTTTTGAAAAGATAAACAAGATTGATGGACCCTTAGCTAGACTCACCAAGAAACAAAGAGAGAGAACCCAAATACACAAAATCAGAAATGAAAGAGGAGAAGTAACAACTGACACCACAGAAATACAAAGGATCATTAGCAAATACTATGAACATTTATATGGCAACAAATTCGACAATCTAAGTGAAATGGACAAATTTCTAGAAACACATAGTCTCCCAAAACTGGACCGGGAAGAGATAGAAAACTTGAACAGACCAATAACAGCTGAGGAAATTGAAGATGTAATCAAGAATCTCCCAGCAAACAAAAGCCCAGGCCCAGATGGCTTCACGGGGGAGTTTTACCGAACATTCAAAGAAGAACTAACACCCATTCTCCTCAAACTATTTCAAAAAATTCAAGAAGAAGGAAGACTTCCAAACTCGTTTTATGAGGCCAGCATAATCCTAATTCCAAAACCAGAAAAAGACACTACAAAGAAAGAAAACTACAGGCCAATATCCCTGATGAATGTAGATGCCAAAATCCTAAACAAAATACTAGCAAATCGGATCCAGCAATACATCAAGAAAATTATTCACCATGACCAAGTGGGATTCATCCCAGGGATGCAAGGCTGGTTCAACATTCGCAAATCAATAAATGTGATACACCACATAAACAAAATGAAAGATAAAAACCACATGATCATATCAATAGATGCTGAAAAAGCATTCGACAAAATCCAGCACCCATTCCTGATAAAAACGCTCAGCAATTTGGGAGTAGAGGGATCATATCTTGATATAATAAAGGCCATATATGAAAGACCTACAGCCAACATCATACTCAATGGGCAAAAACTAAAAACATTTCCCTTAAGAACAGGAACAAGACAGGGATGCCCACTTTCGCCACTCTTATTTAACATAGTACTGGAAGTCTTAGCCACAGCAATCAGACGTGAAGAAAAAATAAAAGGAATCCAAATTGGAAAGGAAGAAGTGAAACTGTCATTATTCACAGACGATATGATATTATATATAGAAAACCCTAAAGACTCCATCAAAAATCTACTAGACTTAATAAATGAATTTGGCAAAGTAGCAGGATACAAAATTAATGTCAAGAAATCAATGGCATTCTTATACACCAATGACGAACTCACGGAAAGAGAAACTAAAAAAACAATACCATTTACCATCGCGGCAAAAAAATTAAGATACCTAGGAATAAACCTAACCAAAGAAGTAAAGGACCTATTTGCAGAAAACTACAGGACATTGAAAAAAGAAATAGAGGAAGATATAAAAAAGTGGAAACACATACCTTGTTCATGGATTGGAAGAATTAACATCATTAAAATGTCCATATTACCCAAAGCAATCTATAGATTCAATGCAATCCCCATCAAAATACCAGTGACATATTTCACAGAACTAGAACAAATATTTCAAAAGTTCATATGGAACCACAAAAGACCCCGAATAGCCACAGCAATCTTGAAAAAGAAGGGCAAAGTAGGTGGGATCACAATACCGGATATCAGCTTATACTACAAAGCCACTGTAATCAAAACAGCCTGGTACTGGCACAAGAACAGGCATATAGACCAGTGGAACAGAACAGAGAATCCGGAAATTGACCCAAGACATTATGCTCAATTAATATTTGACAAAGGTGGCAAGAGCATACAATGGAGTAAAGATAGCCTCTTTAATAAATGGTGTTGGGAAAATTGGACAGCTACATGCAAAAAAATGAAACTAGACCATCAGCTTACACCCTACACAAGAATAAACTCAAAATGGATAAAATACTTAAATGTGACTCGTGAATCCATAAAAATCCTAGAAGAAAATGTAGGCAACAAAATTTCGGACATGATACGCAGTAGAATCTTCACTGATACATCACCTAAGGCAACAGAAACAAAGGGAAAAATGAACACATGGGACTACATCAAACTCAAAAGCTTCTGCACAGCAAAAGAAACAACCATCAAAACAGATAGGGAACCCATTCCATGGGAGAGCATAATTGCCAATGACACATCAGATAAGGGGTTAATTTCCAAAATATACAGAGTGCTCATACAACTCAACAAAAGGAAGACAAAGAACCCAATTAAAAAATGGGCAGTGGAACTAAATAGACACCTCTCCAAAAAGGACATACAAATGGCTAAGAGACACATGAAAAAATGCTCAACATCATTAATCATCAGAGAGATGCAAATTAAAACAACAATGAGGTATCACCTTACACCTGTCAGAATGGCCGCCATCAACAAATCATTAAACAACAAGTGTTGGCGAGGGTGTGGAGAAAAGGGGACTCTAGTACACTGCTGGTGGGAATGCAGACTGGTGTAGCCACTGTGGAAAACACTATGGTGTTACCTCAAAAAATTAAAAATTGAATTGCCATTTGACCCAGTGATCCCACTTCTAGGAATATACCCTAAGAAGCCTGAAACACCAATCAGAAAAAATACATGTACCCCCATGTTCATAGCAGCGCTATTTACAATAGCTAAGATCTGGAAACAGCCCAAGTGTCCATCAGTGGATGAATGGATAAAAAAGCTGTGGTACATATACACAATGGAGTACTATGCAGCTGTAAGAAAGAAAGATCTCTTATCCTTTGAGACGACGTGGAGGGATCTCGAGAGTATTATCCTAAGCGAAACAAGCCAAGCAGAGAAAGACAAATATCACATGATCTCACTTATTTGTGGAATATAATGAACATAGCAGTCTGAGGAACAGGGTAGACCCAGAGACGTGGAAGTAGGGTATAAACTGACACCCCTCAGGAGAGGGGGTGGGGGGGAGGGAGGAGATGAACCACAGAACTTATGCACATGTATGCATAAGTGATGGACATGGACAACAAGGCTGGGGACAGGGTGGGGGGATGGGGAGGAGGGTGTCAATGGGGAAAAAAAGGAGAAACCTCTGTAACAAAAATAAATTAATAAAAAAAAAAAAAAAAAAACTGGGTCTGTGGTGACCATCTGTCTAGATAAAAATAATTTTGAATTTAAACAGTAGGACTATTATATATTAACTGTCATAAAATTGTAATATTTCAATAATCAAACTATATACCTTCCAGATCATCTTTTAACCTAGAAATATCATAGAAAGCTAAGATCACGTCTGCTGAGTTTTTTTTTAAATTAATTTATTTTTGTTACAGTTGTTTCTCCTTTTTCCCCAGTTGACAACCTCCTAACCATGCCCACCCATCCTGTCCCCAGCTTTGTTGTCTATGTCCATTGGTTATGCATACATGCATATAGGTTCTGTGGTTTCTCCCTTCCCTCCTCCCCCACCTCCCCGCTTCTGAGGATTGTCAGTCTGTACCCTACTTCTATGACTCCAGGTCTATTTTGTTCATCAGTTTGTTTAGTTCATTATATTCCAGGAATAAGTGAGATCATGTGATATTTGTTTTTCTCTTCTTAGCTTGTTTCACTTAGCATACTACTTCCATGTCCCTCCATGTCATCTCAAGGATAAGATATCTTTCTTTCTTACAGCTGCATAGTACTCCATTGTGTATATGTACCACAGCTTTTTTATCCACTCGTCTACTGATGGACACTTGTGCTGTTTCCAGATCTTAGCTATTGTAAATAGTGCTGCTATGAACATAGGGGTACATATATTCTTTCTGAATGGTGTTTCAGTCTTCTTAGGGTATATTCCTAGAAGTGGGATCATTGGGTCAAATGGCAGTTCAATTTTTAATTTTTTGAGGTAGCACTATACTGTTTCTGATAGTGGCTGCACCAGTCTGCATTCCCACCAGCAGTGTACTAGGGTCCCCATTTCTCCACACCCTTGCCAGCACTGATTGTTTGATGATTTGCTGATGGCAGCCATTCTGACAGGTGTGAGGTGATACCTCATTGTTGTTTTATTTTGCAACTCTCTGATGATTACTGGCCCTGAGCATTTTTTCATATGTCTCTTGGCCATTTGTATGTCCTGTTTGGAGAGGTGTTTTTTTAGGTCTTCTGCCCATTTTTTAATTGGGTTCTTTCTCTTCCTTTTGTTGAGTTGTGTGAGTACTCTACATAGTTTGGAAATTAACTCCTTATCTGATGTATCATTGCAAATTATGCTCTCCCATATAGTGGGTTCCCTTTCCATTTTGATGGTTGTTTCTTTTGCTATGCAGAAGCTTTTTAGTTTGATGTAGTCTCATGTGTTCACATTTTCGTTTTTTTTATTAATTTACTTTTGTTACAGATGTTTCTCCTTTTTCCCCCATTGACACCCTCCTCCCCCACCCTCCCTGCCCCGAACCCAGTTTTGTTGTCCATGTCCATTGGTTATGAGTACATGCGTACAAGTTCTGTGGTTCATCGCTTCCCTCCCCCACCCCCTCTTCCCTCCCCCACCCCCTCTTCTGTCAATTGTCAGTCTATACCCTACTTCCACGTCTTTGGGACTACCCTGTTCCTCAGACTGTTATGTTCATTATATTGCAGAAATAAGTGAGATCATATGATATTTGTCTTTCTCTGCTTGGCTTGTTTCACTTAGGATAATATTTTCCAGGTCCTCCCATGTCGTCTCAAAGGATAAGAGATCTTTCTTTCTTACAGCTGCATAGTACTCCATTGTGTATATGTACCACAGCTTTTTTATCCATTCGTCTACTGATGGACACTTGTGTTGTTTCCAGATCTTAGCTATTGTAAATAGTGGTGCTATGAACATGGGGCTACATATATTCTTTCTGATTGGTGTTTCAGGCTTCTTAGGTTATAATCCCAGGAGTGGGATCACTGGGTCAAATGGTAATTCAATTTTTAATTTTTTGAGGTAACACCATAATGTTTTCCATAGTGGCTGCACCAGTCTGCATTCCCACCAGCAGTGTACTAGAGTCTCCTTTTCTCCACACCCTCGCCAACATTTGTTGTTTGATGCTTTGTTGATGGGGGCCATTGTGACAGGTGTGAATTGATACCTCACTGTTGTTTTAATTGGCATGTCTCTGATGATTAGTGAAGTTGAGCATTTCTTCATATGTCCCTTGGCCATTTGTATGTCCTGTTTGGAGAGGTGTCTATTTAGTTCCTCTGCCCACTTTTTAATTGGGTTCTTTGTCTTCCTTTTGTTGAGATGTATGAGCACTCTATATATTTTGGAAATTAATCCCTTATCTGATATATCATTGGCAATTATGCTCTCCCATACAGTGGGTTGCCTTTCCACTTTGGTGGTTGTTTCTTTTGCTGTGCAGAAGCTTTTGAGTTTGATGTAGTCCCATATGTTCATTTTTTCCTTTGTTTCTGTTGCCTTAGGTGATATATCAGTGAAAATTCTGCTGCGTATGATGTCTGAAATTTTGTTGCTTACATTTTCTTCTGGGATTTTTATGGATTCCTGAGTCACATTCAAGTCTTTTATCCATATTGAGTTTATTCTTGTGTATGGTGTAAGATGATGGTCTAGTTTCATTTTTTTGCATGTAGCTGTCCAATTCTCCCAACACCATTTATTAAAGAGGCTGTCTTTACTCCATTGTATGCTCTTGCCACCTTTGTCGAATATTAATTGAGCATAATGTTTTGGGTCAATTTCTGGGTTCTCTGTTCTATTCCATTGATCTATGTGCCTGTTCTTGTGCCAGTACAAGGCTGTTTTGATTACAATAGTTTTGTAGTATAACCTGATGTCTGGTATTGTGATCCCACATACTTTGTCCTTCTTTTTCAAGATTGCTGTAGCTATTCGGGGTGTTTTTGGTTCCATATGAACTTCTGAAGTATTTGTTCTAGTTCTGTGAAATATATCATTGGTATTTTGATGGGGATTGCATTAAATCTGTAGATTGCTTGGGTAGTACGGACATTTTAATGATGTTAATTCTTCCAATCCATGAACAAGGTATGTGCTTCCACTTTGTTATATCTTCCTCTATTTCTTTTTTCAATGTCCTGTAGTTTTCTGCAAATAGATCCTTTACTTCTTTGGTTAAGTTTATTCCTAGGTATCTTATTTTTTTTGCCACAATGTTAAATGGGATTGTTTTTTTAGTTTCTCTTTCTGTGAGTTCATCCTTGGTGTATAAGAATGCTGTCGATTTCTTGACGTTAATTTTGTATCCTGCTACTTTGCCAAATTCATTAATTAAGTCTAGTAGATTTTTGATTGAGTCTTTAGGGTTTTCTATGTATAATATCATGTCATCTGCGAATAATGAGAGTTTCACTTCCTCCTTTCCAATTTGGATCCACGTTACTTTTTCTTCATGTCTGATTGCTGTGACTAAGACTTCCAGTACTATGTTAAATAAGAGTGGCGAAAGTGGACATCCCTGTCTTGTTTCCATTCTTAAGGGAAATGTTTTTAGTTTTTTTCCCATTGAGTATGATGTTGGCTGTAGGTTTTTCATATATGGCCTTTATTATGTTGAGATACGATCCCTCTACTCCCACATTGCTGAGCGTTTTTATCAGAAATGGGTGCCGGATTTTGGCGAATGCTTTTTCAGCATCTATTGATATGATCATATGGTTTTTATCTTTCATTTTGTTTATGTGGTGTATCACATTTATTGATTTGTTAATATTGTACCATCCTTGCATCACTGGGGTGAATCCCACTTGGTCATGGTGGATAATTTTTTGATGTATTGCTGGATCTGATTTGTTAATATTTTGTTAAGGATTTTGGCATCTGTGTTCATCAGGGATATTGGCCTGTAGTTTTCTTTTTTTGCAGTGTTTTTATCAGTTTTGGAAATAGGATTATGCTGGCTTCATAAAATGAGATTGGAAGTCTCTGGTCTTGGATTTTCTGGAATAGTTTGAGAATAATGGGTATTAGATCTTCCTTGAATGTTCGGTAAAACTCCCCCGGGAAGCCATCGAGGCCTGGGATTTTGTTTGCTGGGAGTTTTTTAATTACATCTTCAATATCCTTTGTCATTATTGGTCTGTTTAAGTTTTCTGTCTCTTCCTGGTTCAGTTTTGGGAGACTGTATGTTTCTAGAAATGTGTCCATTTTGTCTAGATTGTCCAATTTGTTGGCGTAAAATTGTTCATAGTGTGTTTCGATGATCCTTTGTATTCCTGTGGTGTCAGTTGTTACTTCTCCTCTTTCGTTACTGATTTTGTTTATTTGGGTCCTCTCTTTTTGTTTCTTGGTGAGTCTGACTAAAGGTCCATCGATCTTGTTTATTTTTTCCAAGAACCAGCTTTTTGTTTCATTGATCCTTTGAACTGTTTGTTTTTTGTTTTTTTTTTTTAGTCTCTATGTCATTTATTTCTGCTCTGACATTTACTATTTCTTTCCTTCTACTTGCTCTGGGTTTTTGTTTTTGTTTTCTATCTAGATCTATAAGTTGTAGAGTTAGTCAATTAAGAATTTTTCTTGTTTCTTGAGGTAAGCTTGTAGTGCTATGAACTTTCCTGTCTGGATTGCTTTCCCTGCTGCCCACAAATTTTGTGTTGTTGTGTGTTCGTTTTCATTGGTTTTCAGGAAGTTTTTGATTTCTTCCTTGATCTTGTTGGTAACCCAATCGTTGTTTAATAACATGTTATTTAGCCTCCAAGTGTTTGAATGCTTTTGTGTGTTTTTGTTGCTATTGAGTTCTAGTTTCATGCAATTGTGGTCTGAGAAGATGCTTGATATGATTTCAATCTTTTTGAATTTGTAGAGACTTACTTTGTGTCCTAACATGTGGCCCATCTTTGAGAATATCTCATGTGCACTTGAGAAGAATGTATATTCTGCAGCTTTGGCGTGAAATGTTCTGTAAATATCAGTTAAGTCCAACTGATCTATGTCGTCATTTAAGGACTCTATGTTTTTGTTAAGTTTTTGTCTGGAAGATGTAGCCAGTGCTGTAAGTGAGGTGTTAAAATAACCCACTAAGATCGTGTTGCTATTGTTCTCTCCCTTGAAGACCTCCAGACATTTTTATATATATTTTGGAGCTCCCATATTTGGTATGTATATGTTTACCAGAGTTATATCTTCTTGTTGGATTGATCCTTTTAATATTATGTACTGACCTTCTTTGTATCTCATTATGGCCCTCGTTTTGAAGACTATCTTGTCAGATATGAGTATTGCTACACCAGCTTTTTGTTCATTTCCATTTGCTTGGTAAATTTTTTTCCATCCCTTCACTTTCATCCAGTGTGCGTCTTTTGTTGTGAGGTGGGTCTCTTGTAGACAGCATATATATCCAATATGACAGTCTAATGGGAGCTCCCTTGTAGGCAAGTTTCTGTCTCTCTCTTGCTTCAATATCCAATATTCTTATCCAATTAGCTAACCTATGTATTTTGATTAGAGCATTTAAGCCATTTATATTTAAGCTTATTATTGTTAGATAGTTATTAGTTGCCATTTTTATTTAAGCCTGTGTTCCTCTTTCTATGTCTCTGTTTCTTCTTCTTACAACAGTCCCTTCAGCATGTCTTGCAGTGCTGGTTTGGTGGTGGTAAATTCCTTCAGTTTTTTTTTTTTTTTTTTTATCTGTGAAGCTCTTTATTTCTACTTCAATTTTGAATGATAGCCTTGCTGGATAGAGTAGTCTTGGATTCACACACTTGCCTTGCATTATTTTGTACACTTCATGCCACTTCCTTCTGGCTTGCATTGTTTCTGTTGAGAAATAAGCTGACAGTCTAATGGGAGCTCCCTTGTAGGTAACTTTCTGTCTCTCGCTTCAAAATTCTTTCTTTGTCTTTAATGTTTGCCATTTTTATTATGATGCATCTAGCTGTGGGTCTTCTGTGGTTCATCTTGCTTGGGACTCTCTGTGTTTCCTGGACTTGTGTGACTTTTTCCTTCACCAGTTTAGGTAAGTTTTCTGTCATTATTTCTTCAAACAGGTACCCTATTCTTTTTTCTGATTCTTCGTCTTTTGGTTCCCCTATAATGTGAGTGTTGTTACATTTTGTATTGTCCCACAGCTCCCTTAAACTCTCCTCCTGCTTTTTAAACTTTTTTCCATTTGCTTCTCTATTTGGTGATTTTCTCTACCTTGTCTTCTAAGTCACTGATTCGGTCTTCAGCTTCTTCTAATCTACTATTGAACCCTTCTAAGGTATTTTTCATAACAGCTACGTCATTCTTTATTTCCTCTTGATTTTTGTGTATTGCTTGCACCATCTCTATGCGTAGCTTCTACCTCCTTTCTTAAGCTGAAGTAGTTCCCAGTGAGCTCTTCATAATTCTTATTAAGTTGCTTGCAGTTCTCACCAAATTGTTTGAGCACCCTTATAATCATTGCTTTGAATTCTTTATCTGACAAGTTGCTTTCTTCTAGTTCCTGTACTTACTTTTCTGGGGATTTCTCTCTTTTTTTTATTTTATTTTTTTATTTGCGTGTTGTTTCTTTGTCTCACAATTTTAGCAATCTTCTAATTCTAAGCCTGGTGAGGGATGTTGGAATGTGTAGGCAGGTCAGTGTGTATCAACTAAGGCTGTTGTGCCTCCCAGCCTGTTTTGGTGTATGGCTCCTCTTGTCTTCTGTGGGTCCTGGAGGGTTGACACCTTGTGGCTGGAATTGTTCTGTCATGCAGGTCTTGGATCCCCAAGACTTGCTGCTGCTTGGGCTGGGGCACCGCTCCTGATGGGCTTCTGCTGATGCTGCTGGGAATGGTTCTTACCTGCCGCTATGTGCTGCTGCTGCCTGTGGTGTGCAGGTCTGTCTGGTGCCCTGCTGGGGTGTATGGGACTCACTGGTATGTTGCTGGGGTGCATGGGGTTCCACTAGTACACTGTTGGGTTGTGTGGATTCCACTGGCATGCTGCTGGGGTTTGTGGGTCCCTCTGGTATGCTTCTGGGGTGTGTGGGTCCAGCTGGTGTCCTGCTGGGGTTCGTGGGTTTTGTTGGTACACTGCTGGGGTTTGTTTTTCACTGGTGCACTTATGGAGTTCGTGGGTCCCTCTTGTATGCTTCTGGGGTGCTTGGGCCCCCTGGTGTATGTTGGAGAACCCTGCTGCCTGGTGGGGCTCAGCTTCTGATCAGTCGCTGCTAGAGGCGAGTGTCAGCTCCTGGTTCATACTGCTATTGCTACTGCTGCTGCCAGGGGGTGCTCTCAGGTCCCAATCCTTTACTGCTGTTGGGGGCTGAGGATGCTCTGCACCGGGGATTTTGCTGCTGCTTGGGGGAGGGGCTCCACTCCAACTTTACTGCTGCAGTTGTCAGGGGCAGGTTTCAGCTGCCCTAGTCCTGCTGCTTGGCTGGGGCACCACTCCTGATCAGCTTTTATTGATGCCACTGGGGATGGTTTTAGCTGCCAATATTAGCTGCTAATGCCTGTTGGGAGTGGGGCTCTACTCCCACCTGTCACTGTTGCTTTTCGGGAGGTGCCAGGCTCCCAAAGTAGTCTTAGTGCCCCCATGAGCTTGGGTGGGCTGCCTTGAGCCTGGGCTGGATGCCGTGCTGCCATGGGCCTGGGCGAGCCATTGCTGCTGTTGGGGGTGGGGCTCTGGCTCCCAGCCAGTTTTGGGTACTGCTGCAGGCACTTACTGTGTGCTGACCATGCCAACACAGCTGAGTCCACTGGATGGATGGTGCAGGATGCTCCAGTGGACTCAGGTCACTGGGCCCCAGCTGCTCCCCATTTCCTCCTCCCAGGGAAGACCCGAGATCCTCCAAAATCCTGCTGAATTTTCTTAATTCATAAATTACCCTTATCTTACCTTAAAAAAAAAAAAAAACAAGCACAGTAAATCATAAGACTTGTGAACAAAACAGTATATATCAAGAGGCTTCTTGTAAGGATTACAATTTCATACTTTATGATGCTAGTTTACAGAAACATTTTTATTGTTGGGTTAGGGCATAGCTAAAGAGTAAGTAATTTTTGAGGTACTTACATTTTTTATTCTGTTAGAATTATTGTGATAGAATTTAATTTGGGATAATACTGAGGCAGTGTCCATTAGAAATGTTGTTAATTTGTTAAATAAGGCTACTTGTTCTAAACTAGCTTTTACATTTTGATTTTGAAATCTTAAATCCTTAGCACACAGTAACCCTTCATGAAAAACTATTTCTCTTGCCAGTAAGGATGTTCATCCAACTTGTCTCTTAGGGGTTTTTGCTTTTTCAGTGGCATAATCTCCCACATTTGACAATGAGGACCATGATTCTGTGATTAGGGAGTGACTTTATTGGAAAATTCTTGTTTGAATGCAATATTCTTGGGATAAGCAATACACAAACCCATTGCTTGTATGAATCAACTTTACACAGTTTATAGGCTTAATTTCTAAATGACTAATTCCCAAATCCTATGACCTATTGTAGGTGGGAGGGAAGGGGGAAGGTTCATAGGATAAGAAGATTCTAGCAGGTGAAGGGTATAGATCTGGGAAAAGTGCTTAATCAAGAAGGCCAAGATTGGTGGTAGGGGTGAGTGAGAAGATGGATACTGAAAAATAAGGTAGGATGTCAAAAACAGCCAATCTACATGCCAACTGTCAAAGTGAGACCTTGGCAATAGTCATCAAAAAGTCCAGCTGTGCCTCAGAAGGAAGAACTGCCTTTGCAGCTGGAAATGACTCCATCTATGTTGCTACTGTAATTCCAGGAAGTTAAAATACATAAGAGTGACTCTGAATAAAAATGTATGCCTAAAAATGAAGATGCAAAACAGCTGTGATCTCTTTCACAACAACCATTAGACTTCACAGACAGATGGGAACAGGAAGGGAATGATAACAATCAAATATGCTATTAGCTCTGGCAGGTTCTAAATATTGGCTGAATTTTGAAGCTTGCATGAAAATCAACCTGATAGAAACACGATACACATTCTATGAATATTAACACATATTTGGCAAAAGTATTTAACTTTATTCTCCTCAAAGTTTTTTTCTTATTTTCCTTAGATTACTTCCAGTAAATCTGTTTTCTTTATGCCATGAAAAATGAATCATTTAAAAGGGGAAAGACACAGAAATATGATTTTAGAGTAAAACTATTTTTTTTCTCTTTTACCAGCTACAGGTGCAAAAGTCCTAATTTAATGCTGATAGAGAACTGATCTGTTACTTCATTTCAATGATTAACTGGACTGCATTTTATTCATTTGTTTTGAAGGAGATAAATATCTGTGGTGTTCAGAAAGAATGCCAGTGATCTACTTATGTTGTGTAAATAGTTTAAGTAACTTCTTTTTCTAAACTTGTTTGAAGAAGGGTCATTCAGATTGCATCCCAACACCACCATCCCCAATCTACCACCTATTACTGGTACACGTGTTTTCTTGTCACATAGTGATAGCTTTGAAGTGCTTTAAAATACCTCTGTGCCTGGCAGCTAATAAGTGTGAACAAGATTCAGGAAAGCACTGTGTTACTGAAGATTAGGATCACCAAATATAAGGCCCTGCCAGCCAAAACTTCAGGTGCATGAGTAAAGCAGTTGCAGCATAACAATAGTTTTTAAGCCAGAGAGAATTATTTGTCTTCAATCATGCTTATGACTAATTTTGAAATGCTTTTTATGCATTATAGAAAAGAGTACCTTCTTACTTTAAGTCCTATGGCATGGTGACATATAACACTGTAGGGTGAATTCTCTAGAAGTTGTTTTATTATGTATGAAGGCATAAGAAGAAAAAGGGATTACTCAGTGCCATAAATTATATGTGGACTATTTGAATGCATGGGATGGTGCTTTCAAAACACAGTGATAACTTTTGCTTTCAAAACACAGTGATAACTTTTACTCCACATGTCCTGTGCCACCAAATTCAGAAACATACAATGATTTGTAAATAATGTGGTTTCTTTGACCAAACAAGTACCTTCTTCTTTGTGTGGATTTGCTCAGATCAGGTTCCTACCAATGAAATATTCCAAATACATCTCAGTCACCTCATTTGCTGTGCTGAATCAGCACTCTCTGGGCACAGAGTTTTGTTGAAAATTTCTTCAAAATATTACACACTGGAGGGAATACTTTCACAAAGGCTGATTCAGCAAGTGGAGCAAGAAAGGAAGTGAGAGATTTATAGGATTATTTTAATGCTGGAAGAAGCCCTGCTGATGAGTAAGAGGATGATTATGCAATTTAGCCTACATGGGCTGAGATTCCAGAGAATGAACCTCAGTCTCTACATTTTGTTTAAAATCAACATATACTCTTCTACTCAAAGCACACTTGCATTAAAATGAGACATTTCACTCTTCAAAATGTTTACATTTGTTATTTCATTTTATTTTTCTTCTTTGCATAATGGTTGGGTATGCAAGTCAGGTTTGGTTAACTAAATTTGACAGATAAAGAAAATAAGGCAGGAGGAGATTAAATAACTTGTCTAAGACCACATAGTGAATTATTGACAGAGTTGAGACTAGAAGACTATAGTTGGGATTGCTTGACTATTCTATGAACTTTTCAATGTACATACTGGCTACATGTTTGAATATATAAATTCCATATAGAGATAGAGTTAGCAGTAGAGATAGAAATAGAGATGGAGATAGAGGTAGAGAGATGGATGGATGGATAGATAGATAGATGATAGATGATAGATAGATAGATAGATAGATAGATAGATAGATAGATAGATGATAGATAGATGATAGATAGATAGCAGGCATATATATATATATATATATATATATATATATATATATATATATAGAATCTTCAGATAGAGTGGGAGGGAGAGAGGGTGGGAGGGAGAGAAGTAGGGTAAGAGAGAGAAACATCGATGTGAGAGAGACACATCGACTGGCTACCAGCCACATGACCCCAACCAGGGCCGGGGACAAACTGCAACTGAGGTATGTGCCCTTACCAGGAACTGAACCCAGGACTCTCCGGTCCATGGGGCCAATGATCTAACTGCTGAACCAAACTGGCCAGGGCAGCAGGCACTTATTATATGGCAAGGATTATACAAGGTGATTTAGTTACTTTGATGACTAAATCAGTCTTTGCCCTCAAGGCAGAGTGGAATAAAGACAGTTTAAATTCAAACCACAACAGGATTAAAAAATGGCAGCTGAGTGAATAAAAGCTACACAGACCATTTCCCAGGACCAAACAGAAATTACAACTAAAATAAAGACAAATCATCAGGGAAAAGCAACCAAAAAGCAGCTGGAGAGGACCCATATAACCAGGGACAGGAAAAAAAAGGACACTGAATCAAGTTTGATAGTCCTGTAGAGGTAAAAGAGAGCAGGCTGGGAGCCCACAGACAGCAGCTATTTTAGCTGTGAGCAGCTCCCTTGGGGTTAAAACCCCAGGCCAGCTTCACAGCAAAGAGGGCCGGGACAGAGCACTAAATTAGCTACAGCCACTCACCCTGGGCTCTGGCAGAGGGAGAGTGGACTGGACTGGAATTGTGTGGGGACACTCAGGATTTGGAGAGCACTCAGAGTTTTTGCTGAGTTGCGGCCATGCAGGATGGTGTCCATCTTGCTACTTCCCAGAGCTCTGGGGAGAAGGAGCAGCCCCTCCCTCTGAGATTTAACCCCACCCAGCTGGGCCAGAGAAATACAAATTGAGGCTCATTAACAACAAACATCTGCCCCACCCTTCGGAAATCCTCTTACATTGAACACCTGAAGGAGTTTTTCATTCAGCTGAGGGCTACAACCCAAGGCTCATCAAGTAACTGAGACTAATAACTTCCAGGCAAAAAGTTAGAGGATAATTGAAACTTTCCTGGGCTTGCAAATCTACCCAGGAAAGTAAGAGTTAACAGTGGTGTTGAACGTGGGTCCTCTCACACTCATCCAAACCAAGTAGAGGAAGCCACAAACAGCAGAACACCAACACCCACAGGGAACATTTGGCAGGCTCCAAAACCCACTGAGATAGCCAAAATGATGAAACAAAGAAACAAATCCCAAATGAAAGAACAAGAGAACTCTACTGAAGATGAGATAAATGAAATGCAAGTAGACAAGTCATCAGAGTTAGAGTTCAGTGCTATGATCTTAAGGAAGCACAACAGCATGAGTAAGACACCATGAGTAAAGATACACAAACATTGAAAATCAAACAATTGGAAATGTAAAACCACCAAGAAGAAATGGAGAATGACATAGCAGAAATAAAGAACACATTAGAAGGAATAACCAGCAGAATAGAGAAAGCTGAGGACCGGATCAGTGAATAAGAAGACAGGGTAAAAAAAATCCACCAATCAGAAAACCAAAAGGAAAAAAACAATTAAAAAACAGGAAAGCAGCTTAAGAGAACTGTGGGACAACTGGAAATATAACAACATTCGCATCATATGAGTTCCAGAAGAAGAAGAAAAGGAGCAAGTGTTAGAGAACATATTTGAAGAAATAGTGACAGAAAACTTCCTTAACTTGGTGAAGGAAGAAGGCATTCAAGTTCAAGAAGCACAGAGAGCCCAAGTAAGACGAACCCAAAAAGGCCCACACCAAGACACATAATAATGAAAATGACAAAAATTAAAGACAAAGAGAGAATCCTAAAGACAGCAACAGATAAGCAACAGGCTACCTACAAAGGAGCCCCCAAAACTATAGAATTCATATTCTACTCAAGTGCACATGGGACATTCTCAAAGATAGACTACATGTCAGGACACAAACGAAGTCTCTACAAGTTCAAGAAGATTGAAATCATATCAAGCATCTTCTCAGATCACAATAGCATGAAACTAGAAATCAATTGGAACAAGAACATGCAAAGACATTTAAACACATGGAGGCTAAATAGCACGTTATTAAACAATCAATGGGTTACCGAGGAGATCAAGGAAGAAATTAAAAACTTCCTGGAAACCAATGAAAATGAACACAAAATAACACAAAATCTACAGGATGCAGCAAAAGCATTTCTGAGAGGGAAGTTCTTAGCACCACAGGTCTACCTCAAGAAACAAGAAAAATTTCTAATTGACTATCTAACTTCACAACTTAAAGAACTGGAAAGCAAAGCAAACAAACAAACAAAAAAACCCAGAGCAAGTAGGAGGAAAGAAATAGTAAAGATCAGAGCAGAAATAAACCACATAAAAATAAAAAAATAAAAAACAATTCAAAACATCAATGAAACAAATAGGTGGTTCTTTGAAAAGATAAACAAGATTGATGGACCCTTAGCTAGACTCACCAAGAAACAATGAGAGAGAAACCAAATACTCAACATCAGAAATGAAAGAGGAGAAGTAATAACTGACACCACAGAAATACAAAGGATCATTAAAAAATACAATGAACAATTATATGGCAACAAATTGACAATCTAAGTAAAATGGACAAATTTCTAGGAACACATAGTCTCTCAAAACTGAACCAGGAAGAGATAGAAAACCTGAACAGACAAATAACAAGTAAGGAAATTGAGGAGGTCATGAAGACTCCCCCAGCAAACAAAAGCCCAGGCCCAGCTGGCTTCACGGGGAGTTTCAGGGACTATTCAAAGAAGAACCAACACCAATTTTCCTCAAACTATTCCAAAAAATTCAAGAAGGAAGACTTCCAAACTCGTTTTATGAGGCCTGCATAATTCTAATTCCAGAACCAGATAAAGACACTACAAAAAAGAAAACTACAGGCCAATATCCCTGATGAACATAGATGCCAAAATCCTGAACAAAACAGCAGCAAATCGGATCCAACAATACATTTAAAAAATTATTCACCATGACCAAGTGGGATTCATCCCAGGGCTGCAAGGCTGGTACAATATTCTCAAATCAATAAATGTGATACACCACATAAACAAAATGAAAGATGAAAACCATAGGTTCATATCAATAGATGATGAAAAAGCATTTGACAAAATCCAGCACCCATTTCTGATAAAAACGCACAGCAATGTGGGAATAGAAGGATCATATCTCGACATAATAAAGGCCATATATGAAAAACCTACAGCCAACATCATACTCAATGGGCAAAAACCGCAAGCATTTCCCTTAAGAACAGGAGCAAAACAGAGTTGTCCACATTTGCCGCTCTTATTTAACATAGTACTGGAAGTCTTAGCCACAGCAATCAGACATGAAGAAAAAAATAAAAGGGATTCAAATTGGAAAGGAGGAAGTGAAACTGTCATTATTCGCAGATGACATGATGTTATACATGGAAAACCCTAAAGACCCCATCAAAAATCTGCTAGACTTAATAAACAATTTGGCAATGTAACAGGATACAAAATTAACATCAAGAAATTGATGACATTCTTATACACCCACAATAAACTCACAGAAAGAGAAACTAAAAAAATAATCCTATTTACCATAATGGCAAAAAAATTAAGATACCTAGAAATAAATTTAACCAAAGAAGTAAAGGAGCTATTTGTAGAAATCTACAGGACATTGAAAAAAGTAATAGAGGAAGATATAAAGGAATGGAAACACATACCTTGTTCATGGATTGGAAGAATTAACATCATTAAAATGTCCATACTACCCAAAGCAATCTATAGATTCAATGCAATCCCCATCAAAATACCAACAACATATTTCACAGAACTAGTACAAATACTCCAAAAGTTCTTATAGAAGCAAAAAAGACCCCGAATAGCCACAGCAGTTTTGAAAATGAAGGACAAAGTAGGTGGAATCACAATACTGGGTATCAGGTTATAGTACAGAGCTACTGTGATCAAAACAGCCTGGTCCTGGCAAAAGAACAGGCATGTAGATCAATGGAACAGAACAGAGAACCCAGAAATTGACCCAAGACATTATGCTGAATTAATATTTGACAAAGATGGCAAGAGCATACAATGGAGTAAAGACAGCCTCTTTAATAAATGGTGCTGGGAAAATTGGACAGCTACATGCAAAAAAATGAAACTAGACCATCATCTTACACCATACACAAGAATAAACTCAAAATGGATAAAAGACTTAAATGTGACTCACGAATCCATAAAAATCCTAGAAGAAAATGTAGGCAACAAAATTTCAGACATCATTCGCAGCAAAATTTTCACTGATACATCACTTAAGACAAGAGAAACAAAGGGAAAAAAAAAACAACACATGGAACTACATCACACTAAAAATCTTCTGCACAGCAAAAGAAACAACCATAAAAATGGAAAGGGAACCCACTGTATGAGAGAGTATAATTGTCAATGATACATCAGATAAGGGGTTAATTTCCAAAATATATAAAGTGCTCACACAACTCAACAAAAGGAAGACAAAGAACCCAATTAAAAAATGGGCAGAGGAACTAAATAGACACCTCTCCAAACAGGACATACAAATGTCCAAGAAACATATGAAGAAATGCCCACTGTCACTAATCATCAGAGAGATGCAAATTAAAACAACAATGAGGTATTACCTCACATCTTTCAGAATGGCTTCCACCAACAAATCATCAAACAACAAATGCTGGCGAGGGTGTGGAGAATAGGGGACTCTAGTACACTGCTGGTGGGAATGCAGACTTGTGCAGCCACTCTGGAAAAGGGTATGGTGTTTCCTCAAAAAATTAAAAATTGAACTGCCATTTGACCCAGTGATCCCACTTCTAGGAATATACTCTAAGAAGCCTGAAACAACAATTTGAAAGAACAAATGTATCCCTATGTTCATAGCAGCACTATTTACAGGCACTAAGATCTGGAAACAGCCCAAGTGTCCATCAATAGATGAGTGGATAAAAAAGCTGTGGTTCATATATATTAATACAATGGAATGTTATGCAGCTGTAAGAAAGAAAGATCTCTTATCCTTTGAGACAACATGGAGGGACCTGGTGAGTATTATGCTAAGCGAGATAAGCCAGTCAGAGAAACACAAGTACCACATGATCTCACTTACTTGTGCAATATAATGAACAAGGTAGGCTGATGAACAAAATAGACCCAGATACATAGAAAGGAGTATGGTTCAGACAGACAAACCTTGGAGTAGCGGGGTGGGGTGGATGGATGAGTTGAACCAAGGATCTTATATGCATGTATGCTAACCAATGGACATAGACAACAATGCTAGGAGGTGGGGTGGGGGCGGAATGTGGAGGAGGGTGTCTAGGGAGGAAAAAGGAGAAACATCTGTAACAGAAATAAATTAATAAACATTTAAAAAAATAAAATAAATTGATTTTTATAAAACAAAAAAATAATTATTATTCCAAGTATCTCAGGATTTAATTTAAAAACTAAGAAAATAATGAAAAATGGCTATATGATTTTACAACATTACAATTAGCAAGAGCTTAATGGCCATTGTCACTTTACAACTATAGGTAATAAAAGGGGAATCCCCTTACAAAGAGCCTAGAATGGCAATATTAAGTCATATAAGTATAATCCTCAAATATCATTATAATATTCAGGAGCTCACTATGGTTCTCAAGAGTTCTCGAGATTACCAAAGTAATTCTGAAGACGAAGGCCAGCGTGCCTCCAGGAACCTGGGAAACTCTTGTGCGGGTTTGTCTTCTTGTACAGTGAGAACATCCAAGGAATGGCTCAAGAGCACTGCTGGTATTTTACTGTGTGTGTGTGTGGGGGGGGTCATTATTATCTGACACCTTCCATCACTACATGACATGAGGATATGGATACGGACATATGTATAAGATCCTAAAGTAATCCTAGGAGGTATTGCTGTTATCACTCTATTTTATAAAAGAAACAGATAATGTGAGATAGTTGAAGGTTTTGATTTTACTAGTGTTGCTTTAATTATATGAGTTCAAATACTTTAATGAGATTCTAGAACATGCTGATTTTACGGGCATACTTTAATTCCATAAAAGCTCGGTAACAAAAATTCTAAAGTCTCTTCATACTCCCTTTTTTTAACTCACTATATTCCTCTTTGTTTTCATTAGAATTGCCCTCTCATTATCTGTAACCATCTTTTAGCTTTAAAAACTACCCTGCAGCCCTGGCCGGTTTGGCTCAGTGGTTAGCATGTTGGCCTGTAGTCCAGAGAGACCTGGGTTCAGTTCCCACTAGGGGCACATACCTCGGGTGCAGTTTGTCTCCGGCCCTGGTTGGGTCGTGCGGGAGGCAGCCACCCGATGTGTCCCTTTCAGGTCGATGTTTCTCTCTCTCTCTCTTCCTCTCTCTCCCTCCCACTCTATCTGAACAAAAAATGGAAAAATGTCCTCAGATGAGGATAAAAAAACAAACAAACAAACAACTACCCTGCATAGCTCCTTTAGAGTTGTAGACCATGGCACATTTTACTTTGTGTTCATGGGTGTAGCTGTCTGTGACTTTGCCTCGATGTGTTCACGAACGAGTCTGCCTAAATCGGTCTTCCTGACGACATAGGCAATAGCAATTTATTTTGTAAGTATAATCTTGTCTTCTAAAGATCTACTAGCTCATCCAGAATGTTCAGATGACTCAAAAATAAAATTTTTCTCAACACTGAAGTCACAAATATGTAATACATGCTTACTAAATGCCAGGGTCCACCTTGGTCCTTAAAATGCAAACATAAGTGAAAAATGAGTACACAGGAGTCCACTCCTTCTAGGAGCATCTGATATAGTATTCAATCAAATATGATAACAAAACTTAAGGTTAGCATCACAAGATATAAATTACAGAAGCCGAATGGAATAAAAAACTAAAACCAACAAACTATATAAAGTACATAATACTCCCCCAAAGATGTATTATTTTGAACTGGATTTTCGATAACAAGAAAATTTTTCATAGGTGGAAATCGTTCCTTCGTTTTTATTTAAAAAAAAAAAAATTCAAACCACAGTTTAAATCTTATGCCTTCTGTTGACTAACATGTGAGGAAAACATGGTATCTGATTTGAGTGTAGGCATGAATTGCAGCTATGATGCCAACTTATTTCTAGAGCTACTGAAACTGTTTCATTACCCATTGTAATTCCCAGTGGTGTTTTTGTTTCTTTGTTTTTTAAAGCTAAGATACCAAACACTGATAGAAAATTACTAAAAGTAGAGAGCTATGTTTCTAGATTATTGAGATCTTGGGTTTACAATATCAGATACTCATTTGATACTTCTCACATATAGCAATGTGTAGGATGGTAAAGTCACATGGGAATTTGAATAATCCTACTTTACCACCAACAGGTAAACAATACTCCATTCCAAATTTTTCCTTAATTTCACAAGTGAAATTTTTCAATCTGTTTACATTGAGTTTTCCTAAAACATAGCTTATGCCTGCATCTTACTAAGAAAGCTAACATGTTATTAATACAATCTAATAAGGGAAAACTGAAAGCCATTTATTCAATCACCAAATGATTTTTGAGTACCAACTATGAGTCTGGAATTATGCTACGTGTTCAGTTCCCTGTCCTCATGGGGGAAGACAGACATCAGTAATTGCACAAACATTGTGACAGTCCCAAGTGCTGTGAAATAGTTATATGTGTTATTTGAGTTTATAATATGTGTATTTAACATAGTCATGGTAGTCAGGGAATATTTTCCTGAAGAGATATCTATTAGACCAATAGCTGAGGAATAATGATTTAAATAGAGAAAAGAGACATTCCAGGCAGAAGGAGAAGCATGTATGATAATAATACAGGGTAACACTTTTGCAGACTGGATTAATGGCCCTTAGCATGGGTTGAGAAACTGACAGAATAGTAAGTTCAGTAGGGAAAAATTAGACTTTAGGTTAGTAAAGATCAGAGGATTTTATGTAGATGCTCCCAATCTTTATTTGAACAATGTTCACACTACAACAAACTCCTTTCCTAGAGGACTATACTTCCAATTACCCATTTTAATCATTTATCCTATTGGCCCAAGACTCGTCTTTAATTCAAATGCATATGTGGGAATAGAAATGGGGGTTTACCCAAATTACCTTAATCCATTCAGCTGCTGGGAATTGACTTTATCTACTGGTTGGTGATAGTTATTTTTTTCTCTAATCAAGACAGAAGTCAAAATGGGAAGTCAGATTCTTTGAAACTGGTGAAATGTTTCACCTTATTCCAGCAAAATTGTACAGTCCATTCTAGACAACAAGAGCTAGTCATCATACAAGAAAACTAGACCTACACTAAACACAGTCTTATAAGTCATCAAAGCAATTTAAAAGATCACTTTGATGTTTGACAGAAAGTCAATATATATCACTATGTTTTGTGATGACATGCTGAGGTAGCAGTTTACTCAGCTTTGAGCCTATGCAGTCTCAGAAGATGAATAAAATCTAATGAAAAAAATGATAAGAAACTAACAAGGAAAGCTTCACTGAGGATCTAAAAATAAGTGGGTAAGAGTCTCTACTGAATGCATAAAGATTTAGTGAAAAAACCATTGCAAGAAAGCCTTGTTTGGCCCTATCAGTCCAGCTAGCCTTTCCAGATGGCCTTGCCTGCTTCCTTTAATTCAAATGCCACAGATTTCACAGATCATTTATACTTCACTTATTAAACCTTACTTATTTATTACTCCAGTCTCTTTTTCCCTGAGGAGATTGTATAGTCCTTGAGGACAGACTCTATGCATTCCTTCTACTCTCTTTGTTGTTTCAAGTATTTTTCCTAATTCTATCTGTATACAACTAAAGTGGTAAATACTGTCCGTGCCAGTTGAAGAAACATATATTGTATTGGAGACCACCCAACTGAATTGGCCAAGGTTAAATGGCTAGTAATTGGTGAAACCTGTATTTGTACCCTGGTCTGTCTGACTCACTAGTTCTGAAGTCAGACAAACCCAGATTAGAATCCCTGGCTCCACTATGTATTTAGTTGTATGGATGTGAGAAAAACGTAAACTCATTAATTCAGTGCATATTGTAAGCTAAGCTAAGTTCCTATTCTCATTCGCATTGGTCTTTTCACTATATCCTCATGCATTCAGTAAAAACTATTACCCACTTATTTTCAAATCTTCAGTGTGACTTTTATTGTTAGTCTCCTTTTTATTCATTCGATTTTACTCATATAATTTCTCCTTACTATGCTATCATAGCTGTGAACTTTCTTGCTTGTACTGTTTCCCCTCTATGTTCTGGTAACTTAGGAAAGTGGTACTATTATTCCCATATCATTGAAGAATGTATAAAGACACAGATTAGTTAAGTAATCTGTCCAAGGTCACACAGTTAATACACAGCAGAAATGAGATATAAATCCAGTGTGTTTAACTCCAAGCTCATCAGTGTAGCTGATGGCACCTCCTTAACTGATTACAACAGTAAATGAACACATACCAGATCACATACTCCTGGCCCCTAAAATTGTATAGAAAGTTTTACTCTCTGGCTATGCATATTTTCCCCTGAAGTTTTCCTTCAAATTTTCAAAGTTGCTCATGACTCCAAATAGGTAAAAGAATACTTATTAGAATGGGGTGTGCAGGAGGATGGGGTTATTTAGTCACATAGCACATGTTTTCCGCACTCTAAAAGGTCATGATTCACTTGAAAAGCTAAGATGATCAAACAAGTAAATATGGTATAAGATATTAGGCAAAATATGTTCACTTCTAAACAAGTAGCCTAGAGGAAGGAGAGATAACTCTGGCTTAGGCAATAAGGAAAGACATCACAGAAAAAAAAAATGTGAATTTGAGTTGTGTCTTAAAATATGGGCAACATTTTGAGGGGTAAAACATGCCTTGCAGGCTGCAGAGGTTGGGAAAGTGGCATGAGCAAAGAAAATGTTAACCTTCAATGTTGATACAGCATGTGAAACATCTATAATTTCTCCTTACTATTCCAGCATAGCTGTGAACTCTCCTGCTTATACTGATTTCCTCTTGATGTCCTGGTGACTTATGAAGGCTTGGCAGAAAGTTTTGCAGAGCACCAGTTTTAAGCTAATGGTTTTACAACCTTGCATTCAAGCATCCCAAAGCCAAAGTGAAATTAAATTAATTTGACCCTTAAAAATTACATTCGTAATAAGGAGAACTAAAGACCATAACTTGAAGATAGCTCAACAAAACAGAAATCAAAGATGCTGTCCTGAAGACCTTTAAAGTGAGGAGGACGATTTATGCATTGGGTGTTGTTAAATCATTCATTTCATTTCACAGTGACTTTCTTTTGACTCATTCTAGGATAAAATGTACTTCATTGCTCCCATGCATAATTACCATCATTCTGTATTCATTAGATAGGTAATCTCTGAATATAAAGCAATTGCATTTTTTCCTGAATTTTCTCTTGAAGTGGATCCTCAAATCATATATGACAGACCATAGAGGAGTGTCTGAAGAACCACTGTAAATGCTGTCCTTTAAAGAATTTAATGTTCTATGCACCATTCATTCATCTATTTATCCATGCAGTCATTCCTTCTTCCATCTTTTATATCAATAAATACTTTTTTTATCTTTTTATTCAGTTTCCTGAGTACCTATTACCATTAGGCACTGTGTTAGGCACTGGGTATATGAAAATTAATAAGACAAGTTCTATCTTTAAATTGCTCACAGTCAAGTGGGAAAAGCTGATACATAAGCAGGTAAACTGGAGTGCAATAGATGGGCTTAAAAATTAGGGTTTCAGACTGGTTGGTGTGGCTCAGTGGTTGAGCCCATGCACCAAGAGGTCGCCAGTTTGATTCCTGGTCAGGGCACATGCCCAGGGTGTGGGCCCAATTCTCAGTGATGGACATGCAGAAGACGGCCAATCGATGTTCCCTCTCATCGATGTTTCTATCTCTCTCCCTCTACCTTCCTTTTTCTCTAAAATCAATAAAGAAAAAATTAAAAAATAGAGTTTCATTTTTAAAGGGTATAAGTGTCATTTTAGAAAAAAAATTGTATTAAAAGGGGGGAAAAATCATGCATTAAAATGCATTCAAGCAGGACAAAAGGAAATGAAATACAAAATGACACTACCATACCAAACATTCAGTTCCCCTATACAAAGGCAAATACTATTCACAGTTTCTCATTTCTTTCTAGATTTCTTTTTGCATATTTACATGTAAACACATATTTATCCATTCATCTGCATCTGCTTTTTTTACTTAGAATCTCTTGGGGAGTTTTCCATATTAGCACCCACTCCTCACTCACTTTCAAAACTAAGTTGTCTTTCATTGTGTGGATATAAGCCACATTTACTTAATAAGTCTCTTCTCATGCACATTGAATTGGTTTTCAGAATATTGCTATTACAAAAGAAACAAACAAAGAGCAGTCTAATAAAGAGTTCTGTGTTTATAATTGTGCAATACATTCCTTCTGGTGGAAGTGTTGTGTCACAGACTATGTGACTGTTTGAACAAATATTTCCCAATTTCCTTTCAAAATTATGGTTTTAACAAAGAAAGTGAAGGGATTAAGCAAAATGTTTATATATATATATGTTTATATATATTATATATAATATATATATATATATATAATTTTGTATATATAATACATAGAAACAGACAACAATATGATGATAGCCTAAGGGAAAGAGAGGTGGGGGTGGTGGAGGTCGGCAAAGGGGCTAAAAATGGGGAAAGAAAGAGACTTTACTTGGGGCAATTGGTGCACGATGCAGTGTGCAGATGAAGTTTTACTGAGTTGTCCAGTTGAAACATGTACCCGAATACATTAAATAAATAATAAAAATGTATATGGTTTGTTTCTAATTTATTGTAGTACTAGGAAATTATAGAATTGAGGGCAACTAATTCTGCCTCGAAGACTAAGGCAGATTTTTCAAAGGAGGGAATTTGAGTAAGGTATTAAGAAATGAGTTCAGGGATTCTAAGATGGCAGTGGATTAAGTGTTACCTACACTGATCTTCTAATTACAACTAATATATAAAAAAATTATCCTAAATAGCCAACTGAAGACTAGCTGGAGAGAACCATTACAACCAAGGACATACAGATAAGGACACATTGAGACTGGTAGAAAATCAGGATGCACAAGAGAGCTGGCTGGGCTCTCACAGGCAGCAACTGAAGTTCTGGAGAAACAGCTCAGCTGTGGGGGATTCTCCCTGAAAAGTCTGGGGTCTACACCTCAAGCTGGACACCCCAACCCAGATTAAGAAAACTGAGAAAGGTAACCACATAACATCTGGCTGTGAAAAGCAATGGGGGTTCTGTCTGGCAGAGATAGATGGCTAGAAACACAGGCCCCCTCTTAAAGTGCCAATGCACTCACTTTGGGCACCAGCAGAAGGAGGGCAGAGTGGACTGGAGCTGTGTGAGGAGAGTCTGGAGTTGGTGACTCTGGGGAGAGAGCTTAGAGGGGAGTCAGCAGAATCCCTGTGCTGAGTAATTTTCCCATGCTGCAGAAGTCATCTTTCTCAGGTAGAGCATTCCCATCAGTGCAGCATTAGCCAGAGGGGAGCAATTCACCCACCCTTAGGAAACCCTGTCACCCCACCCTGTGGAGTTTACATCCTGCTGAGGATTATAACCTGAGGCTCATTAAGTGACTGAGACTAACAGTCAGCTTGCAGGCAAAGATGGATCTCTGAGTGCTTTAAGTCTTTGTCTGACCTGCTCCTGTGCCTGGTGCTAGCAAAAGCAGACTTTGGTGCATAGCTTGGTCATTTCCACATGCACCCATCCCCAGCAGAGGAAGCTACAAGCTGTGGATCACTGATAGCTCCAAACAGGGTACTCAGGATCAAT
Organism: Tadarida brasiliensis; assembly: GCA_030848825.1. Lineage (NCBI taxonomy): Eukaryota > Metazoa > Chordata > Mammalia > Chiroptera > Molossidae > Tadarida > Tadarida brasiliensis. Next base: position 53,838,994 of record CM061280.1, read on the forward strand.
CACAAACACCACCTGGCATTGGCCTGCATGAGAGACCCTCTGAAGAGGCCCAAAACCAATAAACCCATTAGCCAGCTTCAGACAACAACAGAGCAGGATCAAATAAGCTTCACAAGCAGTATATCCTTGGAGAGATATTGGCAGACTCCAAATCCTGCTGAGATGAATTCCACTTCATGTGGTAGGCATCCTCACTATAGCCTGCACACTATACTGGGGGTTGTCCCTCACTGTCAGCCAGCCTGAGAGTTGAGGCCACACATGAAAGGGCAAGAGCAATCAAGGCTCAGTTATAACAGGAGGGTACACAACACACACAATAAATATTATTAGAGCACCCAGGTCTGGTGATCAGGAATACTGCACCACTCAGTCCCACAGGTCACCTACCAAGACTAGGAGTCATAGAATACCTACTTAATACATAGAAACAAACCAAAACAGGCAGCCAAATTGGAGAGACAAAGAAATAAACCCCAAATGAAAGAACAAGAGAATACTCCAGAACAAAAGCTAACGGAAATGGAGATAAGCATTTATCAGATATAGAGTTCAGAATAATGATTATAAGGATGCTCAACAGTATGAAAAATATGTAGAAGGTATGAAAAACAACCAGTCAGAAATGAAGAATGACATAGCAGAAATAAAGAATACACTGGAAGGAATAAACAGCAGATTAGAGGAAGCCAAGGATTGGATCAGTGAATTAGAAGACAGGTTAAAAAAAATCACTCAATGAGAGAACAAAATAAAAGAAAAAGAGAGGGGGAGGGGCAGTTTAAGGGAACTATGTGACAGTATGAAATATAACAATATCTGCATCAGAGGAGTACCAGAAGAAGAAAGTGAGCAAGTGATAGAGAACCTGTTTAGTGATTTTTGTGTATTCATAATTGTATCACACAAATAAGATGTTCCATTTTTTAATTGTTTTAATAATTTTCTTTCTTCTAATTATACCATGTTTTCAAAACTATTAGCATAATGTTGTTCATGATATTCTCTATTTATCTTTTGATATCTGTTGCATTCATAGTTATACTTTTTTCTATTTTCTAATGATATAAACCTAGTTCAGAAATTCTGGTTTCCATCATGTACCCAGGCAAAACTATACCCTGGAATGTAGGTATGTTTGAAATTGAGGAAGAAGTGAATTAACAGGAGGTCTGATATGATCATGTTTTGTTTGTTTTTTATAATTCCAACAGTAAATCATGGATGTGTAAAAAATAACTGATGTGGAGATACATTATTTTTTAAAGTTACAGTCTCTTGTTTTATTTCTCCCAGGTTTAATCACTGTTAACACTTTGGAATATATTATTCCTAGATAATATTTGTTTATTTCTATAGAAATGAGAGCATAGTGAATTAATCTTTGTAAACCTAACTTTTTTTAACTTAATATGTCTTAGATATATTATCAGGCTCTATATCCTAAAATTCAATGGTATTTGTGACATGCTATTTATTAGAAGGTCAATCTATTTTAACTTTCACCATGACTCTTCTGTTTTGAATATTCCAGCTCCAGTAATCTCTTCCTCCTTAGATCTCCTTTAATATTTGTCTTACAATTTAATCCTCCTATAATCCAGTCCTTGATTGCATACCATTTTTTTTTAATACATTGGTGTCTTACTGTTTCATATGAACCAGTCTAGGTTTCATTTCCATAATAAGGTTGCTCTCTTTTTTCTTGTTTCCCATCATTACAATAAGAACACAGTAGGTGCTCATCTATTTGTTATCTTTTAAATCTGGACTTCTTTTTTTTATTAATTTATTTTTGTTACAGATATTTCTCCTTTTTCCCCCATTGACACCCTCCTCCCCCTCCCTCCCTGCCCCATCCCCAGTTTTGTTGTCCATGTCCATTGGTTATGTGTACATGGGTATAAGTTCTGTGGTTTATCGCCCCCCTCCCCCACCCCCTCTTCTGGCAATTGTCAATCTGTACCCTACTTTCACGTCTCTGGGACTACCCTGTTCCTCAGACTGTTATGTTCATTGTATTCCAGAAATAAGTGAGATCATATGATATTTGTCTTTTACACCATACACAAGAATAAACTCAAAATGGATAAAAGACTTAAAAGTGACTCATGAATCCATAAAAGTCCTAGAAGAACATGTAGGCAACAAAATTTAGGACATCATACGCAGCAGAATCTTCACTGATACATCACCTAAGGCAACAGAAACAAAGGAAAAAAAGGAACACATGAGACTACATCAAACTCAAAAGCTTCTGCACAGCAAAAGAAACAACCATCAAAAGGGAAAAGGAACCCACTGTATGGGAGAGCATAATTGCCAATGATACATCAGATAAGGGGTTAATCTCCAAAATATATAGAGTGCTCATACAAATCAACAAAAGGAAGACAAAGAACCCAATTAAAAAATGGGTACAGAACCTAAATAGACACCTGTCCAAACAGGACATACAAATGGCCAAGAGACATATGAAGAAATGCTCAACATCACTAATCATCAGAGAGATGCAAATTAAAACAACAATGAGGTATCACCTCACACCTGTCAGAATGGACCTCTTAAATTCAGCAAGCAAAGTCATACAAATGATGTTCACATCAAGTTCTTGTTAATTAATCAGGAATTTATTATTTTTTAAATTGATTTCAGAGAGAGAGGAATGGAGATGGAGAGAGATAGAAACATCAATGAGAGAGAACATCAATTGGCTGCCTCCTGCATGCTCCCCACTGGGGAGTTGGCCCACAACCTGGGCATGTGCCCTGACTGGGAATCAATCCAGCGACCTGATATAAACTTAGTTCAGAAATTGGTGCATGGGTCGATGCTCAACCACTGAGCCACCTGCCAGGCTTTTTTTTTTGCTTTACTTTTGAAGAAAGAATCTATGTTGCACTCACATTCTGCACAGCCATCAGCAAATTGCCCAATGTCAATAAATGTTAAACAAGAAAAACAGACATATTAAACAATGCCCTGCACTTCATTCCATCTGCAAATTTCATTATTTATTACAACCAAAGCTTCCTCTGGCCTACAGTTGATTTTCATAAAAGGATTCATCTGTTCATCTGTCTCCTCATTTTAGGCCAAAAGTATTCACAGGCAGGGGTGGAGCCAGGGGCAAAAACAATTCAGTACTCTTAATTACTTTATTTGTTTATTCACAAAAGAAGTATTCTTACATGATATTTTTTTTAAAAAGCTTTTCAATAGTTAATCTTTCTCTTTGCATTCTAATTCACTTGTGCTACTCAACTTTAAAATGTGTATATAATTTTGGTAACTACCACTTGCATCTTTTGACACCCTCTGGAAGCATTTTCCTTTCTGTACCTAAGATAATGGCCTCTGGAATGAGGTGTTCTGTTCTGAAAAATCCCTTAACATTGCTTCCCTGCTTATACTATACTAAACACTATGTGTTTTATTAATGCCCTGTAGTTTCCTTATCTTTCAAATAGCTGTATAATAGAATCTGTCTGCTACTGGTGAAAGGCAAGAATTTTATACCTCAAGAATTAGATTCTTATTGTGAAATCTGCTCAACAGAAATGCCAAATATCTGTAAGGTTCCTTCTCCAGTTATGTACACAGGACTTCTAATAAAAATAGACTGGGTCTAGATAGTTTTGCTGAGGTATAGATTAAATATTTTATAAGAAAAAGATTTACATTTTGACATAGAGAGTAGCCTCAGTGGCCAGCTCTGTGCTCCTCTATTTCTAGAGGAAATCTTTGAAATTCCTCATACAGAACAGTGCTTTGAATAAATGCCAATGCATAGTGATTCCTAAATTCCTTCGGCCTAGATAAGACATAAATTACCACAGTGAGATTAAAAATGGAGTTTTAACATCTGAAATACTCTAGGTCAGGGTACTTTCATCAAGTATCTCCAATCTTACTCTATAACTGTGAAGACTGTTAAAACACAACATATCTTGTTCTACATGGTACCATCTTCTTACAGGTTCTAGAACCATATCAGATGAGCCAGCAAGACCTTTTCTGGTAGTCTTGTTGTTGGAAAATGTGAAGAGAAAATTCACCTATTGCTAACATTAGAGGGATATAGATCCTTTTAGTTTACACAAAACATAAAATACAGTAAAATCTGGCATATGAAAAGATGTTCAACATCATTAATTATTAGAGACATGCAAATTGAAACCACAATGAGATATCACCTCACACCTATCAGAATAGCTGTAATCAGTAAATCAACAAACAAGTGTCGACGAGGATGTGGAGAAAAGGGAACCTTTGTGCACTGTTTGTGAGGATGTAAATTGGTGCAGCTACTATGGAAAACAGTATGGAGTTACCTTAAAAAATTAAAAATGGAAATGCCTTATGACACAGCAATTCCATCTCTGAGTACTTATTCAAAGAAGTCTAAACACTAATTTGAAAAGCTATATGCACCCGTATGTTCATTGCAGCATTATTTACAATATATGTATGTATGTGTGTGTGTATATATATATATATATATATATATATATGAATATTAATTGGCCATAAAAATGAATGAATGAAATCTTACTATTTGTGACAACATGAATGGACTTAGGGGGTATTATGTTAGGTAGAATAAGTCAGACAGCTAACGATAAATACCATATGATCTCACTTATATGTGGAATCTAAAGAACAAAATAAACAAACTAAACAGGAATAGACTAATAGATACCAAGAACAGACTGATGGTTGTCAAAAGGGAAGGAGAGTGGGGGGGACTGGGTGAAAAAGGTGAAGGGATTGAGAAGTACAGATTGGTAATCACAAAATAGTCATTGGGATGTAAAGTACAGCATGGGGAATATAGTCAATAATATTGAAATAACTACGCATAGTGCCCAGTGGGTACTGGAAATATAAGGGAAAATACTATGTAAAGTATATGATTGTCTATCCACTATGCTGTACACTTGAAACTAATCTAAAATAATACTAAATGTCAATTGTAATTGAGAATTTTTTTTAATTAAGAATAAAAATATGTGTAATTTATACTATAAAAAATGTCTGGCATAAGTGAAGCCACTCCAATTTTTTTTTAAGTTTTCTAAGATTTACATTTATTATTTTAAGAAACCTAAATTAAGGAGCAATACTTGCTCTACCAAGTGGGAGAAAACAGTTAATGTTGACTTTTGGTTAAGCATAGAAGATTAAATCTATTAAAAGAATGAAACAAAAATCGTAAGATTGAAAAAAAAGAGGAAAAAATAGAGGAGAAATGCAAATAACATGAGAGAGTAGTATCAGATAGAACTTAGAATGCTAAAAGTTAAGTGTCTGAGAGGAGTGAAGGAATAGGATGAGGGATAGCAATGAAACAAGTACATTTTTGTGCTTAGAACCTAGGAAGGATCAGAAATTACAGCTACCATGTAGCTCTGAAGGTCTGGATACGGGCAGTGTTAATAAATAAATAAATAAATAAATAAATAAATAAATAAATAAATAAATAAATAACCCCCATACCTCCCAAAAAATAAATAAATAAAAAAACAAGAGAGGTTGATATCTGTTTACTATTAACAGGAAAGGAGTAAAGGGAAGACCAGATAATATTGGCATGCCATTTATAGAGCTTTGCCAGGAAGCTGTTGTTAACACTCTCCAAGTCTGCTTCCCATAGATTAATGGGGGAAGAAACTGGAAAAAGGCAGTTTAGATGCATGCCCAGTAAGGTGTGGATATTGTGGGTAGGTGCATACCTGCCAGTCACACCTGGGAACAAGTTAGTGGCCAGAATAGGCATGGCCACTGCAAGAGCACAAAATGTGACATACTTAACCCCTCAAAAAAGGAAGTTCCATCTTTCTTGCCTCTTGGCCTTTGACCCTTGTATTCTCTTGGGACTCCCGTTGCAGAGGAATGTAATTTCATGAAAATAAAAATAATTCATTCTCCGGTACAAGTCTTAGAATATTCCTTTTCAGAAGATATTGCAAGAGTCTCACTCCCACTAGTGATAGAGAAATATAGCCCACTGATTTCTCTTGTAACAGAGTGTCTGATAGTCTGTGTCTGTGTAAAGAATACTCAGATCTCCAGATCCACTCCTTATTCTGACATAAAATGGTAAGGTTTCTGGACCTGTAGAACATTGGCACAATTAAGAATGAAGATACCACAATTTACACTGGGATATTATCTGGGAATCTACATCCTGAGTTTTGGAATGCACTTAGCACTTTCTCACTCTCAACTTCTTGAGTACTGGCAACCAAGACTAAAATCCCAGAAAAGGGATTAGTGGATGGATTTCTGCCTGGACTGGTTGATTGACTCAGAAGAGATAATGCAAATACAGAGATAGCAATAAGCTTTTCAGTGCCTCACTTCTAAATATGAAAAACTCCTAAAATGAAAACTTCTAAAAAGTAAAATACACCAAAATAAACAAAATAGGAAACAGCGACAGCACAGGAACAAAACAGAATATCGTCATTATCATCATCATGCACAGAACAAAAAAATAATAAATAGTTGAAAGATAAATTGATGAAACTGTAAAGAAAGTAGATAAAATATCAAACCTTGGAAACAACAGAAAGGTTAATGTCAACACAAGAAACATTCAAACCTGTAGAGAATTTTTTATGAGTTTATTTGAGCCAAACTGATAATAATCGCTGGCAAGCAAAATCTCAATGGATTGAAAAAATTCTTCAGAGAATGGCAGTTTTGGGCCTTATTTTATGCATTTCAATTAAAGGAGGGGACCTTAAGGGAGTTACATGAAATTCACTGGTGATAGATTAGGGAGTCTGGAGAAAGCAAAGCGAGGAAATCTTTGGGACTGGATAAAAAGTAAAATGAATAGACACATACATTCTTTTATATTTGTGGGTATAGGATAGTTAACGGTCAACAATTATGATAATAATAACAAAAAGGGGATTTGTGGTCTCTGTTCTGGCACAGTGGTTGTCCTTTGAGGGGTCCAGATAAAAAGGACATTATTTTGATATTCCAAAGTTATGTTATCAGATATGCTATCATAGATTTAAATAAAAGACAACTGGACAGGCACAGTTAAATTCAAGATTGACCTTTGTTAGGGAAATATACAGGCCTAGGACATGACTGCCTGCATTTAGTTAGAAAGTTTTATTTTGAGACCATCCTATGTGGTAACTTTAGGTCTATGAATTTATAAGACTGCCATGTAGGATCCTTTGAGCTTGTCAGGTTTAGTATGTGGCCACATTTTCATCCACAATAGGAAAACAGATCAGTTCAGGATGCTCTACTTCATCACAATAGAATTTCCATAAAAGACTAAAAAGTAATCACAAGAGTGGATATTATAAACAAAATAATAAAATAGGATGTTCCATAAGTGAAGGACATGAGTTTCCATAATGAATGTGCCAACCAAAACTAATGAATGGAAAAAAAAAAAATTACACCAAAGCACATTATTATGGAATTTCAGAGAACTAAAGCAATAAGAAGATCCTAAAAGCTTCCCTAGAGGAATAAAAACAAAGTAACAAATAGAAAAATAAATAAAGAAGAGACATACAAAGGATTTTAAACAAGAATACATTTTCTCAATAGGACCACTGGTAGGTAGATAAAATTGGAAAAATATTTTCAAAATTTAAAAAGAAAATCATTTCCACCTAAAAATTATATCCTGTTAAAGCATCAAACAAGTGGAAAAGTGATATTTAGGATTATTTTATGATGATTATTAATAGAATTTCTCATATGCCAAACTAAGAAGTCAAGAGATAATATCTAAAACTAAAAATTGAGAAATGCAATTATAAGCATGTTATTTAGAAATAGTAATACAAATACAAAAACAATATCTAAAAGAGTTGAAAGCTTTTAGCCTGGGAATGGTACTTGAGGTTAGAGATGGGGTGAGGAGGTGGAATGCTGCTTTTCTTTCTTTGACTTTTAAAGCCACAGTCATGTGTTATTTGTAGAAAATAAAAACTACATAAAAATGCGATGACTTCAAAGGGGATTTATTTTTGAGCCTCAACACCAATGCATCATAGTCTGAAGGTAACTATATGATTGACATAAATATGTTAGCCACCTTTTATTAATACAAACCTTTCAAGAATAATCCAGCAGTTTTTTAAAAATTTTTTACTCATTAAATAAGATGTTTATGCTAGTTGAAAACCAGTAACATAGAAAGCTCCTAAATAATTTTGAGTTGCAAAAAAAGCACTGGACTTTAAACTTCAGAAATATCCCTTTGAGAAATCTTCCTATTGTGTGTCCCATAAAACTCTTTGCTTTTAATTTTTTTGTGGTTTTGTTTTATCAATTTATTTTTGTTACAGATGTTTCTCCTTTTTTCCCCATTAACACCGTCTTCCCCATCCTCCCCACCCCATCCCCAGCTTAGTTGTCCATGTCTATCAGTAATGCATACATGCATATAAGTTCTGTGGTTTATCTCTTCCCTCCTCCCCCACCCTCTCTTCCAAGGGTTGTCAGTCTGCATCCAACTTCAACGTCTCTGGGTCTACCCTGTTCCGCACACTGTTATGTTCATTATATTCCACAAAGAAGTGAGATCATCTGATATTGTCTTTCTCTGCTTGGCTTGTTTCGCTTAGGATAATACTCTCCAGGTCCCTCCATGTCCTTTCAAAAGATAACAGATCTTTCTTTCTTACAGGTGCATAGTACTTCATTGTGCATATGTACCACAGCTTTTTTTATCCATTTGTCTCCTGTTGGACACTTGGGCTGTTTCCAGATCTAAGCTATTGTAAATAGTGCTGCTATGAACATGGGGGTACATATATTCTTTCTGATTGGTGTTTCAGGCTTCTTAAGGTATATTCCTAGAAGTGGGATCACTGGGTCAAATGGCAATTCAATTTTTAATTTTTTGAGGTAACACCATAGTGTTTTCCATAGTGGCTGCACCAGTATGAATTCCCACCAGAAGTACTAGAGTCCTCTTTTCTCCACACCCTCGCCAACACTTGTTGTTTGATGAATTGTTGATGGCAGTCATTCTGACAGGTGTGAGGTGATACCTCATTGTTGTTTTAATTTGCATCTCTCTGATAATTAGTGATATTGAGCATTTCTTCATATGTCTCTTAGCCATTTGTATGTCCTGTTTGGAGAGGTGTCTATTTAGTTCCTCTGCCCATTTTTTAATTGGGTTCTTTGTCTTCCTTTTGTTGATTTGTATGAGCACTCTATATATTTTGGAGATTAACTCCTTATCTGATGTATCATTGGCAATTATACTCTCCCATACAGTGGATTCCCTTTCGTTTTGATGGTTGTTTCTTTTGCTGTGCAGAAGATTTTGAGTTTGATGTAGTCCCATGTGTTCATTTTTTCCTTTGTTTCTGTTGTGTTAGGTGATGTATCAGTGAATATTCTGCTGCATATGATGTCCAAAATTTTGTTGCCTACGTTTTCTTCTAGGATTTTTATGGATTCAAGACTCATATTTAAGTCTTTTATCCACTTTGAGTTTATTCTTGTGTATGGTGTAAGTTGATGATCTGGTTTCATTTTTTTGCATGTAGCCATCCGATTTTCCCAACACCATTTATTAAAGAGGCTGTCTTTATTCCATTGTATGCTCTTACCACCTTTGTCAAATATTAATTGAGCGTAATGTCTTGGGCCCATTTCCGGATTCTCTGTTCTGTTCCACTGGTCTATTTGCCTGTTCTTGTCCCAGTACCAGGCTGTTTTGATTATACTAGCTTTGTAGTATAACCTGATACCCAGTATTGTGATCCCACCTACTTTGTCCTTCTTTTTCAAGATTGCTGTGGTTATTCGGGGTCCTTTTTGGTTCCATATGAACTTTTGAAGTATTTGTTCTAGTTCTGTGAAATATGTCACTGGCATTTTGATGAGGATTGCATTGAATCTATAGATTGCTTTGGGTAGTATGGACATTTTAATGATGTAAATTGTTCCAATCCATGGACAAGGTATATGTTTCCACTTTTTTATATCTTCCTCTATTTCTTTTTTCAATGTCCTGTAGTTTTCTGCAAATAGGTCCTTTACTTCTTTAGTTAAGTTTATTCCTAGGTATCTTAACTTTTTTGCCGCAATGGTAAATAGGATTGTTTTTTAGTTTTTCCTTCTGTGAGTTCATCATTGGTGTATAAGTATGCCGTAGATTTCTTGACATTAATTTTGTATCCTGCTACGTTGCCAAATTCATTTATTAAGTCTAGTAGATTCTTGAAGGAGTCTTTAGGGTTTTCTATGTATAATATCATGTTGTCTGCGAATAATGACAGTTTCACTTCCTCCTTTCTAATTTGGATCCCCTTTATTTTCTCTTCATGTCTGATTGCTGTGGCTAAGACTTCCAGCACTGTGTTAAATAAGAGTAGAGAAAGTGGGCATCCCCGTCTTTTTGCTGTTCTTAAGGGAAATGCTTTCAGTTTTTGCCCATTCAGTATAATGTTGGTGGTAGGTCTTTCATATATGGGCTTTATTATGTCGAGATATGATTTCTCTATTCCCACATTGCTAAGCATTTTTATCAGAAATGGGTGCTGAATTTTGTGAATGCTTTTTCAGCGTCTATTGATATGATCATGTCGTTTTTATCTTTCATTTTGTTTATGTGGTGTATCACATTTATTGATTTGCGAATATTGTACCAGCCTTGCATCCCTGGGATGAATCCCACTTGGTCATGGTGAATAATTTTTTGGTGTATTGCTGGATCTGATTTGCTAGTATTTTGTTCAGGATTTTGGCATCTATGTTCATCAGTGATATTGGCCTATAGTTTTCTTTCTTTGTAGTGTCTTTTTCTGGATTTGGAATTAGAATTACGCTGGCCTCATAAAACAAGTTTGGAAGTCTTTCTTCTTGTTGAATTTTTAGAAATAGTTTGAGGAGAATGGGTGTTAGTTCTTCTTTGAATGTTTGGTAAAACTCCCCCGTGAAGCCATCCGGGCCTGGGCTTTTGTTTGCTGGGAGAGTCTTGATTACATCTTCAATTACCTTCATTGTTATTGGTCTGTTCAAGTTTTCTATCTCTTCCCAGTCCAGTTTTGGGAGACTATGTGTTTCTAGAAATTTGTCCATTTCACTTAGATTGTCGAATTGTTACCATATAAATGTTCATAGTATTTGTTAACCATCCTTTGTATTTCTGTGGTGTCAGTTGTTACTTCTCCTCTTTCATTTCTGATTTTGTGTATTTGGGTTCTCTCTCTTTGTTTCTTGGTGAGTCTTGCTAAGGGTTCATCAATCTTGTTTATCTTTTCAAAAAACCAGCTTTTTGTTTCATTGATCCTTTCAATGTTTTTGGTTTTTTTTTGGTCTCTATGTCATTTATATCTGCTCTGATTTTTACTATTTTTTTCCTTCTACTTGCTCTGGGGTTATCTTTTTGTTTGCTTTCTAGTTCTTTAAGTTGTGAGGTTAGATAGTCAATTAGAATTTTTTTTTCATTTCTTGAGGTAGGCCTGTAGTACTATGAACTTCCCTCTCAGAACAGCTTTCGCTGCATCCCATAGATGTTGTGTTGTTTTGTGTTCATTTTCATTGGTCTCCAGGAAGTTTTCAATTTCTTCCTTGATCTCCTCGGCAACCCATTCATTGTTTAATAACATGCTATTTAGCCTCCATGTGTTCAAATGTCTTTGCATGTTCTTGTTGCAATTGATTTCTAATTTCATGCCGTTGTGGTCTGAGAAGATGCTTGATATGATTTCAATCTTCTTGAACTTGTAGACACTTAGTATGTGTCCTAATATGTGGTCTATCTTTGAGATTGTCCCATGTGCACTTGAGAAGAATGTGAATTCTGTAGTTTTGGGGTGTAGTTCTCTGTAGATATGTATTAAGTCCATTTGGTCTAGTGCTTCATTTAGAGTCTCTGTTTCCTTGTTAATTTTTTGTCTAGAGGATCTATCCAGTGATGTCAGCGGGGTGTTGAAGTCCACTGCTATGATTGTATTGCTGTCGATTTCTCTTTTGAAGTCCTCCAGAAGATTTTTAATATATTTTGGTGTTCCTTTATTAGGTGCATATATGTTTACCAAGGTTATATCTTCCTGTTGGATAGATCCTTTCAATATTATGTAGTGACCTTCCTTGTCTCTAGTTATGGCCTTCATTTTGAAATCTATTTTCTTAGATATGAGTATCGCTACCCCAGCTTTTTTTTCCTTTCCATTTGCTTGGAAGATTTTTTTCCATCCCTTCACTTTCAACCTATGTGAGTCTTTTGTTGTGAGGTGGGTCTCTTGTAAACAACATATATATGGGTCATGATTTCTTATCCAATCCACTACTCTGTGTCTTTTTATCGGAGCATTCAATCCATTTACATTTAAGTTGATTATTGATATGTACTTATTTATTGCCATTTTTGTTTAGTTTGGTTCTGTTTTCCTTCTTATTTCTTCTACTAATTACAGCAGTCCTTTTAACATTTCTTGCAGTGCTGGTTTGGTGCTAATGTATTCCCTTGGCCTTTTTTTTTTTTTTTTGGTCTGGGAAACTCTTTATTTGACCTTCTATTTTGAATGATAGCCTTGCTAGATTGAGTTGTCTTGGATTCAGATCCTTGTTTTTCATGACCTTGATTACTTCATGCCATTCCTTTCTGACCTGTAGTGTTTCTGTTCAGAAGTCAGCTGATAGCCTTATGGGGGTTCCTTTGTAGGTAACCTGTTGCTTATCTCTTGCTGCCTCTAGGATTCTCTCTTTGAATTTTAATTTTTGGCATTTTAATTATTATGTGTCTTGGTGTGGGCCTGTTTAGGTTCTTCTTACTTGGGGCTCTCTGTGCTTCTTGAACTTGAATGCCTTCTTCACCAAATTAGGGAAGTTTTCTGTCATTATTTCTTTAAATATATTCTCTAACCCTTACTCATTTTCTTCTTCTCTGGGGACTCCTATCATGCAAATATTATTACGTTTCCAGTTGTCCCACAGTTCTCTTAAGCTGTCTTTCTGTTTTTTAATTGTTTTTTTTCCTTTTGGTTTTCTGATTGGTTGATTTTTTTCTACCCTGTCTTCTCATTTACTGATCCAATCCTCAGCTTCCTCTACTGTGCTGTTTAATCCTTCCAATGCGTTCTTCATTTCTGCTATGTCATTCTTTATTTCTTCTTGGTGCTCTTACATTTCCAATTGGTTGATTTTCAATGTTTCTATGTCTTTACTCATGGTGTTGATGTCCTTACTCATGCTGTTGAGCTTCCTCAAGATCATGGCTCTGAATTCTAGCTCTGTTAACTTGCTTAACTCCATTTCATTTATCTCATCTTTGATAGAAGTTTCTTGTTCTTTCATTTGGGATTTGTTTCTTTGTTTCACCATTTTGGCTATCTCATTGGTTTTGGAGCCTGTCAAATTTTCCCTGTGGATGTTGGTGTTCTGCTGTTTTTGGCTCCTTCTAGTAGGTTTGGATGGGCATGGGAGGACCCACGTTAAACACCACTGTCAAGTCTTACTTTCCTGGGTAGATTTGCAAGCTCAGAAAAGGTTATGTTATCCTCTAGCTTTTTGCCTAGAGGCTATTAGTCATGATTACTTTAAGAGCCTTGGGTTCTCAGGTGAATGAAAACCTCCCTCTGGTGTTCAGTGTAAGAGAATTTCCCGAGGGTAGGGCAGATGCTAGTAGTTAATGAGCCTCAATTTGCATATCTATGGCCCACCTAGGTGGGGCTGAATCTCCAAGGCAGGGGCTGTCACCTCTCCCTAGAGGCCTGGGAAGGAGTAAGATGGCCACTGTCCTGCGTTGTCGCAACTCAGCAAAACCTCTGAGCGCCCTCTAAATTCTGAGTGTCCCCACACAGTTCCAGTCCAGTCTGCCCTTCCTCTTCCAGAGCCCTAGGTGAGTGGCTGTGGCTATTTTAGCGCTCTGTCCCGGCCCTCTGTGTTGTGGAGCAGCGTTGGACTTCAACCCTGAGTGTGTTGCTCAGAGCTAAGACCACTGCTGTCCGTGGCCTCCCAGTTCCCCTCTCGCGCTTCCGCAATCCTACCAAGATCGATTCAGTGTCCCTGATTGTATGGTCCTCGCAAGCTGCTTTTCTGTTGCTTTTTTCCGAAGATTTGTCTTTATTTTAGTTGTAATTCCAGTTTGGTACTGGGATATGGTCTGTGTAGCTTCCATTCACTCTGCTGCCGTTTTGGAATCTCCAAACTCTTTGCTTTTAGTTAGTACACATAGATAGGTGACACCTCTATTACCAACAATTTCTTATTACTGTTCCTAAGAAAGACTACTCCAATGCAAACAATAAACTGACTCTGATTAAAACCTCACACACAGAGAGGAGTTGGGATCTCTTATGTGTGATAATTTGGTTGCTCTTCCTGTATAGCCTGTGTGAAGGAATGGTATAAAAAATAGCCTGGAGTGAGGAAACTCTGCCATCCTTTTGAGGTGAATGTTGCACTCCTATACCCATTGTAACAATACTGCTTTTGTAGAATTTGAACGGCAAATGTAGTGGACAAAACATAGGTTTTAGCATTATACTAGACTCAATTAAGGGTGAAATAGTATCTACATTACAGAGATACTGTAAGGATTAAATGAGATAATATAGGTAAGTACTCAATACACTACATGACATATTAGAGTTCACTCAATGTCGTTTCTTAATTCTTTCTTAAAACCACTCCAACTTGAAATTTATTTTTATGTGTCATTTATTTACTAAAATTTGTTGAGCTTCTAGTGAGGGCAAGGAAGCTATTTACCAAATCTTTATTTCTCCCCTTTAAAAATTAATGGAAATGCTGCTAATACTATTTTACATGTGAATTGCCCCTTTTCTAGAGGGAGATATAGTAGGACAATACAGTGATTAAAATTCTCCAGTTTTTAACATTACCAAAGACAATGTAAGATAATACTTATTAAAATGCATAGCCACTGATGTTCAGCACATCTTCACATGTATCCATTATTGATGGGAATCCAACATATAATTTTTAAAAATTATTTTCTTGAGCTACAGCTTTTAGATCTAAGATTGGGTTAGATTTTAAAATGAGTCTTATTATCTGAAACCCTCCAAGTGAGAGTACCTTCATCAAGTCCCTCCAATCTCTCTCTACAACTGTAAAGTATTTTAAAATCATTGTGTGTAGAGTTGCTATTCCTTCTTTAGATATTTTTGAAGGAAAGTGTAGATGCAACATGCTAGTCATGCATTTGTAAAATCTTCCTTTCATCTACTTACAATATTACATTCTATCCCTTTACAGACAGTGACACTGGATGCATTCTTATTTCTTCTACTTTATGACCTTCTCTGATGCTTTTAATCTTTCTCTTTTCTCTTGTATGTGAGATTTTCAGTTGCCAAGGTATCTTATAACCCAATTCATTATCTATTTATTGGTCATGTACTTGGTATCTGGACCTGTGAAATGGCAATGAAATGGCATCAGATGTTAGACTGGTGGAATTCAGCAACCTTGTTACTTGAGTTCTGGCTAAGAAAGAATTCAGAGAGAAGACTCAAAATATAAGAAAAAGTTTATTTAGAAAGTCACAGAATTGGAAGAAATGGGCTCAGGAAACAAGTAACTGAGGCAAAAGAAGGACCCTTGAAGCTTGGGCAAAGAAGACAGACAAGGAAAACGCACCTTGGGGAAGAGGGTGGGAGAAAAGAGTGGGGAATGGTATGTATGTGCTCCATAAAGAAAGCCACACTGGGTCCTCTATCTTGAGGTTATTTATCTGGAGGTCTCAGGGAAAGATTTCATAGAATATTCATCAGCATTCCAGGTGTGTCTTTTCAGGGTCATAGTCTCTACTGATTGGATTTTACCAGGGTGGGAGGTCATTAGTCAATGCAGCTAGTTCAAATGTCAGTTAAGGCATCACTTGTCTGGTCCTTGTTCTGCTCATATTTGCCTAACTGCCTACCACAGACCCATATTAGATGACAAAGAAAGGAGTTGTCATTAAAGGACCTACATACACAGAGAACAAAAAAGATAGCTTAGATACACTGCTATTGGTTGAATCCTAGGAAATTATGTCTATAAGTATGTACATAAGTATATAAGAGATAATAGAAAGATAACAATATAGCTCAGTTTCTAACTTATAGTATGTGCTCAATAAATTTTAACTGTTATTCCCATCTGGTATAATTAGTTATATATTCTCTACTTACTATTATATACTATTTTGATTTAGTTTTTTTTTTTTAGACTACTGTTTGTTTTTATCATTTTTAAATGTGTTAAGAACACAACCTCCAAAAGAATTCATTTCAGTGCAACTCCACTGAACCTTACCTACATACAGTGATCTTCCCATATTAAGTCCCCAAGCAGTGCTGCTGTGGGTTATTGTGAAGAAATGTTTAAATCTCCCTCTCTGGTGCTCCCTTCAGTAGCACATATACTAAAATTGGAATGATATAGAGAAGATTAGCATGGCCCCTTCACAAGGATGACACACAAACTTGTGAAGTGTTTCATTTAAAAAAAATTAAAAACAAACAAATAAATAAATATATCTCTCTGCCTATGGTATATTTATACCCTGGTTCTCTTCCTTTGCTATTTTTTTTTTCATCTGAGTGTTGCCAGAGATAGAAGAGTAAGGAACCATATATATGGAACATTTGAGGGTCTCATAAATGTTTTTGTCTCTCATATATTATTCCTCTTGTTTTCCTCGCAGTTTTTGTTTACATAGCAATTTCACACCCATTATTTAACTTGATTACCACAAAACAGATTTTCCTTTAAAAAATAAGAAAACTGAGGTTCAGAAACTCAAGTGGCTTGTTTAAACCATTCAGTTAGTAAATGTTGAAGCTGGGATTAAAGCTCCAAACCCCAACCAGATTTTTTAATCTTGGTATACAGAAATTTAAAAAATACATATATTACTTAAAAAAGAGATGATCTATTTCCTTCTGAAATAAAAAATAACAGATATGGTAACTGCATATAAGGCTTATATTGCAGGTTCTCAAATAACATTAGAATGTTTTGTTCAACATCATTTTGTTATAACATTGATGAGATGCCGTAAGAACTTGACTCTTGTTTATATCAAGGAGCTTATGGTAAAATAGGTTTCATTATATGCCATTTCACTTAAAGTCACAGAACGTATTGACAATATTAAATGGAGACGTACTATACACCAAATCTTATTATAAAAGACTTAGGTTTCTGTTTTTCTGTAAAATTTCCAACTAGCTTATCATGATGCAGCCTTGGTTCATGTTAAGGATGTTAAATGTGAACCAGGAACTTAAGCATAAATGTGTTACTAGTTCATACATAAAGGTACAGCACTCCTACCCTACTGTACTCTTCCTGATACTAATGTCAATGCCATGACTAGGGCATTTAGATTGCTGCTATATTGAGCCCTCTTCCTTGGTGACTGAGATGAGCTTTTCCTTTTCTGTGCTTTATTCTGGATATGATGTCCCCAGTAAGCGGTGTGCAGGAGACAGCTGATTAATGTTTCTTGCTCATATCAATGTTTCTCTCTCTCTTTCCCTTCCTCTCTCTCTAAAAAATCAGTAAAAACATATTTAAAAATTTTGTCTTTATCTAAAAAATCAATAAAAAACATATAACATTTTATCTTTATTGTTGAAAGTATCACAAATGTCCCGCATTGAACCCTTCCATCCCATTCCTGCCCCCCTCCCAAGCCTTCACAGCACTATTGTCTGTGTCCCTTGGTTATGCATATATGCATATAAATTATCTGGCTAATCTCTTCCTGCCCCCCCTCCCCACTTCCCTCTGAGATTTGTCAGTCTGTTCCATACTTCCATCTCTCTGGATCTATTTTGACCATCAGCTTATTTTGTTCATTAGATTCCATAAATAAATGAGATCATGTGATACTTGTCTTTCTCTGACTGGCACATTTCACTTAGCATAATACTCTCCAGGTCCCTCCATGATGTTTCAAAGGGTAAATGACCCTTCTTTTTTATGGCTGCATAGTATTCCATTATATAAATGTACCACAGCTTTTTTATTTATTCATCTACTAATGAACAGATGAGTGGGCTGTTTCCAGATCTTAGCTATTGTAAATAGTGCTGCTATGAACATAGGGGTACATATATTCTTTCTGACTGGTGTTTCAGTCTTCTTAGGGTATATTCCTAGAAGTGGGACCACTGGGTCGAATGCCAGTTCCATTTTTAATTTTTTGAAGAAACTCCATACTTTTTTCCATAGTGGCTGCACCAGTCTGCAGTTTAATCAGCACTGTTCTAGGGGTTCCCTTTTCTCCACATCCTCACCAGCACTTGTCAATTGTTGACTTGTTGATGGCAGCCATTCTGGCAGTTATGAGGTTACTGTAATTTGTGTTTCTCTGATGACTAGTGACTCTGAGCAAAAATCTTGTTAAGATCTTGACTTTATTTTTCTATAGCCTTTCTAAAATGTTTTCTGATCCATTCCCCCACCATTTTGTCTACTCAAAGAAGAAATGTAGGCCCAGCTGGTGTGGTTCAGTGATTGAGCATCAACCCATACACTAAGAGGTCACCAGTTTGATTCCCAGTCAGGGCACATTCCCAGGTTGTGGGCCAAATCCTCAGTGGGGTCATGCAGGAGGAAGCCAGTTGATGTCCTCTCTCATTGATGTTTCTATCTCTCTCTCCCTCTCCCTTTCTCTCTCTCTCTAAAATCAATAAAGAAAAAATATAAAAAAGAAGAAATATAACTCAGATTTGAATAGTTATACTTAATATGTTTGAGAATCTGAGACTTATTTATCATTAATAAATCTCATAGTAAGATGGAAGCCAGCCATGCACTGAGGAAAGTGTACTGGACTATAAATCAGGAGACATATTTTGGCCTTGCTCTACTTTGAACAAGTGTCTCAATATCTCTTCCTGACATGATATTGTACATAGAAAACCCTAGTGACTCAACCAAAAAGCTACTAGATCTAATAAATGAATTCAGCAAAGTAGTAGGATACAAAATTAATATTCAGAAATTAGTAGCATTAAAAAAAAAAATCCTCACCCAAGCCCAGCCGGTGTGGCTCACTGGTTGAGCATCAACCCACCAGTCCAATTCCCAGTCAGGGCACATGCCCAGGTTGTGGGCCAAATCCCCAGTGGGGGGCATGCAGGAGGTGGCCAATCAATGTTCTCTCTCATTGATGTTTCTATCTCTTTCTCTCCCTCTCCCTTCCTCTCTCCTTAAAATAAATAAAGAAAAAAAATTAAATCCTCACCCAAGGATATTTTTTTATTCATCTTCAGATAGAGTGAGAGGAGAAGAGAGAGAGAGAGAGAGAGAAAGAGAGAGAGAGAGAGAGAGAGAGAGAGAGAGAGAGAGAGAGAGAGAGATGTAAGAGAGACACATGGACTGGTTGCCTCCCGCACAACCCCGACCAGGGCCAGGGACCAAACTGCAACAAAGGTATGTGCTCTTAACTGGAATCAAACTTATGACTCTTTGGACTGTGGGCTGATTCTCTAAATGCTGAGCCAAAATGGCCAGGGCAGTATTCAGAAATTGGTAGCATTTTTATAAACTGATAATGAACTATCAGAAACAGAAATTTTTAAAAATCCCATTGACTATTGTAACAAAAAAAATAAGTTACTGAGGAATAAATTTAACCAAGGAGGTAAAATAAATGTACTTGGAAATAAAAATAAAATAAATATAACTATAGGAGAAAGAAATGGAGGAAGATATGGAGGAAGATATAAATAAGTCAAAGTACATACCATGTTCATGGATTGGAAGAATTAACATCTTTAAAATGTCCGTATTACACAAGGCAATCTATAGATTCCACACAATTCTTGTTAAAATACCAATGGCAAATTTCACATATCTAGAACAAATATTCCAAAAATCTATATGGAACCACAAAAGACCATGAACAGCCACAACAATCTTGAGAAAGAAGAACACAGTTGGAGGAATCATAATACCTGATATGAAACTAAACTACAAGGCCATTGTAATCAAAACAGCCTGGTACTGGCATAAAAACAGACAAATAGATTAATAGAACAGAACAGAAAACACAGAAATAAACTCATGCCTTTATGTCAATTAATATTTGACAAAAATGTAAGAGCAAATGATAGAGTAATGGCAGTGTCTTCAATAAATGGTTTTGGAAAATTGGACAGCTACATGCAAAAAAATTAAACTAGACCACCATCTAATACCATACACAAGAATAAACTCAAAATGGATAAAAGACTTAAATGTAAGCCACAAAACCATAAAATTCCTGGAAGAAAATATAGGCAGTAAAATCTCAGACACCTCTCATAGCAATTTTTTTGCTAATATATCTCCTTGGGCAAGAGAAACAAAGGAAAAAATAATGAAATGTGACTATATCAAACTAACAAGTTTTTTCACAGCAAAAGTAACCAGCATCAAAATGAAAAGTGAACCCACTGAATGGCAGAACATATTTGCCAATGTGACATCTGATAAAGGATTAATTTGCAAATATGTAAAGAACTTATAAACTAAACATCAAGAAGACAAACAATTCAATTAAAAAATGAGCAGAGGACCTGAATCGACTCTTCTCCAAAGAGGACATACAGAGGCCAATAGACATACGGGGGAAAAAAATGCTCAAGGTCACTAATCATCAGAGAGGTGCAAATTAAAACTAAAATAAGATATCACTCCACACCTGTCACATGGCTATCATCAATAAATCAACAAACAAGTGCTGGCTAGTATGTGAACAAAAGGGAATCCTCATGTAGTGTTGGTGGGAATGTAGACTAGTACAGCCACTGTGGAAAACAGTATGGAATTTCCTCAAAAAATTAAAAATGAAACAGCTTTTGACCCAGCAATCTCACTTCTGGGAAAGTATATGAAGAAACACAAAACTTGATTTTGAAATAATATATGCACCCCCTAAGTTCATAGCAGCATTATTCACAATAGCAAGATCTGGAAACAGCCCAAGTGCCCATCAGTAGATGAGTGGATAAAAAAGCTGTGGTACATTTACACAATGGAATACTACACAGCCATAAAATAGAAGGAAAGCTTACCGTTTGTGACAGCATGGATGGACCTAGAGATTATTATGCTAAATAAAATAAACCAGTCAAGTCAGAGAAAGATAAATACCATATGATCTTATATGTGGAATTTTATGAACTAAATAATCTGATGAACAAAATACAAACAGAGGCTCTGGCCGGTGTGGCCCAGGGATTGGAACTTTTCTTTGCACATGGGTTCGATTCCCGGTCAAGGCACATACCTGGGTTGCAGGTTTGATCCCTGGCCCATTGGGGCATGTGCGGGAGACAACCAATCGATGTCTCTCTCTCTCTCTCACATCAATGTTTCTCTCTCTCTTTCTCTCTCTCCCACTCCCTTCCTCCCTTCTACTCTCTCTCTAAAATAAAATAAAAATTATTAATATAAAAAATATCCTTGGATGAGAATTAAGAAAAACAAAAACAAGCATAGGCATGGATATGAAACAGTCTGACAGCTGCCAAGGTGGAGGAGGGTGGAGGGACTGGATAAGACAAAGTGAAAGGATTAGTCAAGGAGCATATATACATAACACACAGACACAGACAACAGTGTGGTGATAGCCAGAGGGAAAGTGAGGGGTGGGGGGCTATGGTAGAGGTGGGCAAAGAGGGAGAAATGGGGATGGAAAGAGACTTTGTTTGGTGTGATAGGCACACCATATAATGTGCAGATGATGTTTTATTAAATTGTACACTTGAAATCTGTATGGTTTTGTGAACCAATATCATCCCAATAAAGTCAATTAAAAAAATAAAAGAGACACTGGCTTTTCACCTCAAAAAAACAAACAAACAAAAAAAAACTAATTTCCCAAGAAGTTGTTATAGTCCTTATTTTTGTTTTTAAATATGATTAATTTAAATTTATTCAATTAGCAGATTAAAGTTTTTTTTTTACAGCTTAAAAAAAACCAACTTTCTATTTCTCTGTCTCCCTCCCTCCCTTCCTTTTGACCTCAGATTCATATTTTGTAAAATAAAGATAATTAATTAGATGTTCTTTAAGGTTTCTTCCCTATATAAAGTTCTATGATCCTGTGTCCCTATTAAAAAATAAATAGCAAAGGGAAGGCAGTTGTACAAGGAACAGCCAGAAAAAGTAACAAATAGTAAAAGTCAAACAAACAACAGAATGTGTACATTGATAAGGAACCACAATAAAATGACTTTTTTATGGTGAAATTAGTTTATCAAAAAGAACAGAATATGTAATCCTGTATTGTTGCTGTTACATGCACTAAGAGGAACTACAGATTGCTATATTGTGGTTAGTTGATAACTGGTAATCATGATTAATGGGAAGAGATTCAGCAGTTCAATGAAGCAAGATGAGGATTTGAAGATTATACACACAAACAGAATAAGAAGATGTACTTAAATAGAAGAAATAGTTGGCTATGTAAGGGTTTCTGCCTTACTATGGTTGTGTGCTTCTGAGGTTGGCACTATGGTCCTGAACAGAAAGTACTTTTAAGGCAAACATTTAAAAAATATACTCATTGCATGCACTAATGGGCTCAGTCAGGGCAGGTCTCTTATTGAATCAAGTAGGGTTTAAAAACAGAAATCTAGAAAAAACCATGGCCTCATCCTTTGTTTTTACATCACTGTATATATTAATTGATTTTAGTCTTTAGCTGTAATACAACTGAGTCATATAGCATCTGCAACCAGAGGGAGATTGCATATGAACTCTGCATGGAAAGAAGCCTGGTCTGCATGTTGATTGCCATACATTTTGGGACACAAGTTCTTTGAGTCTAGAGGCTCTACCTTGTTTGTGTTTGTATCACCTCACAGTCTCTTACAGACTATCTGGCATAGTCTTGTAAACTGTAGGCACTAAAGCTGTCATATTAATCAAGAAGAACTTATATTTTCAGGATTCAAAGCAAGTAAAAAATTAGCAATTACATACAGTCCATAGTTTTAGTGAACATAAGAACTGTTTATAATTAATATGTTAGGTGTCCAAAAGCACATTGACACACATAACAACGTTTGGAAGATTTCTTGACTGTTTTGTACTTAAATAAATCCAGTGTATACAGTTAATTTACTAGAAAATATTTGTTCTACACAGGTAGTTTATATATATATTTTTTTCTTACTTTAATCCCATCCTTATAAATCACCTCATTCCAGGACACCCTTGGGGATAAACAGTTTTGGTATAGCCGGGTAAGGGCAGTCCAATCAAAAGAATTACCTGACCCCTGTAGTAAGTGTAAGAAGATACAGCTTCTCGTTTACCAGGTAACCCCATCATTTTTATGCAGTGGTCTGGATGACACAAAGTTCTGCATAAGAGAGTATATTCGAATTACAAAACGTATTTTATCGGGCTCATTAACACCACACCGGGTGCGCCTTCCTCTCGTTTCTGAGTTAGCAAGGTGCCCCTAGAGCTGACAAAGGCAAAACCTCCATCTGCTAGACAATAGCTCTTCCGTTTCGCCTCGAGATGTCAAGTCAGGGATGAACCAAGCGACCAGCAGTCTGCACTTCACGATGGCAGAGAAAGCATCGATTCCTAGGCGCTCAAAAACGTGTAACCGTGAGGCCGCGGGAAGCCTAAACTGACCCTGCTCCCCGCCCACGGCCTCGCTCCTCAGCTTGCACCTTACACAGGTAGTTAAAGTGGTTCTCTATGTTACCTATGTGTGAGTTATTAATAGCTTATATTAGAGATGTTTGAATTTGTGAGATTCTATAAATATCTGGTACCAAATCTTCCATGTTGAAGGAAGGTTTATTATGGTTGGTAAAGGCAACTTCATGTGCCCAGTCCTTCAACTCCCACTTTGCCACATAAAAATGGGCCTTGGTCCTGGAACACTTCTCACCAAGAGACAAAGAGCCCACACAACATATGCTGGACTTACAACCTTGTGTGGGAATATCCTTCCATGATTAAGACTCAGTGATTATTTCTCTGTTCTGCTTGAGCAAGTATTTCAAAGGGCTTCAGGCACGTTCTCATTTTTCAGTGTTTCAGACTCCATGGGTTGGGAGAGGAGTCCTTCAGCTGAGGCATGAGAGTGGTGTGCATAAGCCAATTGCTTTTCTTTTCTTTAGTTGCTTAGAGTAACAGGTTAGCCATGAGAGATTGACATCCACTATTGGAGCTGATCTTGCTCTATCTCTTCTCTCGGTGTATAAAAGCTTTTTCATTCCAGTGCTTGATTGTGTTGTGTTTTCCTTGGTGACTCTGATACCAAGATGTGTTGTACAGAAGTGTTTAGATTTCTATACTTAGTTGCTGGTATTGTCATAATATTTGCTAATACTTCATGTAGTTGAAATCCTTTCCTGGCATTGGTTACCAATGTATAGGTTATTCTTGACATTTATAGAGAGTGATGATGAGATAATATCAATGCAAATTATAATGCTAATCATAAAGATTTCAAGTCAAACACCACTGACTGTATATAAAACGTCTTCAAAAAGAAATATAAATATCTTAAGGAATATGCAAATACGAACTAAAAAACATTGTAGTTAAAATGTGTAATAATTAATTATAAAAGGTGAGAATAACAAGTTGGAAATATCCATATTTTTGTGATATCCACA
Organism: Tadarida brasiliensis; assembly: GCA_030848825.1. NCBI lineage: Eukaryota > Metazoa > Chordata > Mammalia > Chiroptera > Molossidae > Tadarida > Tadarida brasiliensis. The sequence continues at coordinate 53,863,602 of CM061280.1, forward strand.
GTACAGAAAGAAAGTATAAAATTAGCTGTCTTACTTAATGCTTGAAATTTTAAACTTGGAGAGACAACCATGAGACATCATTTCTACCTCCCTTCCTAAATGATGGTGAAGTTCTCTCCATATCAAATTGGCTGCTTTGCATATCTCCTTCAGGTTCAATATTGATGCTCTCAGAAGCCCCACAATTTGGAGGGACCCAAGGAGCCACTAGATTAGAGCCAATCTGCCCTTGCCAAACCCAAATGCTTAATTATAATTTCTGAACATGTGTTTAATATTTTATGCTTTAGAAAACTATCATGAGGATTTGTTATTTTAAGATCTAATTCTATAGCCTGGGCCAGGTGGCTCAGTTTCTTGGAGTGTCATCTTGTACACCAAAAGGTGATGGGTTTTATTCCCGGTCAGGGCACATACCTCGATCACAAGTCGAGGCACATAGGAGAGGCAACCATCGATACTTCTCTCTCACATTGATCTCTCTCTCTCTCTCCCTTCCTCTATCTCTAAAAATCAATAAACATATCCTCATGTGAGGATTTTAAAAAAGGATCTAATTGTATAGCGTGCTCATATTCTATTTCCTATTTCTCATTATACAGGTACATTAGAAAATTATTTGTTAAGCAAGTTTAGACTTCTATGCAATGCTCTCCTTTTCCCATCCCTTTTCCATTGAAATATGAATCCTTTTGGATCCTAAATCAATAAAACTACCAATAATGAGTGTGATCAATTTAATTTGTGGTGAAAACTAACACGAGAATGCTTATTTGTGACATTCAAGGTATAAAAGCTATAGAAGTGCTTTCAATAATAGCATAATTAGTCAGGACTTGATGTAAGATGAAACGGAATGAAATTTTTGGTGGGCTTTAATATCATTTAAGCAACTGCAAAGGTACTTTTCAAATATCTTCCATGGCTCTTCCCATATTTCCACCCTTAATGTCATTCCTCCCGGGCAGAGTATTGGTGGAAGTTAAGATCAGAAGAGAAGTGGAAGTAGGGTTAAGTAGTATTATAGGCAGAAGGACATTCTATCCTGGCTAAATTAAGTATATTGGTATAATATACATTTTCCAAAATCACACATTTTGCTAAGAATCTCATAGACAGTCTGCATTTGGAAAAGCCATTGTATGAGACTGCTGCTGCACATTTTAGGGTGACTATACTGAAGCATACATACAGCCAGGTGAGCAATCTGAACATGAGTTGATGAGGAAACAAAACATCTCAGAGGAAAGTACTCATTCCAAAGCCACCTGAATTGCCACACTTAGTCTCACAAATATGAAGTTATACTTCCAATGAACAAAACAAAGTCCTGAAATTTATTTAGAGTACTTGTGAAACATTCAGCCATTGAGAGTTTGGTTTTGATTATTTGAAAGGCAGAGGAAAAGTGTAAAACTGATTTCCACATGAATAGCGTGTTTGTTTTCCCTGCTCATTCGAGGTTAGATCCAACAGCAACACATGGTTTAGAATGACCCTAGAACTCTCTTCATCTAGACCAGAATGATTGGCAGGTCTATAGATAAATACATTATTTTTTTTGAGAAAAATGATTTTTAAAAATTAATTCTATATGTTTACTGTTCTTTTCTATGATTTATATAATTTTATAATCCTCTTATTTAGTATCATTCCATAACTTTTCATCGTTATTCATCATTATCTTTGTAAAATATACAAATAGGTTATTCTATAGAAGGGCTATGATACATGGACTTTTTATTGCCAGGTTGAAAGCCCTTCATATTTCAGTCTCTGAAAGTGCTCCTTAGACTGGAGCTAACAAGAAGTAACACCAAACAGTGGCAGTTATGGCACTAACTTAAAACAAAAGTTTGAGTAAAACTGAACTCAACTGTGATTCATATATACGGAAGAATGAGCTGAGCCCTGTAATCATTTAACTATTCCTTTTAGTTTATCTTGGAAAATCAAATCTCATATTTCCACTGAAAAATTATTTTTCACATTTCTGCTAAAAGTCATATCTTATATTAGCATATGATCAACTTTGTTGCTAACTGGTTGCAATGTGACAATAACGTTAAATGGCCAAACACAAAGGGTACTAATAAAGCTTAGCTGACCATACCTCAAATGTGTAGTCCCAAAGTGTATTATTAATATAGTTGTAAATAGAGTTTTATACAATGAGATATTCATGTTTATACGACATATACTGATTGAAAATAGACATCCTCTCCAAAATACATCACTAGACACTTGCCATGGAGATGGTTCTAGTTGTGCAGGAAGGTCAATAAATATATAAATCCTCTGCTTCTATTTAGAAGGGTTTTTTGAAAATGTATCTTTATTGTTGAAAGTATTACATATATCGCTCCCCCCCTCATTGACACCCTCCTCTTCAATCTCCATACCCCAGGCCTTCACTACACTGTTGTCTGTGACTAGTGGTTATGTATATAAGCATATAAGTTCTTCACTTTCTCTCTTCCCATCCCCCCAACCCCAAGCACCCTGAGGTTTGTCAGTCTGTTCCCTATTTTGATGTCTCTGGATCTATTTTGTACATCAGTTGAATTTGTTCATTAGATTCCACAAAAAAATGAGATCATATGATATTTGTTTTTCTCTGATTGGCTTATTTTGCTTAACATAATACTCTCCAGGTCCCTCCATGTTGAATCAAAGGGTAAGAGATCTTTCTTTCTTATAGCTGCATTGTACTACATTGTGTAAATGTACTACAGCTTTTTTATCTACTCATCTACTGATGGACACTTGGGCTGTTTCCAGATTTTAACTATTGTAAATAGCACTGCTATGAACATAGGGGTGCATATATTCTTTCTGATTGGTGCTTCAGCCTTCTTAAGATATATTCCTAGAAGTGGGATCACTGGGTCAAAGATAGCTCAATTTTTAATTTTTTGAGGAAACACCATATTGTTTTCCATAGTGGCTGCACCAGTCTGCATTCCCACCAGCAGTGTGCTAGAGTACCCTTTTCTCCACATCCTCACCAGAACTTGTTTGATTATTTGTTGATGGTAGCCATCCTGGCAGGTGTAAGGTGATTCCACATAATCATTTTAATGTGTATCTCTCTGATAATTAGCGACGCTGAGCGTTTTTTCATGTCTGTCGGCCAATTGTATGTCCTGCTTGGAGAGGTGTTTATTCAGGTTCTCTGCCCATTGTTTACTTGGATTGTTTGTCTTCCTTTTGTTGAGGTGTATGAGTAATTTATATATCTGGAAAATTAACCCCTTATCCAATGTACCATTGGCAAATATGTTTTCCCATACAATGAGTTTCTTTTTCATTTTGATGCTGGTTTCATTTGCTGTGCAGAATCTTTTTAGTTTGATATAGTCTTATTTATTAATTTTTCCCTTGTTTCTCTTGCCCTTGGTGATGTATAAGTGAATATTCCGCTTCGCATGATGTCTGCGATTTTGCTGCCTACATTTTCTTCTAGGATTTTTATGGTTTAATGAGTTACATTTAAGTATTTCATCCATTTTGAGTTTATTCTTGTGTATGGTGTAAGTTGGTGGTCTAGTTTCACTTTTTTGCATGTACCTGTCCAATTTTCCCAACACCATTAATTGAAGATAGTGTCTGTACTCCATAATATGTTCTTGCTTCCTTTGTCAAATATTAATTGAGCATAATGTATTGGGTCTATTTCTGGGTTCTCTTTTCTGTTACATTGATCTATATTTCTGTTACTGTGTCAGTACCAGGCTATTTTGATTACAATGATTTTGTAGTATAACCTGATATCCAGTATTGTTATCCCTCTAGTTTTGTTCTTCTTTTTCAAGGTTTTTGTCGCTATTTGGGGTCTTTCTTGGTTCCATATAAACTTTTGGAGTATTCGCTTCAGATCTGTGAAATATGATATTGGTATTTTAATAGGGATTGCACTGAATCTATAGATTGCTTTGGGTAGTATGGACACTTTAATGGTGTTGAGTCTTCCAATATATGAAGATGCTGTATGCTTCCACTTTTTATATCTTTATTTATTTTTCCAATATCCTGTAGTTTTCTGAGAACAGGTCTTCTATCTCCTTGGTTAAGTATATTCCTATGTATCTTAATTTTTTGTTGTTGTTGCAATGGTAAATGGGATTGTTTTTAGTTTCTTTTTCTGAGTGTTCATTATTGGTGTATAAAAATGTTATTGATTTCTGGATGTTAATTTTGTATCCTGCTACTTTGCTGGATTCACTTATTAAATCTAGTATTTTTTTTTGGTGGAATCTTTAGGCATTTCTATGTACATATCATCTGCAAATAATGAATTTTTTACTTCCTCTTTTTCAATTTTGATGACTTTTATTTTTTCTTCTTCTGTGATCACTGTGGCTAAGACTTCCAGTAATACATTGAATAACAGTGGCAAAAGTAGACATCCTTGTCTTGGTCCTGTTCTTAAGGGAACTGCTTTAATTTTTGCCTATTTAGTATGATGCTTGTCATGAAGTTGGTCATAAATGGCCTTTATTAGAAGTATCATCCATCTATTCCCACTTTGCTGAGAGATTTTATCAAAAATGGGTGCTGGGTTTTGTCAAATGGTTTGTCAGCATCCATTGATTTGATCATATGATTTTTATATTTTATTTTGTTTATGTGGTGTATCACATTTACTGATTTGTGAATACTGTTCTAGACCTGCACCGTGGGGTAAATCCCACTTGGTGACGGTGAATAATTATTTTAATATATTGCTGGGTCAGATTTGCTATTATTTTGTTGACGATTTTGGTGTCAATGTTCATCAGAGATATTGGCCTGTAGTGTTCTTTCTTTGTAGTGTCTTTACCTAGTTCTGGAATTAGGATTATTCTGGCCTCATGAAAATAAGTTGGAAGTCTTCCTTCCTGATGGATTTTTGGAATAGTTTGAGATTAGGTGTTAGTTCTTTGAATGGTTAGTAAAACTCCCTTGTGCCGCCTTCCACACTGGCCTTTTGTTTTCTGGGAGTTTTTGATTACTGTTTCAATTTATTTAGTTGTTATTGGTTTGTAAAGTTTTCTTACTCTTCTTGGTTGAGTTTTGGAAGATTTCATGATTCTAGGAGTTTATCCATTTTACCTAGGTTGTCTAATTTTTTGGCATATTATTGGTCATAATATTTTCTTATAATGCTTTGTATTTCTGTGGTGTTAGTTGTTACTTCCCCTCTTTCTTGTCTGATTTTATTTATTTGGGTTCTCTCTCTGTTTTTATCTTTTCAAGGAACCAGGTCTTGGTTTAATTGATCTTTTGTATTATTTTTATGTATCTATGTCATTTATTTCTCCTTTGATCTTTATTATTTCCTTCCTGCTACTTACTCTGGGATTTTCTTTTTGTTCTCTTTCTAATTCTTTGAGTTGTAGGGTTAGAAAGTTTATTAGAAGTTATTCTTGTTTCTTGAGGTAGGACTATAATGCTATAAACTGGGTTTATATCAGGACTACTTTTGCTGTGTCCCATTGATTGTGGGTTGTTGTGTGTTCACAGATAAATTTCCAGACAGTTTTTTATTTCTTCCTTGATCTCATTGGCAACCCATTTATTGTTTAATAACATGCTATTTAGCCTGCATGTGTTTGAATGTTTTTGAGTGATTTTATTGCAATGAATTTCTAGCTCCATGCCATTGTGATCTGAAAAGATGCTTCATATGATTTCAAACTTCTTGAACTTGGAGAGACTTATTTTGTGTCTTAACATGTGGTCTATCTTTGAGAGAGTCCCATGTGCACTTGAGGAGACTGTATATTCTGCAGCTTTGGGGTGAAATGTTCTATAAATATCAATTAAATTAATCTAATCTAGTGCATCATTTAGGGTCTCTCTTTCCTTGTTAATTTTTGTCTTAAAGATCTACCCAGTGATGTCAGTATGGTGTTAAAGTCTCTTGCTATGATTGTACTGCTCTCAAGCTCTCCATTAATGCCCTCCAGAATTTTTAAAATATATTTTTGCTCTTATATTGGGTGCATATAATTTTCCAGGGTTATATATTTTTGTTGGATTGATCCTTTTAATATTATGTAGTGACCTTCTTTGTCTCTCACGATGACCTTCATTTTGATATCTTTTTTATCTGATATGAGTATTGCTACCCCTGCTTTTTGTTTGTTTGTTTGTTTCCATTTGCATGGAATACTTATTTCCATCCCATCACTTTCAGCCTGTGTGAATATTTTGTTCTGCAGTGCGTCTGTTGTAGACAGCATATATATGGATTATCTTTTCTTATCTATTCAGCTACCTTAAGTCTCATGGTTGGAGCATTTAATCCATTTACATTTAAGGTTATTATTGATATGTACTTATGTAATGCCTTTTTTTTTTTTCCATTATGCCTATGTTCCTTTCTCTCTATATGACTTCCTCTTCTTAAAGTAGTCCCTTTAGAATTTCTTGCAAAACTGGTTTGGTGGTACTGAACTCCTTTAGCCTTCTTGTGTGAGAAGCTCTTTATTTCTACTTCAATTTTAAATGATAGCCTTGCTGGATAGAGTATTCTTGGATGCAGGTTCTTGCTTCTCATTACTTTGAGTACTTCATGCCAATCCCTTTTAGCGTAAAGTGTTTCTGAAAATACACTGACAGAATTATGGAGCCTCCTTTGTTGGTAACTGTTTCTCTCTTGCTGCCTTTATGATTTTCTCTTTGTCTTTAGCCTTCACGATTTCAATTATGACGTGTCTTGGCTTGGGTCTCTTTGGGTTCATCTTGATTAGGATTATCTGTGCTTCCTGAACTTATTTAACTTTTTCTTTCAGCAGGTTAGGCAAGTTTTCTATGATTATTTCTTCAGTTTATCTAACTTTTGCTCAGTTTCTCCTCCTTCTGGTAACCCTATAATGTGGATATTGTTACGTTTTATATTGTCTCAGAGTTCCCTTAAACTATCCTCATTCTTTTTCATTATTTTTTCTTTTTGTTGCTCTGTTTGGGTGTTTTTTTTCTACCTTGTCCTTCAAGTCACTGATTCTACCTTCTGCTTCGTCCAGTTTGTTTGTAATTCTTTCCAGTGTATTCTTGATGTCATATATGCTGTTCTTCATTTCTGATTGGCTCTTGTTCAGAGATTCTATCAATTTTGTGATGTTGATGTAGTTTTCATTAAGTTCCTTATAATTTTCACTAAGTTGTTTGAGCATCCTTATATCCATTATTTTGAACTCTGTGTCTAATAAATCGCTTACTTCCATTTTATTTAGATCTTTTTCTGGAGATTTTAAAAAATTTTCTTTCATTTGGGGTTGTTTCTTTGTTTCCTCATTTTAGTTGTGTCTTTTTGTTTGTCTCTATGAGTTATATAAAATTACTATGACTCCCAGTCTTTGTGAGATGGCCTTATGTAGCAAGTGTCCTGTGGAACAGTGGTGAAGTCTCCTTGATCTCCTGAGCTGAATGCTCTAGGAATATCCCTTTTGTAGGTTATGTGTAGCCTACTGTTGTAATTGGGAGCTGATTGTGTTGGGCTATCCGTGGATGAGATCGACTTTCACTCTGTAGAAATGAGTTTTGCAGGATGGGGCCAGCAGTATTTGGGAATGCAAATCCAATCCACCCTTTAATTGGGGTGACATTGGTCCTCAGCCCTCAAGGAAGATATAGCTGCTCTCCTTCTAACTTCATGCTAGAGCTCCTGAAGGGAAGCTCCAAGGCGATACACCAGATTTCACAGTTCTGTGTTGTGCTCCTTTTCCTCTGTGAAGCTGCACTTGTCGTAAGGTGCAGGTGGGGCTTGGAGAAATAGATCAAGGCTGCTCCCTCTGCTTGGGGTGGTGCTGGCTCTTGGGCAGTATGAGAGCTTGCTGCCCTCTTCTATCTCTGCAGCTTACTGCTGGAGGCCCTGATGGAGGCCTCTGATGAGGTTGCTCCATATGTTTGGGTCCTGGTTTCCCTATGTCCCCTGCAGGAATGTGCTTGGCAATTGGTGTCAGCTGATTTGGGGAATGCTAATTCAGGCAACCCTTTTTTGAGGTAGCTCAGGCCCTGAGCCCTCAGGAAGGGATCTATGTGTTTGCCTTCTAGCTCAGAGGTGCCCCACCAGAGCTCCTCAAGGGCTGCTCCAAGGGGGACATGCCAGATTTCCCAGTTCTGAATTGTGACCCCTTTATCTTGTAAGGCTGAACCTGGTGGGCAGTGCAGGTGAGGCTTGAAGGAATAGACTAAGTTTGTCTCTTCTGCTTGGGGTGGCACTGGCTCTTGGGAAGTGTGACAGCTTGTTGCCCCCTTCTATCTCTGCAACTCACTGCCAGAAGCCTTGATGGAGGCCTCCAAGGGGAGTGTCTCCAAATATCTTCGTTCTGAATTGCACTTCCTTCCCTCTGTGGGACTGCAATTTAGAGTCAGTGCCTACAGATTTGGGAAATGCTAATCCAGGAAGCCCTTTGTTGGAGGTGGCACAGGCCCTCATCCCTCCGGAATGGAGCTAGGCACTCATCTTTGAGCTCAGCAGTGTCCCAACAGAGCTCCTGATGGGTCACTCCAAGGGTATCATGCCAGATTTCCCAGTTCTGTATTGTTAACCCTTTACCCTGCGAGGCTGCAACTGTCGGATGGCGCAGGTGGGGATTGGAGGGATAGATAGATCAAGGCTACCCTGTCTGCCTGCAGTGGCACCAGCTCTTGAGAGGTAAGAGAGCTTGTCACCCCCTTCTATATCTGCAACTCATTACCAGAGGCCCTGATGGAGGCCTCTGAAGAAGGTGGCTCCAAATGTTTCTGTTCTAAATTGCACGTCCTTCCCTCTGTGAGACTGTGCTTTGAAGGCAGAGTTGGCAGATTTGGGAAATGCAAATCCAGGTAGCCTTTTGTTAGGGGTGGCATGGGTTCTCAGTCAGATAGTTAGATGCTTGCCTTTTATTTTGGGGCAGCGCCCCACCAGGGATCACTAGCTCTGCAGCTACTTGTTGCCAGAGGCACTGACCAGGGCACCTTCGGTTGGTGATGGCTGCTGCCTAACCCATGGTGTGGGGGGCGGGGTGGTGACTCCTGTTTCCAAGCCACTCAGTTCAATGATCATCTGAGACGATCTATAGTTTTCCAGGGGAAAAAAAAGTGCACCTCAGGTCCCTTTTGGATGCAACCAAAAGTCCTTTATGTCCAGTTGAAACTTGGCAGCATGGAGACAGTGTTAGCATACTTTCGCCAGTTGTTGCTGTAAGAATAGAAGTGCTGGACCCTGAGAGATGGCGTCTGAGGGTGGTGTGGGATGTTGGCTCAGGACTGGGACCTCAGAAGCCTACCTTCCTGATCTCCAGCATTGTGCCACCCAGATCTTCTCCTTATGGCTTCCATATGCCCAGATTCTCCTTCGTTCTACCAGAGTCCTGGGTGAGTGCCTAGAGTGAGTCCCTGTGCATTAGCCTTTAAGGAGATCACCTAGGATTCAAGCAGACTCCCTCCTCTTCCCAGTGGACAAAGTCCCCGCTTATTTTTGCTGCCAAATGTTATGCAAGCTCTTCTTGCAGGCCCTGTGTTTAGAGTCCTGATGTGGGATTGAGACCCCACTTTCCTCTGGGCGGGGGTTGCAGCCACATATTTCTCTGGCTTCACAGCCACTTCCTCTATGTGTTGAGACCAACCTTTTCCACATCTCAGCCCTTCTCACTAGTCTCTGTGTAGCTTCTGTTTTTTTGTTTTGTTTTGTTTTTTGTTTTTTTTTTTCACTGCTTGGATATAATACTCCTGTTCAGGTGACTTTCTGCTGTTAATTCAGGTTAACTGCTCTAAATTTTAGCTGTAACTCGAGTTCGGTACCAGGAGGAGGTGTGTGTTGCTTTCGCCCATTCTGCCGCCATTTTGTCCTCTATTTACAAAGATTTTGATGAAAAACAAAAACATAAAACCACTTGAGAAGGTCTGCATATGCATCTGGATGCCCTCAAAATGCATGTTGCAGGAAAGTGGGGAGAATTTTTCTTTTTATTATTATTTTTTTCTGGTACGTGCCCCGAGCGGGATCTGAACCGGGACTCTCTGGTCTGCAGGCCGACGCTCCAACCACTGAGCCAAACCAGCCAGGACTGGAAGAATTCTATTAAGTATCACATTTAAGCTGTCTCTGTGTTGGGCTACTAAATTGATAATGTTTTACTTAATTATAAAATTAAGTGATATTTATTCCTTCAACTCTTTTTATAAATGTGATCATTAAAAAAATTTGGGAGGCATGTAAGAAACTGAACTGGTCATTTCATTTCAATACATTAAAATACTCTGTGTAGATTTTCTGAATGTTAATATAGCATTAAACAATTAGTGATGTCAAAATAGTTCAAAATCTTGGATGTTATAATTAGCTCTCTTTTTGGCAATATCCTGCACATTCTTAATACATGGATCTAGAAGCTTTGGTAGACTCAGAGATTCTCAGTTTTTCATTTTTACTGCCTTTTTAATCTAGATACTAACCAATAGAATAAGTCATGATAACTCAGAGTTAGAAATCAGACCTATTCTAAGACCATGGTATTGAGTTTTGGTAGCAAAACGTTTTTATCTGCTTTGCCTAATTCTGTTTTGAATACGCTAACTTTAAATAGCTCTTATCTTGATATAATTGATCCCATTCTTTAAAAAAAAAGTGTTTTAATTGATGTTTTTTAGAGAGAGAGGAAGAAGAGAGAGATAGGAACATCAATGTAAGAGAGAAACATCCCTGGGCTGCCTCCTGCACGCCCCCTACTGGGGATAGAGCTCGAAACCCTGGCAATTGCTCTGACCAGAAATCAAACCAGGACCACTTAGTGCATGGGACAGCTCTCAATCCACTGAGCCACACCAGCTGGGCTGATTCCATTCTAACTTAAATTTTATGACAGCTTAGATATGAAATGCAGTCTACTGTCCCATGTCAGAAAATGCTTATATGTCTCAGTGTATACTTCCTGGTCCACACCAAATTGGTGGCTGTGTCTACAGGAAACCAGTACACTGGATGACTGAGCCTGTTTCATTAATTCAGAAAATTTTAACAAAAATGATCCAATTTAATAATTTAGGGCTAGAATAGTCAAAAATTAGTTTTTCTAAACTGAGTTTCATATGTTATTATGTAGATATATCATTCATGAAAGCAGAATATTACCCTTACTTCACATTTTTAATCAACATAAGATTCATCTTTTTTTTTTTCTTTTTTTTTAAATAAGACTATTTTCTAGAGCAGTTTTAAGGTTACAGCAAAAATGAGAGGAAGGTACAAACATTTCTCATATGCTCCCTACACCCATACATGCATAATTTCTTTTATTATCAACATCACTCACTGAAATAATATTTTTTTTTTTTACTAAGAATAACACATCCTAATCACTCAATGTCCGTAGTTTACCTTAGAATTCACTTTCGGCATTTTACATTCTATGAGTTTGGATAAAAGTATTATGACATGTATTCATCATTATATTATCATAAAGAGTATTTCACTGACCTAAAAATCCTCTGTGCTCTGCCTATCCTTCCCATATCCCCAACACTTGTCAACCATTGATCTTTTTATTATTACCATAGTTTTTCCTTTTTTTAGAATGTAATATTGTTGAAATCATAGAGTATGTAGACTTTTCAGATTGGCTTGTTTTAATACCTAGTAATAACTTAATTTAAGATTCCTCTATGTCTTTTTGTGATTTTATAGCTCATTTCTTTTTAACTCTGAATAGTATTCCATTGCCTAGATGTACCACTATTTATTTATCCATTCACTTACTGAAGGACATCCTGGTTGTTTCCAAACTGAAAAGTATAAATAAAGCTATATAAACATTTGTGTGCAGATTTTTGTATGAACATAAGTTTTCAACTCCTTTGGGTAAATACTAAGGGGCATAATTGCTGCATCTTATGGTAAGAATATGTTTAGTTTTGTAAGAAACCACCAAACTGCTCCATCATACTCACCCATAGTCACCACAGGTTCCACAGTCAGAAGTTATAGGGATTTTTCTTCCTGGCACTGGAATCCTGGGCTGGAGTGTCTGGTGTGGGGCTGGGACCCCTCACTCCTCAGAGGAGACCTCTGCAGCCAAGATATCCGTCCTGATTTTAATTGCTACATGTGGCTGTGGGACAAGCTGGTTTGCATCTCAGACCCTCCTACCTGTCTCCATGTGGCTGTGCCTTTTTATCCTTAGTTATAGGAGTTACACTCAGCTAGATTTCAGGCAGTTCTGTAGTCTAGTTGTAATTTTGATGTGATTGTGGGAAGATGTGAGTAACACGTTCATCTTGCCACCATCTTGACTAGAAGCCTGATAGACTTTTCTTGAGTGTGCGCCAAGTTCTAGTTGCTTTGTTATATCATATATTCAAATAAATAACTCTATAAGTCAGGTTTAAAATGAAGAACCTGAACTATGTTGCATACCTGAAATTAATATTGTATGCCAATGATACTTAAACAAAATTTTAAAAAAATGAAGAACCTGAGCATTAAGACTTTGCCTAAAATCATACAGACAGTAAATAGAAAATACAGGATGCACATTAAAATGTATCTGGTTTCCATATGATCTCTTTAAAGTAGATGTAGAATGAGATTTGCCATCTATATATCCTTTTTGGTGAGGTGTCGAAGTCTTTCCATGATTTTTTGTTGTTGTTGTTGTTAATCCTCACACCATGATATTTTTTTTCATATCTCATTTAATTTTATTTATTTATTTATTTACTTATTTATTTTTGTTACAGATGTTTCTCCTTTTTCCCCCACTGACACCCTCCTTCCAGTCCCTCCCCCAGCATTATTGTCTATGTCCTTGTTCACGTATACATGCATATAAGTTCTGTGGTTTCTCTCTTCCCTCCCCCCAAGTCCACCTCTTCAGAGGTTTGTCAGTCTGCACCCCACTTCTAAGACTCTGGGTCTATTTTGTTCCTAGGCTTGTTTTCTTCATTATATTCCACAAATAAGTGAGATAATGTGATATTTGTCTTTCTCTGATTGGCTTGTGTCACTTAGGATAATACTCTCCAGGTCCCTCCATCTTGTCTCAAAGGATAAGAGATCTTTCTTTCTTACAGCTACATAGTATTCCATGGTGTATATGTACCACAGATTTTTTATCCACTCATCTATTGATGGACACTTGGGCTGTTTCCAAATCTTAGCAATTGTACATAGTGCTGCTATGAACATAGGGGTACATATATTCTTTCTGATTGGTGTTTCAGGCTTTTTAGGGTGTATTCTCAAAAATGGGGTCATTGGATGCAATGGCAGTTCCATTTTTAATTTTTTGAGGAAACTCCATACTGTTTTCCATAGTGGCTGAACCAGTCTGCATTCCCACCAGCAGTGTACTAGAGTCCCCTTTTCTCCACACACTCGCCAGCACTTATTGTTTGGTGGTTTGTTGATGGCTGCCATTTTGGCAAGTGGGAGATAATATCTCATAGTTGTTTTAATTTGCATTTCTCTGATGATTATTGACATTGAGCATTTTTTCATGTGTCTCTTGGCCATTTGTATGTCCTGTTTGGGGATCTGTCTATTTAGGTCCTCTCCCCATTTTTTAATTGGGTTCTTTGTCTTTCTTTTGTTGAGTTGTATGACTACTCTATATATTTTGGAAATTAGCCTCTTATCTGATGTATCATTGGCAATTATGCTCTCCCTTACAGTGGGTTCCCTTTCCATTTTGATCAGTGTTTCTTTTGCTGTGCAGAAGCTTTTTAGTTTGATGTAGTCCCATGTGTTCATTTTTTCCTCAGTTTCTATTGCCTTAGGCATTGTATCAGTAAAAATTCTGCTGCATGTGATGTCTGAAATTTTGTTGCCTGCATTTTCTTCTAGGATTTTTATGAATTCACGAGTCACATTTAAGTCTTTTATCCATTTTAAGTTTATTCTCATGTATGGTGTAAGTTGGTGGTCTAGCTCCATTTTTTTGCATATAGTTGTCCAATTTTCCCAACACCATTTATTGAAGAGGCTGTCTTGACTCCACTGTATGTTCTTGCCACCTTTGTCAAATATTAATTGAGCATAATGATTTGGGTCAATTTTTAGGTTTTCTATTCTGTTCCATTGATCTATATGCTTGTTCTTGTGGCAGTACCAGGCTGTTTTGATTACTATGGCTTTGTAATATAACCTGGTATTCGGTATTGTGATCCCTCCTACTTTGTTCTTCTTTTTCAAGATTGCTGTAGCTATTCAGGGTCTTTTTTGGTTCCATATAAACTTTTGGAGTATTTGTTCTAGTTCTGTGAAATATGTCATTGGTATTTTGATGGGGATTGCTTTGGGTAGTGTGGACATTGTAATGATGTTAATTCTTCTAATCCATGAACAAGGTAAATGCTTCCACTTTTTTATATTTTCCTCTATTTCTTTTTTCAGTGACTTGTAGTTTACTGTGAATAAGTCTTTTACTTCTTTGGTTAAGTTTATTCCTAGATATTTTAATTTTTTGCCACAATGTTAAATGAGATTGCTTTTTTAGTTTCTCTTTCATTGAGTTTGTTGTTGGTGTACAAGAATGCCGTTGATTTCTTGACGTTAATTTTGTATTCTACTACTACTTTGCCAAATTCATTTATTAAATCTAGTAGATTTTTGATGGAGTCTTTAGGGTTTTCTATGTACAGTATCATGTCATATGCAAATAATGACAGTTTCACTCCTCCTTTCCAGTTTGGATTCCTTTTATGTTTTCTTCATGTCTAATAGTTGTGGCTAAGATTTTCAGTATTATGTAAAGCAAGAGTGGCAAGAATGAGTATTCCTGTTTTGTTCCTGTTCTTAAGGGAAATGCTTGTAGTTTTTGTCCATTGAGTATGATATTGGCTTTAGGTTTTTCATAGATTGCCTTTATTATGTCAAAATATGATCCCTTTATTACCACATTGCTGAGCATTTTTGTCAAAATGACATCCTGATATTTTTAGATAGACTGGAAGGGAGGGAGGAGAAGGAGATTAGAGAGGAAGAGAGAGAAAGAGAGAGAGAGAGAGAGAGAGAGAGAGAGAGAGAGAGAGACATCGATGTGAGAGGAACACATTGATTGGTTACCTTTTGTACTCGCCTAGACTGGGGCCATGGATTGAACCTGCAATTCTGATTCTGGTAAGTGCCCTTGACGGGGAATCAAACCCATTGTCCTTTGGTGTGCAGGCCAGTGCTCTAACTGTTGAGCCAGACCTGCCAAGGCTGGACCATTTTTTTTTAATCAGATTTTTTTTTGTTTTGTTTTGTTTTCTTATTGTTGTTTTAAGAAATTGTTGTGTATTTTGGATAACAGTCTTTTATCAGATATATCTTTTCAACTATTTTCTCCAGGTCTTTGGCGTGTCTTCTAATTCTTTTGTCTTTCACAGAACAGAAGTTTTTAACTGTAATGAAGTCAAGCTTACCAATTATTTCTTTGATGGATCGTTTCTTTGATGTTATATTAAAAAGGCATCACCATAACCAAGGTCATCTACTAGGCTTTCTCCTGTTATCTTCAAGGAGTTTTATAGATTTGTGTTTTACATTCAGGTCTATGATCCATTTTGATTCAATTTTTTGAAGGTTATAAGGCCTGTACCTGGATTCAGTTTTTTGCATGTGGATATCCAGTTGTTTTAGCACTGTTTGTTGAGGATACTATCTTTGCACCATGGTAACATTCACTTTTTTGGTCATTTATATTTTGCATAGTGATGTCAGCAGAAATTGGTACTCTATTTTGTCACTTTAGATAATAGCCACATTCTTATTATCTTTTTATTATAAATCAGTAATGCAATCAACAGAAAAAGACCCCTAGAACTACTTACAGAATTATTGCTTTTATAAAAATAAAATTGCTGCATAAGATGTAAAACAGCTTGAAACAAAATCATAAAACAATTTTTATACGACCACTCCCCAGTAAAATAAAATAGTATACATTTATGTAACCTGTTTTCTTTAACACTTTGCAATGACAAAGGATGGACTAGCACTAATTAAATCAAGGTACTAATTCCATTCACTGAAAGAATTAACACAATCCAGTTTGGGTTCCCAAAAGAAAATGTACTTTCAGTTATGTTGATGATATTTTAAGCCATTAATTCCTTTATTTTGTTTAATTTTTAGAAAAACATATTCAGTACATAAATAAGAATCTAAAAAGTTTGATCATGCATATATGCCACTCACTATTTCAATCAATTAACATTTATAACCAACTCAATATGATATGTATTTAATGGCATTCATGAACTGTTTGCTAGAAGTAGGCATACATTGCAAGTAGTTAGCATATATAATGCTAATTGATTGGTAATTCCTTTACATAGCTACATCCTACTCCTCTTCTCTTCACTTTTCTCTTCCCCTCCCTTCCTGTCCCTTCCTTTTCTTTCCCCTTCCCCCTTCCCTTCCCTTCCCTTCCCCCTTCTCTTCCCTTCCCTTTCCCCTTCCCTTCCCTTCTCTTCCCTTCCCTTCCCCTTCCCTTCTCTCCCTCCCCCTCTCTCTCCCTCTCTTTCTCACACACACACTCAAACACATATACATTTCTTGGCTCACTTTTACATCTCCCGTTTTCCCAGAAATTGTATTAACATGTGAACTAAAGACAGTGAGGGGCAGTGCAAGGGATTCACATTAAGAAATATCACATAGACAGGTAATTATGGGAGATGCAAGCATCAGGAATCAGAGTGAGTTACACTTAGGTGGATAGTTAGTGTTGAAAGGTCTTGACACATAGGTAGACAATGAAATATGGCAGCCAGAAGTGGGGTTCTGAGTCTGAGTTTATAACAAAATCCATAATCATGGCATGGCATTAACTGGAGGAAGATAGGGCAATAGGGGTAGTGTCAAGTCTCTAGAGGGACTATGTTCTTAGGTCAGAAAGGGACTCTGATTGCAAAGATTAAAGTGCTTCACCTCCAGGTAATTTTGGGGTCACTACATCAGAAGTAATAGTTGAAGAATTATCAGAACATATGCCCCAAATAGAAGCCAAAGTGACTCTTCTAAATGTAAATCAGGGCATTTCTTGCTCGACACTTCCAGTGGTTTTCTACTACACATAGAATGAAATCTAAACTCTCTGCTGTGGCTTACAAGTCTTACCTTGACTTGTTTTACCCCTACTCATCTTTTTAATATTCCTTGAAACACATCAAATTTACTCTCATCTCTGGGCTTTTGTACTTTCTGTGCTCTTGGCCTACTGTTGTGGCTTATTTCCTTAGTTTATTAAGACCTCTGCTCAAATGTCACCTTCTCAGAATTTTCTTCTCTGAGAACCTATCTAAAACAGCAACCCATCACTCCCAAACCCCTTACCATTTTTCATTTTTCTTTGTACATGACATTGTTGAATATATTTAATTTTTGTTTTATACCTCCACCATTGTAATATTAGTTCCATATAGGCAGAATTTTCTATCTACTGCATTACTCTTACATCACTAGCAACAGAGTTGAAATTACTGACACGAGGCTAATAAATTTTAACTTTTGGGTCTCTCATTTGTATAAGCCTATTTCAAAGCCTTGCATTTAATTTTGTATTCCTATATAATTTTGTAGTCTTTTTTGCAATGTTAGCCTATCAACAGTGTGTAAGCTTTATACCTAGCTAAACTTCTGCTTAGCATCTAGTGACTCACACTTCATAAGCTGACAATAAAACATTTTTTAATGAAAATTTTTAAAATATGAATGAATACCTTATATAACTTAAAATAAAACATTTGTTAGTTCTTTCTTTCATAACAAGTTTTAATAAGAGTTGGGCTTTGTTCAAGTGTATAAAGACATTGGGTGTCCATTTAGAATATTATAGCAGAGCTGTTCTGAAGGATAAAAAAAAAAGATACTATGGCCCCAAAGGTAAACTTTGCTTACTTCGTAATTTTTCCTAGTATTGGGATACTAAATTAAGCCAGATGTATATATTAGTATTTATAGATGTAGTAAATTATATTTCAATTATAAGTCTCTTCCTTGTGACACAGCTTTCTCTCTCTTATATTTTCTAAGATCTGAGCTATCCTTTCTAGTATATCTAGGGAGTATCTACACTTTAAGGAAATCACTGAGGCATGTCTTTCTCATTACTACACTCGGTTATTTCTTGTTTTTCCCTATGCCGCTTCACAGTCCTCAAGGACTTTAAGAAAGTTTATGCCAAAATTATGCCATAAAGTGGCACTTTCCCAGTGGCAAAATACATGTATACTGTACGCATATCTGATAAATACCATTACACACACACACACACACACATAACATATACAGAAATATATAATATCATATAATACATTTGTGTGAGAGAGAGATTTAGCATGAAAACTGTTGGGATTTATTTTCCCTTGTTTTCTTTTTTTTGTTTTGTTTTGTTTTCTTTATTGATTTTTTTAGAGAATGAGGAAGGGAAAGGGAGAGAGAGATAGAAACATCAATGAGAGAGAACATCGAATGGCAGCCTCCTGCATGTCCCCCACTGAGGATTTAGCCCACAACTTGGGCATGTGCTCTGACCAGGAATCGAACCAGCAACCTCTTGGTGCATGGGTCGATGCTCAACCACTGAGCCACACTAGCCAGGCTATATAATCTTGTTAATAGTAGGTTTTCCATAGGATAATTAGCTCTTCCTGAGTCATTAATAAGGAATTCATAAAAAAAATGAGCCATTCATAAAATAAAGAGCTTAGTAAAATAATACATTACAATTTAAATAATAGTCAAAACCAGTGGTTCTCAACCTGTGGGTGGCGACACTTTTGGGGGTCAAACGACCCTTTCACAGGGATTACCTAAGACATAACAGTAGCAAAATTACAGTTATGAAGTAGCAACGAAAATAATTTTATGGTTGGGGGCTACCACAACATGAGGAACTGTATTAAAGGGTCGCGGCATTAGGAAGGTTGAGAACCACTGGAAAACAATGGAAACTATCTATAAATTGATCACTCTCAACTTTTAGAAGCCCATCTGCCTTGGTTTTTAATCTACTCAAATTGTTTTTTGTCCAGTAGCACTGCCTGAGGCAAATTTATATCAACCTTACAAAAAGCAATAGAAAGTCTTGCTTCAGAGATTCTCATTTCTTAAAGCTGCAAGACTTCTTTAAAAGCTCCAAAGTGTTATAATTAAAAATATATCAATTTCTTAACTTGTCAACTAAAGGCAGTTATTGTAAAGCATTATTTTCCTTCAAATAGCTAGACTCTCATTGATCATGTATGATTGAATTTATAGAAAAAATATAATTAAAATGTAAATTTAACTTCTGGTAAGAAAACTTCATCAAAGCATCACACAAACCTTCTGGAATCTGTCCATTTTCTGAGAACGATACATATTAACTTTGTATTCACAGCTACAGATAAACATGTGCTAACAAAATTGACCTGCAGATTTTGTATGGTGACTTGAGAGGAGGGGTGAAAAGACTATCTCCGGAATGTTAATTTGACTTTAATAAAAGAATGACAATTGAAATTGTAGTTAAAGTTTCTTTTGTGTGTGTGATTTCTTTCTTATTTTGTCCTTTCCTTACCCCATCTTTTTCCTTAAGAAATGTAGAATGTAATTAGTAGCATAAAGATTGAAGAAATAATTAGGCAATCTAAGTCTCACATCACAATACATTAGGACAATTTCAAGCTTCTAGTACCATGGCAAATTAAGAAATTCTGTTTACAAAAAAAGTTCATGAAACAAAATTATTCTAAGTTTCCCTGATATCAACACACACACACACACACACACACACACACACACACACACACACCATACATCTATGGCAAAGGGAATGGTCAATTATCTTATATGAAAAGGAATAAAAATCACTTCTCCATAATCTAAAATTCAAGAATCAGTTCTACACTGTTGTGTTTGTGAAAACAAGTACTTTTTCATAGAGAGCTTTTATTTTAATTAAATAACAGACTGAACGCACTGCAAATAATTGTGTTGTTATCCCCACTACATTACTTTGAACTGAAAGTGAGGCAAAACTGGTCAGTGTTAATCAATTGCCTTGGAGGAATATAGGTGCTCTTCTGACAGAGTTGCATAATGGATGAATCACAAAATGAGATAATTGGGAGATATTTGTCCTGCCATGTGCTAAGTTCATGAATACTATGAAAAAGCTCTCTTATATCCTAATAGTATCCTTTGTAAAGACACACACTCTATTTTTACTTGACCGCATCAACATATATTTTTACAAACTGATAATTATCTGTTCATCTGCGACCTGGCCTGAAATTAGAAAACTACCAAAATAATATAAATAATGCCATGCTGACAACTCATAATTTTTCTTAATGTGAGTTGTATTGCATGGTCGTTCAAAGATAGCTCCTTATCAAAATTAGAAGAGGGCCTGGCTGGTGTGGCTCAGTGGTTGAGCGTCGACCCATGCACCAAGAGGTCACCGGTTGGATTCCTGGTCAGGGCACATGTGCAGGTTGTGGGCCCAATCCCCAGTGGAGGGGGGAATGCAAGAGGCTGCCAATGGATGTTTTCTCTCATTGACATTTCTCTCTCTCTCTCTCTCCCTCTCCCTTTCTCTCTCTCTCTAAAGTCAATAAAGAAAAAATATTTTAAAAAAAGAGAGCCCACTGTGTGGGACAACATATTTGTCAGTGATACATCTGATAAGAGGTTAATTTCCAAAATGTATACTCATACACTTCACCAAAAGGAAGACAAACAATCCAATTTAAAAATGGACAGAGGACCTGAATAGATATTTCTCCAAACAGGACATACAAAAATGGCCAAGAGACATATGAAAAAATGCTCAACATCACTAATCATCAAAGAGATGCAAATTAAAACGACAATGAGGTCAAAATGGCTGCTATCAACAAGTCATCAAACAACAAGTGCTGGTGAGGATGTGGAGAAAAGGGTACTCTAGTACATTGCTGGTGGGAATGTAGACTGGTGCAGCCACTGTGGAAAACAGTATGAAGTTTCCTCAAAAAATTAAAAATGGAACTGCCATTGCAGCCAATGACTCCATTTCTGGGAATACACCCTAAAAAGCCTGAAACACCAATCAGAAAGAATATATGTACCCCTATGTTCATAGCAGTACTATTTACAATTGCTAAGATCTGGAAACAGCCCAAGTGTCCATCAATAGATGAGTGGATAAAAAAGCTGTGGCACATATACACAATGGAATACTATGCAGTTGTAAGAAAGAAGGATCTCTTACCCTTTGAGACAACATAGAGGAACCTGGAGAAAATTAGGCTAAGCTACATAAGACAGTCAGAGAAAAAGAAGTATTACATGATCTCACTTATATGTGGAATCTAATGAACAAAATAAACTGATGAACAAAATACATCCACAGACATGGAAGCATGGAACAGACTGATGAATCTCAGAGGGAAAGGGTGGGGAGAGATTAATCCAATAATTTATATGCATATATTCATAACTCATGGACACAGACAAAAGTGTGGTGAAGGCCAGGGAGGCGGGAACAGGGTGGAAGGGGTCAATGGGGGAAATATGGAGGATATATGTAATACTTTCAGCAATAAAGATAAAGTAAAAAAATATAATAATAAATAAAAACCAAAAAAAGGATAGCTCCTTAATCAAAGAAGTGAAGCCTTTCTTTTTTTAATATGTATTTATTGATTTTAGAGAGAGAGATAGAATATCCATGACAGAGAAACAAAGATCAGCTTCCTTCTGCATGACCTCCACTGGTGATTAAGCCTGCAACTTGAGCATGTGTCCTGACCTGGATTTGAACTGGCGACATCTTGGTGCATGGGACCATGCTCAAACAACTAAGCCACACAGGCTGGATGTAGCCTTACTTGAATGCGTGACTTCAAAATGGCTCTGGAAAAATCATTTGAATACTTTATTCCAAAATTTTAAATCTGCCTTGTTTCAGGATTATGTATTATAAAGTCCAAAATCTCTAAATGAATGTCTATACATTAGGATGTTAGAAAATTCATGGGCAGATAAAGAATTTTTCTCACCCTGCCGGTGTGGCTTACTGGTTGAGCATCAACCCATGCACAATGAAGTCACTGGTTCGATTCCTGATCAGGGCACATGCCCAGGTTGTGGGCCCAATCCCCAGAGTGGGGCATGCAGGAAGCAGCCAATCAATGTTCTTGCTCATCAATGTTTCTATCTCTCTCTCCCTCTCTCTCTAAAAATCAATAAAGAAAAATATTTTTTAAAAAATTATTTTTCTCAAATGTTTTATATAGTGATGAGACTTCCACAAATTTTTTTTCTTTCAAGAAAATCAAAGCATTTTTTTGTTAGTTCTTTATGCCCTGTCATATAGTCATGGCACATAACAATAAAGGAGCTACTAATATATTGTATTATTATGTTTATTTAGAGTTTATAAAAATACTTCTTTCTTTACAACCATCTTGTGAACTAGGTAAGGCTGATTTTCTCACCTCTATAGTTGAGAAAATTGGGGATTAATCAGTAGGTGGTAGCAGAAAGATAATTTGAATTTAGGTTATCTGACTCCAGGACTAATGTTTATTTTCTTATACAATAATAGTAATAATAATGTAAAGAGCCAAAGAAGAAGATAGAGAGAGATTAAAACCCTGATATTGGCACCCATTCTGTTTTGCAGGTCAGTCATGGGTGTATTTATTAACCTTATTTCTTTCACAAATTTTACAGTGCTAATGATGCATGTCACAATGCCAGCTGAGTGATTAGTCTATTCAGATTATACAAAAAGTCCATTTTAACTTAAATATTCAGAATTTGCATCTGCTGCCAAGACATATCCTCCTTTTTGTCAACAAGCCCTTAACAATTTGTTTTTTAATCTTCACCCGAGGATAAGAGAGAGGAAGGAAGAGAGAGAGAGAAACATGGATGTGAGAGAGAAACATGGATCAACTGCTTCCCATATGCACCCCAACCGGGTACTGAACCCGCAAACCGGGAATCGAACTTACAAATTTTGGTATATGAGATGATGTTCCAACCAACTGAGCCACCTGGCCAAGGCATCCTTAACAATTCTTTGGAGATTTTTTTTAATTAATTTATTTTTGCTACAGATGTTTCTCCTTTATCCCCCATTGACACCTTCCTCCCTTCCTCCTACCTCCCCTCCCCCAGCATTGTTGTCTATGTCCATTGGTTACGCGTATATGCATAAAATTTTAAATTTATCTCTTCCTTCCCCTCGCCCCTCTCCTCTGAGGTTTGTCAGTCTGAACCTTACTTCTGTGTCTCTGGGTCTATTTTGTTCATCAGCTTATATTGTTCATTATATTCCACAAATAAGTGAGATCATGTGGTACTTGCCGAGATGGTTTTTATGGTGGCCAAATATGAATTGGTGAAAAAAATATATATTAAAAGAATCAATGCTCACACAAGAATAGGAACTCTCAGAAATTTCATAAGACATCAACGCTGAAAACTTCATTTGTTTCAAAGCTTAAATGCCCTTTAAATCTTACTATTTTTAAGGTAAGTATGTGGAATTAAAAAGAAAAACCTTTGATAAATAGTGTCAAGATGCTTAGTTACAAATAAAGAATATAAAGTCCAGAGGAGCTGTGAAATTTCTCAGTTAGTGGTACAGTTGGTAATAAAATTCTACTTTCTTGCATGCCAGTTAAATCTCTTCCCATAAGACCTCTAAATTTTTTCTTACTTCACTGAAAAATGTAGGTTTAAAAATAAACATTAATTTTAATATTGTAGTAACAATATTTGCCTAAAAATCAGTACCCAAATAAAATTATTTTTAAATCTTATGTTTAAGAATATGGATTATATGGGTCGTAATAAGAAGTTGATGTTGAAGAGCAAAAAAACAAACAAACCAAAAAAATAAAAAATAAAAATAAAAACCTTTTGCTCCCACATTCTAAATTCTTTTAGCTGGGCTAATAATCAAATTGACAGAGACAGATTAACAGGAGAAAATCAAGTTTTAATACATGTCCAATGGGAATTCACATAAGCATGAAAATTCCAAAGACAGAAGGTAAAATTGGGTATATATATCATTTTGGACAAAGGAGAAAGGGTTGGGGTAGGGATCAGTGATGGGATTACAAAGGAAGTAAGCAATTTACAGGTAGTTGAGGAAGAGCAGCACATACATGGAAGCTAAATTTTTGCTAGGCAACCAAGAATCAATGAGACACAGGGAGTAATCTAATTAGTACTCTCCTGTTGGGCGCCTTCCTATCAACCATACTTAATTCAAATTAGGCTAAGGTTAACATCCTAAAATTTCCTTACTGGAGTAAGCCTTTCCATTTTAATCTTTTACACAAGTAAAGGGGAGGGTCAAAGGTTATTTCTGAGTCTTTTGTTTCTTAATAACCAGCTTAAAATCAATATCCAAAAAGGCAGCTTTAGAATTTCAGTCCCCTTCACTATGATGCACCTTCTGGAAGCTACTTTACAGCCGCCTGGGATTATATACAACTGCATCTGAACATGTAGTTTTTAGCCATTAGTGAATCAGTGTTTTCCAGTTCAGTCTCCTCCTTGTTTTCTAACCCCCACCAAGATGGAAAGCATCATAAACAGTTTACTCTCCCTTCATTGTTTCTCATTACAAGTGTTACATAGAGATTTGTGCTTTGTTTTGTGATTAACAAAGGTGTTTGCAAATTATCATGGCTATATGTCCGTCCTTTATTGCTGATTACATATCTATGATTATAATATTTCAATTTCTTACGAAAGGAAACTTCAAGATGCCATGATTTCTGTTACACACCTCACTTAGCTGGCAGTAACAGCAATGGGGTTGGAAGTTGGGAACAGATTTTATCCCTACAAGTCATTAAATATCAGAGTTGGAGGAAAAACAGAACTCAGAAGGTCTGTACTGCAAAGTCTCTGAGAATAACTGCACTGCACCTTACTTAGAAAGAAAATAGCTTCTGCCCTTTTAGGGAAGGAAAGTGTTTTTCACCTAGTTTTAATTTAATGACTTCTTATTATAGCTATTAAATTTGAAATGACAAATTTTGCCCTTCAGTTTTCACATTGGATAAAAGGATTTGGCACTTAAGATATTTGTAACTCAACAAAATTTTAGTGATATATATTTGATATTTCAGATAACCTACTTAGTGACCTAATGTATGTTTCAAATACAACGTCCAATTTTTCATTTGTGTATGAATTTTATTACCAATTGAAAACCCTGAAACCTCTCTTTTTCCTTTTCTCCTGTCGTTTTCCCTCACTCTGGCAGCCTTTTAGTGAAGGTGCACATCTGCTGTCATAAACACACAAATTAGCACATCAATGTTTCTGATGAAAAAAGAAAGTCAGTGCAATAAAAGAATGCTTTGAAAGCAAGACAGTTTGTCAGTAAATTATAAACTTCTTTACCGTAAAACTTTAACAAATAAAACCCCCATCTCATTAACTGAAAGCACAATATGACTGTAGCAATATTCATCTCCCCAAAGAGTGTTTATCTATAGGGGAAAAAAAGGTAAAAGTTTTGTTTATAGATGCCACTAATGAAAGCATTAACTTTATTTATTAAAGAATGTCTAAGCATTTTGCAAAATGTACACTTTACTCCCTTCTCCCTCTTTTTTTTTTCTTTTTTCCTGATTAAGCACAGTGGCAGGTTTTACAGTATAAGAATTATATGATGGCTAACTTTATTCCACTTTAACATCATTCTACTATACACTGCTAAGGATGGAGAACATTTTTCCAGGCACTACTTCTAACTGTTTATGGCTGCTAAAATTCTTCCATATTACATTTAAGGCCAAATTCCATATAACATTAAGTTCCCTGATGAGTTCATTTTTATAAATGTAAAAGGAAAGGAATACCTGACCACTTTGTGCAAAATAGAAACTTATTTTTAAACCTAGAGTGTTCAATAGGTATTGCAAGTGCTTAGGCAGCTCCAAACCAACTTCTATTTAAGTTACCTTGTTATCATTTGGTAAAAAGAGTTATTTAATAACTGTACTAGTGTGTGCTTTTTATATGTTTAAGAATATTTTTAAAATTCTAAGAAAACAAAACTATGTGTAGTGAAGTTTTTGCTAAAGAGAACCAATTTCAGAGAGGAGACCTAATCCTAAATTAATAATTAGGCTGACAGAAAAGAATGAGGTGTAAAGACATTGTTAGTGATACCATTACAATAATCTGGTTATTATTTAACAGGAAAGGAGTGCAAAGGAGACTAAATAATATAGACATGCCATTTATACAGCTTTGTCAGAAAACTACAGTTAATACTCTCCAGGTCTATTCCCCAAAGATTGATGGGGGGAGGGTATAGAAAAAAGAAGTTTAGATCCATGCCCAGTGAGATCTGAGTGACATGGGAAGGTGCTCACCTGTCTGTCACAGCTGGGAACAAGTCAGTGGCCAAAATAGGCATGGCCAGTGCAAAGGCAGGAAACTTGAATATTTAATCTCCTGAACAAAGGAATGTTCTCTCTCTTGCCTCTTGGTTCTAACTCTTGCTGCCCATCCCAGGCTCCTAGCATGTGGATCTCTCACACCTTGCATTCACTCACGCTGTTCACAGCCATGAAGGACTCACCAAGTGGACTAATGGACTGAATCTAGCCTGACGCCACATCAAACCCAGCTTCACCATGGATCAAAAGCTGGGGACACTGTCCCTGCTTCTAGCTTTGCTGAATCCATAGCTACATGCCTTTCAATACTGGCTTCAGGAAACTGAGAATTTACAGCTCAAGGAATGTAACTCTATGCAAATAAAATATTTTACCGCATCTCATTTTCCCGTGGAGGCTTCTGAATGCTTATTTCAGTGGCACTACAAGAACCTCACTCCCACTAGCAATGGGGAAGTCTGGCCCAATGATTTCTCCTGCAACATTAGTGCAGGGTGAGGAAGAAGATTGTTCAGTTGTTAACTACGTGATTATGGGCCACGTTTGTGAAAATAATAGGGTAAGAACTTCAATAGCATGATGTCTTGGACTTTCTTGAATATAATCTAGAAAAAATGTAGGGGGACAATGAACAGATGAAACAAGATAGGGAAAAATGTTGCTAATTGTTGATGATGGGTGATGAATACTTGAGGGTTCTCTACACTATCCTCTTTACTTATCTGAATGCCTGAATTTTTTCATAATTTACATTTTAAGCAGGGAAAAGTATTTTAAAACACTTTGAGTAAGGAGAATTAACTTCCCTTTTGTCTGTTTTCTATTATGTAAGAAAAACAGGAAAGGCTGAGGGAGAGACAGCATTGTGAAAAGAAAGGCCTATTGTGTTTTATGTCATAGAAGGCATTGAATCCTGAATGTGCCAACGATTAGCTTTATGATCTTGTTCAAATCTCTGAGCTTAGTTCTTCATTTATAAAATGGTGATAATGAATAATTATCACCATACATCACAGGTTGTTGTAAGGATTAAGTAGAACAAAATTTGTGAAAGTGGAATCAATACATAAGGACTACATAAATGGTGTCTTCCTTTACCTAGAAATAAGATCGCTAGAGCTAGCAAAAATAAAATATAAAAATAAATACTCAGTGTCATTAGAATTTTAGACAAATAATAATTTTTAATATAAGTATGTCCTTTGCAATATTCAGGGCAGAAAGAGACAGTTTACCAGAAAATCAAACATAACTGGGTGTCCTGAATTTGAACTGGCAACCATACCTAAAAGAGATACTTTAGTAAGTAAAGTAGATTACAAAGCCTTGCTGTACTTCCAGATAAGAAGGTTAACTACACTATTAGGGTTAGAACCTCATGAAAGATTTGGCATTGAAAGAACAAGAGGAGAGTAATGAAAAATATTTTCAGCAGAGTGATAACAAATCCAGAAACATGAACAATTCCACATCTCCAAGGGCTAAGTATTGCTTGAGGTTATCCGAAAATAAAGGGTAGAAGAAAAAAGAAGGAGCATTTAAAAACATGGGTTCCCAAGGAAGTTACAACACAAGACGTTTCTTACTTCAGGGGAAAAAAAGATCAAGGTATTTACATGAAATTCATTCTCCCTGTTTCTTTCTGTCTATGTCACTGGCTGTCAGTCTCTCTCTCACAAATACATACATGGTTCTAATTTATCTGTTCTTGCTATTGTTCAATTGCTCATTATTTAATGAATATAGTACTTGACATTCCAAATCCATTCTACTAGAAATATGTCTGTTACTATTATTATTGTTTTGAAATTTTAACAATGACTCAAAATGCTTTTTATTTAAAATGGTTTTCAGTCACAGTTGACACTCAAAATTATATTAGTTTCAGGTGTACAATATAGTGATTAGATATTTATATAACTTATGAAGTGATCTCCTGATAAGTCTAGTACCCATCTGGCAACATAAATAGTTATTACAATATTATTGACTATATTCCCTATGTTGTACTTCACATCCCTGTGATTACTTCATAAATGTCAACTTTTACTTCTTTATCCCTTCATCTTTTCCACCCAGATGTTCAAAAAGCTAAGCCTTAGAACTATAAAATGGAGAGACTGAATAGGCAATGTCCAAAAAGACATAGATCCAAATTTTTGCCTACCAAATAAAGGAATAGTACTGCTTATCATGGGGCCATAGTTGAACAATACAGTCCTATCTGCAGCAAATCAAATCCATATATGCTGGATTTTTTGAAGTGCAAATAAACGTATAGGTATCTTAAATCAAGAAATTCACTGGAGCCCGGCCAGTGTGGTTCAGTGGTTGAGCATCGACCTATGCACCGGGAGGTTGTTGGTTCAGTTCCCGGTCAGGGCACATGCCCAGACTGTGGGTTAAATCCTCAGTGGGGGGCATGCAGGAGGTGGCCAATCAATGTTCTCTCTCATCAATGTTTCTATCTCTCTCTCCCTCTCACTTTCTCTCTCTCTAAAATCAATAAAGGAAAAAAATTTTTTAAAGAAATTCAGTTGAAGTTCTGTATACATTCATGAGCTGATATAGAAATAAAATACAAAATAAGTTGATAAATTTAAAATGCTCATTTACTCAGTGAATCGCTATAATTAAGTACTGCTGTGTATAATTTTAGTTTGCCCTATCTATATGTAAATTTGCTATTGTTCTCTTTTTGTTTCATTTTATAATAGATGTTTCATTCTACATGCTGCCTTTATGTTTTATGAGTTTTTTTTGGGGGGGGGGTGGAGAATTGTATTTTCCTTTTTTTAGAGCACTCCAGAAGTACCTAGTGTGTTGTTTAACAACAACAACAAAAAAAATGCACAGAAAGATGGTGGTGGGCAGGGCCAGAGCGAGGGTGAGTGTGTGAGAGTGTGAGATAGAGTGTGAGTGAATGTGGGTGTGGACGACCAACCTTGAGCAGTGCAGAAACAGCGCAGAAGGTTCCTGTGCTGTGGACAGAAAGCAGCCAGCTACCGCGGTAAGCGGCACATCAGCAAACTTTCTCCTGTGCGGCTGGGAGGCTCCGCCATTTTGGAAGATCCCAGGTCTTCCCTGGGAAGAGGAAACAGGGAGCAGCTAGGGCCCAGCGACCTGAGTCCACCAGAGAGCCTTGCTCCATCAGTCCAGTGGACTCAGCTGTGTCAACATGGTCAGTGCACAGTAGCAGCACTATTGAGGTGCCTGCTGCAGTAGCTTAAACTGGTCAGGAGCCAGAACACCACCACTCAGTAGCAGCAGTGGCTTGCCCAGGCTCGAAGTGGCACTAGCACCAGCTTCGGAGGCCAGTACTACCCCTCTCAGCAACAGTGACTGGGCGGGAGTAGAGCCCCAACCCCTACAGGCATTAGCAGCTCAGATTGGCAGCTGAAATCTATCCCCAGTGGCATCAGCAAAGGCTGACCATGAGTGGTGCCCCAGCCCAAGCAGTAGGGCTAGGGCAGCTGAGACTTTCCCCTGACAACTTCAGCAGCAGAGTTGGAGTGGAGCCCCTCCCCCCAGCAGCAAAAAGTCCCAAGTGCAGAGCATCCTTAGCCCCCAACAGCAGTAAAGGATTGGGACCTGAGAGCACCCGCTAGCAACAACAGCAGCAGTAGCAGTGCGAACCAGGAGCTGACACTCGCCCCCAGCAGCGACTGATCAGGAGCTGAGCCCCACCAGGCAGCAGGGTACCCCAACAGCATACCAATGGGACGCATGCACCCCAAAAGCATACCATAGGGACCCACAAACCCCAGCTAGGTACCAGAGGGGCCCACAAACCCCAGCAGAACTCCGGCTGGACCCAGCACCCAAGCAACATAGCAGAGGGACACATGAACCCCAGCAGTGTGACAGTGGAACTCATCCACACCAACAGAATACCAGCAGAAACCTACGCACCCCAGCAATGCACAAGCTGGACCCACACACCCCAGGTAGCAGCAGCACATATCAGCAGCTGAGACCCATCCCCAGGAGCATCAGCAGAAACTGATCAGGAGCGGTGATGCACCCCAAGCAGCAGCAAGTCTCGAGCAGCCGAGACCTGCACGACAGATCAATACCAGCCACCAGGGGTCAATTCTCCAGTACCCACAGCAGACAAAAGGAGCTGTACACTAAAACAGGCTGGAAGGCACAGCAGCCTTAGTTGATACACACCGACCTGCCTACACACTTCAACATCTCTCACTTGGCTTAGAACTACCAGATTGCTAAAATTATGAGACAAAGAAACAATACTCAAATGAAAAAAAGAGAGGAATCACCAGAAAAGGAACTACAGGAACTAGAAGAAAGCAACTTGTCAGATAAAGAATTCAAAGCAATGATTATAAGGGTGCTCAAACAATTTGGTAAGAACTACAAGCAACTTAATAAGAAATATGAAGAGCTCACTGGGAACTACTTTAGTTTAAAAAAAGAGGTAGAAGCTATACATAAAAATCAATAGGAAATAAAGAATGACATAGCTGTTATGAAAAATACCTTAGAAGGTTTCAATAGTAGATTAGAAAAAGCTGCAGACTGAATCAGCAACTTAGAAAACAAGGTAGAAAAAAAACACCCAAATAGATCAGCATATGGGGAAAAAAATTAAAAAGCAGGAGGAATGTTTAAGGGAGCTGTAGGACAATACAAAATGTAACAATATTCACATTATAGATATACCGGAAGGAGAAGAATCAGAGAAAGGAATAGAGAACCTGTTTGAAGAAATAATGACAGAAAACTTCCCAAAACTGGTGAAGGAAAAAGTCACACAAGTCCAGGAAACACAGAGAGTCCCAAGCAAGATGAACACCAGGAGATCCACAACTAGACACATCATAATAAAAATGGCAAACATTAAAGACAAAGAAAGAGATTCCAAAATGACAGCGGAGTGAATGGAAGCTACACAGACCATCTCCTAGGACCAAACTGGAATTACAACTAAAATAAAGACAAATCGTCGGGAAAAACAAAAGAAAAGCAGCTTGCGAGGACCATACACTCAGGGACACTGAATCGATCCTGGTAGGATTGAGGAGGCACGAGAGGTGGGCTTGGAGCCCACGGACAGCAGCGGTCTTAGCCATGAGCAGCGCCGGCCCTCGGGGTTAAAGCCCGAGCCGGCTCCACAGAGCAGAGGCCGGGACAGAGCACTAAAATAGCCACAGCCACTCACCTGGGCTCCGGCAGAGGGAGGGCGGACTGGACTGGAACTATGTGGGGACACTTGGGATTTGGAGGGCGATCAGAGCTTTTGCTGAGTTGCGACCACACAGGACTGTGGCCTGGCCCTCTTACTCCATCCCAGGGCTCTGGGGAGAGGCGGCACCCCCTCCTCAGAGATCCAGCCACACCCTAGTGGGCCACTGAAATGCAAACTGAGGCTCATTAACTACTAGCATCTGCCCTACCCTCTGGAAATCCTCTCACGCTGAACACCTGAGGGAGGTTTTCATTCAACTGAAAACCCAAGGCTCTTCAAGCAACCACAACTAATAGCCTCTAGGCAAAAAGCTAGAGGATAACTTAACCTTTGCTGGGCTTGCAAATATACCGTGGAGAGTAAGACTCCACACTGGTGTTTAACGCGGGTCCTCCCACGCTCATCCAAACCCAGTAGAGGGAGCCACAAACAACAGAACACCAACATCCACAGGAAAATTTGGCAGGCTCCAAAAACCACTGAGATAGCCAAAATGGTGAAACAAAGAAACAGTTCCCAAATGAAAAAACAAGAGACCTCTACTGAAGATGAGATAAATGAAACAGAGTTAAGCAAGTTAACAGAGCTAGAATTCAGAGCCATGATCTTGAGGAAGCTCAACAACATGAGTAAGGACATCAACACCTTGAGTAAAGACATCAACACCATGAGCAAAGACATAGAAATACTGAAAACCAACCAAGTGGAAATTAAGAAGCAGCTAGAAGAAATGAAGAATGACATAGCAGAAATGAAGAACACATTGGAAGGACTAAACAGCAGAGTAGAGGAAGCTGAGGACCGGATCAGTGAACTAGAAGACATGGTAGAAAAAATCAACCAATCAGAAAATCAAAAGGAAAAAATAATGAAAAAACAGGAAGACAGCTTAAGAGAACTGTGGGACAACTGGAAACGTAATAATATTCTCATCATTGGAGTCCCTGAAGAAGAAGAAAATGAGCAAGGGTTAGAGAATATATTTGAAGAAATAGTGACAGAAAACTTCCCTAATTTGGTGAAGAAGGCATTCAAGTTCAAGGAGCACAGAGAGTCCCAAGTAAGAAGAAACCAAACAGCCCCACACCAAGACACATAATAATTAAAATGCCAAAAATTAAAGACAAAGAGAGAATCCTAAAGGCAGCAAGAGATAAGCAACAAGTTACCTACAAAAGAACCCCCATAAGGCTATCAGCTGACTTCACAACAGAAACACTACAGGCCAGAAGGGAATGGCATGAAGTAATCAAGGTCATGGAAAACAAGGATCTGAATCCAAGACTACTCTACCCAGCAAGGCTGTCATTCAAAATAGAAGGTCAAATAAAGACCTTCTCAGACAAAAAAAAAAAGGCTAAGGGAATACATTAGCACCAAACCAGCACTGCAAGAGATGTTAAAAGGACTGCTGTAATTAGTAGAAGAAATAGGAAGGAAAATAGAACCACACTAAACAAAAATGGCAATAAATAAGTACATATCAATAATCACCTTAAATGTAAATGGATTGAATGCTCTGATAAAAAGACACAGAGTAGCGGATTGGATAAGAAAGCATGACCCATATATATGTTGTTTACAAGAGACCCACCTCACAACAAAAGACTCACATAGGCTGAAAGTGAAGGGATGGAAAAAAATCTTCCAAGCAAATGGAAAGGAAAAAAAAGCTGGGGTAGCAATATTCATATCTGATAAAATAGATTTCAAAATGAAAGCCATAACTAGAGACAAAGAAGGTCACTACAAAATATTGAAAGGATCTATCCAAAAGGAAGATATAACCTTGGTAAACATATATGCACCCAATATAGGAGCACCAAAATATATTA
Organism: Tadarida brasiliensis; assembly: GCA_030848825.1. Taxonomy (NCBI): domain Eukaryota; kingdom Metazoa; phylum Chordata; class Mammalia; order Chiroptera; family Molossidae; genus Tadarida; species Tadarida brasiliensis. The sequence goes on from CM061280.1 coordinate 53,897,010, forward strand.
AAAACCTTCTGGAGGACTTCAAAGGAGAAATTGACAGCAATACAATCATGGCAGGGGACTTCAACACCCTGCTGACATCACTGGATAGATCCTCTAGACAAAAAATTAACAAGGAAACAGAGACTGTAAACGAAACACTAGACCAAATAGATTTAATAGATATTTACAGAGAACTACATCCTAAAACTAAAGAATTCACATTCTTCTCAAGTGCACATGGGACATTCTCAAAGATAGACCACATGTTAGGACACAAACAAAGTCTCTACAAGTTCAAGAAGATTGAAATCATATCAAGCATCTTCTCAGATCACAATGGCATGAAATTAGAAATCAATTGCAACAAGAACATGCAAAGACATTTTAATACATGGAGGCTAAATAGCATGTTATTAAACAATGAATGGGTTATTGAGGAGATCAAGGAAGAAATTAAAAACATCCTGGAGACCAATGAAAATGAACACACAACAACACAAAATCTTTGGGATGCAGCGAAAGCAGTTCTGAGAGGGAAGTTCATAGAACTACAGGCCTACCTCAAGAAACAAGAAAAATTTCTAATAGACTATCTAACCTCACAACTTAAAGAACTAGAAAGCACACAAGAAGAAAACCCCAGAGCAAGTAGAAGGAAGGAAATAGTAAAGATCAGAGCAGAAATAAATGACATAGAGAACAAAAAAAAAAACAATTCAAAGGATCAATGAAACAAAAAGCTGGTCTTTTTAAAACATAAACAAGATTGATGGACCCTTAGCTAGACTCACCAAGAAACAAAGAGAGAGAACCCAAATACACAAAATCAGAAATGAAAGAAGAGAAGTAACAACTGACACAACAGAAATACAAAGGATCATTAGCAAATACTATGAACATTTATATGGCAACAAATTCGACAATCTAAGTGAAATGGACACATTTCTAGAAACACATAGTCTCCCAAAACTGGACCGGGAAGAGATAGAAAACTTGAACAGACCAATAACAACTAAGGAAATTGAAGATGTAATCAAGACTCTCCCAGTAAACAAAAGCCCAGGCCCGGATGGCTTCACGGGGGAGTTTTACCGAACTTTCAAAGAAGTACTAACACCCATTCTCCTCAAACTATTTCTAAAAATTCAAGAAGAAGGAAGACTTCCAAACTCGTTTTATGAGGCCAGCTTAATCCTAATTCCAAAACCAGAAAAAGACACTACAAACAAAGAAAACTACAGGCCAATATCCCTGATGAACGTAGATGCCAAAATCCTGAACAAAATACTAGCAAATCGGATCCAACAATACATCAAAAAAATTATTCACCATGACCAAGTGGGATTCATCCCAGGGATGCAAGGCTGGTTCAATATTCGCAAATCAATAAATGTAATACACCACATAAACAAAATGAAAGATAAAAACCACATGATCATATCAATAGATGCTGAAAAAGCATTTGACAAAATCCATCACCCATTTCTGATAAAAACGCTCAGCAATTTGGGAATAGAGGGATCATATCTTGATATAATAAAGGCCATATATGAAAGACCTATAGCTAACATCATACTCAATGGGCAAAAACTAAAATCATTTCCCTTAAGAACAGGAACAAGACAGGTATGCCCACTTTTGCCACTCTTATTTAACATAGTACTGGAAGTCTTAGTCACAGCAATCAGAGGTGAAGAAAAAATAAAAGGGATCCAAATTGGAAAGGAGGAAGTGAAACTGTCATTATTCGCAGATGACATGATATTATACATAGAAAACCCTAAAGACTCCATCAAAAATCTACTAGACTTAATATATGAATTTGGCAAAGTAGCAGGATACAAAATTAACGTCAAGAAATCGATGGCATTCTTATACACCAATGATGAACTCACAGAAAGAGAAACTAAAAAAACAATTCCATTTACCATTTCAGCAAAAAAAAAATTAATAAATAAATTAAAAAAAAAAAGGCAAAGAAAGAATCTTAAAGGAAGCAAGAGAGAGACAGAAAGTTACCTACAGGGGAGCTCCCATTAAACTGACAGCTGATTTCTCAATAGAAACACTTCAGGCCAGAAGGGAGTGGCATAAAGTGTACAAAGTAGTGCAAGGCAAGGGTCTGAATCCAAGACTACTCTATCCAACAAGGCTATTATTCAATATTGAAGGAGAAAAGAAAGAGCTTCACAGATTTAAATCTAAAGGAATTTACTACCACTGAACCAGCACTGCAAGAAATGCTGAAGAGATTGTTGTAAGAAGAAGAAGAAACAGAGAGAGAGAGAGAGAGAGAGAGAGAGAGAGAGAGAGAGAGAGAGAGAGAGGAACACAGGCATAAAACAAAAATGGCAACTAATAACTATTTATCAATAATTAATTACCTTAAATGTCAATGGTTTAAATGCTCCAATCAAAAGACATAGGGTAGCTGATTGGATAAGAAAACACGACCCATATATATGCTGTCTACAAGAGAACAAAAGACTCACAGTACAAAAGTGAAGGAATGGAAAAAAATTTTTCCAAGCAAATGGAAATGAAAAAAAAAAAAAAGCTGGTGTAGCAATACTCATATATAACAAGACAGACTTCAAAACAGGGCCATAATAAGAGACAAAGAGGGTCACTACATAATATTAAAATGATCAATCCAACAAGAGGATATAAACTTGGTAAACATATAAGCACCAAATATAAGGGAGAACACCAAAATATATTTAAAAAACTTCTGTAAGACTTCAAGGGAGAGATCAATAGCAATAGGATCATAGTGGGTGGTTTTAACATCTCACTGACACCACTGGATAGGTCTTCCAGACAAAAACGTAACAAGGACACAGAGTCATTAAATGACGACCCAGATCAGTTGGACTTAATTGATATTTACAGAACATTTCACCCCAAAGCTGCAGAATATACATTCTTCTCAAGTGCACACAGTACATTCTCAAAGATAGACCACATGTTAGGACACAAAGTAAGTCTTCATAAATTAAAAAAGATTGAAATCATATCAAGCATCTTCTCAGATCACAATGGCATGAAACCAGAACTCAATTACAACAAAAACATTCAAACACTTGGAGGCTAAATAGCATGTTATTAAACAACGAATGGGTTACCAACGAGATCAAGGAAGAAATAAAAAACTCCCTGGAAACTAATGAAAACAAACACACAACAACACAAAATCTATGAGACACAGCGAAAGCAGTCCTGAGAGGGATGGTCATAACACTACAGGCCTACCTCAAGAAACAAGAAGAATTCCTAATTGACTCTCTAACTCTACAACTTAAAAAACTAGAAAGTACACAAAAAGAAAAACATAGAGCAGTTAGAAAGATAGAAATAGTAAAAGTCAGAGCGGAAATAAACGACATAGAGACTTAAAAAAAATAAAAAACAATTCAAAAGATCAATGAAACAAAAAGCTTGTTCTGTGAAAACATAAACAAGATCTATGGACCGTTAGCCAGACTCACCAAGAAACAAAGAAAGGACCCAAATAAACAAAATCATAAACTAAAGATGAGAAATAACAACTGACACCACAGAAATGCAAAGGGTCATCGAAACATACTATGGAAGTGTATAGGCCAACAAATTGGACAAGCTAGGAAAAATGGAAAAAATTTCTAGAAATGCACAGTCTCCCAAAACTGAACCGGGAAGAGATAGAAATCTTGAACAGACCAATAACAGCTAAGGAAATTGAAGATGTAATTAAGAAACTCTCAGCAAACAAAAGCCCAGGCCCGGATGGCTTCACGGGGGAGTTTTACCAAGTATTCAAAGAAGATCTAGTACACATTATCCTCAAGCTATTCCAAAAAACCCAAGAAGCCGGGAGGCTTCCAAACTCATGTTATGAGGCCAGCTTAATCCTAATTCCAAAACTGGATAAAGACACTACAAAGAAAGAAAACTACAGGCCAATATCCCTGATGAACACAGATGACAAAATCCTTAACAAAATATTAGCAAATCTGATCCAGCAATACATTAAGAAAAAATTATTCACCATGACCAAATGGGATTCATCCCAGGGCTGCAAGGATGTTACAATATTTGCAAATCAATAAATGTGATGCACCACATAAACAAAATGAAAGATAAAAAAACATATGATCATATCAATACATGCTGAAAAAGCATTCGACAAAATCCAGCACCCATTTCTGATAAAAGTGCTCAGCAATGTGGGAATAGAGGGATCATATCTCAACACAGTAAAGGCCATATATGAGAAACCTACAGCCAACATCATACTCAATGGGCAAAAATTAAAAACATTTCCCTTAAGAATGGGTACAAGATAGGGATGTCTTCTTTTGCCACTCTTATTTAACATAGTACTGGAAGTCTTAGCCACAGCAATTAGACATGAAGAAAAAACAAAAGGGATCCAAACTGGAAAGGAGGAAGTGAAACTGTCATTCTTTGCAGATGACATGATATTGTACATAGAAAACCCTAAAGACTCCATCAAAAATCTACTAGACTTAATAAATGAATTTGCAAAGTAGAGGGATACAAAATTAATGTCAAAAATGATGGCATTCTTATACACCAACAATGAACTCACAGAAAAAGAAACTAAAAAAAATATCCCATTTAATCACGGCAAAAACATTAAGATACCTAGGAGTAAACTTAACCCAAGAAGTAAAGGATCTCTTCACAGAAAACTACAGGTCATTGAAAAAAGAAATAGAGGAAGATATAAAAATGTGAAAGCATATACCTTGTTCATGGATTGGAAGAATTAACATCATTAAAATATCCATACTACCCAAATCTATCTATAGATTCAATGCAATTCCCATCAAAATACCAACGATATACTTCATGGAACTAGAATAAATATTCCAAAAGATTATATGGAACTAAAAAAGGCCCTGAAAAGCTACAGCAATCTTGAAATAGAAGAACAAAGTAGGAGGGATCAGAATACCAGATATCAGGTTATACTACAAAGCCACTGTAATCAAAACAGCCTGGTACTGGCACAAGTACAGGTAGATAGATCAATGGAACAGAACAGAGAACCCAGAAATTAACCCAAGACAATATGCTCAATTAATATTTGACTAAGGTGGCAAGAACATACACTGGAGTAAAGACAGCCTCTTCAATAAATGGTGTTGGGAAAATTGGACAGCTACATGCAAAAAAATGAAACTAGACCATCAACTTACACAATACACAAGAATAAACTCAAAATGTATAAAAGACTTAAATGTGACTTGTGAATCCATAAAAATCCTAGAAGAAAATGTAGGCAACAAAATTTCAGACATCATATGCAGCAGAATTTACACTGATACATCACCTAAGGCAATAGAAACAAGGGAAAAAATGAACACATGGGGCTACATCAAACTAAAAAGCTTCTACACAGCAAAAGAAACATCAAAATGGAAAGGCAACCTGCTGTATGGGAGAGCATATTTTCCAATGATACATCAGATAAGGGGTTAATTTCCAAAATATATAGAGTGCTCATACAACTCAACAAAAGGAAGACAAAGAATCCAATTAAAAAATGGGCAGAGGAGCTAAATAGACACTTCTCCAAACAGGATATTTGTATTTTTAAGGCATTATATTTTAATACATTTTTGGCATTTTTCTTTTCTCCAGTTTCTTCATGGGCAAAATGTTTCACATCTCAAAATAAAATATTTAACTATATTTATTCATAAATATTAAAGTGAAGACATTAATGCACTTATAATTAACATGATATTAACATTCAATATTACTTGACAAAATCACGGACCCACATATTCTTAGAAAAATTTTGGGTTTGTTTTTGTAGTACAAGGTTACAACACACTTCCTTGTTAATGTTCTTTTTATGCAATGAAGAAGTGCTCAACAAAATAATACAAAACTAATTATTGCAAATTAAGACTAAAGTAATGATCTTACTATTATTACCGTGATGGGGGAAAATGCAAGCTATCATGGTGACATATAATGCTTTTATGTCATAAAATAATAGTATAGTCATACTATAATTCTGTGATGATTTTTAAAAATATTTTGAGACACTCAAAAGAAATGTGTATACTTCTTGTGTAAGAAAAGCACAGAAGTGAAGCACCATTTTCATCACATTATATCAAGAACACATAACCATTAGCATGACTTATCTCTATTGATGGTAAGCTTGATCTCCAGGCTGAGGTAATGTTGTCCAGGTTTCTCCACTGATTAAGTATTCCTGGCATATCGGGACAACACTCTAACCAACTGAGTTACTAGGCCAGGGCTTTGTATAAGTATTATTCTCCCCTTTTCCCACAGTACTCTTTAGAAAGGAAGTCATTATGCTCACCCCACAATTAATGAATTATGAATTATAACCCCCTCCCTAGGGGTATAAAATATTTGAAATTCTTATGCAAGGAAGATTTGTCTTTAGTCCCCATTTTATTTATTTATTCAATCGTTTATTTATATCATCATGAACTCATGGATATTTAATTTACACTTTGGGTTATACTCCAATACTATTTTAATTAATATGTTGTTCAAATTTTCCAACTTAGACCATTGGTAACTTTCAGTTGACTACTGTGCCCCTTTGGCATATTCCCATCATTGTTCCTCTCTCTCTCTCTCTCTCTCTCTCTCTCTCTCTCTCTCTCTCTCTCTCTCTCTTTCTCTCTCTCTCACTCTCTGGCACTTCCTTTCGTTCTGGCAGTATAAGATGCTCCAGTTTCAACTTGAATATTTCCTGTCCCAGTCTTGACTCAGCTGTATCTCCAAGGAGCCTTGGTTCCCTCACTGGAGAATTGTTTTAGAAAACAAGATCTTGATACTATATATGCACTTTGCTACTGGGATGTAGTTGCTTCTTGGCCCTCATGGCTCACAAAGCAAGGGAATATATGTGTTTATAATAACCAATGTGTATCTGTGGCTAAACAAGAGTTCATACTGATGTCTCCTACTCTAATCCATTATTACATGCATCGTTCTGCCTCCCATCCCTTGCTTAACTGTAAATTCCCACTCTGATAATGACAAAGTCTAGCTCCCACAATTTTCCATCTGTTTACTTAATTGTTCAATTCTTGTATATATGTATAAAATATCAAATTGTTAACCTGTGCCACCAGTGGAAAGAACTTTGTCAACTAGAGCTTAATGTTTCTGTGTAACTTATTTTGCCTGTACTTTTAGACTCCACTTATTTCCAAAATAACTTAGGTTTGCAGCTTATTTCCCTAACTCCTTCAGTGAAGTTGTTTTATATATTTGTTAGATAGTTAAGTAGATTTTTCACATTCTTTATTCCATTGTGAGATTATCCTGACTTCATCAAGAATATTTTAAAATTTGCATGCATTTAGATTAATTCCTTTTCCTTTGAAGTTCAATGGGTTTTGATAGAAGAAGAATGTCATAAATTAACATTTTCAGTATCATAACCAATAGTTTCTCTATCTTCAACAATTTCCTGTGCTTCACCTATTCAAACTTCCCCACCCCCCTGTAATCCTCTGGTAACCACTGATTTTTATTGTCTCTAGTTTTGCCTCTTACAGAATATCAAATAATTAAAATAATACAGGATCTAGCCTTCTCAGACTGTTTTCTTTATCTTAGAAATATTTATTTAAATTTCATTCATGTCTTTTTATGGCTTAATAGTTCATTTTTTCTTATTGCTAAACAATATTCCAATGTCTGGATGTACCACTGTTTATCCAATCACTTATTGAAGGACATCTGGGTTAATTCTAGGTTTGGTGATTATAAACAAAGCTTTATAAACATTTATTTGCAGGTTTTTGTGTGGACATTAGTTTTCAAGTCAGTTGGGTAAATAACTAGGAATATGATTGCTGTATCATATGCTAAGACTATGTTCAGCTTCGCAAAAAAACTGTAAACTGTCTTCAAAGTGGCTGTACCATTTGTATTCCCACCAGCAATGAATGAGAGTTTCTGTTGTTTTACATCTTTGATGGCATTTATAAACTGTGTACCCTGTCAAACATCTTTTTTGGTAGATAATTTTCTCTGATCTTTTTACATTCATATTTTGTATCCTACAGAATTCATTTATTTAGTATTGTGGACATATAGATGTGGCAAATGAAACATTTCTTCATGTACCTCAATATTCTAAGGTGTCTTCACAATACCCATAGATGTTAATAGCAGTTGCTCCCAAATTTGTAATAATGAAGACAACTTTTTTATTTCTAAAAATTGCATGGATGCCACATAATAGTCACATCTTAGTAGTTACTTATTGATAAGGTATATACACTCCGGGATCTATTCACTAACACTTCTTAATCACATCATTTGCATATGTTTTAAAAAGTTGTACATATATTTGCATGGTACAGTATTTATTCAATGTGTATGCAATGACTGGAGATCATACAATTTCCCAGACTCTAAAATAATACCTTGTCTCCCAACACCAACAATAAACCCAGGTTTGAAGCCCACAGTTTGAGAACTCTTGCTGTGGAAGCCCCATGTTTGCAACAACCTGGCTCCCTCTCAGCACAGCTTAGTTAATGGGAGGGAATCTGTACTGGTCTTGCTTCCTACTCATAATCACATCTATTTTCATGTAATATCAGCTTCGCAAGAACGGGTACTTTAATACACTTGCCCACCAACTCAGCGTTAGAAAAAATGACTGGCTCATAGGCTGTCTTCAATAAATATTTGATGAATACATGTAAATCTGTAAAAGGGCCATATTTAAGCATGTCTCCAAGGAATTCTCTTTACCCCAGCTCTTCAAGTCTGGCAACTCTGGATACACTCATGAGTTATAATGAAATAACACCCTCTGACAACATAAGCATTTCTGTGCCAACTAAGGTACATATATTATCCAAGGCAATAGAATATTCAATGTCAGATAGGCCTAGCTATCCAAATATTTGTTTTCTGGGTTTGGAGAGGGTGGGTGCAGATAACTAGATATCAAATACAGAGGGATACCTGTACTTGGAAGCAAAATACAATGACAAGATTAAGTATTTTACAATCAAATTTAAGAAAGAATAGAAAAAAAAAAAGGACTGTTATTTTCTTTAAAAGAAATACTCTTCAAGAAGTTATATTATGAATCAGGGAACTTTCTGCCTAAGTGATGTAAAACATATGTTGAATAATTACTATTTACCAGTCACAGTGTTAAGTATTTTAAATGCATTATTTAATTTAATTCTCATAACAGCCCTATAAGGTCAGCAATATTATTACCCTTATTTTAAAAATAAAGAAACTGAAGTTCAGGGAAGGTCAATAATCCATCCAAGGTCACACAGGTAAATCCTGAGCCATTAATCTTTTTTAAAAATATGTTTTTATCTGTTTTAGAGAGAAAGAAGAAGGAAGGGGGAGAGAGAAATGTCAGCTGGCTGCCTCTTGCATGTCCCTTACTGGGGATTGAGCCTGCAACCACGGCATGTGCCCCAACTGGGAATTGAAACTGTGATATCTTGCAAGATGTCACAGGTTGATGATGTTCATCCAACTAAGCCATTCCATCCAGGGCTAAGCCATTACTCTTAACCACTATGTTAAAAGACATGCCAATAATCTTGAAAAAGAAGAAAAAAGTAGGAGGGATCACAATATCAGATATCAGGTTATACTACAAAGCCATTGTAATCAAAACAGCCTGGTACTGCCACAAAAACAGGCATATAGCTCAATGGAACAGAACAGAGAATCCGGAAATGGACCAAGACATTATCCTCAATTAATATTTCACAAAGGTGCAAGAGCATACAAAAGAGTAAAGACAGCCTATTTATTTATTTATTTATTTATTTATTTATTTATTTATTTATGTTACAGATGGTGTTGGGAAAATTGGACAGCTACATGCAAAAAAATGAAGCTAGACCACCAACTTACACAATACACAAGAATAAACTCAAAATGTATAAAAGACTTAAATGTGACTTGTGAATCCATAAAAATCCTAGAAGAAAATGTAGGTAACAAAATTTCAGACATCATATGCAGCAGAATTTTCACTGATACAATGCCTAAGGAAGAGAAACAAAGGAAAAAGTGAATACATGGGACTACATCAGACTAAAAAGCTTCTGCACAGCAAAATAAGCAAGCATCAAAATGGAAAGGGAACCCACTATATGGGACAGCATAATTGCCAATGATACATCAGATAAGGGGTTAATTTCCAAAATATATAGAGTATTCATACAACTCAAAAAAAAGAAGACCAAAAAAAAAAAAAACAATTAAAAATGGGGAGGGAAGCTAAATAGACACCTCTCCAAACAGGACATACAAATGGCCAAGATATATATGAAAAAATGCTCAGCAACACTAATCATTGGAGAGATGCAAATTAAAACAACTATGATGTAGTACCTCACACCTGCCAGAATGGCTGCCATCAACAAATCATCAAACAACAAGTGCTTGCGAGGGTGTGGAGAAAAGGGGACTCTAGTACACTGCTGGTGGGAATGCAGACTGGTGCAGCCACTATGGAAAATAATATGGTGTTTCTTCAAAATATTAAAAATTGAACTGCCATTTGGCCCAGTGATCCCACTTCTAGGAATATACCCTAAGAAGCCTGAAACACCAATCAGAAAGGATATATGCACCCCTATGTTCATAGCAGTGCTATTTACAATCACTAAGGTCTAGAAACAGCCCAAGTGTCCATCAATCGATGAGTGTATAAAAAAGCTGTGGTACATGTACACTATGAAATACTATGCAGCTGTAAGAAATAAAGATCTCTTATCCTTTGAGATGACATGGAAGGACCTGGAGTGTATTGTGCTAAGAGAAATTAGCCAATCAGAGAAAGACAAATACCACATGATCTCACTTATTCGTGGAATATAATGAACAAAATAAACTGATGAACAAAATAGACCAAGAGACATAGAAAGGTGTATGGTTCAGACTGACAAACCTCAAAGGGGGCAGAGGGGAGGGATGAGATAAACCAAAGAACTTATATGCATGTATGCGTAACCAACAGATATAGACAACAATGCTGGGGGGGAGGGGTCGGAAGGAGAGTGTCTAGGGGGGAAAAAGGAGAAACATCTGTAACAAAAAATAAATTAATTAATTAAAAAAGACCTGCTAAGAGAACATGTCTGTAACTTCCTACCTAGATAAATTAGAACACTTCTACTGTTACCCTCAGCTCAGCAAAATATTAATTACAACTGACATTTCCCATAACTCTAGTTATTTAATTATGTGTGTCCTTGTTTTCTACTTGCCTCTTTAAAAGAAGAATTGATAAGTAACATTTTAAAAGGCTTTTAAACACTGAATTTCATCTAAAGTCACATCTAGAATTCTCAGTTATTGAAACTAAACTCCATAGTATCAACCGGAGTTTCATCATTAAAAAAAAAAAAAAAAAAAAAAAAAATGTCAGTAGGTCAGAAATTGGAAAAAAAAAAACAACTAGGTAGTTGTAAATCAATTTCTTTATAGTATCTGTCATCTATTTTGACCTAGTAGTTGTCAGGTCTCCCTTTTTAATTCAGCGGCTTTTTCAGTGTTGTTTTAAATTCCCGAGTAAAACAAAACATTAGAATAACAGAATGTTGTGGAGCTTGGCCTATAACCTCTGAACAGACATTTATTTATTTTTTGTCTCCTCCACAATTTTCAGAAGAATTAGGCATCTGATATTTTCGCTTTGAGTAGGGCGTGCTTTTCTTTGTGTTTTTTCTTACTATCTTCTCTCATTAACTTCCAAGTCCTGCTTGAGTTTACACATTACAAAGAGCATAATTTGGTATGTATATATTGGGTGCATATTTTGAACAAAAAGGTTGGAACAAGGCAAAATTTTACACTGAGCATCACCCTCAATCTCAGTAGTTCGTTTCCTTGTCTTGCACTTATTTTAAGTATAATCTACTTAAGAGTTCAGTGGCAGTTTTCTAAATAATGTTCAATAGATGTGTGTGTATGGGGGTGGGCAATTTCAGAGATTTTGCAAGCATGAAAGGTCTTTATCAGCACATTTTTCAACTGTCAAGACTTCCATTGTAACCATTATAGTAAGGGTATACCTTACATAATTTCACATTCCCCAAATAATTTTATGGTGCTCAGTGTTTAGTTCAATAGTAATCTTGGCATAATCACTTTTAGTAAGCTTAACATTCTAGACACTAGATGTTTATAATAAGGTTTTTTTTTTTTCCACATCACTGTTTCTGGGTTCTAAAATTTCGATTAAGCACGTATAAAATATTTTTGCACACCTAAAAACAAATCAACCAATGCTGAGATAATTAACCTAAGATTAAAAAAAAATGTTTTCTTTATTGATTTTAGAGAGAGAAGAAGGGAGAGGGAGAGAGAGATAGAAACACCAATGAGAGAGAACATCGATTGGCTACCTCCTACATGCCCCCTACTGGGGACTGGGCCCACAACCTGGGCATGTGCCCTGACCAGGAATTGAACCAGCGACCTCTTGGTGCATGGGTCGACGCTCAACCACTGAGCCACACCAGCCGGGCAATTAATCTAAGATTTTTACCTGTTAAATATTTGACAAATATATGGAATATGTTTTGCTTATAATAATGGACATATTAAGCTCACGGGGATGACATATAATGGCACATTTAATTAATAAGTTCCTTTGCATCTTTAAGTTTTAAAAATCTATAGCATCAGTTTTCTTTATATTACAATTTCTTGTCTATTCTGGTGGTATATTCCACTATGTTGTCAGATAATTGCCAATAAATTAATTTATATTGAAACCACATTACAGTCCCCCAAATCTTTAAGTAAATTTTGTACTGTAATTTTTTTTTTTAATAAAAGAAAGTTGGGTAACATCAACCGTGAATTCACCTAGGTCATAGGAAAAAACTATATTTACAGATGTATCACATCTTAGTTTAGGTTTAGAAAGTAGTGGAATCTCAAGTGTAGCTTCTATTAGCAAATAATAATAGAATGTATGATATACTGAATACTGAGAACTTTATATTCATTATTCTAAATCTCTTTCCTGAGAGTGATCCAAACCACAAGACTCAACAAATATAATTAGGTTTTGCTGTGTAAAGTTATTACTTGTTTAAATGTTGTAATCCTATTACTAAATATTATCTGAAATTTAATTTGGTAACAAGCAGTAAGCATTGAAAAGCAGTCTGAGCTTTCATCAAATCTATCTGGTATGCACCCCATTTTGATCATTTTTATATTTACATAATTAAAACTTCTTTTCCCTGCTGCTTCCTCAAGTCCAGTAAAACCATGTTGAAAACTTCTTGGAAATACAAGGTGCAGAGGACAGAAAATCAAAATTGTTGTTATTTTATTCTAATGGAAACCAAACAATCAAGCAATATTATACACAGTAACACATAGAAATGGTATTCTTTCAACTGGGTACCTGGAGACCCAAAAGTCTATCAGGCTCTTTCACAAGAGAGCAAAAAGGAAGCAAATATACTAATGAAGGTAATTTTTTTCTCCAGTATAAAAATAAAGTCCTATTTAGCAAAAACAGGAACTACTGCTTTCATTTACTGCTGGTATAATGCAAAGGGTCATCATGAGGAGAATTTAAAGGGAATCACAAGCCATTGCCAGCAATGAGTAGAGAAAATACATTGGTTCCTTCTCTATAGTAGTTGGAAAGCTCCAAATAGTAGTACAGAGCTCTGGGCTCAAGCAATCTAGCAACTGGACATTCCACATGTAATGTTAGCTGAAGTTCCCTAGAGAGCACTTGAGTGTCAGCACGTGACCTTAAATCCAAAATATTCTGGCAGTACCAGGGGGACATCTGTAATACTTTAAACAATAAAGATAATTCTGAAAAATATACATAAAATAGAACCAAATAAAAATAAAACCATCAAACAAAAATACCCAGAGGAGTATAAAATGAGGTGGCTATACTAAGTAAAAACAATGGGAAAATCTAATTTTGAAGTCAGCCTTTGGTAGTAAGACAATTATCGGAGTTAATTAGGCTGGAAAAATAATTCCATTGCAATTTCTGAAACCCTACAGCAAGTGTTTCAGCTTATTTTAGGCCTGAGTAGTCTGGATATTACTTTAAATTTCTGAGATACTGTTTTTTGACTTAAAATAATGCAATTGTTTAGTAAAATTATGTTGTTTGTTTTTAAAAAATCAAACAATACAGAAAGATACAAGGATGAAAATAAAAATCCTCTGACATTCTATCTGTAGTCATTTTTAAGAATATGTTTAATTCAAAAGCACTCTTTCCGATTAAAATCATGTTTATCCTTCGAAATAGAACTAGCTCTTCCTCTTCTAAAAAACCCTCTGTCATTAGATTGCTGACCATCTTTACTTTTGATTACATTTTAATAAAAATAATTGTAAACATTCCTCAATTAGATAGTGATTTGATATGATCTATTTATTTTCTCTAAATAAATGTAAGTTCTTTAAGTCAGAACATATTTTTATTTCATCAACAGTAGGTTACAGGATATTGGAAATAGAGGAGACATTCAAAAAGTCAATAATTGTTGACTTATCTTGTACTACTCATTTCCATCAGAAGGATGTATAAGAAGAGACAAAATAAATAGGAATCTAAATATTTTAACCAGGTTTGAGATTTCTTTGAGATTTGGGAGCAATTTCATCAACTTACATTAACTAATGCATATTTAAAACTGTGCTTAAATGGAACATATGTTCTTAAACTTTTTGGTTTAGGACTACTTTACACTTTTAAAAATCATTATGACTCCAAAGAGTTTTGTTTGTTTGTTTGTTTGTTTGTTTGATTGGATTATATTTATCAGTATTTACCATTTTAGAAATTAAAAGTGAAAAAAATTTAAAACACTGGAATATACAAGCACATATTCCATTAATCATCAAAGTGATGACATCATATATCATGTAGTCTCTGGAAAACTCTATTGTACACTCATGCGTGAGAGATGAGAGAGAAAAAATCAAATACTATCTTCATATAATAGTGAAAATATTTTTACATTGCAGTTGCTCCAAAAGGCCTCAGCTTTCCCAGTACCACACTTTCAGAATTGCTTATCCTAGATGAAATTAAATCAAAACCACTATTCAAAACTAGTCATGATATTTGGAGATTTTTGAAACAAAAAGGAAGTGAAGGAATCAGGTATGGTCAAAGAGTTTTATGTTCTAGTACTCTTGTATCTAGTCAGCGGGTTAAATATAGAAAATAAGAGTGATCACTAGAAGGATGGATTCATCTTCAGAAGGCTAAGCTTCAAGACTATAATATCATCTAGTCAGTATTAAATGGATCCAGAGACACGGAAATAGGGAACAGACTGACCAATCTCAGGGGGAAGAGAAGAGGGGGATGGGAAGAGATAAACCAAATAATTTATATGCATATATGCATAACCCATAGATACAGACAATAGTGCTGTGAAGGTCTGGGGAGCACAGAAGCTGGGTGGAGGGATTCAATGGGGGAAAAAAGAGGGACATCTGTAATACTTTCAACAGTAAAGATAAATTTTAAAAAAGACTATAAGATCATCTAGTCAGTATTTGTCTCTTGTGATCTGAAAACTATGCCTTCAGAATCAAGAAGTATTTAAACTGCAGATAATTGAGCCCCACTACGGATCAATTAAATCAGAATCTTGGAGGTGAAACACAGGAATCTGCTATTTTAATAAGATCCTCAGGTAAATCTGTTACTCAGTAAAATTGGGGAACCACAGACATAAAAAGTACATAAGTCACCTGAAAAAGTACAATAGCACATACCACTACTTGCTCTGGTTTGGCCATATGTAGAATGACCCAGTGCCTTTGTAAAGGTTCATCATTTTGGCTTAGATATTACTATATGGCTGTTGAAACTTTAATACCTGAATGAGATATTTTCTTTACCTTCTAATAATATTTTAAGAAAGTACTTTCCCATTTCCTGGCCCTCCACAGTCTGGTCTTTTCTTCTGATGAACTCTTCCCTAAATAAACACACATATGTATTTAATACTCTAAAATCTAGATCGGAAATACTTAAAAAATAAAGGCAAATAAATAGATGACTCCACAGCACTTTCAATTATCCAGGACCTTTGAACAAGCACTTATATCAGCAACATAAGTATATAGCATAATTTACACAAGAATTAGGATGGTCTCTCTGGATGAGCTTTATTATTATTATTTTGAGTATCATCAGCAAATTCTCTTGCACACTGAATTATAGTCAGTCTATAAAAGTGTTACATTTTCTCCAGCGAGCTATTTATTTAGTTACTTGAGAGGGATATGTGTGTGTTGGGGGGTGGGGAGAGTAGGATGACTAGAGTAGAAAAAATTTTCTTTTTTCTCTAAGGAAAAAATTGTTCAGAGAGTCAATCAAATCTTCAATATCTGGAAACCAAGAAACATTCTTTTTTTCCCAGGCTTTCCATTCTAATCATCACAGTGGTTATCGGTGATTCCTGCTGTGAAAACATAAGATTCTAAAGTCCAATTAAATATATAGCAAAATACAAAAATGCAGACTCCTTATTCTAACACAGCTAAGGTATTAAATACAACAAAAAGTGAGATTTATGTAGCCCAAATTAAAAATTTTAAAGTATTTTACACCATTTTTTAAATACTGTTGTTAATCCTCCTTATCTTAATGATTCAGAAAATAAAAACTGGCCTTACATGTAGGTGAAATAGGTAGCCATCTGCCCAGTGTTATTTAAATGTGCCCAAAAGTCTTCTTGCCCTTGAAATATCACCCAGAGTTATATTAGCTTAGCATATGTAAAGTGATTTATAGATTGCAAACAACTTTCAATTAACATTAAATTTTCTCAACAGCCATGAAATTGTTAAGAGACATATCATCACCCTGTTTACATATAAGAAAGACGAGTCTAATATGTATAAGGAAATAGATTATATTTTAATCACCTAGTATGTAACAGTTACTTTTCACATGATTTAATACAACTCTCTCTATAATCTCATGTTTCAAATGAGGATAATGAGGTTCAGAGAAGTTAAGAAACCTGCCCAAAGTCACAGAGCCAGTAAGTAGTAAAGCTGAACTGAGATTTGTGTTCCTCTGAATCCACAACCAAAGCTCTTAACTTGGCATATATAATTCATTTTTATTAAAGTTTGATAAAACGTTTGCAATATGAATTTACAGTGTCTTAATTATAAGGAAGAAGAAACAAATCCATAATAGTTTTTTGTTTTCAAATCAAGTGTTCAAGAAATTAAGTATGTCTTTAATTCCTTCTGACATGATGCGTATGTACATATATATATGACATCATTATAAACATATGGCCTAATGAGATAGTGTAAACTAACTTTTTCATTAACTCCCCTCATTTTACTTGTTACTCTGTTTATATCTTAATTTTTATATATGTATACATATATATATACACCAATATGAACATAAAATACATGTTTTATGTTTTTCAATTAATATATTTCCCTAATTCAAAAGTTATTCTATAGAGTTATCATTAATAGTTCATTTGGAAAACTCAAACCTCCACCTTATTTCACCCAACATGTGCGTGCATACACACATAATTAACTCTATATTCTCTCAGTTGCCCCAATACTGGAAGACGGATTACCTAACCATGATTATAGGCTCAGTCCCATCTTAATGCCACAGACATGTGAGGAACCCTGTGTCTGCAGCTCAAGAGTTCAACATCGATTTAATATTAATGTTGGTAATACTGGGCACCTAATAATATTAGTTCATTAGTAATGGTTCCTCAGAGCTGTTCTATGGCTATGTTATTTTCTCTGTCACCAACCCCAGTCACTCTGTGACAAGATTTTTAGTCCTCCCCATCTTTTTGGAATATGATCAAATATATAATCTTGAATCACTTGTTGCATCCCTGCATGGGCAGGCTTTCTGGGATGCATTGCAACTTAGATGATTTCTTTAATGAATGACTATCAATGAGAGTATGCATTAAGTAATCTAAACTTGAATCTGGTACATGTGTTTTGATCTGAGCCATATGGGTAATTCACCTAGAACTATAGTCATGAAACCACATGGTTTAATGGAAGAAATATGGGCTCTGATGTCAGATTGGCTGTGTCTGAATATTGTCTGCCATTTACTAACTGTGGGGACTTGGAAAAAAAATACTTGATTTCTCCAACTCTCTTTATCATGATGTGTAAAATAGTTATAATAATAGTAACTGCTTTAAAGATTTGCTGTGAATATTACATGACACAAAAGATATTAGATGTCTGGTACAGAGTATGTGGTGAAAAAACAAACAAACAAACAAACAAACAAACAAAAAACTCTGTTTCCTTTTCTCCCTTTTTTCTCATCTGACTTGTCCTACTGCTACTTAATTTCCAGTTCTGACTCTTAAAAGGTCTGAGCCGGCCGGAGGTCACATCCACAACGCAAGGACAATGTAGAGCAAAATGGCTTTATTGCATGCGTCTGGGTGCAGGCGAGCTGAGCCGAAAAGGGTTCAGCCTAGAATAACAGTTGGGGTGTAGGTTATATACTCTACTTTTAGCTTCTGGCAGTTCCTGCTGACATACTCTGCCTGACCCATTGTCCACTTTGCAGTTGGACTGGTCTGGTATCTGGTCCTGCATCTGCTGGGTGATTCATTGTCTTGCGGATAACCTCATAATCCTCACTCAACAGAAGGGTGAGCAAAGGTCATGCAAGCAATGCATTTTTCACAGTTTCTACCTTTTGTAAGTTTTTACCTTTACCCTTTAAAATGTTACTAACCCTAGTACTATGCAGCTGTAAGAAAGAAAGATCTCTTATCCTTTGAGACGACATGGAGGGACCTCGAGAGTATTATCCTAAGCGAAACAAGCCAAGCAGAGAAAGACAAATATCACATGATCTCACTTATTTGTGGAATATAATGAACATAACAGTCTGAGGAACAGGGTAGACCCAGAGATGTGGAAATAGGGTATAAACTGACACCCCTCAGAAGAGGGGGTGGGGGGGAGGGAAGAGATAAACCACAGAACTTATGCGCATGTATGCATAAGTGATGGACATGGACAACAAAGCTGGGGACAGGGTGGGGGGATGGGGAGGAGGGTGTCAATGGGGAAAAAAGGAGAAACATCTGTAACAAAAATAAATTAATAAAAAAAAATAAATAAAAATAAATCAATACAATAAAATGTTACTAACCCTTTCAACTCTCAGGATATCAAGAAAAATTAGAGTGATATTTGTTGAAGGAAATTCTGATTCATACAAGGAAAAATAACTTGTTTTGGAGTAATTTCCATAAATTACTTGATTTAAAACAACTATTTTTTTTTTCTTTTGAGTAAAGAACTTGAGAAAAAATAATAGTCTCTTGAACTTCATACAAATAAGACTAACAATGATGCATATATTGTCATTTGCTTTTGCCAGTACTGGTGGTGAAATAACCACACTCTTACTGGTTCAACTTCATCACTTACCACATAGAGTTTGCAGGACAGCTAGTGGCAAAGAGGACAGGAGTACTGCCTATAGCTGTGCAACTGAATAATGCTGTCTGACCCATTCTGGGATAATATCATACTTTCATTACTCTCATACTTTTTAACACACTGAAATAAATAGCAACAGACTCATTAAAATATCTGGTCAATCTTCTAGAAGTACTTTTTTTAGGCATCCTTAACTTGCAGAACTTTCCACAGGCATAGCTACATTTTGAAAAGGAGTTAATAGATGAGATCTTTTGACAGTGGTCTCCCCAGAGATCAGCTTGACAATGTCTTGGTCACCTCCTTATTAGTCTAATGGAAACAGAGAAACTCATCTTTATGGCTCTATCTTCTGGATTATTTTTCTAAACTAAAGAGAAGAAATGTATTTTTTATCATCTATCTGTATTTATTTCAGTATGTATCTTTTTATAAAATTTAATTTATTGGGATGACAATGGTTAAGATTATATAGGTATCAAAAGTATATTTCTATGATATATCACCAGTATATTGCATTGTGTGCCCACCACCCAAAGTCAAATCTTCTTGAAATGATGTATTTTAAATGATACTTTGCCTGTATTTACACATCTGCAATATTTATTTGAAAAACAATGTGATTTCAGTTGTACAGCCACATTTTCATGACCTCATAATTGTGCAAAAGTGCATATATCCTTTTACGGTCCTCACTTAGCATTTCAATAAAGTCCTTGAAACCTTTTGAGAAATATGTGAGTAATTTCTGGAGCTGTGTCATGAAATAAGATGCTATGGGTAATGAAAGGCATTTATAAGTAAGCTGCTTTCACAACTAAGCTATTTTTTTGGCAAATGCTCAACTCCCATTACCCATTTTTCCCTCCCAAAAGCAGTCACTCAAACAAACAAACAAACAGGCATGTAATTTATAACTTCATTTTTAGAGTTCAAAAAATAATTGAAGTAGCTTACCAGCTTTTTGTCAGAGGTAGGTTTTGAGGTGATTCTAGTTTTACCTTTAACTATAAAATCTGAGTTTCTTCAAGTATTCCTCAGTGGGTACAACTTTATTAATTACCTGGTTGACTTTGCTATCTCCAGAAGGTCCAATTAAAATATGAGCTCTAATTTGGATTAAAAGTCTAAACTACAAAATTCTAAAAATGTCCCTTTATTGTTACCTCCTGACTCATTCTTGACATAGGATGCCATCTCCTCCTCTCCCTTTGAATATTGTAACCATCCTTCATAATACAACTCAAACCCCAATTCCAAATGAAATATTTCACAACTACTTTAATCAAAGTTATAGCTCCTTCTTCTGAATTTCCACTGTGGTCTTAATTTATACCATACAGTTAATGGTCTGGGTCTATTACTTTTTATGCCAGTCTTTGTTTTTTTAGTAGATGTTATTTTCTCTCCCTAGAAATTTTGAATATTGCATATTTAATTTGTTTGGCAAAATCCACACTAAAACAAATAGTGAATATATTCAGTAAGCATTTAATAAACATTAATTGCACAACAGCTAAGAAGTTACAAGGCAAAGTCTGAGCTAGTATCCATAAATGTATGATACCTATTATGGTTTTGGAAATTTCTCAGGTGCCATTGGCTTTGTCATTTTTCCTAGCTATTCGGTGACTGCATTACACTTCACTCTCATCTAATCCAATTAAGGTGATGTTTTACTTGTCAACCGATGGTCTGGTCGTTGGCACCAATTCAATGCTAACAGAAATCTCCAGTGTGGGGTGTGGTGAAGAAGGAAACTTTATTAAGTGAAAAACAACTTAATTGTGATACAGCATGGCTGTGAAAACAGCACAGCTGTGGAACAGCTCAATAATGATTACAGCATTGCAGCTGTGAGAATAGCAGGTCTGTCAGGCCAGGCGGCCCTGGGGCCAGGTGGCCCTGGGGCAAGGCCTCTCTCTGGATAGATAGCTCTGTTCTGCTCCACTCTGCTCTGGTCTGCTCTATTCTGTGCCAGCTGATCTGGCCTGCGTCTATCTGCTCTGTTCTGCTCCAGTAAGACATCTTCTGTGTTTCAGCTCCAGCCAGGGAAACAAAAGTTTTATGTAAAGGGGAGATGCACTCCCAGAGCCAGAGGAGAGTGAACTTATATAGACAGAAATCCCCACCCATGGTACCTAATTAGGCAATCCTGATGCAAATGAGGTCTCCAAATCCTCACAGTTTGATTGGTCCAAAATGCACTGTCCTGATTGTTCAGAAAGGAGCCACACTGATTGGTCAGTGAAGAAACTAACTGGGACATACCTGTGAAGCTCTGAATGGATAGGGAAAGCCTTAGTTTTATCGGTTAAAATAGGATTCTAGAAACTCCTTTATAAAGGCTGGCTCAGATGGCAGGAACACAGTGTAGGAAGGCAATTCAGTGCAGAGGCAGGTAACATGCTTTTCTCTGAAGTACAGTCTGCAAGTACAGAAATGGTTGCTAAACTCTGATTTATTTATTTATTATTGATTGATTTATTGATTGAGCCCAGTTAACCACTGGGGGCCCTTTTTAGTAGATATCTTCTTTCTCAGGATTCACACACTAAATAGACATTTCTAGGTAAGAACAGCCAATAATTGAAATTGTACGACAGACATAAAATAGTTTCCTGGAGCTTCTTTGCCACTATTCAGAAATTCAAGCTCTCAAGCTTAAATTATGTAAATATGACTTACCAATGATTAGCAGGCATTTACCCAAGTTGCTTTTTTTTGCCTCTAATATGGCACATGTGAAAAATGTAAAGATCCACCACAATTACATTGCTAGTAGTAAGTTTTTCTTTACATAGAACAAGGATAATAAATTGAAAAACAGAAACTGTAGCTGGAGATCATGAGATTTCTCAATAGTGAATCATTCTGCACAAGTGAACAGATTCTTCTGGAAACATGTTGCTTTCATCTTTCAATGAGATTAAAAAAAAAAAAAAAACTCAATAGTGTATAGACAGGGACTAGACACCCTTGCAGAAAGATGTGGACTTAGAGACCCGAAAGGTCATTTCTACCATGAGTTGTGTTGCTTTTCAGCAGTGACCATTCCTTTGCATTAGCATTTTGTATTTATCCATTGTACACATACATGAATGCACACATACGCACACATTCCACACATTCATAAATTGAAACACATGGTGTTTGAGTCTGTTATCTTTCTTTAAGCAAAAATAAATTATAAATAACTGTTGAAATAAAAAAACATATTTTAATAATGGGAATAAAGATATTTTAAGTTCTTTAAGGTCTAGTCTACACAGTACACATCTTAGGTAAATTTAAGGAAACAGGCTAAGTTGATGACTTTATCCTAAAGCAAGATCAGTAATCTTAGATGAAGGGATGACTTTCGTAATTTTAGAGCAATTAATCTGTAGATCAATAGCAGAGAATAAAAGCTGGGGAAGTATTATTGCTTAAAATGGGAGAAGGGGACAGGCTGGAAATACATAAAGTGCTTTTTGCAAAAATGTTACAAGGCAAAATATGATCTAAGATTTGTAAATGTTGATAGCTGTTATATCTTTTATGCCCTTCCCCCCACTTGCAGAGAAGTATCCAGAGCTCTATTACAGGAAATTATATATATATATATATATATATATATATATATATATATATAATTATATATAATTATATATATAATACATACAGCTGATAAACTAGAAGGTAAGATGAAGGAAATAACTGCAAATCAAGGGGTTAAAAAATAAAAGCCAGTATGATTCTTAGATGGATTTTTATAGTGCTATTTTGTTTAATCTTCACGAGAGACTCAGATTAAAAAGTAATTTAACCTCCAAATCTCTGTTCCTCACCAAGTTAGTCATATGCATCCCCAAAAATGGAATTTTAAATGAGAGGAATAGACATGAAACTCTGCTCAATGTTTGTATTTCCAAACTCCAAGAAGAGACATGACAACTACCTTTTCAAAGTAAAACTTCAGAAATAACTATTAGCAAAGGACCGTGTCTCCACGATTCTTCTCAAATCTTGAAATTATTTGTTTTTTTCAACTGGCATGCAACCGAGTTAAGAGACTGAATGTCTTTAATCCGAGTCGCTCATGTGAAGATGAAACAAAATAGCACTATAAAAATCCATCTAAGAATCATACTGGCTTTTATTTTTTTAACCCCTTGATTTGCAGTTATTTCTTTCATCCTACCTTCTAGTTTATCAGCTGTGTGTATTATTCATATATATATATATATATATATATATATATATATATATCAGTATATATATAATTTCCATCTACTACTGTGTAAACAGGAATCCTATATTTAGTTTCAAAGGAGTATCACAGATCTATCCCCTCCCCCTCCCCATTCATGTTCCCCTGTAACCTAGCAACCGGTCATCTCAGCAAGAGAACTCCAAGTCTAGAACAAAGCAGTTGGTCTCTAGCTTCATTTGAGTTGCCAAACTGCTCTAAGGCAGAAGCAGGAATTAAGGCTCCAGACTGAGTTGGCCTGCTTGGACATTCAGCCGGTTTTCTCCATCGCCTCAGGCCTTCCTAATCAAAATTCTCCATGGCGTATACTGGGAATATGTAAGTATTAAACTGAGTACAACTGAATTGTTTTCTTGTGTAGTGGGACAAGGAAGAGTGGGTTGGAGGGGATCACAAATACTTGAAGAATATAAACTCAGCTACTAATAATACTGGTTTTAAGGGAGGCAATTTTTAAAAGTAATTTTGAAACAAGATGTAAATCCTTATTCTAAGTAGTGGGGTTTAAACAAGAGGAAATTATTACTCTAGAGTATGGTATAGATTGAATGAAATAAAATTTTAACAACATTCCGTGTTAATGTTCAATGATGCTTCATAAAGAGGAACAAACTGGAGTGTTTAGCATAGCCAACCTTTCTTTGACCTCTGTGGAGAGAAAAAAAAATGTTTTCCCTCACAAAACTTTCCAGAACATGCCTGCCATAATTTGAATGCTGGGTTTAGTGGATCATTGATCCTACTAAGACTGAAAGAGCTGGTGTTTTCTGTGGCATACCTGCACACTGCGGCGGTTAAGGAAGCTTGCTGGGTCTTTTAGCCTTACTTGCTGCCTGGAGAAGGTGAGGGAATGGGAAATGGGGTGGAGCCACAGGTCAGTCATGAAGGGTAATCGTGTAGCCTGGTGCCAAAGAGGTCCCCTGATAAGGGGTGAGTGAGTTGAAGTGTTTTCTGACTATACACGGGAGGAGATATGGCTTTCTCCTTCTCGCTGGTGTATTCCACCGACTTCAATCACATATTTCCTGGTTGCTGTATTTCCATTTTCATTAATTAATTTATTTCTATTTTTGCAAGCCTTGAAGGGCATACCCTTTCACCCATAGCAGTAGCTGCAGATGGATACGGGAAACAGAGACCACGCCCCAACGTGTTCCTCCAATGTTCGAGTACCACACAGAAGGATGATGTGGAGTCCTGGGGCAAACCTCGTATGCCTTTGAGACCTCCCTTCTATGTGCCACCAGATCTGGCAAGAGAGCAACTGAAGGGCCACTGGGAGAGAAGAGGATTTTGCATTCCTGTCGACAGTTGGAGAGCTCTCAAACACCCATACGGTCCACCGCCCGCTATTGCAGAAGAGTCCCTAACAACAGCAGAAGTAAATAGCTCTGAGTGGCTGGCAGGCTGGAGGCAGATGGAACAAGATTCTATTAATGTGTCCCAAAAATTCTCTGGCGGCCCTCCTTCATCGATGATAGAAGAGACAATGGTCAGCAATGAGGGCACTAAGAGAGGTGTCAATAATGCAAAGTTCCATGTGGCTTTACCACAAGGTCAAGGGCTCTTTCCACCCAGGGGCACACAAATAAGAGGTACTCTACCTATCGCCACTATTAGATCAGGGATAATGATGGAGTTGCCTCCAGGAAATATGAGAATGGCTGGTAATGAAAGGCTAGCTCATGTTTCTTTCCCACTGGGAGGCCCATGGTACCCCATGGAGAATTGGACAAGACCTATCACCATGACTCCTAGTATTGCACATTTAAGTTGGTGCCCTAGTGGTCCTTGCTTCATATCCCCTGGACCTCTAATCTCCAATTCATTTCTCAATATGCCTATGTCTTTTGCTCCTCTCCCAGTATACCATCCACCACTGCCTTCCTATTTTGCCAATTTCTCTGCTAGCAACATGCCACCTCCTATATCCTCAAACAGAAAGAACAAATGATGACAAAAATGGAAGGGGGAAATAAAAAAAGTGTAGGGGAAAGAGGTGAAAACAGCTAATTTATATTTTCATATTTGAAACTCCCTACTTTCTTATTCTCTGTTTAGCAGTAATATGCCTTACACTTGTAGACATTCAATAAAAGTCCTAAAGTTGGAAGTATTGTGAATCATTTTTTTTAATGCCACTCTGGGAGCCTAAACCTTGGGTTCTGTTTTATATTTTAAGGAAATTACATCAGTAATGTACCAAAGTTTTCTAAGTAGCTTAATTGGATCTCCATCACTGGCTTACAGCTGTGTGGCTATGTAGAGGGGCCACTGGGATCTTTCTAAATCTGGCCAAGTCTAGGGTGGGGAATTCCTACCTACTTATGATCATGGGGGTTGCTCAGAGCAGATGGTAAATTTAGATAAGGTCCATAAAGTTAGACCAGAGTCCAGATCATAGACAAAAATGCACCAACAGAAAGGTAGCTAGATGAGGCTGAGGTGAGTAACAGAGCCAATCAATATTTCAGTTAGAGGCAGAACCAGGCTAAAGGGTCACAAAAGAAAGGGGCAGGAGAGATGGGAGAGTTCTAGACCATTGCTTGAAACATGAATTTATATTTGACTCTCTAAATGTTGTGATTGTTAAGAACATGGTATATATAAGGTTGGCTTAAAAAAATCCAGGAACAAGGCACAACAGGGCTGATGCCTTCACCCATTCTCTGAAAAAATGGCTACTATATACTCATACTGTAAAATGCAAATGAAAATATTTTACTTACATGGAATTATTTTCTCCAATGCTACTGCTTGTATTCTTCATAATGTGTTACAGCACCCCATTAAAATGATGGTTCTGGGAGATTATCTAAATGCCCAGATGGGAGCTTTTTCAAATTCAAGTAACAAAGCTATGGGTATAGCATGCAAGGTGGAAGGATGGCCATTCCAACCCACTATACAACCTAATTCACATAGTTGCCCTAAAACACAGTGCCAAGTGTGTATGAACAACCACTAGATTAGAAATGTCTTTAGAGACAATCCTTCAAATGAGCATTTTTCATGCCCAGAGCTAATGATGTAGGTGGTATAAGGAGTCCATTAAAGACTGATGAGCCCTGGCCGGTTTGGCTCAGTGGTTAGAGCGTTGGCATGCGGTCCAGAGAGACCTGGGTTCGGTTTCCGCTAAGGGCACGTACCTCGGTTGCGGTTTGTCCCCAGCCCTGGTTGGGTCGTGAGGGAGGCAGCCACTCGATGTGTCCCTTTCACATCGGTGTTTCTCTCTCTCTCCTTCCCACTCTACCTGAACCAGAAAAATGGAAAAATGTCCTCGGGTGAGGATAAAAAAAAAAAAAGACTGATGAAACATGCATATCCAAAAGGAACCTAGCCTATAAGCAAAACCATTAATGTGCTTTTAGCATCAATAACAGATTATTTGTTTCCCTGGTAAAAAGGACGCAAGGATCCAGGAAGTTTCTCATTCTCCATTTGTTTCATAATAGGTTTTCTAAATGTATAGGTAGTACTTCCAGGCTTAGAAAAAGTTTGCTAAAATTCCCCTCAATTGTGCATATCCTGAAGCTGGCATAACTCCATCAATTCACTGTGGTAGGTTAAGCAGAAGTATTCAGCAAATCATCTGAAAGCTGTTCACTATGAGGTAGCATAGTTTCAGTGTACCAAATGTAATAACTCCACTCTGACCCTCAGTTACTGCACGTCCACACCCTGGCAGTTTCTTTTCTGTAAACATAAGAGCCTTGAGACACCCAAAGAAAACTGTAAAAATAAGGAGTTGAGGATGGCCTTGGGACACTCAGAGAAATCATCAGAAAAAAGAGATTAATAGTTACCCTGCTCCTCTCCCCCCTTCTCTGTATCAGCCCCCCTTAACGGTGCCAAAAGCAGCACCAAAAGAATGTAGTTTTTTTTTTCTGTAGTTTGTGCCTTTAAAAGCAGGCAACAAAGAAGGCTCAGGGCTGAGGATTTGGGGAAGTTGTACCCCCCCAGCCCGCTGGTGTAACAGCCCACCGGTGTAATGAAGTGCTCCTTTACAATGTGGCCGTGCGTCTCTGGTTATCTCGCTGACACGTTACAACATTTGGAGGCCCCAGCGAGATTTTAAAGAGGACTCCCCACTTGGGGTGCACCTCCTCGGGCTCCAGCGGATGGGAATCCGTGGTCCTCGTGAGAGCTGGGGGAAGGCCTCGGAGAGATGTTCCTCCACCCCAGCCTCTTGGAGACCTTCTGTCTGTCCCCTCTGCCACCCTAAAAGCACCTATAGTGGAGCCTGAGTGTTTGCTTCTCGTGGGTCACAACATTCGGAGGCCCCAGCGAGATCCCTGGTGTTATAGGGCACCAGGGGCTAGACGCCTAGGATGAACGGCCTCTCCCGATCCGGCCTCCGGACCCCTAGAGATCTGAGGGGAGGTACCCCCTGATATGTTCCAGGGCCTCAAAGATCCTACTTAGGTTTCCGATGAGCGACTGGGAGATGCCAAGATGTCCCCAAAAAGATTTAAGGAGACCTGGTAAAAGCCTCCGGAGGTGAGTTCTGGGTGACCGGTCCATCTGGGTGAGAGTGAGAGGGCCGGACGCGGCGTACCTCTCCTCTCCGGGATCCCCCTGAGACGTTAAGTGGGGTTCAATTCTGGCAAATTCTGGTTCTGGACCGCGGTGCTTTCTGGTCCGCCACCGGGGCGGAAGGGGAGACTGATCACCTCCCGAGAACTTCTGGTGTGTGAGTGTGACTGTGTGAATGTAATTGTGTGTGTGTGACCATGCTCCACGATGCTCGTTACGGAGCCTGTGTGAGTTCTACCCTGCGGTTCCGTGACAACCTCATATGGCTAAAAGGCGGTATCAGGTTCTTGGGCCACTATGGTGTCCCACCAGCGAGCCTGATCTGCGTTGGGGGCTTATTCCAACCTGCCACATGCCAAGAGGTGTCTGAAATCTCCGCGAGGGGAGCGGCCAGGCTGACGAAGCGAAAGTTTCTGTCTTGTGTGTCTTCCCTTGTTTTTGTTCTCGTCTGCCTCCCTACTGTGTCTCCCTCCACTTTGTTACGGTTAGTCTAATCATGGATAGCAGCCCTAATGCCCAGAAGACCTCATTGGGTTGCACAGTAAACATTCTTAGAAATGAAATATCGGGGAAACAAGATAATAGAATAGCAAAGGTAATAATAACAGCCTTAAGGGGAACAGGGCCCATAGAAAAGGATCACCCGAGAAAGGGAAACATGAGGAAGAGCCAGGACAGCAGAAAAGACAATAGGGGACAAACTAGTTAGTCTCCTGGTAGGTACTGGTGCAGCAGACTCAGTCCTGACTGAGCCAATGGGGCTCTAACCTACCCCTGGACTTCAAAGAGGACTATGAACTTTGGGAAAATACTGTGACTCCTTTGGTTCTGGTCCTGCCGGAGTGCCCATACCCCCTACTCAGACGTGATCTCCTCCAGAGATCATTCAATTGCTGGCCACTGCCACTCCAGGCCGGCCCCCGCATCAAGTTCCACAAGACGTTGACCATCAGTCCTGCCAACCTGCCTCCAGACAATGACCTAGAGAAACCTCTGCAGGACTGCCTGAAGGTAATCGACATAGTGCAGATGGCCCGCCCAGACCTCAAGGATGTCCCACTGCCATCATCAGATGAGGTATTGTTCACGGACAGGAGCAGCTATATCCAGGAAGAAATCAGGTATGCTGGGACAGCAGTAGTAACTCAGGACTGTGTCATCTGGTCACAGTCATTAAGTAGGGGAACTTCAGCCCAACGGGCTGAATTTATAGCCCTAATCCAGGCTCTCCGATGGGGCAAGAAAGAAAATCTGCTGCACCAGGAAGCTTGAGAGGCAGCCCTAAAACCAGAGGGGAATGGCCTCTCCAGATACACTAGGTCAGAAAATGACTTAGCCAAGCAGAAACAAGCCATAAAAGAAATCAATGGATGGTGGACACTGCCTGATGGGAGGTTATTAGTCCCAGAGGCTCTAGGTCGGACTTTAGTCAACCAGCTGCATCAGACTACCCACTTAAGTTACACCAAGCTTATTGAACTCCTGAGAGGCAGGCAATGTCCAGTAAGGTCACAGGGAAAAGGAGAAGGCAGAGGGAAGCAGGAATGTGTGGGTCTAAGTAGGGAGGAGGAGAAGAAAAGCTGGGGGATGTGCAGACAGCAGATAGATTGAGCAAGCTCTCAGGTTCATGTCAGGGGAGGGACTAGGAAAGTCACAGAGGGTCTGTGTAAGTTCAAGAAGGATTGTGTAAGTCGCAGAGGGTCTGTGTAAGTTGAAGGAAGTTTGTGGAAAAGGGAAGAAATAAAAAGAGAAGGATTGTGCAGAGGAAGTAAAAAGATAAGAAAGGATAAAAGAAAGGGACATACATATTACAGGAAGACAGGATATTGGAGGAATACTCAAAAAGGGAAGAAGATAGGACACTGAGAGAGGGAGAGCTTGCCCCTGGTAATGGAATAACAGTGTAGGATGTAGTCTGCTCCCCCTCGCCCTCTTACAGTTCTTGCAGGCCCTGCAGTCCGCCCAGAAAGCCCTCCATAAACACGTCTACGACGCTCTGCCTGTGCCCACCTCAGACCCTGTGCACCCTTTCCAGCCTGGGGACTTGATATAGGTAAAGAAATTTACCCCCCAAAGACTGACTCCGGCCTGGAAGGGACCATACACTGTCATCCTGCCTGCACCAACGGCTGTCAAGGTCAACGGCATCCCGGTCTGGCTGCACCATTCCCGGCTGAAGGCAGAAAAAGCAGAACGGACGGTGCAGGCCTCTCCAGATTCCTTAAAAATGAGACTCTTGCATTTATCGGGACTCTAACTTTTCTGATTATGACTATACAGGGGAATTTTTATAGATCTGGACCCCAATAGAACTGGGAACTTGAAAATAGGATATTAGGGGAGGTCTTAAGAAAAGTCATCACAAAAGGGGATAGAAAAACCTGTTTTCAGTCTCGACCTATGTGACCTCATGAGAGGCACCATAGACACAGATGGTATTACTGAAGATTAATGTCACATAGAAGGGCCCCTTTCCTGGAGTTATGGGATATCCAGGGGAAAGGGACTTGCATACTCCCACCTAAGTATAACCTCCAGCAATACAAAACAGACTCTGTGCAGCACTAGGTGAAACTTGCTGTTTCTATGCCAATAATTTGGGAATAATACAGGGACAGAGTTAATATCCTTAATTTAAAAAAAGGATCAATGATTTGACTTGTACATAAAACCAGTGGGGATGTAATAACTCCATTCTGACCCTCAGTTACTGCACGTCCACACCCTGGCAGCTTCTTTTCTGTAAACATAAGGGCCTTGAGACACCCAAAGAAAACTGTAAAGATAAGGGGTTGAGGATGGCCTTGGGAAACTCAGAGAAATCATGAGAAAAAAAAGATTAATAGTTACCCTGCTCCTCTCCCCCGCTTCTCTGTATCAGCCCCCCTTAACGGTGCCAAAAGCAGCACCAAGAGAATGTAGTTTTTTTCTGTAGTTTGTGCCTTTAAAAGCAGGCAACAAAGAAGGCTCGGGGCTGAGGATTTGGGGAAGCTGTACCCCCCCAGCCCGCCGGTGTAACAGCCCACCAGTGTAATGAAGTGTTCCTTTACAATGTGGCCGTGCGTCTCTGGTTATCTCGCTGACACGTTACAACACCAAACACTTTTAAATGTTCAGCCTTAATGAACAGAGGAGTTGCGCATGCTTATAGCCATCAAAAATATCTTGTGAGCCATATGTTAAATATTTTGACAAGGAACCCAGTTGTTGTGTCAATAGTAGTGCTGCATCTCTAGAGAGCTGCCAAAAGGTATCGCAAGTTGCAGCAGAACAAGGATATGTTTTCATTCTCAAAAGAAGTGCTCTGATAAATGCTCAGAAAGACTTTACTCACGATTACAGCAATCCATTGCAAATTCACTGTAATAAAGTACCACCAACACAATCTGCTCTTTTTCAAACCTCTGTTCTCTTTCACAACACTGTGTGTGTGCTTATTTTCCCATGTTGTGTCTAAACACTGAACACTTATAATCAACAAAGAATAACTATTAACAAATTGAGGTATAGAAGTTTTATTTATACCTTTGTGGTGTAGGATAAATATATTTTCTTTAGTTTATGTAGAGCTGTGTACCTATATATCAGTAAATGCAAGGATCAAAGAAGCCTGTGATCCTATTGCTAAATGCAAGTGAAGTGCAAATATATTTTTAAATTAATGGCTTCTGTATAGAAATATTATATTATTTTGTTATCGCAGGTCCTCCATGACAGCAAAACATCTATTTTTAAACATATCATTTGCCCTAAAATTGTTATTTTAAAATTATTCTGGAACAATGTTGGTCAATATTAACCCTACACCACAATATCCTGTTTATTTTAGGAAGTGCTTCTAACACAATATAGTCAACACTCCTGAACATGCATATTTTCCCTTTCTTTTCTGTGGACGTAAATAGCTCCTAAATGCAAAAGGGAAAAATAAACATTGACAAAGTAGTCCTTTCTTTTGATGGACTACTATTGTAATTTTTAATCGTTGTTACAAGAAGATTCATGTTGTACTGTTTATTATTTATAGTTCTCAATATATTCTTTGTCATAGACTATAGCATAAGAATTTTAATGTCCTATATATTCTCTACAAGATAAAAACAAAGTGTACAGCTTTGACCATTTTCATGTCCCAAAGTATGATTCACTAGCTATTTTTATTTTCCACTTTTACAACTTCTGTAGTTGGCAGAAGATGTACACATGTAGTCAATCAAAGTATAGAAGACTGAAAAGGTTAAAGTTTCAAGTGATGAAATTTGTAAAGTTTATAGTCTTTCGTAAACCAGAGTTGACATTAAAATTATACCTCATTCTTCTGAGAATTATTATAACAGAATCACTCAACAGGACCAAATTATTTATTTATACTGGAGTCTTAAGTTTGAGATCATATTGCTGTCTTCATCTACCATGGAACAAGAGGTTAATTGTGTGACTGTCACTAAATAACTAGGTAGCATATATATAATGAGGGAGAAAGATATTCTTCCATAACTATACATTTCATTGTAACAATGTATTTTGATTATCAAGTGTTACTAAGATATGTTGATTTTTAAAGGACTTCAATATAGAACTATATGAAACAACTCTGTTTCAAGATCAATGGGCCAACGCCAGAGATAAAAGGAATTTTAAGCAGACAAAAACCACTAAATCATGTCATAGGTTAATTTCATAGCTATCACAAATTCTTGTATATCTTTTTAATAATGAGATGGATTGAATTATATTTCCACAGAATGAGCAAATGATGAGACTAAATTAAGTAAAATAACCCACCTATTTCTCTGTGGTGATATTCATTTTTCTTTACAATAATGGAAATGTATAGCATTTATCAAATCAAGTCTAAATTTGAGAAGTTAGAGAAATTGTGCTTTATCATGCAATGTTTTTCTTAAGTGGTTGATAAGGTGATACTCTTGCTAAAGACTGATGAAATATATGTGCTTTCTAACCCACCTTTGAGGTCTTTACTTCCACTCAGAAAGGCTTTCTTGATAGTTCAATTTCTCACAGAAACTATCTGTAATACTTTTGTTCATGAGTTGACTCCAGCATTTTTTTTTTTTTTTGAGAATGGACCAGTATCTTACATTACTTTGTGGAGGCTAAATGACTGTATTTTTCTCAATTCTGAAAATCCATTTCCCCAAGTAAAATTAAGTAAAATGAAGCACTCAAATCCATCAATCTTACCATAAAGGACTTTGTCCATCTAATGGTATTTAATCATATAGTTCATTTGAAAATATACATTTATAACTGACTTCAGACAACACCTTGATTGTAAAAGCATTGACTCAGAGGCAGAGCAACACAGGGATTACAAGGGTTGATGGCTGGTGTTCGTGCATGTGAGAAAGAGAAAAAACAGATGGAGAAAGACAAAGGAGTAAAAATAGAGAGGGGCAGGGCCACTCTCAGTTTAGAAGATAGAAGTGCTTTACAACAGGAAGCAGCTGAAAATTGGCAGTACTGTGGGAAAAGTAACAAATTTGAATATGGGAGAACATAATTCAGAAAAGACAGAAGGGGCATTTTGAAAAGAAAGAAGAGTTGTGGATTAACTATTTCATGACAGAAAGGGCTTTTTTTGTGTAGAGTTGCACATTTGAAAGGGTGGGAATGAGATAATTAGAGAAACACTGTCGATTCTTCATAAAGATGAATCTACCTCTGCTGCTTCATTCCTTCCTATAAAGATTATCTGTCCTTAGATAACAGCCAATCTCATATTCCCTCTGTGAAACTGGAAGCCCTTTCTAATTTAGATTTCATCATTCCCCCCAATTGTCTTTGACAAGCATACACACCATCATCAAATGTAACTTTATTAGTGAAATGGGTAGGCAATGAATTAAGCTATCAAAAGAACACTTTATCTTTAAGTTCTCAAATATACCAGATACTGAACTTTTAAAAAAAATTTAAACTCCAATCTTTTTTCTAATTGTGCCTTTTAACTCCTCCCACTAAATCATGTATTTCTGAGGTGGAGTTGCTGCCTTTATTAATCACACATTATCCAGAAACCAAGTAATCTATTATGTCTCCCAGAGGGCATATTTATACCTCTGTTAGCTATAAAATTCTTATACATTTTGTTAATACCCACTGGTGTGTAAAATTATTAATAATATACTTTACAATAAATGTATTGAAGACAGTGTTTAATACCCTAACTAAAAAGTTGATTATCCATAAATAGAACAAGTTTTTAAAATCATATATTAGTAAAAGGTCACATCTGGTGAAAATAGTCAAATATAAATAATTATTTATAGTTAAAAACCTATTAAAGGGTCTCATAAAAATTATCAGTAAAATCATGGACAATCCCAAATTTAACAGAATGACGTGACATTTAAAAAGCATCTCGTCAGAGTTTACATGAACTTTATTGTTTCAGTGCTAGATGTTTTAACACCAGCTGCAATCTATATGCATCCCACATTTTCAAAGCTTATGATTAGTTAACACTTTTAACCTTGCCAGTCAAATGAATCTATGTACATACACTTCAAAACAGAGCAAAAGCTCATTTATTCTGTAGACATTTGCTATGAAGTGAAATTACATAAGGAAAATGTCAATTCTAATGCCTAAATGTCACCCTCTCTATTCAACTTGATGTTGTCATCAAGAGCAATCAACCCTTGATTGGAAAACTGGTAAGACGTCCTTCAATTTTGGGTCTTAGGCTCATCTAGCCAAAACTAAAAACAAATATAACAGAGTATAAGACATGGAATCCATGAACTTGAAGATTAAAGTTATTCAATGTCCATGTATTGAACATATACTATAAGAATAGTTGTACATTGGGTGCTATTGAAAATACAAACCTAGTAAACACTTATGGAAATGACTGATTACTAAGAGAATATTAGCTTTCCTTCAGTGAGAGAAGATATATACACTTTATAGTAGACTGAGTTCTCATATACTACTGAGTCTGTATTTAGAATTTCTACCTCTTCTGTTGGTTTGATGGGCTCTCAATTTACAGATGGAGAAACTTAAACTTGAGAGATTTAATGACTTGACCAAGAGCAAAATATAATAGAGTGAGAATCTTCTTGTGACACTATATTTCAAAATGTGTTCCAAATGTATTAAAGATATAAATGTAAAGAAACAAAGAAAAATCTACATGAATACTAGAGGAAAATATAAGTGAAATAGATGAATATTTATGGAATATTTATCTTCTCATGACAATAAATTCATAAATCATAAAAGAACACACTAAAATATTATATAGTCTATGTGTCAAAAGTATCATAAACAGAATTCAAAAATGAATAAAAATGGAAAAATTTGGAACATATTTAAAAAAAGTTTAAATGTTATTGATAAATAAAACATTTATGATCCATTGGAAAAGTGCCTGTCTTCATTAAAAAAAAATGGATAAATGACATTAACAGGCAATTTACAATAGAAAAATTTAAATGGCTAATAAACATAAAATAATTAGTTTATAAGTGTAAGTAATAACAAATATACTTTCTTACCTGTCAAACAGGCAATGTTTCTTTTACATAATTATATCCATTGTTGGAGAGAGTTTGGGCATACACTACCTGTAGGAGTATAAATGGCAAAATATTTCTTAGGAGTATGTTACAATATTTTAAAGATTCCTTAAAATTGTAATGTCTTTGATCCAAGAAGCCTGATAGGGGTAGGGAATATCCGACTAGCAGACTGTATAAGGCCCGTGAAATCAATACCAGCTAACATCACATGCCTTACCAAATTAGCCTGACCAAATATAGCAGGCTACATTTTAAGTTGATATTTTTTGTGGCCTGAGAATGATGTTATAAATATCCAAATGGCCCTTGGCAGAAAAAGGGTTCCCCACTCCTAAGGAAATAATCAAGGAAATGGATAAATATTTAACTACAATTAAGCTCGTCTTAGCATTATAAATGCAAAAAATAAGAGGTAAACTAATGTTCCAAAATGCCACTATCAGAACAAAAACATACAGATATAATTTTAAAAATAAACTTTAACATGCATTTTAAGTAAAAAAAAAAAATTCAAAAGTATGTGACATTGATCTATATGTCTGTTTTTATACCAGCACTATGCTCTTTTGATAATTATAACCTTGTAGTATAGTCTGATATCAGGTACATGATCCCTCCAACTTTATTCTTTTTTCTCAAGATTGTTATGGCTATTTAGGGTCTTTCGTGATTCCATATAAATTCTTGGACTGTTTGTTCTTGTTCTATGAAATATGCCATTAGTATCTTGATGGGAATTGTGTGGAACCTATAGATGGCTTTGGGTAGTAGGGACATTTTAATGATGTCAATTATTCCTATGCATGAACACAATATGTGCTTCCACTTATTTATATCTTCTTCAAATTTTTTCTTCAGTGTTTTATAATTTTCCGAGTACAGGTCTTTTACATCCTAGGTTAAATTTATTCTTAGGTATTTTAATTTTTTTGATGCAATTGTAGATGAGTGGATTCAAAAAGCTGTGGTATATTTACACAATGGAATACTACTTGGCTGTAAAAAGAAGGAAATCTTACCTTTTGTGATAGCATGGATGGACCTGGAGAGTATTATGCTAAGTGAAATAAGCCAGTTAGAGAAAGACAAATACCATATGATTTCCCTTATATGTAAAGTTTAACAAACAAAATAAACTGACAAACAAAATAGAAACAGACTAGTAGATACAGAGAACAGATTGACTGCTGTCAGAGGGTACAGAGGTTTGGGGGCTGGGTGACAAAGGTGAAGGGATTAAGCAAAAACAACAACAACAACTCATAGACACAAAAATCAATGTTGTGATTACCAGAGGGAAGGGAGGTGGGGGGAGGTATAAGAGGGTAAAAGGGGAATAAATGGTGACAGAAGGATATTTGATTTTGGGTGGTGAACACAGAATCCAATATACAGACAATATATTGTAGAAATGTACACTTTAAACCTATATAATTTTATTAACTAATGTCACCCCAATGAATTCAATATAAACTTTTTAAAAGTATGTGACATTATGATCCAATTTTCTTCTTTTCATTATCTATGTTTTTTTCTCATTTTTATAATAAACATTTTTACTTATGTGATGAAAATTAAGAGTTGTGATAAAATGGAGATTTTATTGATTTGTAAGGTCTCTTTCAACTCTACACTTCAATAAAATAATTATATAGTAAATAGAAAACAGAATGCTGTGGCTATTTTATAATCATAATTTTAAATAAATGAGTACCCAGAGAGTTAAAGTGAGAAAAAAATACTAAGGATGATGGTAGTAGTTATAGAAGTTTATGTCAAGGAGTTCAAATAAGACAAACTCAGGATCACTGGGCCTTTGAAATTTTTTTTTCTTTTTTTTTTTTTTATTCCTCACCCAAGGATATTTTTCTACTTATTATCAGATAGAGTGAGAGGAAGGGAGAGAGAGAGAGAGAGACAGAGAGAAACATCAATATGATAGAGCCACATTGACTGGTTGCCTCCCTCACAACCCAATTAGGGCCAGGAACGAACCGTGACAGAGGTACGTGCCCTTGACTGCAACTGAAACTGCGACTCATTGGTCCACAGGCCGACGCTCTAACCGCCAAGCCAAACCAGTCAGGGTGAAAATTTTGGTTCTTTTTTTTTTTGTTCTATCTTATTTATTCATTCTTAAGTTTGAAATTTTTCCATTACAGTTTACATTCAATATTATTTTGTATTTGTTTCAGGTGTACAACATAGTGGTTAAACAATTATATACTCTACAAAGTCTTCTCTTTGATATTTCCAGTACCCAACTGATACCATACATAGTCATTACAATATTATCGACTACATTGAAAGTATATTTCTATTTATTTATTTATTTATTTATTTATTTATTTATATTAATTTATTTTTGTTACAGATGTTTCTTCTTTTTCCCCCCATTGACTCCCTCCTCCCTATCCCCTCCCACCCCGTCCCCAGCTTTGTTGTCTATGTCCATCAATTATGCATACATGCATATAAGTTCTGTGGTTTATCCCTTCCCTCCCCCCACCCTTTCTGAGGAATGTCAGTCTGTACCTTACTTCTATGTCTCTGGGTCTATTTTGTTCATCAGTTTGTTTAGTTCATTATATTCCAGAAGTGAGATCATGTGATATTTGTCTTTCTCTGCTGGAGCAGCATGATGCAAGTATAAGTTCAGTTCAGCCATCCTTTCACATACCCATGCTTTTGAACTTCAATGTTCTTGATTTCCCATTGAATTACAATGATTCTAGTTTTAATCTAGCACACTTGTCCAGCACATGTAGCCAGAAAAATGTCAGAGGAATTATGGGTGAATCATGTTACTGATCTAGACAGGAACAAAGGTGAAAGGATTATCACAATATTTGGCTCAGTGCCTTCCCCTTCTACAGTGTTTCCTGTTGAATGTAAGCAATTTAAAAATAGTGACACCATTATAATAATCTGGTTATTGTTTGACAGGAAAGGAGTAGAGGGAAGACTAGACAATATAGTCATGCCATTTATACAGTTTTGCCAGAAAGCTGCAAGTTAACACTCTACAAATCTATTCCCTGAAGATGGATGGGGGAAGGAACTAGACAAAGGCAGTTTAGGAGCATGCCCAGTAAGTTGTGGGTGATGTGGGAAGGTGTTTACTTATCAATCACACCTAGGAACAGGTAATTGGCCAGAATAGGTGCAAACACTACAAGGATGCAAAAATCTGAGATACATAATCTCTTCAACAAAGAAAGTTGCTCTCTTGGTGCTCTCTCTTGGTGCTCTCTCTTGCTGTTCATGCCAGACTTCCAGCTTAAGGATCTCACACCCTGCATTCACTCATATGGCTTTATGGCCATGTGGGACTCATATAATGGACTGATGGACTGCAGCTAGCCTGATGCTGAACAGGACCCAGCTTCAACATAGAAAGGAAACTCTGGACACTGGTTCTACTTCTAGCTTTGCTGAACCCACAGTTGCCCCTTTTCCAGTACTGGACTAAGGGGTATAGAACTCTGCAACCCGAGGAATATAACTGCACACAAATAAACTATTTTACCACATCCCATTCTCATGTGGTGGCTTCTGAAACTGCTTATTTCAGCGACGCCCCAAAACCTCACTCCCATGAGTGACAGGGAAATCTGGCCCATTGATTTCTCAGGTAACAATAGGAGGTTACAAAAAGCACAGATGACTTAAGTATTTTAAAACTGTACATAACCTAACCAAGACTTCAGAGTACTGAGCATAAATTGTTGTTACTTATCATGATACTCACACTTTAAAATGACTGTTAAGAGCAGGCCCACCGAGAATATGGTTGTACAGTGTGTTCACTGCACAAGTATGTCTAGCTAAAGGGGAATAAGTGGGGATTGAAATTCAGTTTGTACATCAAGTCCTTGAATAACATCATTTCATTCAGCATACTTTTGTTATAATATGGATGAGATGTTTTAGGAATTTAACTCTTGTTTATATTAATTAGCCTATGGTAAAATAGATTTCCTTATATGTCATTTCACTTAACACCACAGAACCTGTCAAGGATGCTAAATGAGGACCTACTGTATGTACTCTGCTTACTAAGCATTGTACCTGAGGAGAGGCAACATTTTAAAATGTATATACCCAGAATGGTGCCTTTACTAATTTGTCTATACAAGCAATAGATAGTAGTTGTGGTTCAGGTTAATAACCAATGGGTCCAAACACTTTCATATATTTTTCTTTTTCAACATTTATTTTGTATTGTTTATAGTATTTCAGATGTCCCCCATTCTCCCCACCCTGCCTTTGCCTCCTCCACCCAGCCTCCACCCACCCCAGGTGTTCCCCACATTATTTTCTGTGTCTATGGGCTATGCATATATGCCTATAAGTTCCTTGTTTAAATTTATCTCGTCCCCTGCCCCTTCTCTGAGATCTATCATTCATGTTTTTATGTATTTAATTTTTTTTCCTTTAGAAAATTTTTGTATCTTTGTTGTTGAGAGTGTTACACATGCCCCTCCCCCCGTTTTTCCCACATTGCCCAACTCCACCCGGTTCCCACCCCACCCCAGGTCTTCACTACCCTATTGTCTGTGTCCATGGACAATGTATATATGCATATAAGTTATTTGGTTAATCTCTTCCCATCTCTTCCCCCCTTCCCTCTGAGATTCAGTCTGTCCCATGTTTCCATGCCCCCGGTTCTATTTTGTTTGTCAGTTTATCTTGTTCACTATATTCCACATATAAGTCAAGTCATGTGATATTTGTCTTTCTCTCACTGGCTTATTTCTCTTAGCGTAATACTCTCCAGGTACCTCCAAGTCATCTCTAAGAGTAAGATATCTTTCTTTTTTACACCTGCATAGTATTCCATTGGGTAAAGTTACCACAGCATTATTATCCACTCATCTACTGATGGGTCCTTGGGCTGTTTCTAGATCTTAGCTACTGTAAATAATACTGCTATGAACATAGGGTTGCATATAATCTTTCTGATTGGTGTTTCTGGAATCTTAGGATATATTTCCAGGAGTTGGTTTGCTGGATGAAACTGCAGTTTCATCTTATTTTTTTGAGGAAATCTCATACTGTTTTCCACAATGGCTGCACCAGTCTGCATTCCCACCAGCAGTGTGCTAGGGTACTCTTTCATATTTGACAAGAATGGAACATTTTTAAAAGCACGATTCTATTTTAAATCAACTGCAATTTCAATGTTGATGGAATTTTAAAAACAATCATCATTCAAAATGCCCAGCAAATGACAAAAGACCGGCAGTCTCTCAACTGCAAATTATCTGCTAAAAAGCTATCATTAGACATGGAAAATGGATACATATGAAACAGTAAATTAAAAAGAAAATTGACAAAGAGTAGTTGCTTAAATTGTGTTTCTACACAGGAAAAAAATCCATGAAGCATCTCTTTTGCACCCACATAAAGTATATTTTTAATGAGAATAATGTAGAAATATAACTAGAACTCTGAAACCTAAACACCAGGCAAGAGTTTCAAATATATTTTGGAAAATTACTGCTATGACTGATACTATTAAAATAGTAAAAGTAATAACATGGAAATTCACAACCATTCAATATAAGCCCGCAAATACAGACTAAATATAGTTGATCATGAAATCTATCCTTTAAAGCAGCGGTGGGGAACCTTTTTTCTGCAGAAGGCCATTTGGATATTTATAACATCATCGTGGGCTATACAAAATTATCAACTTAAAAATTAGCTTGCTATATTTGGTCAAACATTTAATTAACTCAACCCTAATGTGATGGCTGGAACTGCTTCTCTTTGGTGAGGTTTGTGATGTTAGCTGGTGTCGATGATGTTGCTACTCTCAACTGCTTTTCCAGGTTTGCGTTGGTCAGTCTGCAGCGCAGTCGACTCTTTGCGTTGGTAAGTTTTGAAAAGAACTGCTTGCAGCAGTAAGTTGTTTGGAACACAGATGTATATTTCAATGCATGTCTCCTCAAAGTGGGAAATTAATCATTGCTTATGTAACGTTTATAGAACTCAAGCAGTGGGAGGTTGTTGTACCTAGCTTTCAGCTCATCATCACTTGGCAGCTGAATGATTTCCTGTTGTAGGTTATTAGGCACATCAACTGGTTCCACATTGAACGGTGTAGCAAAGATGTTCAATTCCATTTGTTTACTTTTCAAGTCCTTGAATCTTTCATTAACTACCTCATTTAGTTTCACACATTCACCAGCATATTCCAGTGTCATAGAAGGCTTTCGTCTTTCCAGAGTGGGGAAATGCACCTGGTTATTCCTTTCGAGTTGCACTTTCCACAGCCTTAATTTAGCTTCAAACAATTTCACATTTGAAACCAGGGGGCTGAGAAGCTGGTTGGGGCCCTGCAGCTTGATGTTCAAGCTCTGAGAGGTACTTGGTAATGTCTACCGTGAACACTAAATCACACAGCCACTTGCTATCATTGAGTTTCCTGATAGGTTTTTTCTTCATCTCCATGAACTGCTTGACTTCATCCCACAGTTCATAAAACCTCATGAGTATGTTCCCTCGACCTAGCCACCACACTTCACAGTGATAAACAAGATCACTGTACTCAAAGTCAAGATCATTCAGTAACTCCTTAAACTGGCGGCTGTTAAATCCTCTGCTTTTGACAAAATTTATGCATGACACTAGTGTTCACATCACATTATTGAGCTGCAATGACTGTGCACAGAGAATTTCTTGGTGTATGATGCAGTGGTATATATTTAAATCACTTGGATCAAGACTGAGACCATTCACTTCTTTCTTAACAAATGCAATTAACCCTCTTTGTGAGTCAACCATGGCTGGAGCTCCATCTGTAGTGAGGCCAGTTAACTTTTCAAATGTTAGCTCAAGTTTTTCATTGATAAAACAAGTCTCTCAAACAGGTCCTCACCTCTCAGTGACAGCAGTTCCTCTTGCATGTCAAACTCTGCAGTTACCCCACAAACGAAAATGGCCAGTTGGGCAGTATTGATGTACATTGTCTCCCCACAAGTCAGAGAGAAAAATTGGAAATCTGTAGAATCCTTCAGTGTTTTTTTCAATATCTTGTGCTAAGTCAGCAACCCACTGTGAGATGGTTCTCAGAGACAAACTAACACGCTGAAACAGTTTTATTTTGTCTGGTGCTAACAACTCCACAGCAGCTACCATGCACTTTTTCACAAACTTTCCCTCTACATGAGGCCTCAGCTTCTTTGCAATTAACTTGCTTACTACTACATAAGTCATCTGAATAATGTTATCTCTGTCACAAGGAGGCCTAGTAAAAGTGGCTTGTTGTGATTTCAAACTCCACTGAAGAGCATTGATTTTATCCAGATGCAGTTGGCCTCCTAATTCATTGTGTTTAGTATGTTTTGAGATGTAATTATGCTCCAGGTTGGCTTTTTTCATTTCTGCTAACACATCACCAAAAACTAGGCACACAGGTTTGCCTTTGACTTCAACAACAACAAATCATTTGCCCATTTATCTTGCAAAGATTGACACTCTGCATCAACTTTTCTTTGTAGTCACAATTTGTAGGATCTCACACCACTTAAGTGTTAATAACTATCCAGTGTGTGTGTCACCAGTGACACAATTATTTTGTTTTGATCGCTGTTCTAATCCTGCATCTTGGATTTGGATCATATCCAATGTTTGTATCATCAACTCTTGAGGTCTTTTCTGTGTACTGTAACTTCCTAAATCTTCATCTGAGATTCAGTTTTTGTGAGGATTGTTGATCATGGACATGTGTATAAAGGTTGGACTGGAGTTATTGTCTGGGTTGACAATCATCGGAGGCAAGGTCATCAATGTTGCAAAGAATCATCTCATCACATCTCATCTCATAATCATGGGATTACCTTAGTTTTGCCACAGTGTGTTAACTATTTCATAATGTGTACACTCCCAGCCTGGCTGGCACTGACTGTCCTCTGAATCACCACAATAACAGACAGACAGGCCGAGGACAGCCAACAAGATGTATATGTGTCTGTCCTGTCATGTACTCCTATGCGTCCTGTCTATCTCATAATGGACAACCCTTGCTTGTCCCTCAAAATTTACATTATTATTATGATTCACTTAATATAAATTTATGTTGCTATGAGAAAACCTCCTAGATTTATTGAATTTCGAGTCTCGCCATCACTTGCCTTGGCAGGGCCAGACTGAATGATTTTGTGGGAATTATATGGCACGTGGGCCAGATATTCTTCACCCCACTTTAAAGCATATGTTAAACATTAAGTGTAAATATATTAATAAGTCACTTTCCATGAGCAAAATAATTTTGCTTACTGAATACATTTTTTTCTGTGTTTATTTTCTGTATTTTTTAAAGGTGAGGTCCTTAAATGGAAATTAACCATGCCATTCAACTGTATTCACGTTTCTAGTGAAGA
This sequence comes from Tadarida brasiliensis, assembly GCA_030848825.1. Lineage (NCBI taxonomy): Eukaryota > Metazoa > Chordata > Mammalia > Chiroptera > Molossidae > Tadarida > Tadarida brasiliensis. Next base: position 53,941,223 of record CM061280.1, read on the forward strand.
AGCTTATTTAACAATTCTTAGAAGATTTCTCTTGGGTTTAGCTGTAGGCAGGAAATGATGTATAATTAGTACTTCTATGTGGCATTAACAAATACTCTTGTTAGTTTATAACTTTTTAATATTTGCATCAGTCTTCTGAAAGAAGATTAAGAGCAACTGTAATTTCCATACACAAAATTCATTAACTACAAAGCTCAGAAAATGTTCACTTTAATCAAAACCATGCCACAATTCTGTATATTCAATTTATTTTCTCTCCATATTCCTCTTCAGTTTATTCAGACCTTGAACACCAGAAATTTGGGAAAAATTTACTTTAAATGAAAATAAGCATTTTAGTTTGTTCTATCATGCTAACTAATAAAATGCATCAAAATTAATATTTTGTCTTGTAGCTGACCCACATTAAAAATATTATCCCTAATTGATTATATTTTCAATAGAAGGATGTTATGAGTAAAACCTTTTAAAGTAAATTTGGTTAATTTAGAAGTCCTGGCTTTGAGGAAGCCATGGTAAAGATGATGATTACAACTATGAGGAATAGCTGCATAAACAATATTAAATATTGTATTTATAAAATTTCTTAATCTTTCCTAAACAAAGCTACACCGATGCTACTTGAGTTTAATTTTCTTCACTCCCTTGCTACATATTACAGACATTTTCAATCTGTTTTAGGTTCATCAGAAAAATCTGGTCATACTCATGGAAGCATTTGAAGGTCGCTGGTACTAAAATGTTGTATAAACAGGAAGAATAGCACAAAGCCATGTAGGAAAGATGAGCAGATCCATACTATGCAGAGACGTGTGGTCATTCAGAGCTACGATTTTATTCTAAGGGCAATTTCAAAGGCATAGATAAAGGAACAGCCCTGCTTACTTGACTATTTAGAACTAGGCATGAGTGACGTCTCTATGTGTGCAGAGTGAAGTCATATGATAGTACCAACTCTCTTCTGGGTCTCCATATGCAACCTTCAGTAAATATTCTATACAGTGCTGCACTAGAGGCTGCTTCCTGTACCTAGATATTACTCCACCACTAAGTTGAAAATATTTACTTATTTTATTTGCAATGTAACATCAAATGCATATATGTACTGTTCTTTGTACGCCTACAGACATCAAGGGCATATTTTTTGAAAATTTCAATTATGTTCCCTCTGAAATAGAACACTAAAAGCACAAGACTCGCTTCCTCTAAATTGTGACTATATACTGAAACCCAGCGAGACTCTCTGGATCCAGAATCAAAGATATATAGTGTCTAGGCAAAATATTATAACACATCCTTTACAAGATTGTTTGGCTACTAACACAGTCTTGATTTTTGTTGAGTTCATTGCAAACACAAACACCTGGGTCTTATTTAATTTCAAGATACTAGAAAGATAAATTTTTGTTTGTTCTAATTTATGTATTTTATTTTTTCAAAATTAGACAGAGGGATTGCCTAACATTTCTCTCATTAAATTCTCTTTTGTTAATTTAAGCCCTTTATAAAGGTCCACACTATTTTAAAAAAGGTTTACTTCAAGATAGTAACTTGTTCTTTTATCCACATGTCAAGTTATGGCATAGAGTTTTTAAACATTTTCATGACAACCCTTGATAGCAGGAAATGTGGAATTGGTTCAATGCAAAGTCCTGAGGTATTCCATTGGAGATCTTCCTCAGTTAATCAGTATTATGAATATCTGGCCATTTAAACAGCTATAAATGCATTCAACTGCACAATAAGCTATTCTATTTTCCCCAGAAACATGTAATGAAATATTTTGTTCAAAGACTTTTAGTAATCAATGCAAACTATAAATATGACATTTTCCCTTTAAATAGGTCACATTTAAATTTTCACTCAGGATAATGATTAATATCATCTAGAGGGGAAACAAAATCATTTTAATATCATTATTTCATAAGCTACATACTTTCCTGAACAATATAGGGGAGAGGAAAATGCATACATTGAAAGTACAATAGTAATTGATAAGGTTTTATTTGAATAGAAAATGGGCATACATAAAACATATTAGGCACTTAGAAATAAACTAATCCAAATATCTTATTTGGTATTCCAGTAATATAATGTTCACTCACATCCCTCAGGCTTCCTAACTCACATGCCAGGGCTCTGTCACCTTGGGATGCTTTCAAGAAGACAGACAGTAAGGGATTCTATGGGCCCCAATGCTGACACTATCATCTAACCACTATCAAACTAAATGTTAAACAAGATAGAACAGTAGAAGATGAAACAATTGCTTTCAAAAACTTTACAATCCAGTGGTATTATTACATAACAGAAAGCAATGGTAATGCTGTGTCTAGAAGTGGGGCTAACATTTACATCATTAATTTTTGGATTTGAAAATGTTGTATGTTGAGGAGAGATGCAGGTTTTAAAAAGTCAGACTTGATGATCACTTCGTAATGTCCAATCACTATGTTGTACACCTGAAACAAGTATAATACTGTAGGTCAGTGGTAATTAGAACATAAGTAAATTAAAAATAAATAAATAAAATAACAAGTCACACTTGAATCTACATAGCAGTAAGTCAACTTATACTTGAGTTTAGGCAATCACATAGTGTATAAACAAACTGTATTCAGAGGACTATTCCTCTTGTTCTACTCTACCTTAAATTTAGGGACATTCTAAAGAAAATCTTAGAGTAAGAAAGAGTGAGAGAGCACCAGATCAAAGATGAAGTACACTTTCTTTGACCTTCTTTCACCTCAGGTTCTTTTATAAGTATTTTATTTTGTTGTTTTCACTAAATACTTAATTTAAAAATATACAATGTCTTCTTTATCAGTGCTTCTCCTGTTAATGGTTCCTTAAATATTCATACTTGACACTCTGTCAGTAATGAAGGTAAATGATAATATGGCCACCCTGCTCATGAGACGGGGGAGAAGTTGAAATGACATCTTTCCACCTTAATTTAAACATATTTTTGATAACAAATGAAAGAAAATATTTCTATTTTTATTGGGGTGACACTAGTTAACAAAATTATACAGGTTTCAGGTACATAATTCCATAAAAGGTCATTTGTACACTGTAATGTGCTCACCACCCCAAGTCAAGTCTCAAATAATTTCCTCTATGGAAACAGAAAGATTCCCAAGCTAATTGTGCCCTCAGTGAATGACTGCCCACTGCCCCAAATCAGCTTATGGTATTTTCTTTCCTCTGCCTTTGTTTCTTCATTTCTTGCTTTTTAAGCTTTCTCGGTCTTTCTTTGAGCAACATATTCATTATTATTTATGATTAACCAGAACAGCTGCTTTCCTAAATGCATAGATATTTTGTTGCAATTTTCTACATATGTCAATAGCATTGTTCTCAGGGCTGTATCAGAGCACATGACCATTGCTACCCAGAGATTATAAGTTTCCTATTTTTTATCAGTAGCTGAACAACTCACACCAGAATTTCTGAGAAAGTTATGTGTTTGATACTTTAGAGCATTAATACACCTGAGTCTTGAGATGATCAGAATTCAGTTTTCCAATAATTAATAATGAACTACTAAAGATATGTTAGCATAAGAAGAGGAGGATTTTCAAGAGGCAGGTGGACAACTTAAATGAAATTAATTGTTTTTATTCTCTTCAATGGGATTTTGGAACTGAGAAATCATAACAGTTAGAATTATTATTGTTATTTACAAAAATTCCTGTTTTTATCATATTATTGTGAAGGACATACTAAATTAGGATAAACTATGAAATTACTGATCCATTCATTTTGATAGACAAAAATGGCCATTTCATATGGCTGAACCTAATAGATTTTTGGTTTTATATCTTACATTCTAAATTGAGATATAATTCATATACCATAAAATTCACCCTTTTGAAATGTTTTGTTCAGTGATTTTTAATTCAAAATATTTTGTAACTATCATCACTATCTAATTCCAGAACATTTGCATTGTCCCTCAAAAGAAACCTCATATTCATTAGCAGTCACCCTGTACCTTCATCCATTCTTGCATTTATTTACGGAAAGTTCTTAAGCACAGTAGAGGGGGTCAGAAACAGAAATAACTAGGATACATGGAAACATTTGTTAAATGATTTGAGAAAATCAGACATAGTGCTAAGAGTTAAAAGGATGACAAGCCAATTCCAATATATGGGGGTAGGCAAAATTCGTATACAGCTCTAAGTATGTGAAATACAAATTTATTCTTGTATTATTAATTATTGTATTATTTGTTTGTTATAACTGTAAACCTACTTTTGCTCACCCCTGTATGTAACCTGAGAAGAATTTTGGAATTGACCTGTTACAAAAGGACATTTAAATATTGATAGAATTTCACCAGATGGAGATAAGGACTTACTCAAGTAAAATGTACATGGTATTTTGCTCAGTATAAGGCAAATAAGCCAGTCAGAAAAAGACGAATACCACATGATCTCACTTATTTATGGAATATCATAAACAAAATAAGCTGTTGATCAAAATAGATCCAGAGACATAGAAGTATGGAACAGACTGACAAACCTCAAAGGGAAGGGGGTGGAGGGTGGGAGGAGATAAACCAAATAAATTATATTCTTATATGAACAACCAATGGACACAGACATTTGTTTGGGGAAAGCAGGAGGGGAGTGGGAGCTGGGAGGAGAAGATCAAGAGGAAAATAAGAGGGACATCTGTAATACTTTCAACAATTAAAAATTTTTGTTTAAACAAAGTGCATGGTATTTACCTTCAGGCAGATCTGAGTTCAAATTCCAGTTCCAATATTTACTATGCCAGTTTTTACAACTGTACTTAATCTCTCACAGCCTAAAATTGCTGCTTTGTAAAATGGAGTATGATTCCATTTAAAGGCTGTTGTAAAGATTACAGAAAGTTTACATAAAGTTCTTAGTGTGATTCTTGGCATATATAGGTGTACCTATAATGGTAGTGAACAAGAAGTGGTGTGCCTCTAATGGCAGCTAACAACAATTGTTGATATTTATTTTATTGGAAGAAAGACATGACCCAAACTGTTATATATAAAAATAGGATAAAAGCATCACCATCTAGCCCACTGAGTCATGGCTTCCTTTCTTTAGCTCTAGATTATAGTTTAGTAAATGTTTAACAACTGGGTCTACACTCTATGGGAGAGCATAATTACCAATGATACATCAGATAAGGGGTTAATCTACAAAATATATAGAGTGCTCATACAACTCAACAAAAGGAAGACAAAGAACCCAATTAAAAAATGGGCAGAGGAACTAAATAGAGACCTCTCCAAAAAGGACATACAAATGGCTAAGAGACATATGAAGAAATGCTCAACATCACTAATCATCAGAGAAATGCAAATTAAAACAACAATGAGGTATTACCTCACACCTGTCAGAATGGCCACCATCAACAAATTATCAAACAACAAGTGTTGGCGAGGGTGTGGAGAAAAGGGGACTCTAGTACACTGCTGGTGGGAATGCAGACTGGTGCAGCCACTATGGAAAACACTATGGTGTTACCTCAAAAAATTAAAAATTGAATTGCCATTTGACCCAGTGATCCCACTTCTAGGAATATACCCTAAGAAGCCTGAAACACCAACCAGAAAGAATACATGTACCCCCATGTTCATAGCAGCGCTATTTACAATAGCTAAGATCTGGAAACAGCCCAAGTGTCCATCAGTGGATGAATGGATAAAAAAGCTGTAGTACATATACACAATGGAGTACTATGCAGCTATAAGAAAGAAAGATCTCTTATCCTTTGAGACGACATGGAGGGACCTCAAGAGTATTATCCTAAGCGAAACAAGCCAAGCAGAGAAAGACAAATATCACATGATCTCACTTATTTGTGGAATATAATGAACATAACAGTCTGAGGAACAGGGTAGACTCAGAGATGTGGAAGTAAGGTATAGACTGACACCCCTCAGAAGAGGGTGTGGGGGGGAAGGGAAGAGATAAACCACAGAACTTATGCGCATGTATGCATAACTGATGGACATGGACAACAAAGCTGGGGACGGGATGGGGGGATGGGAAGGAGGGTATCAATGGGGAAAAAAGGAGAAACATCTGTAACAAAAATAAATTAATAAAAAAATAAATAAAATTAAAAAATAAAATATAAAAAAATCAATAAAAACGTATTAAAAAAAAAAACTGGGTCTAGGTTGGGGGAGAGAGAGAAAGCCTTGATGTACAGCATTTAGTTATTTCTGTTGTGTAAATACCCCTACGATATCTTATTTCTAGCTACTGTTTTAAAACTGGCTCATATATTTCTTGCAATTTAAGAAAATCAGCTCTTTTGAGCAAAGCTATTGTTAACTTTTCCAGCATGCCATTGTTCATCATGCACAAAAACACTAATAGCTTTACTGTCAGTTAATTGGAAAACTGGTCTTTTAAATATTTTATATTATGCCAAAATCCTTGATGGATTATTACATAGGTATTTAACAGAAGTTTAGGAATATTTCAAGAAAATGATAGGTATTACTAGATGAACTGTGAACACATTATTATTTTTCTCATAAAAATAATGAAATACAGAACTTTCTGCTTTTTAAAAATGTATTATCCACTGCATCTTCAGAAGAGATCAGATTCAGATAATAAAAGATGCCTGCAGTGTCAACACCAGTCTAACTAACCTGAATCACAGAGCATCCGCTCTGGATGGACCATCCAGGTGATCATTTCGTATAGTACGTTCAAACTATGCTATAGGTTTCATACAACATATATTGTTAAATATATTTCTAATGTGTGTCTCAACCAAAACAATTTGGAATATCACTAATCTAAATCAAATAATAAGACTGGCATTTGGAGAGAGGACATGAGTAATTGAAGAACTTAGAACCAAGTTAGTGGCAGAGCTGATGTTGAAACAGACTGATTCTTTGCTTATAGCTATTTCCCGTACACCAGGAATTGACATCTTAAGTTTTAAATTGTCCTGTGAAATATGTAAACAAAAAGCCATAGATGTGGTCCACTCAATAAAATAACATATTATTAAATTATTTGTTTTACCTTTTTCTTTTCTTTTGGAGGGTTAAATATTAATATTATTCACTTTGCAAAAAGAATGGTGTAAAAATCTGCTCTATATTCTTAGATTTTGCTTTAGAACATTCAAATGTATGTTTGTTTAGTCATCATGATGGAACTGTTTCTTTATTGACGTGGAGATTAGGCTATTTCGGAGATAGAGAGCATTCTCAATCACTATTGAGCCATTCATTGGATTACTTGTGAATTACCTCTTATCTGTTTTCTGCATTCTTTTTCTACAAGCTGGAAAACTGGGCTGCTTTCCCACCTATAGTTCCTAATTCTTTAGTACAACTAGTTCCATAAAAAGGATATTCACAGAAATGCCCACCAGTCCAGACTAAAGGCCAGGATGCAACATTTCTTTTTTTTTTTTTTTTTTATCCTCACCGGAGGACATTTTTCCATTTTTTGTTCAGATAGAGTGGGAGGGAGAGAGAGAGAGAGAGAGAGAGAGAGAGAGAGAGAGAGAGAGAGAGAGAAACACCGATGTGAAAGGGACACATTGAGTGGCTGCCTCCCTCAGGACCCAACCAGGGGTCAGGGACAAACTGCAACCGAGGTACGTGCCCTTAGCGGGAACTGAACCCTGATCTCTCTGAACCGCAGGCCGATGCTCTAACCGCTGAGCCAAACCGGCCAGGGCGCAACATTTCTTTCTCTATTTTACATCGTACAAAAATTTTAACCTTTAAATAAAAAAGTAAATCATTTTACTATAATCCCTGTTTATTTATTTTTGGTCTGACAGAATATCAATGTTAGGGGTTTTCTCTGTTTTTTTCTCTTTCCATGAATTTTGGTCTATCTCATTTTCTCTTTGTTTTTAAACTTCTCTCTCTCTCTCTCTCTTTCTCTCTCTCTCTCTCTCTCTCTCTGTATAAGCAATTTGAGCTGAAGAATTTGGTATGTGTTTTCAATATGTAATTTAGCTGTCTCATCTTTCCTTTTTAAATACATAAACGTTTGGGCTACCTTCGTTTTGTATATAACTGGAATACTATAGGAGAACTAAACCATTCTGACACCTCTTCCCAGAATGGTTACAAAAGCTTGCAAAGACACAACATTAAAAAAAGAAGGGGGGTGATAAATGTAGGAACAAATAAGGAAAATGCCTACCCTGGATTGCTAGATATTTGCTATGGTTGAGCACAAATGTTTATGAGTTTTCTAACCTAGACAGTCATCCATGTGTAGCATTCATAGACGGTAAGCCGGGGCTGATATTCAACTAGTAGGCAGAAGGATAGCAATAGAGAATGATTATAGCTGGTCTCCCCTCTGATTAGTTGAGGGCTCATATCAAACCTGTTAATAAATATTTTTACTGTCACTTCTGATATCAACCAATTGTTCATGACATTTAATTATATTATTTGTCCAAAGGAGAATTAGTATGTCTGCTCCATAAAGAAGATACTTAGTATAAAATAACAACGATACTAACAACCCCAATAAACAATGGCTGTCAATTAGGTTGTATTTCCCATCTGCTCCATGCTGGTCTAGGCACTTTGCATGTATTTAATCACTTAATTCTTACAAAACCTTTATGAGAATGATTCTATTTTACAGATGAGAACTTAATCAAGAAGAGGTTAAACAACTTAACCAATGGCATGTAAATAATGAGTGTTATGGTTGGATTCTTATATAGTCAATTTAGCTCCAGAGTCAGTTCTCTTAACATCTATAATGTAGTGAAGTCATGATTACTTAATTAAATAGTCATATTATCAATGTCATTAAAATGTTTCTTATAAACAACCTCAATTTAAGCCAATGCCATTATATCAAAGTACCTTCCAGAAAAAAAAAATTGCGTATTTTATACAAGGAAGATGGTATGTGTGGTATTTTGTAGACTACGTATCCTTATGTTGGTGTGTTTTATTCAGTACCAAATAGAAACTGTGTGCGGGAAGGAACTTTGCACTGTCCTACTAGATGGGCACCATTCACACTGCATTCTGTGAGAATAGTTCATCCTGGACTGGTGCATCGCATTTGGCTGTTTTCACAGGTATGTGTGGACTATCTGTGCCACAAACATTTATTCCTAAACCTGAAATAGCTAGGGTAGAAGTTGTCTATTGCTATCTTTTGTAAGTATAATTCGAATGTGTCTCATCGAATTATGATTTTAGATACTGTGGATTGTGATCTGTTCTATACAAGAAGACACCTCAGGTGGCCCAAACAAGAAAGTCTGTTATGAATGCTGGGAACAATAGGCTTTAGTTGCTGCTTTGGCTCTACGGTGGTTGTATATTCAGATTTTGGAATCATACTGCTCTGGGTTCAAGTCCTGGCTCCAAAAATTAGTAGTATGATCTTGAGCAAATTGCTGAATCTTTATTTCAATTTTTGTAAATGGGGATAATAAAGATGATAATCAAGTGAGATATTGTATTTAAAAGTCCTTAACATAGTTCCAGGTATACCGTTGGTGCTTAGTAAGAACTAGAAAATTATAATCTATGAATTCTTCTTATTTCTCACTTAATATTTTGTTTTTATCAGCTGAATCATGTTCACAAATGAAACCCTAGTTCATGCATATTCACAATATTAAATAACATACTATATCTATCAATTTATTTCCTCATTTGCAGTTTTAGTAGTTTTTTGCTACAATGAAAAATACTGCAATATAAATTTTTGTGCATGGGTGCTTGAGCAACAAATTACTTCTTAATGAGTCATTAAGCATTAAATTATTATTTTAATTGTTTAAAATTTGTAGTCTAGCAAATCCAATAGACTTATATTGTAGACTTGATTAACTAATATTTATGAATAGATGATTTCAAAAGCACAGCCAGCTTTGTTCAGATAAAATAATGTACAGTTATTAGTAAATGTCATTTATAAAAGGAGATAAAAACAATTTATCATAATTATATAAGATAAAAATCTGTTTAATAATAAAAAACATTCTATGGAAATGTTTTATTTTGAAAAAAAAATTAAGATGACTATACCCAAGAAATGAGTATTTGCAATACAAATGTCCTAAAATTCTCTATAGTGAGCTTCCAACTACAGGTATGCAAATTATAGAACCATGGTTTTCTGTTTGTTTTCTTTTGTCTTTATACAAACACCTTTTGAGTAAAGCATGTGTTACCAAGGTGTCAGTCTCTATGACAGCTGCAAGGAGGATAGAATTTCCAATAGCCATTTATAGTATAATACTGCATGCTCCAGCTCTTGTACTGGTTGGCTGGCCCTTCTCTCTCTTGGCCCAAATCTTCCACATCTGCCTCATCCGCCCCATTTGTTGGAAAATACTGGCCTCATTGAATAAAAGTATTTTTAGCTTGAGAAAATTATGTGGTGCTGAATAAACATCTCTCATAATTCATTCACTTGCTTTCCTTTAAGAAGCTCTCCAAAAGTTTTTTTTGTGTGTGTCTTTTATTTTCACAAAAATCAGCTTTGCCACAGTTGGGAATACCTTTCCATATTAAGCAATTCTTGAAATCAAACTGAAGGGGGAAAGCGTTCATAGCCCTAAAAACCTCTCTGTGGCTTTTATTTTTATCATTTTTTTCTATTTTCTTAAAACAATAACAGTAAAAAAATAAAGGAACATAATTACATGTTTATTATAGAATACTATTAGCAATTTTACCATGACACCCTTCCTTTACCATGTCAAAAAACTGCCATGCTTTTTAAAAGTTTAGTACCATTTCAGTCCATATTGCAAAGATTAATTGGAAATTTGTATTTGCCTTAGTAATCATGATTTTTAACAATTATAAAAATGTCACCCTGGCTGGTTTGGCTCAACGTTTAGAGCGTTGGTCTGAGGACCAAAGAGTCACTGGTTCGATTCCGGTCAAGGGCATGCACCTCGGTTGCGGTTCAATCCCCGGCCCTGGTCTGGGTTGTGTGGGAAGCAACCAGTCGATGTGTCCCTCTCACATCGATGTTTATCTCTCTCTCTCTTCCATTCTATCTGAACAAAAATGGAACAATATCCTTGGGTGAGGATTAAAAAAAATTATAAAAATGTCAATTCATATCATAAAGTCCCCATTTGAAAAGTTTCAGAATATATTCATTTATTTTAATTTTTGTTTCAGCCTTTATATATTACACACCATCAATAATAATTTTTCATTTCCTATAACCCTATGTCATCTACAACATATTTAAATACATCTTTCCAATTCTTTATTAAATTAAATCACAGACACAAACTTATTATAACAATTATTTTTGATAATTTGCTCAAGTACCTACATGCTCACAGATAGACAAAAAGAATTGCTAATCATATTCAGGAGATGAAAGATGTTAATTGATATTAACATATATAAGTGAGGCACTGTGCATAAGATATTCTTTTTTATTTTTTCTCAACACTGACCTTCAACTCTGGATGTGCGATAGAATCAAGTACTGATGCAGAGAATTGGTTATGCTACTTATTGACTATCCTCCCTTGGTTCCTGTACACTTATTTTCTATGATTTTTATTCTCTCTCTATTTTTTTAACTTTTATTATGAGATATAACAGGAGAAACTACATAAAACATAACTGTACAGTATATTGAATGATTATGAAGCAAGCACGTATACAAAAGCCACTCTAATCAATGAATAAAATATTGACAGTAACCCAGAAGCTGTCAGTGTAGCCCATCTCAGATTACTTTAATTATCCCACACTCTGAAGAAATAAGACTATTCTGTCTTTTATTAATCAGTTACTTGATTTATTCTATGGTGTCTGCATTATATATAAATCCTTAATAATATTGTCTAATTTTGTGAGTTTTAAAAAATGATACTAGAATCTACATATTATTTTGTGCTTTTTTTTTTTTTTTTTTTTTTTTTTTAAATTAGAGACTCAAGTACCAGAGAGTCCCTCCCATTGCTGGCTCTGAAGAAATAAACTTACATGAATTCTACAGATGGAAGGAAACAAATACTGCCAATAACTAACTGGAGTCTGGAAGTGGGTCTTTCCATAGTTGAGCCTCCAAATTAGAATGCAACTCAGGTAACACCTTGATTTCAGCCTTGAGAGACCCTGAGAATGGGTACCTATCTAAGCCATGCACAGAATTCTGACCTACAGAAGCTATGTGATAATAAATTGGGTTTGTTTTAAGCAACTGTGTTTGTGGTAATCTGCTGTGTGTCAATACAAAACTAATACAATGTGAACTGACCTTTTTAAAGTTTTAGTTTTCTGTCAGGTCCTTTGTGACCACTTACAGTGCAGTTCAACTCACCTGAAACTGTGTATTTCAGATCTGCCAATGTCCCTGTGGAAAAGCAGCACTTAGTGCTTTACTTATGTATACCCCTTTAGAATGTCTTATTCTATTTGTTTTCTCAGTAACTCCTCACTACCTTGTCAACTCTAAAATGTATTTAAGAAAGATATATATTTTAACCTTAGTGAGTAGGTTGGTATAATTTATGTACATTATAATTACTGGAAAATGAAGACTGGTTCCTGCCTATCTTCTGAATCAGCGTCTCTGGTTTTCCAGTGAATTCTTTTAGTTGTTCAATAAGTTTTCATACATTAAATTTTTCTCCTTATGTTGTTCAGAGTCAGTATTTGTTTCTTATAAACATGAATCCTGACTAATTCCAGATGTGGTAAGCTAAATGTGAACTTAGCTATGCTCAATGGGTAACTTGGGAGAATAAAAACAAATATAATTAGAAAATATTAACAGAATTATACAAAGAATATACGAATGGTAACTAATTTTGATGGTGGAATCATAGATGATTGCTTTATTCTTTGTTATTGCAAATATTTTAACAATGAGCATGTATTTCTTTTATTAAATAAAACACTATTTAAACTACACAGATCATTAGAAAGAGCCTTAGTAGTAGCCTTTCATAAACATCATTGTTTCTTAAAGTTATTTAGATGTTATATGTACATAATTGAGTGGTTGTATTTTTCTTTTTTCTTAATTATTTTTCTTAATTTATTTTTGTTACAGATGATTCTCCTTTTTCCCCTCATTGACACCCTCCTCCCAATGCCCACCCACCCCATCCCCAGCTTTGTTGTCTATGTCCATTGGTCATGCATACATGCATATAAGTTCTGTGGTTTATCTCTCCCTCACCCCCCATCTCCTTTCCTGAGGGTTGTCAGTCTGTACCCTACTTCTAAGTCTCAGGGTCTATTTTGTTCCTCAGACTGTTATGTTCATTATATTCCACAAATAAGTGAGATCATGTGATATTTGCCTTTCTCTGCTTGGCTTGTTTTGCTTAAGATAATACTCTCCAGGTCAATCCATGTCATCTCAAAGGACAAGATATCTTTCTTCCTTACAGCGGCATAATATTCCATTGTGTATATGTATCACAGCTTTTTTATACACTCATTGATTGATGGACACTTGGGCTGTTTCCAGATCTTAGCTATTGTAAATAGTGCCACTATGAACATAGGGGTACATATATTCTTTCTGATTGGTGCTTTAGGCTTCTTAGGGTATATTCTTAGAAGTGGAATCACTGGGTCAAATGGCAGTTTAATTTTTAATTTTTTGAAGTAAAACCATAGTGTTTTCCATAGTGGCTGCACCAGTCTGCATTCCCATCAGCAGTATACCAGAGTCCCCTTTTCTCTACACCCTCACCAGAACATGTTGTTTGATTATTTGTTGATGGCAACCATTCTGACAGGAGTGAGGTATACCTCATTGTTGCTTTAATTTGCATCTCTCTGATGATTAGTAATGTTGAGCATTTTTTTCATGTCTCTTGGCCATTTGTATGTCCTGTTTGCAGAGGTGTCTCTTTATAATTTTTTTTTTTTTTTGCATTTATCTTTAGATAGAGTAGGACTGACAGAGGGAGGAAGAGAGAGAGAGAAACATCCAAATGCCACATGACCCCAACCAGGGCGGGGACAAACTGCAACCGAGGTACATGCCCCTAGCGGGAACCGAACCCAGGACTCTCTGCTCCGCAAGCCGACACTCTAACCGCTAAGCCAAACCGGCCAGGGCGAGAGGTATCTCTTTAGGTCCTCTGCCCATTTTTTAATTGGCTTCTTTGTCTTCCTTTCATTGAGTTGTATGAGCACTCTATATATTTTGGAAATTAACCCCATTTCTGATGCACCATTGGCAATTATGGTCTCCCATATAGTGGGTTCCCTTTCCATTTTGATGGTTGTTTCTTTTGCTGTGCAGAAGCTTTTTAGTTTGATGTAGTCTCATGTGTTCATTTTTTCCTTTGTTTCTCTTGCCTTAGGTGTTGTATCAGTGAAAATTCTGCTGCATATGATGTCTGAAATTTTGTTGCCAGCATTTTCTTCTAGAATTTTTATAGATTCACGAGTTACATTTAAGTCTTTTGTCCATTTTGAGTTTATTCTTGTGTATGGTGTAAGTTGGTGGTCTAGCTTCATTATTTTGCACGTAGCTGTCCAATTTTCCCAACATCATTTATTGAAGAGACTGTCTTGACTCCACTGCATACTCTTGTCACCTTTGTCAAATATTAATTGAGCATATTGTCTTGGGTCAATTTCTGGGTTCTCTGTTCTGTTCCATTGATCTATCTGCCTGTTCTTGTGCCAGTACCAGGCTGTTTTAATTAAAGGGGCTTTGTAGTATAACCTGATATCTGGTAATGTGATCGCTCCTATTTTGCTCTTCTTTTTCAAGATTGCTGTGGCTATTCGGGGTCTTTTTGCTTTCATATAAACTTCTGGAGTGTTTGTTTTAGTTCTGTGAAAAATATCATTGGTATTTGGATGGGGATTGCATTTAATTTATAGATTAGGTAGTATGGACATTTTAATGATGTTAATTCTTCCAATCCATAAACAAGGTATGTGCTTCCACTTTTTTATATCTTCCTCTATTTCTTTTTTCAATGACCTGTAGTTTTCTGTGAAGAGGTCCTTTACTTCTTTGGTTAAGTTTATTCCTAGGTACCTTAATTTTTTTGCTACGATGGTAAATTGGAATTTTTTAGTTTCTCTTTCTGAGATTTCATCAGTGATGTATAAGAATGCCATCGATTTCTTGATGTTAATTTTGTATCCTGCTACTTTGCCAAATTTATTTATTAACTCTAGTGGATTTTTTATAGAGTCTTTAGGGTTTTCTATGTACAATATCATGTCATCTGAAAATAATGACAGTTTCACTTCCTCTTTTTCAATTTGAATCCCCTTTATTTTTTCTTCATGTCTAATTGCTGTGCCTAAGACTTCCAGTATTATGGTAAATGAGAGTGGTAAAAGTGGGCATCCCTGTCTTGTTCCCGTTCTTAAGGGGAATGCTTTTAGTTTTTGCCCATTGAGTGTGATGTTGGCTGTATGATTTTCATATATGGCCTTTATTATGTTGAGATATGATAGCTCTATTACCACATTGCTGAACATTTTTTTTCAGATATGGGTGCTGAATTTTGTCAAATGCTTTTTCAGCATCTATTGATATGATCATATGGTTTTTATCTTTCATTTTGTTTATGTGGTGTATCACACTTATTGATTTGCGAAAATTGTAACATCCTTGCATCCCTGGGATGAATCCCACTTGGTCATGATGAATAATTTTTTTGATGTATTGCAGGATCCCATTTGCTAATATTTTGTTAAGGATTTTGGCATCTGTGTTCTTCAAGGATATTGGCCTGCAGTTTTCTTTCTTTGTAGTGTCTTTTTCTGGTTTTGGAATTAGGATTATGCTGGCCTCATAAAATGAGTTTGGAAGTGTTCCATTTTCTTGGATTTTTTGGAATAGTTTGAGGAGACTGGGTATTAGATCTCCTTTGAATGTTCGGTTAAACTCCCCCTTGTAGCCCTCTGGGCCTGGGCTTTTGTTTGCTGGGAGTTTCTTAATTACATCTTCAATTTCCTTCGTTGTTATTGGTCTGTTCAAGTTTTCTATCTCTTCCTAGTTCAGTTTTGGGAGGCTGTGTGTTTCTAGAAATTTGTCTATTTCTCCTAGATTTTCCAATTTGTTGGTGTTTAATTGTTCATAGTATGTTTCGATGATCCTTTATATTTCTGTAGTGTCAGTTGTTACTTCTCCTCTTTCATTTCTGATTTTGTTTATTTGGTTTCTCTCTTTTTGTTTCTTGGTGAGTCTGGCTAAAAGTCAATCGATCTTGTTCATCTTTTCAAAGAACAGGTTTTTGTTTCATTAATCTTTTGAATTGCTTTTTTATTCACTATGTCTTTTATTTCTGCTCTGACCTTTACTATTTCCTTCTTCCTACTAGCTCTGGGTTTTTCTTTTTGTTTAGTTTCTAGTTCTTTAAGTTATAGGGTTAGAAAGTTAATTAGAAATTTTTCTTGTTTTTTGAGGTAGGCCTGTAGTGCTATGAACTTCCCTCTCAGGACTGCTTTTGCTGTGTCCCATAGATTTTGTGTTGTTGTGTGTTCGTTTTCATTGTTTTACAGGAAGTTTTTAATTTCTTCCTTGATCTTGTTAGTAATCCATTCATTGTTTAATAACATGCTATTTATCCTTCAAGTGTTTTAATGTTTTTATGTGTTTTTATTGTAATTGAGTTCTAGTTTCATGCCACTGTGATCTGAGAAGATGCTTGATATAATTTCAATCTTCTACAATTTGTAGAGACTTGCTTTGTATCCTAACATGTGGTCTATCTTTGAGAATGACACATGTACTCTTGAGAAAAATATATATTCTGCAGCTTTGGTGTGACATGTTCTGTAAATATCAGTGAAGTCCAACTGTTCAAGTTCATCTTGTAAAGACTCTATGTCCTTGTTAATTTTTTGTCTATAAGATCTATCCGTTGGTGTCAGTGGCATGTTGAAGTCACACACTATGATTGTGTTGGTATTGATCTCTCCCTTGAAGTCTTCCAGAAGTTTTTGAATATATTTTGGTGCTCCTGTATTTGGTGCATATGTGTTTACCAGGATTATATCCTCTTGTTGGATTGATCCTTTTAATATTATGTAGTGACCATCTCTGTCTCTTATTATGGCCCTTGTTTTGAAGTCCATTTTGTCAGATATGAGTATTCCTACACCAGTTTTTTTTTTTTTTTTTATTTCCATTTGCTTGGAAAATTTTTTTCCATCCTTTCACTTTTGTACTGTGTGAGTCTTTTGTTGTGAGGTGGGTCTCTTGTAGACAGCATGTATATGGGTCGTGTTTTCTTATCCAGTGAGCTACCTTATGTCTTTTGATTGGAGCATTTAAGCTATTTACATTTAAGGTAATTATTGATAGATAGTTATTAGTGACCATTTTTATTTTATGCCTGTGTTCCTCTCTCTCTCTCTCTCTCTCTCTCTCTCTCTCTCTCTCTCTCTCTCTCTCGTTTCTTCATCACTTACAACAGTCCCTTCAGCATTTCTTGCAGTGCTGGTTTGGTGGTGGTAAATTCCTTTAGCTTTTTTTTATTCGTGAAGCTCTTTATTTCTCCTTCAATTTTGAATGATAGCCTTGCTAGATAGAGTAGTCTTGGATTCAGACCCTTACCTGGCATTGCTTTATACACTTCATGCCACTCCTTTCTGGCCTGCAGCGTTTCCATTGAGAAATCAGCTGACAGTCTAATGGGAGCTCTCTTATAGGTAACTTTCTGTCTCTCTCTTGCTTCCTTTAAGATTCTTTCTTTGTCTTTAATGTTTGCCATTTTTATTATGATGTGTCTAGCTGTGGGTTTTCTGGGGTTCATCTTGCTTGGGACGCTCTGTGCTTCCTGGACGTGTGTGACTTTTCCTCCACCAGTTTAGGGAAGTTTTCTGTCATTATTTCTTCAAACAGGTTCTCTATTCCTTTCTCTGATTCTTCTCCATCCAGTACTCCTATAATGTGAATGTTGTTACGTTTTGTATTGTCCCACAGCTCCCTTAAACTCTCCTCCTGCTTTTTAAACTCTTTTTCCATTTGCTGCTCTATTTGGGTGTTTTTCTCTACCTAGTCTTCTAAGTCACTGATTTGGTCTTCAGCTTCTTCTAATCTACTATTGCACCCTTCTAAGATATTTTTCATAACATCTATGTCATTCTTTATTTCCTCTTGATTTTTATGCATAGCTTCTACCTCTTTATGCACAGCTTCTACCTTTTTTTAAGCTGAAGTAGTTCCCAGTGAGCTCTTCAAAATTCTTATTAAGTTGTTTGTAGTTCTCACCAAATTGTTTGAGCACCCTTAAAATCATTGCTTTAAATTATTTATCTGACAAGTTGCTTTCTTCCATTTCCTGTAGTTTTTTTTCTGGTGATTCCTCTTTTTCTTTCCTTTGGGTGTTGTTTCTTTGTCTCCCCATTTTAGCCATCTGGTTGCTCTAGACCCGGTGTGTTAATTTTGGATGTGTAGGCAGCTCACTGTATATCACATAAGGCTACTGTGCCTCCCAGACTGTTCTGTTGCATGTCACCTCTTTCCTGCTGTGTATCCTGGAGGATTCACTACTAGGGGCTGGTATTGGCACTGCTGCTGCTGCTGCTGCTGCTGGATTGCGTGGGCCCCTCTGAAGCTGTGTTCCTCTCTGGTGGCTGGTGCCACCTGTACATGTATAGCTCAGGCCCTGCTGTAACCGCACTCTGTGCCCGCACTGTGGGCTGCTGTGTCACACAGGCCTCACTGGAGCCCTGGCTCCCTGCTGATCTTGTGGGCAGCTGTTTGGAGACCCAGCTTCCTGCTGATCCTGTGTGGAACTGGATGGCACAGTCCCTTCCAGAGACCCAGCTCCATGCCTATCTTGTGGGCAGCTGGGTCACACAGACCTCTGTGGTGCCCCAGCTCCCCACTGCTCTTGTGGGCAGCTGTGTTGCACAGGCCCTGATGGAGCCCCAGGTCCTGCTGTTGGTGGCTGGGGAGTGCTGCTGCCTCATGAGACTCAGCTCCTGCTCAGCCTTTGCTGTAGTTTTGGGGGATGGGTCTCACCTGCTGATCTGTGCTTCTGTTGCCTGGGGATGGGTGTCTGCTCTCCGAGCCTCTTTTGTTGGAGGTGTATCTTGACTCTAATCAGGCTGCTACTTTGAGGGATGGTGCTTGGCTCCCGGCAGTTTGCGGTTTCTGCAGCAGGCACTTTGACAGCTCCGCTACTGTGCACTGGTCTGTGTTGACACAGGGTGTCCACTGGACCGATGGTGACAGGTGCACTGGTGGGCTGAGGTTGTTGGGCCCTAGCTGCTCCCACTGCCTCTTCCCAGTGAAGACCTGGGATCTTCCAAAATGGCGAGACCTCCCCGTGGCACAGGAGGAAGCACCCTCAAGAGCCGCTTACTGTGGTAGCCAGCTGCTCCCTTTCCACAGCACAGGAACCTTCTGCTCCACATCTCTGCACTGCACGAGTTTGGTCATCCACCTTCACGTCCACTCACACTCTCTCACACACTAGGTCACTCTCCCATGCACTCACCCTCCCTCTGGTCTTGCTTGCAGCCATCTTCTTCTTTATTCATTTTAGAGAGGGGAAGGGAGAGGGAGAGAGAGCTAGAAACATCGATGAGAGAGAACATTGATTGGTTGCCTCTTGCATGCTCCCTGTTGGGGATTTGGCCCACAACCTAGGCATATGCCCTGACTGGGAATCCTACTTGCAAGCTCTTGATGCATGAGTCAACTGCTCAACCACTGAACCACACCAGCCGGGAATGTCTAAAACCTTTGGTGGGATTACAGAGTGTACAAAATGGGCTGAATCACAATTATTTTATACTATTCCTCTGAAAGTGTTTTCTGGATAAACCTCTGTACTCAGAATATTTCAAAATTTGTCAATCTCTGCAAAAACTGAAGCATTAGTTGGAAGGATGGTTAATTGAGAGTTAATATATAGATTCTAATTAATTTCGTTGTTTCTGCATTAGGATATTTATTTTCCAGTTTTAAGATTCTAAACACGAAGTATTGTTTATTTAGTTAAGAATGTGTATTTAAGCTGGAGCAGAAATATTTTCCATTAAATCTAAATGCAGAGAGTGTCCTTTTTCCTCTTTTTTTCATTGCAATAGCTCTGTTTCTATCCATTTTCTACATTTTTTGTACTTCATCTGCCAAACTATATATATATATATATATTCCTCTCCTAAGGACATTTTTTCCATTTATCTTCAGATAGAGTGGGAGGGATGAGGAGAGAGAGAGAAAGAGAGAGAAACGTCGATGCGAGAGAGTCACATAGACTGGCTGCCTCCCGCATTACCCCGACCAGGGCTGGGGATGAGCTGCAACAGAGGCACATATCCTTGACCAGAATCAAACCCACAACTCATTGGTCCATGGACCCTTGCTCTAACCACTGATCCAAACTGGCCAGGGCATAAATTATATTTTTTAGTACTTCTATAACAACCAGATACTTTTAAAATACATATAATTTTCAGATTGACCATCAGTATACTATATCATATTGTGTACAGTCGTCCCTCACCACTTCGAGCTTCAACTTTTTTTTTTTTATTAATTTATTTTTGTTGCAGATGTTTCTCCTTTTTTCCCCATTGACACCCTCCTCCCCATCCCCCCACCTTGTCCCCAGCTTTGTTGTCCATGTCCATCACTTATGCATACATGTGCATAAGTTCTGTGGTTTATCTCTTCCCTCCCCCCCCACCCGCTCTTCTGAGGGGTGTCAGTTTATACCCTACTTGCACATCTCTGGGTCTACCCTGTTCCTCAGACTGTTATGTTCATTATATTCCACAAATAAGTGAGATCATGTGATATTTGTCTTTCTCTGCTTGGCTTCTTTCACTTAGGATAATACTCTCTAGGTCCCTCCATGTCATCTCAAAGGATAAGAGATCTTTCTTTCTTACAGCTGCATAGTACTCCATTGTGTATATGTACCACAGCTTTTTTATCCATTCATCCACTGATGGACACTTGGGCTGTTTCCAGATCTTAGCTATTGTAAATAGTGCTGCTATGAACATGGGGGTACATGTATTTTTTCTGATTGGTGTTTCAGGCTTCTTAGTGTATATTCCTAGAAGTGGGATCACTGGGTTGAATGGCAATTCAATTTTTAATTTTTTGAGGTAACAGCAAAGTGTTTTCCACAGTGGCTGCACCAGTCTGCATTCCCACCAGCAGTGGACTAGAGTCCCCTTTTCTCCACACCCTCGCTAACACTTGTTGTTTGATGATTTGTTGATGGCGGCCATTCTGACAGGTATGAGGTGATACCTCATTGTTGTTTTAATTTGCATCTCTCTGATGATTAATGATGTTGAGCATTTCTTCATATGTCTCTTAGCCATTTGTATGTCCTTTTTGGAGAGGTGTCTATTTAGTTCCTCTGCCCATTTTTTAATTGGGTTCTTTGTCTTCCTTTTGTTGATTTGTATGAGCACTCTGTATATTTTGGAAATTAACCCCTTATCTGATGTATCATTGGCAATTATGCTCTCCCATAGAGTGGGTTCCCTATCTGTTTTGATGGTTGTTTCTTTTGCTGTGCAGAAGCTTTTGAGTTTGATGTAGTCCCATGTGTTCATTTTTCCCTTTGTTTCTGTTGCCTTAGGTGATGTATCAGTGAAGATTCTACTGCGTATGATGTCTGAAATTTTGTTGCCTACATTTTCTTCTAGGATTTTTATGGATTCACGAGTCACATTTAAGTCTTTTATCCATTTTGAGTTTATTCTTGTGTGTGGTGTAAGTTGATGGTCTAGTTTCATTTTTTTTGCATGTAGCTGTCCAATTTTCCAAACACCATTTATTAAAGAGGCTATCTTTACTCCATTGTATGCTCTTGCCACCTTTGTCAAATATTAATTGAGCATAATGTCTTGGGTCAATTTCCAGATTCTCTGTTCTGTTCCACTGGTCTATATGCCTGTTCTTGTGCCAGTACCAGGCTGTTTTGATTACAGTGGCTTTGTAGTATAAGCTGATATCTGGTATTGTGATCCTACCTACTTTGTCCTTCTTTTTCAAGATTGCTGTGGCTATTCGGGGTCTTTTTTGGTTCCATATGAACTTTTGAAATATTTGTTCTAGTTCTGTGAAATATGTCACTGGTATTTTGATGGGGATTGCATTGAATCTATAGATTGCTTTGGGTAATATGGACATTTTAATGATGTTAATTCTTCCAATCCATGAACAAGGTATGTGCTTCCACTTTTTTATATCTTCCTCTATTTCTTTTTTCAATGTCCTGTAGTTTTCTGCAAATAGGTCCTTTACTTCTTTGGTTAAGTTTATTCCTAGGTATCTTAATTTTTTTGCCGCGATGGTAAATGGAATTGTTTTTTTAGTTTCTCTTTCCGTGAGTTCATCATTGGTGTATAAGTATGCCGTTGACTTCTTGACGTTAATTTTGTATCCTGCTACTTTGCCAAATTCATTTATTAAGTCTAGTTGATTTTTGATGGAGTCTTTAGGGTTTTCTATATATAATATCATATCGTCTGCGAATAATGACAGTTTCACTTCCTCCTTTCCAGTTTGGATTCCTTTTATTTTTTCTTCACGTCTGATTGCTGTGGCTAAGACTTCCAGTACTATGTTAAATAAGAGTGGCGAAAGTGGGCATCCCTGTTTTGTTCCTGTTCTTAAGGGAAAGGTTTTTAGTTTTTGCCCATTGAGTATGATGTTGGCTGTAGGTCTTTCATATATGGCCTTTATTATATCAAGATATGATCCCTGTATTCCCAAATTGCTGAGCGTTTTTATCAGAAATGGGTGCTGGATTTTGTCGAATGCTTTTTCAGCGTCTATTGATATGATCATGTGGTTTTTATCTTTCATTTTGTTTATGTGGTGTATCACATTTATTGATTTGCGAATGTTGAACCAGCCTTGCATCCCTGGGATGAATCCCACTTGGTCATGGTGAATAATTTTTTTGATGTATTGCTGGATCCCATTTGCTAGTATTTTGTTTAGGATTTTGGCATCTACATTCATCAGGGATATTGGCATGTAGTTTTCTTTCTTTGTAGTGCCTTTTCTGGTTTTGGAATTAGGATTATGCTGGCCTCATAAAACGAGTTTGGAAGTCTTCCTTTTTCTTGAATTTTTTGAAATAGTTTAAGGAGAATGGGTGTTAGTTCTTCTTTGAATGTTCGGTAAAACTCCCCCGTGAAGCCATCCGGTCCTGGGCTTTTGTTTGCTGGGAGAGTCTTGATTACATCTTCAATTTCCTTAGCTGTTATTGGTCTGTTCAAGTTTTCTATCTCTTCCCGGTCCAGTTTTGGGAGACTATGTGTTTCTAGAAATTTGTCCATTTCACTTAGATTGTCGAATTTGTTGCCATATAAATGTTCATAGTATTTGCTAATGATCCTTTGTATTTCTGTTGTGTCAGTTGTTACTTCTCCTCTTTCATTTCTGATTTTGTGTATTTGGGTTCTCTCTCTTTGTTTCTTGGTGAGTCTAGCTAAGGGTCCATCAATCTTGTTTATCTTTTCAAAAAACCAGCTCTTTGTTTCATTGATCCTTTGAATTGTTTCTCTGGTCTCTATGTCGTTTATTTCTGCTGTGATCTTTACTATTTCCTTCCTTCTACTTGCTCTGGGGTTTTCTTTTTGTTTGCTTTCTAGTTCTATCAGTTGTGAAAATAGAAAGTCTATTAGAAATTTTTGTTGTTTCTTGAGGTAGGCCTGTAGTGCTATGAACTTCCCTCTCAGAACAGCTTTTGCTGCATCCCATAGATTTTGTGTTGTTGTGTGTTCATTTTCATTGGTTTCCAGGAAGTTTTTAATTTCTTCCTTGATCTCCTCAGTAACCCATTCATTGTTTAATAACATGCTATTTAGCCTCCATGTATTCAAATGTCTTTGCATGTTCTTGTTGCAATTGATTTCTAGTTTCATACCATTGTGATCTGAGAAGATGCTTGATATGATTTCAATCTTCTTGAACTTGTAGAGACTTCGTTTGTGTCCTAACATGTGGTCTATCTTTGAGAATGTCCCATGTGCACTTGAGAAGAATGTGAATTCTATAGTTTTGGGGTGTAATTCTCTGTAAATATCTATTAAATCCATTTGGTCTAGTGCTTCGTTTAGAGTCTCTGTGTCCTTGTTAATTTTTGGTCTAGAGGATCTATCCAGTGATGTCAGCAGGGTGTTGAAGTCCCCTGCCATGATTGTATTGCTGTCAATTTCTCCTTT
This sequence comes from Tadarida brasiliensis, assembly GCA_030848825.1. Classification (NCBI taxonomy): domain Eukaryota; kingdom Metazoa; phylum Chordata; class Mammalia; order Chiroptera; family Molossidae; genus Tadarida; species Tadarida brasiliensis. The sequence goes on from CM061280.1 coordinate 53,965,374, forward strand.
GAAGTCTTCCAGAATATTTTTAATATATTTTGGTGCTCCTATATTGGGTGCATATATGTTTACCAAGGTTATATCTTCCTGTTGGATACATCCTTTCAACATTATGTAGTGACCTTCTTTGTCTCTAGTAATGGCTTTCATTTTGAAATCTATTTTATCAGATATGAGTATTGCTACCCCAGCTTTTTTTTCCTTTCCTTTTGCTTGGAAGATTTTTTTCCATCCCTTCACTTTCAGCCTATGTGAGTCTTTTGTTGTGAGGTGGGTCTCTTGTAAACAACATATATATGGGTCATGCTTTCTTATCCAATCTGCTACTCTGTCTTTTTATCGGAGCATTCAATCCATTAACATTTAAGGTGATTATTGATATGTCCTTATTTATTGCCATTTTTGTTCAGTGTGGTTGTACTTTCCTTCCTATTTTTTCTACTAATTACAGCAGTCCTTTTAACATTTCTTGCAGTGCTGGTTTGGTGCTAATGTATTCCCTTAGCCTTTTTTTTTGTCTGAGAAGCTCTTTATTTGACCTTCTATTTTGAATGACAGCCTTGCTGGGTAGAGTAGTCTTGGATTCAGATCCTTGTTTTTCATGACCTTGATTACTTCATGCCATTCCCTTCTGGCCTGTAGTGTTTCTGTTGAGAAGTCAGCTGATAGCCTGATGGGGGTTCCTTTGTAGGTAACCTGTTGCTTTTCTCTTGCTGCTTTGAGGATTCTCTCTTTGTCTTTAATTTTTGGCATTTTAATTACTATGTGTCTTGGTGTGGGCCTGTTTGGGTTCTTCTTACTTGGGACTCTCTGTGCTTCTTGAGCTTGAATGCCTTCTTTCTTCACCAGATTAGGGAAGTTTTCTGTCACTATTTCTTCAAATATATTCTCTAACCCTTGCTCATTTTCTTCTTCTTCAGGGACTCCAATGATGCAAATATTATTACATTTCCAGTTGTCCCACAGTTCTCTTAAGCTGTCTTCCTGTTTTTTCATGGTTTTTTCCTTTTGGTTTTCTGATTGGTTGATTTTTTTCTACCCTGTCTTCTAATTCACTGATCTGGTCCTCAGTTTCCTCTGCTCTACTGTTTAGTCCTTCCAATGTGTTCTTCATTTCTGCTATGTCATTCTTCATTTCTTCTTGCTGCTTCTTCATTTCTTCTTGCTGCTTCTTCATTTCCACTTGGTTGGTTTTCAGTGTTTCTATGTCTTTGCTCATGGTGTGGATGTCTTTACTCAAGGTGTTGATGTCCTTACTCATGCTGTTGAGCTTCCTCAAGATCATGGCTCTGAATTCTAGCTCTGTTAACTTGCTTAACTCTGTTTCATTTATCTCATCTTCGGTAGAGGTCTCTTGTTCTTTCATTTGGGCTCTGTTTCTTTGTTTCCCCATTTTGGCTATCTCAGTGGTTTTTGGAGCCTGCCAAATTTTCCTGTGGATGTTGGTGTTCTGTTGTTTGTGGCTCCCTCTACTGGGTTTGGATGAGCATGGGAGGACCCACGTTAAACACCACTATAGAGTCTTACTTTCCAGGGTATATTTGCAAGCCCAGCAAAGGTTAAGTTATCCTCTAGCTTTTTGCCTAGAGGCTATTAGTTGTGGTTGCTTGAAGAGCTTTGGGTTTTCAGTTGAATGGAAACCTTCCTCAGGTGTTCAGTGTGAGAGGATTTCCAGGGGGTAGGGCAGATGCTAGTAGTTAATGAGCCTCAGTTTGCATTTCAATGGCCCACTAGGGTGTGGCTGGATCTCCGATGGAGGGGCTGCCACCTCTCCCCAGAGCCCTGGGATGGAGTAAGATGACCAGGCCACAGTCCTGTGTGGCCGCAACTCAGCAAAAGCTCTGAGCGCCCTCCAAATCCCCGGTGTCCCCACACAGTTCCAGTCCAGTCCGCCCTCCCTCTGCCGGAGCCCAGGTGAGTGGCTGCGGATGTTTTAGCGCTCTGTCCTGGCTCTGCGCTGTGGAGCCGGCTTGGGCTTTAACCCCGAGGGCGGTGCGCTGCTCACAGCTAAGGCCGCTGCTGTCCGTGGGCTCCCAGCCCCCCTCCGCGCCTCCGCAATCCTACCAGGATTGAGTCAGTGTCCCTGGTTGTATGGTCCTCGCAAGCTGCTTTTCTGTTGCTTTTCCCCGATGATTTGTCTTTATTTTAGTTGTAATTCCAGTTTGGTCCTGGGAGATGGTCTGTGTAGCTTCCATTCACTCTGCCGCCATTTTGGAATCTCTCCCGCACTTCAACTTTTGCGGCTTCACTCTATCATGGTTTTTTCAAATATATTCATTAAAAAGTTAATTGAGACAGTGAAAATGTTTCAGCGTGCACTCGGTTGTCTGAGTCAATTATACACCCCTGTATTACAATTAAAATTAAAATTACTGTATGTATGGACTATAGGCCTATGTATTCAAGCACCCCAGGAATCCTTCAATGCCAGGTGCAACCGTTAGAGTCTGGAACAGATTAACCGCGATAAACGTGGGACAACTGTAGTTCAAAAAGGCAAACAAAATATAAGAAAAGTTTCACATCGAGTCATACACTGAGGAAAAAGATGCTTTATGCTGAGGAAAATGTTGCGAGTGAATGAATCCCATATATTAGAATAATGCATGAGCAGACAGTAGTTATAAACACAAATACATTTTGAGATGCATGGGGTAATATTGGTAGGCATCATTAGAGAATTTTTCAAATAAATTAGCAGATATAATCACTACTTCTCTAAGTGTAAGCCTTTATACAGAGCATAGAACATACACATTAAATACACAACTGAATATTATGATAAGCAACTATTTTTCTATTTTTGTTACTATATGGAAGTTAACACAAGTAGTAATTTTACTTTACCTTAAATAGTTAATCTCTTACATAAGTGGACTTGAAAGAAAAACCGCAAATACATGAACTATGTCGGTTTTGCCTATTACTATATCTCCAGTACTGAACAGTTTCTTGTATGTAGTAGGCAATAAAATATGTTTATTCAATCAAAAGATGATTTCTTGGTTCTATTTGTTTCTTCTCATTGGATTCTGTGTCAAATACTGAAAAGTGGTTATCATTTTTTATATTTGCTTGCATTAAAAAGATACTGAACAATACTGTAATACCAGCTGTGGAATCTAGGGACAATTAAATATAAAAATGGACACTTATGCTGTACAATTGGACTCTGGTTAATGGTTTCAGTTACTTTCATAAAGTTCTTTGATTAAATTTAACTGAGAACTAGCTGCAGAGTGGGATTTTTCACATCTAGTTTAGTTTTCATAGACAAATCCTGTTCATGTTGGGCCATAGAACTGGATCGAAGGAAAGACATAAGAGGGGAAAAAAGCCTGTTTTTCTCAAACATAATGATTATGAACATGAAATTTATTGTTGGAAAACACAAGTTACATTTGCCATGGATACTCCTAATAGTTAGATATCTGGTATAAAATATCTCTAGAGAGTGTATTTTTTACAGCAAAGTTGTAGACTACAAAACTAATAGTTATAACTGAGCCTACTAACATATATTAGTATAATATTTGTACTCAAATAAGCCTGAGACAATAGTTACCTCTGAAAATAATTTGTAAAATCAAGAAAACTTATTGGCTCTGTTTATAAAATTGGAGGGGATAGTAAAGGAGAGGGGAAACTTGCCTGATCTTCTGTTACTGAAACTCAACCTGCTTGATATCTTACAACAATAATTTGATTTAGGGCTTGAAAACATCACTTAATGAGATGAGAACTGAGAATAGATTAAATTTAATTTCTGTGTATGCCACAACTCTTCTGTGTAAATAAGGAAATACAATTCAACATCATATAAAAGCTACTCAAATCCCTTCAGATTAAGTAATTAATTAAAAAGTGTTTAAGGAAAGTAATGTTGAAATTCCATGTTATTCTCACAGTGCCAAACCAGACATTGCCATGTCAGCCAAATTTGTGTAAAATAGGAGAAATCTTAAAAATATCATTATAAAAGGGTAGGTTAGATTTTTCCTATCACCTCTAATTAGTTTTGTGGTTTTTCAGACTCAACTTAATCTCCTTGATCTTCTTTAGGCAACAGGTAAACAGAATAATTTCAAAATGGATTAAAATTAGAATCTTTTTCTCTCTTGAATTAGCACTATATTTCACAAAATTACATTTGGAATTGCCCCCAAAGATGGATTTTCATGTGTAAATGAATAGTGGGATTAAAGTTGAAAAATTAAACCAAACAAGTTACAGTGTGAATTGAACAGAGAAGAGAAAGAAGAAACATTACAAGTTACACTTTACAAACCCCTTCATTTAATTCATTCATTCATTCATTCATTCAGTATTTACAAAGTACTTAATGTGAACCAGCTGTTGGGAATATACTGGTAGATAACATAGATAAATTAGTTGATCTCACAGAGTTTTCACATTTAATACAAATAAATACATAAATGAACCAATAATACAACTTCAGGTACTGGCAAGTATGATAAAGGAACTAAAACAGGGTGATGTGACAGTGACTGGCAGTCACTTTCTCAGGTTGTGGGGGTGTCTAATTTACACTGAGTGGTGAAAGAAGGACTCTCTGGGGTGATAATACCTGACTCTGATCTTAATAATAATAATGAGGACCCACTGTGAGGGAAGATCATTCCTGATAGAGAAAGCAGACAATACATTAGTACTGAAGTGAGATGATTGTGAGCTTAGTTGGAGAAAATAGAAATTATGATTGGATGTTCTGGCCCAAGGAGAAGAGAGTGGTCTCAGATGTGCTGGAGAGTTAAGCAAGGTCAAATCATGTAGTACCTACAGACCACTGTAAGTAGTCATAAAGGTCAACAACAACAAGGACTGTCTAGAAACAGATAATACCAAGATGGAGGAAAAATTGACCAGAGACTGACCCCAAAGATGATTAAACCATTATTGTAATAAAAACTGACACCACAAGTAGAAGTGGGGTGGTGGGGAGTGTGACAAATACTATGAAATTTCTAGAACCAACCAAGTTAAGAACAAGGCTCCCTCTCAACCAGGAGGTAGGGACAGAATTTAGAACCAGAAAATCCAAAACCTAGAAACCTACAAAACCTCAAGAACTAACTGACCACATGTTCAATTCACTTGCAAGTTCACCCTTGTCCTGTGCACTGAGTGCATAATTTTCACTTCTTTCAGAGTGGCGCCCATGCGCTTTCTTCTTCTCTACTTGAATAAAAACTTTCTTTTTTTTTTCTTTATTGATTTTTAGGAGAGAAGAGGGAAGAAGGAGAAAGAGATAGAAACATCAATGAGAGAGAACATCAACTGGCTGCCTCCTGCATGCCCTCCACTGGGGATTGGACCCATAACCTGGGCATGTGCCCTGACTGGGACTCGAACTGGTGACCTCTTGGTGCATGGGTCGACACTCAGCCACTGAGCTACACCGGCCGGGCTGAATAAAACTTTCTTTGTTCTCACTTTGATTTGTCCTTGACATTTTTTCCTGTGTAAGTCAAGGTCCTAGAGGTTACCTGACACATGCAAAGTCTGGGACTATGCGGGGCAGGGCCAGCCCCCAGAAGGGAAGCGGTCAGGTAACACCATGGGGACTAAACTAGTGAATTCTGGGGAGAAATTCCCAATATCCTCAATTCTTCCATGATCCACTTCATTTTTGGTTGTCACAAGAGGAGTGTTGGGGTTTAGGGTGTAGGTTATAGCTATAAGCATTTAGTTGATAAAGGTCAGAGATGTTGCTAAACATCCTACAATGCGCAGGGCAGACCTCCTCACAAGAAAAACAAAATTATATAGCCCAAAATGTCAATATTGCTGTCATTGAAAAACCCTGACCAATCTCTACTTTTTTGCTGGGTTTTAATCCTGAGGCCCCTTTGAGGACTCTGCCAATTCTGCAGCCCTCTCAAGTGGTGGTTTCCCTGCCAATTCTCCACCCCTGCCCTTATCAATAATATTATTGAGGCTGGAGAGTAAAGTAAAATGTCATACTTACTCTTCATTGCTACTGTTAAACCATCCTTCTCTCTTCATTCCTAAAATAGCTCAATTTTTTTTTAAATCTCATATCCTTGTCAGCTACAGATAACTGAATCACTTGCCACTGTTTCCCTTTTTCCATACATTATCTTGAAGGGTTTAGCTCCTGGTTTACTGACATGGTCTCTAATACTACTCCTGTTCTTGGCAATTTCAATACAGGTTAAAGGGAGCAGACTTTGCTACCCCAGAATATGCCTCTTTGGTATATTGATTATTTAAAGCTGATTAACTGTAAGAAACAGCAGACCTGGGAGAAGCTCTGAAAACCAAGTAGAATTTACCCTTTGTAAGGGACATTTACATTTGTAAGTGTTGTTCCCATCTTGCCTTCATTTTATTTTTCCTATCCATAAAATTTCCTTGACCAATCACACTTCCCACAATATGTTGCATTTTTGCTGCTACTGCTGCCATTGTCATTAAGTGTAGTATTAAATTTTGTAGTTCAGTTTGAGAACTCCAAGTTGAGATTGTGGGGATATTTTAAAGATTCCTTCAAATCTGAGGTTCTATTTTTCATTTATACTTTGAAAATAGAGGACTAAAAGACTGGGAAACTAGAAAAAAAAGAGAGAGACACAAAGCTTCTCACCCACTTTAATTAATTCTAACTAGCTGCGCTATGTCAGGCACTAGTCTAGGTACTCTGCAATATCTGGGCTGAAGTGCTCAGATTAATGTTTAACTGTAAATAAATATCTAAATAATAAGAGTTTTTCAACTAAGAAATACATGAAGGTCATGGGATAAATTCAACTAGAAATAATTAAAACTACAATACTCATCTGTCTAAGCTAGTTTAGAGATAGTTTCACGGGATGGACCAGGCAAACTCTCAACACATCCTGAGCCCCAAACCCTTAATCTTCCAATAAATAGATATTGATTGATTTATTGATTCTTGTGGGTTAAAGCAGAAAAAGAAACAAAATTTCCATGTTAATTTAGAGGAAAACATTTTTGATAAGTTTACTCTGCTTTCATTGAATTTGTCCCTCCAGATACTTTTTTATTCCCTTTACTGATATATATATATATGGCAGCGAGCTTATGGTATTGAAATTCTTATTTTTTAAAAACTATTTTAATAAATGTGTTTTTGTTACAGATGTTTCTCCTTTTTCCCCCATTGACATCCTCCTCCCAATCCCCCCAATCCCCAGCTTTGTTGTCTATGTCCATTGGTTATGCATACATGCATATAAGTTCTGTGGTTTATCTCTTCCCTTCCAACACCCCCTCTTCTGAGGTTTGTCAGTCTGTACCCTACCTCTATGTCTCTGGGTCAATTTTGTTCATCAGTTTGTTTAGTTCATTATATTCCACAAATACGTGAGATCATGTGATATTTGTCTTTCTCTGCTTGGCGTTGTATCACTTAGCATAATACTCTCCCGGTCCCTCCATGTCATCTCAAAGGATAAGAGATCTTTCTTTCTTACAGCTGCATAGTATTCCATTGTGTACATGTACCACAGCTTTTTTATTCACTCATCTACTGATGGACACTTGGGTTGTTTCAAGATCTTAGCTATTGTAAATAGTGTTGCTATGAACATAAGGGTACATATATTCTTTCTGATTGGTGTTTCAGGCTTCTTAGGGTATATTCCTGGAAGTGGTATCACTGGGTCAAATGGCAGTTCAATTTTTAACTTTTTGAGATAACACCATAATGTTTTCCACAGTGGCTGCACCAGTCTGCATTCCCACCAGCAGTGTACTAGAGTCCCCTTTTCTCCACACCCTCGCCAACACTTGTTGTTTATTTGTTGATGGTGGCCATTCTGACAAGTGTGAAGTGATATCTCATAGTTATTTTAATTTGCATTTCTCTGATGATTAGTGACATTGAGAATTTTTTCATATGCCTCTTGGCCATTTGTATGTCCTGTTCAGAGAGGTGTCTATTTAGGTCTTCTGCCCATTTTTTAATTGGGTTCTTTGTCTTCCTCTTGTTGAGTTGCATGAGCACTCTATATATTTTGGAAATTAACCCCTTATCTGATGTATCATTGGCAATTACGGTCTCCCATATAGTGGGTTCCCTTTCCTTTTTGATGGTTGTTTCTTTTGCTGTGCAGAAGCTTTTGAGTTTGATGTAGTCCCATGTGTTCATTTTTTCCTTTGTTTCTCTTGCCTTAGGTGTTGTATCAGTAAAAATTCTGCTGCGTATGATGTCTGAAATTTTGTTGCCTACATTTGCTTCTAGAATTTTTATGGATTCATGAGTTAATATTTAAGTCTTTTATCCATTTTGAGTTTATTCTTGTGTATGGTGTAAGTTAGTGGTCTAGCTTCATTTTTTTTGCAAGTAGTTGTCCAATTTTCCCAACATCATTTATTGAAGAGACTGTCTTGACTCCACTGCATGCTCTTGTCACCTTTGTCAAATATTAATTGAGCATATTGTCTTGGATCAATTTCTGTGTTCCCTGTTCTGTTCCACTGGTCTATCTGCCTGTTATTGTGCCAGTACCAGGCTGTTTTGATTACAGTGGCTTTGTAATATAACCTGATATCTGGTAATGTGATCCCTCCTACTTTGTTCTTATTTTTTCAAGATTACTTTTGCTATTTGAGGTCTTTTTTGGTTCCATATAAACTTTTGGAGTGTTTGTACTAGTTCTGGAAATATGTCATTGGTATGTTGATGGAGATTGCATTGAGTCTATAGATTGCTTTGGGTAGTATGGACATTTTAATGATGTTCATTTTTCCAATCCATGAACATGGTATATGCTTCCAATTTTTATATCTTCCTCTATTTCTTTTTTCAATGACCTGTAGTTTTCTGTGAAGAGGTCCTTTTCTTCTTTGGTTAAGTTTATTCCTAGGTATTTTAATTTTTTGTTGCAACGGTAAATGAGATTGGTTTTTTTAGTTTCTCTTTCTGTGAGTTCATCATTGGTCTATAAGAATGTCGTTGATTTCTAAACTTTAATTTTGTATCGTGCTACACTGCCAAATTCAGTTACAAACTCTAGCAGATTTCTAATGGAGTCTTTAGGGTTTTCTATGTACAATATCATGTCATCTGCTAATAATGACAGTTTCACTTCCTCCTTTCCAATTTGGATCCCTTTTATTTTTTCTTCATGTCTAATTGCTGTGGCTAAGACTTCCACTATGATGTTAAATAAAGAGCGGTGAAAGTGGGCATCCCTGTCTTGTTCCCATTCTTAAGGGAAATGCTTTTAGTTTTTGCCCATTGAGTATGATGTTGGCTGTAGGTTTTTCATATATGGCTTTTATTATGTTGAGATATGATCCCTCTATTCCCACATTGCTGAGTGCATTTATCAGAAATGGGTGCTGGATTTTGTTGAATGCTTTTCCAGCGTGTATTGATATGATCATATGTTTTTTATCTTTCATTTTGATTACGTGGTGTATCACATTTATTGATTTGCGAATATTGTACCATCCTTGCATTCCTGGGATGAATCCCACTTGGTCATGATGAATAATTATTTTGATGTATTGCTGGATCCGATTGCTAATATTTTATTAAGTATTTTGGCATCTGTGCTCATCAGGGATATTATTGCCTGTAGTTTTCTTTCTTTGTAGTGTCTTTATTTGGTTTTGGGATTAGAATTATACTGGCCTCATAAAATGAGTTTGGAAGTGTTCTGTCTTGGATTTTTTGGAATAGTTTGAGGAGAATGGGTATTAGATCTTCTTTGAATGTTTGGTTAAACTCCCCCGTGAAGCCATTTGGGCCTGGGCTTTTGTTTGCTGAGAGTTTCTTAATTGCATCTTCAATTTCCTTTGTTGTTATTGGTCTGTTCAAGTTTTCTACCTCTTCCTGGTTCAGTTTTGGGAGGCTGTGTGTTTCTAGAAATGTGTCCATTTCTCCTAGGTTGTCCAATTTGTTGGCGTATAATTGTTCATAGTATGTTTCGATGTTCCTTTTTATTTATGTGGTGTCAGTTGTTACTTCTCTTTCATTTCCAATTTTGTTTTATTTATTTATTTATTTATTTATTTTTTTTTTTTTTTTCATTTTCTTTCTTGGTGAGTCTGGTTAAAAGTCCATCAATCTTGTTTACCTTTTCAAAGAACCAGCTTTTTGTTTCATTGATCTTTTGAATTGTTTTTTTAGTCTCTATATCTTATATTTCTGCTCTGACCTTTACTATTTCCTTCCTCCTACTAGCTCTGGGTTTTTCGTTTTGTTTAGTTTCTAGTTCTTCAAGTTGTAGGGTTAGAAAGTTAATTAGGAATTTTTCTTGTTCCTTGAGGTAGGCCTGTATTGCTATGAACTTCCCTCTCAGGAGTGCTTTCGCTGTTTCCCATAGATTTTGTTTTGTTCTGTGTTCATTTTCATTGTTTTCCAGGAAGTTTTTACTTTCTTCCTTGATCTCGTTAGTAACCCGTTCTATTTAGCCTCCAAGTGTTTGAATGTTTTTGTGTGTTTTTATTGTAATTGATTTCTAGTTTCATACCACTGTTATCTGAGAAGGTGCTTGATATGATTTCAATCTTCTTCAATTTGTAGAGTCTTGCTTTGTGTCCTAACATGTGGTCTATCTTTGAGAATGTCCTATGTGCACTTGAGCAGAATGTATATTCTGCAGCTTTGGGGTGAAATGTTCTGTAACTATCATTAATGTCCAACTGGTCTAGTTTGTCTGGTAAGGACTGTATGTCCTTGTTAATTTTTTGTCTATAAGGTCTATCCAGTGGTGTCAGTGGCGTGTTAAAGTCATCCACTATGATCGTGTTGGTATTGATCTCTGCCTTGAAGTCCTCCAGAAGTTTTTTAAATATATTTGGTGCTCCCATGTTTGGTGTGTATATATTTACCAGGGTTATATCCTCCTGTTGGATTGGTCCTTTAATATTATGTAGCCACCTTCTCTCTTATTATGGCCCTCGTTTTGAAGTTTATCTTGTCAGATATGAGTATTGCTACCCCAGCTATTTTTTTCTTGTCCATTTGTTTGGAAAAAATTTTTCCTTCCCTTCACTTTCAACCTGTGTGAATGTTTATTGTGGGGTGGGTCTCTTGTAGACAGCATATATATGAGACATGTTTTCTTATCCAATCAGCTACCTTATGTCTTTTGATTGGAGCATTTAAGCCATTTACATTTAAGATAATTATTGATAGACAGTTATTAGTTGCCATTTTTATTTTATGCCTGTGTTCCTCTCTCTCTGTTTCTTCTTCTTCTTACAATAGTCCCTTCAGCATTTCTTGCAGTGCTGGTTTGGTGGTGGTAAATTTCTTTAGTTTTTTTTTTATCCATGAAGCTGTTTATTTCTCCTTCAATTTTGAATGGTAGCCTTGCTGGATAGAGATGCTTTGGTTTCATACCCTTGCCTTGCATTACTTTGTGCACTTCATGCCACTCCCTTCTGGCTTGTACTGTTTCTATTGAGAAATCAGCTGACAGTTTAATGGAAGCTCCCTTGTAGGTAACTTTGTGTCTCTCTGTTGCTTCCATTAAGTTTCTTTCTTTGTCTTTAATGTTTGCCATTTTTATTATGATGTGTCTAGCCGTGCATCTTCTGGGGTTTGTCTTGCTTGGAAGTCTTTGTGTTTCCTGGACTTGTGTGACTTTTTCCTTCACCAATTTAGGGAAGTTTTCTGTCATTATTTCTTCAGACAGGTTCTCTATTGCTTTCTCTGATTCTTCTTCTGGTACTCTTATAATGTGAATGTTGTTACATTTTGATTGTCCCACAGTTCCCTTAAACTCTCCTCCTGCTTTTTAAACTTTTTTTCCATTTGCTGCTCTATTTGGGTGTTATTCTCTACTTTGTCTTCTAAATCGCTGTTTTGGTCTTCGGCTTCTTCTAATCTATTATTGCACCCTTCTAAGATATTTTTTGTAACATCTATGTCGTTCTTTATTTCCTCTTGATTTTTCATGCATAGCTTCTACCTCTTTATGCATAGCTTCTACCTTTTTTTTTTTTTAAGCTGAAGTAGTTCCCAGTGAGCTCTTCATATTTCTTATTAAATTGCTTGTAGTTCTCACCAAATTGTTTGAGCACTCTTAAAATCATTGCTTTGAATTATTTATCTGACAAGTTGCTTTCTTCCATTTCCTGTAGTTCCTTTTCTGGTTATTCCTCTTTTTCTTTCCTTTGGGTGTTGTTTCTTTGTCTCCCCATTTTAGCCCCCTGGTTGCTCTAGACCCAGTGAGGAATGTTTGGATGTGTAAGCAGCTGCTCACTGTATATCATATAGGGATGCTGTGCCTCCCAGACTGTTATGTTGTGTGTCGTCTCTTACCTGCTGTGTATCCTGGAGGATTGGCTACTGGGGGCTGGTATTGGTGTGTCCTGGTAGGTGTTGCTGATGAATTGTGTGGGCCCCTCTGGAGTTCTGTTCCATGCTGATCATTGGTGCCACCTGTAGCTGTATAGCTCAAGCCCTGCTGGAGCCACACTCCCTGTCCACACCATGGGCAGCTGGGTCGCACAGACCCTTCTGAAGCCCTGCTCCTCACTGGTCCCATGAGCAGCTGTATCGCACAGGACCCACTGGAGCCCAGATTCCCTGCTGATCTTGTGGGAAGCTGGGTTGTACAGGTCCCTATGAAACGCCGGCTCCTCACAGGTCCCATAGGGAGCTGGATCTCACAGGCCGCTCTGGAGCCCTGGTTTCTCACTGCTCTTATGGGCCGCTGGGTCACACAGGTCCCTCAGAAGTGCTGGCTCCCCACTGCTCTTGTGGGTTGTTTGGTCACACAGGTCCCTCTGGAGCCCTGGCTCTCCACTGCTCTTGTGGGCAGCTGGGTTGCACAAGCCCTTATGGAACCCCAGATCCTGATGCTGGTGTTTGGGGAGCACTGCTGCCCAGTGGGGCTCAACTCCTGCTCAGCCTTTGTTGTAGTTTTTGGGAATGGGTCTCATCTGCTGATCTGTGCTTCTGTTGCTTGGGGATGGATGTCTGATCCTCAGCCTCTGTGGCTGGGGGTATATCTCGACTCTGAATAGGCTGCTACTGTGGGGGATGGTACTGGGCTCTGAGCCATTTGTGGTTTCTGCAGCAGGCACCTTGACAGCTCTGCTACTGTGCACTGGTCTGTGTTGACACAAGGGCTCCACTGGTCTGACAGTGCCAGGTGCACTGGTGGGCTCAGGTTGCTGGGCCCTAGCCACTCCCACTGCCTCCTCCCAGGAAAGACCCGGGATCTTCCAAAATGGTGGGACCTCTCCAGGGCACAGGGAGAAGCACCCTGAAGAGCTGCTTACCATGGTAGCCAGCTGCTCCCTGTCCACAGCACAAGAACCTTTTGCTCCACATCTCTGCACTGCATGAGTTTGGTCGTCCACCTTCATGTCCACTCACACTCTCTTACACACTAGCTCACTCTCTCACGCACTTACCCTCCCTCAGGTCCTGCCTGCCTCCATATTCCCCCTATGCCTTATCTACTCTATAGTTTTTGATTAGAGCATTTAATCATTTTACATTTAAGGCGATTATTGATAGGTACTTATTTTTTGCCAATTTTATTATTTTATTTCTGTGTTCCTCTCTATACATATTTATTCTCATTATTCTTGTTCTTACAGCTGTCCCTTTATTATTTCTTGCATTGCAAATTCTGTGGCTATGAAATCTGTTAGCTTTTGTCTTTTTTATTTTTTGGTCTAGGGAGCTCTGTATCATCTTCAAGTTTGAATGATAGACAGCCTTGCTGAATATAATAATCTTTGTTTTAAGTCCTTGCTTTTCATTACTTTAAATACTTCATGCCATTCCCTTCTATCCTATTATGTTTCTGTTAAAAAATCAGCTGACAGTTGCCCTTAAGATTCTTTATTTGTCTTTAATTGTTTGCCCTTTTAATTTTACTGTGCCTTAGAGTGGGTCTCTTTGTCTTCATTTTGATTGGTATCTTCTGTGCTTCTTGAACTTGTGTGGCTTTTTTCTTCACCAGTTTAGGAGAGTTTTCTCTCATTATTTCTTCAAACCAGTTCTCTATCCCTTGCTCACTTTCTTCTCCCTCTGGTAACCCTATGATGCAGATGTTCTTTCATTTCATATAGTCCCAAATGTCCCATATACTGTCCTTATGCTATTTAAACATTTTTTTCTTTATTGATTTTAGAAAGAGAAGAAGAGAGAGGGAGAGAGAGTTAGAAATAATGATGAGAAAGAACATCAATTGACCACCTCCTGCATGCCTTCCACTGGGGATATGGCCCACAACTTGGGCTTGTGCCCTGACCGTGAATCGAACTGGTGACCTCTTGGTGCATGGTTCGACTGTCAACCACTGAGCCACACCGGCCAGGTATCCTTGTGCTTTTTCAGAACTTATTTTTCTTTTTGCCATTCTGATTGAGTATTTTATTTTCTACCTTGTCTTCTGATTCACTTATTTCATCCTCTGCCTCTTTTAATTCCTTCGAGAGGTTTTATGAAGACAGATATAGTATTCTTCATTTCTGCCTGGTTCTTATTTATAATTTCTATATAATATTTATTTTGATGTAGCTTCCGCTAAGTTCCTTGTAGTTCCCATTAAGTTATTTGTAGCTTTTATTTAGTTACTTAAGCATCTTTATAACCATTACTCTGAGCTTTATGTCTAATAATTTGCTTTAGGTCTTTTACTGGTGATTCCTACTTTTTTTCAAATATTTGGAGCTTGTTCTTTTTGTCTTCGCATTTTAGTTATCTCTTTCTGTTTTTATCTATGTATTAGATATACTTGATATGACACCCAGCCTTTGTGGGATGGACTTTTGTAGTAAATGGCCTGTGGGATGCAGTGGTGTGGTTTTCTTCTACTATTGAGCTGTATGTTCTAGGCATGATCCTTTTGTGTGTTATTTGGGCTCTCCTGTTGTACTTTGGTCTGGATTGTTATTGTTCCACTTGTTGATGGGTTATCTTTTCAGGCTGGCTAAATTTGAGGCTCAGCCACTACCATGACATGTGAGCTGTTGTACAGGTGCTGACAGGACAGAACAAAACAAACCAAGCAAAGAGGAAACACACAGGAACATACAAAATATTCCAACAATAACAGTGAAAACTACAACAACAGAAAAGAGAATTAAGAAAAAGAAAAAGAAAAGAGAACACAAATTATTTCTTAAAAAGAAAGAGAAAAATAATAATGCTGCTAATAGTAAAACGAACAGGATACTGGAAGAGAAAAAGGACCAAAAACATATTCTGAAAGGATATAAGTGATAGCAATAAGAGTAGAGAGTAGAAAAAGGAAAATGGTAAAAAAAAAAAAAAAAAAAAAAAAAAAAGACAAGAAAACAGGGATAGAAAGAATAGTTATGCCAGTTATGCCAATGGTAAACAGAAGAGAGTGAAATGTAAAGCAAAAGAAATAATGGAAAAGAACAAGGGGGACATCTAGTTGGTGTTCCTCAGTGGTTGAGCATCAACCCATGCACCAAGAGGTCACTGATTCTATTCCCTATCAGGGCACATACCCAGTTTGTGGGTCAAATCCCCATTGTGGGGCATTCAGGAGGCAGCCAATCAATGTTCTCTCCCATCAATGTTTCTATCTCTCTCTCCCTCTCCCTTCTACTTTCTCTAAAATCAATAAAGAAAAAAAAAGAACAAGGGGAAAGAACAAAAAAAGATAGTGTAAGGAAAGAAAGAGGACCACTAAGAGATATGAATCAACTGAGAACAATAGCAAAAATCTTAATAATAATGATGATGAAAATTATAATAATAATATTAAAGCAGAAAAATGTATAAAATAGTTAAAAAGTACTAAAAACAAAACAAAAAATGTAAAAAAAAAATCAAAACAGGCAAGTGAAGTTCATCTTGGGAGCTTATATTGTCTGAGGCTCAGTGTTTTCTGTGATGATTTCAAGCCTCCTGGTAGGTACTGTTTTTTTATGTTTTGTTTTTAATTTAATTTAATTTTTATTTTTTATTAATTTATTTTTGTTACAGATGTTTCTCCTTTTTCCCCCATTGACACCTTCCTCCCCACCCCCCCACCCTGTTTCAGCTTTGTTGTCTATGTCCATCAGTGATGCATACATGCACATAAGTTCTGCAGTTTATCTCTTCCCTCACCCCCACCCTTCTTCTGAGGGTTGTCAGTCTGTACCCTACTTCCACATCTCTGGGTCTACCCTGTTCCACTGACTATTATGTTCATTATATTCCACAAATAAGTGAGATCATGTGATATTTGTCTTTCTCTGCTTGGCTTGTTTCACTTAGGATAATACTCTCCAGGTCCCTCCATGTCATCTCAAAGGATAAGAGATCTTGCTTATAGTTGCATAGTACTCCATTGTGTATATGTACCACAGCTTTTTTTAGGTACTGTTTTTGTTAGCCAATGTCAGGAGCTGTCCAAGTTTGGCTCTCAGCATCCTGTTGTAGCTGTAATCATTCTGAGGCTCTCTGTGTGTAGCTTCCATTTGTCAACTATTCTGCCTTGCCATTGAGGTTGCCTGTTCTTCCTCCGGTGTCTTCTGAATAGGGTCTTTAAGGTGCAGCCAGGGTAGCATATCTAAGGTTAATGGACCCCCTACTTAGAGATTTCACTCTCAGGCACTCAATGAGGGGAAATTAATCTCTGCTTAAACTCCTCAGTCTCTACCTCTTCTTCCAACTCTAGTTCCTCCTAAGATGGCCTGGTGCAGTTTCTGGTTGGATGCAGCATGCTGCTATTTCTGCAGTAGAAGTTTCAGCTGCCCTGGGCTTACTGGGATTGATCAAAAGAGTTTCAGTTGAGCATGTTGCCTACCTAGCCCACAGCAGGGGGGAAAAACATTTCCTCCTGGGGCCAGACAACAGACTTTAAGGGTCTTATTCTTGGTATGCCCTCCTCTGAGTTGTTCTACCTATCCCCACTGAATTGTACCCAGTGGGGTTATCTAGCCTTCAGAGAGCTGATCCACACATTTTCCTGTTGAGGGTCAGGTTTCCAGCCTGTAGAAGGGGTAGATATGCTCCACCCTTCTTTCTCAGTACTGGCTGGCAAAACTCACTGGGTGCTTGGTTTGGCTTTCCCACAACGCAGTCTCAAAGCCCAGGTCTGTCTCCCCAGCACAAGCCTTCCCAGGGGGATGCCCTGGGATGCCATCCATGAATAAAAACAAGCAACAATAAAAAACCCTGCTTTGTGAAGGCTCTAGTTCTCCTCACAACAGGTCTATGCAAAAGGGCTTACAAAGTCAGCCCCATGCAGCTGGTCTCAGTAAAGCCAGTTTGAGGGTTTCAGCTCTGCTCATGCTCCCAACTCTCGTCAGTGCATACCAAAAAGCCCTGATTGGCCCCGCCACCAGCAACACAGATCAGAGCAACCTGTGTGCTCCACAGTTGGGAGGAGGGGTCCTAAACCCACTCTGGAGGTCAGATAGTCCTCTGCAGCTTCCCCATGCCACACAGGCCAGTTGCTATCCGGGGCTCTGTACAATGCCTTTCAGGAAAAGAGGGTCCCTGTAAGTCACTGTTGGTTGCAGCCCTCAGGTCCCTTTCTATTCTGGAGCCATGCCATGGTGGAGCCTTTCCAGCAGTTATATCCTGGGGTAAATATCTCCCACTATGGCTGCCGCCATTAGGCACACTCTTTCACTGGGATGGTATGAACCCTGCCTCTCAGGCAAATCTTATTTCCCTGAATCCCTCTGCCCAACGTTGTTTGGGATCTCCTAGTCTCTGCTTTTCAGGGATTGGGATTCCTGCATGGGGATGCAAGTCCACACTCCCATGGGGAGGGAGCTTTGCAGCCAATATCACTCAGGCCTCTCAGCTGAGCACCAGCTCCAAGGGAGTTTCCTCTTTGCGGAGTTCCTCCCTATTCCAGTCTCTACATTGTTTCTTCAGTGTTCATTAGAGAAAATATGTCCAATCAGCTACACTTCTCTTGCTTTTTCAAGTTGACCAAACTGTATTTTAGCTGTAAATCTGTTTCATCCTGGGAACTCAGCCTCTTGTTACACCTCAGCCATTTCAAGCTTTCTTTTTTTGGAATAGTTTGAGAAGGATAAATGTTAGTTCTTATTTAGTTCTTATTTAAATGTTTGGTAAAACTCACCTGTGAATCCATCAGGTCCAGGACTTTTGCTTGCTGGAAGTTTTGTTTGTTTGTGTGTTTTTTGTTCTTTTTTAAAATCCTCACCTGAGGATTTTTTTTACATTTATCTTCAGACAGAATGGGAGGGAGAGAGAGAGAGAGAAACATCAATGTGAGAGAGACACACCGATTGGTTGCCAGTGGCATGACTCCAACTGGGACCAAGGAGTAAACGCAACCGAGGTATGTGCCCTTGGCTCGATTTGAGCCCGGGACTCTTTAGTCTGCAGGCCAACGTTCTAACCACTTAGCCAAACCAGCCATGGCTGTTTTTTTATTTTTTTTATTGCTGCTTCAATTTTATATATTTGTTATTGGCTTATTCAGATTTTCTGATTCCTTCTGATCTAATTTTGGAAAATTGTATGTTTCTGGTAATTTGTCTATTTTGTTCAACTTGTCCTATTTGTTAGTATAGAGTTTTTCATAGTATTTTCTTACAATTATTTATATTTCTGTGGTGTCAGTTGTTAATTTGCCTCTCTCATTTCAGATTTTATTTATTTTTGTCCTTTCTTTTTGTTTCTTGCTGAGTCTGGCTAGTTTCATCAATCTTGTTTATCTTTTCAAAGAACCATCTCTTGGTTTCTTTGATCTTTTGTGTTGTTTTCTTATTCTCCATGTCATTTCACTCTGCTCTGACCTTTATTATTTCCTTCCTTCTACTTACTCTGGGTTTTCTTCTTGTTGTCATTTTAAGTCTTTTACTTGTAAGGTTGTATCATTTGAGCTTTGGGGATTTTTTTGTTTTTGTTTTTGTTTTGTATTGTTTTGTTTTTGAGGTAGGACTGTAATGCTGTAAACTTTCCTTGTAAGATAGTTTTATCTATGTCCCATAGATTTTAGATTGTGTGTTCATTTTCATTTGTTTCAAGGACGTTTTTTATTTCTTCCTTAATCTCATTGGTAACCTATTTATTGTTTAATAGCATGTTATTTAGCCTCACTATGTTTGAATTTTTTTTATTGTAGTTGATTTCTATTTTCATGCCATTGTGATCTGAAAAGATGCTTCATATGATTTCAATCTTCTTGAACTTGTAGATATTTATTTTGTGTCCTAATATGTGGTCTGTCTTTGGGGATGTCCCTTGTGCACTTGAGAAGAATGTACATTCTGCAACTTTGAGGTGAAATGTTCTATAAATATCAGTTGAATCCATCTGATCTAGTGTGCCATTTAGGGTCTCTGTTTCCTTGTTGACTTTTTGTCTAGAAGATCTATCCAGTGATGTCAACAGAGTGTTAAAGTCCCCTACTATGATTATATTGCAGTCTCTCCTTCCTCTAATGTCCTCCAGGAATTTTAAAATAGATTTAGGTGTTCTTGTTGGGTTAACATATGTTTACTAGTGTTATAGTCTCTTTTTGGATAGATCCATTTAGTATTATGAAGCACTCTTCTTTGTCTTTTTATGGCCTTTTTTGAAACCTATTTTGTCAGACATAGTATTGCTATCCTCTCTTTTCTATTTCCATTTGCATGGAAAGTATTTTTTCATCTCTTCACTTTCATTATTTCTTAGTCTTTTGTTCTGAGCTTCTTTTCTTGTAGACAGCAAATGTAAGTGTTAAGTTTTCTTATCCATTCAAGTATCCTATATCCATTTTTTAATTATTTTTTGAGAGATATTAAGAGATAGAGAAAGAAAAAGCAAAACATCAATGTGACAAAGAAACATTCCTCACTTGCTTTCAATATGCACCCCGACTGGGGATCAAACCTGCAACTTGCATAAGTGTCCTGACTGTGAATCAAATCAGCAACCCTTTGGTGCATGGGACAATGCTCAACAAACTGAGCCACACAATCCAGGTCTACCTTGTCGTTTTCAAAAATATTTTATTCTTTATTGATTTTAGAGAGAGAGGAAGGGGGAAAGAGAGAGATAGAAACACCAATGAGAGAGAACATCAATTGGCTGCCTCCTGCAGGCCCACAACCTGGGCTTGTGCCCTGACCAAAAATCAAACTGGCGACATCTTGGTGCATGGGTTGATGCTCAAACACTGAGCCACACCAGACAGGCTACCCTATGTCTTTTGATTGGAGTATTTGATCTATTTACATTTAATGTTATTATTGATAGATACTTATTAATTACCATTTTAATTCTTTATGTCTATGTTCCTATATATCTGTCTATTTATTCTATTTACAACAGTTCCTTTACCATTTCTTGCAATGCTGGTTTGGTGGTAATAACCTCCTTTTGCCTTTTTTTTGTCTGGTAAGCTCTTTCTTTCACCTTCAGTTTTGATAACCTTGTTGGATAGTCATATGTTCTGATCCTTGTGTTTCATTACTTTGAATACTGCATGCCATTTTTTTCTAGCCTGTAGTGTTCTTGTTGAGAATTCAGCTGACAGCCTTATGGGAGGTGCCTTTTAGGTAACTGACTGTGTCTGTCTTGCTGCACTTCAGATTCTCTCTTTGCCTTTAATGTTTGCCATTTTAATTATGATGTTTCTTTGTGTGGGTCTCTTGTGTTCATTTGGATTTGGACTCTCTGTGCTTCCTGACCCTGTGTGAAGTTTTCCTTCACCAGATTAGGGAATATTTTGTCATAACTTCTTCAATAGGTTATGTATCCTTTCTCATTTTTTTCTCTCGTTGGTACCCCTATGATGTGGATGTTGTTCAGTTTCATAATGACCCAATGTTCCCTTATACTGTCATCATTTTTTTTAAATCCTCACCTGAAGTTATTTTTCCATTATCCAGATAGAGTGGAAGAAAGAGAGAGAGAGAGAGAGAGAGAGAGAGAGAGAGAGAGAGAGAGAGAGAGATGAGAGGGACACATCAATTTGTTGCCTCCTGCATGACCCCAACCAGGGCTGAGAACTGAACTTCAACCAAGGTATGTGCCCTTGACTGGAATGAGACCCATGACCCTTTGGTCTATGGGCTGACGCTTTAATCACTGAAACAGATTTTCTAGGGCTATACTGTCATCATTCTTAAGTGTTTTTTTTCTTTTTACTTATCTAATTGAGTGTTTTTTTCTACCTTGTCTTCCACTGTTGACTCAATCTTCTGTCTCATCCAGCCTGTGTTTATTGTTGTTGTTATTGTTGCTAGTCCCTACCCAAGGATATCTTTTCCATTGATTGTTAGAGGCAGAAGAAGGGGTAGGGGGGGCGGGAGAGAGATAGAAACATCAATGTGAGACACATTGATTTGTTGCCTTCTGAATGTGCCTCGACTGCCATCAGGGATTGAAACTGCAATCCAGGTATGTGCCCTAGACCACGAATTGCACCAGCTGGGCATTCAAGAGGAAAATGGTCCCCGTCCTAGAGCCACACAACTCAGTCTGTCTAGTATTCTGCCTGGATCATGTGGAGAGTTCAAGTTTGGCAGGGTGGGCTGTAATGAGTCAAGAGGGTGTGACTAGTGGATTTCCCATGATAGGGAGGCTCTGCTCAGGCTAGAAGGAAAGTGAGGTGAACACACAACCCAGTTCCTGACACCCTCTGACTCTTCTGGGATCTCTAAGCTCTGGGCCTAAGTACTTGACTCTTCCATAGGGCATGAGCTACATAGAGCATTTGACAGGGTGTTTGGAGGGGGGGCTATTGCATTGTCTCAGGCTTATTTCATCAGGAGGGGAGTGCCCTTCTCAAGAAAAATGGCATTTATGGTGTAGAAGTTGGACTTAGCACAGGGATCCTGGCAGTTTTCCATCCAGCTCTCTCCCCTGAGCCAGAAACCAAGTCTCCTCACATGCCTCCAGTTTGAACCACCCACCTTCTGCCAGAGAACAAGTTGAATGACTTCAAATGATTGTTTTTTGTGTTGGCCTTTTAAGAGGGTGTTTAGGTTTCTAGCCAATTCCCATCTCTCCATGGTGAACAAAACCCTCACTGAATTTCACAGTCAGATATTATGAGGGTGTCTCTTCCTATCTCTGGTGCTTTGGGCTGGTGGCTTCTATAAGTCCTTGTTTATAAGATTTCTATTGAGCTAATATTCATTTGTTTTTTCATGTTGATTATTTTATATTTTAATTGTAATTCCAGTTTTGACCTGGGAAGAGGTGAGTGTAACTTCCACCTGTTTTACTGCCATCTTCTCATTGGCTTATTATTAAAAGAAATAGTCAGTTTAGAGCCTCTCTGACCATACATTGATATAATTTCTGTTCAGTTTAATAATTTACTTTAGTAAGTATAAAATTACAAAGTCAGTGTTAGTTGACAAAAAAAAGAGAAATTAATTGCAAATTTAAAAATTAAGAGAAGGAAGCAGAGTTAACACATTACTACTAGCATTTCCATAGTCATCATACAATATACCATATACAGCCACCCTTCGTCACTTTGCACTTTGACTTTTTGGCTTCACTCTATTGCGGATTCTGCTACATGCACATTTCATTCATTTCCATATTTACTTACCACCACCTTATGAGGCAGTTGTTATTGTGACTGTTTTACAGAAGTGGATACTGATTCAGATACATCAGTCAATTTCTAAAATAAAAAAACAGTCTAAATCCATATTTAACTATTTTACCAAGCTCATCATTATTATTTTATTAAATAAGTATTAGACATTTTTAAAATTTTAGAACAATTATTAATGTACATGTAGCATGGCTGATGTAGCTCAGTGGTTGAGCATCAATCCATGCACCAAGAGGTTGTTGGTTTGGTACCCAGCTAGTGTACATGCCCAGGTTATGAGCAAAATCCACAGTGGGGGCTGTACAGGAGGTGGCCAATGGATGTTCTCTATCATTGAAGTTTCTCTCCCTCTCTCCCTCCCTCTCTCTCTAAAATCAATAAAGAAAAAAAAATTTTCTAAATAATGCACTTGTAGATTTTAGTAAATGCAGTGGTAACATATGACTTCTTTTTATTTTTTCTATTTACTTATTACAAAGGATAACTATTAAATAAAAAATTAAAATAATACTTGAAATATCTGAGAGCCTGCACAGAACATAAAAACTGGTTAAAACATATAAAATATGTTAGTTTACTACCCTGCTGGGAAAGTTTTAAACATTATTATCAATGTTAATATTATTATATCATTTGAAATAACAATATATTTTGTTACCTTGTAGCTAGCAATTATACTTGACAAGCTGAACAGATAAAGGTTGACCTAATCAATATGCCAGATTATTAAATATCAAGAGATTATTTTCACATTAGTTGTTAATAGAAACAAAAACACATTGAAACTATAACACAAAGTACAAAGTAAACTGATCTCTATGAAAATGTTAGGAATACTCTTAATTGCATTAAGTAGAATAATAAGGAAATTTATAACAAATGTTAAAGTTATCTATATAAGAAAATCAGTATATGTAAGGGAAGAAGACACTGAAAATAATCCAATATTTAGAATATATTTTATCATTTTGAAAGTATTATCATTATAATTATTTTTGTCTGGAGAACTGAAAATACATTCTATTTTGCAATTGTTACTATATATTTCCTCATTGCTAACATAATTCTGAGTTTCATGCCATCTTATTAAGGGGAATTTAGACATTTTGGAATGAAATTTAATCCCTTTGATTTCTAAGAGAGCAATTAACCAAGTTTTGGAGGCCACTTGCTCATTAATGATAAACCATCTATAATCAAATTATAGAATAAGAAATTATTGGCAGTCAGACAACACTGCATTGAGTAATTTATAACAGTTGCCTTCTAATTGGGCTGTTATGATTTATTAATCCATCAGAAATCTCAGCTGCCTCATAAACAGTAGCTGTGTAGCAGTGAATCGCAAAGAGAACTTGAACTTTTTGAGGGTCTTGAACTGAAATTTCTTTTCACATAAGTGGCCTAATTAAATTTCAATGACCTGGAAATCAAAGCTTTCTAGGCTTTTACTTTATACAAGTACAATTTTGCTTATTTTATTATTTTTCCTCTTAAGTGTTACAAGTGTGTATCAGATCACATATCTTGAAATATTTAGAGCTCCTGATTTATCAGAATAAAATTATTTGCTTTATTTAAAATAAACTTTATTGATGAAGTTCACTTGTGCTCTACCTTACTATTAATTGTTCATTACTATTTTTGTAGTTAACTATATTAAAAATAATAGAAACAATGTTTTTTAAAAAGTGTGTGAGGTTGAGACAGAGATGGCAGCAGAGTGAATGGAAGCTACAGAGACCATCTCCCAGGACCAAACTGAAATTACAACTGAAATAAAGACAAAATATCAGGAACATCCAACTGAGGAACAGCCGAAGGAGAGCCAGTGCAACCAGGGACAGAGAAGACACCAAATCAAGCCTGGTAAGAACTGCAGAGGCATGAGGGGGTAGGCTGGGGGCTCACAGACAGCAACAAGGGCTGTATAACCAGATTGTGCTTCTGGCTGAGAAAGCAGAGGTTTTAAAAAGCACTAAATAAGCTGCAGCCACTCACCTTGGGCTCTGGCAGAAGGAGGGAGGACTGAACAGGAAATGTGTGGAGACAGTCTGGGGATCCTGGTTCAGGAGAGAGCTGAGAGCTGGATAGGAGGGCACCAGGAGTCTTGGACTGAATCACTCCCTGACAGGACAGTAGTCATATTACTCAAAGAGCCCCTTCCCAGAGCGCTGGGAATAAACAACAGCCCCTCTAGCAGAAATCCAACACCACCAGGCCAGGCCAAAGAAATGCAAATTGAGGATCATTAACATCTAAAGTCTGATAGCCAGCAAGTGCTCCACCCTCTGGAAATCATCTTACAACTGAGAGATTTTTCATTCATCTGGAGGACTACTAATCTAGACACATCAATTTGCTGAAACTAATAGCCACCAGGCAAAAAGCGAGAGGAAAACTGAACTTTTCCTTGGCTTACAAATCTACCCAGGAAAGTAAGACTTGACAGTGGTGTTTAACATGGGTCCTCCAACACTCATTGAGACCCAGTAGAGGGAGCCACAACCAGCTAAACGTCAACACCCATGGGAAAAATTTGGCAGGCTCCAAAACCCACTGAGACAGCCAAAATGGTGAAACAAAGAAACAAATCCCAAATGAAAGGACAAAATAATTTGACAGGAGAAGAAATAAATGAAATGGAATTTAAAAAGATATCAGAGGGAGAGTTCAGAATAATAATCATGAGGAAGATCAACAGCATGTGTAGACATAAAAGGGCATTGAAAATCAACCAGTTGGAAATGAAGAATGACATACCAGAAATAAAAAAAAACACATTGGAAGGAATAACCAGCAGAGCAGAGGAGGCTGAGGACCAAATCAGTGAATTAAAAAACAGGATAGAAAAAAATCACCCAATCAGAAAACAGTTAAAAAACAGGAAGACAGCCTAAGAGAACTGTGGGACAAAATGCAATGTAACAACATCGGCATAATAGGTGTGCCAGAGGACTAAGAAAATGAGCATGAGTTAGATAATGTATTTGAATAAATAGTGACAGAAAGCTTCTTTAACTTTGTGAAGGAAAAGACATAAAAGGTCAAGAAGCACAGAGACCTCAAGTAGAAGAAACCAAAGAGGCCCATATCAAGACACATAATAATTAAAATGCCAAAAAATAAGACAAAGAGAGAATAGTAAAGGCAGCAAGAGATAAGCAACAGGTTACCTACAAAGGAACCCCCATAAGGCTATCATCTGACTTCTCAACAGAAACACTACAGGCCAGAAGGGAATGGCATGAAGTAATCAATGTCATGAAAAACAAGGATCTGAATCCAAGACAACTCAATCTAGCAAGGCTATCATTCAAAATAGGAGGTGAAATAAAGAGTTTTCCAGACCAAAAAAAAAAAAAAAGGCTAAAAGAATATATTAGTACAAAACCAGCACTCCAACAAATGTGAATGGACTGCTGTAATGAGAAGAAAAAAAAACATAACAAACAAAAATTACAATAAATAAATACATATCATTAATAACTTTATATAAAAATGGAATAGCCCTGGCCGGTTTGGCTCAGCGGTTGGAGCGTTGGCCTGCGGTCTGGAGAGACACGGGTTCGATTCCCACTAAGGGCATGTGCCTCGGTTGCAGTTTGTCCCCGGCCCTGGTTGGTCGTGCGGGTGGCGGCCACTCGATGTGTCCCTTTCACATTGGTGTTTCTCTCTCTCTCTCTCTCCCTTCCACTCTATCTGAACAAACAAACAAAAAAAAATGGAATAAATGCTCTGATCAAAAGACACAGATTAGCTGAGTGGATAAGAAAGCATGACTCACATATCTGTTGTTTACAAGAGACTCACCTCACAACAAAAGACTCACATAGGTTGAAAATAAAAGGAAGGAAGAAAATTTTCCAAGCAAGTGGAAAGGAAAACAACAACAACAAAAAAATTGGCATGGTAATACACATATCAGATAAAATAGACTTTAAAATGAAGGCCATAACTAGAGACAAAGAAGGCCACTACATAATACTTAAATGATCTATACAACAGGAGGATATAACCTTGGTAAACATATATGCACCTAACATAGGAGCACCAAAATGAAAACAAACAAAAAAACAACTTCAGGAGGACATCAAAGGAGAAATCGACAGCAATAAAATCATAGCAGGGGACTTCAACACCCCCTTGATATCACGGGATAGATCCTCTAGACAAAAAATTAACAAGGAAACAGAGACTCTAAATGATGCTCTAGATCAAATGGATTTAATGGATATCTACAGAGAAGTACGCCCCAAAACTGCAGAATTCACATTCTTCTCAAGTGTACAAGGGACATTCTCAAAGATAGACCACATGTTAGGACACAACTCAGTCTCTACAAGTTCAAGAAGATTGAAATCATATCAAGTACCTTGCCAGATCACAATGGCAAGAAACTACAAATCAATTAAAACAAAAACACACAACAACATTCAAACACATGGAGACTAAATAACATGTTATTAAACAATGGATGGGTTACCAAGGAGATCAAGAAAGAACTTAAAAACTTCCTGGAAACCAATGAAATTGAACACATAACAACACAAAATCTATAGGACACAGAGAAAGCAGTCCTGAGAGGGAAGTTCATAGCACTACAGGCCTACCTGAAGAAACAAGAACAATTCCTAATTGACTTTCTAACTTTAAAACTTAAATATCTAGAAAGTAACAAAAACAAAAACCCAGAGCAAGTTGAAGGAAAGAAGCAGTAAAGATCAAAGCAGAAATAAATGAAGTGGAAACTAATAATAATAATAATAATAATAATAATAATAATAATCAAAACATCAATGAAACAAAGAGCTGGTTCTTTAAAAAGATAAACAAGATTAATGGACCCTTAGCCAGACTCACCAAGAAATAAAAAAAGAGGACCTAAATAAACAAAATCACAAATGAAAGAGGAGAAGTAACTACTGATAGCACAGAAATACAAAGGACCATTAACAAATACTATGAACAGTTATATGCCAACAAATTGGACAATCTAAGCCAAATGGACAAATTTCAAGAAACATACAGTCTCTTAAAACTGAACCAGGAAGAGATAGAAAACTTGAACTGACCGATAACAACAAAGGAAATTGAAGATGTAATCAAGAAACTCCCAGCAAACAAAAGCCCAGGCCCTGAGGGCTTCACAGGAGAGTTTTACCAAACATTCAAAGATCTAACACCCATTCTCTTCAAACTACTCCAAAAAATGCAGGAAGAGGAAGACTTTCAATCTCATTTTTTGAGGCCAACTTAATTCTAATTCCAAAACTGGATAAAGACAGTACAAAGAGAGAAAACTCCAGGTCACTATCCCTGATGAAAATAGATGTCAAAACTTTTATCAAAATATTAACAAATTGCATCCAGCAATAGCAAAAAAAATATTCTCTGTGACCAACTGGGATTCATCCCAGGGATACAAGACTGATAAAACATTTGCAAATCAATAAATGTGATACACCATGTAAGCAAAATGAAGGATAAAGACAAAATGATCATACAATAAATGCTGAACAAGCATTTGACAAAATTCAGCACTCATTTCTGATAACAACAACAACAACAACAAACTCTCAGCAATGTGGGAATAGAGGCATCATATCTCAACATAATAAAGGCCATTTATGAAAAACCTATAGCCAACATTATACTCAATAGGCAGAAACTAAGAGCATTTCCTTTAAGAACAGGAACAAGACTGGGATGCCCACTTTTGCCACTCTAATTTAACATATTATTGGAAGTCTTAGCCACAGCAATTAGACAAGAAGGAAAAATAAAAGGGATCCAAATAGGACAGGAGGAAGTGAAACTGTCATTATTTGCAGATGACGTTATATTGTACATAGAAAACCCTAAAGACTCCATCAAAAATCTACTAGAGCTAATACATGAATTTTGCAAATGAGCAGGATACAAAATGAACATCAAGAAATCAATGGCATTCTTATACACTATCAATGAACTCACTGAAAGATAAACTAAAAAAACAATGCCATTTACCAATGCAGCAAAAACAAACAAACAAACAACAACAACAACAAAAAACTAAGATACCTAGGAATAAACTTAACCAAAGAAGTAAAGTACCTGTTCTCAGAAAACTACAGGACATTGAAAAAAGAAATGGAGGAAGATATAAAACAGTGGAAGCATATATCATATCCATGGATTGGAAGAATCAACATCATTAAAATGTCCATGCTACACAAAGCAATCTACAGATTCAGTGCAATCCCTATTAAAATACCAATGACATATTTCACAGCTCTAGAACAAATACTCCAAAAGTTTATATGGAACCAAAGAGGACTCTGAATAGCCACAGCAATCTTGAAAAAGAAGAACAAAGTAGGAGGGATCACAATATAGGATATCAGATTATACTACAAAGCCATAATAATCAAAACAGACTGGTACTTCCACAAGAACAGGCATATAGATCAAGGGAACAGAATAGAGAACCCAGAAATTGATCCAAGTCATTATGCTCAATTAATATTTGACAAAGGTGGCACGAGTATACAATGGAATAAAGACAGCTTCTTTAATAAAGGGTGTTGGGAAAATTAGACAGCTACATGCAAAAAATGAAGCTAGACCACCAACTTACACCATACACAAGAAGAAACTCAAAATGGATAAAATACTTAAATGTGAATCCATAAACATCCTAGAAGAAAATGTAGGCAACAAAATTTCAAACATCACACGTAGCAGAATTTTCACTGATACAATGCCCAAGGCAAGAGAAACAAAGTAAAAAAATGAATAAATGGGACTACATCAAACTAAAAAGTTTTTTCACAGCAAAAGAACACGCATCCAAATGAAAAGGGAACCCAGTATATGGGACAGCATAGTTGTCAATGATACATCAGATAAAAGGCCTATTTCCAAAATATATATAGTACTCATAGAGCTCAACCAAAGGAAGACAAAGAATATCATTAAAAAAATGGGCAAAGGACCTAAAGAAACACCTCTCCAAACAGGACATACAAATGACCAAGAGACATATGAAAAAGTGCTTAATATCACTAATCATCAGAGAGATGCAAATTGAAACAACTATGAGGTATCACCTTACACCTGCTAGAATGGCTGCCATCAACAAATCATCAAAAAGAAGTGCTGGAAAGGGTGTGGAGAAAAGTAGACTTTAGTACACTGCTGGTTGGAATGCAGACTGGTGTAGTCACTATGGAAAAAACTATGCTGTTTCCGCAAAAAATTAAAAGTTGAATTGTCATTTGACCCAGTGATCCCACTTCTAGGAATATATCCTAAGAAGGCTGAAACACCAATCAGAAAGAATATATGTACCCTTATGTTCATAGCAGCACTATTTACAGTTGCTAAGATCTGGAAACAGCTCATGTGTCCATCAATAGATGAGTGGATAAAACAGCAGTGGTACATATACCCAATGGAATACTATGCAGCTATAAGAAAGAGTCCTCTTATCCTTTGAGAGGACATTGAGAGACCTGGAAAGTATTATGGTAAGTTAAATTAACCAATCAGAGAAAGACAACTATCACAAAATCTCACTTATTTTGGGAATATGATGAATTATACAAGCTGATGAACAAAATAGACCCAGAGACATAGAAGTAGGGTATGGACTGACAAACCTCAGAAGAGTGGGACGGGGTGAGGGAAGAGATAAACCACAGAACTTGTATGTATGTATTGTAGCCGGTGAATATAGACAACAATGCTGGGTGGTGGTTTTGGGATCTAGAGGAGGGTGTCAATGAGTGAAAAAGGATAAATATCTGTAACAAAAATAAATTAATAAAAATTAAAAGAAATAAATAAGAAGTGTGTGATATTAGGTTGTACACTTGTTATTAAACATTAGTCTGAAAACCATTGCATAAAACCAATCTGGGTTTTGGTGCCTTCTTGACAATAGAGATAAATTTACAATCCCCCCTCCACCACCAACTCCAACATTTTGATTCAGCATGACTGAAGCAGAGTCATTAATATTGTTTTGAAAATTATCTTAGGAGATTCTCATGCATAAGCGTAAGTTAGAAACTTAGTCATGAGTTAAATTTATTTAAGCAATGGCATATTCTTATCTTAAATCTATTTTCATGTGTTTGTTTCTGTACTTTTATTAAGCATTTTCTAAAACTTTTTTACTAAAATTTCCATAATCTGTCTTATTCACAGATTCCATCTGATTTATCAAATTATAACTGAAATAACAATAAAATTGCAATGATTCTAAGAAAGAATCATTTAATGGGAGAATATAATTGCTGCTCTCCATATTATTAATCACACTGGGAGGGAAGTTCTAACAGGGAGAGCATATCTCCTCTTAGTAGTGTAGACATCCATTAAAAGTTTTACCTCTGGCCTGGGTGGTATGGCTCAGTGGTTGAGCATTGACCCATGCACCAAGAGGTTGCTGGTTTGATTCCCAGTCAGGGCACATGCCCAGGTTGTGGGCCAAATCCCCAATGGGGGGCATTCAGGAGGCAGCCAATCGATTTTCTCTCATTGGTGTTTCTATCTCTCTTTCCCTTCTCACTTCCTCTCTCTCTGAAATCAAAAAAGAAAAAAAAAAATTTAAAGTTTTACCTCTGTGGCAGAAATGTCAGCTAATCCTTATGCCCATTTCTCAAACCTTTAATCTATATGAGGTAAAAGGTAAATACTTTTTTTAAAATCCAAGCCTTAGTTGTACCTAAGGGCAAGCAAAGAATTCTGGCTAAATAAACATGTAGATGGGTTGGAATATAAATAAAGTGCCTGGACCTATGACAACTATATTAAAACCTTGTGGGAAAAAATGATAGATTCATAGAAAACCAGTCTGACTGTATTGAGTCAGTGAATCAGCTACTGAAGCAAACAATATGATATGTCTTGTTATTTGAGTAGACTCCCATATGACACAGCATTATTTGGATCTTCTCTTGAAACTAAAATTGTTTCTACCTAATATAATGTCCAAACATCACTAATTAAGCCCATTTAATCATGTAAGAATCAAAGCCATGGTACTCCATTTAAAAAAGGAATAAGCTTCTTGATGATCTACTTCCAAAAATAAAATATGTAGTCAATACAACATACTTTAAATATTTAGAGTGTTGCTCTTTATGAAATCCTTTGCATCAATAATTGCTACCTATTAAGGTTAGGATACAATATTTTCATAATACTTAGAAAGATGTTAACATATGCATCTTATTGTATAGGTCTTTGTATTCACATATCTATGTAATAAAATTTCCAAAATTACACAAAAAGCCATCTTTATTCTTAATGCTTTTTTTGGTCTGGGGCATTCTAGCATATAAAAGTGTTTCCAAAGGTGCTTAATGTGTATGTGTTTGCTTTTAATCATCAGCCAGGTAAGTAATTAAATTATTTATATATTTTTGAAAATGCCTAGGTTCTTCATTCGTTGGCATTGGTCAAACAGAGAGTGATGAGAAAGCAATTTTTTTGCACTTGTATTAAGAATCTACATTAATAGGAATAAAAAGAAGGAAACACACAAATTTATCTTAGAACTCATGATAGCCATAGACAATGATATCTTTCTTTTCTTAAATTACTTGTGCTCTAATTTATTCACTGTCCTTCCTTTTGTTCAATCCTCAGAGCAAGTAATGATCTGATCAGCAGCATTTGTAATTTTCAAGGTGGTTACCTGTTGGAGCCAGCTGACGAGATCAAACAGTCCTGAGGGAGGGGTGAAGATGAAAGAAAAGACAGACAGACAAAAGCTGGGATCGGGAGGACTGCAGTTCAAAACTGCAGCCCCGAGTTTATTGTTACAGCTGATTTTATAAGATTCACAAACAATCCCCCTTTACTACAGACCTTTGAAACTACCCTAATCCAGGAACACATACTTCTATCTTGACACACAAGATAATCACATCCTTGTGTATGTTAACTTGTTTAGGTTAACAATTATCTATACTTCCTTGCACTGCTAAACTCGCTATTCTCTGTAACTCTCCAGGCGGTTAGCAAGGTATTCAGGTAAATGGTCAGAGCAGGAGGGCAGACCCTAGCTCTCCTAGGCAGCTCCTTTCAGAGCAGACCCTAGGGCCAGGCAGCTCCCCACAGTTACTGGAGCTGTAACCACTGGATGTTATTGTAGAGAACTGAATTTAAAAAAAAAAGAGTGAAAATAATGTATTTCCTTTACTTTATATTTCATGTAAAAATTCATTGAAGTGACTACATTTTTCAACAGTTTTAGTACAGAATTTTTTCCATGTATATAAAACTCATATGAGCTAAATAATATTGATAAGTGCCTTAGCATGTGTGAAATATCAGATAATGATCATTTGTATTTGCAAAAGACATAATTTTTGTACAAAGAGAAGTAGTAATGAAATGCTGAAGCCATTTTAATTGTACCAAGTAGGTAAAAGATGCCTACTAAAGCATAACTTGTACTAATAAGTGCTTAAAGGAGGGAACTAACAATGACCAATAATTGTTGGGCTAGGTACTTTCTCACATACGTAATACTGAAAAGGTTAGGCACTATTACAATTACCATTTTAGAGTGTCTTGGAAAGGCTAAGATACACACTCAATGTCACATAGTAAGTAGAGAAGCCTGGTTTTAGACCCTATTTAATGTCACAGTCAGTGTTATTTTCACAGATCTTGAAGGCTTTCTTTTTCACCTATTTGCAGAGTTTATTTTTTATTATCTAGTCTATTCGAAACTTCAAATTTATTTGCTCTAGATTAATATTAAACTAGCACAGTCACTTATATTTAATAGATGGTCAAATTTAATATTTGCTGAAATAAAAGGAATTTGGATATCCAAGATGACAGTCAATTAGGTGGAAGTTACACTAACCTCCTCCAAGGATCAAACTGGAATCACAACCAAATTATACACAAACCATCCTGAATAACCAACTGAGGACTAGCTGAAGAGAAGCTGTATAACCAAGTACTTCCCAAAGAAGTCACATTGAGATTGGTAGGAAATGCAGAGGTGCAAGAGGGCAGGCCAGGATCTTATGGGTGGCAGCTGAAATTCTGGAAGGATATCTCATTGGGGGGGTTCACCCTCAGAAGTGTGGGTTCTAGACCCCAAACCATGCTCTCCAGCCTGGAGCACAAGAGCTGGGAAGAACATAGAATATGGCTGTGAAAAACAGTGGGGTTTCTGTCTGCCAGGAAGAGACAGCTAGAGACACAGAAACCCTCTTAAAAGGATAAAGCACAAAATTCTGTTTGCAGCCACTCACCCTGGGGTACAGAAGAGGGTGGGAAGAGACTAGAACCATGTGAAGAGTGACTGGGTTTGGTGGTTATGAGAGGAGAGCTAAATGGTCAGCCTCCAGGTTCCCTGTGTAGAGTCATTCCCTTGTACCACAGAAGTCATCTTTCTCAGGCAGAGTACTCATCTCCATTAGACATCAGCCTGGGAGAAAGAAATATAACCTCACCCTCTAGAATTTTTCTCATTCCACCCTGTGCAGCTTATGCCCTGCTGAGGAATACAACCAGAGGCTCTCTCAGTGACTGAGCATAACAGACATCCAGTAGGTGGAGGTGCATCTCTGGGTGTTTTGAGAATTTTGCTGACCTTCCTCTGGGCCTGGTGCTGGTAAATGCTAGCCTTGGTGCAAAATTTGGTCTTTCCTGCATGTACCCAGACCCAGCAGAGGCAGCCACAAACTGTGGATCACTGATAGCTCCAAACAGGTTGTCCTGGGCCAGTCATGGGCAGTGTCTGACATTGGCCTACATCAGAGTCCCTCACAAGAGGCCCAGAACCAGTACACCTAGTGAGACGACAGCAGGATCCCATAAGCTTCACAGCAGCATATCCAAAGGGAGATCTCAGCAGGCACCAAACACTGCTGAGGCAAATTCTACTTGTGTTCAGCACCTGCATAGCAGCTCACATGCTGTGTAGGGTGTTGAGCCTCAGTCAGCCAGCCTGAGTATTGATCCCTTGTACAAATGGAGCAATAGCAATCAAGACTGAATTACAACAGGAGGCTCCACAGAACAAGCACAAGGTATATTCCTAGAGCACCCAGCTCAGGTGATCTGGGAGAATGTGCCACTAGGTCTCAAAAAAATCCTACTACATGCAGCCACCCTAACAACACTGGGAGTCATAGCAGGTCTACCTAATACACAGAAAGAAACACAAAGAGGCTGCCGAAATGGGGAGGGAAAGTAAAGGACCTCAAATGAAATAACAAGAGAATTACCCAGAAGATGAGCTAAATGAAATGGAAGCAAGCAATTGATCAAATATAGAGTTCAAAGTAATGGTTGTAAGGATGCTCAACAGCGTGAAAAAGGACATAGGAACCATTAAAAAGAACTAGTGTAAAATGCAGAATATACTGGAAGGAATAAACCGTAGGTTGGATGAAGCAGTGGATTGAATCAGCAATTTGAAAGACAAGGTAGAAAAAAACACCCAATCAGTGCAGCAAAAGGAAAAAAGAATGAGGATAGTTTAAGGGACCCTCGGGACAATAGGAAGCATAATAACATCCACATTATAGTGGTACCAGGTGGAGAATAGAGAGAGCAAGAGATTGAGAACCTATTTGAAGAAATAATGACTGAAAATTTCCCTAACCTGGTGAAGGAAAAAGGCACACAATACATGAAGCACAGAGTCCCAAACAAGATGAACCCAAGGAGGCCCACACCAAGACACATCATAATTAAAATGGTAAATTTTAAAGATAAGGAGAGAATTTTAAAAGCCACAAGAGAAAGGAAGTTAGTTACCTGCAAGTGAGCTCCCATAGGCAGTCAGATTATTTCTCAACAGAAACATTTCAGGCAAGAAGGGATTGGCATAAAATATTCAAAGTGATGAAAAACAAGGATCTATAAACAAGTCTATTTTATCCAGCAAGGTTATCATTTAATACTGAAGGAGAAATAAAGAGCTTTCCAGACAAGAAAAAAGCCAAAGGAATCTGTTACTACCAATCCAGTATTACAGGAAAAGTTAAAGTGCTTGCTAGAAGAGGAAGAACAAAGGGAATAAGAAGAAGGAGGGGATGGGGGAAGGAGAAGGACAAAAACAGAGGAGTATTGTTAAAACTATAAAATGGCAATAATATGTACCTATCAATAATCACTTTAAATATAAATGGCTTAAATGCTCCAATCAAAAGACATGAGTAGCTGAATGGGTAAGAAAAAAAAAAAAAAACATTAAGAGACCAACCTTAGAATGAAAGATACACACAGACTAAAAGTAAAGGGATAGAAAAATATATTTTATGTAAATGAAAGTTAAAAAAAAAAAATGGGTATCAATATGTATATCTGACAAAATAGACCTTAAAACAAAGGCTACAGTAAGAGACAAAGAAAGATACTACGTAATAAAAAATAGATCAATCCAATAAGAGGATATAACCCTTTTTAAACATTCATGCACCCAACATAGGAACACCTTAATATGTAAAGCAAATCTTGATGGACATAAAAAGAGATATTAACAGTAATACAGTAATATTTGGGAATTTTTTAACACTCCATTTACATCAATGGACAGATCTTTCAGACAGAAAATCAAAAAGGAGATGATGGCCTTAAAGGACACATTAGATCAAATGGATTTAATTGATATCTTCAATATCTTCAGAGCACTTCATCCCAAAGCAACAGAATATACATTCTTTTCAAATACACATGGACTGTTTTCTAGGATAGACTACATGTTGGCACACAAAACATGTCTCAATAAATTTAAGATTTCATACCATAATAGTATGAAACTAGACATCAATCACAAGGATAAAACTGATAAATACACAAAGACATGGAGACTAAATAGCATGTTACTAAACAATAAATAGTTAGTAATGAGGTCAAGGAAGAAATCAAAAGATACGTTGAAACGAATGAAAATGAGAAGAACCCAAAATATATGGGACACAGGGAAAGCAGTCCTAAAAGGGAAATTCATAGCATTATAGGCTTAAATCAAGGAACAAGGAAGCTCAAATAAACACTCTAACTTTTCAGTTAAAAGAATTTGAAAAAAACACACAAAAAAACAAAACCCAAAGTGAGTAAAAGAAAGGAAATAATAAAGATTACAGCAGAAATAAAATAGAGTAAAAAAATAAATAAATATGTATAAAAGATCAATGAAACTAAGAGCTGTTTTTTTTTTAAGATATGTAAGATTGACAAACATTTAACCAGTCTTTTAAAAAAAAATTCTTTATTGATTTTAGAGAGAGAAGGGAGAGGAAGAGAGAAATAGAAACATCAATGAGAGAGAACATCGATTGGTTGCCTCCTGCATGTCCCCCACTGGAGATTTGGCCTACAACCTGGGCATGTGCCATGACCGGGAATTGAACCGGTGACCTCTTGGTTCATGGGTCAATGCTCAACAACTGAGCCACACTGGCCAGGCTTAACCAGTCTTATCAAGAGAAAAAAGAGAGGACCCAAATAAATAAAATCAGAAATGAAAGAGAAGTAACAACGGACACCACAGAAACACAACGAATTGTAAGAAAATATTACAAACAGCTATATGTCAACAAATTGGACAATCTGGAAAAAATGGATAAAATGAAAGGAATTTATTAGAATATGTAACTAATTATATATGCGAGCATGCATTTAGTATCATACCTAAATTAGAAACTACAAAATTTAGTGAACACTGCCAGGGTAATGTATATATAGTGTCCTTTTTATTCTTGATAAAAATCAGTATGTTACAATGGTTTAGAGCATAGACTCTGGAGTCAGCCTACCAGAGGTGTCAGGGCAATTCTGGCCTCATAAAATGAGTTTGGGAGTTTTCCCTCTTCTTCAATATTTTGGAAGAATTTGATATGGATTGTCATTAATTCTTCTTTAAATGTTTGGCAGAATTCATCAGTGAAAAAAATCTGGTCCTGGAATTTCGTTTGTTGGGAGGTCTTTGATTACTGATTTTATCTTTATATATATATATATATATATAAATTTACAGACCAGCTACTGAAATTTATGCTAAAAACAGGTGTTATCAGAAGAGACTTTTAATCATATATGTTTGGTTCGAATAAAATCAGGTTGTTATAAAGTACATTTTTGCTTCTTTGTATTCATCCCATCATCCCAAGAAAAGACAAATAAATAAGATCAACTAAAACACAAACTCTGAGGTTTCAAAATGGGGGAAAAATGCAAATAGAATCTATCTCATTCCAATGAGAACCCAGCTGTCTTAAAATAAGCAAAAGATAAATGTTGAATAACCAAAATACATTTGCTGTCTCTTGGCCTGCTGGGATTGGTGCAACGCAATGAACTACAAGCACACGCTGCTTGGAGTGAGAGGGAGCTTTGCAAGGGAGCAAATGCTCCAGATCTTTGGACGCAGTCCCATTTATTTGCAGATTGGTTCCCCCAGGTTACAAGTGGATTTATGTAAATTATTTCCTTGAAATGGCATCTCTGCAAACCATACAGCCTAGCCTTGTCTCTCGCTTTTATGGCAGAAGAGACTTTGAAGCTAAAAAAAACAACCCAGACATTCTTGAGTCCTATGACCCATTAGTCCACTCAAGGTGGTGGTCCAGCCATTGTCATGCAAACCTTATCTTATTCACATGCAAACAAAGCACTCAATGCACCTAAGCTGGCCAGGTTTCAAGAATGCATTAACACAAGTTTACAAATCATCCATCTTCCAACACCCACTCCCACATCTCCCACCTTTTTGTTTTCTTGAAATTGTGGGATTGCCATTGCTGTGGTGGTCAGGAGCATCATCACTTGTTTTTCAGTCTTCGGCATAGAGGACACCATTCGCCAGAGTCCTCGGAGAACCATATCGAGTCCCCAGGCTGGAAAGGGTGCACAGGGTCCGAGGTGGGCACAGGCAGGGCATCGCAGATGTGTTTATGGACAGCTTTCTGGGCAGACTGCAGGGCCTGCAAGAACTGTAAGAGGGCGATGGGGAGCAGAGTGGTCCAGTTTTCATTGGTTTCTAAAGTAAATTTGGTTAAGGTTTCCTTTAAGGTCCTGTCTTCCTGTAATATGTATGTCCCTTTCTTATCTTTTTATTTCCTCTGCATAATCTTTTTTTAACTTGCATAGACCCTCTGCGACTTTCCTAGTCCTTCCCTTGACATTAACCTGAGAGCTTGCTCAATCTATTTGCTGTCTGCACATGGCCCAGTTTTTCTTCTCCTCCCTACTCAGACCCACACATTCCTGCTTCCCTCTGCCTTCTCCCTTTCCCTGTGACCTTACTGGACATTACCTGCCTCTCAGGAGTTCAGTAAGCTTGGTGTAACCTAAGTGGGTAGTCTGGTGCAGCTGGTTGACTAAAGTCCCACCTAGAGCCTCTGGGGCTAACAACTTCCCATCAGGCAGTGTCCACCATCCACTGATTTCCTTTATGCCTTGTTTCTACTTGGCTAAGTCATTTTCTGACCTAGTGTATCTGTAGAGGCCATTCCCCACTGGTTTTAGGGCTGCCTCCCAAGTTTTCTGATCTGCAGCAGATTTTCCCGTGCCCCATCGGAGAGCCTGGATTCGGTCTATGAGTTCAGGCCATTGGGCTGAAGTTCCCCTACTTAATGACTGAGACCAGATGACATGGTCCAGAGTTACTACTGCTGTCTCAGCATACCTGATTTCTTCCTGGACATAGCTGCTCCTGTCCATGAACAATACCTCTTCTGATGATGGCAGTGGAATATCCTTGAGGTCTGGGTGGGCCATCTGCACTATGTTGATTACCTCCAGGTAGTCCTGTAGAGGTTTCTCTGGGTCATCACGCAGGAGGCAGGCTGGCAGGACTGATGGCCAATGTCTTGTGGAACTTGATGTGGGGCTGGCCTGAAGTGGCAGTGGCCAGCAATTGAACAGTCACTGGAGAAGATTACGTCCGAGTAGGGGGTATGGGCATTCCAGCATGATCAGAAACGAATGAGTCACAGTATTTTTCCCAAGGTCTATAGTCCTCTTTGAAGTCCATGGGTAGGTTAGGGGCCCATTGGCTCAGGCAGGACTGAGTCTGCTGCACCAATACCTACCAGGAAACTAACTAGTTTGTCCCCTATTGTCTTGTTATTCTTGGCTCCTGAGGGCTCAGTTGGAAGGACCTCTGGCCCTGTCATTTTTCTATCCCTAATTGGGACCTAAGCCTGCCATCCTGACCCTTCCTAGGGTGATCCTTCCCCGTGGGTCCTGTTTCCCTTAAGTCTGCTTTTGCCACTTTTGCTATTTCAACCAACTGGGCCTTTAAGCATAACAGGAGAACACGGTAAAAAGTGTCCAAGGAAGCCCTGCCCCCGGCAGTATTTGGGTCCCACTATGGGCCGAAGGATGGGAAAATTTCCTCTGATCCCAGGTTTTCAAAAGGACGTAGGAAAAGGAAGCATTATCCTAGCGTGTATGTTTACGTGGGGCAGAGTGTTTTCCAACTCTCTTCAAGAGCACTTCATGCTCGCACCTAGGATCCTTATTTTCAACTCCTCAAAGTTCAGAGAAGCCTGTTGGAAACTTGCTGCTGCCAAACCTGGGGCGGTGGACTGATGAGCTGCCTCGGCTGACACCAAAGGAACACGCTCCTTCTGTGGCCTGATCACCCTCTCTGGGGAACCCTGTGGCCTCCGGGTGAGTGCCTGTGTGCCCACCTGCCTGCTGCCCTCATTCCCCAGGACGTGGAGCTCTCCACATCGGACCCCAGTCCTGATGCATGGTGCCATACAGGACACACAGGGAGGCCCACCAGTAGGGATGGCCCCTGAAACACTTATTACTCTGTTAACTGCCTGTAGCAACTGAGCTACAAAATCTTGATATGGCTCTTCAGGTCCTTGTCTGATGGAAGTAAGATCTAGCGAATTCTCCCCCTTCTTTTGGGAGCTCTTTCCAGGCCTTCAAAGGACAAATATTAATCAAAGCTGTAGCAAAAGGCAGTGGGGGAGTCTTTAAGGACTCATAACCTTTCTTGTCTTTCTTTGAGTCTTTTACTACACCTTGCTTCCCCATCTTATTAGCCTCCTGCACAGGATCAAGGCAACCTCTAATTAGGGCCCAAAGAGTAAATATTTGTGCCAGAAACTTGTTCAGGCCTTTTGCTGTATCTCTGCCTTGCAGGCACTTCCTTACCTTTTCCCAGGTTTCTCTCGGGGCCCAGTTTGGGGCCCACTACCAGTATTTGTGCCCTGATCAGAACCTTCCTCAAATCCTTCTCGAAGAATGTTTCAATATGCAACCCATTGAGGTCTTCTGGGCACTAGGGATGCTATCCATGATTAGACTAATGGTAACAAAGTTGAGGGAGATACAGTAGGGAGACAGACGAGGACAAAAACAAGGAAAGACATACAAGACAGAAACTTTTGCTTCATCCATCTGACTGCTCCCCGCACAGGTGAGGACTCGCACAGGTGAGGACTCACACAGGCTCTGTAGCAAGTGTTGTGAAGCACAGTCACTCACACACAATTACATTGACACAGTCACACTCACACATCATTTGAATTTCCTTCCAGAAATTCCCTATCCTGAGTGGCACCTATGCCACATTGGAGGTGATCAGTCTCCCCTTCCACCCCAGTGGCAGGTCTGAATGAACAGAATTTGCCAGATTTGAACCAGAATTTCCCAGATTTGAACCCCACCTAATGTCTTAGGGGGAGTCCCAGGAGAGGAGAGGCTGCACTGTGTCCGGCCCTCTCACGCTCATCCAGATAGACCAGTCACCCAGAACTCACCTCTGCAGGCTTTCACCAGGTCTCCCTTAATCTTTTTGGGGACATCTTGGCATCTCCTGGCCACTCGTTGGAAATCCAAGTAGGATCTTCAGAGCCCTGGAACTCAGAGGGCACCTCCCCTCAGATCTATAGGGGTCCAGCGGCCAGATCGGGAGAGGCTGCCCATCCTAGGCATGTAGCCCTTTGTGTAGCAAAACACCAGAAATCTCATTGGGGCCTCCAAATGTTGTAACATGTCAGCAAGATAACCAAAGACACACAGCAAAATTGTAAAGGAGCACTACATTACACTGGCGGGCTGGGGGTGGGGGGTGTACAGCTTCCCCAGATACCCAGCTCCAATTATTTTTGCTCATCTGATTTTAAAGACAGAAGCCCCTTCCCCATTTTGCCCCCTCCCTCAGGGGACCAGTACAATAGTGGGTGTGACAGTGATTACAGAAGTCAAAATTAGCATTATTCACTGGGCTCATGATTTGCAGTTTCTGATAGGATACTGGGAAACTGCAAATACCTCCCAACATGTGAGGCAACTATAACCTTAGGAAAAATTCCTTTACTTCTAGAGGTAATTAACCTATTATTGGGAAAATATCGAGGAAGGTCCATTGATGATAAAAATGGAGTCATTTAGTCACCTTAGCCCCAGGGCCCAGGTCATTGAATCCAATATAAGTGTTGTTCTGCTGCTGCAGGGCTCAATAATATAGGCAAGCAGCATAAAATACCTACCCTAGATTGGGTGGAGATTATAGATACGTAAGCCAAAAAATATTCTCTGGGGTAAGAAAACCCCGATTCTAGTTAGCATTTCCACAGAACATTGTTGCAACTGCTTAAGGCTTACCCAGGTAACCCTAGAAAGGGTGTGAGAGGTGCCCTGGGACCAAATTCAGGACTGAGTGCAAGTTTTACGATCAGTGTCCAAGGTCAGCTGTGTCATCTGAGGAGTCAGGTTGAAGGGCAGGTCCTTTCTGATCATGGCAAAGTTTTATCCACCTTGCTGCCAGCCACTTGGGACCTGTAGGAGACAAAACACAAGCATACCCCCATCCCCAAGCCAGTAACTCTGCAGGACCTTGCCATTCAGGTCCTTGCTGTGAATCTCTGTACCGGACTAAAGGCTTGGGCCCTGTGGCAGAAGCCTTTAGTTGAAAATGTCACTCCGCAGCTGTAGTGCCAAAGCAATCTCAATTTTAAAAATTTAAGGTATAGATTGCCAGAGAAAGCTGATTTACAGGGGGTTCACCCATACTCCCCCATTTTGTTTTGTAATTAATAATTTTAAAGTAGCATGAGCACGTTCAACAATAGGTTGTCCTGTAGGGTTATAGCGGATGCCAGTTTTATGGATAATGCTCCATTGTTGGAGAAATAATTTAATGCTCTGAGATGTATAGGCTGGCCCATTATCTGTTTTAATTTCCAGTGGCACCCCCAAATATGCAAAACAGGACAGCCAGTGACGCTTAATGTCTTTGGCTTTTTCCCTGGTAGCAGCGGTTGCATGTAGAAAATTGGAATGGGTATCTATAGTGACATGTACCCACTGAAATCAACCAAATGATGGAATATGTGTTACATCTGTTTGCCATAAGGCCTTAGGGGATAAACCCCAAGGATTGACTCCTGCTGATGTTGCAGTCCCTCCAGAAAGTTGGCAATCTGGGCAAGACTTAATAATATCTTGAGCTTGTGAGAGGGTCAAATGAAAGGTTTTCATGAGTGTTCGAGCATTTTGGTGAAAAAAGGCATGTGAACACATGCCAATTTTTAGGAATCATTGTAGGACTGGGGAGCCCAGGCTGTAATGCTCCCATGGGTTTTATAATAGCATTGATTGCTCTCAAATCATGGAGTAATCTCCATTTACCACCTTTTTAGAATTATAAAAATGGGAGTGTTCCAGGGACTGACTGAAGGTTCTATATGACCTGCTTCTAATTGTTCTTTCACTAGTCTGTTTGCATGTAACAATGTTTCCCCTTTTAAGGGCCACTGATGAACTCATACTGGCTCTGTTGTTTTCCAGGCCAATGAAAGGAAGGGAATTTTACCAGTGACCCCTAGCCAAAAGGTTGGGTTTGAATAACCATTCCCCATTGAAAGAGAAGATCCCTTCCCCACAAATTTAGGGGAGACTCCATGACATAAGGTGGAATCCATCCTTTTTGTCCATCTGGACCTGTACAGGAAAGGGAGCGAATACTTTGTTGAGAAGCTTGAGTTCTTCCCACTCCTGTAACTAAGAGGGGTACTGGGGCTTTAGGCCATTTTTTAGGCCATTTCCATGTTGTTATAATAGAAATGTCTGCCCCTGTATCCACTAATCCTGAAAATAATTGCCCTTGTATATTAATGGAGAGCAAGGGCTTTCTGGTGTTAATAGCCACAGTCCAGAAAACATCACACTGACCAGTGTTCCCAAACCCTGCATTCCCTCTTATTGTGGAGGTGGTTCCAGGAACCCAGTAGGGTAACAAAAGGAGTTGAGCTATTCAGGTTCCTGGTGTTAATACATGAAAGCCCACAGCCTTAAGCATTACTTTAATTTCTCCTTCAAAATCTGAGTCAATTACCCCTGGCATCACTTGTATTCCTTTCATTGTTAGACTAGACCTTCCAATCACTAAACCTAGTTTCTCCTCCAGCAAGGGGCCATACACTCCTATAGAAACTAAACAAATATCATCAGACTCCTTAAGGGTTAATTCTGTGGTGGTGATAAGATCCAGGCCAGCACTTTCTGCTGTAGAGGCTCGGTTTGAACTTCCACATGGTGAATTGGGCTGGCATCAACACTGTTTTTACTAGTACTGTCCAATCCCAGGGAGTCATCAGATAACTACCAGCTATTCCCTCCAACATTCTTATAGTAAAGGAACTTTGTAAACCATTCTCCTTTATGCTTTGCCTGAATTCTTTAAAAACCTGATAGGTCAAACATTCGTGCACAGGTTGTTGACCTGGCTGTATTATAGCTGGGAAAGCCCCAAGGTCACCCACTTTCCTGGCTTCTATAAGACAGCCCTCCATTGCTGGGCATGGCGAGGCTAAGAAATCCTCCACAAAAGGTGGAGGAGGGGGAGGGGAACTTTCCTCCTTTGTCCACCATGGGGGGGCAGTTGGCTCCAGAGTTTCCTCCCAAGGGGAGGGTGGAGCTGCCGCTGCGCTGTTAGGACTGATTTCCTTAGTTAGCGGCTGCAATGTTGTAAATATCAGTCACCATAAAAGAAGGGTCAAGGTGGGAATTTTACACTCCATCCAGTCTTACTGGAAACCCCTCATGACACTAGATATTCGGGCAGCTGTCCTAAGCCGGGCACCGCTGACACAAGAAAACTCAAGCGTAGTTTACTTTGGACCCAGATTGTTAATTTCCTTTTGCATACCATTATGTTACTGGTCACATCGAATGTCACCGCTGCGTACCCGGTCACGTCAGGGTCACCACTTGCCGTCTCTAGGCCTGCCGGGATCGGTGCAATGCAATGAACTGCAAGCACATGTTTCTTGGATTGAGAGAGAGCTTTGTAAGGGAACAAATGCT
Source organism: Tadarida brasiliensis (assembly GCA_030848825.1). NCBI lineage: Eukaryota > Metazoa > Chordata > Mammalia > Chiroptera > Molossidae > Tadarida > Tadarida brasiliensis. The sequence continues at coordinate 54,010,157 of CM061280.1, forward strand.
CCAGATCTTTGGACGCAGTCCCATTTATTTGCAGATTGGTTCCCCCAGGTTACAAGTGGATTTATGTAAATTATTTCCTTGAGATGGTGTTTCTGCAAACCATACAGCCTAGCCTTGTCTCTTGCTTTTTATGGCGGAAAGAGACTTTGAAGCTAAAAAATAACAAACCCAGACATTCTTGAGTCCTATGACCTTTCCCATTAGTCTATTGGAGGCAGTGCTCCAGCCATTATCATGCAAACCTTATCTTATTCACATGCAAACGAAGCACTCATGCACCTAGGCTGGCCAGTTGCAAGAATGCATTAACACAAGGTTACAAATTGTCCATCTTTCAACCTCCCATCCCCACACACATTTAACAAATCCACAGTATAGATTTTTTTCACTTGCATAAAATTAACAGGAATCTTATTTAAATGTAGTTTCCAAAATGCTACAGTCAGATAAGGCATAATTAATTTCATGTGCTTTGACATTCTTTTTTTATATGAATTGCACTAATCATTTAAAACAATGAGGCCCAGACTTTCAGAGAAGCAACTATTAAAAGTGCATTATTCTATCAAATTTATAATGAATACTTGTCTCTGTTATTAAAGAAGATAAATTAACCAGTATGGGGGAGTTGAAAATAAAATAATAATGCATTGTATTCATCACTTTATTCAGACATCTATCAGTAATATCCCTTCCCTGTTTTAACCCGGCCAGTGTGGCTCAGTGGTTGAGCATCGACCCATGACCAAGAGGTCGCTGGTTAAATTCCTGGTCAGGGCACATGCCCAGGTGATAGGCCTGATCCCCAGTGGGGGTATACAGGAGACAGCCAATCAGTGTCCTCTCTCATTGATGTTTCTATCTCTCCCTCTCCCTTCCTCTCTCACTCAAATCAATAAAGAAAAAAAATTTAAATATGAATGCAATTTGCATAGTTATTATATATTAAAATAGTAAAAAAGTAAGGGAACACATTTTTGGTTATGTTAAGAATAGAAACACTACTCTGTTGTATTTTTTTTTTCCTTTATTGATTTCAGAGAGAGAGGAAGTGAGAGGGAGAGAGAGATAGAAACATCAATGAAAGAGAACATCGATTGGCCACCTCCTGCATGCCCCCCACTGGGGATTAGGCCCACAATCTGGGCAAGTGTCCTGACTGGGAATGGAACCAGCTACCTCTTGGTGCATGGGTCGATGCTCAACCACTGAGCCACACTGGCCTGACTCTGTTGTATTTTTTAAATTTACTTTTAACTTTAAAATTGGTGAAACTATGTCTCTATGAACAATTGGTTAAATAATTTTGACCTAACAAGTGGGCCAAGAACCTTTCAGCTCAACTTAACTATTTAACTATGAGAAATTTAATTTACTAAACTTTCTATGTTTTTTACTGAAGTGATCTTTTGGTAATTTAATATTCAAGTAAATTCAGCAAAAAAAAAAAAAAATGGTCAAAATATTTGGCATGCCATTTAGAGTATAAAATGCCATGCAAACAAACCTTCAATTGAATTGTGTGTGTGTGTGTGTGTGTGTGTGTGTGTGTGTGTGTATTTTTAAGAAGAATAATAGCTAGAAAAGAGGACAGAGATTAGTTAGAAGTAACATGACCTTATAATGAAAATGAGCACCAAACTATAACATGGTGAGGGAAAATAAGAAGATAAAAGATGCAGCACATAATAAAATCCTAGATTTTCATTTTTGTCATGACCCAAGTTTAGTGTGAGTAATCATAAACTGGGCATTTAGCATTGGGACATTTTTTTTCCCAAAGATAATACTACAATAAAGCAAGATGGACAGTTGTCACATAATTATTCATGTGTACATGAATTCAGTCATCAGTTGTTGTTTTTATTTATTATTTATCCACTTACCATCTTAAGTGGCCCGACAACTTTTCTTCTGATTTATGAACATGCTGCAGAAGCCAAAGGAACTAACATTTGGTGCTGGCTGACCTTTCCCATATTTCTGAGACCTTAAATTCTAATTTGTTTTTCTACCACATGTGTTTAAATAAAAATAAAGCAGGTCATACAGTGAAGAGTTAACTTTGGCAATGACATATATTTATGACTTCATTGAAGAAAAGTCTACACAATGGCAATGTAATTCTTGTTAAGTAATTGTGAGATGATTTCCTAGCAAATGTTAGGAGGAATCCAAAGTTAGGTAATTTTAAACCATAATTAGAAAAGATATTGGTCTTCAAAGTGAAAATCAATTATGTTTTCCTTATAGAGTATTGAAATCATACATGCTCTTATTTAAGTGAGAACTGTAAGTGGTAGAAGGCAAATTCATCTATCTATGGGACATATTTGAAGCCAGATAAGCATTATGAGCTCATCATTACTTATATTCTCTTAGATTTTACTAACATTTAATTTAATGCATTGTTTTAGAGTAGTTTTTTTTTTTTTAAATAATTTTCCACAACTGGACTATGATATACATGAAAGCAGAGTGCATGCTCTATATCTCCTTTGTTACTGTTTACTGGAACTTCTCTATAAGGAAATTAGAATACCATTGATCTACATTTTAAATAAGGATTGATGGTATATTTTAATAGCTAAAAAACCCACACAATTATCTGAGTATCTCTTTGCCATTACAACAAGGGGGTAAAAAAAAAAAAAAAAATCCAGGTCCTTTATTTGATTATGAACTTGTAGAATACAAAACATCATCTCTTCAATGATTCAATTACCCAGCTGCACATAATTACTTGGTGAGTGAATATAGAGAGGGAATAGAAATGACTATCAGGAAATAGCCACATCATTGTCTTTGAAAGGGTAGTTTTACAGCTAAAAATCATTTCTTTTTTAGAGGTTGGTCTATTTTACAGATAACACAGAGCCAGGGCTGATGGGTGAAGTTTGTTTTAATAAACAAGAACCTTTATTTTTTAATTTTAAAATAGTTTCTTGTAAATATTTTTGTGTTTCATTTATTTATTTATTTTAAAAATGATTTTTATTGTTGAGAGTATTACAGATGTCCCTGTTTTTCCCTCATTGACCCCCTCCACCCTGCTACCACCCCTCATGCCTTCACCACGCTATTGTCTGTGTCCATGTGTTATGCATATATGCATATAAGTTCTTTGGTTAACCTCTTCCTGCCCCCCCACCCTTCCCTCTGAGATTCCACAGTCTGTTCCCTGCTTCCAGATCTATTTTGTTAGTTAGTTTATTTTGTTCATTAGAGTCCATATACAAGTGAGATCATGTGGTACTTGTCTTTCCCTGACTGGCTTATTTTGCTTAGCATGCTGTCTCAAAGGGTAAAAGAGCCTTCAAAATATTTTTATATCTCCCAACCATTTAGTCGACATTTTATGATTGCTTTAGCATCATCTATTTTCCTTTTGCAATTGTCTGGAGATTCATGTGCTTCTTAGGAAGCTAACTCCATCCATATATCCAAGGAGAGATCATGAGGTAATATAAGCTAATGGGTGCATTTCTTCTCTCTGAATACATTCAACTTAGTTGGTTTGGTTTGAGTACTTCATGACTCTTTTTTTTTAAATACGTTTTTAATTTATTTTTAGAGAGAGAAAAAGAGAGGGAGAGAAACATCAATGAGTAAGGAATATTGATTGACTGCCTCCTGCATGCCCCCTGCTGAAGATGAGCCACAACCGGGACATGTGCCCTGACCAGGAATAAAACCTGAGACCTCTTGGTGCGTGGGTTGACTCAACAACTGAGCCACACCAGCTGGGCACTTCATGACTCTGTACTTTGAACTCTGGGACAAATAACTTACAAGGCCCTATGGAAGCTCCAACTTTGTGAACTCTGACCTCATCAATTACTACACTCACCCTTGCTCATTCTATTCCAGGCACAATGGTATCCTTGCTATCTGGAATAAGTCACTCATATCTCTGCCTTAAGTGTCTTTGCATGGGTTGTTTCCTCTGCCGAGAATACTCTTCCAACAGATACTGTAAGTCTGACCTCTTCATGATTTCAAATTTGTATTAAAAATTACTTTCTCAATGAAGCTTATCCTGAAGATACCATTTAAAGAATCAACCTACCTCAGCACTCCCAGCCATTGTTTGTTTTATGTTATACATTTTTAGTAAAAATGCTTTATTTATCCCTCACAATGCTAAATCTAATGCTGGACAAATCACAAGATATTGAACATAGCTAGTTGGTTTATTTTGTGAGTATGGGAAACTCTAGGAAAATTCACGAGACATTTAACAATTCAAGCTAAGAGAATGAATGTAAATAAGAACATATCAGAAAGTCAGTTTCAATTAGGTGTACATATAATTCACACACACAAATACACATACCATATAGGACATATTTTAAGTTGCATTTTATAAAATTGTCTCAGAATCAGCTTGAGAGAGTGGAAAAGAGCAGAAAGAAATGGTTGAGCAGGTAGTGTATTAGGCCATCAGTCTCCATTCAATCAAAAAAGCAGAGGGTAGAAGGAGGGTATATTACTAATATGTATTGTAGAAATTTGAAAACAAGTGTTCATACTATAGGTATGAGACATATAATCAACTGTTACATTCTAAAGTGAATAGTAATTTTCTCAGGATCACTTTCACAATTATAAAATCATAGCATATATTGTTTATGCTTAGGGACAAGATATTCCCAGCTACTATTTTAGACTTAGTTGCATGGCTAAAAACATGAAAATAAGAGCTATGTTTCATAATGTATTGATGTTAATAGTGTCCTTCCACTTCCTAAATCATTCACTAACACAAAGTTTTCCATATTTTAGCAGAGTGATATTGACACCAGAAAGGAAAACAGAAAAAAGCTTCTGTCAATGCTGCTTTCTGATAATTTGGAAACACAGAATCTAATCTCTCAAAGGAACTGAACTTTGCCACGCATGATAGACTCCTTGAAGCAATGACTAAGTGGATGACAATGCATAACAGCAAATGGAAAGGTTTCTTCTTTTTAAAATAACGGTAATCTTTGTCCATCTAAAACTATTTTTATTTATTCATTCTCACATATACACACAAAATATGTATGTGTGTGATTTTCCACTTTGTTAAATTACTAAGATACCTTAATGAGGACTGAATTTTTTCCATGGCAAAAATGTATTCTATCTTGGCATCATATCATGGCATACATAACTATTTGAAATGCTTCTCAGTAACAAAATATAGTCTCCCCTGGATGTGAATTTGGACAACAATGTGAAAACTATGTGATCAACTCTTTTAATTTCGTCATTTACTCATTGCTTAAACTGTTAGGCTGGTATTTTGTACAAAGAATCTATCTTCTAAAATTATTGGAATATGTCATTTAGAGATAAAATGTACTTTCAGTCTTGAGTGTATTTTCAAGAATAAGAACATTTGTGTTTTTTTTGTTGTTTTTTTTTTAACAATTTGAAGCTACAGCATTTATACTCATTACAGAGTAGATGAAAATTATTTACGCACAAAATGAGCCTAAAACTATAATAGCAACCCTTACCTTCTAAGTTATTATTATTGTAGTTGTTATTTTTATTATTTTAGGAGAAACAGCAAGCTGGAAAAAGACCACAGATGACAGAGATCTCTCAGTTTCCACTTAACCTGATTAAATCAGAACACAATTTATCCTTACCCACTCCCAGGAGGTAATACAACAGATGTTTTGACACCCAACTAGTCACATGATTGCTTTTCACTCTGGTGAACAAATTTTGGAAACAAACTAATGAGATGATCTGCAACAAACATACTTGGTCCCTTTTGGCAAATATTTCTTTGCTGATGTCATTTATCCTTCATAATTAAATGAAAACAAGCAGCAACTGTTTTCCCAGTATTGTACATTCAGAAATAAATCTGTGTAATGTGGTGTATAAATTTGTTTTTGTTGAAATGCTCAAATTCAAGTGACGAAATTTAAGTCTGTGCTAATTGTTTAAATGAAGGCACAATCATTATGAAGACCCAAGCTCATTGTAAGAAGCACTAGTGCAATTAGAGTATGTTCTTAATGGAATCTTCTCTCCATTTATATGATATGAGCATTTCGGTTAATCCTTGGGTTGATGAACCAACATACCCTGGTTGAAAATGCTAATGCTCTAATGTGATTGGCATTATCTATATAACTAGTGACTAGAAATGCTTATCTCTAGTATGAGGTAAGTGATATCCAATGTCCAGATTTATATTTACCTATTTAAATGAAGGGAAACCCCAGTCCCAAGTGTTGCTAGTCACTTGTTCTAAGCTAATGCTTTTTAGAAATTAATTTTTATTGTTGAGAGTATTACAGATGTCCCTCTTATTTTCCGCTCTTTGCCCCAATCCACCTGGCTTCTGTCCCACCCCAGGCCTTCATTGCACTATTTTTTAATGCATTTTTAAATGAAAAACTAATTCTAAAATAATGAAAAAAAATGCAAGAGGGTATTTCTTGCAGAGTAATGTGTCCAGGGAATTTACAATTTTAGGATCAATGCTCTGCTTAAAAGTTATTTCTATTGTATTATAAAATTGATTGAAATGTTTTTAAAAATTTTTGTCTTGGTATCTACAAAGTTTTACATATCAGATAATTCTATTCTATTGCATCCTCTCAGTGGTCCAGCTTCATGGGTAAACCTTGAGAAAAAGAGTTAAGAAGAGGAGATTGGGAGTCTCCTTGGAAAAGATAAACAGGCTGAATTAGGGAAAGCCATTAGATGCAGAAATTTTATGACTTGGCTCCCTAAGTTTTTGCATTTAACGGACCAACACAAACTTTAAAATATAATAGATAAAGATAGTATTCCTAAGGTGATGGTATTTTCCAAGTAAGACAATTAAAAAAACACAACAAATAAACCAAAAAACTACTTTTGCAGTGGCTGGTCTAATGATCTCCACTGCCTTTCTCAAAACCATGCAAAATAAGTATATCCAAGAAAAATTTGTTTTTACTATGCAAATGGCTCTTTTCCAACCATTCACCACCACAAGTTCCCCTTAGAATTTCTAGAAATATCATTAACTGTATCTTATCATAGATTTTAATAAAATAAATAATATTTTATTACTAACAATGTAGGAAGGATAGAATCTTAGGACATCTTTCCTGCAGTTTATACCCAACACAGTCAATTCTAAATTCTGCTTCTATACCAAAAGCATATTCCAATCCCAAATAGATGTCTTGGGCTAGAAACCTGGAAGTCACTTGGGACTCTTTTTTCCTCCTCAATATTCAATATTTTGCTTGTCACTAAGTCCAGCCATTTCTATCTCCTTGTATCTCTTAAATCTGTGCACTCCCAGAACCTTTGTTACATCTCTCATCATTGTTTTTTTTTTATGTCCTGGGCTATGTTATAGTTGACAGGGAAAATATAGAATACTCAGTTAAATTTGAATTTTAGATAACTAATAAATAATTTTAATATAAGTATTTCTCAAAATATTGCATGGAATATATAATAAAGAAAAAATAATTGTTTATCTGAAATTCAGTTTAACTGAGTATCTTATATTTTCATTTGCTTAATCTGGCAACCCTTGATTAAGTGCAAAAAAGTCATTGTCTCCAGCCAGTATCCTTTCCAGTCTCCCTTGAACTCTAAGCCCTATGATTATAGTCATAAAAAGTAAATTACATTACAGCAATGCCTTACTGAAAAATAAACTTCCTTTAAATTCCTCATTTCCTATAAGTTTATTTCTAAATTCCATAACTCGACTTCTAGGGCTACACCCCATCAGGTTTTAACATATTCTTGGTGCATGGGTCGATGCTCAACCATTGAGCCACACCGGCTGGACAGTTTTAACATATCCCTGGAGCCATATAATCTACCCCTGATCCATGAGCAACATGTATCATACCACATTGGACTTCTCGTCATTGCTTGAACTCATGTACAGTTTGTACATGTGATTTCTTTTCATTACCTAGATAAGTTTTTATATAATTTAAAAAAATCAAGTATTATTTTTGCATAGTAATTCATTTTACTTTCAGTTTTTTTAATTTAATTTAATTTCATGTTTTATTGTTGAAAGTATTACATATGTCCCCTTTTATCCCCATTGACCCCCTCTGTCCCACTCCCACCCCCTCCTGCCTTCCCCAGCCTAGTGTCCGTGTCCATTGGTTGTGCATATATGCATATAAGTTCTTTGCTTTATCTCTTCCCTCGCCTCCCACCCCCATTCCTCTGATGTTTGTCAGTCTATTCCCTACTTCCATGATTCTGGATCTCTTTTGGCCTACAGCTTATTTCATTCATTATGTTCCACAAATAAGTGAGACTTTCAGTGTTTTTTTTTTTTTTTTTTTTTTTTTTTTTTTTTTTAATTTCAACCTTTCCAGGTAGCTGTTTCAGTTGGTACCTTATTTTGAAAATTGCCACACTGTACTGCAGTGATCTATTTACATATTTGTCTCTCTTTCCCTTAACCATGAGCTATTACAAACAAGTAAGAACCATATTTTATTAATCTTTGCATTCCTAATACATAACTACTCAGTTATAAATATACTAAATATTCCCGACATATACTAAATATTCAACAAATGCTTAATGAACCCACAAATTCCTTCTATCTCTGAATTCTTTGACATCTGAAGTGGAAACCTACTTTCAATTTCCCTTCCCTTCTTATTACTATGTAGTGTGTATGGATTCTCTTTCAAATTCTGGTTTTATTTACCAAAAATGATCCCAAATAATATCTATTAAAGGCTTAAATTTCCAAGTGTTAAACAATGAATTTTGCAATATATAATGAAAATCAGAAATCTATTGCAATTTTTTCTAATTAAAACCAGAGCCATTTTTGAGGGTTCTTTGCAAATGGTTAGCTTCCATAGTCATTTATCTAAAATTGAGTGTGGCTCAGTGGTTGAGCGTCGACCCACGCAACAAGAAGTCGCTGGTTCGATTCCCAGTCAGGACGCATGCCCAGATTGTGGGCCCAATCCTCAGTGGGTGACATGCAGGAGGCGGCCAATCGATGTTCTCTCTCATCAATGTTTCTATCTCTCTCTCCCTCTCACTTCCTTTCTCTCTAAAATCAATAAAGGGAAAAATAAATAAAAAAAAATAAATAAGATTGAGTCAGTGCAATATACTCATGTAAGTCAGAAAAAAATGTGAAGAAACTCAGAGGTCTAGGGAAATTATTAGCCCGATTCTGGAATTTCTCCAGAAGTGATAATGTTTGGTTCATCATTAAGGTCTTATTTCCCTTCTTCAGGTTATATTGAAGAGAGAAAACTAGGAGTTAGAAGCAAGAGTGTCAAAGCATACAAGTTCCACCAGACCAGATCTCGTCACATATGAAAGCTATAAGGCACAAGCCTAGACCTGGAAGTAAAACACAGAGCAAAGATCTCTGATGAGGCCTTCAGAAAATGAAACGACCTACTTAGCTGTTCATGGCCATGGGAGAAGCAACTGGTCATTTAGAGACTGAACTGCCCCGGAAATTATTGGCCTCTATAAAGTCTATACATTTAATAATTGATATATGTAACTATGTGTATTTTCTACTAACCAAAAATATCTCTATAAATTTATATTTTTACCACTAATATTGGGAAGATGAAAGGTATCACAGCCTTGCTTGTTTTAGCAAATCCATTACCTGTTCTGAAGTACAGGCACAAGAAAAAGCAAACAGAAAATAATATCCCATGAATCTAATCTCCTAGGGAATTGAAGGAAGAGTGGACTAATGTGGCTGTTACCTTTCTCTTCTACCTTTTTCATGGCCATTGAGTCCTCTATATTCAGTGTCTCAATTTTCTAGATGTTTTGCTATAGGATTAAATGCGTTAAGTGATCAACTCTTTTCTCTTGATTGATTTAGTAACATATGAACACCATATGAAAGATTTACACAATGGTTGTCACCAGATGTATTATTTTTCAATACACAGAGGTCAAATATATAAAATCTCAAGAAATCCCAAAAGAAAGATGTCAATAACAAGGAATAATGAGGGACAGATAATTTATGTAAAGAATTTTGAAGTAGGCAGTAATATAGAAGAAATAAAATATACACATGAAATAGACCTAGGGTCTTTGTTAAATGATCTACAAGGTTAAGGGTGGTCTTCATTCTGAAAATACAGATTATTATTTTTATATTAAACCAATTGTATCCACTTGATTATTTCTTCTAGGGCATACTAGTGGCAGTTTTTTTTTCGGGGGAAATCATGCAAGGCAGCGCGTCATGAATATATATGTTGAGATTGGTGAAAATACATTCATGTACAGCATTCACTGTAATTTTGCACAACACATGGACCTAAGCATTGTTAGTGAGGGACACCACATTGAATATACTATTTAATGTAATTTAACATATATATTGTAATGTGATATTAGTAAACTATTTATACATTTTATCTATTTGTTCAGACTTTACTGTGACTGTATATTAAGTATATAATGTATTCATTAAAAATATGTGAACAAAAGACAAAAGACATGTCCTAAGACTACCAAAGTTCTTCAACTATAGCTTCAATACATTTGTTTACATAAGGATATCTGTGACATCATTTTTGGTATGTGTCAAGTCTTTAAAATTGTTACATAATATTTATTTTCAATTCATTCTATTATTTTTACTACTCAAAAGTTTTAAAAAATAGAACAAAAAAACACTGATATATATTAAAGAGAAGTAAGATATTTTATCATGATACAGGCCAACGTTGTAATAAATTGCTTGCCTGACAAAAGTTATCCTTCTATCTCTTGTCTGTCTACACACACACACACACACACACACACACACACACACACATAGTTTTTCCAAATTGTATTATCCAGCCCCCAATTGTGTATATTACTTAAACTTTAATGAATGACATAAAATAAGAATACTGCCTAGAATAACTTCTTTCCCACTGTATACATACAATACATGGGACACCTTGCTTTAGTTGAATGTGACTTATTAGTGTGGGGGGAAATATTACTACTAAAAAAACTGACTTCATATATAATTTATCTTGAACCATGCCTGACAAATTCACTATGTTGAGTGGTAAGAGTATACTTATACTTTCCAAAACATCTCACCTCACATTAACACAGGATGACATATGCCTTGGTATAAACTGAGTGAAATATCTGAACTTATGTGTAGTAAACTTATTTTTTTTTCAGTTATAGTTGGTATTTGATATTATTGTATATTAGTTTCAGGTGTAGAGAATAGTAGTTAAACATTTATGTAATTTATGAAGTGATTCCCATCATAAGTTTAGTATCCACCTGGTAACATACATAGTTATTACAATATTACTGACTATATTTCTTATGCTGTATTTTATATATCCATGACTGTATTGTAACTACCAATCTGTACTTCTTAATCCCTTTACCTTTTCACCCATGACCCCACCCTCCAGCCCACCTGGCAAACATCAGCCTGTTCTCTGTATCTATGAGTCTGTTTCTGTTTTCTTTGGTTGTTTATATTATTCTTAAGATTCCACATATAAGTGAAATCATATGGTATTTGTCTTTCTCTGACTGACTTATTTCACTTACATACTACCCTCTAGGTCTATCCATGTTGTCCCAAATGGTTAAATTTAATTATATTTATGACCAAGTAATATTCCATTGTATATATGTACCACAACTTTTTTTATCCACTTATCTATTGATGAGCACTTAGGTTGCTTCCTTATCTTGACTATTGTAAATAATGCTGCAATGAATATAAGGACACATATATCTTTCTGAATTAGTGTTTTTTATTTCTTAGGATAAATATCCAGAAGTGGGATTGCTGGGTCATAAGGTAGTTCTATTTAAAAATATATATATTTTTATTGATTTTAAGAGAGGAAGGGATAAGATGAGAGACAGAGAAACATCAATGTGAAAGCAAAACATCTATCAGCTGCCTCCTTCACAGGCCCTACCAGAATCCATCTGCCACCCAGGCATGTGCCCTGACCAGGAATCTAACTGGCAACCTTTTGGTGCATCTGATGAAGCCCAACCAACTAAGCCACACTGGCCAGAGCAAGGTATTTCTAGTTTTAATGCAATAGACTTTTAAGTTCATTGGTAGACCATTCTCATTCAAAATACATTTATTGAATACTAGTAAGGTTAGTGGCTACAAATAATTGTATGACATAACCCTTGCCTTTTAGTAACTTATACTTTTTTAATGAATACAGATGTCAAATTATTCAGTTTCATTTGAAATTCAGGTTTCTACTATTTTCTCTCTTAAGATTCATGTTAAAAGTTTCATAACTAGCTGGGTTGGTGTGGCTCAGTGGTTGAGCGTCGATCCATGCACCAAGCAGTCGTCGGTTTGATTCCCATTCAGGCCACATGCCCACATTGTGGGCCCGATGCCTAGTGGGGGCATGAAGGAGGAGGCCAATCGATGTTCTCTCTCATCGACGTTTTTATCTCTCTCTCCCTCTCCCTTCCTCTCTCTCTAAAAATCAATAAAGAAAAACATTTTTAAAAAGTTTTATTACTATATCAAATACATTTCAATTTTATATTTTTCAGAAAACTCAAGGATCTATGGATATCTTTAGCTATCATTATGCAATCACAAAAATAATTCTGACATGGATAGGAATATGACTGACCTAAAAGTTTGAACTAGTGGTAAAGAAGTAGAAATGCTGCTTATTGAACTTTCACTCATTCAATATTATAATAAATCATTTCTACAATGACCAAATTACTTGTCCTTCATTGATAGACCCTTGTGTTACTATTTAATTTTGAATATAAATGGAAACACACTTGCGTATGATTAGCCTTACTCTTCAGAGGTATGTACAATGTTCTTTGTCTGAAATGCTTTTCAAACATGATTAAAGCTAAATTTATGCCAGATTATTTTCCAATCAATGCTAGAAAGAGCAGTTACATGTTTAAATAAGATGAAATAAAATATTTGTTTCTTTGGAGAAATACCAAAATAATATCTTTGTTCAAGCTCTGAATGGGTGTATGTTTTGAATAGATTCCCCATAAAATTACATAAAATTTGAGGCCTATAAGCAGCTAAACCCTGCATCATCAACAAATGCACAGTATAACAGTTAAATATGGTACAGTCATGTGCCACATAATGACATCTCAGTCAACAACAGACTGCATATACAATAGTGGTCCCATGGATTAAAAAGGAGTTAAAATTTTCCTATTGTCTAGTGACATCATAGTTGTATTGTCATAGCACAACACATTACTTACATATTTGTGGTGATGCTGGTGCAAACAAACTTATTGCACTGCCGTTGTATAAAAGTATAGCACATACAATAATGTACATATATGCCATGTTATATTTTATGGTTATTACATCTCTTGACTGCACCATTTTCCCTTGCGTTTGATTTAATCTCATCTTTTTTGTTCATCGTGGCTCCTAAACATACAAAATCCAGTGTTAAAATTGTCAGTAAGAGGCCATGTTGAGTGATTGACCTGGAAACAAATTTAAAATTGATTAAGACTACAAAGCTTGAAAACCAGCAATGGTTATTGTTTGCCATGTCCCATTTCATCATAGCTACAATATTTTTAATATGTTTTTTATTGATTTTTTAAAAAGAGGTAGAAACATTGATGTGAGAGAGAAACATTGATCAGCTGCCTCTCACACGCCCCGTGCTGGGGATAGAGCCTGCAACCTGGGCATGTACCCTGACTGGGAATTGAACAGGGACCTCTCAGTCCATGGGACGAAGCTCAGTCCACTGAGCCATACCTGCTGGGCAATAGCTACAATCTTGAAAGACAAGAACAAAATGATGGGAGCTGTAAAAATATCTGTTTTGTTGAAGACAACAAGACTAACAAATTCAAGAAGGGCTTATATCAAACTTGGCAAAACTTCTAATGACCTGGATTGAAGACCAGACACAGAAGCATATGCATCTCAGCAACACGGTGATTATGTGGGCAGAACAAAATGATTTTGCAATTTTGAAAGAAAGATTGGACCAGACCATGATTATGAATTTACTGCTAGATCTGAGTTGGTTAAATTATTCACAAATTATTCATTATATAATGTGAAAGTAAGTTGTAAATTTGTGAGTGTTGATATGAAGACAGCTGAAGCTCTGGACATTCTAGATAAGCTGATTGTGGAGGAGCATTACTTGCCAGAGCATATTTCAATATAAATGAACTCTCTCTATTCTGGAAATAGATACCTGAAACAAATTTTATCCATAAGGAGGCCAAGTCAATGCCAGGTTGCAATTATTTTAAGGACAAGATAACAATCTTGCTTGGGGCAATGTTGCAGGCTACAAATGGAAACATTTTGTAATCTGGCACAGAGAGAACACAAGGTCCTTCAGGAATATAAATATTCACACACTGTCAGTGTACTACAGAAGCCATGCATGACTCAGCTCCACTTCCAAGATGCCCTCCTGAATTACTATGCCAGGGAAATAGAGAAGTATTCTTTGGAGAATAACATAGCTTTCAAGATTTTGCTTAATGTTGATAATGCTCCTGGACATCCTTTTATTGGTAATCTTTATCCCAATGTCAAAGTGGTGTTTCTTTCTCCAAATATAATTTATTTGATCCAACCAATGGGTCAAGAAATTACAGCAGCTTTTAAAACTTCCTTCCTAAGGAGGACTTGTGACCAAGCTATTGCTTCAACCGAGGAAGATACTGATGCAATTCTGGAAGGATTACAACATCTATGACTGTATCAAGAACCTTTCTTGGGCTTGGGAGATGTTACCAAGGAGGATATGAATGGTCTCTGGAATAAGACACTCAAGAGGTTCATCTATGACTTTAAAGGGTTTGCCAAGGATGAGGAGGTTGCAAAAATCAACATGGCTATAGTTGAGATGACAAACAACTTAAACCTGGGTGTGGATGAAGATGACATTCATGAGCTCCTAGAGGCAGTTCCTGAGGAACTGAATAACAAGAAATTGTTGAAATAGGAACAAAAACATATAACTGAAAAAGAGTCAAGATAAAAGAAAATGCTGGAGAAAGAAGACCCACCCCCCCAAAAAAAATTCATAGTGAAAGATTTAGCAAAAGCTTTTGCAGACTTCAGCAAACTCTTTAAAATTATCAACTTAAAAATTAGCCTGCTATATTTGGTCAAACATTTAGTTAACTCACCCTTAATATGATGGCTAGAATTGCCTCTCTTTGTTGAGGCAGGTGATGTTAGCTGGTATTGATGTTAGCTGGATGTTCCCCACCCCTGGTTTATACTATAATTACACTCTATTTTTTTTATGTGAAGATATCCAAATATTTACCAGTGTGTTACAATTGCCTACAGTATTCAGTCCAGTATCAAGCTGTAAAAGCTTGTAGCTTAGGAGCTATAACCTATAACCTAAAACCGAGGTGTGTGGTAGCCCAGGCCATTTTGGTTTGTTTATCTGCACTCTACAATGTTCATACAATGATGAAATTGCCAATCGATGTATTTCTCAGAATGTATCCCCATCATTAAGGGACACATGACTGCAGTAATGGCAGCTTCTGATGTGATTTCCAAGTTCTGGTTACATAGTTATCCAAAGAGTACCTGAATCTATTTCCAGTGAATTCTTTATACTTTTGTTAGCATGTAAAAGGGATAACTGTGCTCTTGGAGAAAAAATATCCATCTTCCAATTCCCTGGCTCATTTTTCACTTTCTAATGGCAGGTAAAATTGTAAAAGATAATTCCAGAATCTGTTGTTGCTATACAAAAATAAAATAAAAAAGAACGATTAAGAAAGTCTATTATAGGCATTGTAATTCTCCAAATCAAAACAAAATCTACAAACAAGCAGGAAAAAAATGACCTTAGCTAGCAAATCTATGAAGAGACTCAACCTCCAATTTTTAAATTATAGCTGCTTCCAGATTAAGGCAACATTCCTGATGGAGCAGTGTGCTTTATATCCTCTGGCATCATCCTTTTGTATTGAACTAGAAACAAATGTTGAATTTTCTAAATAATTACATACATAAACCATGCACTTTACTTATTTATGTGTCCATATTTAATGATATATTATGTATGTAACTTTCAGAAATATGATTTATGACAGTTTATATTACCACAGAGAGGTGTTTACTTGAAATATGTACTTAAAAAATACCACTTAAAATGTTGTTATTTGATATATATTCAGAAATGATCTAATTTTTCAAGAAAATGTAAACCGAAAAACCTAGTTCCAATTAAATCATTCTGAGAGTGTTTTAATTGAATTCTGAAGTTTAAATGATGTAACAGACTAATGAATATAAACATATAATTTATATTTATTTTATTCTTGTTACAGTGCTTGCAGATTGACAGTCTTACCTTCAAAGGGGTATAAAGCAAATCCACATTCTGAAAGTCTGAAATTGTTGCAAATGTGAAGGAAAATTTTAAGCAAATTTTGAAGGACATCAACCATATATTTAACTTTATGTTTCCTTTATTATAGCTAATTTTAGTTTGATCTAAACTTTAAAAATAAAGAAAATTAAAATAATAATTAAAATTAAGTTAAAATGAAAGTCACACTATCATGACTGCTTCCTAATTATATATATGACAACTTCAGAATTAAATGTTTCTGGATTATCAGGAACTAATTCAGAAAAGTACTACCTCATAGTTGCATACATATTTAAACTTAATCCTTAGCATGTTCCATAGAGAGGAAATTAAGTGCGACTTAATGAAATTATCTAGAATCTTATGCATCAAATTAAATTATTGAAATGCTAACATATCTAGTTATCGTGTGGTTTAATCTAAGCTAGCTAGTAGCCATCTTAATTCAGCTCAATACTACTCATTTATGGTTTCATTTGACCCCCTGACTCTTTTACTTAGCACCTTATTTTGTACTTCTTGAGGCCCCACATTTTGTTGTTCACAACATTATTTAATATTTAATATATTTCTTCAATCTTTTCAAACCTCTTCGACTTAATTAAAATTGGGATCTCTGATGACATTGACACCTTTTTTTTGGCTACATACCCCAATGATGACTGCTGCTTCTCCTAGGACAAACAAGAAGAATTGGTGTTTTCCTTATTTGTACTGATACATCTAGACCCTCATATCTCTGGACACTTCAAACTCTTAAAATGTCATTTCTGCCTTCCTATTCTCTGAAAGTTATCAACAAAATGAGAAAAATGATGATATTTAATGGATGCATTTTGGTTCACAGCTTCCTGATCTCTTCACAGTACTTGGCATTATTGACTCCTCTCCCTTGGAATATTTTTATCCCTTGGTATTGGTGAAAGTACACTCATATGCTTTCTTTACCCTTTCTTTGTCCTTGTCTCAGTTATGGATTTCTTGATACTCCTTCTCTCTAAAACTATCTTGATCTCCAAGATTCTGTCCTCTTTTTCTTTCTTTTTTCTTTTTATTTTTAATCCTCACCCGAGGACATTTTTCCATTTTTTGTTCAGATAGAGTGAGAGGGAGAGAGAGGAAGAGAGAGAGGCAGAGAAACATCGACGTGAAAGGAACACATCGAGTGGCTGCCTCCCGCACGACCCCAACCGAGACTGGGGACAAACTGCAACCGAGGTACGTGCCCTCAGTGGGAACCGAACCCGGGTCTCTCTGGACCGCAGGCCGACACTCTAACCACTGAGCCAAACCGGCCAGGGCTCTTTTTCCTTCCTAATGAGATGATTCACTCCTAGCGCTATCATACTGATGGATTATAAATGTACTGTAGATCTGTATTTCAAACTGCCTACTAAACCTTCCATCTGGATGTTACAGAGAACCTCAAACTCAATCTACTGCTACCTAAGCTAAGGTTATTTAAGTCCTTCTTTGCATCATTCCTGATGTGCATTTCTCAGTTGATGACTTCTCCATCCTCCTAATAACTTTGGTTCAACATTAGGAAACCAACACACTTCTTTTTTAAGGTTCTTCAAGGTTGGGCAATGAGAAAAGAATGAAGGAAAACAAACATATACACTGTCATTAAAAGTAATAACTATTGCCCAGCCAGTGTGGCTCAGTGGTTGAGCATCAAGAGGTCACTGGTTTGATTCCTGGTCAGGGCCCGTGCCCGAGTTGTGGGCCAAATCCCCAGTCAGGGGGCATGCTTGATGTGATCAATTAATGTTCTCTCATCGATTTTTCTATCTCTCCTTCTCCCTTCCTCTCTCTCTAAAAATCAATATAGGAAAAAAAAATTAAATAATTATTATTATTACTGCTGTAGCTCATTATGTTTATTATCATAGCTCTTATCAAATTTTCTAGTAATTATTTGTTTAGACATTTTCCCCTACATATCACCCTCAGCTATTCAAGGCAGTAACATAACTTTATTTCTTTTTTGTAATCCAACAACAAGATTCTCAGATTCCTCAAATACTCAATGCAAGTTAAATGAACCTCTCTTGCTTAAGCAGAATCCTGAAGAAAAGAAAAAAAAAAGTCACGTTGAAAACTATAATGTATTTCACATAAATAAAACATCATATTACATTCGTTTATCAACATATATTTTGTGAGTGCTTACTGTGTACAAGTTAATAGCCAGGGAAATAAAGTAGCAATGACAATTAAGAGTACAGTCTCTATGGTGCCTCATTTCAAATTCTGTTTCTATTGCTCAATAGCTGTGTTACATTGAGCAAATCACTTAACCTCTATGTTCTTCAGTTTTCACTTTGTAAAATGGGTCTGGCAACAGTGATTATCTCATAAGATGAATATGAGGATCAAATACATAAAAAATCTGAATTAATGATTGTTTTTATTATCTGGGGTTTTAGTATTTTTCACTCTTAAAACTTGATTCTGACCTGAAGACAACAAGCTTACCAAAGTTAAGGCTCTTTACCATTCTTCAGTTCAGGTACGGTCTATGTTAAAAAAAAAAAAAAAAAAAAAAAAAAAAAAGATTATTTTAAAGAGCAATATCCCTATTGATGGAAAAAGACAAATCTGTTTAGTTTTGTTTTGTTTGGGTAAAAGCTGTGCTGAATGTGTCCCTCATTAGAAGAGACCGGCTATTGTCAATGCCCATGAATGACTATTTCCTACTACCTAAACTGAACATAAGAATAGAAGAAAAAACAAAATCACTACTTCGTTAATTTATATTTAAAACATTACAAAATTTGGTCTTAAACTGACAGCCAATTTCTTTCTCCTTTAGGCAACTTTGTTTATCTGTGTTCTGATCCATTAGGTGTTGATTTTGCAGTTTGCCTCTCCAAGGAAACTCTATTTGCCTTGTCTCTAAGGTTTTGAATAGTATTGCATTATAGCCCCTAAACATATATACAACACTCAATTATCCTCCTTATCAAAAGCATGGGTTTTTCCAGTAAATGAGGTTAAGAGTCATTTTAATGCAGTGGTTATGCATCTTTAATCCCATATTTCATAATGATTCTAATAGTTTATATTTATTTTTTCTTGCTACTTTCCCCCCTATCTCTACTCAGTCTAAGGTCATGATAACATTGGAAGGACAAAGTTAAACTATAATGGGACTAGAGAGGAGAAATTGAGATTGTTGTAATTGCTTTTCTTTTCAAGTTTCACATGAAGTGTCTACTGTGTTATATATATATATATATATATATATATATATATATATATATATATATATATATCATAGTATGCATATATATTTGGCTCAAAATATTTTAATCTGGATTCTATCATCTGTTGTCAAATGATTCCTATCATGAAGCACAAGAAAAACAAAAAATTGAAAACATTACACTTGTTCTCAAGTTGCTTACAATGGATTTTTTATAGTGAAAAATTTCTCCCTTTTATTAAACCTTTCTTAATATTTAGGTTTGAACATCTCAAGAAGGTTCACATAACACTTTAGTACCAGACACAACTGGTTTTAATTACTAACCTCACTTACTATAAATTAGAATTGCAATAATCTGCCAATGCTAATTTAAACCTGGACTTGCTTGTGAGCAAGCTGCATGTACTAATGAACAAACAGCAGATTATCCTCAGAAGTGCAATATACCATATCACAAACCACAAGTTGCATTTCTTCCCTTTTTTTGAGTGCAAAATGTGATTCCAAAAAGATGTTATTAAGCTATAACACCTTCATTATTTTCAAGCTCTTGGCACTTAAAGTGCTGAATTTTAGATTACTTTTTTATATTCTGCCTGTGCCTAGTTTCCTTACTGTATGTAAAGTTATTAAAGTTGTCTGCTCCAATTTCTTCTCTACTTAAGAAGATATGACAAAAAGATGAAAGGGACTACCTTTAATCTCAAAAGGCTAAACTCCAAACGGAAATGAAACAGTAGGATACATAAAGACAATACGAGTACTTTGCCAAAGGTAGTTTATATTCAGTGTATGGCCATTACAAAAGCACTAAGCTGGACGTGTGTGACAACATAATAGTCCTGAGGCTCAATTTCCTCTCTAGATAGTTGATACTGTTTTTTATTGTGC
This sequence comes from Tadarida brasiliensis, assembly GCA_030848825.1. Lineage (NCBI taxonomy): Eukaryota > Metazoa > Chordata > Mammalia > Chiroptera > Molossidae > Tadarida > Tadarida brasiliensis. The sequence goes on from CM061280.1 coordinate 54,030,638, forward strand.
TATGTAATTGAAATGCCACTTGCTGTGTAATGATTTCCTTACTTGGGGTGGGGGGTAAAGACATTTCTTCTGTAAATTGCATTGAAAAAAAAAAACATATTAAGGCATGAATGGCAACTAGATTCAACAATACATTTTCAAAAAGTACCCTCAAGGTCTGTGTCAAAATCCAAGGGATTGTTGTGCTATGATTTTGTTTCTATATTAAAGGTTTAAAAAGAAATGGGCTTAAGGGTCTAATGAAATGACCATCTTTTTAATTTCTGATAGGGACGTGGATTGTGTTTTGTTGCTTTTATAATCATCAAGATTTATATAGATTTATTGGGACTTCCAAATACTTCAATTTCTAGTGCTGAAAGCATTTGAAGTCACACAGATCTGAGATCACAAGTACTCACCCTGTGTTGAGGCATTAATTATGCAATTGTGTTTCTCCCAAGTCCAGTCTTCTATTAATCTATTTCCCATTCCTCTCTAACTCATACTCTGCCCACTTATCTAAACTAGAAAACTAGAATCAGCTTGACTCAAAAATTTCTTTTCCTGACATCTAGTCAGTTACCAAGTCCTGTCAAAATACTGCTCTATATTTTTCCATTGACACTGTGCAGGTATTAGCTTTATTTCCCACCTCAGTTATTACAAATTCATCTCACTGGTGTTCCTGGATTTTTATCTTTCTTTTCCAGTTATTACTGTAATTGCCAGAGTGTTCTTTCAAAAATATGCAATGGACAATCTTATTCTCTATCCAGGGTATGCAAGTCAGAGCTCGCAAGCCAAATCTGACATAAAATCATTGTATGGCTCTGTATAACCTATAAGGTAGAGTATACATTTCTTAGCATAACATACAAAATACACTGTGATTGAAGCCTTACTTACACTCACAGATAATAACCATCCCATGTCCTAAACATCCCTACATTTCAATATCTCAACCATATGATTTAGCTATATTAAACTTCTATTCATGGGGCAAGTACACGCGCACGCATGCACACACATACACCCCCCACCCCAAATAGTCAGTCTTTCATACCCCTTGCTCTTCCCATTTACCTGATGCTTTGGGAAGACTTTTCTTGAGTAACTTATGCACAATTAGTTGTCTTTTATTTTAAGTGTATTCCCATTGCACTTTACAAGTGCCTTTGGTAGTATCTGTGGTATAATATTCTTATTATTAGATTAAAATTATTACTTTTTGTCTCTAGCCTAACATTCCCCTGAGATGTGAACTTCACAGAGATGGGAATTACAATTTATTCACTGTAATCTCAGGACTTAGTGTAGTGTCTGTCCTAATGCTGGTACCTACTAGGAAGCCAATAAATAATTGACAGATAAATAATGAAAGAAGGACAGAAGAAAAGAAGGAAGGAATAATGAACCAAGAAAGACAGTTAAGAAAAAAGAATAAATCTGACCAAATATAGTGCATATAGTATAATACTTATGTAATCACAAATCATACACATAATCAGAAAATATCCAAAATTGTTCTGTCACTAATTATTGTAAACTGCAATTTAATAAACTATCTCTTAATATGGCAAAAAGCATTTTGCTATCTTTATCAGATGTAGTGTTCCCACCATAAAAATAGTAATTATTATGGTGATAACAATAATAACGATAAATAACATTCATTGAGAGCTTTCACTCTGCCAGGCACTATTTGATGTACACTGCACACACATATTTCTCATTTAATTCTCACAACAACTCTATAAGGTATCCAGTATTATTATTCTCATTTTATAAGTTGAAAATAAACTGACAGGGGCACCTACACTTTACCACACACCAACAGAACTCCAGTATAATACTGGTGAATTATACTTAAAAGAGCTGCAAGCCACATGTTTTCTGAGAGATAGTTGAGGAAACTCAAAGTTAAGAAAGGATAAATAAGCAAGGACATCAGAGGAACTTGAAGTCTCTGGCACCTATAACTACAACAGACATCAAACAAATTTTGCTCAGCTTAACATAAAACCTCACACTGAAAGCTTTGTACCCAATACTTGATGTCCAAGATTCAACAAAAAAAAAATTACAAGCAAATCAAGAGGCAAGGAAAATCGTAGTTTGAAGAAACAAAGTAAGGATCAGAACTAGATTCAGATATGACACCTATTTTGAAGTTATCAGAAGGGAATTAAAAATGGCTATGATTAGTACTATTTTAAGAGCTTTATTGGAAAAGAAGCCAATTGGCAAAAACAGGTGGGTAATGTAAAAGGAGAGACAGAATAAAAAGAAAATCTTAGAAAACAGCAAAATTAGAAATAAAAAATGCCTTGGGTGGTCTCACCAGTCAACTCAATACAGTCAAGGAAAGCATCAGTGATCTTGAAGACAGATCTATAGAAACTTCCCAAACTGAAATGCAAAAAATAAAATAACATAATAAATAAAATAAACCCAGAACATTCCAGAATTTGGGGGCAATTTTGAAACACATAATAGTTTGTTTCTATAAGATTCCTGTACTACACTTGAGGCATAATCATGTAACTTAAAGATGGACTTAGATTAGTTAATAAGATGTATTGTAAACTCTAGGGTAACATTTATTTTAAAGAAAAAGAATTATTATGCCAAGTGATGACATAAATTGGAATAAAATAAACTGCTCAATTAAAACCAGAGAAGGCAAAAAAGGAAGCCTCTGGCAATAAATAGAAAAGAATTACAAACAAAAATGTTTGGCATGGCCCTGGCTGTGTGGCTCAGTTGGTTGGAGTGTCGTCCCATACACCAAAAGGTTGTGAGTTCAATTCCTGGTCAGGGCACATACCTAGGCTGAGGGTTCAATCCCAGGTCAGGGTGCATACAGGAGGCAAACGATCCATGTTTCCCTCTCACATCGATGTTTCTCTCTGTTTCTTCCTCTTCCTCTCTCTTTAAAAATCAATAAACATATCCTTGGGTGAGAATAAAAAAATTATTGGCCTGAGTTGAAATTAATCAGTGATCACTTTAATTTTGAACGATCTAAATACACCAATTAAAATATAGAGATTTAACCAAGGATGTGAAAGACTTGTTTTAAAATAAAACATTCCTGAAAGAAATCAAAGAAGACATAAATAAATGGAAAGACATCCCATGTTAATGGATAGGAAGACTAAACAGTGTTAAAATGTCAGTATTACCAAAGTGATCTACAAATTCAACATAATACCTATCAAAATTTAAAATGAATTTGCAAGGAGTCCCAAATAGCCAAAAAATCTTAAAAAAAAAAAAAAAAAAGGCTGGGAACTCACATTGCCTGATTTCAAAATAATGTGTTACTAGCATAAGGATAGTTAACCCAGTGGTGTAAATATAAGTGGCTGGAGATAAATCATACATCAGTAGAAAATTTTATTTTGAACATGGTCTGAAGTTCAAGGAAGAAAGTCTCTTAAGTAAAAAAAAAAATAAATGGGCTTGGACAACTGAATTTCCACATGTGAAATAATTAAATGGAACCACTACCACACAGAATTAACTCAAAATGGATCAATGACCTAAATATAATAACTAAAACCATAAATATCTTAGAAGACAACATAGCAGTTAATCATCATTTGGCAATGTATTCTTAGACATAACAGCCAAAGCACAAGAAACAAAAGATAAATTGGAGTACATCACAGTTAAAAACTTTTGTTCATCAAATTATGTATTTGATTAGGGTTTTATATATAGGATATATTTTTTAAAAAAAACAAACTATAACTCAATACCAAAGAGCAATCCAATAATAAAAGGGCAAAGGACTTGAATAGATAGTTTTCCAAAGAAGGTATGGCAATGGTCAAGAAACACATGAAACAATGTCCGTGTTATTTCAGGATACGAAAACAAAATGCTATAAAATGGGCAGTTCAGCCCAGCCGGTGTGGCTCAGTGGTTGAGCATCGACCCATGCACCAGGAGGTTGCTGGTTCAATTCCTGATCCGGGAACATGCCCAGGCTGTGGGCCCAATCCCCAGTGCCAGTGGGGACATGCAGGAGGCAGCCATTCGATGTTCTCTCTCATTGATGTTTCTATCTCTCTCCTCTTCTCCATTCTTCTCTCTCTAAAATCAATAAAGAAAAAAAATTAAACTAGGCAGCTCATAAACAGCAGAAATGTGTTTCTCACAATTCTGGAGGCTGGGAAGTCAAGGTCAGGGCATGGTCAGATTCAGTGTCTGGTAGGGGCACACTTTCTGGTCCATAGACAATAGTCCTCCTAATGTGTTTTACATGGTAAAAAGGATAAGGGAGCTTTCTGAGTTCTCTTTTATAAGGGCAATAATCCCATTCATGGAGGCTGTGCTCTTATGACCTAATCACACTCCATAGGCCACCACTTTCAAATATCATCACATTTGGGATTAGATATTCCACAATATATGAATTTTGAGGGGACACATTCAGTCTGTGGCAATATTCAAACTCACTAATCATTAGGTAAATGAAAATCAAAAGCATAATGAGATACTACTGCACACTTACTAGGCTAGCTGTAATAAAAAAAACAAGTATTTGTGGCAAAATTGGAACCTCCATGCATTGGTAGTAGGAATGCTGCTGTCTCGGGGCCTGCCGGGATCGGTGCAACGCAATGAACCTATAATCACACGCTGGTTGGAGTGAGTGGGAGCTTTGCAAGGGAGCAAAAAGCTCTAGATCTTAGGATGCAGTCCCATTTATTTGCAATTTGGTACCCCCAGGTTACAAGCGGATTTATGTAAATTATGTCCTTGAGATGACATTTCTGCAAACCATACACCCTAGCTTAGTCTCTTGCTTTTTACAGGAAGAGACCTTGAAGCCAAAAGATAACAAACCCTAATTCATATGCAAATGAAGCACTCAAGGCACCTGGGCAGGCCAGGTTTCTGAGAATGCATTAACACAAGGTTGAGAGGGGATTAACACAAGGTTAAGAGTGCATTAACACAAGGTCACAAAATGTCCATCTTCCAACCCCCCAACCCCACAAATGCAAAATGGTGCATCCACTATAGAAAACAGTTTGGTAGTTTCTCAAAAAGTTAAATATGGAATTATCATGTGAGAGCAATTACATTTCAGGGTATATATTCCAAAGAATTGAAATGGCCAGCTAGTGTGGCTCAGTGGATTGAATATTGTCCCAAGGACTGAGAGGTCTTGATTCGATTCCTGGTCAGAGCACATGCCCGGGTTGCAGGCTCAATCCCCAGGACAGGGTGTGCAGGAGGCAGCTGATTGACGTCTCTCTCTCACATCAGTGTTTTTATCTCACTGTCCCTCCTTCTCTCTCTAAAAAATCAATAAAAACGCATTTTAAAAAAGAATTGAAATGGGAACTCAAAGAAATACTCGTGCATCAATGTTCATAACAGCCTTATTCACAATAGTCAAAAGGTGGAAATTATCCAATTGTCCAACAACAGATGAATAGAAAGCCAAATTGTGATATATTCACATAATTGAATATTATTCACCCATAAAAAGCAATGAATTCTGAAGCATGCTACATCATGAGTTAACCGTGAAAACGTTATGTTCAGTAAAATAAGCCAGACGCAAAAGACAAGTCATTTATGATTCACTTATATCAATACACAGAATAAGCAAATTCATATAGACATAAAGTAGATTTGAGGTTACTAGGAGCTGAGGTAAGGAGGAAATGTGGATTTATTGCTTATGGCTACAGAGTATCTGTTTGGAGTGCTTTAAAAATAGATTGTGGTGATCGTTGTACAACATTGTGAATTTGATAAGATGTCACTAAATTGTACACTAAAAAAAGTTAAATTGGAAAATTTTGTTATATATATTTTACCACAATAAAAAATTTAAAGGGAAAAAGAAAAATAATTCACAAATATAATATCAGAAATAAAAGAGAGTCACCACTACTGTTGACAAGGGCATAAGAAGGATAATAAAGGAATACTGTGAGACACAAATTTGATAACTTAGATGAAATGAACCAATTTCTTGAATGATACGCAGTACCAAAATTCACAAAAGGAAAAATAGATAACATAAATTGATTTAGATCTATGAAAAAAATGAATCAATGATTAATGGTTTGCCAAAAAGCCAAATGATCAATCTCATGAGGTTTACCATTGAATTCTACTATTTAAGAAAAAAATAATAATAATAACATGAATTCTTCACAACCTCTTCCAAATAATAAAAGCCATGGGAAAATTTATGAATTCATTTTTTGAAGCTAGCATCACTTTTAAAACCTGATAAAGATATCAGAAAGAAACACCACAGATCAGTATTTCTTATGAACATAGATGTGAAAATTCTCAATAAAATATAGCAAATTGAATCCAAAAATATATAAAAAGAAGGATATAGCATAATAAAATAGGATTGATTTCAGTTATGCAAACCTTGTATAAAAGTCAAAAATCAATATAATCTACTATGTTATAAGCTAAATAATACTAGTCATATTCAACACCTATTCGGGGGGGGGGTACTCTCAGCAAATTAAGAATAGAAGGGAACTTTCCTAATTTGATAAAAAGACAAAAGCTTTCAAGTAACACATTTACTAGTTAGACTGAATATTTTCTCATTAAGATTGGGAATAAACAACAATGTTCTCTCTGTCCACTTGTATTCAACATTATAGTTGAAGTCCTAACTAGTGCAATAAGGAAATATAATAAAATGTGTACAAACTGGAAAGAAATAAAACAATCTTTTTTTTTTTTTATCCTCACCCGAGGACATTTTTCTTTTTTTTGTTCAGATAGAGTGGGAGGGAGAGAGAGGAAGAGAGAGAGAGAGAAACATCGACGTGAAAGGGACACATTGAGTGGCTGCCTCCCGCACGACCCAACCAGGGGCCGGGGACAAACTGCAACCAAGGTACGCGCCCTTAGCGGGAACCGAACCCAGGTCTCTCCGGACCGCAGGCCGACGCTCTAACCGCTGAGCCAAACCGGCCAGGGTGAAATAAAACAATCTTTATTAACAGATGATATAAGTGTCTATGTAGAATATCCCAAATAATGAACAAAAAAAATTCTGGAACTAATAAGTGAGTAGAGTATAGCAAGTTGGCAGGACACAAGATTAAGATACTAAAATCAATTTCTTTTCTAAATACATGCAATGAACTGCTGAAAGTTAAAATTTAGAAGAATAGTTAGAATAACACCACAAAACTTAGGTATAAATCTAACAAAATGTGCTCAGGATCTCTATGTGGAAAATTACCTTAAGTTTGATAAACAAAATTTAAAAAATATGGAAAATTTAATGGCCATTGCTCTTTCAATATGTAAATGTTAAGAAGATTGGGAATTTAATGTTACTTGTTTAACAGAATATTTGAATTTAGAATGGCCATTAATTTCTCATTTTTCCTGCATTGCTTCTTGCTAACAATCTGCACATAGGAAAAGCCACATTTTGTGCTGTCTATGGCTTTTGTAAGAATAGCTACACTACATTTGAATATTATCTCAGAATTAATGGTAATTTGAAAAAGCTGACCAAGTGTGAAATATTAGGGGGACCGGAAAGTAATGTCGTTTTTTTTTTACATTAAATTCAAACATAAATTTCTAACAAGTTTTTATTTTTAATCAATGATGTAATCACCCTTGTTATCAACAAGCTTTTGCCATCTAGTGTGCAAATTTTCAATGCCGGATTGATAAAAATCAATTGGTTTTTGAGCAAAATATCTGGAGATGGCATTTTGGACATCATCCAAATTATCAAATTTTTTGCCACTTAGAAAATGTTATAGTGATCAGAATAAATGGAAATCCGATGGCGCAATATCGGGCGAGTATGGTGGGTGAGGCAATACCTTCCACCCCAATGCATTATCGTGTTGCAGAATAACGCCTTTTCTGGTGACAATCGCTGGGCATTTTTCAATTAAAGATTGATTTACTCGATCCAATTGTTCACAGTAAAGGTCTGCATTCACTTTGTCCAGGTTTCAGCACTTCAAAATGAACAACCCTGCGAATACTCCACCAAACACACAAAAGTGCCTTTTTGGGGTGTAAACCTGGCTTAGCTGTACTTTATGGCGATTCATTCGGAGAGAGCCACTACCTTTTGCATTTTGGATTATCATAGAGGACCCATTTTTCATCTCCAGTGATCAAGCGATCAAAAAACGCTTCTGTGTTGTGCTGCTGAAGCAATAAGTTGCATGTGGTAGACCGGTTAGCTTTGTTTTCTTCGGACAGATTATGCAGGACCCAAACACCTGCTGTGATTACTTTACCAATCTTCTGCAAATGTTCTTGGATGGTCGACCAAGGTTGGTTAAGAGTGTTTGACAGTTCCTCGATTGTCTGACACGGATTTGCTTCCACTTCCACCCTTAACATGTCATTACTTTAACGACATTACTTTCCGGTCCCCCTAATATTTCACATTAGAAGACTTGATAATGTGTCAATTTTTCCCAACTTGATTTATATACTTAATGATACCTCAATCAAAATACCACCAAGCTGTTTTGTAGATATTGACAAAATGATGTTAATATTTATATGAACAGGCAAAAGATCTAGAACAGCCAATGCAATACTGAAGTAAAACAAAATGGGAAATTCACTACTTCATTTCAAGATAGGCTATAAAGCTACAGTCATCCAGACAGTGTGGTATTTGGTCAAAGAGTAGACACATAGATCACTGGAACAGAACAGACATTCCCCAAAATAGACTCAAACAAATATAGTCAACTGATCTTTGACAAAAGAGCAAAGAAAATTCAATGAAAAAATTAGTCTTTTCAACAAAGGGCGCTGAAACAATTAGAGGTGTGTAAACAAAAATAAGAACTATAAATTGACCTTACAGTTTTCACAAATACATAATAAATCATAAAAAAATCATAGAGATAAATGTAAAATGCAAAACTATAAATTTCTTTTTTAAAGCATAGGGAAAAAGTGACATGATCCTGGGTGTGGTGATGGATTTTTTTATATTAAACACAAAAGCATTATACATTAGAAAGGTGATATTGAACTTTATTAAGTTTTAAAAAATGTTTTGTGGAAAAAACTGTTAAAAGAATAAAAATGTAAGCAGAGGCTGGGAGAAAGTATTTGAAAACACATGTCTGATAAAGGACTTGTATCCAAAATACAAACAGAACTCTTAAAATTCAACAATAGGAAGACAAATACCTCATTTTTAAAAATGGGCAAAAGATCTGAACACTTTACTAAAGACAATTACAGATGACAAATAAGCACTGGAAAATATGCTCAGTATCAATTGTCATTAGAAAATTGCAAATTAAAACAATAATGAGATATCAAAACACACCTATTAAAATGGCTAAAATTTAAACCACTGACAATATAAACTGCTGACAAGGATGTGGAACAACAACAACAAAAAAATCTCACTTGTTGCTGTTGGCAATGTAAAATAGTACAGCCACTTTGGAAGATAGTTTGCCAATTTTTAGATGACTGGAAATAGTCTTAGCATACTTTCCAATAATCACACTCCTGGGTATTTACCTAAGTGATTTAAAACATTTTATGTCTATATAAAACTTGCATGAAAATATTAAAGCAGTTTTATTCATAATTGCCAAAAACTGGTAAAAACCCAAATATCTTCAATATGTATGTAAACAAATTGTGTACATCTCTATATAGGAATATTATTCAATGATAAAAAGAAATGAGCTACCAAACTATGAAAAAACATGGATAAATCAAATGTACCTTGCTAAATAAAAAAGGCATTCTTAAAAAGCTACATAATAGCCTGGCTGGTGTGGTTCAGTGGATTGAGTGTCATCCCATGGACTGAGAGGTCCCAGTTCGATTCCTGGTCAGAGCACATGCCCAGGTTGCAGGCTTGATCCCCAGTAGGGGCATGCAAGAGGCAGCCAACCAATGTTTCTCACTCACATCGATATTTCTCTGTCTCTCTCTCCTGTCCTCTCTCTCTAAAAAATCAATAGAATATATATATATATATATATATATATATATATATATATATATATATATATATATAATTTTATATATATATAATTTAATTATATATATATATATATATATAATTTTAAAAGGCTACATAATGTATGACGTTCTGGAAAAGGCAAAACTATAGAGATGGTAAAATGTATATAACCATTGTACTCCAGTTCATAAAATTGCTCTCCACACAGTACAAGTTAACAATTCTAAAACCACTGTGCATGTATACTGGAATTGAACAATTAAGTAAATGGGTAGTGAATGGTAAGAGCCTTGTTTCTCACTGTTGGAGTTTGAGTTTATATACAAGAAGTGGAGGAGACTGGTATGATTCTCGTGATAGTGAATTTGAGTGGGAGACATCAGTATGAACAAATGTTTAAGTTAATACAGATACAGATTATTTAAATATATACACCTACAGTTTAGTATACAGGCAGATATTTCTTTGCTTTGTTAGATAAGAGGGCCTAGAAGTAATGATACCCAGGTAACAATGAGCATACCTAGCACCCAGATTTTTGTTTCTAATGCTATTCCTCGAGGTTTCTTAGAAAAATGGCTGATTCTAAGATGGGGGCATAAAATATACTTGATTAACCTGGAGCATCTTTTAGTGCCAGAAAGAAAATAATAATAATAATAATAATAATAATAGTCCTAAATAAGCAAAGAAAAACAATTGTGGTGTGACAAAGTGATACATAAGTCAACTGAAAGAGCTCCCAATGTCCAAGGCTGGAATAATTTTCAAATCTCCCACATAGAAGAATTTAAATTAATTTATGCAGTCTGTTGTGGTGCGAGAGAACCCAGAGACCACCAGAGTCAAACTGAAGCCAAATAAAGAGCAAAGCCGGCTGGCGACTGATCCCGAGTTCTCAGAGATCAGCCCCGATTTTCGGCTACATTTTTATTTTATAGGAGGCTTGTTACAAATTTCTGCATCTAGCATTTCTTAATGGCTTTGGGGGAGAGCAAGCAGGCAAGTATAGAAGCGGAGGCAGTTGGTGATAAGCGGGAGGGAGCGGAGGCAGGAGGGAGCTGAGGCCGGGGAGAACTGCGTCAGCACACATCTATGGTCAGGGTTGTCCTGCTATTCACTCTATTTTCTAAATTCTAAAAAACAAGAAATTTGCTTAGAGGATAAATTCATTTAGAGGACTACCAGGCCAGCTGGCACTTCCTCAGTTTGTCCCTCAAAGCTCCACTGTTGGCCCTTTGTATTATTCAGTCAGGGCGAGGTGATACAAGCAGGCCAGCACATTCCCCACTGGTTTTCAGGGGAATCAAATCACTGTTTCCTCTTCTGAATTTTGAATTCTTTGGTAATGGGTGCTTAAGACCATGAGTTTAACTGTCTGGATTCTTTCCCTGATATATTTAGTTAAACAGTTAATAATTATGGGGCCAAAAAGTAGCCCTATGAGCAAGAATAGAAGAGGCCCTGCTATTGCTGATAGGAGGGTCATTAACCATGGAGACCAATTATATAGACCCTTGAACCAGTTGCTTCCTGATTTTTTAAATTCTTCTCTATCTTTAATTCTCTGTCTAACTAGTTAAACTGTCTCTTATTATTCCAGAGTGGTTAGCATAGAAACAGCATGTCTCACTTAGACCCATACATAGACCTCCTTGTTTTAAGAAGAGGAGATCAAGTTCCTGTCTATTCTGTAATACTACTTCAACTAGGCAATTTAGGGACTTTTCTAAATGGGTGATAGAGTTTTCCAGGTCTGAGAGGTCTTGATCTATCTGTTTACTAAGTGGCTTAAAATTCTGGTCTCCCGTAATTAGTACAGTCATCCCGATGGCTGCAGAGCCTGCTATTCCTAAGCCTACTAAGAGTGGAACTAATATGGGTGTTGCCTGTTTTCCCCTTCCAGCTGAGATTCCAAAATGTTCATTCCTGCCTTCACTGGAGTAAAAGTAGACCTGTGGGATTACATAAGTTAGAATACATAGTCCAAAATCATCAGTATATGAGTTAATACAGGGAGTTAGTCCAGTAGTGCAGGTGAAGAAAGTCCCTCCTGGGGCTACAAGTAATCTGGGGCCTTCATCTTCTTGGAGGTCCTCTGGCATAGGAATAGTTAGTAGGCAAGATTCCTGGTAAGGTGATTTGTCCATATCATAATCAGGGGATTTGAAACATAGTCCTCGTTCTTGTAAATCCCCAAGTGTAAGCTTTGGTTCATAGCCCTATTTGCATGTTTTTTTCTTTAGGGTGTCTTCAATAGACATATTTCTCACCTGAGTATGAGAGGACCCTAGAGTATTGTTAGATGCAATTCCAACATAATAAGGTGGTGAGGGGTTCAGACAAAAACAACAGTCTCGTGTCATTCCTGGGTTGCTGTTATTTATGAATCTAAAGACAGTCTCCAGGGTGCTCAGAAGGGGCCTGCTTGAATGTTGGGGTATCATTCAGGGCTCAGTAGAACTGATCGGTTCAGAGGTAACTGGATGAGGAGGGTGGCCCTGGTCTTGCAGAGGGTTGAGGACTAGGTTAGGACCCATAGGCTTAGGTGTTTGTTTAATGGGAATCTTTTGACAGTCCCTGGGTCCTTCCCTGATACATATAAATGTAGTCCCCAAGTTTTTTCTGTGAGCCATGTGGGGTCATTGGAATTTTTGACAGTTATCATAGCTGGGTTACAGTTTCCTATCTTGGGGCAGTTCTCAGGTCGGGGTGTAATCAGACGATGAAATAGAATGTTGGGATCACCATCCTTATGCCTAGGTGCTATGGTCACACAGCTCCAAGCTGTGCAGTAGAAGTTAGCTAGAGTCCTACAGTCAGATTTCCCTGCATCGGGGCAGATATAGTGAGTATGCCAGAGTCCTTTTTCAAATTTCAGGCTTTCACATCCACAGATATCTCCGCTTATGCCTGAATAGGAGCTGGCTAGAGGGTTCAGATTATGGTCTGTTGACAGATTTTCTGAACATGTTACAAAGGTCAAAATATAAGTTCGGGGTTCCATAGCATGTGTTAGTGGCAATAATGTGTCCATCATGGGTCTGACTAAGGCTCCATATACTGAGTCGGCTGATGGTGATTTCCCCGAGTCAGAGAAATAGAGGTCCCAAGTAGCAGGATCAGGATTGGAGTAATTTTACCTTCAAAGGGTTGTCTGTCCGTTGAAGGGTCCATTTTTCTGGTATCTGGTCGGGGTGTGTCTTCTTTACCTGGGAGTGATGAATCCAGAAACGGTGACCTGCTACCTTAAGGGCCATCAGAGTGGTGAGGATTACAGGCAGGGGACCAGTCCATCTAGGTTCCAGTGAAGCAGGCTGAATTTTCTTGATCCAGATCCAATCTCTGGGCTGAATATTGTGGAGATCTGAGTCACGTGGAAGAGAACACTTAGGAGAGAATCTCTTATCACCTGATGATTCTTCTGCTGGATGAGTGGCAGAGCCTGTAAGGATTTAAGAAGATAATGGTTATTTAGTTCAGCTAGGGTTTCTTCTCCCAATTTGGGGAGGAGTGGTGGTGGTCTCCCGTACATTATTTCATAGGGAGAGAGACCCGTAATATAGGGAGTACATCGGACCCGCAATAGGGCAAAAGGAAGGAGGCTGACCCAATTTTTGCCTGTCTCTAATTTTAATTTAGTAATAGCCTCCTTTAATGTTCGATTCATCCTTTCTACCTGTCCTGAACTCTGAGGCCTGTATGCACAGTGTAATTTCCAAGTAATTTAAAAAATTGTACTTAAGGTTTGTGTGATCTGGGTGATGAACACCGGGCCATTGTCGGACCCCATGGCTAAAGGGAGGCCAAATTGGGGGACTATTTCTGATATTAGTTTTCTGGCTACTGTCTGAGCTGTCTCAGATTTAGTCAGGAAGGCTACTGTCCAACCTGAAAAGGTGTCAATAAAAACGAGGAGGTATTTGTAACCAAACTTTCCTGGAATTATTTCAGTAAAGTCTATTTCCTAATGTTCCCCTGGGTTCTGTCTGCATAGTCAAATCCCCAATTGAACATTTCCTTGTCGTTTTGTATTTATTTGAGCACAAGTAAGACAGCGGGCCGCAGTTTGCTTGGCATAATGGTGAATTCTTAGAATGTAATAATCTTGATGAAGAAGTTCAATCAGTTTAGTTCCCCCTAGGTGGGTACTCTGGTGAGTTTTAAAAATAAGATATTGTCCTAGTGCCTCAGGTAACAGAATTCTCCAATCAGGGAGTATGTACCAACTGGAAGAGTTTATGTTCTTTCTTAGCTTAGTTCTGAGTTATTTTTCTTCTTCTGTATAAGAAGGAACCTTAGGGAGATTTTGTAGAGATAGCACAGGTGAAATCTGGAGAGTCCCCACTGGTTTTGGGGAAGTCTCTCTTGCAGTCTGATCTGCAAAAGCATTTCTCTGGGCCACTGGGTCATCGGTTGTCTGATATCCTTTACAGAGAATGATAGCAACCTTTTAAGGTAGCCAGATGGCCTGTAACAGGGCTAGGATTTCAGCTTTGTTTTTAATTTCCTTTCCCTCTGAGGTGAGGAGTCCCTGCTCCTGATAGAGGGCCCCATGTATATGAACAGTAGTCAATGCATATCTACTGTCAGTGTAAATGTTTATAGTCTTTTCCTTTCCCCAACATAAGGCTTGTGTTAAGGCTATAAGTTCAGCCCTCTGTGCAGAAGTCCCATGTCTCAATGCCCGTGCCCAGAGTACCTTATCTTGTGTTACCACAGCAGCTTCTGCATATCTGGTATCATTTGACATGAGCTGCTCCCGTCTGTGTAGAGATCAGCATCTAGTTCCAGGGTGTGTCTCTGAGGTCCGCTCGAAGATTAGTCAAGGAGTCCAGGACCTTGAGGCAGTTATGAACAGGTTCTGCTGGGTCATTATCAGGCAGCAAGGTGGCAGGGTTTAGGGCAGTAGTCTTCAGGAATTTAATTCTCGGGGGGTCCAACAAGAGCACTTGATATTGGACAATTCTGGCATGGGACATCCATCCTTCAGGGGGACTCCTGAGTAGGGCTTCAATAGCATGGGTTGCTATAATTTATAAATCTTGTCCTAGGGTCAGCTTAGAGGCTTCCTTAGTGAGCAGGGCTGTAGCCACTATAGCCCTTAAGCAGTGTGGCCACCCAGAGGCTACTGGGTCTAGTCTCTTAGATAGGTAGGCCACTGGACATTTCCAGGGACTGAGGGCCTGTGTGAGTACTCCTTTAGCAATCCTCTGGTTCTCATAGACAAATAATTTGAAAGGCTTATTCAAGTCAGGTAGGGTCAGGGCTGGGGCGTTGGTGAGAGTCTCTTTTAGTTCTTGGAAAGCCTTTACTCAGTTTCAGTCCAAGTTAAATTGTCTGTCTTTCCCTCTGTACTTGTGTATAGGGGTTTTGCGATTTCAGCAAATCGGGGCATCCAGAGACGCCAGTACCCAATTGCTCCTAGAAATTCCCGGACCAGTTTCTTTGTTTGTGGTTGGGGTATTTTCAGAATGGCCTCAATGCGGCTTGTGGAGAGGGACCATTTTCCTTCTTTCAGTTCATAGCCTAGATAGGTGACATTCTCAGTACTCAGCTGACACATGGTACCCAAGGGTTTCTAATTCTTTTAATAAGTCTCTAGTAGCCGCCCGACAGTCAGGCACAGTCTTAGCAGCTAATAGGAGATCATCTACATATTGCAGGAGGGTTTTTTCTGGGTGTTCCTGACTGAACTTAGAGAAGTCCCAACTTGAATAAGGTTGGGGAATTTTTAAAACCCTGGGGAAGCCAGGTCCCAGTTAGTTGTCCTGAGAATCCACCCTTGGGGTTAGTCCATTCAAATGCAAAGATAGGTTGGCTTACCTTGGCAAGCAGCAAGGAAAAGAAAGAATCCTTTAAGTCCAGGATGGTGTAGATAGTATGGTCCAGCGGCAGCAAGCTGAGAAGGGTATAGGGGTTTGGCATGGTGGGGTGTGTAGTTTCAACCTATTTATTTATCTCTTGGAGGTCCTATATGGGCCTGAAGTTTTCGGTGCCAGGTTTCTGTACCAGTAGTAGTGGAGTGTTCCAGGCAGACTGGCAAGGAAAAAGAACTCTGGCCTTCCGGAGGCATTTCATGTGTTTGGCGATGCCATCTTGAGCTTTCAAGCTAGTAGGATATTGGTGGGCTTGAACAGGGGTAGCAGAACTAGTTAGTTGCACAATAACTGGAGGTTGATGAGGGGCTATCCCCGGAGGGTTAGTCTCAGCCCATACATGGGGAATTTCTTCTTGTAGACCCTGGAGGAAAAAGTTAAGATCAGAGGATGTAGGGGTCTCATAGAGGATATATTCCTCTGAAAGTGGGCAGGAAAAGAATATAGTTGATGGCCTGTCTCCTCCTGTCAAAGTTGCTGAGTCGCCCTGGAAGGAGATGGTAGCTTGCAATTTCTGGAGAAGGTCTCTACTCAGGAAGGGAAAAGGGCAGTCTGGCATGACTAGGAAGGAATGGGTGATTGTTCCTCTTCCTAAGTCAGTTATTCTGGCTTGTGTCTATGGGTAGGACTTGGTTTTTCCAGTAGCTCCTTGTATATGAGTTTTGTCTTTAGAAAGAGGTCCATCTGCCTCTTGGAGGACCGAAAAGGTAGCTCCTGTGTCTATTAAAAATTCAATTGGTTGTCCCCCGACATTTAGGTTACCTTGGGCTCCCAGGGGCCTAATTTAAAAGAAACTTGGCTGGATTTTGTCAAATGCTTTTTCAGCATCTATTGGTATGATCATATGGTTTTTATCTTTCATTTTGTTTAAGTGATGTATCACATTTATTGATTTGCGAATATTGTACCAGCCTTGCATCCCTGGGATGAATCCTACTTGGTCATGGTGAATAATTTTTTTGATGTATTGCTGGATCCGATTTGCTAGTATTTTGTTCAGGACTTTGGCATCTATGATCATTAGGGATATTGGCCTGTAGTTTTCTTTCTTTGTAGTGTCTTTTTCTGGTTTTGGAATTAGAATTATGCTTGCTTCATAAAAGGAGTTTGGAAGTCTTCCTTCTTCTTGAATTTCTTGGAATAGTTTGATGAGAGTGGGTGTTAGTTCTTCTTTGAATGTTTGGTAAAACTCCCCCATGAAGCTGTCAGGGCCTGGGCTTTTGTTTGCTGGGAGGGTCTTGATTACATCTTCAATTTCCTTCATTGTTATTGGCCTGTTCAAGTTTTCTATCTCTTCCCGGTTCAGTTTTGGGAGATTTTGTGTTTCTAGAAATGTGTCCATTTTGCTTAGATTGTCGAATTTGTTGCCATATAAATGTTCATAGTATTTGTTAACGATCCTTTGTATTTCTTTGGTGTCAGTTGTTACTTCTCCTCTTTCATTTCTGATTTGTGTATTTGGGGTCTCTCTTTTTTTTTTCTTGGTGAGTCTGGCTAAGGGTCCATCAATCTTGTTTATCTTTTCAAAAAAACCAGCTCTTTGTTTCATTGATCCTTTGAATTGTTTTTTTGGTCTCCATGTCGCAATTTGGGAATAGAGGGATCATATCTCAACATTATAAAGGCCATATATGGAAGACCTACAGCCAACATCACACTCAATGGACAAAAACTAAAAGCATTTCCCTTAAGAACAGGAACAAAACAAGGATGCCCACTTTCACCACTCTTATTTAACATAGTACTGGAAGACTTAGCCACAGCAATCAGACATGAAGAAAAAATAAAAGGGATCCAAATTGGAAAGAAGGAAGTGAAAATGTCATTATTAGCAGGTGACATGATATTATACATAAAAAACCCTAAAGACTCCATCAAAAATCTACTAGACTTAATAAATGAATTTGGCAAAGTAGCAGGATACAAAATTAACGTCAAGAAATCGACGGCATTCTTATACACCAATGATGAACTCACAGAAAGAGAAACTAAAAAAACAATCCCATTTACCATAGCGGCAAAAAAATTAAGATACCTAGGAATAAACTTAACCAAAGAAGTAAAGGACCCATTTGCATAAACCTACAGGAGATTGAAAAAAGAAATAGAAGAAGATATTAAAAAGTGGAAGCACATACCTTGTTCATGGATTGGAAGAATTAACATTAAAATGTCCATACTACCCAAAGCAATCTATAGATTTAACGCAATCCCCATCAAAATACCAATGACATATTTCACAGAACTAGAAAAAATACTTCAGAAGTTCATATGGAACCAAAAAAGACCCCGAATAGCTACAGCAATCTTGAAAAAGAAGGATAAAGTAGGCGGGATTACAATACCGGACATCAGGTTATACTAAAAAGCTACTCTAATCAAAACAGCCTGGTACTGACACAAGAACAGGCACATAGATCAATGGAATAGAACAGAGAACCCAGAAACTGACCCAAAACATTATGCTCAATTAATATTTGACAAAGGTGGCAAGAGCATACAATGGAGTAAAGACAGCCTGTTTAATAAATGGTGTTGGGAAAATTGGACAGCTACATGCAAAAAAATGAAACTAGACCATCATCTTACACCATACACAAGAATAAACTCCAAATGGATAAAAGACTTAAATGTGACTCATGAATCCATGAAAATCCTAGAAGAAAATGTAGGCAACAAAATTTCAGACATCATACGCAGCAGAATTTTCACTGATATATCACCTAAGGCAAGAGAAACAAAGGAAAAAATGAACACATGGAACTACATCAAACTCAAAAGCTTCTGCACAGCAAAAGAAACAACAATCAAAGTGGAAAGGCAACCCACTGTATGGGAGAGCATAATTACCAATGATATATCAGATAAGGGATTAATTTCCAAAATAGGTAGAGTGCTCATACATCTCAACAAAAGGAAGACAAAAAATCCAATTAAAAAATGGGCAGAGGAACTAAATAGACACCTCTCCAAACAGGACATATAAATGGCCAAGAGACATATGAAGAAATGCTCAACATCACTAATCATCAGAGAGATGCAAATTAAAACAACAACGAAGTATCACCTCACACCTGTCGGAATAGCTGCCATCAACAAATCATCAAACAACAAGTGTTGGAGAGGGTGTGAAGAAAAGGGGACTCTAGTACACTACTGTTGGGAATGCAGACTGGTACAGCCACTATGGAAAACACTATGGTGTTACCTCAAAAAATTAAAAATTGAATTACCATTTGACCCAGTGATCCCACTCCTAGGAATATACCCTAAGAAACCTGAAACACCAATCAGAAAGAATATATATATCCCTATGTTCATAGCAGTGCTATTTACAATAGCTAAGATCTGGAAACAGCCCAAGTGTCCATCAGTAGACGAATGGATAAAAAAGCTGTGGTACATATACACAATGGATTACTATGCAGCTGTAAGAAAGAAAGATCTCTTATCCTTTGAGATGACATGGGAGGACCTGGAAACTATTACCCTAAGCGAAACAAGCCAAGCAGAGAAAGACAAATATCATATGATCTCACGTATTTCTGGAGTATAATGAACATAACAGTCTGAGGAACAAGCTAGTCCCAGAGACGTGGAAGTAGGGTACAGACTGACAATTGCCAGAAGAGGGGGTGGTGGAGGGGAGCAATGAACCACAGAACTTGTACGCATGTACTTATAACCAGTGGACATGGACAACAAAACTGGGGACAGGGCAGGGAGGGAGGGGGAGGAGAGTGTCAATGGGGAGAAAAAGGAGAAACATCTGTAACAAAAGTAAATTAATTTAAAAAAAAAGATTTCAAAAAAATAATAATAAAAAATAAAAAAACTTTGACCCCATCATTCCATATCCTCAAAATGGATGGGAGCCTGTGGATTAGTTAGGGGTTTCTTTCTCTTTGGACAGTCTCTCTTCCAGTGCCCTTTTTCCTTACAATAGGCACATTGGTCTGAGTCAAGGTTTGGTTTCTGCCCTTTAGCATTTAGGCCCTTTTTTTCATTTCATTTGTTATTTTTCTTTTGCTTAGGTGGTCCCTCCTTCATGGCTGCTACAAGAATTTTGGATATCTTCTTAGTCTGAGCTGTGTCTGGATCATCGTGGTTCTTAAAAACCTGCTGAACTCTCTGTACTAATTCACTTAAGTTTTTCCCTTCAAATCCTTCTAATTTCTGTAATATCTTCCTAATGTCTGGGGCCAACTGGGTAACAAAAGCAATATTAATAGCTCTCCTATCATCAGAGGCTTCAGGGTCTATGGGCATAAACAGCCGGTAAGCTTCCATCAAATGCTCTAAGAAAGCAGAGGGGAATTCCCTCAATCTCTGGCCAGTTTTTCTTGCCTTAAATAAGTTAGTTGGTTTCTTAGCTGCTCCCTGGATACCCTGCAGTATAGCCAGGCGATATTGTTTGAGAGCCTCCTTACCTAGGTCAGTGTTAGGGTCCCATGTGGGGTGAGAGGCAGGCTTTTGGGCACTGAGGCAGACAGGGTCAGAACTGGGTTCCCCGTCTGGCCTGAGGACAGTTTTAGTTGCCTCTCGGTAGATCCTATCCCTCTCTTCAGAAGTGAAGGGAACCTGTAAGAGCTGCTGACAATCATCCCAAGTGGGCTGATGGGTGTGAAACACAGTTTCTAACAGAGAGATTAATCCTTGGGGTTTGTCAGAGAAAGAGAGGTTTTATTGTTTCCAATTATATAGGTCACTAGTGGAGAAGGGGACATACACCATAAAGGGTCATTGGAGATTCCCTCCTGGGGGAAGGGCCATCTGCAGGAGTGACAAAATGGCTACCAAGGAGGAGTCTGGTGGTGGTGTCTCAAATGGAGGCTGGTAGGGGGTCCCTCCACGAGTATGAGGAGGGCTCAAGTGTTGAGCTTCAGCATTCTCTTGTCACTTCCTTGGAGGGGGAGGTCTGTAGGGTGGTGATCCTACAGGATCATTTAGTATGTCCTCAGGGGGGTCCTGAGGGACGAGATATAATCTCCTTGGGGGTTGGGAGGAGTTACCGTTCTTCAGGGCAGACTGAGGCATTGTTAATAAAACTATTTTTCCTTTCTTTTGAATCTCTGGACATTGACATTTTTTAAAATATAACTGGGTTTGTCTGTAGTTATGTCAATCCAAATATTAATATATGGCATTTGATCCAGATGTCCAGGTCTCCCGTATATTTTCTGATGGACCATAAAAGCCAATTGCAACTTGAAACTACCTTTGGGTGGCCAATTAACCCCATAGGTAGGCCATTCAAGTTCACATAGGGTCCATAAGGTCCCTGAACTTACCAGGACATTATAGCTTTTTTCCCGAGCTTTGAAATCTTTAAAATTATCCAACAGGCATTGCAATGGAGTTTTTGTATCAGATTGACTTTGGCCCATGGCAACAAAGGGAAGTGCAACCAGACCAACAGACAATCAGGAGGGCCAATAAACAAACAGAAAAAAAACACAGACAAGACTGAAACCGAAGTTACTGAAACCAAAAAAACACAGGCAGGACTGAAACCTAAGTTACTGAAACCGAAGTTCCCTGCTACATCTTGCTAGGGGACTTGACTGGGGAAATAATGCTGCGTCCAGCCTTCCTCCTGCCACTGAAAGGCACCTATCAGAGTAAACGGAAAACAGTACTCACTGGTGAGATTTCAGATGACTCAGATGAGTTCAAACGCTCTGTCAGAATTCAATTTAGAGCAGAATTTGAGACCAGGCAAGGGAAACTAGGAGGGCAGGCTTAATCCCCAGTCAAAGGAACGTCCCTTCAAGGCATTCCCCTAGGTTAGCACCCCTTGCAGTTTCGATAACTGGTCTAGTGGTCAGGTTTGGGGTTTCCCCATAAGGGGAGGATCTCGCTGGGGCCTCCAAATGTTGTGGTATGAGATAACGGAGAGACCATCAGAGTCAAATTAAAGACAAATAGAGAGCAAAGCCGGCCGGCGACTGATCCCGAGTTCTCAGAGATCAGCCCCGACTTTTGGTTACATTTTTATTTTATAGGAGGCTTATTACAAATTTCTGCATCTAGCATTTCTTGATGGCCTTGGGGTAGAGCGAGCAAGCAAGTACAGAAGCGAAGGCAGTTGGCAATAAGTGGGAGGGAGCAGAGGTGGGAGGGAGCTGAGGTGTGAGGGAACTGCGTCAGCACACATCTATAGTCAGGGTGGTCCTGCTATTCACTCTATTTTCTAAATTCTAAAAAACAAAAAATTTGCTTAGAGGACAAATTTGTTTAGAGGACTACCAGGCCATCTGGCATTTCCCCAGTTTGTCTCTGAAAGCTCCACTGTCGGCCCTTTGTATTTTTCAATCAGGGCGAGGTGATACAAGCAGGCAAGCACAAGTCTACACTTATGGAGGTGAAATATATCTTTTGTGTTCTTAATTGTTTGCTGAGCATAATCACTTTCTTCTAAAGATTAAAAAATAGAAAGGGAGAAAAAAGGAGAGTTAATTTATAGTGAAAAGGTTAATAAAACCTATTTCAGCCAAGTGATCAAAATCAGTATCAACAACAGTATTCAAATAGACAGTGTGTCCTTCCATATAACATAATGAGCATGACACTGTACATCAGTGGTCTTCTTCCCCAAAACACATAACCCCAGTCTACTTGTGAGAAAAACAACAAATACATGCAAGTTGTGGGACATTTTATAAAGTACCTGACTGTTATGCCCTATGCCCTGGAATGTTAACTACCCCGTTGGCTTTTAAATTAAAATTTTTCATTGTTATCACTTAAAGGTTGCCCTGCTCCTGAACCGCAGATGTTAGCCCCAGAGGCCTATTCTGTTTGCTTGACAAACAGGAGACCCCCCCCCCCCCCCCCGGGCAATTGTTAGATATGGATCTTGAGAAATGTTAAGCAAACAACTGCTAACCGCTGATATCTGCTTCTGTGAATGCTGCTTGCTTGCTGTTCCCACGTAGACAGATTATAAAAGGCTGCCATTTTAGAGGCTCGGGGCTGCAGTTCTCCTCTGAGTAGGTAGGCTGCAGTCCCTGTGCAAGTTAATAAAGCTCCTAAAACTTATAATTTTGGTGTCTGAGTGAGGTTGATCTGCTGGGTTACAACACTGACCAGTAGTCTTCAGAACTGTTAAGGTCATAAAAACATGGAAAGGCTGATAAAACTTCACATAGAAGCCTCAGGATACATAACCACTATATATGGTAATGTGGTATCCTGAATGAAATCTTGCAACAGAAAAAGGTCAGTAAAGAAAAAGGAAGAAAATATGATTGAAATAATGAACTATAGTTAATGATAATGTACCAATAATGGTTCATTAATTGTGAAAAATATACCATAATAATGTAAGATATTAATAATAAAGGAACCTTGGTTTGAAATATGTGAATCTCTCCATACAACTTCATAATAATTATGTAAAGCTAGAACTGTTCTAAATTTTTAAATATATACATATATTAAAAATAAAAATTAACTGAGACAGTTAAGTAACACTTACAAATAAATCTTCAGGTCAGTTCAGGACTGTCCCTGGCCAAATTACCTTAACTTCTCCCTTTTCTCCTTGTTTTTCTCTACTGTGTTCCTCAGTTCCTCATACCTATATGTCTGGTTCCTTTCTTTCACAAAATAAAGAGATTTGAAACTAATCTGAACTTAAAGTATTTCAGAGATTTATGTAATAATACCATGACCACCAAACTCAAAGTGGAAGGTGTCTTACAAAAGAAAAAGAAAAAAACAATGTAGGTCATTGTGGAAAGGAATAAGACACCAACAACAAATTGCACGTGAATGGCCAGTGGCGGCCCAGACCCACCTCTGGGTCTGTTTTTTATTGAGTTCGATTACATAAAGAAGTGCCCCACCGCCCCAAGGATTTTCTTATGGATAAACAATAGATATTATTGATTAACATCAATTCTAAAGTCTAAGAAAAAATAAAAAATGAGTCAGACAGGGTGCACATAATAAACATTTGCCCCCTGTCACATAAATCCCATTGTGATTAGAACTAACCTAATGAACCATAGCTTCAGGGAACTCCTGACCATTGAGTGTAGGAGCCAGGAACAACCGCAAGGCACATACCTTCCTTGAGATTGATTAAGGAGTTTTCTTCTGCTGGGAACATAACAATTCAGGGTTCACCTGGGGGACATTGTCCTGGGATCTGTAGTGTGCTACCTCTCAACCGGGCGTATCCCCACAGGTCATTATTAAATGATATTGATTCTTAATATATGTAAATTAAGGTTTTAATCTCACATTTTTATCATTCTGTTAAGTTTTTTAAAAATGTAACCTTGATGTCTGACAAGTTAAATAACAACATGTGCTATGTTAACATATTTAAATTTTGTGGATGGTATTGGTATACTTTACTGTAAATCACTCATTAAAAAAAAGGAAAACAAACAAAAAAAACAACAACAAGGTACTGTTATTCACAATGTGTTATGTCTGCATCAAATAAGTGGACACAGAAACAACAGTTCCAGAGTCCACCCAGTAGCAGCTCTTTTGCATCACTAGGAAGCATAAGTGAACTTGTATTTCCCATACACTGGGGCTACACAGTTGTTTTGTAAGTGGTAAGAGTTCAAGTACCCCATTCTGATCAAAGTTTTATTAATATAGTAGAAGATAGATTCATTTTAATATTAGAAAAATAAGTGACAAACCTATTAGAAACCAATTTTTCACTTGGGCAACTTTCTCAAATCCCCATTAATTCTGAGATAATGCTCAAATGTAGTGCAGCTGTTCTTACAAAAACCATAGACAGCAAAAAATGTGTCTTTTCCTGTGTGCAGAATGGTAGCAAGAAGAAATGCGTGAAAAAATGAGAAATTAATGGATAGTCTAAATTCAAATATATTACGAAACAAGTAACTTTAAATTTGCAATCCTCTTAATATTTACATATTAAAAGAGCAATAGCCATTACATGTTTCCATATGTAAATGTTTTATTTTAAATTTATATTTATTGTTGAAAGTATTACAGATTTCCCCCATTTTCCCCCCATTGACCCCCTCCATCCCACTCCCACCCCCCCAGGCCTTCCCCAAACTATTGTCTGTGTCCATGTGTTATGCATATATGCATATAAGTTCTTTGGTTAATCTCTTCCTACCTCTTCTTCCCTCTTCCCTCTGAGATTCTTCAGTGTGTTCCCTGCTTCTATGTCTCAGAATTTATTTTGTTCACCAGTTTAATTTTTTCAATAGATTCCACATATAAGTGAGATCACGTAATACTTGGTTTTCTCTGACGGGCTTATTTCACTTAGCAAAAATATTTTTATTTTTTATTTTACTTTTTTTCAATTTTTATTAATTTATTTTTGTTACAGATGTTTCTCCTTTTCCTCCCCTAGACACCCTCTTCCCCATCCTACCCCCCAACCCCCAGCATTGTTGTCTATGTCCATTGTTTATGCATACATGCATATAGGTTCTTTGGTTCATCTCATCCATCCCCTCCGCCCCCCTCCTCTGAGGTTTGCAGTCTGAACCACACTCCTTTCTATATCTCTGGGTCTATTTCATTCATCAGCCCACCTTTTTCATTTTATTCCACAAATAATTGAGATCATGTACTATCTGTCTTTCTCTGATTGGTTTATTTCGCTTAGCATAATACTCTCGAGGTCCCTCTATGTCCTCTCAAAGGATAAGAGATTTTTCCTTCTTACAGCTGCATAGTATTCCATTGCATATATGTACCACACATTTTTATCCACTCATCTATTAATGGACACTTCTGCTGCTTCCAGATCTTAGCGATCATAAATAGTGCTGCTATGAACATAGAGGTACATATAATCTTTCTGATTAGTGTTTCAGGCTTCTTAAGATATATTCTTAGAAGTGGGATTATTGGGTCAAATGGCAGATCACTTTTTAATTTTTTGAGGAAACATCATAGTGTTTTCCATAGTGGCTGTACCAGTCTGAATTTCCACCAACAGTGTACTACAGTCCCCTTTTCTCCACACTCTCACCAGCACTTGTTGTTTGATGATTTGTTGATGCAAGCCATTCTGGCAGGTGTGAGGTGATATCTCATTGTTGTTTTAATTTGCATCTCTCTGATGATTAGTGATGTTGATCATTTCCTCATATGTCTCTTGGTCATTTGTATGCCCTTTTCCAAGAGGTGTCTATTTAGATCCTCTGCCCATTTTTTAATTGAGTTCTTTGTATTCTTTTTGTTGAGTTGTATGAGCACTCTATATATTTTGGAAATTAACTCCTTCTCTCATGTATCATTGGCAATTATGCTCTTCCATATAGTGGGTTCCCTTTCCATTTTGATGGTTGTTTCTTTTGCTATGCAAGGGCTTTTTACTTTGATGTAGTCTCATGTGTTCACTTTTCCTTTGTTTCTGTTGCCTTAGATGATGTATCAGTGAAAATTCTGTTGCATATGATGTCTGAAATTTTGTTGCCTACATTTTCTTCTAGGATTTTTATGGATATATGAGTCACATTTAAGTCATCTATTTTGAGTTTATTCTTATGTATGGTGTAAGTTGATGGTCTAGTTTCATTTTTTGTGCATGTAGCTGTCCAATTTTCCCAACACCATTTATTAAAGAGGCTGTCTTAACTCCACCATATGCTCTTGCCACCTTTGTCAAATATTAATTGAGCATGATGTCTTGGGCCAATTTCCAGGTTCTCTGTTCTGTTCCATTGATCTATCTGCCTGTTATTGTGCCAGTACCAGGTTGTTTTGATCACAGTGGCTTTGTAGTATAACCTGATACCTTGTATTGTGATTCCCTCCTACTTTATTCTTCTTTTTCAAGATTGCTGTGGCTATTCAGGGTCTTTTTTGGTTATATATGACATTTTGAATATATGTTCAAGTTCTGTGAAATATGTCGTTGGTATTTTGATGGGGATTGCATTAAATCTATAGATTGCTTTGGGTAGTATGGACATTTTAATGATGTTAATTCTTCCAATCCACAAACAAGGTATGTGCTCCCACTTTTTTATATCTTCTTCTATTTCTTTTTTCAATGTCCTGTAGTTTTCTGCAAATAGGTTCTATACTTTTTTGATTAAGTTTATTCCTAGGTATCTTAATTTTGTTGCTGAAATAGTAAATGGGATTGTTTTTTTTTTTTAGTTTTTATTTCTGTTCATTCATTATTGGTGTATAAGAATGTTGTTAATTTCTTGATGTTAATTTTGTATCCTGCTACCTTGCCAAATTCGTTTATTAAATCTAGCAGATTTTTAATGGAGTCTTTAGGGTTTTCTATGTACAATATCATGTCATCTGCGAATAATGACAGTTTCACTTCCTCCTTTCCTATTTGGATCCCTTTATTTTTTCTTCATATCTGATTGCTGTGGCTAAGCCTTCCAGTACTATGTTAAATAAGATTGAAGAAAGTGGCCATCCCTATTGTGTTCTTGTTCTTAAGGGAAATGCTTTTATGTTTTTCCCATTGAGTATGATGCTGGCTATTCATATATGGTTTGTCATATATGGCTTTTATTTTGTTGAGATATGATCCCTCTATTCCCCTATTGTTGAGCGTTTTTGTCAGAAATGGGTGCTGGATTTTGTCGAATGCTTTTTCAGTGTCTATTGATATGATCATATGGATTTTATCTTTCATTTTGTTTATATGGTGTATCACATTTGTTGATTTGAAAATTTTGTACCATCCTTGCATCCTTGGGATGAATCCCACTTGGTCATGGTGAATAATTTTTTAATGTATTGCTGGATCTAATTTGCTAGTATTTTGTTCAGGATTTTGGCTTCTATGTCCTTCAGGGATATTGGCCTGTAGTTTTCTTTCTGTGTAGTGTCTTTACCTGGTTTTGAAATTAGAATTATGCTGGCCTCAAAAAACGAGTTTGGAAGTCTTCCTTCTTCTCGAATTTTTTGGAATAGTTTGAGGAGAATGGGTGTTAGTTCTTCTTTGAATGTTTGGTATAACTCCCCCATGAAGACTTCCTGGCCTGGGCTGTTGTCTGCTGCGAGAATCTTGATTACATCTTCAATTTCCTTCGTTGTTATTGGTCTGTTCAAGTTTTCTATCTCTTCCCGGTTCATTTTTGGGAGATTATGTGTTTCTAGAAATGTGTCCATTTTGCTTTGGTTGTCCAATTTGTTGCCATATATTGTTCATAGTATTTGTTAACGATCCTTTGTATTTCTGTGGTGTCAGTTGTTACTTCTCATTCATTTCTGATTTTGTGTATTTGGGTTCTCTCTCTTTGTTTCTTGGTGAATCTAGCCAAGGGTCTGTTGATCTTGTTTATCTTTTGAAAGAACCAGCTCTTTGTTTCATTGATCTTCTGAATTGTTTTTTTTGGTCTCTATGTCATTTATTTCTGCTCTGATCTTTACTATTTCTGTCCTTCTACTTGCTCTGGGTTTTCTTTTTGTTTGCTTTCTAGTTCTTTAAGTTGTGAGGTTAGATATTCAGTTAGAAATTTTTCTTGTTTCTTGAGGTAGGCCTGCGGTGCTTCCCTCTCAGAATTGTTTTTGCTACATACCATAGATTTTGTGTTGTTGTGTGTTCATTTTCATTGGGTTCCAGAAAGTTTTTCATTTCTTCCTTGATCTCCTTGGTAACCTATTCATTGTTTAATAACATATTATTTGGCCTCCATGAATTCAAATGTCTTTGCATGTTCTTGTTGCAACTAATTTCTATTTTCATGCCATTGTGATCTGAGAAAATACTTGATATGATTTTAATCCTCTTGAACTTGTAGAGACTTAGTTTGTGTCCTAACATGTGGTCTATCTTTGAGAATGTCCCATGTGCACTTGGGAAGAATGTGAATTCTGCAGATTTGGGGTGTAATTTGCTGTAGATATCTATTAAATCCATTTGATCTAGTGCTTCACTAAAGTCTCTGCTTCCTTGTCAATTTTTGTCTAGAGAATCTATCCAGTGATGTCAGTGAGGTGTTAAAGTCCCCTGCTATAATTGTATTGCTGTCAATTTCTCCTTTGAAGTCCCCCAGAAGATTTTTAATATATTTTGGGCTCCTATATTGGGTGCATATATGTTTACCAAGGTTATATCTTCCTATTGAATAGATCCTTTCAATATTATGTAGTGGCCTTCTTTGTCTGTAGTTGTGGCCTTCATTTTGAAATCTATTTGATCAGATATGAGTATTGTTACCCATGCTTTTTTTCCCTTTCCATTTGCTTGGAAGATTTTTTTCCATCTCTTCACTTTCAACCTATGTGAGTCTTTTGTTGTGAGGTGGATCTCTTGTAAACAACATATATATGAATCATGCTTTCTTATCTTTCTTATCCAATCAGCTACTCTGTTTGTTTTGATCGGAGCATTCAATGTATTTAC
Organism: Tadarida brasiliensis; assembly: GCA_030848825.1. Taxonomy (NCBI): domain Eukaryota; kingdom Metazoa; phylum Chordata; class Mammalia; order Chiroptera; family Molossidae; genus Tadarida; species Tadarida brasiliensis. The sequence goes on from CM061280.1 coordinate 54,059,832, forward strand.
ATGTAAGGTTATTACTGATATGTACTCATTTATTGCCATTTTTGTTTACTGTGATTATATTTTTCTTCCTACTTCTTCTACTAATTACAGTAGTCCCTTTAACATTTCTTGCAGTGCTGGTTAGGTGCTAATATATAACCTTAGCCATTTTTTTGTCTGGGAAGCTCTTTATTTCACATTCTATTTTGAATGATAGCCTTGCTGGATAGAGTAGTCTTGGATTCATATCCTTTTTTTTTTATGACCTTGATTACTTCATGCCATTCCCTTCTGGCCTGTAGTGTTTCTGTTGAGAAGTCAGCTGATAGCCTTATGGGGGTTTCTTTGTAGGTAACCTGTAGCTTATCTCTTGCTGCCTTTAGGATTCTCTCTTTGTCTTTAATTTTTGGCATTTTAATTATAATGTGTCTTGGTGTGGGCCTGTTTGGGTTCTTCTTATTTGGGGCTCTCTGTGCTTCCTGAAGGTGAATGCCTTCTTCCTTCACCAAGTTAGTGAAGTTTTCTGTCACTATTTCTTCAAACATATTTCTAACCCTTGTTCATTTACTTCTTCTTCTGTAACTCCTATGATGCAAATATTATTACGTTTTTTTTTATCCTCACCCAAGGACATTTTTGCGTTTATCTTCAGATAGAGCAGGAGGAAGGGAGGGAAAAAGAGAGAGAAATATTGATGTGAGAGAGCCACATTCACTGGTTGCCCCCCACAGGACCCCGACCAGGCTCAGGGACAAACTGCAACCACAGTAAGTGCCCTTAGCGGGAACCAAACCCAGGACTCTCTGGTCTGCAGGCCGATGCTCCAACTGCTTAGCCAAACCGGCCAGGGCATCTTCCTGTTTTTTGATATTTTTTTTCCTTTTAATTTTCTGGTTGGTTGTTTTTGTCTACCCCATCCTCTAATTCACTTATCCTGTTCTCAGCTTCCTCTACTCTTCTGGTTATTCATTCCAATATGCTCTTTATATGCTATGTCAATCTTCGTTTCCACTTGGTTGGTTTTCAATGTTTATCTTTACTCATGCTGTTGAGCTTACTCAAAATCATTGCTCTGAACTCTACCTCTGATAACTTGCTTAACTGCATTTCATTTATCTCATCTTCAGTAGAATTCTCTTTTTCTTTCGTTTGTGATTTGTTTCTTTGTTTCACCATTTTTGCTATCTCAGTGGGTTTTGGAGCCTGGCAAATTTTCCCTGTGGCTGTTGGTGTTCTGCTGTTTGTGGCTCCCTCTACTAGGTTTGGATGGGCATGGGAGGAACCACGTTAAACACCACTGTCAAGTCGTACTTTCCTGGATAGATTTGTCAGCCCAGAAAAGGTTCAATTATCCTCTAGCTTTTTGCCTGTAGGCTATTAGTCTCAGTTACTTGATGAACCTTGGGTTGTAGCCCTCAACTGAATAGAAAACTCCTTCAGGTGTTCAGTGTAAGAGGATTTCCAGAGGGTAGGACAGATGCTGGTTGTTAATGAACCTCAATTTGCATTTCTCTGGCTCAGCTGTGTGGGTTTAAATCTCCATGGGATGGGCTGTTGCTTCTCCCCAGGGCTCTGGTATGTTGCTTCCTGAGCTAGATGGCCACTGTCCTGTGCGGCCATGACTCAGCAAAAACTCTCAGCACCCTCCAAATCCCAGGTGTCCTGACACAGTTCCAGTCCAGTCTGCCCTCCCTCTCCCAGAGCCCAAGGTAATTTAGTGCTCTGTCCCAGCCCTCTGTTTTGTGGACACGGTTTGTATTTTAACCCCAAGGGAGCTGCTCACAGATAAAACAGCTGCTGTCCCTCGGCTCCCAGCTTCTCTTGCGCTTCTGTAGACCTACCAGGCTCGATTCAGTGTCCTTTTTTCCTGTGCCTGGTTATATGGGTCCTCTCCAGCTGCGTTTCTGTTGCTTTTTCCTGACGATTTGTCTTTATTTTAGTAATAATTCCAGTTTGGCCCTAGAGATGGTCTGTGTAGTTTCCATTCCTCTGCTGCCATTTTGGAATCTCCAGCAAAAATATTTTTAAAGAATATGAGAAGTGTAATTAGATTTATTCTTAATGACAGGGATTCTGAACATCAAAAAAGAAAGATTTCAAGGAATATATTGTTTTATCTAATCCATAGAAATAAATACTAATAAATTCAAATATTTTTATTCTAACCAAATATTTCCATAGTCCACATAGTTTTTTTCCAACATCATAATCTATATGGAACATATATTGTACACTCAATATTATATCTTAATGAACCATATTTGCTGTACTGTCAGTATATTTGGAAAGGGGTTGAATTTACAATTGGTTACTCTAGGAGCATACATTATTATAAAGCAGAGAGAAAATCCTCAAAAAGATAACACTTCTAGTTTGTTCAATGTCTTTTGACACTCTTTTTTGAGAAGATATACTGGAGTTATTTTGCCTTTGACTGTCATTGTTGACAGTGTGCAAAAAATGCCTTATTATTTCAAGTGAGGAAATGAGTAAAGCTGAACAAGCAATGATGTAAGTATATCAATAATTATTGCTATTGAAGAAAGTTAAAGAGATTGCATTATTACATCAAAAGGTAGTTTAAGTTGCACAATAGCCTGTGCCAAATAAATCAACTTATAAACACCCTATGGAAATATTTTCTTTATGACAAAGAACTGAAGACACATATTCACAGATTAGTCATGACCATATCAGCTCAAGAGAAAATCAAAATCTAATCTAACACCATGGAAAAATAAAGTGCTCTAGAAGCTAATATTTTTACAAATCTGTGAAATAGTCTTTGTGAGTAATTGATATAACCAAGCAATTCACACCAATTTTATTTTAATTTTTAAAATAATACCCGCATAGAAAATTCTGTTTGACATGCATTGTTTGAACAATTTCTTAATTTAGTTTGGTGTAATTATTATAATGGTTTGTTTATTATAGCTAGTTTTCTATTAAATCATTGCTCTAAAAATATCTAAATGTAAAAAAAATAGTTTCAAACATGTTATGAATACTTGAATTAAAATCTATAATAGTTCATTGAGCAAATGAACAGATGGTTTCAAAAACACTTTTAACCTTTGAGGTTCACACTGTATGCAGTGATTATGCTCTCTAAATTACAAAAGAAAAAACAAAACTAAAACTAAAAGCCCCTCCTGAAAACCACTGGCCAGAGATACATCATTCAACAAGGGAGATCATTGTCTGACGTGGTACTGTTCTTTTGAACAATATATACTTATTTAATAAGGATTTAAAAATTAGGAAGGTCTTTGACTATGCTAACATTTGGTTACTGACCCTAAGCCTTTTACATATGGTATGTGGCCAGTATAGTTTTCTACATGTTAACTAATCATCCATAAGAAAAAGAATCTCAGGTCTTTAGCAAGGATTTTACTTGCTGAATTTCCTAATCAGAAAGCAATGTTCTAGGTCAAAATATCATTAAATCATATGGCTCTTGGCTTTTCCTGTCTGACTTATTTTACTTAGCATGATATTGTCAAAATCCATCCACATTGTTGCAAATGGTAGTATTTCATCTTTTCTTATGGCTGAGTAGTATTCCATTGTATATATGTACATCTTCTTTATCTAACCCTCTATCACAGGATACTGGTTATTTCCATGTCTTGGCCATCGTGAATAATATTGCAATGAATATAGTGGTGCAGACCTAGCTCGGTGACTCAGTTGGTTGGAGCATCCACCTATAAACCAAAAGGTGGTGGATTCAGTTCCTGGTCAAGGCACATACCCAGGTTGTGGTTTGACCTCTGCTCGGGGAGTGTACAGGAGGCAACTGATTGATGTTTCTCTCTCACATCATATGTTTCTCTCTCTCTCTTTCTCCTTTCCTCTCTCTCTGAAAATCAACAAAAACATACCATCAGGTGAAGATTTAAAAAAAAAACATAGCAGTGCATATATCTTTGTGAATAAATGTTTTCAATTTTTTCAGGTAGATACCCATAGGGGTATAAGTCAGACAGAAAAAGTAAAGAGCCATATGATTTCACTCATATGTGGGATATAAACCAGAAAGCAAAAAATGAGCAAACAAGACAAACAAACAAACACAAACTCACAGACACAGACAACAGTATGCAAGTTACTGGAGGGAAAAGGGGCTGGTGGGTAGTAAAAACCAAAAGGGGTTAAATACATGGTGACAGAAGGATATTTGACTTTGGATGGTAAACACACAATACACTATACACATTATGTATTTTAGAGTTGTACATTTGAAATCTATATAATTTCATTAACCAATGTCACCCCAATATGTTTAATTTAATTTAATTTTTTAAAAATGTATCTTTTATCCTTACCTGAGGACATTTTTTTTCATTTATCTTCAGACAGAGTGGGAGGGAGAAAGGGGGAAAGAGAGAGAGAGAAACATCAATGTGAGAGAGACAACATCGACTGGTTGCTGGCCACATGACCCTAACCGGGGCAGGGACAAACTGCAACCAAGGTACGTGCCCTTAGCAGGAACCAAACCCAGGACTCTCTGGTCTGCAGGCCAGTGCTTTAACTGCTGAGCCAAACCAGCCAGGGCCCAATAAGTTTAATTTTAAAATAACATTGAAATGCCTTCACCAACCACTTTGAGGGTAGTACCCTTTTTCCCCCCAGGAAGTGACTGACTTACTACAGCAGGTGTTATGAAATTCATGTTTTCAAATATAGAAATGCAGACATTTGCTGAGAATTTATGAAAATCAAACAGATCCATTTTTATGTTTTTGTTAGAAAAGAAGTATCCTCCTTATGCACTAATTTCCTTTTAACCTGTGCTTGAGTTAAACATTACACTGCTGAAATCTGGTTTCTTTTTCCATCAACCTACCTGTCTTCAAGTTTATGTAATTTATACCTCTGCTACTAATCTTCATACTTCTCAAGTAATTGGAGAGGACCAGGTTTTGAAATCCCTTATCTGCCAAGGCTCTTCAATAAAGAAAAATTTGACTAATGTGGTACCTGAAAAAAATGCAACAGAAGTGTTCCCAGCACCAGTGAAATTATTCCAAATGTCATGATTTTTCACTTCCGTTGTCGAAAGTGTTGTCATATTATCAGTACTTAGCTGCAAATGCCTAAGTAGGAAAATAAATTAGATAGATTATATAGCATAGGAAAGGTATTTAAAAGAAGAAGGAAATAATATAGCTTTGAGAAAACTAAAAGGCATATTAATTTTCTCCTCTTATCTTGTAATCCACACAATCAAAAGAACAATGCTTCTGATGCATTTGTAATCATGGCATAGTTAAAAAAGTCATCTCCTCTTATATTTTACATAAACAACCAATCTACATCTGAAACCTGAGAAGAGAATGGATAGAGAATATCAATGTTTCCTATGTAGACAATTGAAACTATTTTACTGAAAATAAAAATTGCTCACTCATCTTTCTTTGGCTGGTACTCTCCCCTGAAAGATGTTAATGAAGTCAATGAAATCTCAGAATATTTTCTAAACTTATTAAAATTCATTATAACAGGTACTAAATAACCATTCAGGTTTTTTTTTTTTGTTTTAGAAATAACTCCAGTATTTTTTTACCATGCTGGCTTTTCATCCATACTGTTCTTCACTGGTCTGCCTGATTCTGCTACTCCTTATTACTCAGATCTGTCCCTTCTACTATTTGCATTTACCTTTTATGTCTATTGTACTTTTTATTTTATTTTATTTTTATCCTCATCCAAGGATATTTTTATTTTTTTATTTTTTAAAATTATTTTTTATTAATTTACTTTTGTTACAGATGTTTCTCCTTTTTTCCCCCATTGACACCCTCCTCCCCCTCCCTCCCTGCCCCGTCCCCAGTTTTGTTGTCCATGTCCATTGGTTATGAGTACATGCATACAAGTTCTGTGTTCATCGCTCCCCTCCCCCACCCCCTCTTCTGGCAATTGTCAGTCTGTACCCTACTTCCAGGTCTCTGGGACTACCCTGTTCCTCAGACTGTTATGTTCATTATATTCCAGAAATAAGTGAGATCATATGATATTTGTCTTTCTCTGCTTGGCTTGTTTCACTTAGGATAATAGTTTCCAGGTCCTCCCATGTCATTGCAAAGGATAAGAGATCTTTCTTTCTTACAGCTGCATAGTACTCCATTGTGTATATGTACCACAGCTTTTTTATCCATTTGTCTACTGATGGACACTTGGGCTGTTTCCAGATCTTAGCTATTGTAAATAGCGCTGCTAGAGCATAATTGCCTATGATATATCAGATAAGGGACTAATTTCCAAAATATATAGTGTGCTCATACATCACAACAAAAGGAAGACAAAGAACCCAATTAAAAAATGGGCAGAGGAACTAAATTGACACCTCTCCAAACAGGACATACAAATGGCTAAGAGACATATGAAGAAATGCTCAACTTCACTAATCATCAGAGAGATGCAAATTAAAACATCAATGAGGTATCACCTCACACCTGTCAGAATGGCCGGCATCAACAAAGCATCAAACAACAAGTGTTGGCGAGGGTGTGGAGAAAAAGGGACTCTAGTACACTGCTGGTGGGAGTGCAGACTGGTGCAACCACTATGGAAAACACTATGGTGTTACCTCAAAAAATTAAAAATTGAATTACCATTTGACCCAGTGATCCCACTCCTAGGAATATACCCTAAGAAGCTTGAAACACCAATCAGAAAGAATACATGTACCCCCATGTTTATGTCTATTGTACTTTTTAACATGTATATCTGCTCTAATTGCAATTAATTGGTCTTACATGTGATCTTTCAAATCCATAATGCATTTTTGATATTCCTAAAATATTTAAAATTAATTCACCTTGCAGAATTTAAATAAGTTACTTTCCTGCTGCTGCTTTTTATGTTATCTTAATCTATTTTAACTAGTGCAATATACATGGAATAATTATTTCTACTCTTTTCTCACCTTTATTTTTAGATTCATTTTTAAAGGATTTCCTCAAAATTAATTGGCTTTGATCTAACTACAGTGAATTTGGTGGCTAATATTATATTTTCATATATTTACTGTGGGGATACAATTTTATTCTGTTCACTCTCAACCTTTGCCAGGAGCCTTTTTTTTTTTTTTTTTTTTTAAAGAATAGGCATTGAGTATTAGTTCCTATATATTTCTCCCCACACATAATAAAGGCAGTATGTAATCAGTTCCTTGATGTATGTTTTCTGGGTTTTATGCAGGTCAGGTTGCCTAATTACTGGAGCATATTTTGGTGGTACCTGAAGGTGAGCAATCAGGAAAATTATTTTGGTTCCCACTGAATTCATTAATCTATATTTTCCCTGTCATAGAAGTTCTAGCTTCTTTCAAAGCATAATTGCAGGTAGTACAAGGGACCAAAAATAAGGAATATAATTCAGACTAAATAAACAAACATAATGCCTACCAACATGTAATAGACTGAAGGAAGAAATCACAAATTATCGGCAAGATGCAGCTGGAACTATGCTTGACGTAAACAGACACACAAACAATATGTCAGCCATAATAGAGAGTATACATTTGAACAGATGCCACTTCTAGAGCAACAGTGGGCAGATTAAACAAAATTGGCTTTGGAAGAAATCCAATGGAGAGGAAGAAAACATCAAGCCTGTAGGAGCACAGTGTCCAGGAGCTCTTCCATAGTAATTGTACCACATCTGGGTAGAAAAAAACAAAACAAAACAAAAAAACACTTGTTGGTTAAAAAGAAAAAAATACCAACAAACCCCATGCTGATCAAATTAACTGAAAGTGTGAATTTTGTGAAAGACATAAGATCAGCTCGAGTCTGAAATCAAACAAAAAGAAAGATGTAGGTAAGATGATCATTTATCAATCTTCTACATATATCATGACACTGATTCTATTAATAGATATGCTATTATTGTGTTATTAGACAGCTGATGTTATGAAAGTCCCAGAAATATTTATGCAACTCAGAAATAAACATAGAGATTGAGATTAATTTGATATCCATTTATGTTATTTTGTCCAGTCTGTTTATTATTCTGGAGGCAATTCAGAAACAAAATGACTGTGCACATAAATATCAGCACTAAACATGCTTGTAAATCACAATATAATTTGCAGTTTCGAGTATTGTCAATCCTCATCATTTTTGTATTCTTCCCTCCTAATCAATGGAAGTCCCCTGAACCTACTCTATTATCTCATATCCAGATTTCCTATGTAACCTAAATTTCCCATTTGTGACTAATTCTTTAATCTGTAAAATACATATAATATGACAAACTTAGGGAGTTTGTTAAAGATTAATTGTAATAATTTAAGTTGAAACACTTAGTAAACTGTAAAGTGCTGTACAAATAGTTATATATATATATATATATATTATTATTATTTTTTTTTAATCCTCACCCGAGGATATTTTTCCATTTATTTTCAGACAGAGTGGGAGGGAGAGATAGAGAGAAACATCCTTGTGAGAGAGACACATCGATTGGTTGCCTCCTGACGACCCCAACCAGGACCAGGACTGAACCTCAACAGAGGCAAGTGCCCTTGATCCGAATTGAACCAGAATCAAACCCACGGCTCTTTGGCCCAAGGGCCAAAGCTTTAACTGCTGAGCCAAACTCACCAGGGCGATTTTTTGAAGTGCAGATATAAGAAACATGAAGACTTCAGGTGCATAGTATGAGTACCATGAGCAAGACAATAAGTAGACAATTTTTTGAGCAATTACAATATGCCAGGGACTTTGCTAAATTCTTTGCATAAATTATCTTATTTAATTTTTACAACAGCTCAATGAAGTAGATACTGTTACTATCTCATTTTAAAAATGAGAAAACTGAGACTCAGGATGGTTAAGTAACTTTTAGAAAGATAAATAGCTAGAATAGGTGTTCAAGGTCCACCTGAATCCAAAGCTCATGCCTCCCTCCCTTGCCTCCAAGTGAATGATTGATACCAAGATATGAGATACTGTCCCTTGCCCAGCCGGTGTGGCTCAGTGGATTGCACATTGTTCCATGGACTGAGAGGTCCTAGTTTGATTCCAGCAAGGCACATACCTGGGTTGTTAGCTCGATCCCCAGTAAGGGGAGTGTAAGAGGCAGCTGATTGTTTCTATCTCACATCAATGTTTCTATCTCTCTTCCTTCCTCTCTCTAAAAAAGTCAATAAAAGTATAAAAAAAAATAAGTTACTGTCCCTCTTTCTCAGATACTTCCAATTTTGTTATGGCAAAAACAGACAACCATAACTAAAAATTTTTACCCTTCCCCTGTGTGACATATTAAAATAATTTTATGTTTGTTTTTGGTTTTATTTTGGTAAAATGTTCAGTAACTTTTAAAACTAATTACTCTTTGTGTTTAGAGCATCTAAAGCAGTTGTTCTTAACAAGGAGTGCATATAAGTGTTGCCTGGGTAACATTTTCAAAACACATATATTTGGGGATCACCACCAGAAGTTATGATTTAGTATTGTTGCTTGGGAATCACTGTCCTAAAAGAAATCAGTACCATACACACTAAGTTAAATAAGTAAAAAAAAAAAAAAAAAAAAAAAAAAAAAGAGAGAAGGTGAAGTGATTTTAGCTGGACCCTGAGAGTAAAACAACGAGCAAATAAACTAAAATAGGTGTGATCTCTTGTAACTGTTACATTAAAATTTTAAGCATTTTGAGCAAGAATGTGTGACTGCTTTTTTTTTTTTTTTTTTTTAGAAAGAAGAACATAAGGAAATAAGATGAGTTTATGGGAGTAAAGAAGTCAGAGAGGGTTTTTGCCAGAAGTGGATGAAAGACAGATATTTAGAGGGTCTCTTCATAAGATAAGAGACAATCATGCTTATAGGCAAAAGATAAGGAGATAGAGTGAAAGGCTAAATAAATGGATACACTCTTGTTCTGGGAGTAAGGTTTGGAAGGAAGTTTGAGTTATGGAGAAAAGGGAAATGTAATTTGGAATAGTTCAAAGATAAGTAGAGTGACCAAAGATAACGATAAAGGTGAGATTGAATGCCATCAATTCATAGTGGTACTAATCCACAGAGATTTCTTTCCATATTCAACTATTCAGGTGTAACAATGAATATGGCAGAAGGTTCAGTTAATCCAGGGCTGGATATTTTGAAGGACAGATGCAAAAGCATGGTAAGTGCTCAGAAGAATTCAGGGAAGAGTCAGAATATGAAATGGTAAATCATGGAGGAACATATTGACCAGAAAAAGAAATAAATTCATGAGGGGTTAATAAAGTGGGAGAAAATGAAGCACCAAGGGACGGATGTATTCACTGAGTTTATAGAGCATATGCAGTAGGGAGGAGAGATAATAAACAGGGATTAATAGAAGTCATTAGATAGCAGGTTATTTCAGAAATGGAACAGTTACGACTGATAGCAAGATTCATGATGTGGAAGTGAGTGGCTGAAGTAACATGAGAAAAAAAAATGGTAGTTAATGTACTTATGAACTTTGAATTCATTAAGCATGATGGCAGGGCTTGAGGTATAGAAGAAAACTGTGAGTAGGTGCCAATACCTTTAATGAATATTAAATAGCAACCAGAAGTTTTTTAAGAGTCACAGACAAGAAGAAATGAAATATATACAACTGAATGACAGACTTATCAGAATAATGCTTTAACATGAAAATACAAAGGTAAAAGTTTGAATGGAATATTGGTAAGAAAAAATGTAGTCCCCCCGCACAATCTTATAGTATACAGTATAAGTCAAGCTTCTTTTACAGGTATATTAATTAAAATGTCTTGATTGCAATGTAAAATCGGAAAGTAAAAAAAAAAATGAGATAACTCTGGAGATTTAGGGAATAAGGTCTAATGAGGTGTCTCATCAAGATACCATTGTTACTTCACTCTCAAAGTTAAAATCCATGGAGAAAGGATCTGATTGGCCTAATTTGTGATATATATATATATATATATATATATATATATATGAGTTTGTCAACTAAGGATGACCCTGTCCCTATAAAATGCATCTATATTTGCTTAAAATACTGTCCTACATAGAGTAAAGAACCATGCATTCTTCTAAATATTATTGCCATGATGTACTTATGATACACGTGGTCATTCTTGTCTCATATTTTTCTGTTTTTGTTTAAAATTTAATTTCTACCTAACTGGGCTCTTGTTGCTATTTTCTTTTTCCACCTCACATAAACCCAAATGTGAAACATCATCTTCTTTCCTTGATTTTGTTCACACATAGTCATTACATGTAGTAGTAGTACGATAAAACAAGATTTAAGTATAACAGGGGACAGGGAGGGGAGCGCAGGGGAGCTGTTACATATTAGCAATAAGCAGAATAAAATCTGAAAATGAATACTGTATATCTGTATTCTTAAAATATTCTCCTTTTGTCTCTCTCTCTCTGTCTCTCTCCTCTCTCTCTCTCCCCCTCCCTCTCCACATGGTCATTTCCTCCTTCCATCTAATTACTAGCTCATTCACCTCTGACTCCAGTACTCAACATCAATTTTTATGCAAAAGAGTTGAACTACCTTCTTCTCAACCCTAGCCTAATTAGGGGTACACCTGAGAGCAGTTTAGCTAAAAACTAAAATGACTAAATCAGACTGTTTGTTAAGCTAGAAAAGTTGGATTCTACACATAATTGCTATTCATAATTACTATATAGTCATATCTATCTATTTTGGTCTAAGGGTGTATCCTTTCTGCCATTGCTTGAGAGGTATTTTTCTCCTCCTAAATTACAAAATTGTAATCCCTCATTTCATCTTTTAGTTTATACTTTTGCCTTTTCATTTAGGTCTTTAATTTACTCATGCTTATGTTTGGATATAATATATTTTTATTTATCTTTACATAGAAAGCCAGGTTTTCCAAAACCATTTATGAATCAATGTATTTACCAGGAATTTATAGTACCACAATAATAATATTTTTCTGAACTTTCTTTTTTCATATTTTACTTACAGTAATTTCCTTTGTACTTAGAATTAATTTATAATCCTCAGACACCAGGACTATGGGAACATGCTTTACCTCCTAGTTTCATATATGAATCCTAAGTTAGCTTAAAAACTTTGGGGTGATTTGCTTCCATTTATGAGGAGTCCTAGAGCCAAAGGAAGTACTCTGTTGTTAGTGAAATGCTGCTATAGAATGAGGGCTGGTAACAGTTTTGTGAAAGTATTCTTATTCTTACTGAGTGCATTGCATGTTGTGCTTTCATTAAGGCATGGTTTGGTCTAAAGTTAGAGAAGGAGAAACTAAAATTTATTTCTACCTCTGTTCCAGAAATTTGGCTTCTAAATAAGTGTTTTTTCAAAGCCAAGGTTTGATAGCCTGCCAGTTAAATACTGTGTAAGCTATTTCTATTGGAATGTATAGTATATTTTATTTTGGTCATTTATTTTACGTATGGTTGTTGATATTTTTCCTTACAATTTCTAGAAAACAGTACAATTGCATCTGTGGCATTGCTGCTCTTCCATTTTTCTCAGAACCTAAAATTCTCCTTTAAGACCAGCTTTATTATGAAAACATTGATACAGTTAATTTGTATATTGAGACCCACAAAATAAATGCCACTACAGGGGGCCAGTCCACATCACAAATCTAATTAAGTCAGCCTGCACTATGTGAAACTCCTGTCAAGGAGACCTAACATACACCAATCATAATCCTCCAACTCAACCTTAGATAGCTTAATTTATCTTAGAAAATAGGACCTGATAGCCCTATAAGAAAATCCCCAACCCCCTAGCCAATCATACCCTGTTTACACATTGCCACTTCTAACTCTCTATAAAACTCTCTCTTTCCAAAATCCCTCTGAAAGAATCATCCTCTCCCTAATTGTGCGGTCCTGTACTCTCCCCAATCCATTGATTGCTTTCCTTTGAAAAAAAGGACATCAAACCCATTATTAAATTGTTTTAGTTTTCTCATTTGACAATGCTCACCATATGTACATTTTAACAATGCTTATTAAATGGCTGACGACCTTCTAATTGCAATACAACCACTTGAAGAGAAAGAACAAAATATATAGGTTCTTGGGCCTCAGCCCTGAAGACCACGATTTAATATATTTAACGTATAGATACAAATATCACTCACAAAAATTTTCTGAAAAGATTATCATATTTGTACAGATTTAGGAAATCCTGCATCATAGAAAAAAAATCTGTAATTTACAAATCTGTAGGATGAAATATATAAATATCTTGAACAAAAGCATATACCTTAGTTTTTGCTATATTTATCCTTTTTTTGTTATAATTAATGAATTTTATTCATAAATAATAAACCTATTAAGAAATCTAGGCAGCATGGCCAGTATGGCCCACTGGTTGAGCGTCAACCCATGCACCAAGAAGTCACAGGTTCGATTCCTGGTCAGGGCACATGCCCACATTGTGGGCCCAATCCCCAGTGGGGGGCATGCAGGAGGCGGCTAATCAATGTTCTCTCTCATCGATGTTTCCATCACTCTCTCCCTTCCTCTGTCTCTAAAAATCAATAAAGAAAAAAAATTATAAAACAAAAGAAAATCTAGGCTTAAGAAGTTGAAAAAAATTGTGTGATGGCAGCATATATTTTTTTTATTTTTACTTACTAATTTTGAAATTTATCTTATTTAACTAACCCATTCTGCATTATTTTGTGTGGTCTTCATCAAATGATTCTGAATATATTTCATGAAGTGTTGACTCAATTTCATGTAGTGTTTTTATGGAGAGTACAAAATTTAATGACACGTTTTAATTTGTCAGTGGTAATTAATACCAACTTTCCTAGTTAATCCAAAGCTCCATGTGGATGATGCAAAAATAGCTTGCTTCATTTAAAATGCATAACAGATGCCATTATATTTCTACACATCAAATAGTGTTTTCATATTGGTAAGAATGGAGTGTGGTATTTTAATCTGAATCACTGCAGATTTTTTTCAAGTCAATAATACAAGCCTACAAAATTAAAATGCACTATTTGTGTCAAACATAACAAAATCATTGTTTGTTTATTTTTTAAGGTACTGATAAAAAAGATTAATTATACTGCTGGATAATGAAACAATCTGCTAGGAAGCAAGCTAAAGAATATAGAGTGGCACAGTAGCAAGGAGAGCTCAAAAAAAAAAGAAAAAAAATTACTTTCCTCCCTGAATACAGTCAATAGAATTCTTTTTACATCTCAGCTGACATTTCGGGTTAAAAGGAGTAGGCTTTCTCTTTTTTATGTGTTGCTCAAATGTCTTGGAGATTATTTACCTCCAAACAGTAATCATTTGCATTTGAAGATATATCTGTCAAATAATCAATAAGTGCATTTGAACACCATAAAAACTCTATTTCCTGAACAAAGACCCCCCACACTCAACCATATTACATACAGTATCACCACATTAATGCAGACCCAAGTAACTCAAATTGATGGTAGTTCAAACCAATTACCTTCTGAAGATAAAGTAGGGCTCTACCAAACAAATTGACAGTTTATTAAGCTCAAGAGGGGAAAGTAGGGTGGCCAAAGATTTAATTTTACTAAAAAAACTATTTCAAATGCTTTCAGTAGCACAAAATTATAAATATTTTGCATGAAAAAGAAATCATTGTTTTCATGTATTAGAGTCCCAAAGGAGCCTTAGTAGACTATAGTTTATTAACCTAGTTATCTGTGCATGGTGAATCTGAATGCTTAGAAAATCAACTATAATGATAAAAAATATATAGTGATGGCAGCTATGTATCAAGTGCCTTAGATGCAAGGCATATGGTCCTTTACATATATTGCTTCATGTTATATGAAATTTTTATAAGGTGCATATTAATTTACAGGTAACAAAACTAAGGCTCAAAAATTGACATTCCACAGGTCACACAGCTTTAAGTGGCAGATAAGTTGGCTTTAAAGGCCTTTGATCTAAACCAACAATTTTCAGAGTGTGGTCCCTGATCCAGCAGCATTGGATGCTGATGCAAACATTCAGGTCCTATTCAAAACATGCTGTATTGGAAACTCTGGGGGAAGAGCCCAGACATCTGTTTCTAAAACGACCTACAGGTGATTCTGACACATGCTAAAATTTGAGAACCACTGGTCTAAGTGATAGTAATGTTGGAGTCCAGGACAGGACACCCTTAAATATGCCACTTTGGCATTTCGTTATTTTGAATTAAAGTTACTTGAAAAACAGTGAATGCCAACAACACCTTCACCCTCCTTTGTCTTCCTGAATACAGGAAATAAATCTTCCCTGTCAAAGGTGCCATCGTGCACTTAGAAACTGAAACATCCTTATTACCAGAGTTAGAGAATCCAGGGCTCTGAAGCCTTTATAAACAAACTTTGTTACATCTTTGCAAATTTACTACCCAAGCCCAAACTTTGCCTAGATTTCTTACTGATGAGCACCCAAACTTAAGTTTCTTTGTCCTGTCATCCTCACAATTTATTATTTCTTTGTGTAAACATATATAAAAGCTGTCTGCTTATAAGTCACTCTCTGAGCATCAATTTTGTGATCTCCCTGTGTGTGAAATAAAATTTTTTTTTTCTCCTGTTAATTTATCTTGTGTCAATTTTATTATTAGTCCAGCCATAAGAACTCGATCAGGGTAAGGCAGGGTAAGGGGGGAATTTCCTTCCTGATTATAATTTTATATATAATGTTACTGTACTATATTAATCTTTGAACTAATATCTAATTTACTAGATTAAGTACTTCCTTTCTTGGTAGATCAGTTTCCACCATCACTAAAACTGTATCTAAAATGTGCATATTGTGTAAAGAGTAATGGTATTGGGAATCAAAAAGATTGGTTTCTAATCTCATAAATATGAGAGAAAATCTGTGGGCAGTTTCCTTCATCTGTAAAGTTAAGTAGTTGGATTAGATGTTCTTTAAACTCACTTTTAACCCTGGTATTATTTTAGTTAACTTGAAAATGTGAATGGTTGATTACAAAAAGTTGATTAATCTGTGCCTCTGCTGCACAACTCTAGGTCAGACAACCATCATTTACATCATAGTCCATGTGAGTAGTATTGGTGGCATGTACAATCAGCAAAGCAACACACAGTTTAGTCATCCTCAAGACTTTAGACCAAACAAACCAAAAAACAAATAATCCTTAGCTCTAAATGCTCTGCTGTCAAAGAATAGCTAGAGCATTATTTTCAGAGATGGCTTGTACAATGAATAAGACAAGGAATTTACAGTGAAACAGATGACTCCAGAACCAGTTCTTCCATGATTTGCCTTTGAGATCTCCAGGAAATTATTAGCTTCTTTGAGACTTTGAGAGTTTATATAAAAATATAAAGAAGCATATTATATTACTTAATTATAGGAGAGTAAGAACAATTAAATAATAACATTTATATGGAAACATTTTACAAATTTGGTTACTAATAGTATATATGAAAGTCTTATAACCTCGTAAGTGTTCAGATGGGTTTTTCTTCCAACAGCTACAAAAGAATGAAGATTTACTACTGTGAAGGAGAAAATGAATTTCCCTCTACCCTTCTAGGTTCTTGGTTGAGAATCACTGTAATAAAAGACAGATTAACAGGAGAAAAACAAACAAAAGTTTAATAACATGTATACCTCCTGTATGTATGGAAGATACCCAGGAAAACCAAGTAACTCCCTGAAATAGTCCAAGTCAACACCTTAAATAACATCTCTAGTTAAAAACAAAAGAAGATGTTGATAGTGGGGCGATAGGGAGGGTAGTTATGAGACATAACCGGGAAAAGCATAGTAAGCATCTGCTGTTTTTTAAAAATAGTCTAAAATAATCCTTATGCCAAAAAGAAGTATTTTGGGATGGCACATTCTGCTTCCCTTCACTATATAGGTGGTCCTCAATATGCAATGGTTTGACTTATGACTTTTCACCTTTATTACAATGGGAAAGCCAGATACATCGAATAGAAACTGTACTTTTAATTTTGAACTTTGTTCTTTTCCTGGGCTAGCAATAGTCTTTTGTGATGTTGAGCACAGGCAGAGAGCTGCAGCTCTCTCAGTCAGCCACATAATCATGAGGGTAAACAACAGATACTGAATAGTATATTCATTGTGTTAGGTGATTTTGCCCAACTGTAGACTAATGTAAGTGTTCCGAGCATGTTTAAGGCAGGCTAGGCTACCTATGTTGTTCGGTAGGTTAGATGTATTAAATGCATTTGTAACTTACGATATTTTCAACTGATGATGGGTTTATCAGGACAAAATCCCATCGTAAATCAAGGAGCATCCATATATAAAAGTCTTTATTTGCTTGCTATCACCATATTTAAAAATCAAGCACATCAGGTATAAACCTTGCACATTTTGTAGTGTATGCTCTTGGTTCTCAATAAACTCCAAGTTTTATGACTCACTGAATATGAAGGGGAGCAGAATATGCCACCCCAAAATATGCCTCTTTGGCATAAGGATTATATCTTCAGCTGATTATTTTTATTATTTTTTCATCCTCACCAGAGTATATGTTCTTCCTGATTCTTAGGGAGGGAGGGAAAGAGGGAGATAGGGAAACATCAATGTGAGAGAGAAACATTGATCGGTTGCATCACATATACACCCTGACTGGGGATCCAACCTGCAACCTAGGTATGTGCCCTGACTGGAATCAAACTTACAACCTTTTGGTATACAGGATGACACCCCAACCAACTGAACCACCCAGCTCTGGCTTGAGCTGATTATTTTTAAGAAACAGCAGACCCAGGAGAATTATCCCTCCCCTCTAAATACAAACATATCATGGACATTTTTACATTTATCAGCATTCACAATGATTGCATCTCATACCTTGACACTCCAAAAAAACTCTGGTAAATCAAGCCTACCATACTCTCTCTGGTTTTCAGATCTTTGAACTTGTTACTCCTTCTTCTTGAAATACTGTGTTCTTCTCTTTTTATCAATTGTACCTCTGCTTATCTGACTCATCTTCCTCCTTTAGGGCTCAGTTTAATCATGATCATTTCTAGTCCTACAGGTCTGCATAAGAAAACCCTCTTGTGTATTTATAACAGATACTGTGCTAGGCCTTTTACATACATGACCTAGATGGACCAATTTAGGTGCTTTGAGAGTAGCTTTCACTACTTTCATTCTTCATTTGTACAGGCTTTCATTCTTCATCAATAAGATGGGCATATTCTGTACCATATGACCTGGCCCTTTGGACCACAGCTCACTGGAAAGTCACCTCATCAGGCAGAGCAAATCTATAGTTGGCAAAGTAGTTTCAAGATAGCTTGGTGGGAAACTCTTTCCAAATAGTATTGAGATTAGTGAAATCAAGTTCACTATGATATAGAGAATATATTGGTTGGTGGTAAGTGCCAAAGCATAATGACACCAAAGTGAAGGTATTATACAAATAACATGAAGTATCAGAAGTTATGATTAAAGAGAGGCTTGGAGGTGGAGCAGTAGCAGAATAATGGTAGGAGTAGTAAAGTGGGAAGGAGGAAAGAAAACCTAAGCAATATTTATGGTAGAAGATTAATCAATTCTTGCTTACAAGGTAACAAAATAACTGAGTCATTAAAGTTGGGAGTCTTCTAATTCTTCAACATTCTTCAAGTTCTAATAACATTTAACTGCATGGATAGTCCAGTGAGGTCTCACCATCTGCCTAATATCTCTACAAAATAAAGCCCTTACTAGTTAATGTAAAGTGAGTGAGATTTTGCTCCTTGCCTTAAAGAACATAATTTATAACAACTCTGCAAGGCAGGAATTATTATCCCTAAAAAAGTAACTGATGAGTGGGTTAAATGATTAATTGACTTTTTCAAGGTCAAATACTAGTAAATGAGAGAAACTATTTAAACCTCTTTCTGACTCACTTTTAATTGTTATTAATATTTTCATTACGATGTTGTTCAAAATAGAAGAGATAATAACATCCATGTGCAACACCAATTTTTACAGATAGATACTGCCACATGCACTTCACGTCTTTCTCTTTTAAAATCCTGTAGATATAGCCCTGGACAGTTTGGCTCAGCGGACAGAAGAGTTGCAGGTTCATTTCTGGTCAAGGGCACGTACCTGGGTTGCGGTTCGGTCCCCGGCCTCTGTTCCTCTGTTGGGGTCATGTGATAGGCAGTCAATCAATGTATCTCTCTTGCACCGATGTCTCTCTCCTCTATCTCTCTCTCCTTCTCTCTCTCTCTCTCTCTCTCTCTCTCTCTCTCTCTCTCTCTCTCTCTCTCTCTCTCTCTCTCTCTCTCTCTCTCTTCCCCCTTCCCACTCTATCTGAAGATAAATGGAAAAGTGTCCTTGGGTGAGGATAAAAAAATAATAAAAATTAATAAAAATCCTATAGATATAGCTAAAGTCCAAACCCCATCTATTTCTCCTCTTTTTCTCTACCGTAGAGATTGCTTTATATCGAGGCTAATGTGTTTCATTTCTTTCATTTACAGTTAGTCTTACTATGTATTTATGTATATAGAAATAAACAAAGCCCAAAGAGCTAAAGTGACCCAACTAACACGTTAATGGTTCTTAGAATTTTAGACATCATAGAATAGGAACATTTATAAATAAATAAAAAATAGGAGTAGTAATGGGAACAGACTAACAAACCTCAGAGGGATGGGGGAGTGGAAGGGGTGGGAAGAGATAAACCAAAGAACATATATGCATATATGCACAACCAATAGACAGAGACATTAGGTTAGGGAAAGCATGAGGGGTGTGGGAGCAGGGAAGAGGGAGTCAATGGGGGAAAAAGGGGGACATCTGTAAAACTTTCAACAATAAAAAAAATGGGAGTTGCCAACTGGGGTGTGTGTGTATGCACGCACACCAAGTAAAATCTTTAAAATGACATCTACTATCATACCTGCTATACCTATTTCCATCGACTGTCACCCATTTTAATTCAACAAATAGGAAATAATCTCAGTAAAGTGAATAATTATTAAAATTAAATAGATTTAGCTATTTGAAAAGTCCTCTATGTTGTCACACTTTTAACCAGAAAAAACTTGAACAGAATCCAGTACTCTAGTCAGACAATCTTTAGTAAGCCATGGAGATAGCTGATAAATGGTAAAGCTAAGGATAAAATTTGGGGGTCCTGTGTCCCATGTGCAGTGCTCTTTTTACTACAGCAAGCTGTTATTAGTCACTTACTTCATATGGTTGACTCAGTACACAAAATTATTTACTTCATAAACTTATAATAGTCCTCCATTACCAAATCCTTGAATTAGAACATTTGGAGTCCCCATTTAGAAGGTCAATGTGCTATCTTGATATGATAACCAATATATCGTTATTGTTCACTTAATGTTAATTTGTCAGATTTTCAGATTAGTCACTGGTCATTTCAGGGCATGAAAGTATATGACCAAGGGCTGGAGACCTTTGAAAACCAGAGGGTTCAGGGTTGGGGAAAGTCTGGGAAGTCAATACAAGCTAACATCACACACCTCACCAAATTCAAATTTGCCTGACCAAATAAAGCAGGCTAATATTTTTAAAATCTTTATTGTTGAAAGTACTACAGATGTCCCTCCTTCCCCCCCCCATTGACACCCAAATCCCCTTCCCACTCTCCCCTCCCCCCACCTTCACTGCACTGTTGTCTGTGTCCATTGGTTATGCATATATGCATATAAACTCTTTATATCTTTATATCTCCCCTCACCCCCCTTCCCTCTGAGGTTTATCAGTCTGTTCCCTACTTCCATGTGTATGGATTTATTTTGTTCATCCACTTATTTTGTTCATTATATTCCATAAATAAATGAGATCATATGATACCTGTCTTTTTCTGACTGGCTTATTTCACTGAGCACAGTACTCTTCAAGTCCCTCCATATTTGCAGGCTAATTTTTAAATTGATAATTGTGTATGGCCTGCGAATGATGTTATAAATACACAAATGACCCTTGGCACAAAAATGGTTCCCCACCCATGGAAGAACTTATGCTTCAATAACTGCAAAGGGAATGTCTACTGATTTCAGAGAATGAAGTTCAACAACAAAAACAATTTTTAACAGTTGGAGGGCTTCAAGGCTCATTCCTTAGATCTTTCTTTGCTCTATCTAAATTAACTCTTTTGGTGATTACATACAGTTTTAAAAGACTTTAAATACCAGCTATATACTAATGACTCCTAAATGTTATTTTCAACCTAGGTCTTTTTCCTAAATTCCAGACTTTTGTATCCAAATGCCTATCCAATACCTCCATTTTAATGTGTGAAAATTATCTCAAACATAATATGTACAAATCAAAACTGTTGATCTCCTTCTCCAAATCTATTTCAACTGTAGTTAGTATCCATTAATGCTAAATTCATCCTTCCAGTTGTTCAAGCCAGAAACTTAGGAGCCATTTTTTACTTTTTCTTTTTCTCATGTTCCGATACATCATTCAATCTGTCATAAAATCCTATTGGTTCTATCTTCAAAACAAATCCAGAGTTTGACCACTTTCCATAATATCCACCACTACCAAACTGACCCAAGCCATCATCATTTATCATATGAAATAGTGCCCTGGCCGGTTTGGCTCAGTGGTTAGAGCGTCGGCCCACGGACCAGAGAGTCCTGGGTTCGGTTCCCGCTAAGGGCACGTACCTCGGTTGCAGGTTGTCCCTGGCCCAGGTTGGGGACGTGTGGGTGGCAACCAGTTGATGTGTCTCTCTCACACTGATGTTTGTCTCTCTCTTCCTCCCTCTCTCCCTCCCGCTCTATCTGTGGATGAATGCAAAAATGTCCTCAGGTGAGGATAAAAAAAAAGCATCTTATGAAATAGTGTAATATCTTCAAATCTGGTCTCTCTGCCCCCATCCTTGCCCTTATACTCTATTGTCAAAAATGCAGACCAGGTAATGTTTTAAGTGGAAATTAGATAATTAAACCCTTTGATCAACACTTTCCAATAGTTCTCCACCTCAGAGTAAAGGACAAAATCCTTAAAATCACTTACCAGGACCTACATGATATATCCCAGGACTCTTCAATAGAAATTCAATGTGAACAATTTATGCAAGTTTAGATTTTCTAATAACTATATTTAAAAGAAACAGAAAAAATGAATTTTAATAAATTCCACTCAATATAAAAATATTATAACTTTATCTTGTAACTAATATAAAATATTATTAATGAAATATTTTACATTCTCTTTTTCATACTAACTCTCCAAAATCTGGTATGCATTTTATATTGGCAATTTGACCTATTCATATTTTAAGAGCTCAATGACCAGATGCAGCCAGTGGCTACTGTATTGGACAGTATAGAACTAGCTCTTTATTACTTCCTTGACCTCATTGAGTAATACTTTCCCTTTCACTCATTCAGCTCTGGTACTTGTTTATTCAAACATTCTGGGAAGATGCAACACTTTCTGTCTCCTATGTGTATAATGTTCCTCTCTCAGACACCCAACTGACTTAATAATATAATAATCAGTAATTTATTAAATTACTATGGTGTAGGACATACAAGGGAATTTATACCTGCTGTAATAGAGTGTGAAGTCCAGTTAGAGAGACAGCCATTCATTAAGCAATAACGCAAGCTAATATTTACAAA
Organism: Tadarida brasiliensis; assembly: GCA_030848825.1. NCBI lineage: Eukaryota > Metazoa > Chordata > Mammalia > Chiroptera > Molossidae > Tadarida > Tadarida brasiliensis. Next base: position 54,082,396 of record CM061280.1, read on the forward strand.
TACTGTAAAATGCTATGAAATTGGACTATTACTCAGAAATCAAAAAGAACAAACTATTGTAAGGCCGGTGGTGCTTAGTGGTTGAGCATCGACCCACGCACCAAGAGGTCACTGGTTCGATTTCCGGTCAGGATACATGCCCAGGTTGTGGGCCCAATCCCCAGTGGGGGGCATGCAGGAGGCAGCCAATCGATGTTCTCTCTCATCAATGTTTCTATCTCTCTCTCCCTCTCACTTCCTTTCTCTCTAAAATCAATAAAGGAAAAATATTTTTTAATAAAGAACAAACTATTGATACATACAACAGCTTGGATGAATCTCAAGGGAATTATACTGAGTGAAAAAGAAACATTAAGGTTAGATACTGTAAGATTCTATTTATGATAACATTTTTTTGAAATTATACAATTATAGAAATGGAGACATTGCCAGGTGTTAGGTAGGTGGTGAGGGTTGGAGGGAAGTGGGAGTGACTCTAAAAGAGCAACAAGAAGGATCCTTGTGGTGATTGAAATATTCTCTATCTTATCTGTGTCAATGTCAAAGTACAAGTGCTATAAAGTGTACAACAGATCTGGTAAATCAACAGGGCTTACTTGAAGGGGTGACATTTGGGCTCAAGGAGGAAGTATAAGTAGGAGATAAGTAGATGTGAAGGAGAGGAGAACAATTCAGGCAACAATATTACTCTGCTGCAGTATGGAGAATGAATTAAAGGGGGAACAGTAGTTGATGCAGAAAGATGGATTGGGTAGCTACAATAGTAGTCTAGGCAAGAAACAAGGGTAGTTTGGTCTTAGGGGATATTAACCAAACTGATGATTAAATAGACTCAAGAGCTCTTCTGGATGTAAAATAAATTGACAGAGAAGTCTTACAGATAGATGAAAAGAGATACTTTTGATTCATTTAATAATAATATTTTATAAATTTTAGTAGTGCTGAAAAACATTAGGTCATTGTAATTCTGAAAAGATTGTAAATAACCAGTACAAAGTAATACATACCTTTCAGAAATTACTTTGATTTGCAACACATATTTGCAGAAAACACTAATGGATGCCAATTCACCTGTAACACTTGTAAATCTTTTAAAGTAAAGATTTACTTGTAGATCTTTTCTTTCCAAAGTGTACTCAATATATAGTTCCAGAGAAAAATGAAACTCTATCAAAATCACCTGTATGTCCTCATTCACTCATGCATCCATTCAATATTTTGAGTACTGACTATATTCAGATGTTGAACATACAGAGATTAAAAGACATGCACTCTGCAGGCATTCAGACTTGAGGTTGAATCTTGACTCTATGCTTAATATTAGCATTACATTAATTAACCTCTGTTTTTGCCATCCGTTCCCTCATCTTTAAAATAGAAATTACAGCATTACTTACTTTAAATGACTTCTATGTTGCTACATACAACAAAATACTCATCTCTACTGACATGGCCATCTCTTTTAATTGAGAGTAGATGGTTTCCTTTTTCTTAATACTCTCTGTTCCATCAACTTCTGGGAAACAACTATTCTTGGGTTCTACTAACTCTGACAGTTATTTATCCTGCTTCTCTGTGAGTCTATTTCTTCTATCCATTCCTTAAAAATTATCTTACCTGTTGCTCTGCCCTCAAAATACTAACTGCTGCAGTCTCCTGTGATTCTCATAAAATCACATGGTTTTATCAAAGACATATAAGCTATGAACATCAAGTTTATATCTTTAGTCTCAATTGTTGGACTGACATTATATTCTAGCATATTTATTAAGTGCTTGCTGGAGATCTCTTCCTAGATATTCCAAGGCTTCTCAAATCAAACATGATCAGAACTAAGTTTATACTCTTACCTTCAAAACATGCTCTAATTTATTTATTCACCATCTTGCCTAATGTCACAACCACACAGCCAGTCATCCTAGATTGAATCTGATAATATCCTTGAATTGTATTGTTTCCCCCCAAAATGTCATGAAATACTTTATATGCACAGAAAAGTTTAAAGTATGATAAAAAAACATAAGCATCTATCAACTAGCTTTTTCATAACTTAAATGTTTGTCATTTTTTTTAGGTCCTTATTTTAAATTAAAAACATCCTTGGAGACGTGTATGTAGGTCCACACCTCCAAAGTACCGTTCTCCTGTCCCACTCCTTAGAAGTGAGCTCTAGTTTTAATTTAGTGTTCATGATTTCCAAGAATATTTTTTTGTGATGTATACACAAACATGTGTATACTGAATATATCCATGATTTAAACTTCATATAAATAAAATGATCCAGCATATACACATATACAATTTGATACTTTTGTTCAGCCATATACTTGATATTTATCCATGTACTTTGATTCATTTTCATTGCTTTATTGTACTCCATTGTAGAAGCATACAGAAACCATTTTCTTGATTGAAATTTGTTTTATTTTATTACAAGTGCTACAATTTTAGCCCTGGCCAGTTTTGCTCAGTGGTTAGAGCGTCGACCCGCAGACTAAAGAGTTCCGGGCTCGATTCCAGCCAAGGGCACGTAACTCGGTTGCAGTTTGACCCTGGCCCCGGTTGGGGTCATGCAGGTGGCAACCAGTTGATGTGTCTTTCTCACGTCGATGTCTCTCTCTCTCTCTCCTTCCTACTCTGTCTGAAAATGAATGTAAAAATATCCTCAACTGAGGATTTAAAAAAAGAAAAAAGACAAGTGCTACAATTTTTATTGTTAAAATACCTCCATGTGCATAGTAGAGGAAAAATTATTTCTATGGAAAATAACCACACAGGGCAATCTAATAATAAATTCCTACATGGGCAGGTCATGGTAAGTACTCAAGCCCAAGGCACTAACGTTTTTACTATCATTGCCTTAAGCAAGCGCTGTCCATTGTTTATTGTCTTAATGTATCTTTAATGTTGAAAATATTACAGATATTCCCCCTTTTTTTATGCATACATCCATATAAATTATTTGGTTAATCTCTTCTTGCCTCCCCTTTCCCTCTGAGATTTGTCTCTTCCATGCTTCTATGTCTCTGTCTGTTTAGTTCATCAGTTTATTCTGTCCATTAAATTTTGTGGTTTTTTGTATCTAGGTTAACATACCTTTGAAGATAAGTGTAACCACCCTCAAGAAAGAACATAATCTTAACTATCCTGTAATCCAATCCCCACCTTGGTTTCTCCCATATTTGTTTAATCTTTCTTATGCTCCCTTTTTAATTTCACATGCATAGAAGAAACTGTTCTTCAGAGCAATTGCAATCTTGCTTTCAGGCAACTTTCGTCAGTTTGGCTCAAATAAATTCTTACAAAAATTCTCTACAGGTTTGGACATTTCTGACATCAACAGTACATGTATTTTCTAAGGAATAACTCAGAATGCAATAGCCTGGTGTGTTCATTTTTACATTAATAGCTACTATCATCTTCTTACCCAGAATAGTTGTACCATTTATACACACAGTTTCATTGTTCCACAATCTCACATACACATGCTATTGTTGGATAGTACTTCCTTTTCTTATATGATGTGTATGAAATGTTGCCTCATTCTTTTTTTTTTATTTTTTATTATTATTTATTTAATTATTTATTTATTATTTTTTTAAATAATTTTTTTTGGTTACAGATGGTTCTCTTTTCCCCCCCTTTGACTCCCTCCTCCCCATCCCCTCCCACCCTGTCCTCAGTTTGTTGTCTATGTCCATCGGTTATGCATACATGCATATAAGTTCTGTGGTTTATCCTCTCCCTCCCCCGCCACCCCTTCTGATGACTGTCAGTCTGTGCCCTACTTCCATGACTCTGGGTCTACTTTGTTCATCAGTTTGTGTAGTTCATTATGTTCCACAAATAAATGAGATCATGTGATATCTGTCTTTCTCTTCTTGGCTTGTTTCACTTAGCATAATACTCTCCAGGTCCCTCCACGTCATCTCAAAGGATAAGAGATCTTTCTTACAGCTGCATAGTACTCCATTGTGTATATGTTCCACAACTTTCTTATCCACTCATCTACTGATGGACACTTGGGCTGTTTATAGATCTTAGCTATTGTAAATAGTGCTGCTTTGAACATAAGGGTACATATTTTCTTTCTGATTGGTGTTTCAGGTTTCTTAGGGTATATTCCTAGAAGTGGGATCACTGGGTGAAATGGCAGTTCAATTTTTCATTTTTTGAGGTAACACCATAGTGTTTTCCATAGTGGCTGCACCAGTCTGCATTTCCACTAGCAGTGTGCTAGGGTCCCCTTTTCTCCGCACCCTTGCCAGCACTTGTTGCTTGGTGATTTGTTGATGGTGGCCATTCTGACAGGTGTGAGGAGATAACTCATTGTTGTTTTAATTTGCATCTCTCTGATGATTAGTGATGTTGAGCATTTTTTCATATGTCTCTTGGCCATTTGTATGTCCTGTTTGGAGAGGTGTCTCTTTAGGTCCTCTGTCCATTTTTCAATTGGGTTCTTTGTCTTCCTTTTGTTGAGTTGCATGAGTACTCTATATATTTTGGAAATTAACCCCTTATCTGATGTATCATTGGCAATTATGCTCTCCCATACGATGGTTTCCCTTTCCACTTTGATTGTTGTTTCATTTGCCGTGCAGAAGCTTTTGAGTTTGATGTAGTCCCATGTGTTCATTTTTCCCTTTGTTTCTGTTGCCTTAGGTGATGTATCAGTGAAAATTCTGCATTGTATGAAATTTTGTTGCCTGCATTTTCTTCTAGGATTTTTATGGAATCATGAGTCACATTTAAGTTTTTATCCATTTTGAGTTTATTTGTGTGTATGGTGTAAATTGGTGGTCTAGCTTCATTGTTTTTCATGTAGCTGACCAATTTTTCCAACACCATTTATTAAAGAGGCTGTCTTGACTCCACTGTATGCTCTTGCCACTTTTGTCAAATATTAATTGAGTATATTGTCTTGGGTCAATTTCTGGGTTCTTTATTCTGTTCCATTGATCTATGTGCTTGTTCTTGTGCCAATACCAGGATGTTTTGATTACAATGGCTTTGTAATATAACCTGATGTCTGGTAATGTGATCCTTCCTACTTTGCTCTTCTTCTTCAAGATTTCTGTAGCTATTCGCGGCCTTTTTTGGTTCCATATAAACTGTTGGAGTGTTTGTTCTAGTTCTGTGAAATATATCGTTGGTATTTTGATGGGGATTGCATTAAATCTATATATAGCTTTGGGTAGTATGGACATTTAATGATGATAATTCTTCCAATCCATGAACAAGGTATATGCTTCCACTTTTTTTATTTTATTATTAATTTACTTATGTTACAGATGATTCTCCTTTTTTCCCCCATTGACACCCCCCTCCCCCTCCCTCCCTGTCCCATCCCCGTTTTGTTGTCCATGTCCATTGGTTATGAGTACATGCGTACAAGTTCTGTGCTCATCGCTCCCCTCCCCCGCCCCCTCTTCTGGCAGATGTCAGCCTGTACCCCACTTCCACGTCCCCGGGACTACCCTGCTCCTCACACTGTTATGTTCATTATACTCCAGAAATAAGTGAGATCATATGATGTTTGTCTTTCTCTGCTTGGCTTGTTTCACTTAGGATAATAGTTTCCAGGTCCTCCCATGTCGACGCAAAGGATAAGAGATCGTTCTTTCTTAAAGCTGCATAGTACTCCATTGTGTATATGTACCACAGTAGGCAACAAAATTTCAGACATCATACGCAGCAAAATTTTCACTGATATATCACCTAAGGCAACAGAAACAAAGGAAAAAATGAACACATGGGACTACATCAAACTCAAAAGCTTCTGCACAGCAAAAGAAACAACCATCAAAGTGGAAAGGCAACCTACTGTATGGGAGAGCATAATTGCCTATGATATATCAGATAAGGGACTAATTTCCAAAATATATAGAGTGCTCATATATGCTTCCACTTTTTAATATCTTCCACTATTTCTTTTTTCAATGACCTGTAGTTTTCTGTGAAGAGATCCTTTACTTCTTTGGTTAAGTTTATTCCTAGGTACCTTAATTTTTTTGCTACGATGGTAAATTGGAATTTTTTAGTTTCTCTTTCTGAGATTTCATCAGTGATGTATAAGAATGCCATCGATTTCTTGATGTTAATTTTGTATCCTGCTACTTTGCCAAATTTATTTATTAACTCTAGTGGATTTTTTATAGAGGCTTTAGGGTTTTCTATGTACAATATCATGTTATCTGCAAATAATGACAGTTTCACTTCCTCCTTTAGAATTTGGATCCCTTTTATTTTTTCTTCATGTCTAATTGCTGTGGCTAAGACTTCCAGTATGATGTTAAATAAGAGTGGTGAAAGTCGGCATCCCTGTCTTGTTCCCGTTCTTAAGGGAAAAGTTTTTAATTTTTGTCCATTGAGTATGATGTCGGCTGTAGGTTTTTTCATATATGACTTTTATTATGTTGAGATATGATCCCTCTATTTCCACATTGCTGAGCACTTTTATCAGAAATGGGTGCTGGATTTTGTTGAATGCTTTTTCAGCATCTATTGATATGATCATATGGTTTTTATCTTTCATTTTGTTTATGTGGTGTATCACATTTATTGATTTGCGAATACTGTACCAGCCTTGCATCCCTGGGTTGAATCCCACTTGGTCATGAGGAATAATTCTGTTGATGTATGCTGGATCTGATTTGCTAATATTTTGTTAAGGATTTTTGCATCTGTGTTCATCAGGGATATTGGCCTATAGTTTTCTTTCTTTGTAGTGTCTTTATCCAGTTTTGGAATTAGGATTATGCTGGCCTCATAAAATGAGATTGGAAGTCTTCCGTCTTCTTGGATTTTTTGGAATAGTTTGAAGAGAATGGGTATTAGACCTTTTTTGTATGTTTGGTAAAACTCCGTCATGAAGCTGTCCGGGCCTGGGCTTTTGTTTGCTGGGAGTTTCTTGATTACATGTTCAATTTCCTCTGTTGTTATTGGTCTGTTTAAGTTTTCCATCTCTTCCTGGTTCAGTTTTGGGGGGCTGTGTGTTTCTAGAAATTTGTCCATTTCGTCTGGATTGTCCAATTTGTTGGCGTATAATTGTTCATAGTATGTTTTGATGATCCTTTGTATTTCTGTGGTGTCAGTTGTTACTTCTCCTCTTTCATTTCTGATTTTCTTTATTTAGTTTCTCTCTTTTTGTTTTTTGGTGAGTCTGGCTAAAGGTCCATCAATCTTGTTCATCTTTTCAAAGAACCAGCTTTTTGTTTCATTGATCTTTTGAATTGTTTTGGAGCTTGGATATCTTTTATTGGGGAGAAGAGAAGGGAAGTGTTTTCATTATGTGCATTGTTTCTACTCTGTACAGGGGATGGAGAGGGCCTATGTGACAGATGACCTTACTGATGGTTAACCAGGAAATTAAAGACTGGTTAATTAAGTTTATATTTTTGAGAGCGGTTGATCTATAATTAGATCAAGTTTGAAATCTGTTCAGTATCATGGGCTTTTATTATGAGTAACACTATCTGTAGACTGTGATTACTTTTTACTTTCACAGGGTTTTTGCAAATCTTGCCTATGTAGCTATCTGGGACTGGTGTGTTTGTGTGTGTGTGTGTGTGTGTGTGTGTGTGTATGTTAGACTATAAACTGCTGATTCCAATTCTTTGTTGTTTATAATTCTATTCTTTTTATTTCATTTTATAGTGTGTCATTTATGGAAAGTCATTTTTTAAGGAAATAGTCTATTTCTTGTAACTCATTGGCATAAAGTCATCTATAGTATTCTCTTATAATACATTTTTCTATTATATATATATATATATATATATATATATATATTTTTTTTTTTTTTAGTCTTTCTTGATATTTACAGTAGTAGGTTTTGTTATCTAGTCTGCTTTGTTTCCAGAAGTGGAAATCCATGTCTAAATTCAATTATCCATGTATTTTGGCAAAAGAGAACTCCAAATCCTGAGTTTGATTTGTCCAGAAAGCACTGTCCTGATTGGTCAAAAAAAAGTTTCTCTGGTCAGTGAAAATGCTGATGGTGATAAAGGTACAGAACTCCATTTGAATGGGGAAAACTTTCCTGCTATCAGTTGAAATCTTATTACAGTAACTCCTTTTGGCTCAGGTGGCAGGTTGTTCAGTGCAGGAGGCTGACAGCTTAGTGCAGGTTTCTCCCTGAAATGTGGTTTCCATGAGAGGGTCCAGTGTAGTTTCTTAAGCCCAGTGAGTCACCAGGAACCCTTCTTAGTAGGTATCTTCTTTCTCAGGATCCAAAATCCTGTTTCATTTTCCAGTTTCATTTCCTGCCACTCCCTGCTTTTCATCCTGCTTCATGCTTAATGCCTCATCAATACCAAACTACTATGCACTTGCAACATTTATGGGTATTTGGGCCATATAGTATCCAAAAATAAATATGAACCTTTTAAAATGTACTACCATGTAATGTGTAAAATAAGTGGCAAACATCATAAAGAAAAAAATTATAAGATATTTTAAGTTCTTTCAATATCAATAATCTATTCAAAGTTATCATTACCTGTGATGTAATTTATAAGAAACATATATTTAGTCATTCAGATGAGCTAGATACATTTCTCATATGTTTTTGATCTTTATCCACAGTTTTTGAGTCACAGCACCAAAAAACCCTTGGAATTTTGGTAAGAGCTATGGGAGCATCTTCTGTCACAATATTTGGTCTTTTGTCCTCAGTTCCTGAAATTTTTTCAGAGCCATGAAGATTAAATGTGTGTCTTGTTAGTCATAACAAACCCCTTTGTACCAGAAATGTATTTACTTTAATAAGGTGATTTTTGAAAAGAACCTAATGATGGTGGTTGCTTGCCAGGGGAACCAGCCCCGTGACTGGAGAGTTGAAACTTTCAGTCTCCCCCTCCACAGACCTCCAGGGTAAAGAGAGAAACTGGAGGTTGGATCAATCACCAATGGCCAATGATTTAATCAGCCACCCTATGCAACAAAACCTGCATAAAAACTCAAAAGGATGAGGCTCAGAGAGCTTACCACTTGATGAACACATGGAGATTTGGTGAGAGTGGTGAGCCTGGAGAGGGCATAGAAGCTCCACATTCTTTTTCCATACCTTGCCCTATGAATCTCTTCTATCTGGATTTCTTGAGTTACATTTCTTTATAATAAGCTAGTGGTACATTAAGTGAAATGTTTGTCTGAGTACTATGAGCTTCTCTACCAAATTAATTGAACCCAAGGAGGGGATCTTGGGAAACTCCAATCTGTAGTAGTTCTATCTGAAGGAGAAGTAGCAACCTGAGCTTAGAATTAGTGTCTGAACAGAGGGCTGTATTGTGTGAATCAGCACTTAACCTACGGAATCTGATGCTGTATCTGGATTGCCAGTGTAAGAATTTAGTTGAATTATAAGACACCCAGGTGATATCACAGACTTGTTTGGTGATGTGGGAATACTCCACCCCCATGTGCACACGCACACACACACACACACACACACACACACACACACACACATTGAAATTGGTTCCAGAACCTTTATTATCATAATATTATTTCAATGTTAACTATAAATATATATTAATATATATTCACAATATTATCTAGAAAATCTAGTGTTGCTCTTTTAATGAATGGATATAAAGCTTTATATTTTTACTGTGGAGTATCTCCATATAAAGATTGTAGATATGTAGAGTAAACCCTTGATTTTGCAGATCTCAATTTAACAGACTTCAGATTTAACAGACAGAATTTCTAGTCCAGATGTCATATGTGAAAATTAACACCCTGTTAGTTTTAAAATGCTTTTAACCAAGATATGTTTATAATTTAACTAACAACTTATTTTTGTTACTAATTCACTGTTATTTTAAATAAATTTTACCAAATAAGGCATATGTTAGAAAAAACATTGTAGTGATTTTGTTGACATAAATAAATATTACATATCTACAACTATAGTCTACATATTTAAATCCAAGTGTCACTGCTCATAAACTATGTTTGGTGAATGATTACCACATGATCACACCACAGTAATTGACTATGTTGCCCAGTGGGGTGACTTTCTGCAGCAGTTTTAAGGTGTGCCAGCAGATGTTCCAACATGTGCTAAGCGTGCTGCATTTGTTTACTTGTGGTGACTGGTGAATGCATGCATTTACTAGACCTATTCAGTATAAATTTAAAGTTACAATAATACATATAGAAAACTTTTCTGTGAAAGTAAACTTTTCGTAATGCTTAGCTTTAATCACATAAACGTGTCTACTTAAGTAAGAACAAGTAAACTAATTTGTCAATGTTTTTAACATATGCATTCAGAAAACCTACTTTATTATATAATGGACCTTCAGCTTTAACAGATATTCTCCATTATGTCGAGATTTTCCTGTATATAGGTACAAGGGTACATATATTCTTTTAAAATGAGTCTTGGCTTATCTGTTTTCAAATAAGCTTTTGCAGAGCCTAACAGTATTTATCAGTCCCATTCTGTAGCTGAGAAAACTGAAGCAAGAGTAAATAAAGAGGATTACCCTAGACATGGCCACAGCTTTTGCTCTGAAATAACATTTGTCAGATGGGAGACACAGGAGCCTATCTGGATGGCAAAAAATGATTAAATTGTGATCATGGTATTTGTCAAAGGTTCATAAAACTCAGCCTAAACATAAAGTACTGACTTAAATTAAAACTTTGAGTAATCACTGGCTAAGGACTAAGTGCTTACTTTGTTGAGGGTTTATTCCTTGCAATGCTTTGCTCTGTAAAAGGGAATTTAGGAAGAGTCGAGGAGATAGAGAATAAGCCCTTTCAGCTGTCTCATTTTTTTCTCCCGTCCGAACAATTATCAGCCCTAAAGTTCAAGCATTAAAAAAATACTTGTAAGTGGCTTTAGGTTTGGTTAACTAAACATAAAAAGGTATTTTCTAAAATCCTTCTTTGAAAGCCTAGTTTTTCAGGCTATGTTGTTACTATGGAGTATAAGAAAACTAGTGTTCAATTCAAGAAAAGTTACAGATTCACAATCCATGCCTGCAATTGTTTAATACTTGTCTTAATCTCATGGATTAAAAATAATATATGAAAAATTCTTGGAGGAGATAAATTTAATTTCTTTAAAACTAACAGCATATGTTTATGAGATACAGCAAACATATACAAAATAAATCCTTATTATAAGATTAAAAAATATATTTTTTCATCCTGCCCCAGCCAGTTTGGCTCAGCAGTTAGAGTATCAGCCCATGAACTGAAAGGTTGTGGGTTTGACTCCCAGTTAAGGACATGTACCTGGGTTGCAGGTCCAATCCACAGCCCCAGTTGGAGTCGTGCAGGATGCAACCAGTTGATGTGTCTCTCTCACATTGATGTCTCTCTCTCTCTCTTTCTATCTCTCTCTCTCTCCCTTCCTCCCTTACTTCCATTCTATCTTAAAAAAAAAAAAATCAATGGAAAAATATGCTCGGGTGAGGATTAACCAAAAAAAAAAATTTTTTTTTCTTATCCTGAATACAGAGTTAGTGTATTCTAGATACTAAGCATTTAATTTCAGTTTATATCCTTTCCTTTGCATACCTAGTGGATTTGTTCACAAAACCCTAACTCATCAAAAGACCCCGGGAGCAAAGTTCATTCATGTACAAACAAAAATACAAAATCAACATTCTTCCTCTCCTCCTTCTCTCCTCTGAAGGATCATTAACATAAAACCACTTTTCCAAGTAGTTCATATTGAGCTGCTGAAATCTTTGTAATTTCCACACCTTTCTTAACCAGGCGTGTGTCAGGACTTCTTCATAAGGTATGTCACATATCCTACAGGCTGATCATTCGCATCATGACTCACAATTACATTCAAAGTAAAGTTAATTAATCTTAGAACTAATTATTGATAGCTTTTTCTGAACTAGACACCATAGGGATACAATAAAAAAAAATCTAAGGTACTGCCTTCAAATAATTCAAAATAAGTGGAGGAAAAAGACATTGGTGAAAAAGTAATGTGCTAGGTGCCAAAATGGAAATATACTTGAGATGCTGTGTGACCACAGAAGAGATAATATTTAATAGAATCCAGGGGATGGGAGGAATGGGAGTCAGGGGAGGGGATAACATAGATCTTCACAAAGTTGATGATAGTAGAACTAAGTTAGATTAACTCAATAGGTATTCTTAAGACAAACTCAAGTGTTCATTTATTATTGGAAATAGAACTGTTATTGGTGAGATAATGAAAGTTTGGTTCTTGCCCTCTTGAAGGAAAGATTTCAATCAAGAGACAAAGTGCAGGAAAGCAAGCAAGAATTTATTTGCCACAGCAAAAACACACTTAAGACAGTGAGACGAGGAAAGGCATAGAAGAAGCAACAGGTTAGCTTAAGCTGGGCTGCTTTGGCTCACTGAGAAGTCAGAGAAAAGGGGACCTTGGAGACAGGTTCAGAAGGTTAGCCCGGAAAGAACTGCCACTGTTCATTGCTCCTGTGGTTGTAAGTCTTGGGGGGACCCTTAGAGGGAAGAAGAGGGGAAAGGCATTACACCGGTATGTTCCCTTAGGGGAGAGTGTGAGCCGGGTGATTTGCATCAAGAGTAGCTCTTTCTTGCAGGTGGAAATCTTAGGGGAGGTCTCAGGGGAGGGTCTCCAGGTGTGCTCTTTCAGGGTCATAATCTCCACTGATCGGTTGATGCTAGGGCAGGGGATCATTAGGCTATGCAGCCAGCATCACCTCTCCGGTTTTGTTGCTTTTCTGGGCATGAAGCTGAAATACAATTGTGACCTAGTTATCTTTATCATGGAAAAGGTCATGGAGTCTAAATTGAAAGACCAGCAATATGAAAGGTCAGGGGGTTCCAAACTGCATGACCAGTGATATACTAGGGGAGGAAAGACTACTCCGGGGGTGAGGTCCTTGTTTTCCCAATTTTGGCCCATGCTAGGCACCTGGGGCTTTCTGCCCTGCTGAGATTCTATACCTGGCCCATGGTCCTTGCTCTGCTAATGTCTGTCTAAATGACTGTTACAGAACCATTCTATGCAACAAGTTATGCTTATGTTTTGGGAAACCCAGAGCTGATGTGTTAAGAATATAAGTGTAGCTGTAAAAAGGAAGGATCTCTTACACTTTGTGACAGCATGGATGGACCTGGATATTATTTTATTAAGCAAAATAAGCCAGTCAGAGAAAGACAAATATCACATGATCTCACTTATAGGTGGAATCTAATTAACAAAATAAGCTGATGAACAAAATAGATCCAGACACATGGAAGTAGGAAACAGATTGACAAATCTCAGAGGGAAGGGGGTGGGGGTAGGGCAGAGATTAACCAATGAACTTATATACATATATGCATAACCAATGGACACAGACAATAGTGTGGGGAAGGCCTGGGGTGGGGTGGATGTTGGATGGAGGAGGGCAAAGGGGAAAACGGGGAACATCTGTAATACTGTCAACAATAAAAAGTAAATAAAAGAAGAATAAAAATGTGTGTAGTAATCTAATATTTTAGATTACAGTTAAAAAAAGAATACACAGATTATGACTTGCTGAATGAGGAGACACAAGCCACTCACGCGGGGTTAGCAGGTAGTTCTCTTAGCATCTGAGGAACCAATTTGGGAAAATAAAAACCCAGGGGCTATTTTATTCGCAAGCACAGTTTTAATATACTCACACAAAGGAAGTAAAATCACAAGATTTAGACGCCAGAATGGGGATGCAATGAGCTTGTCTAATAGATTATATTAGTTAGAATAACTCATTGGTATTCTTCTACATAGCACTTATCTAATTTGTTATAGCATCCATCATAGTTTATATTTGATTGTGTACATACTTTGTAGACCAATACTCTCCAATAGAACATTCTGAGATGATGGAAATATTCTATAATGCACTGTTCAATATAATGAACATTAACCACATGTGGCTATTGAACACTTGAAATGAATATAGTGTGACCAAGGAATTTAATTTTAAATTATATTTAATTTTAACCAATATAAATATAACTATCCATCGATGGCCAGTGGCCACTGTATTCATAGCACAGTAAACCGCCAACTCCTGGTGGTCAGGAACAATGATTTCCATGAGAATCAAATAGCATATTAGGTAATTATGTGAGCTTTGGGATTATACACAGCCGGATTTGATTTATTACCCACCATTTATAAGTTGTTAGCCTTAGGCAATTCTTTTTAATTAATTTATTTTTGTAACAGATATTTTTCCTTATTTCTCCATTGACACCCTCCTCCCCATTCCCCCCACCCCATCACCACCTTTGTTGTCCATGTCCATCAGTTATGCTTACATGGATATAAGTTCTGTGGTTTATCTCTTCCCTCCCCTCCACCCCTTCTTCTGAGGATTGTCACTCTGTACCCTACTTCCACATCTCTGGGTCTACAAAGTTCCTCAGACTGTTGTGTTCATTATATTCCACAAAAAAGTGAGATCATATGATATTTGTCTTTCTATGCTTGGCTTGTTTTGCTTAGGATAATACTCTCCAAGTCCCTCCACGTCGTCTTGAAAGAAAAGAGATCTTTCCTTCTTACAGCTCCATAGTACTCCATTGTGTATATGTACCATGGCTTTTTTATCCATTTGTCTACTGATGGACACTGGGGCTGTTTCCAGATCTTAGCTATTGCAAATAGTGCTGCTATGAACATGGGGGTACATATGTTCTTTCTGAATGGTGTTTCAGGCTTCTTAGAGTATATTCCTAGAAGTGGGATCACTGGGTCAAATGGCAATTCAATTTTAATTTTTTTGAGGTAACATCATAGTGTTTTCTATAGTGGTTGCACTACTCTGCCTTTCCACCAGCAGGATACTAGAGTCCCCTTTTCTCCAAACCCTCGCCAACACTTGTTGTTTGATGATTTGTGGATGGCGGCCATTCTGACAGGTGTGAGGTAATACCTCATTGCTGTTTTAATTTGCATCTCTCTGATGATTAGTGATGTTGAGCGTTTCTTCATATGTCTCTTAGACCTTTGTATGTTCTGTTTGGAGAGGTGTCTATTTAGTTCCTCTGCCCATTTTTTAATTGGGTTTTTTATCTTCATTTTGTTGAGGTGTATGAGCACTCTATATATTTTGGAGATTAACACCTTATCTGATGTATCATTGGCAATTATGCTCTCCCATACAGTGGGTTCCCTTTCCAACTTGATGGTTGTTTCTATTGCTGTGCATAAGCTATTCGTTTGATGTAGTCCCATGTGTTCATTTTTTCCTTTGTTTCTGTTGCCTTAGGTGATGTATCAGTGAAGATTCAGCTGTGTATGATGTCCAAAATTTTGTTGCCTACATTTTCCTCTAGGATTTTTATGGATTCACAAATCACATTTAAGTCTATTATCCATTTTGAGTTTATTATTGTGTATGCTCTAAGTTGATGGTCTAGTTTTATTTATTTTTTGCATGTAGCTGTCCAATTTTCTCAACACCATTTACTAAAGAAGCTGTCTTTACTTCATTGTATGCTCTTGCTACATTTGTCAAATATTAATTGAGCACAATGTCTTGGGTCAATTTCCAGATTCTCTGTTCTGTTCCACTGGTCTACATGCCTGTTCTTGTGCCATTACCAGGCTGTTCTGATTACAGTAGCTTTGTAGTATAACCTGATATCCGGTATTGTGATCCCGCCTACGTTGTCCTTCTTTTTCAGGATTGCTGTGGCTATTCGGGGTCTTTTTTGGTTCCATATGAACTTTTGAAGAATTTCTTCTAGTTCTGAGAAATACGTCGTTGGTATTTTGATGGGGATTGCATTGAATCTATAGATTGCTTTGAGTAATATGGACAGTTTCATGATGTTGATTCTTCCAATCCATGAACAAGGTATGCGCATCCACTTTCTTATATCTTTCTCTATTTCTTTTTTCAATGTCCTGTAGTTTTCTGCAAATAGGTCCTTTACTTCTTTGGTTAAGTTTATTCCTAGGTATCTTAATTTTTTTGCTGCGATGGTAAACGGGATTGCTTTTTTTAGTTTTTCTTTCTGTGAGTTCATCAGTGGTGTATAAGTATAGCGTCAATTTCTTGACATTAATTTTGTATCCTGCTATGTTGCCAAATTCATTTATTAAGTCTAGTAGATTTTTGATGAAATCTTTAGGGTTTTCTATGTATAATATCATGTCGTCTGCAAATAATGACAGTTTCATTTCTGCCTTACCAATTTGGATAACTTTTATTTTTTCTTCATGTCTGTTTGCTGTGGCTAAGACTTGCAGTACTATCTTAAGTGAGAGTAGCAAAAGTGGGCACCCCTGTCTTTTCCTGTTCTTAAGGGAAATGCTTTTAGTTTTTGTTAACTGAGTATGATGTTGGCTGTAGGATTTTCATATATGGCCTTTATTATGTTGAGATATGATCCCTCTATTCCCAAATTGCTGAGCGTTTTTATCATAAATGGGTTCTGGATTTTGTTGAATGCTTTTTCAGCGTCTATTGATTTGATCATGTGGTTTTTATCTTTCATTTTGTTTATGTGGTGTATCACATTTATTGATTTGGGAATATTGAACCAGCCTTGCAGCACTGGGATGAATACCACTTGGTTGTGGTGAATAATTTTTTTGATGTACTGCTGGATCCGATTTGCTAGTATTTTGTTAAGGATTTTGGCATCTAAGTTCATCAGGGATATGGGCATGTAGTTTTCTTTCTTTGTAGTATCTTTTTCTGGTTTTGGAATTAGAATTATGCTGGACTCATAAAATGAGTTTGGAAGTCTTCCTTCTTTTTGAATTCATTGAAATAGTTTGAGGAGAATGGATGTTAGTTCTTCTTTGAATGTTCGGTAAAACCGCCCATGAAGCCATCTGGGCTGGACATTTGTTTGCTGGGAGAGTCTTGATTATATCTTCAATTTCCTTAGTTGTTATTGGTCTGTTCAAGTTTTCTATCTCTTCTCGGTCCAGTTTTGGGAGACTATGTGTTTCTAGAAATTTGTCCATTTCGCTTAGATTGTTGAATTTGTTGCCATATAAATGTTCATAAAATTTGTTAACGATCCTTTGTATTTCTGCGGTGTCAGTTGTTATTTCTCCTCTTTCATTTCTGATGTTGTGTATTTGTGTACTTTCTCTGTGTTTCTTGGTGAGTCTAGCTAAGAGTCCATCAATCTTGTTAATCTTTTAAAAAAAAAACAGCTCTTTGCTTCATTGATCCTTTGAATTGTTCTTTTGGTCTCTATGTCATTTATTTCTGCTCTAATCATTACTCTTTCCTTCCTTTTACTTGCTGTGGGTTTTTTTTTTTTTTTGATTGTTTGTTTGTTTTTTTTGCTTTCTAGTTCTTTAGGTTGTGAGGTTAGATAGTCTATTGGAAATTTTTCTTGTTTCTTGAGGTAGGCCTGTAGTGCTATAAACTTCCGTCTCAGAACTGCTTTCGCTGCATCCCATAGATTTTGTGTTGTTGTGTGTTCATTTTCATTGGTTTTCAGGAAGTTTTTAATTTCTTCCTTGATCTCCTCGGTAACCCATTTATTGTTTAATAACATGCTATTTAGCCTCCATGTGTTTAAATGTCTTTGCATGTTCTTGTTCCAATTGATTTCTACTTTCATGCCATTGTATCCTGAGAAGATGCTTGATATGATTTCAGTCTTCTTGAACTTGTAGAGACTTAGTTTGTGTCCTAACATGTGGTCTCTCTTTGAGAATGTCCCATGTGCACTTCAGAAGAATGTGAATTCTGTACTTTTGGGGTATAATTCTCTGTATATATCTATTAAATCCATTTGATCTAGTGCTTCATTTAGATTCTCTGTTTCCTTGTTAATTTTTTGTCTAGAGGATCTATTCAGTGATGTCAGCAGGGTGTTGAAGACCCCTGCTATGATTGCATTGCTGTCGATTTCCCTTTTGAAGTCCTCCAGAAGATTTTTAATATATTTTGGTGCTGCTATACTGGGTGCATATATGTTTACCAAGGTTAGATCTTCCTGTTGGACAGATCTTTTCAGTATTATGCAGTGACCTTCTTTGTGTCTAGTTATGGCCTTCATTTTGAAATCTATTTTATTAGATATGAGTATTGCTACCCCAGCTTTTTTTTTCCTTTCCATTTGCTTGAAGATTTCTTTTCCATCCCTTCACTTTCAACCTATGTGAGTCTTTTGCTGTGAGGTGGGTCTCTTGTGAACAACATATATATGGGTCATTCTTTCTTATTCATTTGGCTACTCTCTGTCTTTTTATTGGAGCATTCAAACCATTTACATTTAATGTGATTATTGATATGTACTTATTTATTGCCATCTTTGTTTAGTGTGGTTCTATTTTCCTTCCTATTTCTTCTACTAATTACAGCAGTCCTTTTAACATTTCTTGCAGTGCTGATTTGGTGCTAATGTATTCCCTTAGACTTTTTTTTTTTGTCTGGGAAGCTCTTTATTTGACCTTCTATTTTGAATGGTATCCTTACTGGATAGGTTAGTCTTGGATTCAGATCCTTGTTTTTCATGACCTTGATTATGTCATGCCATTCCCTTCCGGCCTGTAGTGTTTCTGTTGAGAAGTCAGCTGATAGTCTTATGGGGTTCCTTTGTAGATAACCTGTTGCTTATCTCTTGCTGCTTTTAGGATTCTCTATTTGTCTTTAATTTTTAGCATTTATTCACTATGTGTCATTGTGTGGGCCTGTTAGGTTTCTTCTTACTTGGGGCTCACTGTGCTTCTTGAACTTGAATGCCTTCTTCCTTCACCAAATTAGGGAGGTTTTATGTCCCTTTTTCTTCAAATATATTCTCTAACCCTTGCACATTTTCTTCTTCTTTGGGGACTCCTATGATGTGAATATTATTACATTTCCAGTTGTCCCACAGTTCTCTTAAGCTGTCTTCTTGTTTTTTCCTTTTGGTTTTCTGATTGGTTGATTTTTTCTACCCTGTCTTCTAATTCACTGATCCGGTCCTCATCTTCCTCTACTCTGTTGTTTTGTCCTTCCAATGTGTTCTTTATTTCTGCTGTCATTCTTCGTTTCTTCTTGGTGCTTCTTGATTGCCAGTTGGTTGATTTTCAATGTTTCTATGTCTTTACTCATCGTGTTGATGTCCTTAGTCATGCTGTTAAGCTTCCTGAATTTCATGGCTCTGAATTCTAACTTTGTTAACTTGCTTAACTGCATTTCATTTATCTCATCTTCAGTAGAGGTCTCTTGTTCTTTTATTCGGGATTTGTTTCTTTGTTTCATTATTTTGGCTATCTCAGTGGGTTTTGGAGCCTGCCAAATTTTCTGTGTGGGTGTTGGTGTTCTGCTGTTTGTGGCTCCCTCTACTGGGTTTGGATGAGCATGGGAGGACCCATGTTAAACACCACTGTCAAGTGTTACTTTCCTGATTATATTTTCAAGCCCAGGAAAGGTTCAGTTATCCTCTAGCTTTCTGCCTGGAGGCTATTGGTTGGGGTTACTTGAAGAGCCTTGGGTCCTCAGTTTAATGCAAACCTCCCTCAGGTGTTTAGTGTAAGAGGATTTCCCAAAGGTGGGGCAGATGCTGGTTGTTAATGAGCCTCAATTTGCACTTCAATGGCCCACCTGGATGGGGTTGAATTTCTGAGGGAGGGGCTACTGCCTCTCCCCAGAGCCCTGGGAAGCATTAAGATGGCCACAGTTCTGTGTGGCAGCAACTCAGCAAAAGCTCTCAGCACCCTCCAAATCCCTAGTGTCCCCTCACAGTTTCAATCCAGTCCAGCCTCCCTCTGCCAGAGCCCAAGGTGAGTGGCTGTGGCTATTTTAGTGCTCTGTTCTGTCCCTCTGTGTTGTGGAGCTGGCTTGGAAATTTAACCCCGAAGGCGCATCACACAGCTAAGACCTCTGCTGTCCGTGGACTCTCAGCCCCCATCTCATGCCTCCGCAATTCTACCAGGATCCATTCAGTGTCCCTGGTTATGTGGTCCTTGCAAGCTGCTTTTGTGTTGCTTTTTCCCAATGATTTGTCTTTATTTTAGTTGTAATTCCAGTTTGGCCCTGGGAGATGGTCTGTGTACCTTCCATTCACTCCGTTGCCATTTTGGAATCTCACCTTAGGCAGTTTTTAAAAGTATAACAATGAGAATAATAATAGTATTAACATTTGGGATTGAAATTAAAATAACATTGTGGATAACTTCCACTTCTAAGAAGATAAAGTAAATATACTTTTCCTTAATTTTCCTGGTAAATACAACTGAAATCCTGGACAAGATGAATGAAACAAATATGAGAAAATTCTGAAAGACGAATAGATGGCAGATCAATTAGTGAACTGTGAACTCAAAGAAGGGCATAGTAGTGAGTTCCCTTGGATTTATTTTTTGCTTTAGATCCTAGACTGGGTCATGAAGAAAACCAGAAATTTCAAGGGCATGAACATTTTTTTGAAAATCCTGCTTTCTCTAGCCAAAACACCAAGAAATGTGTTGCCTAGCATGACAGAAAACCTTGAGATGATAACTACTCTACTCCAGCCAAACACCATAGAAAAACGGTGGACCCATACCTACCAGCAAAGGCCAAATGAGAAGCTGAGCCTTCCACACTTTTTAGGCTCTCAAGAGGTGTCCTAATCCTCCTTGTTCCCTTTGAGGTGGTGTCAAAGAAGGCCAAGTAATGTGCTGAAACTTTCATCTATAACTGGTGGCAGTGACTGACACTCATTCACTGAAATCAATGGAGAATATGTGGGGATACTTAACTTCTGTTTCTATCTGGTAATACTGAAGTGCCATTCTCCCCTCTCCACTGGGTGGCATCAGAGGAGGACTACAGTAGTAGTCACGACTTTCAACAGCTAGTAATGGTAATAAGGCCACCAAACCTGGTGCCAGTGGGGGTCATATCAGGAACAATAAGGAGGCACTTTTATCCCGCTAGGAAAGTGAGATATCAGTAGAGACATCATAGGTAGCCAGAACACCTGCCATTCTATGTAGGAACAAGGATAATTTATGTACACAATGGAATACTTATAGCAAGCAATCATTAAAAAGCTTCAGAGAGAGAGAGAGATACTCTAAAGCATTACTGATAAATAAAAATATAATTTAAACATATTTACCCCATAGGAACCAGAAAAAGGAAAAAAAAATAGCAGAACAAACAGAAAATAAATAAATAGCATATTTAATCTGCAAAATACTAGTGATTACATTAAAAATTAGTGGTCTCAATACATCAATTAAAAGACCAAAATAAAAAGCACCTTGGATTAAGAAACATAATTTAATGATATACTGTCTACAAGAAACTACAAATATAGCAGTATAGGCATTTTGAAAGTAAAAATGGAAAATTATTTATAGCACAAACATAAATTAAAACTAAGCAAAAGTGGGTATATTAATATTAGATAAAGTAAACCTTGGAATAAAGAAAGTTTCCAGAGACAGTGATGGGAATGATATATAATTGTCAATTCAGCCTTGGCCATTGTGGCTCAGTTGGCTGGGCTTTATCCTGTGCACCAAAAGTTTGTCAGTTCAATTCTTGGTCATGGCACATGCCCGGGTTGTGGACTTGACCCCCAGTAGGGGGTATGCAGGAGGCAGCCAATAGATGTTTCGTTCTCACATCTATGTTTCTCTCTCTCTCTCTCTCCCTCTCCCTTCCTCTCTCTCTAAAAACCAATTTTAAAATATATAATAATATTTTAAATTAAAAAGACACAGCAATCTTATATGTGTATGCATAAAAACAAAACAGCAAATATATTAATTAAAAACTGATAGAACTGAGAAAAATAGACAAATTCACAGACATAATTGAGGACTTCAACACCCTCTCTCAAGAAATGGTAGCACAATTAGACAGAAAATCCATAAGAATATAGAACTCAACAATAACACCAAATAAACAGATATAATTAATAATAGAAAGCTTTATTCTCCAAAAGCAGAAAACGCATTATTTTGAGTTTCCTAAAATATACAAAGTTGAACCATACATCAGGCCATAAAACAAAACTCAAAATTTAAAAATAATTGAAATCATACAGGGGAGACTATATATATATATATATATATATATATATATATATATATATATATATCCTCAATGGAATCAAACTAGAAATCAATAACTGGAGAATAACAGAATAACTCAGAGTACATGAAGCAAGGCAAGACACTTCTGGGTAATCCATGGGTCAAAGAGGAAGAATTAAAATAAACAGAATACTTATTGAAAGGAATGAAAATGCAGCATATGTTTTTGTTTTGTTTTGTTTTGAAAATTTAACATATTAAAATTTGTGGTCCACCACTAAAGTATGCTAAGAGGGAAATATATTGCACTTAGCATATATTAGACTAAAGAAAATGTTTCAAAGCAATAACCTAATCTCTTCTATTAAGAGGTAAGAGATTGGCCCTGGCTGGTTTGGCTCAGCGGTTGGAGCATCGGCCTGTGGACAAGAGTCCTGGGTTTGGTTCCTGCTAGGTGCACATACCAAAAAAAAAAAAAAAGAGAGAGAGAGAGATAAGAGATTAAATCAATGACATAAAAAAGTAGAAAATAAACAAAAGAGCTGATACTTTTATTTTTTATTTTTTTTCATTTTTTGTTCAGATAGAGTGGGAGGGAGAGAGAGGAAGAGAGAGAAAAACATCGACATGAAAGGGACACACGGAGTGGCTGCCACCCGCACGACCAACCAGGGCCAGGGACAAACTGCAACCGAGGTACATGCCTTTAGCGGGAACCGAACCCGGGTCTCTCTGGACCACAGGCCGACGCTCTAACCGCTGAGCCAAACCGGCCAGGGCAAGAGCTGATACTTTTAAAAGACCAAACACATTTACAAATTTCAGGCAAAACTGTCAAAAATAGATAAGATGCAAATTACCATATCAGGAATTAAATGGAATGTCACTAAAGACCCTGCAAAGGAGAGATTCCAAAATGGTGGCAGAGTGAATGGAAGCTACACAGACAATCTCTCAGGACCAAACAGGAATTATAACTAAAATAAAAACAAATCATCAGGAAAAAGCAACAGAAAAGCAGCTGGAGAGGACCATATAACCAGGGACACTGAATCGAGCCTGGAAGGATGACAGAGGTAAGATAGAGCGGCTGGGAGCCCACGGACAGCAGCAATCTTAGCTGTGAGCAGCACCCTTGTGGTGAAAATCCCAAGCTGGCCCCACAGCGCAGAGGACTGGGACAGAGCACTAAATTAGCTAGTCACTCACCTTGGGTTCTGGCAGAGGAAGGGTGGACTGGACTGGAACTGTGTGGGGACACTCAGGACTTGGAGGGCTCTCAGAGTTTTTGCTGAGTTGTGGCCACATAGGATGGTGGCCATCTTGCTCCTTCCAGGAGCTCTGGAGAAGAACAGCAGCCCCTCCCTCAGAGATTCAACTCCAACTGGCTAGGCCAAAGAAATGCAAATTGAGGCTCAATAACAACCAGCATCTGTTCCACAGTCGGGAAAACTTCTGACTCTGAACATCTGAGGGAGTTTTTCATTCAACTGAGAACCCAAGGCTCTTCAACTAATTGAAATTAGGAGCCTCCAGGCAAAAAGCTAGAGGATAACTGAACCTTTCCTGGGCTTGCAAATCTACCCAGGAAAGTGAGACTTGGCAGTGGTGTTTAACGTGGGTCTTCCCATGCTCATCTAACCCCAGTAGAGTGAGCCACAAACAGCAGAACACCAACACCCACAGGGAACATTTGGCAGGCTCCAAAACCAACTGAGATGGCCAAAATGATGAAACAAAGAAACAAATCCCAAATGAAAGAACAAGACACATCTAAAGAAAATGAGATAAATGAAATGAAGTTAAGCAAGTTATCAGAGGTAGAGTTCAGAGCCATGACCTTGAGGAAGTTCAACAGCATGAGTAAGGGCATCAACACCATAAGTAAAGATATAGAAACATTGAAAATCAACCAATTGGAAATGAAAAACCAGCAAGAATAAATGAAGAATGACATAACAGAAATAAAGAACACATTGGAAGGATTAAACAGCAGAATAGAGGAAGCTGAGGACCGGATCAGTGAATTAGAAGACAGGGTAGAAAAAAATCAACCACTCATAAAACCAAAAGGAAAAAACAACTAAAAAGAAAGGAAGACAGCTTAAGAGAACTGTGGGACAACTGGAAATGTAATACTATTTGCATCATAGGACTCCTCGAAGAAGAAGAAAATGAACAAGGGTTAGAGAATATATATTTGGAGAAATAGTGACAGAAAACTTCCTTAATTTGGTGAAGGTAGAAGGCATTCAAGTTCAAGAATCACAGAGAACCCCAAGTAAGAAGAACGCAAACAGGCACACACCAAGACACACAGTAATTAAAATGCCGAAAAAATTAAAGCAGAATTCTAAAGGAGGAAGAAATAAGCAACAGGTTATCCACAAAGGAACCCCAATAAGTCCCCTAGCTGACTTCTCAACAGAAACACTACAGGTCAGAAGGGAATGGCATGACATAATCAAGGTCATGAAAAACAAGGATCTGAATCCAAGACTAACCTATCCAGCAAGGCTATCATTCAAAATAGAAGGTGAAATAAAAAGCTTCCCAGACAAAAAAGAAAAAAGAAAAAAAAAAAAAAAGGCTAAGGGAATATATTAGCACCAAACCAGCACTTCAAGAAATGTTAAAAGGACTGCTGTAATTAGTAGAAAAAATAGGAAGGAAAATGTAACCACAGTAAACAAAAATGGCAATAAATAA
This sequence comes from Tadarida brasiliensis, assembly GCA_030848825.1. NCBI lineage: Eukaryota > Metazoa > Chordata > Mammalia > Chiroptera > Molossidae > Tadarida > Tadarida brasiliensis. The sequence goes on from CM061280.1 coordinate 54,107,057, forward strand.
GTACATATCAATACTCACCTTAAATGTAAATGGATTGAATGTTCCAATAAAAGGACACAGAGTAGCTGATTGGATAAGAAAGCATGACTCACATATATGTTGTTAACAAGAGACCCATCTCACATCAAAGGACTCGCAAAGGTTGATAGTGAAGGGATGGAAAACAATTTTCCAAGCAAATGGAAAGAAAAAAAAGCTGGGGTAGCAATACTCATATCTAATAAAATAGTTTTCAAAATGAAGGCCATAACTAGAGACAAAGAAGACCACCACATAATATTGAAAGGATCTATCCAACAGGAAGATCTAACCTTGGTAAACATATATGCACCCAATATAGGAGCACCAAAATACATTAAAAATCTTCTGGAGGACTTTAAAGGAGAAATTGACAGCAACACAATCATAGCAGGGTACTTCAACACCCTACTGACATCACTGGATAGATCCTCTCGACAAAAAATTAACAAGGAAACAGAGACTCTAAATGAAGCACTAGACCAAATGGATTTAATAGATATCTACAGAGAATTACACCCCAAAACTACAGAATTCACATTGTTCTCAAGTGCACATGGGACATTCTCAAAGATAGACCACATGTTAGGACACAAACTAAGTCTCTACAAGTTCAAGAAGATTGCAATCATATCAAGCATCTTCTCAGGTTACAATGGCATGAAAGTAGAAATCAATTGGAACAAGAACATGCAAAGACATTTAAACCCATGGAGGCTAAATAGCGTGTTATTAAACAATGAGTGGGTTACCAAGGAGATTAAGGAAGAAATTAAAAACTTCCTAGAAACCAATGAAAATGAATACACAACACATAATCTATGGGATGCAGCAAAAGCAGTTCTGAGAGGGAAGTTCATAGGACTACAGGCCTACCTCAAGAAACAAGAAAAATTTCTAATTGACTACTTAACCTCACAACTTAAAGAACTAGAAAGCAAACAAAAAGAACACCCCAGAGCAAGTAGAAGGAAGGAAATAGTAAACATCAGAGTAGAAATAAATGACATAGAGATAAAAAAACAACAACAAAAAAAAACAATTCAAACAATTAGTGAAACAAAGAGCTGGTTTTTCGAAAAGATAAACAAGATTGATGGAGCCTTAGCTAGACTAAACAAGAAACAAAGAGAGAGAATCCAAATACACAAAATCAGAAATGAAAGAGGAGACGTAACAACTGACACCACAGAAATACAAAGGATCGTTAACAAATACTATGAACAGTTATACGACAAAAAATTAGATGATCTCATTTCTAGAAACACATAGTCTCCCAAAACTGAACCGGGAAGAGAGAGAAAATGGACAGACCAATAACAACTAAGGAAATTGAAGATGTAATCAAGACTCTCCCAGCAAACAAAAGCCCAGGCCTGTACGGCTTCATGGCAGAGTTTTCCTGAACATTCAAAGAAGAACTAACATCCATTCTCCTCAAACTATTCCAAAAAATTCAAGAAGAAGGGAGACTTCCAATCTCGTTGCATGAGTCCAGCATACTTCTAATTCTAAAACCAGAAAAAGACACTACAAAGAAAGAAAACTACAGACCAATATCCCTGATGAACATAGATGCCAAAATACTTAACAAAATACTAGCAAATCGGATCCAGCAATACATCAAAAAAATTATTCACCATGACCAAGTGGGATTCATCCCCGGGATGCAAGGCTGGTACAATATTCGTGAATCAATAAATGCCATAAATCACATAAACAAAATGAAAGTTAAAAACCATATGATTATATCAATATATACTGAAAATGTATTCTACAAAATCCAGCACCCATGTCTGATAAAAATGCTTAGCAATGTAGGAATAAAGGGATCATATCTCAACAAAATAAAGGCCATATATGAAAGACCTACAGCCAACATCATACTCAATGGGCAAAAACTAAAAGCATTTCTGTTAAGAATAGAAACAAGACAGGGATGCCTACTTTTGCCACTTTTATTTAACATAGTACTGGAAGTCTTAGCCACAGCAATCAGACATGAAAAGATAAAAGGGATCCAAATTGGAAAGGAGCAAGTGAAACTGCCATTTGCAGATGACCTGGTATTATACATAGAAACCACTAAAGAGTCCATCAAAAATCTACTAGATTTAATAAATGAATTTGGCAAAGTAGCAGGATACAAAATTAATGTCAAGAAATTGTCCTGGCCGGTTTGGCTCAGCTGTTAGAGCATCTGCCTCTGGCCCAGAGAGACCCAGGTTCGGTTCCCGCTAAGGGCACCTACCTTGGTTGTAGTTTGTCCCTGGTCCCCATTGGGTCGTATGGGAGGCAGCCACTCGATGTGTCCCTTTCACGTCGATGTTTCTCTATCTCTCTCTCTTCCTCTCTCTCCCTCCCACTCTATCTAAACAAAAAATGTACAAATGTACTCAGGTGAGGATTTAAAAAAAAAGAAAGAAAGAAATTGACGGTGTTCTTATACACTAGTGATGAACTCACTGAAAGAGAATCTAAAAAAAAAAAAAAAAATCACATTTACCATCGCAGCAAAAAAAATTAAGATACCTAAGAACAACCTTGACCCAAGAAGTAAAGGACCTATTTGCAGAAAACTACAGGACATTGAAAAAAGAAATAGAGGAAGATATAAAAAAGTGGAAGCACATACCTTGTTCATGGATTGGAAGAATCAACATCATTAAAATGTCCATATTACTCAAAGCACTCTATAGATTCAATGCAATCCCCATCAAAATACCAATGACATATTTCACAGAACTAGAACAAATACTTCAAAAGTTCATATGAAACCTAAAAAGACCCCGAATAGCCACAGCAATCCTGAAAAAGGACAGAGTAGGTGGGATCACAATGCCAGATACAATGCTACTGTAATCAAAACAGCCTGGTACTGGCATAAGAACAGGCATATAGATCAGTGAAACAGAACAGAGAAACCGGGAATTGATCTAAGACATTATGCTCAATTAATATTTGACAAAGTTGGCAAGAGCATACAATGGAGTAAAGACAGCCTCTTTAATAAGCTACATGAAAAAAATGAAATTAGACCATCAACTTACACCATACACAAGAATAAACTCAAAATGGGTTAAAGACTTAAATGTGACTCCTGAATCCATAAATATCCTAGAAGAAAATGTACGAAAATATTTTCAGACATCATACGCAGCAAAATTTTCACTGATACATCACTTAGGCAACAGAAACAAAGCAAAAAATGAACACATGGAGCTACATCAAACTCAAAAGCTCTGCACAGCAAAAGAAACAACCATCAAAATGGAAAGGGAACCCATTGTATGGGAGAGCATAACTGCCAATGATACATCAGATAAAAGGTTAATTTCCAAAATATATAGAGTGCTCATACAACTCAACAAAAGGAAGACAAAGAACCCAATTAAAAAATGAGCAGGGGAACTAAATAGACACCTCTCCAAAGAGGACGTACAAATGGTCAAGAGACATATGAGGACATGCTACTGTAATCAAATTAGTGATCATATGATCACTAATCATCAGAGAGATGCAAATTAAAACAACAATGAGGTATCACCTCACACCTGTCAAAATGGCTACCATCAACAAATCATCAAACAACAAGTGCTGGCAAAGGTATGGAGAAAATGGGACTCTGGTACACTGCTAGTGGGAATGAAGACTGGTGCAACCACTATGGGAAACAATATGGTGTTTTCTCAAAAAATTAAAAATTGATTTCCCATTTGACCCAGTGATCCCACTTCTACGAATATACCCTAAGAAGCCTGAAACACCAACCACAAAGAATACATGTACCCCCATGTTCATAGCAGCACTATTTACAATAGCTAAGATCTGGAAACAGCTCATGTGTCCATCAGTAGGCAAATGGATAAAAAAGCTGTGGTACATATACACAACGGAGTACTATGCATCTGTAAGAAAGAAAGATCTCTTATCCTTTGAGACGACATGGAGGGACCTGGAGAGTCCTATTCTAAGCGAAACAAGCCAAGCAGAGAAAAACAAATATCACATGATCTCACTTATTTGTGGAATATAATGAACTAAACAAACTGATGAACAAAATAGACCCAGAGACATAGAAGTAGGGTACAGACTGACAAACCCCAGAAGAGAGGGTTATGGGGAGGAAGAGATAAACCACAGACTTATATGCATGTATGCATAACCAATGGACATAGACAACAAAGCTGGTGACCTGGCAGAGGGAGAGGTGATGGGGAGGAGAGTGTCAATGGGGAAAAAAGGAGAAACATCTGTAACAAAAATAAATTAATAAAAATAATTTTAAAATAAAATAAAAAATTATCTCTGCTCTAATTTTTATTATTTTATTTCATCTTCTAGTGTTTGGTTTAGTTTGCTCTTCTTTTTCTGGTTCATCAAGGTATAAACTTAGATATTAGATTGAGATCTTTCATTTTTTTTTAAAACATACATATTTTCAATTTTTTTTTCTCCATTGATTTTTACAGGGATAGGAAGGAACAAGGAGAGAGAGTAGAAACATTGATGAGAGAGAACATTGATTGGCTGCCTCCTGTATGCTCCCCACTGGGGATTGTGCCCGCAACCTGGGCATGTGTCCTGACCTGGAACCAAACCAACGACCTCTTGGTGCATGGGTCGATGCTCAACTACTGAGCCACACAGGCTGGATGAGAATTTGTATTATTTAAATCTTTAAAATTTATTGAGATTTTTTACGTGTCCTACCATAAAGTCTATCATGATTAATGTTCCATGTGCATTTGAGGAGAATGCTTATCCCACTCTCTCTGGGTGGAGTGGTTTTATGTCTGTGCTAGTTGTTGTATGGTGTCATTAAAATCATCTATTTCTTTATTGATCGTCTATTTTGTTCTTCTATCCTTTATCACAAATAGGTTTTCACAATATCCTGTTGTTACTGTTTATCTGTTTCGTCAAATTTTGCTATACATATTTTGGAGCATTGTTAGGTGTGCATATTGTTATATCTCATATCTTCTTGATAAGTTGACCCCTTTATCAATATAAAATGTCCCTCTTTGTCTCTTGTAACACTTTTGACATAAAGTCTGTTTTGTGTAATATTAGTATATTCATCTCTGCTCTCGGTTATAATTTGCACAGAATATATGTTTCCACTTTTACTTCCAGTGTATTTGTAACTTTGGATATAAAGTGAGTGTATTTTACACAACAATTTGTTAAATCATATTATTTTATTCATTCTGCCAATCCGTCTGTTAATCAGAGTATTTAATCCATTTACATTTAAAGTAATTACTGAAAAAGGAGTACTTCTGCCATTTCAATATTTGTTTTCTGTAACTTGTGTAATTATTGGTTCTTCATTTCCTGTGAAACGGAGTGTTTTTTTGGTTTGATTTTTTTGCAGTGTGCCATTTTCACTTTTTCATTTCCTTTACTGTATGCTTTTAGTTATTTTAAAAATTATTATTCTGGGGATTACAATTAACATCTAAAATTTATGATAATCTTGTATGAGGTAATACTAACTCAGCTTCAATAGTATACAAAAACTCTTCCTTCCCCAGCTGGTGTTGCTCAGTGGATTGAATGTTGACCCATGGACTGAGAGGTCCTGGTTCGATTCCCAGTCAGGGCATATGCCCAGGTTGTGGCTCAATTTCCAGTACGGGGCGTGCAGGAGGGATCCAATCGATGTTTCTCTCTCACATCAATGTTTCTATCTCTCGCTCCCTTCCTCTCTATCTATAAAATCAATAAAAAATTATTAAAAAAAAAACTCTTCCCTTATACAGCTTTATCTCTTTCCCATTATGTTGGTATTGTCACAAATTATATCTTCACAGAATGTGTACTCATTAAAATAGGTTTATAATTATTATTTAATTCATTGGACTTTTGAATAATATAAAAATAAATAAGGATTTAAAAACCAGAAATACAGAAATACTGTCTCTCTTATTTATCTATGTAGTTAATTTTAAAATTGTTACTTTTTAATATGTTGCTTTGAATTACTGTCTAATGTATTTTCATTTGAGCCTACAGAAGGACACCTTTTAGGGAAGGTTTCCTAACCACAGATTCTCTTAGCTTTTTATTTTTTTTTAAATCTGGGAATGTTGTAATTTTGCCTTCCTGATTGAAGGATAGTTTTGCCAGAAATATAACTTTCTTTTTCTTTATTGATTTTTAGAGAGAGAAGAAGAGAGAAGGAGAGAGAGAGAGAAACATCGATGAGAGAGAAAATCTATTGGCCGCCTCCTGCATGCCCTCCACTGGGAATTGGGCCCACAACATGGGCATGTGTCCTGATCAGGAATCGAACCAGCGACCTCTTGCTACATGGGTCGATGCTCAACCACTGAGCCCCACCAGCCGGACAGAACTATTTTTTTTTTTATTGCTGAAAGTATTACAGATGTCCCCTACAGACACTTTTTTTCCCCTTTCACCCCTTCCTCCCCGCTCCCACACTGTCCTGCTTTCCACAAAGTACTCTCTGGGTCCATTGGTTTTTCATACATACGTATAAGTTCTTTGGTTTATCTCCTCCCAACTCCCTCCCTTCCCTCTGAGGTTTGTCAGTCCGTTCCCTACTTCCATGCCTCTGGATCTATTTTGATGATTTTTTTTTTCCTTTCAGCACTTTATACATGTCGTCACACTGCTTCCTGGCACCTAAAGTCTGATGAGAAATTGTTAATCTTTTTAAAGATCCCTCATGCATGAGAAGTTGCTTCTCTCTTGACTTTCAACATCTTTCTTTGTCTTTTGACAATATGGTCTCTTTATGTTTATTTTACTTGAAATATGTTGAACTTCTTAGATGTATAGATTAATATCTTTATAAAATCTAGAAATATTTATTTATTTATAAAATCTAGAATGTTTATTATTCAAATATTATTTATGTTTCTTTCTCTCTCCTCTCTTTCCAGGACTCCCATTAAGCATATTTTGGTATACTTGATAGTATCCCAGCAGTCTTTTGGGATTTGTTCATTTTTCTTAATTTTGTTCTGTTACTCAGACTAGATCATTTCAAATGACCTACCTTCAAGTTCATTAATTCTTTCTTCTGCTTACTGAAATCTGTTGTTGAAACCGTTTAGTGATTTATTGCAATTATCATATTTTTGTGTCAGAATTTCTATGTAGTTCTGTTTTATAATTTCCCTATCTTTACGTTCATTCTGTTTTTACTGAGGAAGCATTCTCCTGGTTTTCTGTAGTTCTTTGTCAAAGGTTTAAAATCCTAGCGTATACTTGCAACAGTTGATTTAAGTCTTTTCTTATTAACTACAATGTCTCTGTTTGACAAGGTCAGTTTCTGTTCATTTCTTTCTTTCCTCTGTGAATGGGTCATAATGATACTGTTGTAATAATCCTACTTATGAATAATTGGCAAGGAGCAAAGGGAAGGTCAAATACTATAGGTGTGGTATGTCATCTGTGCAGCTTTGCCAGGAAGCTTCAGTTTAACATTCCTCAGGAAAACACTTGTCTATTCCCTGCAGATCCCCTGGGGAAGGGACTGGACAGGGGAAGAATAGACACATGCCCAGTAAGGCCTGGGTGATGTAGGGAAGGTACTTGCCTGTCAGTCACACCTGGGAACAGGTCATTGGCCAGAGTAGCTATGGCCACTTCAAGCACAGGAATTTCCCTGTTGCTTGCTCACACTTGAATTCTGGACTGCAAGACTGGCACGCTCCTACTCTCTTGCATTTGCTCACGAGCCAGGGCCATGTGGACCCCACACACAATGGACTGATGAATTGCAACTAACCTAATGCCATACTGGACCCAGCTCTGCCATGGAAAGGAAACTTTGAAGATGGTTTTGCTTCTAGTTCTATAGAATCCCCAGCTGCACATCTTCCAGGTCTGGATTAAGGGAAATGGGATTTTGCAAACTCAAGAATGTAATTCCATGAAAATTAAGCTTTCTATCACATCTCATCCACCCATGGGGGCCACTGAAAATGCTTATTCCAGTGGCACTCCAAAAACCCCACTACCACTAGCAATGGAGAAAGACCATCCATGCATTTCTCCGATAATGATACTTTCTAGTTTGTATTTCTGTATGCCTTGTAAATTTTAGCTAATATCTGGACATTTTGGATATTGTAATATGGGCAATCTGAATATCAGATTCTTCTTCTCAGGGTATTTTTCTTCCTTGCTGTGGCTTGTAGTCATGTATTTATGAGGTTTCAAAACTAATTTTTTTTTAAGACTGTATTCTTTTTTTTTGTGCAGTCGAAGATTCTTTAGCTTGTGGTCTAGTGATTTGACAGAGATATCCTTAAATGTGTGAAGCCAAAACATAAATAAAATAGTGAGAAGAAAAAAAAATAGAAAATACACTACCAGTCTTTGCTCAGATTGACTTTGTGTTGGGTCAGTGTTTCAAAGTTTAGTCAGGTCCTTTACAACACTGCCTTAACTTTGACTTCCTGCTGGCATTGAACCTGAAGATCTTCTGAATGTGAAAGCTTATGATTTTCTGAGCATGTGTCCTTTCCTAGGGAATGTGCCTGGCTTTGTAGGTTTTCTATTATATACAGGTGCTTCCCAAAGCACTCGCCCCAACTATAATCTTTTACCACTGGAAGCAGCAGCTTGTTTATTTGTCTCTCAATATTTTTGAGGAAAGCTATATGCTCAGCCACTTTTCTGCCTTAAGAAAGTTCCAAGTTAGGAGAAACAAAATGCAAGTGTTCTGTTTCAGTCTTTCAGGAAAACCCCAGAGAGGTCTAAACAGAGAAACACAATTCCTTGAGAACAAGATCTGCTCTGCTACTGCCAGAGGCAGGTAACCACATGGAGAACATGGGCACTCATTTTCAAGATCACCCTCATGTTGGCAAGCGAGGTGTGGCAAGACTAAGTTAAAATGTCACAAATCTCTTCTACCATATTTAAGTCATCTTTTTCTTGATTGAGCATGCACATGGTTACTGTAAACAAGTTTCCAGAGTTCTGACAAGTTAATTCTGTAATAGAATCAGTTTTGTTTACTTTCTTTGGTGTTTCTGTGGAGAGACAAGTCCTTTGCATTCTGCACTTTGTCATTTTTGCTGATGTCACTCTCATAACATTTCTTTATAAATAAATATTTAAACATTTATTTTACATTTCTGGAAAAGCTTCAAAGTTAATTCAGAGAATTCCCATATATTTTTTATCTAGATTCTCTTAATGTTAACATCTTATATTACCATGATACATTTGTAAAAACTAATAAATCAGCATTGGTATACTAAATTATATATATTTTGGGTTTTTCCTATTATTGTCCTGCTGGCACTGAACCTAAAGATTTGCTGCAAATGAAAGCTTAGGGTTTTCTCTGGTCTTTTCTGAGCATAATTGATAGGCTTCTCTACCCTATTCTACGGTAGCAAGTCAGGAAATCCAGCGCACTCTCAAGCAGGCTGTTAATTTCCACTTTTTGAATAAAATATATCTACACATATCATTTGGAGTTCTACTGTAAGAAAGATTTGTTTATTTATATATTAAATCATTTTTATGGACTCATGCATGGTTACTATATATTTACAGTTATAACCAATACTTTAATTTGTTGCTCAAACTGTTTCAGCTTTTGCTATTGGGAGCTTTTTCAGTTTTGCTCCTAAGCTCGTTTAATGTCCATCTTTTTGTTTTTTGAGCACTTCCATACTTTCTGGTGCTGAATTTTTTTGCTCAGGAGAGTTTCATGTATTGATTTGTATTTTGGAAAGAAATTGCTGTTGGCAATTTTAAATATAACATGGAGGGGCATTATATATTATGAAATATATGGACGCAAGGATAATCTTGATGATGAATCTTTAAATATGTCACACATATATTTATTGAATATGAATAATGTTACATAGATTATACTCAAGTATTTACCATTAATATACATTGTGACTTCTGTGAAGTCACTTCCTCTCTCTGGATGTCAGATTCCTCATTGACAAATACAGCAATGAGCTAAAATTACCTTCTCAAAAATTCCTACCAATAAGCTAATAACAATAATAAAAATAGCTATGATTTCTTTCTAGACAGGGTGCAGGGAAGAAACTCTTCAAATATGATATTTCTTTGAAATTTATTATTTTATTCGTCAGATTTGTGTGAATTTTCCACACTGGTTCAGCATGTGCCTGTATTTTAATATAAAAATATTTTCATGCAGCAGTTTTTGAATAGATGTTGCAGAAGATTATGGCTCTATTTCTCTCATGGCTTTCTCTGTGCCCTGGCACACATCCTAGGGGCTGAGTACTCTAATTTGAAAATCAGGGAACATTTTCAGTTTTAGAACTCTTTGATTTAAGAACTGTCTTCAAATATTTAAAGTCCTATATTACAAAAGATGCCAGGATTGTTCTATATTTATCCAGAGAGCAAATCTGTGTAGTACTAGGAGATCAAATTGCAAAAGTAAACTATTGACTTGATATTAAAAAGTACATTAATTCAATGAAATATTATTGAGTATAAACCATGTTCCAGACACTGATAAGTGCTGGAAATCCAGCATTACATTTGCAATTCAGTGTGAGAAATGGACATCCTCCAACAAAATTTACAAAGATATGCACCATCTCATAAGATGGTAAGGCATTCAGTTTTGGAATTATTCATTAGGTTGAATTATTATGCCTCAGTGATACTGTAACAAAAAAATTGAACCTCTAGAATTATTTTTCATGCTATGAGTCTACTTTATTTTGTATATATGTGCATACATCCATGTGCTTCTAAACATTCCAATCAGAATCTAAATTTTATGAAGGAAGAAATACTTTTTTCAATCCAAGTCTCTCAAAATGATGATTGCCAAATACTTGTTGACTGTCATATGATCATAAAACAACATTGTAAAATAGGCATTATTCTGATATCAGGCTTGATTTTAGAGACTATTGATAATATATTAGGATGAACTTTTATCTCTGTGTTGACATAACCTCTTTTATACCGTAGGATCACATATAGCACCATAATAATCAGCTAAATCCTCTGCTAAGCAATTGCAAAATAAGTTTTATTTGAAGATTCAATCATGAACACTCAATGTCCATTGTTCTAACATAGCAAAACTTATTATCCAGTAACTGTATAGGAAATGGCTAGAGGAAAATTAAAGCTATTAAACAATAGTGATTTTTAACACTTTGCTATTACATGAAACTGTTGCTGGAGCATGGTCATAATGAGATTTACAAAGAAAATATTGGGAAAAGGAAAGATAATTTTAAAGAGAAATATATAAAATAAAACAACATATTAAAGATATCTAGTTTGGGAGTCTTGTATATCCTCTAAAATTTACCTTGCACAATTTTCTAGAACTGAAACAAAGGTACATCACAGCTGTGATATTCCAGTAAACTCAAGGGCCCTCCACTGGTCAAGTTAAGAATTTTCAATCCAGTTCTGTGAAATATGTCACTGGGGATTGCATTGAATCTATAGAATGCTTTGGGTAATATGGACATTTTAATGATGTTAATTCTTCCAATCCATGAACAAGGTATGTGTTTCCACTTTTTTACCTTCCTCTATTTCTTTTTTCAATGTCCTGTAGTTTTCTGCAAATAGGTCCTTTACTTCTTTGGTTAAGTTTATTCCTAGGTATCTTAATTTTTTTGCCGCGATGGTAAATGGAATTGTTTTTTTAGTTTCTCTTTCTGTGAGTTCATCATTGGTGCATAAGAATGCCATTGATTTCTCGAGGTTAATTTTGTATCCTGCTACTTTGCCAAATTCATTTATTAAGTCTAGTAGATTTTTGATGGAGTCTTTAGGGTTTTCTATATATAATATCATGTCATCTGCGAATAATGACAGTTTCACTTCCTTCTTTCCAATTTGGATCCCTTTTATTTTTTCTTCATGTCTGATTGCTGTGGCTAAGACTTCCAGTACTATGTTAAATAAGAGTGGCGAAAGTGGACATCCTTGTCTTGTTCCTGTTCTTAAGGGAAATGTTTTATTTTTTGTCCACTGAGTATGATGTTAACTGTAGGTCTTTCATATATGGCCTTTATTATGTTGAGACATGATCCCTCTATTCCCAAATTGCTGAGCGTTTTTATCAGAAATGGTGGATTTTGTCAAATGCCTTTTCAGCATCTATTGATATGATCATATGGTTTTTATCTTTCATTTTGTTTATGTGATGTATCACATTTATTGATTTGCGAATATTGTACCAGACTTGCATCCCTGGGATGAATCCCACTTGGTCATGGTGAATAATTTTTTTGATGTATTGCTGGATCCGATTTGCTAGTATTTTGTTAAGGATTTTGGCATCTATGTTCATCAGGGATTTTGGCCTGTAGTTTTCTTTCTTCGTAGTGTCTTTTTCTGGTTTTGGAATTAGGATTATGCTGGCTTCATAAAAGGAGTTTGGAAGTCTTCCTTCTTCTTGAATTTTTTGGAATAATTTGAGGAGAAGGGATATTAGTTCTTCTTTGAGTGTTCAGTAAAACTCCCCCGTGAAGCCTTCTGGGCCTAGGCCTTTGTTTGCTGAGAGGATCTTGATTACATCTTCAATTTCCTTCGTTGTTATTGGCCTGTTCAAGTTTTCTATCTCTTCCTGATTCAGTTTTGGGAGACTATGTGTTTCTAAAAATGTGTCCATTTCGCATAGATTGTCGAATTTGTTGCCATATAAATGTTCATAGTATTTGTTAACAATCCTTTGTATTTCTGTGGTGTCAGTTGTTACTTCTCCTCTTTCATTTCTGATTTTGTGTATTTGGGTTCTCTCTCTTTGTTTCTTGGTAAATCTACCTAAGGGTCCATCAATCTTGTTTATCTTTTCAAAAAACCAGCTTTTTGTTTCATTGATCCTTTGAATTGTTTTTTTGGTCTCCATGTCGTTTATTTCTGCTCTGATCTTTACTATTTCCTTCCTTCTAATTGCTCTGGGGTTTTCTTTTTGTTTGCTTTCTAGTTCTTTAAGTTGTGAGGTTAGGTAGTCAATTAGAAATTTTTCTTGTTTCTTGAGGTGGGCTTGTAGTGCTATGTACTTCCCTCTCAGAACTGCTTTTGTTGCACCCCATAGATTTTGTGTTGTTGTGTGTTCATTTTCATTAGTTTCCAGGAAGATTTTAATTTCTTCCTTGATCTCCATGGTAACCTATTCATTGTTCAATAACATGCTATTTAGCCTCCATGTGTTCAAATGTCTTTGCATGTTACTGTTGCAATTGATTTCTAGTTTCATGCCATTGTGATCTGAGAAGATGCTTGATATGATTTCAATTTTCTTGAACTTGTAGAGACTTAGTTTGTGCCCTAACATGTGGTCTACCTTTGAGAATGTCTCATGTGCACTTGAGAAGAATGTGAATTCTGCAGTTTTAGGGTGTAATTCTCTGTAGATTTCTATTAAATCCATTTGATCTAATGCTTCATTTAGAATTTCTGTTTCCTTGTTAATTTTTTGTCAAGAGGATCTATCCAGTGATGTCATCGGGGTGTTGAAGTCTCCTGCTATGATTGTATTGCTGTCGATTTCTCCTTTGAAGTCCTCCAGAAGATTTTTAATGTATTTTGGTGCTCCTATATTGGGTGCATATATGTTTACCAAGGTTATATCTTCCTATTGGATAGACCCTTTCAATATTATGTAGTGGCCTTCTTTGTCTCTAGTTATTGTCTTCATTTTGAACTCTATTTTATTAGATATGATTATTGCTACCCTAGCTTTTTTTATCCTTTCCGTTTGTTTGGAAGATTTTTTTCCATTCCTTTACTTTCAACCTATGTGAGTCTTTTGTTGTGAGGTGGGTCTTTTGTAAACAACATATATAAAGGTCATGCTTTCTTATCCAATCATCTACTCTGTGTCTTTTTATCGGAGCAATCAATCCATTTACATTTAAGGTGATTATTGATAAGTACTTATTTATTGCCATTTTTGTTCAGTGTGGTTTTATTTCTTCCTATTTCTTCTACTAATTACAGCAGTCCTTTTAACATTTCTTGCAGTGCTGGTTTGGTGCTAATATATTCCTTTAGCCTTTTTTTGTCTGGGAAGCTCTTTATTTGACCTTCTATTTTGAATGATAGCCTTGCTGGATAGAGTAGTCTTGGATTCAGATCCTTGTGTTTCATGACCTTGATTACTTCATGCCATTCCCTTCTGGCCTGTAGTGTTTCTGTTCAGATGTCAGCTGATAGCCTTATGGGGGTTCCTTTGTAGGTAACCTGTTGCTTATCTCTTGCTGCCTTTAGGATTCTCTCTTTGTCTTTAATTTTTGGCATTTGTTTACTATGTGTCTTGGTGTAGGCCTGTTTGGGTTCTTCTTACTTGGGACTCTGTGTGCTTCTTGAATGTGAATGCCTTCTTCCTTCACCAAGTTAGGAAAGTTTTCTGTCACTATTTCTTCAAATATATTCTCTAACCCTTGCTCATTTTCTTCTTCGGGGACTCCTATGATGCGAATATTATTACGTTTCCAGTTGTCCCACAGTTCTCTTAAGCTATCGTCCTGTTTTTTAATTGTTTTTTTCCTCTTGGTTTTCTGATTGATTGATTTTTTTCTACTGTGTCTTCTAATTCACTGATCCGGTCCTCTGCTTCCACTATTCTGCTGGTTAGTCCTGCCAATGTGTTCTTTATTTCTGTTATGTCATTCTTCATTTCCACTTGGTTGGTTTTCAGAGTTTCTATATCTTTACTCATGGTGTTGATGTCCTTACTCATGCTGTTTAGTTTCTTCAAGATCATGGCTCTGAACTCTACCTCTGATAATATGCTTAACTGCATTTCATTTATCTCATCTTCAGTAGAGTTCTCTTGTTCTTTCATTTGGGATTTGTTTCTTTGTTTCACCATTTTGGCTATCTCAGTGGATTTTGGAGCCTGCCAAATTTTCCTTGTGGGTGTTGGTGTTCTGCTATTTGTGGCTCCCTCTACTGTGTTTGGATGAGTGTGGAGGGCCCTCCTTAAACACCACTGTCAAGTCTCACTTTCCTGGGTAGACTTGCAAGCTCAGGAAAAGTTAAGTTATCCTCTAGCTTTTTGCCTGGAGGCTGTTAGCCTCAGTTACTTAAAAAGCCTTAGGTTCTCAGTTGAATGAGAAACTCCCTCAGGTGTTTATACTGTAACAGGATTTCCCGAGGGTGGGGCTGATGCTGGTTGTTAATGAGCCTCAATTTGCATTTCTTTGCTAGCCTGGTTTGGGTTGAATCTCGAGGGTGGGGCTGCCCCAGCTCCGGCAAGGAGCAAGCTGGCCACCATCCTTTGTGGCCGTGTCTCAGCACAGACTCTGAGCGTCCTCCAAATCCCAGGTGTCCCCACAGAGTTCCAGTCCAGTCCACCTTCCCTCTGTCGGAGCCCCAGGTGAGTGGCTGTAGCTATTTAGTGCTCTGTCCTGGCCCTCTGCACTGTGGAGCAGCTTGGGATCTTAAGCCTGAGGGCACGCTGCTCACAGCTAATGCTGCTGTCCGTGGGTTCCCAGCCCGCCACCCTCTCGCACCTCTGCAGATCCTACCAGGCTCATTCAGTGTCTCTGGTTGTATGGTCCTCTCCTGCTGCTTTTGCCTGACGATTTGTCTTTATTTTAGTTGTAATTCCCGTTTGGTCATGGGAGATCGTCTGTGTAGCTTCCATTCACTCTGCCGTCATTTTCCCAGAACCAATTCTACACTTTAAATGCAACCTTAGGTAATGGATTCTCAAGCACAACTTACTTCAGGTCCAAAATGGAAACTGTTGAAGGGAAAATAAAAGCTGAACCTATACATTTAGTTGTGGTGATAATTATGTATTATTTATGAGTGGAAGAATGTATTTTTTACAAAAAGATTATATTTCACCATAAATAGTTGCACATTATCTTTCTTTTTTTAATTTTTAAAAAAATTTTATTGGGGTGACATTGTTTAATAAAATTACATAGGTTTCAAGTGTACAACTCTATAGTACATCATCTGTGTGTTGTATTGTGTGTTCACTACCCCAAGACTAGTCTAATTTCATCACCATGTCCCCTTTATCATCTTCTATCTCTCTTCACCCACTTTTCCCCCCTCTTGTAATCTCCATACTGTTGTCTATGGTCTATGGTTTTTTTTTTTTCTTTATTGATTTTAGAGAGAGAGGTAGTGAGAGGGAGAGAGAGATAGAAACATCGATGAGAGAGAACATTGATTGGCCACCTCCTGTCTTCCCCCCATTGGGGATTGGGCCTACAACCCTGGCATGTGTCCTGACTGGGAATCGAAATGGCAACCTCTTGGTGCATGGGTCAATGCTCAACCACTGAGCCACACTGGCCAGACATATGAGGTTTTATTTCTTAATCCCTTTGCCTTTTTCACCCAGCCCCCAAAATTCCTCTCCTTCGGACAGCTGTCAGTCTGTTTTCTGTATCTATGGGTCTGCTTTGATTTTGCTTATTTTGTACACTAGATTCCACATATAAGTGAAATCAGATGGTATTTGTCTTTCTCTTACTGGCTTATTTCACTTAGCATAATACTCCCTAGGACCATCCATGCTGTCACAAAAGGTAATATTCCTTCTTTTTCATAGCCAAGTACCATTCCATTGTGTAAATATACCACAGATTGTTTTATCCACTTATCTATTGATGGGCACTTGGGCTAATTCCAAACCTTGGCTATTGTACATAATGCTGCAATGAACATAGACGTGCACATATTCTTTCAAATTAGTGTTTTGGGTTTCTTTGGATATATTCTCAGAAATGGAATCTCTGGGTTATAAAACAAAAGATTTTGCACAGCACAGGAAACCCTCAACAAAATGAAAAGACTGCCCACTGAGTGGTAAAACATATTTATCAATGATATATCTGATTATAGGTTAATATCAAAAATTTATAAAGATTTTATATAACTCAACACCACAAAAACAATTCAATTAAAAATGAGCAAAGGATCTAAATAGACACCTTTCCAAAGAGGATATGCAGATGACCAATAAACACATTCTCATTCACCTTCTATTTTGAAGTAAATAGTCTGTATATGTTGAGTGAGGAAAGCGATGAAAGGAAAGTACAATTATGAAGGAAAAAGATGCAGAAGCATATTTTCATCACAGGTGAGGATTGGTGATACATTAAAGCTAAGAATACGTGAGACAGTTTTTCTTTCTTAAATTATTTGGCCTAAAAGATAAATAGAAAATATATTCTATTTCTGATCAAATTATAATTCTATAGTGGTCTTCAAATATGGTTCCAGAATATAAGTTCATTTCAGACAAATAATATTTTTTCAAAGTCATCAAACCAGTTGCGTAACATTATGTAAACAAAGAAATGATTCGTGCATTTATTTATTTAGCCAGTTTGTCTTAGCATTAGATTATGAGGTAGCCATCTCTGCCTATATATTTCCTATAACTGATTAGTTACCTGCTATATATTAGGATTTATCAACCCCATATTAAAATAGAGTGCTATAAGTATATAAACTTAAACTTAGAATCCTGAAACAGTGATGAACATTTCCTCATCATTTGCCTATTTTACCATAGTTTAGCTGAAATGTTTTATACATTGTACTTTATGCAACCAAAACACTGGTTATTTTTATTTTTATTTTCTTAAATTATGGTTGTCATATAATATTATGTTTGTTTCAGGTGTATGCTACAGTGATTCAACAGTTATGTACCTTATGAAGTCATCCTCACAATCATACAAAATTATTATGATATTACTGACTATATTCTCTATGCTGTATATTATATCCCATTTATAATTGAAATTTTATACATCTTAAATTTCTTCACTTTTTTCTCCTACTCTTGTTCTGTGTCTTTGAGTCTGTTTCTGTTTTGTTTATTTGTTTTGCTCTTTTTATTTCTATACAGGTGAAATCATACAGTATTTGTCCTTCTCTGTCTGACTTATTTCACTCAGCCCTCTAAGCCCATCCATGTTGCTTCAAGTGGCAAAATGTTATTTTATGAATGATATTCCATTTTGTATATATATCACATACTTTTTTCTTTTTTAATCCTCATCCAAGGACATCTTTCTATTTATCTTCAGCTAGAGTGGGAGGGAGAGAGAGGGAGAGAGAGAAACATTGTCATTATGAGAGAGACACATTGACAGGTTGCCTCCCACAGGACTCCAGCCTGGGCCAGGGACTGAACCACAACTGAGGTATGTATCCTTGACCAGAATTGAACTCATGACCCATTGGTCTGTGGGCAGATGCTCTAACTGCTGAGCCAAACCAGCCAGGGCTACATCACATTTTTTTTTATTCATTCCTGTATTGTAAGATACTTAATTTGCTTCCATATCTTGCCTATTGTAAATAATGCTGCAATGAACATGGCGGTACTTATATCTTTTCAAATTAGTGTTTTGTGGTTGTTTTTTTTATTCCTCACCTGAGGATATTTTTTCTATTTATCATTAGATAGAGTGGGAGGGAGGGAGAGAGAGACAGAGAGAAACATCAGTGTAACTGAGACATATCAACTGGTTGCCTCCCGCATGACCCTACCAGGGCTGGGATAACCACAACCGAGGTACGTGGCCTTGACTGGAATTGAACCAGTGACTCATTGGTCCATGGGCCGATGCTCTAACAGCTGAGCCAAACTGTCCAGGGCTAAATTAGTGTTTTTGTTTTCTGGATAAATACGCAGAAGTGGAATTGCTGGGTTGTATGCTAGTTGTATTTTTAATTTTTTAGAAACCACCATACTGTGACTAAACCAATTTACAGTGACTTCACCAATTTATATTCTCACCAACAGGGCATAGGGTTTCTTTTCCCCACATCCTTGTCAACACTTGTTATTTATCTTTTTCATAGTAACCATTCTGATAGGTGTGAGAAGATATCTTATTGTAGTTTTGATTTGAATTTCCCTTATAATAAGTGATAGTGTGCATCTTTTCATGTGTCTGTTAGCCATCTATAAGTCTTCTTTCAGAAATTTCTATTCAGGTTCTTTGCCCATTTTTTGATCCAATTATTTGTGTGTTTTTTTTGTTTGTTTTTTGTTTTTTGGAGACTGAGTTGTATGTGTTCTTTATATATTTTGGATATTCACCCAATAATATATATCATTTGCAAATATCTTCTCTCATTCAGTAGGTTGCCATTTTATTTTGTTGACTTTTTTCACTGTCCAGAAGCTTTTTAGTTTGATGTAGTTCCATTTGTTTATTTATCTTATTGCCCTTGTTCAAGAAGAATTATCCAGAAAGATATTGCTGAAACAGATGTCAAAGAATTTACTGCCTATGTTTTTTTCCAAGAGTTTTATGGTTTCACGTCTTACATTTAAGTCTTTAATCCATTTTGAGTTTATTTTTGTTTATTATGTAAGAAAGTGGTCCAGTTTGATTTTTTTTTTTTTTGCATGTAGCTCTCCGGTTTTTCTAATGCCATTCATTGAAGAGACTACCTTTTCCTTATTGTATATCTTTGCCTCCTTTGTTGTAGATTAATTGACCATATAACAATGGGATTATTTCTGCTCTCTTTATTTGTTCCATTGATCTGTTGGCCTGATTTTTTGCTAGCATCATACTGTTTGATTACTATAGTTTTGTAGTATAGTTTGAAACCAGAAATCATGATACCTCCAACTTTGCCCTTCAGGTTTTGCGGTGATGAACTCCTTTAGCTTTTCCTTGTCTGGAAACTCCAATTCTGAATGATAGTGTGTCTGGTATTGTATTCTTGGTTTTAAGTTTTTTCCTTTCATCACTTTGATTATGTTAGCCATTCCCTTTTGGCCTGCAAAGTTTTTGCTGAAAAATCAGGTCATAATCTTATAACGGTTCTCTTGTATGTAATTAGTTGTACTTCTCTTTCAGCTCTAAGATTTTCTCTTTGTATTTAACATTTGATATATTAATCATGATATGTCTTGTTGTGGGTATCTTTAAGTTCTTCTTGTTTAGAACACTCTGTGCTTCCTGGATTTGAATGTCTGTTTCCTTCACCAGGTTAGAGACATTTTCAGCCATTATTTCTTCAAATGGTTTTTCTGTTCCTTTCTCTCTCTCTTTTCTTTCTGGGCACCTATAATGTGAATGCTAGTATGCCTGATATTTTTTCCAGAAGTCTTTTAAATTACCCCCATGTTTAAATTTCTTTTTTTAAATTGTTGTTGTTCTGATTGAGTTACTTCCACAACTTTGTCATCCAGGTTGCTAATCTGTTCTTCTGCATCATCTAATCTGTTGTTGATTCACGTTAGTGTATTTTTCATTTCAATTATTTTGTTCTTCACTTTTTATTTTTCTTATTTTTTATATATTTTATCTCTTTGTTGAAGTTCTCATTTTGTTCATCCATTCTTCTCTTGAGTTTGGTGAGCATTTTTATAAACATTGCTTTGAACTCTTAATCTAGTAGACTACTTATTTCTGTTTCACTTAGTCCCTTTTTCAGGGGTTTTGTTTTGTTCTTTTATTTGTAATATATTATTTTATGGGACTGGTATCTGAACCAGCTATCTGTGATGCCCAGCAACAACTGTTGTAGGTGTGTGGATGCACAGGGCTGGCGCCAAGCATAGATGTATGTGATGTCTTGTTGTGGCTGTTGTGGACATGCTGGTGTGCAGGTCTGGCTCTTGGCCTGACTGGTTATGAGACCTGACCACTAGTCAAAAATGCTGTGGGTGTGTGGAGAAGACCTCTGGTGTGGCTGACTGTGAGGTTTGACTACAACTGCTGCTGGTGTGTGGGGCTGACCCCCATTGTAGGAGCCACTTTTTTGGGGTGCCAGTGCTGACAAAGGCCTGTTTTTGAGTATGGTGGTATAGAAAGTGTTTTGGGTTGGCACTGGTGTCAACTGAGGCTGCCTGTTAATTATGGCAGGGTGGAAGCCACTTTGGAGGGGCTCCAGGTGGGGTAGGCAGGTTGGGCAGAGAAGGACCTCAGGGGAACTCCAGGACAGGGTGAACTGTGTTAGCAAGGTCAATGGGCAGTATCAGAAATGGCACCTGCAGCACTGGGCTTTAGAAATTTTCAACATAGCCCTGCCCCTCTGGCACTTGCCCTAAGATTGGTTAGTTTATCTCTTTCACATATGACTTGGCGAATGTGAGTTTGTGTGTAAGCACTTTAAGTGAAGTGCCTCTGTTTCTTTCAGCTCTCCTGAATGTAAGCCCAGCTAGTTTTTAAAGACAGATGTTGGGAGGCTCTTCTTCCTTATACAGGTCTCCCAGGCTGGGAAGCTCAAAGTAAGAATAAAATCCCTTGCTGCTCAGGGGGAACTTCCATAGTTTTAATATCTTTTCCATTTTGAGTCACCACACCAGGGGTGTGGATCCAAACTAGACTACATCTCTGGCCTTCTAGTTTTTTCTTTATATTCATACTTTTAGAAAATATATTCTGTGAGTTCTAAGTTCATTTTCAGTGATAATTATTCTATATATCGCTGTTGTTTTACTGTATCTACGGGAAGAGATGGTCTCAGGATCTTGCTACTCTGCCAATGTACCCTCTTTCCTGTACACACAATTTTTTGAATGTGTGAAATTTCCCTAATTCTTCCCTGATAAACATGTAGATGTGTTATAGTAAATTATTTCATTACTGGGCATCGTGTCTAGCATACTTATTTTTTCAAACTTCTAATTAACTTTGCTTACTCATGAAAGAATATAAAAACCACACTGTAGAAATATTTATAGTCATTTAAGCACCTCTCTATAATGTTAGACATTTCAGATTTCTGATTTCCCTAATTACTTAAGAGCTTTGAATCCATGAAAATTTCAAAGTTCAAATATTCTATTCAGGGTTGATTTCAGAAGTTACAAACTTACATTTACACAATGGAATATCATGTAGCTTTAGAAAGACAGAACTCTTACCCTTTGTGATAGCATGGATACACCTGGAGATTATTATGCTAAGCCAAATAAGCCAATTAGAGAAAGACAAATAGAATCTAATGAACAAAATAGAACCAGAGGCATGGATACATGGAACAGACAGACAGAAGTCAGAGGAGAGGAGATTGGAAGTGATTGGATAAAGGAATTTGAAGAGAGTAGAAAAATAATATATATATTATTATTACACACATACACACACACACACAGTCCATGGACACAGCCAACTGAGTGTAAAAGGCCAAGGGAGGGAAGGTGGGGGGTTGAGTGGAGGAGGGTAAAGGGAGTTGGAAATGGTGACATCTATAATATTGTCAACAATAAAAAAAATTTAAAAAGAAGTTACAAACTCAAAACCCTAAAATTAAAGGAACAAAAAAAATATGTAAATAAAGTATGTAAATATAAGTGAACAAAACAGGCTATACATATAACATCTTATAGACATTAGTGGAGACTGGTAAACTGAAATACACATATCTATTTAATGGTAGAATCTCCTACCCGGTACTTCCAGATCTTATTATTTTTCAAGAGAACCATCTAATCTGGATATTAATGTGAAATTCTTAATTTTAAAATGCCAACAAGTGATTAAAAAAAAAAAACACAGTATAATAGTGTGTAGGTCATACAAACGTATTTGTGACAAGATTTGGCCCATGAAATCATCATTTCAAAGTTATCTTTAGACAAAATGGTTTGGCACACCAAGTTGATCTTTGTCAACTCTTTCCCATTCCTTGCACTGGAGTACAATATAGAACTAAAATGTCTTTTGCATTAAAAAAGAAAATGCATGGTACTGAGATATAGATGGCTTGAGTTTAAATCTTATTTCTGCTTCTAACTCATTTTCGACTCTTGGTCTTTCAAGGTCTTACTATCCACTTCAACAAAATGAGACCATTGAACTAAATACTCACTGGCTTTTTTAGCTTTAAATTTCTATGATTCTCAACTTTTTCAAAATCAAAATGTATCGATACTGTTTTCCCTTTATCAGATTATTTATAACTAGAAGGTAATAGATTCTACTGGTAAACTCATTCCAGATAACATTTACCCTTCCCAAATAGCATATTGCCTTAATGTAATGGGGAAAAAAACAACAACACAACAACAATAACAGCAGCAACAACAAAAAACACAATTCTTTTTTTATTAGTATTTGTTTTGGGAATTCTAGCACAGATAGTCTAGTAAGAAAATGTTTGTTGCTTACATATTCTTATAACTACTTATCAATATTTATTACAAATTTTTCTCTGTTTCAATAACATTTGTGGGTTTACAAGGAAAAAAAAGTCATTTGCCAGTAAAATAAGATTTTAACTAATTATCATAGATTGTGAGTCTTAATGATTGGGTCCTGAGACTTGCAATTTTAACTGTCCTCTGACTGCTCATATTAGGTTCTCAATAAATGATTATCAAACTGATTTTTCATAAGCCATATCCAAATTAGACCATACAAATTACCGAAGCTTCTATTAATTTGTCGCATAGTTATTGCCCACCTATTATGCACCAATTTTGATATACTTTATCTATCAACTATATCTGTCACAGTGGAAGCACAGTCAATTATCTTTAATGCTAATCTATTGTTTTAATTTCAAGCTTTTCTTTCCCTCGCTTTAAATAAGTACATATTTTTCACTCTGAACAATATTTTATTTTTATTATTTTTTGCATTCTGGCAAACAAACCCTTTCCAGAAGCAGCTGTGATCAGCCTTTTTTTTTCCCCAAATTTTTCTTACCTCTCTTCTAGGCAGTCTAATAAATGTATACATAATCATGTACTGTTCATCATTTCTATTTAGTCCTTATGTTCCTTGATAAATATACCAAAACACAGGAAAATGTATGTAATTAACACTTTTGTGACATTAACTACACTGTGACAAAAACTACACTGTCGTGAAAGTCATGGCCTAGATTTCAAGAAAGCAGAGATAAACTTTTTCACCTGAATGTCCAAGCTTTCCATCACTTTAACTGTGGCAGTTATTTAGCATCCTAAGTTCCAGGAGACAAGTGAGAAATCTAGACTGACTTACAGCATCAGCTTTTTTTGCCCTAGGTCCTTTTCACCTGTAGCCCCTTCCCAAGATAGCGGTGACATTATGAAGCAGTTAAAGCAACTCCTTTCTCAGGGACTTGATAGAGCACAGGCCTATGACATATTCCTTTTCGGTTCCTTTTGTGGGGACACACAACCAGAGCTGACATTTCTTTAGGCATTTCTATAAAGCAATGGTAGTTTATCATATGGCAATTCAAATCATAAACTGTCTTCAAAACACTCAAAGGGAAAGAAGACAGGGTTCAGAGAGAGGAAGATAAGGAGTCCTTGCTTCCATCCAAGTGATCCATTTATATAATAGGGGTGTTTTGGAGTATATATGATAGTAAAAAGAAAGTCACCATTATTATCAAATTTGTGTGTGTTTGTGTATTATATTAGAAAAGTATGTGTTTTGAGTCTGCATTATTTACATATAAGAATCTTGCTCTTTTGTTTTGGTATCAAGCTGCCTTTTACTGAATTGTTATTGAGTCCAATGCCTTGTACTGAATACATTAATCTTAACATTAACCCTATGAGTTAGTTATTATTCTTCCCATTTTACAGAAGAGTAAACTGTGGTTGGAGGAAGTGAATAACATGTTTATCTTACACCTCATATGAGGAAAAGCTAGAATTTTGAATTATTTTGCATTTGACTCAAAAACCTGTATTTTGTCTCACTGTGATAAAGTTGAGCCTAACTCAATTATAAGAAACATGAAATAGACTAGTGAAACCTTCAATTTAAAGGTAACTTCCCTTGAATCTGTATGAATTATCACTCTGAATGTGCCTGTTTTACATGTTATTATAAAACAAGATATTTTATTTATTTATTTATTTTTGTATGGCCTTAGTATATTTTATAATACAGATACCATATTATAAACATTCCCACTGTATTATGATTTAGACCAGCTGGACATGCCAGTCAATCCCATTAGCAGCCTAGTAGTGTTTTATTTTATTTTATTTTATTGTGGGTAGCAGCTAGCTGTTTTTGCCACATCTTTATTATTTTTTTATTAATTTATTTTTGTTACAGAAGTTTCTCCTTTTTCCCCCATTGACACCCTCCTCCTGATCCCGCCAACCCTTAGCATTGTTGTCTATGTCCATTGGTTATGCATACATGCATATAAGTTCTGTGGTCTATCTCTTCCCTCCCCCACCCCGTTCCCCTCTTCTGAGTTTTGTCAGTCTGTACCCCACATCCATGTCTCCGGGTCCATTCTCTTCATCAGTTTGTTTTGTTCATTATATTCCACAAATAAGTGAGATCATGTGATATTTGTCTTTCTCTGATTGGCTTATTTCACTTAGTGTAATACTTTCCAGGTCCCTCTATGTCGTCTCAAATGATAAAAGATCTTTGTTTCTTATAGCTGCATTGTATTTCATTGTGTTTATGTACCACAGCTTTTTTATCCACTCATCTATTGATGGACACTTGGGCTGTTTCCAGATCTTAGCAATTGTAAATAGTGCTGCTATGAACATAGGGGTACATATATTCTTTCTGATTGGTGTTTCAAGCTTCTTATGATATATTCCTAGAAGTGGGATCCCTGGGTCAAATGGCAGTTCAATTTTTTAAATTTTTTGAGGAAACACCATATTGTTTTCCATATTGGCTGCACCAGTCTGCATTCCCACCAGCAGTGTACTAGAGTCCCCTTTTCTTCACACCCTTGCCAGCACTTGTTGAAACATGGTATTTTAAAAAGCCACTTTATTTCTTTTCTGGGGAAATATTGATATGTTGAGTTTAGAAATTAAGACCCACGTATCTTTTGATGATTCGGTTATTGAAACCTTTTGGGGTATTCTATTGTGTCCTAATCAAGGCAGAATTAGAGGGAGGACCAAAGGTTTTCCATGAGGTTGAAAAGTATGTTACATAAAAAAAGATAATATTCTTTGATCCACACTAATTTTTCATAGGAGGGGCAACATTTTGTGCTTGCTTTGAAGAGACTCATTTTAAAAAAAAAATAACAATCTCCCCTATTTGCAAATGTACCTGAAAGATGTCAATCTTTCCAGGAGGTACAAAACTTGAAGCCATGCTCATTCTTTACCTTATTTGCAACACTGAATCAATCAAAGTCATTCATCTAGAAATAACCCAAGGAGGAGATAGCAAACTTTCAGATAGCAAACTTCCATCTGGAAACATTTAATTTTTTTCTAATATGTGTTGTGATCCAGTACACTGTAGGGGTAGCAGCTTTATCTGGACTATTGATTGATTGTGATAAATATGATGGGCAGCACTTAAAGGTTTGGAACCAAGGGACCCTTGTGATACTATTGTAATTAGCTAGTTATTAATAACAGGAAAGGAGCAAAGGGGGAAGCCAAACATTTTAGGCATGTCATTTGGGCAGCTTCACCGGGAACCTGTAATTTCACACACCCCAGGGAACCACTGGCCCATTCCTTGCAAATCACTGGGAGAGGGGGTACAACAAAAGTGGAGATGGACACATGTGCAGTAAAGTCGGGGTGACACAGGGAAGGAACTTACTGTCAGTCAAACCTGGAAACAGACATCATTGGACAGAAGAGACAAGTCCAATGCAAGCCTGTGGAAATTTGGGGATACATAATCCCCTACACAAAGGAGCCCACCCTCTTGGCTCACTTGGCTCTTGGTTTTCTGGTTCCTTTGGCTTTGCTCCTGCCAATGTTCCCTCCACATCCTTGTGGCCATGAAGACGCCATGCACAATGGACTGATTGACTGCAGTGGGGAGCACAAACTAAGCTAGGCTGATACTGGACTGTACCTGTGCTCCAACATGGAGTGGAAACTCTGGACACTGGCTTTGATTCTAGCTCTGCTGAAGCCACTGCTGCACTTCTTCTATGACAAGATGAAGGGAAATGGGACCTTAGAAACTCAGGAGTGTAATTCCACAGAAATAAAGCTTTCTACAATATCTCATCCTCCTGTGCGAGTCTTATAAAATTATTTTTCTTGGGATATTGCAAGAAGCCCAATACCACCAGCAACTGGTGGAGATGAGGAAAGCTCCCTACTGATAACACTTAGAGAGCAGGTTAGGCTCTCATTGGCAATGCTATAAATTCAATCAATTGAAATGCATTTGTGAAGGGGTTGTTTTTATCCCTATCTAGATGTAAAAAATAGAAAAAGGAGGAAGAAAGTTAACATTATTTCAGATATTTTTAGTTGAGGTGATTATAGTTATAAATACCACACTTCTTGTTTATGTGTTTCTGATGGGAGTCTGACAGGGCCAATCTGTGTTTTCTAGAAACTATTCTTCAGAGACATCAAAAGAGAGCTCAGTGAGATGTAAACACAGTGAAGAGAGTCAGAGAGAGAGTCATAAAAGCAGCATGAAAAAGAGTTACACTGAGAGACAGCTTCCCCATCTTATACCTCTGCTGTTGTTCTTCTAGTCCAGAATTTGAAGTTTGGAAAATGGGATCACGTGTTATAACGGTAAATTAAAGTTAATGAAGTTTATTTTTGTTTGTTTGTTTTTTACATTTAAAGTAGAATGGAGAGAAGGAATTGGGGGCTGGTTAAGCTCAACAATATTTGTATACAAGTGCTATAGCTGTGTATGTCTCTTGCGATATTCACCCACACTGAAAATGACCTGCCAAATATCATTTTTAAAAGTTAAAAGTGCAAGGCATTTCTCCCTGTTGCTCTTTTATAGTGGCCATCATATCAAAACTTTTGAATTATCTATTACTTTAAAAGCACATAGTTCTCAAATAACATGCCTGTACTGCAAAATGCACAATGTAAATTAATGTAGGTTAAACAACTTTAATGTCATTTACCCTGGAATATAGAAATGGCTGTTTTTTTTTATATTTTTTATATTTGCATATGCAATTCAGAAAATTCTGATCAATTCAACCTTTTCTCAATAGGAGGTATTAAATGTCTACAAACAATTGTACAAATATTAATGAGTCAATAAATGCAAGGGTATGCCAGCATTTCATGTAAAAATGTATATATTGATGTAAAGGCTTATGGAAGCAATTTCCTAATACTTAACTTATACTTTCTGGTGGAAAAGAAAAGACAGCTATTTTAAAGTGGAAATACATAGAGAACAAAGGGTAACATTTGAGTTCCATTTTTAATAGCTTTTCATTTTTACTGAAAAACCCACAAGCAGAAATGGGAAAATTCACCTAGAAACAGGTAAGTACATGGATTCTTTCTGCATATATTTATCAGCTGCTGGTGTGTGCCCAGAAATGTATTTACTAGACACTCGAAGAATGCATTAAAAGGTAGCCTAACTGTAGAGAAATAGGTGGAGCAACAGGAGGGCAAGGGAATGACTATCTCAGTGGTAACTCCATGTAACTACCAAAGGAAGCAGCACTGGTCTGGTACTTAGGTGAGGGCCTAAGTGTTCTCTGTCTCATTCTGAACTGGTGAACTGGTATCTTTGGGCAAAACCTTAGCAAATAATTTAGTTTACTCTTACTAATTTATTATTAGAAGATATGACTAGACAAAAGAAGGAAATCATTCTTTTTAGAATCATAATCTCAGAGAAATTGAGTCCCAAAGGCCCTGATTGATAATCCTCTACAATCTCTATTTCTGTATAGAAATCCTGTCTGTGACATTCCTGATATATCATCATTAGTTATTTGCTTGAACAATTGAGGAAAGAAACTTGTTATCCAAAACTCAAACCAATCCATTTGTAAAAATTATCTGATTGTTGGAAAACTGTCCTTATATTGACTCCAAAGTTAAAATCCCTTGGGTTATTTTGTTCACCATCACATTTTCAAATATGTGTGTGTATAAACAGAAATGAAGAACATTACATTAATCCTTTTCTTTAATCCCCTCAGCCTATCAAAGCCATTTTGAATCACAATTCTACTATGTAATATAATAATCATGCATTTCAGTTGTATATTATCGGCAAATTTAACAGGGTTTCCTTTATGTCATCATTGAAGTTGCCTATAGAGTTTTGACTGACATAGACTAGGATAGAGCCACATGAGATACCACCACAGAGACCATCATCCTGTTTGCTCTGTGTTCTGGAGAGGAACCCATGAGACTAAAGTTCTTCCTCTATAGTTTGCAAAAATATTCCATACATATTTTCTTTTGTAACTAATGGGACTAGGAACAGGCATTATAGCCAATGGTAATGATCTAGAGCAGCATTCTCAACCCAGTAAGTTGTGAGCCATATATAGTTTATCTCTCACATTGCTAAGAAATGAATTAATTGTCAACATGGTGGTCTCTTTATCATCAGGGAATCCAGCAGAGTCTAAATTGTTTTTTTGTTTTGTTTTGTTTTTTTTCAGGAACTCTGTCTAAATAGTGCAATCCATATTCAGTTGTGACTAACTAGATCAATCTGAGCATTTTCCTTGAGGCATTTTCAGTGTAAAATGTAGTGAGACATAGGTGGAGTGAGAGGCAAAGAACAATAAATAGTAAGGAAATAAGAGTGTTGATAGAAAACAGAGATGTTGAATCATGAATTTGGTAGTCACTAGTGTAGGAAGCAAAAGACAATCCACTTTTCAGGGATTGTCAAAATGATACAATGTCACCAGATCTACTATTGTTTCACAAAAGCTGCTTACGTAATCTGAATGATGATGAGGTATTTTCCCAGCAATCCAAAGGTGCTAAAATATTGCCTGTTTTTTGTTTTTCCCAATCTATACTTCAAATAAACACTCACCAACTGAGATATCCTGATAATTCTGAACCTTATAACCTGAAAGGGCCCAACTAATATGATGCATTTTATTGAATGACATATGAATAGTGAAACATAATGAGACTGCATATTTTATTAGGAGGTTTACACTTATTTCTTAATTCTCAAAATAGTTCTGAAAGACACAGATTATTCTTTTTTTACAGATGAAGAAATCAAAGCTCAAGGAAGTTAAGTAACTTGCTAAATAAAGATTACACTGAAATAACTGGGACCTGAACCCAGGTCAGTGACCACAAAGTCTACACACATGTGCTGTGTGTGTGTGTGTGTGTGTGTGTGTGTGTGTGTGTATGTGTGTATGTGTGTATATTTTCTCAGGTTATAATTTAAACAACACTCATTGTTGAAAATGCAAAGTATAGAATATTATATAGAACAGAAAAAATAATCCATGATTCCAATATTTATAGCTTTTTCATATAAATTTTACAAGCTTATTGATTATATTATACTTTTATTTTATTTATAATGTTTTGCAATGGAATGTTCCATTTCTTGATATATTTAATTCATTAAAGTTTAGGAAGTCCTTCCTCATACGGAACTCATTTGAAGTTTGACCTTTATTTTCTTTTAATATATTAATAGTTTAAAAAATATTTAAAATTTTAATCCAGTCACAATCTTCAGTGTTCAGAGTATTACTAGGACTCAGTTAAGTTATTGGATAAGCAGTTGAAGTGCCTCAATGCTATGTTGAGCCTAAGGGTATAGAGCAGTGTGAGTGCTTTGTTTTATTGGTTTCATTTGGTAAAAAAAAAAAAAAAAAAAGGAAGTTTCTTTATACACACATCTGGTGTTCTGAAAATCAAAGCATCTTCAGCTGTACTTCCAGAAGAGTGTTCTTTGTCACTGTCACAATATCGACTTGCAACTTTGAGAGTTCCCTGGGTGAAATCTGAAAGTAGGCTCTCTTCATGGAGGGCAGGAAGAGACCAAAAAAGAGACAGAACACTCCAGATTGGTAAGTGGACCTTTTAACAATCAAGGGAACTTATATACTAGGCTTGTCTTGGGCAACCGCAGGACAATTTTATTTCTGCGCCTGCCTTCCAGAGTCTTAAAGTTTATATGGAGGTCTTCACTGGGTTCCGTCACATATACAGTCAAGATGGCTTCAACAACATCTTTCTCTCTCAAGGAAATGTCCCTGAAGCCACTTCTAGTGTAGGAACAGTGGGTAAAACATACATTCTAATGCCAGAGGAGGGAGTAAGTTACCTCCAGTTGACTGGGTCCAGCTCATAGTCCAGCTCCTCGGTCAACTGTGGTCACATCCTCTTGATGACCTCCTCCAACACAATCCTTTCCAAGCAAGAGGAAGAAAATAATAATATATTGCTGCTGCTCCCTTTGTGAGTTTGTAGTAAATTTTAGCCAACTGTCTCATGTTAAGTTAAACACATCTTATCAGCCCTGGCCAGTTTGGCTCAGCGGTTAGAGCGTTGGCCTGCGGTACAGAGAGACCCGGGTTCGGTTCCCGCTAAGGGCATGTACCTCGGTTGCAGTTTGTCCCCGGCCCTGGTTGGTCGTGCGGGTGGCAGCCACTCGATGTGTCCCTTTCACGTCGATGTTTCTCTCTCTCTCTCCCCCTCCCACTCTATCTGAACAACAACAAAAAAATGTCCTCAGGTGAGGATAAAAAAACAAAAAAACACATCTTATCAGTCTATGTTCCTAAAAGAAAATTTAATGGAAAATTGGAGAGACATAAAAAGCACTACATAATAATGTGATTTAAAAAATTATGACTATAAAAATAAAGTACTTCCAAAAAATTCAATAAAAATCACATTTTGACTAAGAAAATACTTTCTTGAAGAGAAGTCAATCTAATGTTATAGTGAAACTTTTATTAGAGGTAGAATCAATAGCTACAAACTTAAAAGATGGCTTAAAATACTCATACTGAAATATATGACAAGTACCATATAATTTCACTCATATGTGGAATTTAATGAACAAATGAACTAATAAGCAAAATAGAGACAGACTCATAGTTAGAAAGCAGGATGGCAGCTGTAAGGGGTTTGGGACTGGGTTGGGGGTGGAGGGATTGAGCAAAAAAAAAAGAAAGCAATTATTGACAGGGACAGCAATGTGGTGATTGTTGAGGGGGTGGAGGTGGAGGAGGGTATAGGAGGGATAAATGGTGATAGAAAAATGAAAAAAAAAAGAAATAGGTAAATTTAAAAAAATACTCATACTAAAATGAACATATGGCAGATAAAATAAACCAGTACAGAAATGTAACAGAGCTAGTTGAATAATTATTCCACACACTTTCTAACTGTTGCCCCATATAGAGTTTTTCTACTCTATAGATCAGAATAGTCAATAGGTTGGTGGCCTGCCAACCAGGGAGATCTCCCCGATACTAGGTCCATAAGTAGCTAAAGTATATTATAAGGGGAAAGATGAAGAGATGGTATATCTTGAATATACTTGAAAGCATTTTATGTTAGATACCAATTTAATTTTCACCAATATATGGTTTTCACATTAGTTTAGATTTTTTTAAAATAGTACCTAAGTATTGAGCATCACATTAATTAAAGAATGGACAATGTGACAGCCTTAACAACCTAAATTAGTAGACAAGCTTGGAGTTTGTTTCCTCCTTTTATTTTTAAGAATCAAGTTCTAAAATGGTCATACACATAATTACTTGTTAAAATATCCAATAAGTCCCTTCTCTGTTAAATTTTGGGGAAAAATAGTGTAAAATGTGGTGAACCTGAAGGGCATTATGCTAAGTGAAATAAGTCAGTAAGAGAAGGAAGAATACTACATGATTCCAGTTACATGATGTACCTAGGATAGTCAAAGTTGTAAAAGCAGAGGATAGAATGGTGGTTGCCAGGGGCCAGAGGAGGGGGAAATGGGAAGTAGTTCAATTGGTGTAAAGTTTCAGTTATAGAAGATGGATTATTTCCACAGGTTTGTTCTACAGCATAATTATTATAGTCAGCAATACTGTATTATGCACTTGAAATTTTGGTAAGACGGAAAATCTCATGTTGTGTTCTTACCACACAAAGAAAGGGAAACAAGGATGCTTTTCGAAGTAATGGATATGTCTATTGCCTTCTTTGTGGTGATGGTTTCATGACTGTGTGCATATGTTCAAACTCATACAATTGTATAGTTTATGTACAGTTTTCTGCATATTAATTTTACCATAATAAAATTATTTAAAAATGTGTTTCTTCTGCGACTCAAACTCTGTTTGAAGAAACACTGCATATGCATGAAAAGATTACCTATGATGCAAGGAACCATATACTGAGGGCTGAAAAATGTGATGGATGATAAATTTGGCTGGCTATTAAGAGTTCAAAGAGGGAATAATTAAAGAAGTCAAGTATTAGGGGAACCGGAAAGTAATGTAGTGTTTTTACAACATTAATTCAAACAGATACATTTTTAACAAGTTTTTATTTTTAATCAATGATGTAATCACCCTCGTTATCAACAACCTTTTGCCATCTAGTGTGCAAATTTTCAATGCCGGATTGATAAAAATTAATTGGTTTTTGAGCAAAATATCTGGAGATGGCATTTTGGACATCCAAATTTTCAAATTTTTTGCCACTTAGAAAATGTTGTAGCGATCGGAATAAATGGAAATCCGATGGCGCAATATCAGGCGAGTATGGTGGTGAGGCAATACCTCCCACCCCAATTCATTAATTTTTTCCAGGGTTCGTCTTGCACAGTGCAGTCTTGCATTATCGTGTTGCAGAATAACGCCTTTTCTGGTGACAATCGCTGGGCATTTTTCAATTAAAGATTGATTTACTCGATCCAATTGTTCACAGTAAAGGTCTGCATTCAGTTTGTCCAGGTTTCAGCATTTCAAAATGAACGACCCTGCGAATACTCCACCAAACACACAAAAGTGCCTTTTTGGGGTATAAACCTGGCTTAGCTGTATTTCGTGGCAATTCTTTCGGAGAGAGCCACTGCCTTTTGCATTTTGGATTATCATAGAGGACCCATTTTTCATCTCCAGTGATCAAGTGATCAAAAAACGCGTCTGTATTGTGCCGCTGAAGCAATAAATTGCATGTGGTGGCCCGGTTAGCTTTGTTTTCTTCGGACAGATTATGCGGGACCCAAACGCCTGCTCTGCTTACTTTATCAATCTGCTGCAAATGTTCTTGGATGGTCGACCAAGGTTGGTTAAGAGTGTTTGACAGTTTCTCGATTGTCTGACACGGATTTGCTTCCACTTCCACCCTTAACATGTTATTGTCTAAAGTTGTTGCTCTTCCTGATTTGATACGAGTCAGAAAGATCAAAATTACCGGATTTGAACTTAGAAAACCATCTTTGGCATTTATGAACGTCTAATGCACTTGGATAAACATCGCAAATGTTTTTGGTAGCAACTGTTGCATTACTACCCTTGTGAAACTCAAAAGGCATATCATGCCGGATATGTGCCTCTTCTGGTATTTGGCTGGCCATTTCACTATAAATTGGAAAAAAAATTAAGATTTAATTATTTACGAGTAAACAAGTCACTCTAACCTTAAAATGTCTTTGGGATGATTTTGAAGTACACAATGAGCTGATAAATGACAACCGAATATCGAAACATGCAGAAACAACATTACTTTCTGGTCCCCTTAATATGTTCTGGGAGCATTTAATAGAGAATAAATGGTAGGATAAAAATAATACTAAGGAATACTTCTGTACATTTTTAAATCCAGTTGGTCTGGTATTTATATTTATATGTTTTTTTTTTAATTTAACATGTGTACAGTTGTGTTATCACTTTTATTCTTTTTTCTTTTTCTTTTGTTGGATATAAATCACAAGACATTAAATATATTATATTAAAGTGTACAATAAGTGGTTTTTAGTATATTCACAAAGTTGTACAACAGTACCAGTATCTATATCTAGAATATTTCATAATTTCCCCCAAAGAAAAAATAATATTTATTATCAGTGACTTCTCATTTTTCTTCTCCTCAGTTCTTGGTAACTAATCTGCTTTTTGTTTCCATGAATCTAACTATTCTGGACATTTTATATAAATATAATTATATAATATGTTTTCTTTTATGACTGGTTTCCTTTATAATGTATTCAAGGGTCATCCATAATGTAAAATGTATAGTATTTCATTCTGTTTATGGCTGAATGAAATTGGATTTTATGGATATACCATTATTTATTACCCATTCATTAGTTTCATGACATTTGAGTTGTTTCCACTTTATGGCAATTATGAATATTGATGCTATGAACATTTATGAACCAATCGTTGTGTGGATATATGTTTTCAGTTCTCTTGGGTATATACCTGAATGAATCCTGGGACTTAAAGTACCTTTATATTTAAATTTTCAGGAACTACAAGACTGTTTTCTAAAGCTGTGTGCCATTACATACTCTCACCAATAACATATGAGAATTGAATTTCTCCACATCCTCATTAATGCTTTTTATTGACTGTCTTTTTATCATAGCCATGCCAGTGTATATGAAGTGATATCTCTTTGTGGTTTTATTAGTATTTTTCTGATGGCTAATCATGTTAGGTACTTTTTTGTGGGCTCAATGGCCATTTGTATATCTTTGGAGAAATTCCTATTCAAATCCTTTACACATTTACCAAAAAAAATCGTTGTTTATTTGAAATGTCACTTTATTTTAATAGAATATTTTTTACAACAGTTTTATATTCACACAAAATTTAAGGGAGTGCAGAGAGTTCCCTTATGCCTTTTGTCAGCATAGAAGTATAGTTTCCCTCTCTGCATTCTGTCCAGAGTGGAACATTTATTAAAATCAATAAACTTACATCGATACATAATTACTATCCTAAGTCCATAGTTTACATTAGGGTGCACTATTGGTGTTCTTCACCAAGAATGATGAAAACCACATATTCTATGGGTTTGGACAAATGTATAATGACATGTATCCACCATAATAATATCATAGACCATAGTATCACTACTTTAAAAATCTTCTGTATTCTACCTATTCATCCCTTTCTTCCACCTCACCCCCAACAGCCACTGAACTTCTTACTGTCTTCATAGTTTTGCCTTGTGCAGAATGCCATATATTTGGAATCCTACAGTATGTAGCAGAAGGAAACCAAAATGTTACCCCAAAATATGCCTCTTTGACATAAAATTTATTTTGTGCTAAAGGCATTTAGGAAGCAAGAAACAGAGAAAAAGCACCCATGTTTCTGCCTAATGGCAGGATACAAATTCTCCTTTAATGGAGACAATCTTTTATCAGCTCAGAGATAACACCAGAGAAATTTGTGAGAAAATCTTATTCCATGAGTTTCCTTTCATATATTTACTTCTCACAGTTGGCCACACTTGGAAACCTAAAACTGCTTTCTTTATCCTGCCACTTATCAACAAATTATTGTTTTTTTTTTAATTGAAGTGTGTATATATATATATATATATATATATATACTGTCATTTTGAATTACTTTTGGTTTAGGTTTCTCCCTCATGATGTGCACTGTATACATTAAAACAGTTTTTCTCTTGTTAATATATCTTTTATTACAGAAGTCTCAGCTAGGAATTCAGAAGAGTAGAGGCAAACTTATTTATTATTCTCTACATGGTCTTTTTCAAAGTGGCTTCATTCGAGAGAGAGCGGTCAAGATGGTGGTGTAGGTAAACGCGGTATCGCGTCCTCCCACAACCACATCAAAGTTACAACTAAACTACAGAACAACCATCATTCAAAACCGCCTGACATCAAGCTGAATGGAAGTCCGACAACTACGAAATTAAAGAAGCCGCATCGAGACTGGTAGGAGGGGCGGAGGCGCGAGGGGCTGGTCCCACACCCACGTGTGGCGGATAAAAATTAGGAGGGACACCTCGGCTGGGAAGGTCCTCCCTGAGGACTGAGGGGTCCCCGTCCCACACCAGGCGCCCAGCTCAGGGTTTCAGTGCCAGGAAGAGAAGTCCCCATAACTTCTGGCTGGAAAAACCAGCGGGAACTGAGGCTGAGGCGGCTGGAGCCCCCTCCCCCCTTCCCCGGCAGCTCCTCTTAAAGGGCCCGTGCACGGACTTACTCAGACTCACTCCCTCCAGGCTCCAGCAGGAGGGAGCCTGAAAGGCACCAGAGTCATATGGGGAAGAACTGAGCTGTTTGGCATTGGAGCGAGGGCTGGAGAGGCAGCTTTCTCCTGGACAGACGTGCTATCAGAGGCTTTTGTTTCTTTGGTGAGCCCTTCCCTGGGCCGGCAGACGCCACCATATCTGGGACTCCAGCTACCTGGCTCACACTGTATGCCCCGCCCTGGTGATTCCCTGAGGCCCCTCCCCACCCAGCTTTCAGGCCCACCCAAGCTGTTGCCAGTTGCTTTACCATAGGATTGGCCTGTCTTGGATCCTGCTTCAACTTTTCCTAAATTCTTTCAAACAAGCAACATCTGGTCTCAGCTAGCCCCATATCTCTTGCTAAGTAATACATAGAAACAAACAGGGAGGCAGCCAAAATGAGGAGACAAAGAAACAGGTCCCAAATGAAAGAACAGAACAAAACTCCAGGAAAAGAACTAAGTGAAATGGAGTTAAGCAACCTAACGGATGCTGAATTCAAAATACTGCTTATAAGGATGCTCAATGGACTTAGTAAGAACCTCAGTGGACTTAGTGAGGACCTCAAGAGCATAAAAAAGGACCAGTCTGAAATGAAGGATGCACTAACTGAAATAAAGAATAGTTTACACAGATGCAATAGTAGAGTAGGTAAAGCCAAGAAGCAAACCATCGATTTGGAATATAAGGAAGCAAAAAACACCCAATCAGAACAGCAAAAAGAAAAAAGAATCCAAAGAAATGAGGATAGTGTAAGGAGCCTCTGGGACAACTTCAAGCGTGCCAACATTCGCATCTTGGGGGTTCCAGAAGGAGAAGAGAGAGAGCAAGAAATCGAAAACCTATTTGAAACAATAATGGCAGAAAACTTTCCTAACTTGGTGAAGGAAACAGACATGCAAGTCCAGGAAGCACAGAGAGTCCCAAACAAGATGAACCCCAAGATGCCCACACCAAGACACATCATCATCAAAATGCAAAAGGTTCAAGACAAAGAGAGAATCTTAAAAGCAGCAAGAGAAAAGAAGTTAGTTACCTACAAGGGATTTCCCATCAGACTGTCAGCTGATTTCTCAAAAGAAACTTTGCAGGCCAGAAGGGAGTGGCAAGAAATATTCAGAATGATGAAAAGCAAGAACCTACAACCAAGATTACTCTATCCTGCAAAGCTGTCATTTAGAATCGATGGCCATATAAAGAGTTTCCCAGATAAAGAAAAGCTAAAGGAGTTCATCACCACCAAACCATTCTTATATGAAATGTTGAAGGGTCTTCTTAAAGAAAAAGATAAAAAAATATGAACAAACAAAATGGCAATAAATACATAGCTATCAACAATTGAATCTACAAACAAAATGAACAAGCAGAACAAAGACATTCTCATAGATACAGAGAACTTTTTTGGGAACCAGATGGGTGGGGGCTGGGGGGATGGGTGAAAAAGGTGAAGGGATTAAGAAGTACAAATTGCTTGTTAGACTGACAAAACTCAAAGGGAAGGGGGGTTGGGGGGTGGGAAGAAATAAACCAAAGAACTTATTTGTATATATGCATAACCAATGGACACAGACAACAGTGTGGGGAAAGGCAGGAGGGGGGCAGGAATGGGGAGGAGGGGGACAAGGGGGGGAAAATGAGGAACATTTGTAATACATTCAACAATAAAGATAAATTATATATAAAAAAAAAAAAAAAAAAAAAACAAAGTGGCTTCATTCGCTAAGTAATATTCACTTAAGTTTCCTCCATGCTTTTTCATAGTTTAATAGCTCATTTAAAAAAAGTATTTGTTAATGACTGTCTACTACATTCACCATCCCCACCCCAATTTCACAATGTAATTTTATATCCCCAGCCTCTAGTTGTTACAAAAAAAGAATAAAAAAATGGATCCCCCCCAAAAATATGTACTTATATACATGCTAATAGCTAATTTATTTTTAGTTCTGAAAATATTCTATTGTTTGGATGTACCACAGTCTATTAGTCCATTCACCTACTGAAGGACATCTCTGTTGTTTCCAAGTTTTGGCATTTATGAAAAAAGCTATTATAAAAATCCATGTACAGGTTTTGTGTGGATATGAGTTTTCAATTCCTTTGGGTAAATACCAAGAAGCACAATTGTTAGATGATATAGTAAGAGTAGGTTTAATTTTGAAGAAACTGCCAAATTTTCTTCCGAAGTGGCCATACTATTTTGCATTCTCACCAGCAGTGAATGAGAATTCACGTCATTCCACCTCTTCACCAGCATTTGTGTTGTCAGTGTTCTGGATTTTGACCATTCTGATAGGTGTGTGATGGTTTTAATTTGCATTTTCCTGATGATAAATAATGTGTAATATCTTTTAATATACTTATTTTCTATCTGTGTATCTTCTTTGGTGAGGTGTCTGCCCCATTTTGCAACTGGGCTGTTTGTTTCACTATTGAATTTTAAGGGTTCTTTGTGTGTTTTAGATAACAGTCCTTTATCAGATATGCTTTTTTCAATTTTTTTCTCCAAGTCTGTAGTTTGTCTTCTCATTCTTTTTATGTTAATGTTCACAGAGCAGAATTTTTTAAATTGAATGATTCCATCTTATTAATCATTTCTTTCATGAATTGTGATTTTTTGTATTTTATCTAAAAAGTCATCACTATACGCAAGATCATCTAGGTTTTTTCTCTCATGATTAAGTGAAGTGGTTAAGGTCTGTTTCTAGATTCATTTTTTTTTTTTTACATGTGGATGTTCAGTTTTTCCAGCACCATTTGTTGAAAAGAGTTTTTTCAGTATTATATTGCTTTTGCTCCTTTTCTGAAGATCAATTGACAATATTTATGTGAGTCTATTTCTGGGCTCTCTCTTCAGTTCCATTCATCTGTTTGTCTAGTCTTTCACCAGCACCACCCTGTCTTGATTGCTGTAGCTTTATAGTAAAATTTGAAGATGAGTAGTGTCAATACTCCAACTTCATTCTTCTTCTTTCATATTGTGTTGGTTATTCTGGGTCTTTTGCGTCTTCATATCAACTTTAGAAGTAATTTATCAATAACCACAGACTAACTTCCTGGGATTTCAATTGGATTAAGTTGAATTTGTCGATCAAGTTTGGAATAACTGATGTCTTGAAAATAATGAGACTTCCTAATTATGAACATGAAATATCTCACCATTTACTTAGTTATTTTATTTCATCCATCAGAATTTTGTACTTTTATTCATATAGATCTTGTGAATATTTTTTAAGAATTATACCTCAGTATTCAATATTTTTGTGGTGCTAATGTAAATGGTATTGCACATTTAATTTCAAATTCCACTTGTTCATTGCTGGTATGTAGGTTGTATATCAACCTTGCATCCTACAATTTTGGTATAATCACTTCTTACTTCCAAGAGTTCTTTTTTCAATTCTTTTGGATTCTCTACAAAGATGATTACATTCTTTGTGAGAAAAGATTGTTTTATATTTTCCTTCCCAATTTGTATACCTTCTATTTCTTTCTCCTGTCTTTTTTTCCCCCATTTAGTTGGGGCTTCTAGTATGCTGTAGAAAAGAGTGGTGAGAGGGGGCATTCTTGAAAAATATGGTGTTAGCTCTAGGTTTTTGGTAGATATTGTTTAGCCACTCATTTATTGATGGGCACTCCCATTGCTTCCATAGCTTGCCTATTGCTAATGATGCAACAATGAACATTGGGGTACATATATACTTTTTTTTAATTTTTTTATTTTTTTTATTAATTTATTTTTGTTACAGATGTTTCTCCTTTTTCCCCCATTGACACCCTCCTTCCCATCCCCCTACTCTGTCCCCAGCTTTGTTGTCCATGTTCATCACTTATGCATACATGTCCATAAGTTCTGTGGTTTATCTCTTCCCTCCCCCCCACCCCCTCTTCTGAGGGGTGCCAGTTTACACCCTACTTCCACATCTCTGGGTCTACCCTGTTCCTCAGACTGTTATGTTCATTATATTCCACAAATAAGTGAGATCATGTGATATTTGTCTTTCTCTGCTTGGCTTGTTTAGCTTAGGGTAATACTCTCGAGGTCCCTCCATGTCGTCTCAAAGGGTAAGAGATCTTTCTTTCTTATAGCTGCACAGTACTCCATTGTGTATATGTACCACAGCTTTTTTATCCATTCATCCACTGATGGACACTTGGGCTGTTTCCAGATCTTAGCTATTGTAAATAGTGCTGCTATGAACATGGGGGTACATGTATTTTTGCTGATTGGTGTTTCAGGCTTCTTAGGGTATATTCCTAGAAGTGGGATCACTGGGTCAAATGGCAATTCAATTTTCAATTTTTTGAGGTAACACCATAGTGTTTTCCACAGTGGCTGCACCAGTCTGCATTCCCACCAGCAATGTACTAGAGTCCCCTTTTCTCCACACCCTCGCCAACACATGTTGTTTGATGATTTGTTGATGGCGGCCATTCTGACAGGTGTGAGGAGATACCTCATTGTTGTTTTAATTTGCATCTCTCTGATGATTAGTGATGTTGAGCATTTCTTCATATGTCTCTTAGCCATTTGTATGTCCTGTTTGGAGAGGTGTCTATTTAGTTCCTCTGCCCATTTTTTAATTGGGTTCTTTGTCTTCCTTTTGTTGAGTTGTATGAGCACTCTGTATATTTGGGAAATTAACCCTTATCTGATGTATCATTGGCAATTATGCTCTCCCATAGAGTGGGTTCCCTATCTGTTTTGATGGTTGTTTGTTTTGCTGTGCAGAAGCTTTTGACTTTGATGTAGTCCCATGTGTTCATTTTTCCCTTTGTTTCTGTTGCCTTAGGTGATGTATCAGTGAAGTTTCTGCTGCGTATGATGTCCGAAATTTTGTTGCCTACATTTTCTTCTAGGATTTTTATGGATTCACGAGTCACATTTAAGTCTTTTATCCATTTTGAGTTTATTCTTGTGTATGGTGTAAGTTGATGGTCTAGTTTCATTTTTTTGCATGTAGCTGTCCAATTTTCCCAACACCATTTATTAAAGAGGCTGTCTTTACTGCATTGTATGCTCTTGCCACCTTTGTCAAATATTAATTGAGCATAATGTCTTGGGTCAATTTCCGGATTCTCTGTTCTGTTCCACTGGTCTATATGCCTGTTCTTGAGCCAGTACCAGGCTGTTTTGATTACAGTAGCTTTGTAGTATAAGCTGATATCTGGTATTGTGATCCCACCTACTTTGTCCTTCTTTTTCAAGATTGCTGTGGCTATTCGGGGTCTTTTTTGGTTCCATATGAACTTTTGAAATATTTGTTCTAGTTCTGTGAAATATGTCACTGGTAT
Organism: Tadarida brasiliensis; assembly: GCA_030848825.1. Taxonomy (NCBI): domain Eukaryota; kingdom Metazoa; phylum Chordata; class Mammalia; order Chiroptera; family Molossidae; genus Tadarida; species Tadarida brasiliensis. The sequence goes on from CM061280.1 coordinate 54,149,187, forward strand.
TTTGATGAGGATTGCATTGAATCTATAGATTGCTTTGGGTAATATGGACATTTTAATGATGTTAATTCTTCCAATCCATGAACAAGGTATGTGCTTCCACTTTTTTATATCTTCCTCTATTTCTTTTTTCAATGTCCTGTAGTTTTCTGCAAATAGGTCCTTTACTTCTTTGGTTAAGTTTATTCCTAGGTATCTTATTTTTTTTGCCGCGATGGTAAATGGAATTGTTTTTTTAGTTTCTCTTTCCGTGAGTTCATCATTGGTGTATAAGAATGCTGCTGATTTCTTGACATTAATTTTGTATCCTGCTACTTTGCCAAATTCATTTATTAAGTCTAGTAGATTTTTGATGGAGTCTTTAGGGTTTTCTATATATAATATCATATCGTCTGCGAATAATGACAGTTTCACTTCCTCCTTTCCAATTTGGATTCCTTTTATTTTTTCTTCACGTCTGATTGCTGTGGCTAAGACTTCCAGTACTATGTTAAATAAGAGTGCTGAAAGTGGGCATCCCTGTCTTGTTCCTGTTCTTAAGGGAAATGATTTTAGTTTTTGCCCATTGAATATGATGTTGACTGTAGGTCTTTCATATATGGCCTTTATTATATCAAGATATGATCCCTCTACTCCCAAATTGCTGAGCATTTGTATCAGAAATGGGTGCTGGATTTTGTCGAATGCTTTTTCAGCATCTATTGATATGATCATGTGGTTTTTATCTTTCATTTTGTTTATGAGGTGTATCACATTTATTGATTTGCGAATGTTGAACCAGCCTTGCATCCCTGGGATGAATCCCACTTGGTCATGGTGAATAATTTTTTTGATGTATTGCTGGATCCGATTTGCTGGTATTTTGTTTAGGATTTTGTCATCTACGTTCATCAGGGATATTGGCCTGTAGTTTTCTTTCTTTGTAGTGTCTTTTTCTGGTTTTGGAATTAGGATTATGCTGGCCTCATAAAACGAGTTTGGAAGTCTTCCTTCTTCTTGAATTTTTTGAAATAGTTTGAGGAGCATGGGTGTTAGTTCTTCTTTGAATGTTCGGTAAAACTCCCCCGTGAAGCCATCCGGTCCTGGGCTTTTGTTTGCTGGGAGAGTCTTGATTACATCTTCAATTTCCTTAGCTGTTATTGGTCTGTTCAAGTTTTCTATCTCTTCCCGGTCCAGTTTTGGGAGACTATGTGTTTCTAGAAATTTGTCCATTTCACTTAGATTGTCGAATTTGTTGCCATATAAATGTTCATAGTATTTGCTAATGATCCTTTGTATTTCTGTTGTGTCAGTTGTTACTTCCCCTCTTTCATTTCTGATTTTGTGTATTTGGGTTCTCTCTCTTTGTTGCTTGGTGAGTCTAGCTAAGGGTCCATCAATCTTGTTTATCTTTTCAAAAAACCAGCTCTTTGTTTCATTGATCCTTTGAATTGTTTCTCTGGTCTTTATGTCATTTATTTCTGATCTGATCTTTACTATTTCCTTCCTTCTACTTGCTCTGGAGTTTTCTTTTTGTTTGCTTTCTAGTTCTTTAAGTTGTGAGGTTAGATAGTCTATTAGAAATTTTTGTTGTTTCTTGAGGTAGGCCTGTAGTGCTATGAACTTCCCTCTCAGAACAGCTTTCACTGCATGCCATACATTTTGTGTTGTTGTGTGTTCATTTTCATTTGTTTCCAGGAAGTTTTTAATTTCTTCCTTGATCTCCTCGGTAACCCATTCATTGTTTAATAACATGCTATTTAGCCTCCATGTATTCAAATGTCTTTGCATGTTCTTGTTGCAATTGATTTCTAGTTTCATGCCATTGTGATCTGAGAAGATGCTTGATATGATTTCAATCTTCTTGAACTTGTAGAGACTTCGTTTGTGTCCTAACATGTGGTCTATCTTTGAGAATGTCCCATGTGCACTTGAGAAGAATGTGAATTCTATAGTTTTGGGGTGTAATTCTCTGTAAATATCTATTAAATCCATTTGTTCTAGTGCTTCGTTTAGAGTCTCTGTTTCTTTGTTAATTTTGTGTCTAGAGGATCTATCCAGTGATGTCAGCGGGGTGTTGAAGTCCCCTGCTATGATTGTATTGCTATTGATTTCTCCTTTGAAGTCCTCCAGAAGATTTTTGATATATTTTGGTGCTCCTATATTGGGTGCATATATGTTTACCAAGGTTATATCTTCCTGTTGGATAGATCCTTTCAATATTATGTAGTGACCTTCTTTGTCTCTAGTTATGGCTTTCGTTTTGAAGTCTATTTTATCAGATATGAGTATTGCTACCCCAGCTTTTTTTTCTTTCCATTTGCTTGGAAGATTTTTTTCCATCCCTTCACTTTCAGTCTATGTGAGTCTTTTGTTGTGAGGTGGGTCTCTTGTAAACAACATATATATGGGTTATGCTTTCTTATCCAATCCGCTACTCTGTGTCTTTTTATCGGAGCATTTAATCCATTTACATTTAAGGTGAGTATTGATATGTACTTATTTATTGCCATTTTTCTTCAGTGTGGTTCTACTTTCCTTCTTATTTCTTCTAGTAATTACTCAGGTCAGCTGGGGTACATATATTCTTTGAATTGGTGTTTAGGTTTTCTTTAGATATATATCCAGAAGTGAAATCACTGGGTCACAAGGCAGTTCTTTTTTTAATTTTTTGAAGAACCTCCATACTGTATCCATAGTGTCTACAAAAATCCACATTCTCACCAACGGTGCACAAGGGTTCCCTTGTCTCCAGAGCCTCGCAGACACTTGTTTGTTGTTTATTGATGATAGTCATTCTGACAGGCATGAGGTGATATCTCATTGTAGTATTAATTTGAAAATTTCTGATGATTAGTGACGTTGGGCATTTTTTCATATGTCTATTTGCCATCTGTATATTTTCATTAGAGAATTGTCTATTTAGGTCCTTTGCTCCCCCTCTTTTTAAAAATTGAATTGTTTGAATGTCGGAAAAATGGCGGCGGAGTGAATGGAAGCTACACAGACCATCTCCCAGGACCAAACTGGAATTACAACTAAAATAAGGACAAATCGTCGGGAAAAAGCAACAGAAAAGCAGCTTGCGAGGACGATACAACCAGGGACACTGACTCGATCCTGGTGGGATTGCGAGGGCGCGAGAGGGGGGCTGGGAGCCCACGGACAGCAACGGCCTTAGCCGGAGCGGCGCCCGCCATCGGGGTTAAAGCGGCGCCAGCTCCACCACGCGGAGACGGAACAGAGAGCGCAGAAGTCCGCGCCAGCTACACCGCGCGGAGCCGGGGCAGAGAGCACTAAAACCCGCGCCAGCTCCACCGCGCGGAGACGGGGCAGAGAACGCTGAAGTCCGCGCCAGCTACACCGCGCAGGGACGGAGCAGAGAGCTCTAAAACCCGTGCCAGCTCCACCGCGCGGAGACGGGGCAGAGAGCGCTGAAGTCCGCGCCAGCTACACCGCGCAGAGCCTGGCCAGAGCGCTAAAATAGCCGCAGCCACTCACCTGGGCTCCGGCAGAGGGAGGGCGGACTGGACTGGAACTGTGTGGGGACACCTGGGATTTGGAGGGCGCTCAGAGTTTTTGCTGAGTTGCGGCCACCCAGGACCTTGGCCTGGTCGTCTTACTCCATCCCAGGGCTCTGGGGAGAGGTGGCAGCCCCTCCCTCGGAGATCCATTCACACCCTAGAGGGCCATTGAAATGCAAACTGAGGCTCATTAACTACCAGCATCTGCCCTACCCCCTGGAAATCCTCTCACACTGATCACCTGAGGGAGGTTTTCATTCAACTGAAAACCCAAGGCTCTTCAAGCAACCACAACTAATAGCCTCTAGCAAAAAGCTAGAGGATAACTTATCCTTTGCTGGGCTTGCAAATATACCCTGGAAAGTAAGACTCCAGGGTGCTGTTTAACGTGGGTCCTCCCACGCTCATCCAAACCCAGTAGAGGGAGCCACAAACAACAGAACACCAACATCCACAGGAAAATTTGGTAGGCTCCAAAAACCACTGAGATAGCCAAAATGGGGAAACCAAGAAACAGAGCCCAAATGAAAGAACAAGAGACCTCTACCGAAGATGAGATAAATGAAACGGAAGTAAGCAAGTTAACAGAGCTAGAATTCAGAGCCATGATCTTGAGGAAGCTCAACAGCATGAGTAAGGACATCAACACCTTGAGTAAAGACATCCACACCATGAGCAAAGACATAGAAACACTGAAAACCAACCAAGTGGAAATGAAGAAGCAGCAAGAAGAAATGAAGAAGCAGCAAGAAGAAATGAAGAATGACATAGCAGAAATGAAGAACACATTGGAAGGACTAAACAGCAGAGTAAAGGAAGCTGAGGACCGGATCAGTGAATTAGAAGACAGGGTAGAAAAAATCAACCAATCAGAAAACCAAAAGGAAAAAATAATGAAAAAACAGGAAGACAGCTTAAGAGAATTGTGGGACAACTGGAAACGTAATAATATTCGCATCATTGGAGTCCCTGAAGAAGAAGAAAATGAGCAAGGGTTAGAGAATATATTTGAAGAAATAATGACAGAAAACTTCCCTAATTTGGTGAAGAAAGAAGGTATTCAAGTTCAAGAAGCACAGAGAGTCCCAAGTAAGAAGAATCCAAACAGGCCCACACCAAGACACATAGTAATTAAAATGCCAAAAATTAAAAACAAAGAGAGAATCCTCAAGGCAGCAAGAGAAAAGCAACAGGTTACCTACAAAGGAACCCCCATCAGGCTATCAGCTGACTTCTCAACAGAAACACTAAAGGCCAGAAGGGAATGGCATGAAGTAATCAAGGTCATGAAAAACAAGAATCTGAATCCAAGACTACTCTACCCAGCAAGGCTGTCATTCAAAATAGAAGGTCAAATAACGAGCTTCTCAGACAAAAAAAGGCTAAGGGAATACATTAGCACCAAACCAGCACTGCAAGAAATGTTAAAAGGACTGCTATAATTAGTAGAAGAAACAGGAAGGAAAGTAGAACCACACTGAACAAAAATGGCAATAAATAAGTACATATCAATAATCACCTTAAATGTAAATGGATTGAATGCTCCGATAAAAAGACACAGAGTAGCGGATTGGATAAGAAAGCATAACCCATATATATGCTGTTTACAAGAGACCCACCTCACAACAAAAGACTCACATAGACTGAAAGTGAAGGGATGGAAAAAAATCTTCCAAGCAAATGGAAAGGAAAAAAAGCTGGGGTAGCAATACTCATATCTGATAAAATAGATTTCAAAACGAAAGCCATTACTAGAGACAAAGAAGGTCAGTATATAATATTGAAAGGATCTATCCAACAGGAAGATATAACCTTGGTAAACATATACGCACCGAATATAGGAGCACCAAAATATATTAAAAATCTGCTGGAGGACTTCAAAGGAGAAATTGACAGCAATACAATCATAACAGGGGACTTCAACACCCCGCTGACATCACTGGATAGATCCAAGGACACAGAGACTCTAAACGAAGCACTAGACCAAATGGATTTAATAGATATTTACAGAGAATTACACCCCAAAACTATAGAATTCACATTCTTCTCAAGTGCACATGGGACATTCTCAAAGATAGACCACATGTTAGGACACAAACGAAGTCTCTACAAGTTCAAGAAGATTGAAATCATATCAAGCATCTTCTCAGATCACAATGGCATGAAACTAGAAATCAATTGGAAAAAGAACATGCAACGACATTTGAATACATGGAGGCTAAATAGCATGTTATTAAACAATGAATGGGTTACCGAGGAGATCAAGGAAGAAATTAAAAACTTCCTGGAAACCAACGAAAATGAACACACAACAACACAAAATCTATGGGATGCAGCGAAAGCAGTTCTGAGAGGGAAGTTCATAGGACTACAGGCCTAACTCAAGAAACAACAAAAATTTCTAATAGACTATTTAACCTCACAACTTAAAGAACTAGAAAGCAAACAAAAAGAAAACCCCAGAGCAAGTAGAAGGAAGGAAATAGTAAAGATCAGAGCAGAAATAAACGACATAGAGACCAGAGAAACAATTCAAAGGATCAATAAAACAAAGAGCTGGTTTTTTGAAAAGATAAACAAGATTGATGGACCCTTAGCTAGACTCACCAAGAAACAAAGAGAGAGAACCCAAATACACAAAATCAGAAATGAAAGAGGAGAAGTAACAACTGACACCACAGAAATACAAAGGATCATTAGCAAATACTATGAACATTTATATGGCAACAAATTCGACAATCTAAGTGAAATGGACAAATTTCTAGAAACACATAGTCTCCCAAAACTGGACCGGGAAGAGATAGAAAACTTGAACAGACCAATAACAGCTGAGGAAATTGAAGATGTAATCAAGACTCTCCCAGCAAACAAAAGCCCAGGCCCTGATGGCTTCACGGGGGAGTTTTACCGAACATTCAAAGAAGAACTAACACCCATTCTCCTCAAACTATTTCAAAAAATTCAAGAAGAAGGAAGACTTCCAAACTCGTTTTATGAGGCCAGCATAATCCTAATTCCAAAACCCGAAAAAGACACTACAAAGAAAGAAAACTACAGGCCAATATCCCTGATGAATGTAGATGCCAAAATCCTAAACAAAATACTAGCAAATCGGATCCAGCAATACATCAAAAAAATTATTCACCATGACCAAGTGGGATTCATCCCAGGGATGCAAGGCTGGTTCAACATTGGCAAATCAATAAATGTGATATACCACATAAACAAAATGAAAGATAAAAACCACATGATCATATCAATAGACGCTGAAAAAGCATTCGACAAAATCCAGCACCCATTTCTGATAAAAACGCTCAGCAATTTGGGAGTAGAGGGATCATATCTTGATATAATAAAGGCCATATATGAAAGACCTACAGCCAACATCATACTCAATGGGCAAAAAATAAAAACATTTCCCTTAAGAACAGGAACAAGACAGGGATGCCCACTTTCAGCACTCTTATTTAACATAGTACTGGAAGTCTTAGCCACAGCAATCAGACGTGAAGAAAAAAATAAAAGGAATCCAAATTGGAAAGGAAGAAGTGAAACTGTCATTATTCGCAGACGATATGATATTATATATAGAAAACCCTAAAGACTCCATCAAAAATCTACTAGACTTAATAAATGAATTTGGCAAAGTAGCAGGATACAAAATTAACGTCAAGAAATCAATGGCATTCTTATACACCAATGATGAACTCACGGAAAGAGAAACTAAAAAAACAATACCATTTACCATCGCGGCAAAAAAATTAAGATACCTAGGAATAAACTTAACCAAAGAAGTAAAGGACCTATTTGCAGAAAACTACAGGACATTGAAAAAAGAAATAGAGGAAGATATAAAAAAGTGGAAGCACATACCTTGTTCATGGATTGGAAGAATTAACATCATTAAAATGTCCATATTACCCAAAGCAATCTATAGATTCAATGCAATCCCCATCAAAATACCAGTGACATATTTCACAGAACTAGAACAAATATTTCAAAAGTTCATATGGAACCAAAAAAGACCCCGAATAGCCACAGCAATCTTGAAAAAGAAGGACAAAGTAGGTGGGATCACAATACCAGATATCAGCTTATACTACAAAGCCACTGTAATCAAAACAGCCTGGTACTGGCACAAGAACAGGCATATAGACCAGTGGAACAGAACAGAGAATCCGGAAATTGACCCAAGACATTATGCTCAATTAATATTTGACAAAGGTGGCAAGAGCATACAATGGAGTAAAGATAGCCTCTTTAATATATGGTGTTGGGAAAATTGGACAGCTACATGCAAAAAAATGAAACTAGACCATCAACTTACACCACACACAAGAATAAACTCAAAGTGGATAAAAGACTTAAATGTGACTCGTGAATCCATAAAAATCCTAGAAGAAAATGTAGGCAACAAAATTTCGGACATCATACGCAGTAGAATCTTCACTGATACATCACCTAAGGCAACAGAAACAAAGGGAAAAATGAACACATGGGACTACATCAAAGTCAAAAGCTTCTGCACAGCAAAAGAAACAACCATCAAAACAGATAGGGAACCCACTCCATGGGAGAGCATAATTGCCAATGACACATCAGATAAGGGGTTAATTTCCAAAATATACAGAGTGCTCATACAACTCAACAAAAGGAAGACAAAGAACCCAATAAAAAATGGGCAGAGGAACTAAATAGACACCTCTACAAAAAGGACATACAAATGGCTAAGAGACATATGAAGAAATGCTCAACATCATTAATCATCAGAGAGATGCAAATTAAAACAACAATGAGGTATCACCTCACACCTGTCAGAATGGCCGCCATCAACAAATCATCAAACAACAAGTGTTGGCGAGGGTGTGGAGAAAAGGGGACTCTAGTACACTGCTGGTGGGAATGCAGACTGGTGCAGCCACTGTGGATAACACTATGGTGTTACCTCAAAAAGTTAAAAATTGAATTGCCATTTGACCCAGTGATCCCACTTCTAGGAATATACCCTAAGAAGCCTGAAACACCAATCAGCAAAAATACATTTACCCCCATGTTCATAGCAGCACTATTTACAATAGCTAAGATCTGGAAACAGCCCAAGTGTCCATCAGCGGATGAATGGATAAAAAAGCTGTGGTACATATACACAATGGAGTACTGTGCAGCTATAATAAAGAAAGATCTCTTATCCTTTGAGACGACGTGGAGGGACCTCGAGAGTATTATCCTAAGCGAAACAAGCCAAGCAAAGAAAGACAAATATCACATGATCTCACTTATTTGTGGAATATAATGAACATAGCAGTCTGAGGAACAGGGTAGACCCAGAGACGTGGAAGTAGGGTATAAACTGACACCCCTCAGGAGAGGGGGTGGGGGGGAGGGAAGAGATAAACCACAGAACTTATGGACATGTATGCATAAGTGATGGACATGGACAACAAAGCTGGGGTCAGGGTGGGGGGATGGGGAGGAGGGTGTCAATGGGGAAAAAAGGAGAAACCTCTGTAACATAAATAAATTAATAAAAAAAAATAAAAATAAATAAAAATTGAATTGTTTGTTTGTAGGAAGCTGCTGTTCAATGTTTCTCTCTTTTTCCCTCTTCCTTGCTCTCTCTAGAAATAAATAAAAATATTTAAAATGTATATAAAAATTTTATATATTAACCCCTTATTAGATGTATCATTGGCGAATATGTTCTCCCCTTCAGTGGGTTGTGTCTTTATTTTGTTGATGGTTCCTTTTGGTGTTCAAAAACATTTTAGTTTGATGTAGACTCATTTGTTTATGTTTTTACTTCCTCTTTACAAGGAGATATATCAGAAAAAAAATTACTAAGGGAAATGTCTGAGAGTTTACTGACTATATTTTTATGGTTTCACGTCTTACTTAATTGATTTTTGAATGCTGAAACCGTCTAATATATACCTGGGATACATTTTACTTGGTCATGGTATATAATATTTTTACACATGTTTGGATTCAGTTTGCTGATAGTTTGTACAGTATTTATTTGTTTATGAGAAATAATTTTCTATAGTTATTGTTTTTGTTTTCTTGTAATGTTGTTGCCTGGTTTTGATATTAGGGTAATGCTGGTCTTATAAAATGACTTAGGAAGTATTGCCTCTGCTTCTATACTTTGAAATATATTATTATAATTTACTTCTTAAATGTTTGTTAGAATTAACCAATGAAATCCATATGGTTCTGGTTCTTTCTTTTTTGGAATATTATTAATTATTGATTAAATTTAATTAATATATATAGGCTTATTTATATTGTCATTTTCTTCTTGAGTGAGTTTTTAAAAATTGTGTCTTTTAAGAAATTTTTCCATTTCCTGTGGGTTATCAAATATTTGCATATATAGTTGTTTAGTATATTCTTTTATTATCTCTTTCTTGCTGTTATTGATTTCTGCTTTTTTTTTTTTTTTATCCTCATCCGAGGACATTTCTGCATTTATCTTCAGATACAGCAGGAGGGAGAGAGGGGGGAAGAGAGAGAGAGAAACATTGACGTGAGAAAGACACATCAACTGGTTGTCACATATGCGACCCCAGCCAGGGTGGGGACAAACTGCAACTGAGGCACATACCTTTAGTGGGAACTGAATCCAGGACTCTCTGGTCCACAGGCTGATGCTCTAGCCACTGAGCCAAACCAGCCAGGGCTGATTTCTGCTTTTATGTGTGGCTTTGAACAAGTTGCTTTCCTTTTCTTCAATTCAGTTTCTTCATTTATGAGATGAAAATAATAACATTAATCTTTCAGGGCTGTTTTGAGGATTAGAAATAGGGAAGCTGAAATAACTGGAACATATCAATGTATTAGACCTAATTTGTTATATTCTGGGAGCATTTTGTTGTTTCCTTATAGAATATCTTTCTTGTTATTTTTTTCAGGGAATATTTGAGGAACAAAATCTCAGAGGATTAAAATATGTTTCCTTGTGTTGAGACAAGATGTTAGAAATAGATTGTTTCTTATAATTTTAGTTCAAGTTTTTTGACTCTCTGATGTTTTCTAATTTCACCAATTAAGGTTCAAAGACTGATACATCATCAGGATAATATTTTGCACAAGAATTTGGTACTAGTGATATTAGAAAACTGTAGAATCCTTATCAATATGCTATTATTGTATATTCTTGAATTACCTATGGAACATTTTTTTATATTAGTTTATTTTTGTTACAGATGTTTCTCCTTTTTCCCCCATTGACTCCCTCCTCCCCCTCCCTCCCTGCCCTGTCCCCAGTTTTGTTGTCCATGTCCATTGGTTATGCGTACATGCATATAAGTTCTGTGGTTTATCGCTCCCCTCCCACAACCCCTCTTCTGGCAATTGTCAATCTGTACCCTACTTCCACGTCTCTGGGACTACCCTGTTCCTCAGACTGTTATGTTCATTATATTCCAGAAATAAGTGAGACCGTATGATATTTGTCTTTCTCTGCTTGGCTTGTTTTGCTTAGGATAATAGTTTCCAGGTCCTCCCATGTCATCTCAAAGGATAAGAGATCTTTCTTTCTTACAGCTACATAGTACTCCATTGTGTATATGTACCACAGCTTTTTTATCCACTCATCTACTGATGGACACTTGGGCTGTTTCCAGATCTTAGCTATTGTAACTAGCGCTGCTATGAACATGAGGGTACATATATTCTTTCTGATTGGTATTTCAGGCTTCTCAGGGTGTATTCCTAGGAGTCGAATCACTGGGTCAAATGGTAATTCAATTTTTAATTTTTTGAGGTAACACCATAGTGTTTTCCATAGTGGCTGCACCAGTCTGCATTCCCACCAGCAGTGTACTAGAGTCCCCTTTTCTCCACACCCTCGCCAACACTTGTTCTTTGATGCTTTGTTGATGGCGGCCATTCTGACAGATGTGAGGTGATACCTCATTGTTGTTTTAATTTGCACCTCTCTGATGCTTAGTGATGTTGAGCATTTCTTCATATGTCTCTTGGCCATTTGTATGTCCTGTAGGGAAAGGTGTCTATTTAGTTCCTCTGCCCATTTTTTAATTGGGTTCTTTGTCTTCCTTTTGTTGAGTTGTATGAGCACTCTATATATTTTGGAAATTAATCCCGTATCTGATGTATCATTGGCAATTATGCTCCCCCATACAGTGGGTTGCCTTTCCGCTTTGATGGTTGTTTCTTTTGCTGTGCAGAAGCTTTTGAGTTTGATGTAGTCCCATGTGTTCATTTTTTTCCTTTTTTTCTGTTGCCTTAGGTGATATATCAGTGAATATTCTGCTGCATATGATGTCTGAAATTTTGTTGCCTAAATTTTCTTCTGGGATTTTTATGGATTCATGGGTCACATTTAAGTCTTTTATCCATTTTGACTGTATTCTTGTGTATGGTGTAAGTTGATGGTCTAGTTTCATTTTTTTTTGGATGTAGCTGTCCAATTTTCCCAACACCATTTATTAAAGAGGCTGTCTTTACTCCATTGTATGCTCTTGCCACCTTTGTTGAATATTAATTGAGCATAATGTTTTGGGTCAATTTTTGGGTTCTCTGTTCTATTCCATTGATCTATGTGCCTGTTCTTGTGCCAGTACCAGGCTGTTTTAATTACAATAGCTTTGAAGTATAACCTGATATTCGATACTGTGATCCCACCTACTTTGTCCTTCTTTTTCAAGATTGCTGTAGCTATTCGGGGTCTTTTTTGGGTCCATGTGAACTTCTGAAGCATTTGTTCTAGTTCTGTGAAATATGTCATTGGTATTTTGATGGGGATTGCGTTAAATCTACAGATTTCTTTGGTTAGTATGGACATTTTAATGATGTTAATTCTTCCAATCCATGAACAAGGTATGTGTTTCCACTTTTATATATCTTCCTCTATTTCTTTCTTCAATGTCCTGTAGTTTTATGAAAATAGGTCCTTTACTTCTTTGGTTAAGTTTATTCCTAGGTATCTTAATTTTTTTGCCACGATGGTAAATGTGATTGTTTTTTTAGTTTCTCTTTCTGTGAGTTCATCATTGGTGTATAAGAATGCCGTAGATTTCTTGACATTAATTATGTATCCTGCTACTTTGCCAAATTCATTTATTAAGTCTAGTAAATTTTTGATGGAGTCTTTAGGGTTTTCTATGTATAATATCATGTCATCTGCTAATAATGACATTTTCAATTCCTCCTTTCCAATTTGGATCCCTTTTATTTTTTCTTCATGTCTGATTGCTGTGACTAAGACTTCCAGTACTATGTTAAATAAGAGTGGTGAAAGTGGGCATCCTTGTCTTGTTCCTGTTCTTAAGGGAAATGCTTTTAGTTTTTGTCCATTGAGTATGATGTTGGCTGTAGGTCTTTCATATATGGCCTTTATTACGTTGAGACATGATCCCTCTATTTCCAAATTGCTGAGCATTTTTATCAGAAATGGGTGCTGGATTTTGTCAAATGCTTTTTCAGCATCTATTGATATGATCATATGATTTTTATCTTTCATTTTGTTTATATGGTGTATCACATTTATTGATTTGTGAATATTGTACCAGCCTTGCATTCCTGGGATGAATCCCACTTGGTCATGGTGAATAATTTTTTTTGCTGTATTGCTGGATCCGATTTGCTAGTATTTTGTTAAGGATTTTGGCATCTATGTTCATCAGGGATATTGGCCTGTAGTTTTCTTTCTTTGTAGTGTCTTTTTCTGGTTTTGGAATTAGAATTATGCTGGCCTCATAAAACGAGTTTGGAAGTCTTCCTTCTTGAACTTTTTGAAATAGTTTGAGGAGAATGGATGTTAGTTCTTCTTTGAATGTTTGGTAAAACTCCCCCATGAAGCCGTCTGGGCCTAGGCTTTTGTTTGCTGGGAGGGTCTTGATTACATCTTCAATTTCCTTCGCTGTTATTGGCCTCTTCAAGTTTTCTATCTCTTCCCGGTTCAGTTTTGGGAGTCTATGGGTTTCTAGAAATGTGTCCATTTCGCTTAGATTGTCGAATTTGTTGCCATATAAATGTTCATAGTATTTGTTAACAATCCTTTGTATTTCTGTGGTGTCAGTTGTTACTTCTCCTCTTTCATTTCTGATTTTATGTATTTGGGTTCTCTCTTTGTTTCTTGGTGAATCTAGCTAAGGGTCCATCAATCTTGTTTATCTTTTCAAAAAACCAGCTTTTTGTTTCATTGATCCTTTGAATTGTTTTTTTGGTCTCCATGTTGTTTATTTCTGCTCTGATCTTTACTATTTCCTTCCTTCTACTTGCTCTGGGGTTTTCTTTTCGTTTGCTTTCTAGTTCTTTAAGATGTGAGGTTAGGTAGTGAATTAGAAATTTTTCGTGTTTCTTGAGGTGGGCCTGTAGCGTTATAAACTTCCCTCTCAGAACTGCTTTTGCTGCATCCCATACATTTTGTGTTGTTGTGTGTTCATTTTCATTGGTTTCCAGGAAGTTTTTAATTTCTTCCTTGATCTCCATGGTAACCCGTTCATTGTTCAATAACATGCTCTTTAGCCTCCATATGTTCAAATGACTTTGCATGTTCTTGTTGCAATTGATTTCTAGTTTCATGCCATTGTGATCTGCGAAGATGCTTGATATGATTTCAATCTTCTTGAACTTGTAGAGACTTCGTTTGTGTCCTAACATGTGGTCTATCTTTGAGAATGTCCCATGTGCACTTGAGAAGAATGTGAATTCTTCAGTTTTGGGGTGTAATTCTCTGTAGATATCTATTAAAACCATTTGATCTAGTGCTTCATCTAGAATTTCTGTTTCTTTGTTATTTTTTGGTCTAGAGGATCTATCCAGTGATGTCAGTGGGGTGTTGAAGTCCCCTGCTATGATTGTATTGCTATTGATTTCGCCTTTGAAGTCTTCCAGAACATTTTTAATATATTTTGGTGCTCCTATATTGGGTTCCTATATGTTTACCAAGGTTATATCTTCCTGTTGGATAGACCCTTTAAATATTATGCAGTGGCTTTCTTTGTGTCTAGTTATGGCCTTCATTGTGAAATCTAATTTATCAGATATGAGTATTGCTACCACAGCTTTTTTTTCCTTTCCGTTTGCTTGAAAGATTTTTTTCCATCCCTTTACTTTCAACCTATGTGAGTCTTTTGTTGTGAGGTGGGTCTCTTGTAAACAACATATATATGGGTCATGCTTTCTTATCCAATCTGCTACTCTGTGTATTTTTATCGGAGCATTCAATCCATTTACATTTAAGGTGATTATTGATATGTACTTATTTATTGCCATTTTTGTTCAGTGTGGTTATATTTCTTCCTATTTCTTCTCCTAATTACAGCAGTCCTTTTAACATTTCTTGCAGTGCTGGTTTGGTGCTAATATATTCCTTTAGCCATTTTTTGTCTGGGAAACACTTTATTTGACCTTCTATTTTGAATGATAGCCTTGCTGGATAGAATAGTCTTGGATTCATATCCTTGTTTTTCTTGACTTATATTACTTCATTTCATTCCCTTCTGGCCTGTAGTGTTTCTGTTCAGAAGTCAGCTGATAGTCTTTATGGGGTTCCTTTGTAGGTAACCTGTTGCTTATCTCTTGCTGCCTTTAGGATTCTTTCTTTGTCTTTAATTTTTGGCATTTTCATTATTCTGTGTCTTGGTGTGGGCCTGTTTGTGGTCTTCTTACTTGGGGCTCTCTGTGCTTCTTGAACTTGAATGCCTTCTTCCTTCACCAAGTTAGGAAAGTTTTCTGTCACTATTTCTTCAAATATATTCTCTAACCCTTGCTCATTTTCTTCTTCTTTGGGGACTCCTATGATGCGAATATTATTACGTTTCCAGTTGTGCCAAAGTTCTCTTAAGTTATCTTCCTGTTTTTTAATTGTTTTTTTCCTTTTGGTTTTCTGATTGATTGATTTTTTCTACTCTGTCTTCTAAATTCACTGATCTGGTCCTCCGCTTCCTCTACTCTGCTGGTTATTCCTTCCAATGTGTTCTTTATTTCTGCTATGTCATTGTTCATTTCCACTTGGTTGTTTTTCAGAGTTTCTGTATCTTTACTCATGGTGTTGATGTCCTTACTCATGCTGTTTAGTTTCTTCAAGATCATGGCTCTGAACTCTACCTCTGATAATATGCTTAACTGCATTTCATTTATCTCATCTTCAGTAGAATTCTCTTTTTCTTTCATTTGGGATTTGTTTCTTTGTTTCACCATTTTGGCTATCTCAGTTGGTTTTGGAGCCTGCCAAATTTTCCTTGTGGGTGTTGTTGTTCTGCTATTTGTGGCTCCCTCTACGGTGTTTGAATGAGTGTGGAGGGCCCTCCTTAAACACCACTGTCAAGCCTCACTTTCCTGGGTAGATTTGCAAGCTCAGTAAAGGTTCAGTTATCCTCTAGCTTTTTGCCTGGAGGCTGTTAGCCTCAGTTACTTAAAAAGCCTTAGGTTCTCAGTTGAATGAGAAACTCCCTCAGGTGTTTATAGTGTAAGAGGATTTCCCGAAGGTGGGGCCGATGCTGGTTGTTAATGAGCCTCAATTTGCATTTCTTTGCTCACCTGATTTGTGTTGAATCTCTGAGGGAGGGGCTGCCAGAGCTCCGGGAAGGAGCAAGTTGGCCACAGTTCTGTGTGACCAGGAAGGAGCAAGCTGGCCACTGTCCTTTGTGGCCGCGACTCAGCACACACTGTGAGCACCCTCCAAATCCCGGGTGTCACCACAGAGTTCCAGTCCCGTCCGTCCTCCCTCTGCCGGAGCCCCAGGTGAGTGGCTATAGCTATTTAGTGCTCTGTCCCGGCCCTCTGCACTGTGGAGCAGCTTGGGATCTTAACCACGAGGGTGGGCATGCTGCTCATAGCTAAGGCCACTGCTGTCCGTGGGCTCCCAGCCCGCCACCCTCTCGTGCCTCCGCAGATCCTACCAGGCTCATTCAGTGTCCCTGGTTTTATGGTCCTCTCCTGCTGCTTTTCTGTTGCTTTTTTCTGACAATTTGTCTTTATTTTAGTTGTAAGTTCCGTTTGGTCCTGGGAGAACATCTGTGTAGCTTCCATTCACTCCGCTGCCATATTCTCCCCTATGGAACATATTTATAAATATTGAATTTAGTAGAGATTATTGATTGTTTAATAAAATACATTTTTTATAAATGTCAATAGCAGAACTCACTTTTTCCATTTACTTTAAAAATGTTTACTCTTCATTATTATTTTATACATAATTTATGCCAATTCTGAGTATTTGGAAAAGAAAAAACAGAAAAAGAGCAAAGAATAAAAAATGTATAATGCCTCAAGAGGAGGGATACACCAAAAATATTTTGTACTGTGTAACAGTAAAGATATGCTAGATTATCTTGCAATAACAGATAATCTACAAACATAAGTGGCTCAAAACAACAATGTTCATTTCTTGCTCATGCTAAATGTATAACAGAGATTGGAAGGGGGCCTATGCCTAGGCAATTCACTTAGGGAAGAGCCTCCATTATTTTATAGGATACTAAATTCTCCACATGAGACTTCAAAGTTTTTAATACAGGAAAAATAAGCTTGGAAAATCAAGCAAATACTACTAAATTTTTCTGTCTAGAAATAGCAAATATAATTACTGTTCATTCCACTGGCCAGATCACTTTATATGATCAAGTTTAATTTGAAAGGGACAGGGTGGTGTACTTTCTCTTTGTGCCTAGAAAGAGAAAAATATGAAAAATATTGATGGTTACTTACAATGTCTAAAACAGGCTATATATTTCCAGTTTTGTTTGTTATGTAATTGATTGAGTATTCATTTATGCAACTGATGTCTTACTGTAAGAGTTGATTTCTGCCAAATTTTACTTGAGACATGGTAAACATTTTTCCATATCATTAAATAGTTTTAACTTTATTTTTGTGTTATAGTTCATTGTTGTACCAAAACCTATTTTTAAAATTAAAAACCGTGATATTTAATATGTTTAAACTTTATGTATTTTATATAATACCATCACAAAAAGCCTTGTTTATAAATATTTATCTGCATTTTTTTCATGTAAATTCTAAAATGCATGATGAATTAATTCAAAGGATATGTGTATTAGAAAATCCATTGAGGATATCATTTAATTCTAACTGTGCCTTCTCTACCTTTACAAAGCATCTTCTGTACTATAGCAGAAATCCAAGAAATTATTTTAATATCTATTATTTTATTACTTTTATTAATTTTTCATAGAAATATGTGAACACTTTTATGTATAATCCTATTGATTATGCTATATTTACTGCCTACTGAAAATAGAAACTATAAACCAAAATTTTACAATAAGGATCTTTTCAGTGAGTTCCACACCAAGAAAGCTCCCTAATTAAGGAAATTAAAAATGTAAACTTCTCTTCTGTACAGTTTTTATGAAGAGCTTGTAATACTTTGCATATTTTGAATTAAATATTAATTCATCTTTCTTTATATGTACCTACTCCATGCCTCTATAAGTATAGGTAATTTGACAAACAATAGCAAAAGTATTAAATTAGGATTTTGTATGAAAGCAACACATTGGAAATGAAATAGTGAGCATATGGCATTTATTTTTTGCTTGTGATGCCAGTTTATGGCAATATATTTTTATTTATAGTTAGTCTGGGGGATATAAACTATTAAAAACATAATAGTCCTGTTTGGCATTTTCAAAAGTTGACATTTGACCAAATGTTGGGACTAAATTTAATAAATTGTGTAAAAAAAATTAAAATCTGAAGCTGTGAAACTCCTGAAATGTGTTTTAGATTCCCTGTTTCATACCTAGGCATAACACACTTAAATGTAGTAAATTATAACATTCAAACTGAACAATTCTGATTCAAAATTTCAAATATTAAAATATAGAAATGAAGTGATATTTTAGAAGTGAATCATTGATGCATAAATTAAGAAATGTGTAACTATGTTAAGTTCCTTCTAAATATGGCACTAGAATTTCTAAGTCATTTTACATAACTGTGTATGGAGAGGTAGTAATCTAAACATATATAGAATGTTGTGTGGTGCCAATTTATATACATCAACATATTTTGGGATGGAAATTTCTATGTACAATGAATAGTTGACACACTGATCCTTTGTAGAACATGAGTAAACTAGGGAGAGTTGGGTACTGTTGCTATGTATTTCACTGGTTCTTATCACAACTATTAAAGCTATCAAATTGTTTTTAAAGGCCAAGTACTACCCTATTGAGGTTTGCATAGTATGTGTATTTTATTTGTCACAGTTGATAGTTCAAGTAACTCAGATAATTTTGGACACACACAAAAGTGAAAAGAGCTTGAATTGATTTGGTTAATTTGAAGTTATATTTTAAATTCAATTTATGTATTAATGTATTCATTAAATCAGTTAAATATATTTTGGTACTTACTATGCAACAGAAACTGTTAGAGGTGCTAGTGTCAGTAAAGTCATTGCTGTTACTGGTATCTAGTAAGGGAACATGTAATAAACAAATTATATATATATACACACACACACACACACACACACACATACATACATTCTATGTAAAGTGGAAATAAACTTATGAAGAAGACTACAGTAAGATAAGGGAATAGAAAAATAGCCTGTGTTTGTAGTGAGGGGGAGTTCTATTTTCTATAGTGTGGTCATGGAAGACTGCTCTAATATACAGCCAACTGATCTTTGATAAAAAAAAAACAAAAAAAAAACAAAGGCAACTCAACAGAGAAAGAGAAGCATTTTCAACAACAAATGGTGCTAGGCATCCATATGAAAAAAAGTAGAGACTGACTTGCACAATTCTTAAAAACTAAATCAAAATGGATCATAGTTCTGAATGTAAAATACTAAGCCATAAAACTTTAGAGATAACATGAGAATTCTAAGTTACCTTGTGTTTGGCATTAAGTGTTTATAGATAGAGCACCCAAAACATGATTCATGTAAAATAAAATTGGTAATGTAGACTTTATCAAAAATGTCTGCTGTACTGAAATCACTGCTAAGAGAACAGAAAGAGAAGCCACATAGTGGCAGAAAATATTTGCAAATATTTGCTGAAAGAACAATATGACAATATGTAAATTATATAAATAAATCTTACAACATAAGAGTAAGAAAATAATCCAGTTAAAAAGGGCAAAAGAGCTGAAAAAACATATTTCCAAAGAGTACATACAAATGCCAATAAGCATTGGAAAAGATCACCATTTTCATATGCCATTAAGGAATTTCAAATTAATACAAACCTGTTAGAATTACCAAAATCCAAGCACTGCTAGCAAGGATGCGGAGCACCAGGAAAAAAAACAAAAAGCAAAACTGTATAGCGACTAATGGAAGACAATTTGACATTTTTCTTACAAAGTTAAACATACCTTTACCATACTATCCCGCAATTTTGTTTCCAGATTTTTTTTGTTTTTTGATTTTTTCCCCCAAATGAGTTGAAAATATATGTCCACACAAAATCTTGCACACAAATGTTTATAAAAAGCTTTATATTTGTCAAAAACTGAAGGAACTAGGATATTCTCCACACAGTGAATGCATAAACAAACTGGTATTTCCATACAATAGAATATTATTCAGTGATACAAATAAATGAGCTATCTAGACTTGAAAGACATGAAGGAAACTTAAACACATCATGCTAAAAGAAAAGTGAATTTGAAAAGAGTAAAAGCTGTATAATTCCAAGCATATGAAATTTTGTAAAATGCAAAACTGTATAGACAATAAAAATATCAGTGTTTGCCAGATATTTGGAGGTGTTGGAGGATGTATAGATGGAGCACAGGAATTTTTTAGGACAGTGAAACTGTTCATTATGATGCAATAATGGTGACCTTATCATAGTATGTATTTGTCAAAACACATAGAACTGTGCAACTCAGAGTGATCCCTAATGCAAATATTAAACTTAGTGAATAATAATGTATCAATATTGGTTCATCAGTTGTAACAGATATATCACAGTAATGCAAGATGTTAATAATATGGAAAACTGGGTGTGGTGATGCTGAGGAGTCATGTGGGTACTCCCTCTGCTTTCTTCTCAGTTTTTATGTAAGCCTAATACTGCTCTAAAAATAAAGTATATTCTTTCTTTTTTAAGCTCTTATTGAGCTATGAATAGAAATAAAGAACCTTAATCTAATATAGGGTATCAAAAAACCTGCAACAAATACAATATTTAATGATAAAATATTAAAAGCTTTAACCCTGAGATCAGGAATAAAATAAAGGTATTAACTAACACTAGTGTTAGTCAACATTTTTCTAAAAGTAAAGAAAAATAAGGGCAGGAAAAAAATAAAACTAGCAGGGTTTTTTTAATTAATTACTTTATATTTGTTACAGATGTTTCTCATTTTCCCCCCACACACCCTCCTCAGACTCCCCCCAGTCTTTGATGTCTATGTCCATAGGTTAAGCATACATGTATATAAGTTTTTTTTTTATCTAATACCTCCCCACTGCACTCCTCCTCTGAGGTGTGTCAATCTGAACCATACTCCTTTCTATGTCTCTTGGTCTATTTTGTTCATCAGCTTATTTTGTTCATTATATTCCACAAATAAGTGAGATCATGTGATATTTGTCTTTCTCTGATTGGTTTATATAGCTTAGCATAGTACTCTCCAGGTCCCTCCATGTCGTCTCAAAGGATAAGATCTTTTTTTCTTCTAGCTGCATAGTGTTCCATTCTGTATATGTACCACCGCTTTTTTTTTTTTTTTGCACTTATCTTCAGATAGAGTGAGAGGGAGAGGGGGGAAGAGAGAGAGAGAGAAACATCAATGTGAAAGAGACACATCGACTGGTCACCACCCACATGACCCTAACTGGGGCCAGGGACAAACTGCAACCAAGGTACATGCCCTTAGAGGGAACCAAACCCGGGACACTCTGGTCCACGGGCCGACACTCTAACTGCTGAGCCAAATTGGCCAGGGCATTTTTTTTTATTAATTTATTTTTGTTACAGATGTTTCTCCTTTTTCCCCCCATTGACACCTTCCTCCCCACCCCACCCCCGCCCATCTCCAGCTTTGTTGCCTAGGTCCATCGGTTATGCATACATGCATATAAGTTCTGTGGTTTATCCCTTCCCTCCCCCCACACCCTTCTGAGGATTGTCAGACTGTACCCTACTTCTATGACTCTGGGTCTATTTTGTTCATCAGTTTGTTTAGTTCATTATATTCCAGAAATAAGTGAGATCATGTAATATTTGTCTTTCTCTGCTTGGCTTGTTTCGCTTAAGATAATACTTTCCAGGTCCCTCCATGTCGTCTCAAAGGATAAGAGATCTTTCTTTCTTACAGCTGCATAGTACTCCATTGTGTATATGTACCACAGCTTTTTAATCCACTCGTCTACTGATGGACACTTGGGCTGTTTCCAGATCTTAGCTATCGTAAATAGCACTGCTATGAACATAGGGGTGCATATATTCTGATTGGTGTTTCAGGCTTCTTAGGGTATATTCCTAGAAGTGGGATCACTGGGTCAAATGGCAGTTCAATTTTTAACTTTTTGAGGTAACACCATAGTGTTTTCCAAAGTATCTGCACCAGACTACATTCCCACCAGCAGTTTACTAGGGTCTCCTTTTCTCCACACCCTCGCGAGCACTTGTTTGATGATTTGTTGATTGCAGTCATTCTGGCAGGTGTGAGGAGATACCTCATAGTTGTTTTAATTTGCATCTCTCTAAAGATTACTGATGTTGAGAATTTTTTCCTATGTCTCTTGGCCTTTTGTATGTCCTGTTTGGAGAAGTGTCTATTTAGGTCCTCTGCCCATTTTTAATTGGGTTATTTGCCTTCCTTTTGTTGAGTTGTATGAGTATTCTATATATTTTAGAAATTAAACCCTTATCTGATATATCCTTGGCAACTGTGCTCTCCCATATAATGGGTTCCCTTTCCATTTTGATGCTTGTTTCTTTTCCGCTGCAGAAGCTATTTAGTTTAATGTAGTCCCATGTATTAATTTTTTTCCTTTGTTTCTCTTGCCTTAGACATTGGACCAGTGAAAATTCTGCTGAGTGTGATGTCTGAAACTTTTTTACCTACATTTTCTTGTAAGATTTTTATGGATTCACGAATCACATTTAAGTCTTTTATCTATTTTGAGTTTATTCTTGTGTATAGTGTAAGTTAGTGGTCTAGTTTTATTTTTTTTACATGTAGCTGTCCAATTTTTCCAATACCATTTGTCAAAGAGTCTGTCTTTACTCCATTGTATGCTCTTGCCAACTTTGTCAAATATTAATTGAACATAATGTCTTGAGTCTATTTCCAGGTTCTCTGTTCTGTTCCATTGATTTATATGCCTGTTCTTGTGTCAGTACCAAGCTGTTTTCATTACAATGGCTTTGTAGTATAACCTGATATCCAGTAATGTAATCCTTCCTACTTTGTTCTTCTTTATCAAGATTGCTGTGGCCATTTGGGGTCTTTTTTGGTTCTATATGAACTTTTGAATTATTTGTTTTAGTCCTGTGAAATATATCGTTGGTTTTTAAATTGGGATTGTATTGAATCTGAAGATTGCTTTGGGTAGTATGGACATTTTAATGATGTTAATTCTTTCAATCCACGAACAAGGTATATGCTTCTACTTTTTTTATATCTTCCTCTATTTATTTTTTTTCAATGCCCTGTAGTTTTCTGCAAATAAGTGCTTTACTTCTTTGGTTAAGTTTATTTCTAGGTATCTTAATTTTTTCACCATAATGGTAAATGGGATTTTTTTTTAATTTCTCTTTCTGTGAGTTCATTATTGGTGTATAAGAATATCATCAGTTTCTTGATGTTAATTGTGTATCATGTTACTTTGCCAAATTCATTTATTAAATCTAGTGGATTTTTAAGGAGATTTCAGGGTTTTCTATGTACAATATCATGTCATTTGCAAAAAATGACAGTTTCACTTCCTCTTTTTCAATTTGGATCTCTTTTATTTTTTCTTCATATCTAATTGCTATATACTAAGACTTCCAGTATTATGTCAAATAAGAGTGGCAAAAGTGGGAATCCCTGTCTTGTTCCTGTTCTTAAGGGAACTGCTTTTAGTTGTTGCCCATTGAATATGATGTTGGCTGTAGGTTTTTCACATATGGTCTTTATTATGTGTAGCGTTTATATCAGAATGTGTGCTGGATATTATTGAATGCTTTTTCAACATCTATTGATATGATTATGTGGCTCTTATCTTTCATTTTGTTTATATGTGATTTGCAAATATTGTACCACCCTTGCATCCCTGGGATGAATCCCACTTGGTTATGGTGAATAAATTTTTTAATGTATTGCTTGATTCGACTTAAAATAATTAAAGATTTTAGCATCTATACTCATCAGGGATATTGGCCTGTAGTTTTCTTTCTTTGTAGTTTCTATATCTGGTTTTGGAATTAGAATTATGCTTGCCTCATAAAACAAGTTTGGAAATCTTCCTTCTTCTTGAATTCTTTGGAATAGTTAGAAGAGAATGGGTGTTAGTTCGATGAACTCCCCTGTGAAGCCTTCCAGTCCCCGTCTTTTGTTTGCTGGGACAATCTTGATTACATCTTCAATTTCCTTAGTTGTTATTGGTCTGTTCAAGTTTTCCATCTCTTCCCAGTTCAGTTTGGAAGACTGTTTTTCTAGAAATTTGTCCCTTTTGCCTAGATTGTCCAATTTGTTGCCATATAATTGTTTTTAGTATTTGTTAACGATCCTTTGTATTTCTGTGGTGTCAGTTGTTACTTCTCCTCTTTTGTTTCTGATTTTGTGTATTTGAGTCCTCTCTCTTTGTTTTTTGGTAAGTCTAGCTAAGGGTACTTCAATCTTGTTTATCTTTTCAAAGAACCAGCTCTTTGTTTCATTGATGTTTTGAATTTTTTTAGTCTCTATGTCATTTATTGCTGCTCTGATCTTTACTATTTCTTTCCTTCTACTTGCTCTGGGTTTTCTATTTGTTTGCTTTCTAGTTCTTTAAGTTGTGAGGTTAGACAGTCAATTAGAAATGTTTCTTTTTTCTTAAGGTAGGCCTGTAGTGCTACGAACTTCTCTCTCAGGTCTGTTTTCGCTGTGTCCCATAGATTTTGTGTTGTGTGTTCATTTTCATAGGTTTCCAGGAAGTATTTAATTTCTTGCCCAGCTGTTGTGGCTCAGTGGTTGAGCGTCAACCCATGCACCAAGAGGTCACCAGTTTGATTCCCAGTCAAGGGACATGCCCAGGTGGTAGGCCTGATCCCCAATAGGGGGCATGCAGGAGGCGGCCAATTGATGTTCTCTCTCATCGATGTTTCTCTCTCTCTCTTCCTCTCCCTTCCTGTCTCTCTACAAGTCAATAAATAAAAAAATAATAACTTTTTCCTTGATCTCCTTGGTAAGCCTTTCATTGTTTAAAAACATGTCATTTAGCCTTTATGTGTATGAATGTTTTTGCGTGTTTCTGTTGTGATTGATTTCTAGTTTCATGCCATTGTGATCTGAGAAGATGCTTGATATGATTTCAGTCTTTTTGACCTTGTAGAGGGTTAGTTTGTGTCCTAACATGTGATCTCTCTTTGAGAATGTCCCATGTACATTTGAGAAGAATATGAATTCTGCAGTTTTGGGGTGTTATTCTTTGTAGATATCTCATAAATCCATTTGATCGATTGCATCATTTAGAGTCTTTGTATCCTTGTTAATTTTTTGTCTAGAGGATCTACCCAGTGATGTCAGTGGGGTGTTGAAGTCCCCTGCTATGATCATATTGCTATGGATTACTCCATGGAATTCCTCCAGAAGTTTTAAAATATATTTTGATATTCCTATATTTGGTTCATATATGTTTACCAAGGTTTTTTTCCTCCTGTTGGATAGATCCTTTCAATATTATGTAGTGACCTTCTTTGTCTCTAGTTATGGCCTTCATTTTAAAGTCTATTTTATCAGATATGCGTATTGCTACCCCAGATATTTTTTCTGTTCCGTTTGCTTGGAACATTTTTTTCCATCTTTTCATTTTCAACCTATGTTAGTCTTTTGTTGTGAAGTAGGTCTCTTGGGAACAACATATATAGAAGTTATTCTTTCTTATCCACTCAACTGCTCTGTCTTTTGATCTTAACTTTTAATCCATTTACTTATAAGGTTATTATTGATATGTATTTATTTATTGCCAATTTTGTTTATCGTGGTTATATATTTTTTTCCTATTTCTTCCACTACTTATAGCAGTCCTTTTAACATTTCTTGCATTTCTGGTTTGGTGCTAATATATTCTCTTAACTTTTTTTTTTTTTTTTTTTTTTGTCTGGGAAGCTCTTTATTTCACCTTCTCTTTGGAATGATAGCCTTACTGGATAGAGTAGTCTTGGATTAAGTTCCCTGTTTTTCATTACCTTGATTAATTTATGCAATTCCCTTCTGGCTTGCAGTGTTTCTGTTGAGAAGTCAGCTGATAGCTTTATTGGGGTTCCTTTGCAGGTTACCTGTTATTTATCTCTTGCTGCCTTTAGGATTCTCTCTTTGTCTTTAATTTTTGGCATTTTATTTATTAGGTGTCTTGGTTGGGCCTGTTTGGGTTCTTCTTAATTGGGGCTCTCTGTGCTTCTTGTACTTGTATGCCTTTTTCCTTCAACTAGTTAGAAAAATTTTCTGTCAATATTTCTTCAAATATATTCTCTAACCCTTGCTCATTTTCTTCTTCTTCTGGCTTTCCTGTGATGCAGATGTTGTTACGTTTCATATTATCCCACAGTTCTCTTAAGCTTTTTGTTTTTGTTTTTGTTTGTTTGTTTGTTTTTTCTTTTTGGTCCTCTGATTTGGCAGCTTTTTTTACCATGTCTTGTAATTCACTGATCCGATCCTCAGCCTCCTCTAATCTGCTGGTTATTCCTTCCAATGTGTTCTTTATTTCTGCTATGTGATTCTTCATTTTCAATTGGTTGGTTTTCAGTGTTTCTATATCTTTACTCATGCTGTTGAGCTCTTTACTAATGCTGTTGAGCTTCCTCATTATCATAACTCAACTCTACCTCTGATAACTTGCTTAACTGCATTTCATTTATCTCTTCTTCAGTAGAGTTCTCTTGTTCTTTCATTTGGGATTTATTTTTTTGTTTCACCATTTTGGCTTTTTCACTGGGTTCTGGAGTCTGCCAAATTTTCCCTGTGTGTGTTGGTGTTCTGCTGTTTTTGGCTCCCTCTACTGGGTTTGGATGAGTGTAGGAAGACCCATGTTAAACACCACTGTCAAGTCTCACTTTCCTGGGTAGATTTGCAAGCCCAGGAAAGGTTCAGTTATCCTCTAGCTATTTTCCTGGAGGCTATTAGTCTTAGTTACTGAATGAGCCTTGGGATGTAGCCCTCAACTGAATGAAAAAAATCCCTTAGGTATTCAAGGTAAGAGGATTTCCAGCCACTGGTGCAGATGCTTGCTGGCTGTTAATGAGCCTCAATTTGCATTTCTCTGGCCTGGCTGGGTGGTGTTAAATTCCTGAAGGAGGAGCTGTTGCTTCTCCCCAAGGCTCTTGGAATGGGCTCTTTGATTAAAATTGTTACTGTCCTATGAGGGAGTGATTCAGCACATAACTCCCATTGCCCTCCCAACTCTCCAAATCCCAATTCTCTCCACACAATTCCAGTCCAGTCTGCCCTCCCTCTGTGGGAGCCCAAGGCAATTGGCTGTAGCTAAATTATCTCTCTGTCCTGGCCCTCTGTGCTGTGGAGCTGGTTTTGGATTTTAACCCTGAGGGAGATGCTCACAGGTAAACCAGCTGCTTTCTGTGGGCTCCCATCCCACCCTCTCATGCATCTGTAGTTCCTAACAGGCTCGATTTAGTGTCCTCTTTGAGTCCGTGGTTATATGTGTCCTCTCCAGCTGTTTTTCTGTTGTTTTTTCCTGATGAGTTGTCTTTATTTTAGTTGTAATTTCACTTTGGTCCTGGGTGATGGTCTGTGTACTTTTCATTCACCCCGCCACCATTTTTAAATCTCTCTTGAGTTCTTACTGGTGTCTAATTGAGTGTATGCTGCATCCAATGACACTGTGCTCCTTTAAGCCACCAGCACCAGCACTCCACCACATCTGGCTCTAGCAAAATGCCTCATGAAATTCCTCAGCAAACTTCTTTAGTCCTTTTAGGCTGTATGAAAACTGATGTCAGTTCTTGAAATGTTCTTGTAAGAGACAGCAGTTTTATGTTGCAAATGTACAGCTTGAACAGCTTGTGGCCTGCATCCACCCAGCACAGCGTGCCTTCAGGCACTAGCCCCAAGATGCACAATAGGCCTGCTGGACACAGAGTGAAAAAAGCAGTTTTCATAGACAGTGTTTTTGTGTTTTTTGTAGGTAATTTTAATAACCAAGAATAATAAGTATCATTAGTCATGATGTGATATACACCACTCTATAGAAAGAAATTAGAAATATTTCTTGGAAAACTCTTTGGCAGATACCTACTGAAGCTTGACATACACATATGCTATAATCTAGCACTCTATCCTACATACTAATCTCCACACTTGAATTTTTTGAGGTAGCAGTTTTTTTTCTGCCTTTAACTTTCAGTCAGCTCATTTAACTTTTTTAAAAATAAGAAAGTAATGTATATTTTACTATATAAAGGACCAAGTATTACTCTGCCACATTATATAGTGAAGCAATCAGATGCTTATATACCTACATTTAAAATCAGCCCTGGCCAGTGTGGCTCATTTGGCTGGAGCATCCTCCCATGCACCAAAAGGCCATGGGTTTGATTCCCAGTCAGGTCACATACCCAGGTTACATCCAGGTCAGGGCATGTGGGGAGGCAACTGATCAGTGTGTCTCTCTCACATCGATATTTCTCTCTTGTACTCTCCCTCTCCCTCTCTAAGTTAAAAAAACAAAAAACAAAAACAAAACCTGCACCTTAAAAGAAATAAAATCAGCCCGGCCAGTATGACTCAGTGGTTGAAGGTCAACCCATGCACCACGAGGTCACCGGTTAGATTCCCAGTCAGGGTACATGTCCAGGTTGTGGGCCAAATCCCCAGTGGGGGTCATGCAAGAGGCAGCCAATTGTTCTTTCTCATTGATGTTTCTATCTGTCTCTCTCCCTCTCCCTTCCTCCAGTAAAGAAAAAAATTTAAAAATACAAAATCAATATATGACATCTATAGACTCAGACTGACAGAAATATTTTGTTTTGCCACATCAAATACCACAAACACCATTGCTGTTGGGGCATGATGGCTGAGCAATTTTTGGTAAAGTTCTGTACAAAATAAAGTACAATCTTCCTTTGATTTACATTGTATTGTTAGGTTTGGAAAACAGTGTAAATTTAAAACCATATAAAATACTGTACTTTAATTCAAATATACACACACACACAAACAAAACACACACACATAATGGAGTAAGTTCACATTCAGATAATTATGAAGAATTTTTAAATAAACTTTTAAAAGTGTAGTATTATATATAAATGTATCAATATAACATTAAGATTTATCATTGTATATTTATATATAATATAAATATAAATATATATATATGCATGAATATATATTTATATAATTAAAAGGTACAAAAATGATACAGGCCTATTCATTATCACTGTAAGCACCAGCCCAGTCAAAATCCCTCTTCTTTACCCTTCTACTTGCCACTTCCATCTTATTCCTCATATCTCCACTTTGCTTGCTTTTGAGCATTCTATGAATGAACTCACACAACATAAATACCACTGTCTTTCTTCTTTTATTCATTTTTATATTCCCCAGAATTTTGGTAACAGTTTACTCATTCTTAATGTTATAAGGATTTCATTTTATGAATTTACAATAGATATGTTACAAGTTATTTGTCCTTTATTCCTATTCATGTACATTTAAGTTATTTACCTTTTTCCCTATTCCAAGTAGTGGTGCTGTGATAATTCTTGTACATACCTTTTTATGTCTGTTTCTTTTATGCATATATGTATACATGTATTGTGTGTGTTTGTATATATATATACAAACACACACAATACATACACATATATAATCCTTTATAATAAGAAAAAAAGAAAGAAGAATGAAGGGAAGAAAGTAGTTAAATTTCTCAGTTTTCCAAATTCCTCTTATTTGATATAGGGAAAAAATAGATATTAGATATTGTGTAAAGTAGGCAAATTAAGAAGTAGAGTATAAGAAATACAGGTATAGGTATCCTTTATTTGTGGAAAAACAAAACAAAAAACTTAAGTTGAGAAGTAGAGATAAAAGGAACAAAGGTTTTTCTTGTTGTTGTTGTTCTTAGAATAAAGGATATACTCACCAGAATAACTAAAAAACCCAACTGTTGAAAAGTGTTTACTTATGAAGAGTAGGACTGGAGCCAGAGAAAAATACTTTTAGTTTCTATTTCACAATAATATGTTATATTTTACCTTATGTATGTATAACTCTTAAGATAATAATAAGAATAAAATGAAAGAAAAATAACTAATTTGAAAATAAATGAATACATAAAATAATGAAGATAATCTGAGTTTCTACAAACCACCCTAAAAATACTTCTGAAAGTTTGCTGTAGTCCCTCTTCTGCAATTATTTTAAAAAGTGTTGCTTATTTTGGAAGCAAATTAAATGTTCTTCAACACAGAAAGAGTTCACTGTAATATTAATAGAATGGAAATTATGAAACCATGAAAAATTATCTTATGACAAATTAAAAATGACAGTTGATAGTATAATGGACTAGCAATTAGTATGGGCTTTGGAACCATACAAATATGGGTCTCAATTCAAAGTCTGCCACTTACTAGCTATATAGCTTGAGCAAGTTTACTTATTCTTTAAGTTCTAATTTTATGGATAGCATATAGTTGTGATGGATGTTGATGTCTGTCTCCTGGTGTTATTGAGATAATGAATTATTATAAAACAAATACAGCAATGATTATATTGCCTAATACACATCTTTGAAAGGTTGTAGTAGTAGCAGTAGTATGTAAGGCACAAGAAAACTTAGACTACTTGAAAGCAGAAAAATAAAGACCTAAAGTAAACATGTGAAAGTGATAAGCATAATTACCCATGAATGGTGTGATCATGGGTGATTTTTTTCTTCATACTTTTTTGTAGATTATATATTATCTACAATAAATGTGTAATTGTTATAATAAAAAAGTAAAAAAAAAAAAGAAAGAAAAATGAAATTCTAGGCCATGAAATCACCAAATGCTATCGCTAATGTAAGTCAAAATAGTATACAAGTTCTTTCCCCCTAATAAATCTCATTACTCAGTATTATTTGGCCTTATACAAAAGTCAGAATGACCTGTGATTGTTTTCTGTATTCTGCAATAAAAAAATTATGTCACTGGTTTTTCTGGGCAAAAGAGTAGATATGTGGGAGTTGAACTTGTCCAGTTACTGCTCTTCAGTCTCCTCATATCTAAATTTGAAAGCCCATAGTATAAGTTTATGTGAGATATAATACACAACATTTGCCGAATTGCACGTAAAATCTGGGTCTCCATTATCGAATTTTGATTGAATCGCCAAACTGCATGATGTGTGTAAGAAGGGTAGATATAGGAATAGCTTCTGTCTTTCCCCTCTTTAATGCCCCTTTCATTGCCTTCTCAGGACAGGAAGATACAAAGAAGTCAATGAGTATTTATGATAATAGAAACTTATTTAGATTTTGAGATAGAAAGAAAAGCATGGGAAGACACTGGGAGTGAATTAATATAAAATAATTACCACTGCTAGGGAAATTGGATGGGAATAGAAATATGTCTGGTCAGTACACACTGTGCTAGATCATCAACAAATCATTCTACTGTCAGATAATAGGATGTGACAGATGGATGCAATAGACACCTATGTTTGGAGAACTTAAATGACAGATAGTATGTGCAATGCCAAGGTTATTACTGATTGAAAGGTAATGATGGGTTATTTACCAGTGGAGTTTATCAACTGAGTAAGGAATCAGGATGGGCCCAATAATAACTGGGTGATACATAAAAATAAATGTAATATGTTTTGCCTTTAATTTTCTGTTTCTCTATATTTGTTTTTTATTTAATTTAATTTGATTTATTTTATTTTATTTATTTTTAAATATTTTTCTTTATTGATTTTAGAGAGAGAGGAAGGAAGGGGGAGAGAGAGAGATAGAAACATCAATGAGAGAGAACATTGATTGGCCACCTCCTGCATGCCTCCCACTGGGCATGTGCCCTGACCTGGAATCGAACCAGTGACCTTTTGGAGCATGCGTCCACACTCAACCAGTGAGCCACACCAGCCTGGCTATTTTATTTTATTATTTTAT
The DNA here is from genome assembly GCA_030848825.1 of Tadarida brasiliensis. Taxonomy (NCBI): domain Eukaryota; kingdom Metazoa; phylum Chordata; class Mammalia; order Chiroptera; family Molossidae; genus Tadarida; species Tadarida brasiliensis. Next base: position 54,180,942 of record CM061280.1, read on the forward strand.
TTTATTTATAATTGGATAGCTTATTTATTGAGTACCTGCCATGTGCAGCCTGAGTCACCGCCTTGCCCTTGAAAACCACAGCCAACCGGAAGAGAGCATCTGGAAATGTTTGCAATGCAGGACAGCACAAGGTGACACAGATTAGGTGCTGTGCAGCGCCTGGACAGGGATGCTCACAGGGCCTTGGAGCAGGGTGTTGGGGGTATTCTCCATCCAAGATGGATCCCTGAGCCGGCTTCTCAAGGACAGTCATCCTCAGAACAAGAAGAATGGCTTCTACAAATTTGGGGGTAAATTGTGGAATGGGGGCACATGGCGTTGCTGAGGCAGGCGAAGGACCGGGAAGGAATTCCAGGCATCGCGCTTCACTTCCTTTAGACTCTCCGGAGGCCGAGCATTGTTTCAGGATCCAGACCTGCAGCCTGGGAAAAGGAGCCCGCCTGGTGAAGACAAGGGTCCAGGGAAGAGAACTCAATCCTTTGTTCTTCAGAATGAAAGGAAAGTGTTTGACATCTAAATAAACATCAACCTGAAGGCGGCGACCTCTTGTTTCTCTGCCTTTGAGCCAAATCCCGTGTTCCCACGTCGACGTGCCTTCTTTTCATTTTCTATCATTACATGAGTGTTCAGTGAGGAATTCCGCAACAGCAAAGTGTGAAGAGGGCCACTGAGATTCAAAAGGAACAAGTCAGCTTCCTCCATGCCAGTGGACATGGACCAGCAACTTCTCACAAGCACACAGCTGGAAGGGAGACCAAGGTCCTGCCAGCTGACCCTGTTCATATAGGCTCAAAGGTGACAAACCGAGAGGCTGTCCTTTCCCACATAGGAGACTTCAGATCTCCTCCTCGAGAGTGAGCCAGGCCAGGAAGAGCTGAGTGGGAGGGGGCTGCCCCAGACACTGGAGAGATGCTGGCCTTACAGTGGGACCAGATGCGCTTCCTCAGCACCCCGGCCAGAAGGTGGACATTCTGATAGTCTCTGTCGGTTGTATGTTCTGCGTGGAACTTGAAATTAAGGTTTGAAATCTTCCACTGGCTGATGTCCATGCCTTCCCCTCTAATCTGCTGAATCCTTGGGCCTCGAAGGCACCCCCAGGAAACAATGTGATTAGTCATCCAGAAGGCAGGGTAAGAGGCACCCAGGCCGACAGAAAACAGACAGAAAAAGGACAGAGGCATCACCTTCTCAGGGGACAGGCTGCATTTCCAGACGGAGGCAGCTCTCTGCCCATCTCACATGTCACTCCAGGACTGAGCAGATTGAAGACAGTTTGAGGGCTGTTGGCTTCCTTCTTGTCCTGCAAGACAGTCGTGCCTCTAAAATGTCAGTTCTCCTCAGATGTGAGGCGCCGGAGCATGGGTGGCTGGAGACACTGAGGCTTCACAGGCATGACCACTGATGAGGAACAAAGTCTAAATTTATTGGAAATGGTGACACAGCTCCAACAGCTATCAGCACACTTAACACTTTTCAAATAAGTGTTTAGATCCTTGATGACAGCGATTTCAACACCAAAGTCTTTCTGATGATTCCAGCAACCCAGTTTCTCCTCCGAAACATGGGGCAGTGTCTAGTTTGCATCCGAGCCTCTGAAGTGGAAATGTTGAGGGTGCTCTTGATGGAGGGCCTCCGGACAGACTTTCTATGCTCGCGGGTTCTCACCACCTCCAAGGACTTTCCTGTAGAAGATGAACCTGCCTTAACCCAGTTCATGGCATGTCCCAGGTCCTCACCCAAGGTGTTCAGTGATGTAGCAGAAATAGTTCAGGCTTTGGAGTCAGAAACACCCAGGTTCAGAGGCCAACTTGTCCACCTCAGACTGACATTGTTAGCGAATTACTTTGGCGTTCCCTGTCTCTGTTTCCTCGTCTGTGAGCGAGGACTGAAATAAATATCTCCTGGTCTCACTGGAAGGCTCTGATGAGCTATTGCATGGTCTGCAGAAGCAGATTGATAGAGATTATTACCATCAATGGCCTTTATACTAGAAGGGGGACGAAGGGAGTTGGGTCATATACAGCAGACGTGGAGAAATGAGAGGGGTCAGAAGCTCTGAGGCGCCGGGCTGGTTTCAGAGGTTAAATAAAACAAAGAAGGGTCACACCAGCATTTTTTCCTCCAAAGCCAGGTGGGGTCTGTTGCCCACAGCTAAGGTCTTGTCTCCTCCCAATGGCCGGGTAGAAGTGGCCCTTCATTGTTTGCCTCAGAGCCTGGCTACTCAAGAGCGATGGTGTTTTGCCAGCGCCTTGGCTTCAGCTGAGAACCTTGTAGAAAAGCAGAATCCCATCTCCCACCTCGGCAGACTGAGTCAGAATCTACATTTTTATTTTTATTTTTTTATTGTTGAAAGTATTATAGATGTCCCCCTTTTTCCCCAGTGACCCCCTCCTTCCCACTCCCAACCCCTTCTACCTTCCCCAGCCTAAAGTCTGTGTAGATTGTGCATATATGCATATAAGTCCTTTGGTTTATCTCTTCCCTCCCCTCTCACCTCCCGTGGTGAAATTCCAAAACTGTTTCTAGATATGTATATGCCAATGCTATTAGATTTATCTTCTTGTGTAGTTTCTGTTAGTATACTTAATGCAATGGATTATTTTGGTTTCTCCACCTATTATTTCACTGTATATGGGGACTAAATCTGCTCAGTTTGATTTAGGATTGTAGGACTGCACTTCACTCAACATATAAATCAGCCTATATAACAAAATTACATAGGGACATTTTTTTTTTTAACTATAAGGTAATTTGGTGATGATTGAGATACCTATAGGGGTGTTACAAGTTAAATTACTTGGGAAGCAAATTCTAAAATAGAGCTTTGGATGCAGAGAGTTTACTTCAGTATACTCTCTGGAACAACACATGTCAGGGAGTAAAGAAAGCAGTATTGGGCAGAGAGAGAAGTCCATTCAAGTAGTTATAATAAAGAATCCAGCTGATCCCATGGGGAACTTTGGAACTGGTATGGCCTCTCAGAATTATCCTGAATTGAGAGGAGGAAAACCATACTTTTATACTCTTTTATCAACCACCCATTGGATGTGGGCTGCCCTGTGGAAAAAGGAGTGACCATAGGCATGAGTGCTCTTTTCAGGTTAAGTTTTGTAAAGGAACACAGTTGAGAGCTATTGGACACCAATGCTCAGAGCAACTGGAAGAATAAATGTTTCAGTTCTAGAAGAAAGGAGGCGGTTATGGGCAGCAAACCATAGCATCGACCATGAGATTTGTATGTGTTTTAGATAGTTTTTTAGGGGGTACTTTTATATTTTCATAAAAGTAGCAAAATAATCTTTTTGATGGAGTATTTGTGCTTCTCATATGGGGATAGGTGTTATAACAAATAGGCATGTCTAGAAAGGCTATACATTTTTAGACCAAACTATGTTCGAAAATATAATAATTAAATTCTTACAAAACAAAAAGTTTTATTATAATATCTCTAAGTTAGGCAATTAGGAAAAACACCTAAACACTGTCAATAAAAGTAGACTTTTTAAAAAGTGTATTACTGTTAAATGGTTCTTATAATAATATACAACTTGAAAAATATTAAAATGTGTAACATTGCCTTACTAAATAATGAAAAAAGTGTGTTGAATTTAGTCTAAACTTCCTGTATGAACGTCTAGCTACCTAAGCTATGTGCTCAATTTATATACCTACTATTGCCTATTTTTATATTTTATGAAATAGAACACCCATTTGTTTGATTTCTTTCTATAATAGACACAATGTGAGTATATAATGATTTTTTCATTTATTGATAGTTATTAATTAATGTAACTTCCACTTTCTTTTATAGCTTTTGCTTTCTTTGTTACCATGTCAAAGGTCCAATTCATCCAACAAACACTTATGAAGACCATACTTTGGGACTGGCATTATGTTAGCTACTGTGGCTAAAAATATAAAATAGACACAGTCCCTGTTTTCAAGTACTTCAGTCTAGCTTATCTAAATTTCAGAGTAAGCACCTGACTATTACCTTCTGAATCAGATGGTATAGTAGGCAGAATTTTTAAAAAATGAACCTCCAAGATCCCATGCCCATATGATATTACTCCAAGTATTTAGTTATTATATTTATATCTATGTTACACTTAAGAAAGGGAAATTATCAGAGTGGGCCCAAAATATGTGCTCAGTGGGAATTATTTAATATCATAGCTGCCTAAGGTAGAGATAATGCTTATGGAAAACAACAATGTACCCCCCCAAAAAAATTAAAAGAAAAAGTTGGGGAATAGGATGTTCATAAGGGCCCTTGAGAAGCTCCAAAACACATCGAGGAAACTAGGACACAATGTATATGTGTAAGGCTATGCACATGCTCATACAAAAAATAGATCTGGGACTGCCCTAAGATCTTAATCTTGACTAATTAACGTTGAGGCTCTGTGCAAGCAGGAAGTGATGGCTATAGCATAGATTTTAAAAATATATTTTTTCTTTATTGATTTTAGAGAGAGAGAGGAAGGGGAGGGAGAGAAGGATAGAAATATCAGTGAGAGAGAACATTGGTTGGCCACATCCTGCATGTCCCCCACTGGGGACTGGGCCTACAACCTGGGCATGTACCCTTACCGGAAATCGAACCAGCAACCTCTTGGTGCATGGGTTGATGCTCAATCACTGAGCCACACCAGCTGAGCTATGGCATAGATTTTAACTAGCTCTGAAAATTAAGCAAATATTGCAATAGTTTGGACAAGATATATTATATGTCCAAAAAATGTAGTAAGAACACTTAGCCTTGGGAGTCGTGAAAGTGTTTTCCTATATGCACACAGAGCTCATGAACAAAAAATGGGAGATTTATTGGTTCTAGGCACTTCATGTAATATCTGTGCAATCATTAGCTGACTATTAAGGTACCTGAATAATGATTTCAGTGGCCACATAAGATAAATAATTTAAAAATATAGAATAAGTTCAGCAAAGTCACTAAATAGATGAATAGTAAAACCAACAAACAGCAACAACAGTAAAACCTGAAGAAGCAGAGAATCAGATTTTCATTGTTGCTATATATAAAATATACATTTATCAACAAATATTATAAGACATGAGAGGAAACAAGAATATATGACATATACCTAGGAAACAAAGGAGCCAAAAATTTCCCTAGAGAACTACAGACATTGGAATAGCTAGATGAAAACTTAAACTATAAATGTGAAAAATCATGTGTTTGCAAAGATAATCAGATAGTAACTGAATGTACAGTATCACTTCATCTATGAAAAAGTGAGATTGATGAACACATTTCATTTGACTTCTGCTTGTTTAAAATTTCTTTGGCACAGTCAGATGCACTAAAAAAATGGGCAAACATTTATTCATGTTATTTAGATTTAATAGATTTAATACTTTTCTGTAATTGTAAAAAATCATTTAAAAATGTATCTACAGAGGATTTTGAGATGGCTGCAGAGTCAGTGGAAGTTATATTCACTTTCTCCTGACCCCAAACTAGATTTACAGCTAAATCATAGAGCAATCAATCTGAATTACCAATTAAAGGCTAGCTGAAATTATATATTATAACCAAGGATTTATAGAAGAAGCCATATAGAGACTGGTAAGCAGGGTGGAGACACAGAAAGGGCTAGGCCCAGCACCCATGGGCAGCAGCTGAGAAGCTGGAGGGATATCATGACTATAAAACTCCCTTCCGGACAGACTTCCGGTCAAGATGGCGGCGTAGGTAAACACGGCATCGCGTCCTCCCACAACCACATCAAAGTTACAACTATACTACAGAACAACAATCATTCAGAACCTCCTAAAATCAAGCTGAACGGAATTCCTACAACTACGAAATTAAAGAAGAAGCCACATCAAGACTGGTAGGAGGGGCGGAGGCGTGAGGGGCTGGTCGCACACCCACGTGTGGCAGATAAAAATTAGGAGGGACACCTCGGCTGGGAAGGTCCTTCCTGAGGACTGAGGGGTCCCCGTCCCACACCAGGCGCCCAGCTCAGGGTTTCAGTGCCAGGAAGAGAAGTCCCCATAACTTCTGGCTGGAAAAAACCAGCGGGAACTGAGACTGAGGCGGCTGGAGTCCCCGGCAGCTCCTCTTAAAGGGCCTGTGCACGGACTTACTTGGACTCGCTCCCTCCAGGCTCCACCGTGGGGGAGGCAGCTTGAAAGGCACCAGAGTCATATGGGGAAGAACTGAGCTGTTTAGCATTGGAGCAAGGGCTGGAGAGGCAGCTTTCTCCTGGACAGACGTGCTATCAGAGGCTTTTGTTCCTTTGGTGAGCCCTTCCCTGGGCCGGCAGATGCCACCATATCTGGGACTCCAGCTACCTGGCTCACACTGTTTGCCCCGCCCTGGTGATTCCCTGAGGCCCTGCCCCACCCAGCTTTCAGGCCCACCCAAGCTGTTGCCAGTTGCTTTACCATAGGATTGGCCTGTCTTGGATCCTGCTTCAGCTTTTCCTAAATTCTTTCAAACAAGCAGCATCTGGTCTCAGCTAGCCCCATACGTCTCGCTAAGTAATACATAGAAACAAACAAGGAGGCAGCCAAAATGAGGAGACAAAGAAACAGGTCCCAAATGAAAGAACAGAACAAAACTCCAGGAAAAGAACTAAGTGAAATGGAGTTAAGCAACCTAACAGATGCAGAGTTCAAAATACTGCTTATAAGGATGCTCAGTGGACTTAGTGAGGACCTCAAGAGCATAAAAAAGGACCAGTCTGAAATGAAGGATGCACTAACTGAAATAAAGAATAGTTTACACAGATGCAATAGTAGAGTAGGTAAAGCCAAGAAGCAAACCATCGATTTGGAATATAAGGAAGCAAAAAACACCCAATCAGAACAGCAAAAAGAAAAAAGAATCCAAAGAAATGAGGATAGTGTAAGGAGCCTCTGGGACAACTTCAAGCGTGCCAACATTCGCATCTTGGGGGTGCCAGAAGGAGAAGAGAGAGAACAAGAAATCGAAAACCTATTTGAAACAATAATGGCAGAAAACTTCTCTAACTTGGTGAAGGAAACAGACATACAAGTCCAGTAAGCACAGAGAGTCCCCAACAAGATGAACCCCAAGAGGCCCACACCAAGACACATCATCATCAAAATGCAAAAGGTTCAAGACAAAGAGAGAATCTTAAAAGCAGCAAGAGAAAAGCAGTTATTTACCTACAAGGGGGTTCCCATAAGACTGTCAGCTGATTTCTCAAAAGAAACTTTGCAGGCCAGACGGGAGTGGCAAGAAATATTCAGAGTGATGAAAAGCAAGAACCTACAACCAAGATTACTCTATCCTGCAAAGCTGTCATTTAGAATCGATGGCCATATAAAGAGTTTCCCAGACAAAGAAAAGCTAAAAGAGTTCATCACCACCAAACCATTCTTATATGAAATGTTGAAGGGTCTTCTTGAAGAAAAAGATAAAAAAATTATGAACAAACAAAATGGCAATAAATACATATCTATCAACAATTGAATCTACAAACAAAATGAACAAGCAGAACAGACATTCTCATAGATACAGAGAAATTTTTTGGGGGCTGGGGAGATGGGTGAAAAAGGTGAAGGGATTAAGAAGTATAAATTGGTTGTTAGACTGACAAACCTCAAAGGAAAGGGGGGTTGGGGGGTGGAAAGAAATAAACCAAAGAACTTATTTGTATATATGCATAACCAATGGACACAGACAACATTGTGGGGAAAGGCAGGAGGGGGGCAGGAATGGGGAGGAGGGGGGCAATGGGGGAAAATGAAGAACATTTGTAATACATTCAACACTAAAGATAAGTTATAAAATAAATAAATAAATAAATAAATAAATAAATAAATAAATAAATAAATAAAAATAAAACTCCCTTCCCCCAGGAGCATGGGATCTCAACCCCATGCAGGGAAAACCAATCCAGAGCAACAGAAATGGGAAGAGGTGCCCACATAGCATCTGGTGGTGAAAGTCAGTGGGGATTCAGGTCACCTGGGAGACCCACCTGCTACCTTCCAGGGCAGTACACCCATTGTTCCACCACCAGCCTATGGAGTGTACTGCCTGGTAACCAACTGCCAGCAAGGTCACTCTGCCATTCCCAGGTCTTGTGGAAGGGTTTGCTGGCTGCACACAGCTCTGCCTTTTGAGTCCCTCGTTTTCTGGACAAGTCCTTGGTGGAGACAAAGACAGTGACTAAACTGTGTGGTTTTGGAAAGAGGGCTGGACTCCCCCACCTCTAGTGCACAACCAGTTCTCCATTCCCCACCTTCATGAATCCCTCAGAGGCTATTATCTGGGTCCAGGACAAAGTGCTTAGTTCTCTCTTGTGGGCTGGGTTGGCATTGCCCCCAGTGGAAGGCTCTTTTGATCTATCACGCTGAGCCCAGTGGCTCTGCCTGGCTGAGCCTGCTTCCGCAGTGTGGTAGCTGGCTAAACCAACTTGAACCAGCAGTATGCCTCCCCTAGGGGAAATGTATTTGTAAATTTTAGCAGAAATTCAGTGGTTTGACTCTGGAGTAGGGGGCACATTCCCCTCATTGAGTGCCTGGCAGCATGACCCCAAGAAGGGGACCCAGTAGCCCTGTCCTTCCAACCCTGGTTTCCTTGCCCTACCAAGCTTGCAAACTGTGGAAGAGTCTGTTGGTCACAGACATCCTGGGCCCCCTCTACAATCTATTTGCAAAAAGCTCTGGAAAAAGACCAGGCAACCTCAGGAAGTGGCAGGTAACTGTCAGGTGGAGGTAGACCTCAGAGGACCTCAGTCCTTTTACAGATCTGCTCCCAGCTGTAAGTTGGATGAAGCCAACCCTTATCCATGTATTCACCTTAACCATATATTCACCTCTCACATACACACTCAGGTCCAGTACAGCAAGCCACAAGCATTGAACAATGTGGTAGCTTCAGACAGATAGCCCAAGGCCAGTTACACACAATGTCTGGCATTGTTCTCTACCTGAACCCTACCCAAGCGGACCTAGAATCAATACAACCAATACAACCAGTAGTGAGCTTCAGACTACACCAGAGTTCAACCCAAGTAGTCACACAAGCAGCACATTCAAAGGGGAATTATGGTAGGCACAAGACCCTGACTGGAACAAATGCCTCAGAGGAAAGCCCCTGCACAGTATTGCATACACAAGGATCAATGTTGACTCTTATAGTTAGCCAGCATAAAATGTTAAACCCACCCAAAATAAAAGGGCCAACATCATTCATGAGTCAACTATTAATACAACAGGAAGCTGCAAATAACCTACAAGAAACATCCCTGGAACAAAGCTTGGCGATCTGGAAGATTGTGCCACTGAGCCCTACAAGACACCTTCATCATAAAACCATCATGGCATGTTTGGGAGTCAGCAGATACAGTCATCCCTCGCCACTTTACGCTTCAACTTTCGCAAAACCGCAATAGAATGAAGCTGCGAAAGTCGAAGCACAAAGTGGCAAGGGACGACTGTATATAAATAAAGAATCCTACTTCGCAGAAATTCATTTATCGCAGTAGAGTCTGGAACTGATTAACCGCGATAAATGAGGGCCGACTGTAAACCTTATATACAGAGACAAATGGGGAGACAAAGAAATATGACCCAAATGAAAGAATATGAGATATCCACAGAAAAAGAACTAAATGAAATGGGAAAATCCTAAATACAAGGTGCAGAGTTTCAAAAAATGTTTATAAGGCCCAGCCAGTGTGGCTCAGTGGTTGAGTGTTGACCCATGCACCAAGAGGTTGCCAGTTCAATTCCTGGTCAGGGCACATGCCCAGGTTGGGGCCCAATCCCCAGTCAAGGGGCAGGCTGGAGGCGACCAATCGATGTTCTCTCTCATCAAGGTTTCTCTCTCTCTCTCCTCCATTCCTCTGTCTCTAAAAATCAATAAAGGAAAAAAAATAAAAAATAAAATAATGTTTATTAGGATGCTCAAGGACCTTAGCAGAAATATATGATATGATGAGAACTTAAACAAATAGAGAGTAAACATTAAAAATGACATAGAAACCATTATAAAGAACCAGTCAGAAATAGAGAACACAATATCTGAAGTGAAGAATACATCAGAAGTAAAAAACAAAACAAAAAGAAACCAAAAAAACAGCAGGTTAGATGAAGTAGAGGATCAAATCAGCGATTTAGAGGACAAGATAACAGTGAGTGTCCAAGCAGAGCATAAAAATAAAAGAGAAATGGGAAAAAAAAATGAGGAAGGTCTAAGGGAACTCAGGGACAACATCATGCATAAAAACATCCACATCAGAGGGGTACTGGAAGGAGAAGAGAGTGTACGTGGGATAGAGAACCTGTTAGAAGAAATAATGGCAGAAAATTTTTCTCATCTGGTGAAGGAAAAAGGTCACACAAGTTCAGAAAGCACAGAGAGTCACAATCAAGATGAACCCAAAGAGACCCACACCTATACACATCATAATTAAAATGGCAAATGTTAAAAACAAAGAGAGAATCTTAAAAGCAGCAAAAGAGAGTTATTTACCTACAAAGGACTCCCATAAACCTGTCAGATGATTTCTCAACAGAAACACTTCAGACCAAAAGGGATTGGCATGAAATATTCAGTGATGGAAAGCAATTAACTTCAATCAAGACTACTCGCTCCAACAAGGCTATCATTTAAAACTGAAGGCAAATTAGAGAGCTTCCCAGATAACAACAACAACAACAAAACTAAAGGAGTTCATTACCACCAAACGTGTATTGCAAGAAATGTTAAAAGGTCTGCTTTAAGATGAAAATACAAATGGAAAAAGAGAGGAACATGGACATACATAATAAAATAGCAATAAATAAGTACCCATAAATAATAATCTTAAATGTAAACAAATTAAAAGCTCTAATCAAAAGACATAAGGTAGCTGAATGGATAAGAAAACATGACCCATATATATGCTGTCTACAAGAAACCCACCTCAGAACTAAGGACTCACACAGGATGAAAGTGAAGGGATGGAAAAAAATATTACATGCAAATGGAAATTAAAAAAAAAAACAAAAAAAAAAAAACAGCTAAGCTAGCAATACTTATATCAGACAAAATAGACTTCAGAACAAAGGACATAACAAGAGACAAAGAAGGTCACTACATATTTTTTGTTGTTAATCTTCACCCCAGGATATTTTTTCCATTGACTTTTTTAAAAGAGTGGAAAGAAGGAGAGGAGGAGGGGAAAGAGAGAGAGACACATTGATGTGAGAGAAACACATTGATTGGTTGCCACCCACATGACCCTAACTGGGTCCGGGGATTAAACCTGCAACCCATGTATGTGCCCTTGACCAGAAATCGAACCCTCAACACTTCAGTCCATGGGCTGGTGCTCTAACCACTGAGCCAAACTGGCCAGGACAACTACATAATATTAAATGTATTGATGCAACAAAACAATGTAACCCTTGTAAACATATATGCACCCAACAAAGGATCACCCAAATATATAAAGACAATCTTGGTGGACATTAAAGGAGAGATCAACAGTAATACACACAGTAGGGTATTTTAACACCCCACTGTAATCAATGGATAGATTTTCCAAACAAAAAATAAACAATGCTGAGAAAAAATGGCTGTGGAGTGAATGGAAGCTACACAGATGATTTCCCAGGACCAAATGCGAATTACAACTAAAATAAAGACCAATCATCCGAAAAAAGCAACAGAAAAGCAACAGGAGAGGACCATATAACCAATGACACTGGTAGGATCTGTGGAGGCATGAGAGGGTGGGGGGATGGGAGCCCACGAACAGCAGTGGCCTTAGCTGTGAGCAGCACACTTTGGGTTAAAATCCCAAGCCAGTTCCACAGTGCAGAGGCCCAGGAAAGAGCACTAGATTGGTTACAGCCACTCACCTTGGACTCTGGCAAAAGGAGGGTGGACTTGACTGGAACTCTTTGGGGACACCTGGGCCTTCGATGGTGCTAAGAGTTTTTGCTGACTCACGGCCACAAAGGATGTTGGGCAGCTTGCTCCTTCCCAGCCAAACAGGATGGTGGTGAGCTTGCTCCTTCCCAAGCTGTGGGGAAAAGCAGCAGCCCCTCCCTAGGAGATTCATCCCCACTCCAGTGAGCCAAAGAAATGCAAATTGAGACTCATTAACAACCAGCATCTGCCCCACCCTCTGGAAATCCTCTTACTCAGAATACCTGAGGTCTACATACAAAGGCTCTGAGTAACTGAGACTAATGGCCTCTAGGCAAAAAGCTAGAGGATAACTGAACCTTTCCTGGGCTTACAAATCTATGCAGGAAAGTAAGACTCAACAGTGATGTTTAAAGTGTGTCTTCCCACGCTCATCCAAACCCAGTAGAGGGAACCACAAACAGAACACCAACACCCACAGGGAAAATTTGGCAGGTTCCAAAACCCATTCAGATAGGCAAAATGGTGAAACAAACAAACAAAAAAATCCCAAATGAAAGAACAAGAGACCTCTAAAGAAAATGAGATAAATGAAATGCAGTTAAGCAAGTTATTAGAGGTAGAGTTTGAAGCCATGACCTTGAGGTAGCCCAACAGCATGAATAAGTACATCAATACCATGAGTAAAGATATAGAAACATTGAAAATAAACCAATTGGAATTGAAAAACCACCAAGATGAAATGAAGAATGACATAGCAGAAATAAAGAACACAGTGGAAGGTCTAAACAGCAGACTAGAGGAAGATGAGGACTGGATCAGTGAATTAGAAGATAAGGTAGAAAAAAATCAACCAATCAGAAAACCGAAAGGAAAAAACAATTAAAAAACAAGAAGACAGTTTAAGAGAACTGTGGGACAACTGGAAACGTAATAACATTTGCATCATAGGAGTCCCTGAAGAAGAAAATGAGCAAGGGTTAGAGAATATATTTGAAGAAATAGTGACAGAAAATTTCCCTATAGGTGAAGGAAGAAGGCATTCAAGTTCAAGAAGCACAGAGAGCCCCAAGTAAGAAGAACCCAAACAGGCCCACACCAAGACACATAGTAATTAAAATGCCAAAAATTAAGACAAAGAGAGAATCCTAAAGGCAGCAAGAGATAAGCAACAGGTTACCTACAAAGGAATCCCCATAAGGCTATCACCTGACTTCTCAACAGAAACACTACAGGCCAGAAGGGAACGGCATGAAGTAATCAACGACAAAAAAACTCACATAGGTTGAAAGTAAAGGGATGGAAAAAAAAATCTTTCAAGCAAAAGGAAAGTAAAAAAAAAAAAGCTGGGGTAGCAATACTCATATCTGATAAAATAGATTTCAAAATGAAGGCCAAATCTAGAGACAAAGAAGGCCACTACATAATTTTGAAAGGATCTATCCAACAGGAAGATATAACCTTGATAAACATATATGCACCCAATATAGGAGCACCAAAATATATTAAAAATCTTCTGGAGGAATTCAAAGGAGAAATTGACAGCAATACAATCATAGCAGGGGACTTCAACATGCTGCTGACATCACTGGATAGATCCTCTACACAAAAAATTAACAAGGAAACAGAGACTTTAAATGAAGCACTAGATGAAATGGATTTAATAGATATCTACAGAGAATTACACCCCAAAACTGCAGAATTCACATTCTTCTCTAGTGCACATGGGACATTCTCAAAGATAGACCACATGTTAGGGCACAAAATAAGTCTCTACAAGTTCAAGAAGATTGAAATCATTTCAGGCATCTTCTAAGATCACAATGGCATGAAACTAGAAATCAATTTCAACAAGAACATGAAAATACACTTGAACACATGGAGGCTAAATAGCATGTTATTGAACAATGAATGGGTTACCATGGAGATCAAGGAAGAAATTAAAAACTTCCTGGAAACCAATGAAAATGAACACACAACAACCCCAAATCTATGGGATGCAGCGAAAGCAGCTCTCAGAAGGAAGTTCATAGCACTACAGGCCCACCTCAAGAAACAAGAAAAATTTCTATTTGACTACCTAACCTCACAACTTAAAGAACTAGAAAGCAAATGAAAATAAAACCCCAGAGCAAGTAGAAGGAAGAAAATAGTAAATATCAGAGCAGAAATAAACGACATGGAGACCAAAAAAACAATTCAAAGGATCAATGAAACAAAGAGCTGGTTTTTGAAAAGATAAACAAGATTGATGGACCCTTGGCTAGACTCACCAAGAAACAAAGAGAGAGAACCCAAATACACAAAGTCAGAAATGAAAGAGGAGAAGTAACAACTGACACCACAGAAATACAAAGATTGTTAACAAATACTATGAACAATTATATGGCAACAAATTGGACAATCTAAGCGAAATGGACAAATTTCTAGAAAAACATAATATCCCAAAACAGAACCAGGAAGAGATAGAAAACTTGAACAGACCCATAACAATGTAGGAAATTGAAGATGTAATCAAGACTCTCCCAGCAAACAGAAGCCCAGGCCCAGACGGCTTCATGGGGGAGTTTTACTGAACATTCAAAGAATAACTAACACCCATTCTCCTCAAACTCTTCCTAAGAATTCAAGAAGGAAGACTTCCAAACTCGTTTCATGAGGTCAGCATAATTCTAATTCCAAAACCAGAAAAAGACACTACAAAGAAAGAAAACTGCAGGCCAATATCACTGATGAACATAGATGCCAAAATCCTTAACAAAATACTAGCAAATCGGATCCAGCAATACATCAAAAAAAATTATTCACCATGACCAAGTGGGATTCATCCCAGGGATGCAAGGATGGTACAATATTTGCAAATCAATAAATGTGATAAACCACATAAACAAAATGAAAGATAAAAACCATATGATCATATCAATAGACAGTGAAAAAGCATTTGACAAAATCCAGCACTCATTTCTAATAAAAAACACTCAGCAATTTGGGAATAGAGGGATCATATTTCGACATAATAAAGGCCATATATGAAAGACCTACAGCCAACATCATACTCAATGGACAAAAACTAAAAGCATTTCCCTTAAGAACAGGAACAAGACAAGGATGTCCACTTTCGCCACTCTTATTTAACATATTACTGGAAGTCTTAGCCACAGCAATCAGACATGAAGAAAAAAATAAAAGGGATCCAAATTGAAAAGGAGGAAGTGAAACTGTCATTATTCGCAGATGACATGATATTATATATAGAAAACCCTAAAGACTCCATCAAAAATCTACTAGACTTAATAAATGAATTTGGCAAAGTAGCAGGATACAAAATTAACATCAAGAAATCGACGGCATTTTTATACACCAATGATGAACTCACAGAAAGAGAAATTAAAAATCAATTCCATTTACCATCATGGCAAATAAATTAAGATACTTAGGACTATACTTAACCAAAGAAATAAAGGACCTATTTGCAGAAAACTACAGGACACTGAAAAAAGAAATAGAGGAAGATATAAAAAAGTGGAAGCACATACCTTGTTCATGGATTGGAAGAATTAATATCATTAAAATGTCCACACTACCCAAAGCAATCTATAGATTCATTGCAATCCCCATCAAAATAGCAATGACATATTTCACAGAACTAGAACAAATACTTCAAAAGTTCATATGGAACCAAAAAGACTCCAAATAGCCACAGCAATCTTGAAAATGAAGGACAAACTAAGCGAGATCACATTACCGGATATCAGGTTATATGCGACAAACCTACTGTAATCAAAACAGCCTGGTACTGGCCCAGGAACAAAGGTATAGACCAGTGGAACAGAACAGAGAACCCAGAAATTGACCCAAGACATTATGCTCAATTAATATTTGACAAATGTGGCAAGAGCATACAGTGGAGTAAAGACAGCCTCTTTAATAAGTGACATTGGGAAAATTGGACAGCTACATGCAAAAAGAAAAATGAAACTAGACCACCAACTTACACCATGCACAAGAATGAATTCAAAATGGATAAAAGACTTAACTGTGACTCATGAATCCATAAAAATCCTAGAAGAAAATGTAGGCAACAAAATTTCAGACATCATATGCAGCAGAATCTTCACTGATATATCACCTAAGACAACAGAAACAAAGAAAAAAATGAACACATGGGACTACATCAAACTAAAAAACTTCTGCAGGACAAAAGAAACAACCATCAAAATGGAAATGTGATATCACATTTATCTCACTGTATGGGAGAGCATAATTGCCAATGATACATCAGATAAGGTGTTAATTTCCAAAATATATAGAGTGGTCATACATCTCAGCAAAAGGAAGACAAAGAACCCAATTATAAAATGGGCAGTGGAGCTAAACAGACACCTCTCCCTACAGGACATACAAATGGCCAAGAGGCATATGAAGAAATTCTCAACATCACTAATTATCAGAGAGATGCAAATTAAAACAACAGTGAGGTATCACCTCACATCTGTCAGAATGGGTGCCATCAACAATGCATCAAACAACAAGTGTTGGCAAGAGTGTAGAGAAAAGGGGACTCTAGTACACTGCTGGTGGGAATGCAGACTTGTGCAGCCACTATGGAAAACACTATGGTGTTACCTCAAAAAATTAAAAATTGAACTGCCATTTGACCCAGTGATCCCACTTCTAGGAATATACCCTAAGAATTCTGAACACCAATCAGAAACTATATATGTACCCCCATGTTCATAGCAGCACTATTTACAATAGCTAAGATCTGGAAACAGCCTAAATGTCCATCAGTAGACGAATGGATAAAAAAGCTGTGGTACATATACACAATGGAGTATTATGCATCTATAAGAAAGAAAGATCTCTTATCCTTTGAGACGACATGGAGGGACCTGCAAAGTATTATCCTAAGCAAAACAAGCCAAGTAGAGAGAGACAAATATCATTTGGTCTCATTTATTTGTTGAATATAATGAACATAGCTTTCTGAAGAACAGGGTAGTCCTAGAGATGTGGAAGTAGGGCACAGACAGACAATCCCCAGAAGAGCGGTGGGGGAGGGGAAAGAGATAAACCACAGAACTTATATGCATGTACGTATAACCAATGGACATGGACAACAAAGCTGGGGACAGGGCGGGGAGGGAGGGGGAGGCAGGTGTCAATGGGGGAAAAAGGAGAAACATCTGTAACAAAAATAAATTAATTAATTAAAAAAATAAACACGGCAACAATGACCTTAAATGACACACTGGATCTGATGTATTTAATTGATATTTATAGAACATTTGATCCCAAAGCAGCAGAATATACATTATTTTCAAATGCACATGGAAATTCTCAAAGATAGAACACATGCTAGGACACCAACCAAGTCTTAAAGTATTCAAGAATGTTGAAATTATATCAACCATCATCTCTCACCACAGTGATATGAAACTTGAAATCAACTACAACAAAAAAACTGAAAAATATTCAAATATTGGAGTCTAAATAGCATGTTATTAAACAATGAGTCAACAATGAAATAAAAGAAAGAATAAAAAATTACCTGAAAACAAATGAAAATGAATACATAAGAACCTCAAATCTATGGGACACAGTGAAAGCAGTCCTGAGATGGAAGGACATTGCATTACAGGCCTATCTTAAGAAGTAATTAATGTATCAAATAAACAATCGAACCCTACACTTAAAATAACTAGAAAAAGAACAAAAAGAAAAGCCTAGAGTAAAGAGAAGGTAGGAAATAATAAAGATCAGAGTGGAATTAAACGATATAGGGTCTAAAGAAATACAAAAGATCAATGAAACCAAGAACTGGTTCTTTAAATTGATTTTTTTATTTTTATTTTTTTTTTATTTTTTTTTTTTTTTTTGACTGGGAAAATATATTTATAAGTCACATGTCTGTCAAAGAATTTATATCCAGAGCATATAAAAAAAAAAACTATTACAATCCAATAACAAGAATTAGAAGGACAAATAAACAGAGGCAAAAGATTTGAGAAGACATTCGAGCCAAGAATATATACAACTTGCCCAAAAAGCAGATAAAAAGACACAAATCATTAGTCACTAGGGAAAGGCAGTGCACATCACTGAGATACAACCCACAATCTCTAGCATGATTATAACCAAAAGGCAGATGAGACCACGTACTATCACCCTAACCCTACACTTTAACTTTCTAACCTTACACTTTATCCTAACCCTAATTCTATTCCTACTCTATTCCTAAACCAAACCCTAAACTAAACTTTAAATCTAGCCCTAACCTCATACCAAAACCTATACTCAACCCTAACTTTAATTTTATTTTTTTTTATTTTTTTTTTTTTTTTATTCTTTTTTAATTTATTTTTTTTTTTATTAATTTATTTTTGTTACAGAGGTTTCTCCTTTTTTTCCCCATTGACACCCTCCTCCCCATCCCCCCACCCTGTCCCCAGCCTTGTTGTCCATGTCCATCACTTATGCATACATGTGCATAAGTTCTGTGGTTCATCTCCTCCCTCCCCCCCACCCCCTCTCCTGAGGGGTGTCAGTTTATACCCTACTTCCACGTCTCTGGGTCTACCCTGTTCCTCAGACTGCTATGTTCATTATATTCCACAAATAAGTGAGATCATGTGATATTTGTCTTTCTCTGCTTGGCTTGTTTCGCTTAGGATAATACTCTCGAGGTCCCTCCACGTCGTCTCAAAGGATAAGAGATCTTTCTTTCTTACAGCTGCATAGTACTCCATTGTGTATATGTACCACAGCTTTTTTATCCATTCATCCACTGATGGACACTTGGGCTGTTTCCAGATCTTAGCTATTGTAAATAGTGCTGCTATGAACATGGGGGTACATGTATTTTTTCTGATTGGTGTTTCAGGCTTCTTAGGGTATATTCCTAGAAGTGGGATCACTGGGTCAAATGGCAATTCAATTTTTAATTTTTTGAGGTAACACCATAGTGTTTTCCACAGTGGTTGCACCAGTCTGCATTCCCACCAGCAGTGTACTAGAGTCCCCTTTTCTCCACACCCTCGCCAACACTTGTTGTTTGATGATTTGTTGATGGCGGCCATTCTGACAGGTGTGAGGTGATACCTCATTGTTGTTTTAATTTGCATCTCTCTGATGATTAATGATGTTGAGCATTTCTTCATGTGTCTCTTAGCCATTTGTATGTCCTTTTTGGAGAGGTGTCTATTTAGTTCCTCTGCCCATTTTTTAATTGGGTTCTTTGTCTTCCTTTTGTTGAGTTGTATGAGCACTCTGTATATTTTGGAAATTAATCCCTTATCTGATGTGTCATTGGCATAAATTGATTTTTTTAAAAAGAATCATTAAGAAAAAAGATAGAGGACCCAAAATAAATATAATAAAAAATAAATAAAGCAGAGAAGTAACAACTGACATAACAGAAATAAAAAGGATTGTAAGCAAATGCTATAAAGAACTATATGCCCACAAATAGGACAAACTGGGTGAAATGGATAAATTCCTAGAAACATACGATCTTCCAAAACTGAATCAGGAAGAATCAGAAAACCTGACTAGACAAATAGCAATGAATGAAACTGAAGCGGTAATAAAAAAAAAAAAAAATCCCTGGCCAGTTTAGCTCAGCGGTTAGAGCGTCGGCCTGTGGACCAGAGAGTCCCGGGTTCGGCTCCCGCTAAGGGCATGTACTTCGGTTGTGGTTTGTCCCTGGCCCCGGTTGGGGTCGTGTGGGTGGCAACTAGTCCATGTGCCTCTCTCACATCGATGTTTCTCTCTCTCTTCCTCCCTCTCTCCCTCCTGCTCTATCTGAATATAAATGCAAAAAAATGTCCTCGGGTGAGGGTAAACAAACAAAACTCCCAGAAAACCAGAGTCCTGGAGCACATGTCTTCATAGGTAAATTTTAGCAAACATTCCAAAAATAACTAATACCTATGCTTCTCAAAATATACCAAAAAATTCAAGAGGAAGGAAGACTTCCAAACGTTTTTTATGTTACCAGCATTATTCTAATTCCACAACCAGATAAAGACACTACAAATAAAGACAATTTTAGGTCAATATTCCTGATGAACATAGGAGCTAAAATTCTCAACAAAATATTAGCAAACCGGATCTAGCAATACATTAAAATGATCATACATGATAAAGTGGGATTTATTTCAGGGATGCAAGGTTGGTACAAAATTAACAAATCAATAAATGTGATATATCACCTAAACAAAATGAAATATAAAAATCACATTGTCATATTAATAGATGCCTAAAATAATTTGATAAAATCTATTACCCATTTATGATAAAACCTCTCAGCAAAGTGGGATTAGAGGGAACATACCACAGCATAATAAAGGCAATGTTTGATACACCTACAGTCAACATCATACTCAGTGGGCAAAACTGAAAGTGTTCCCCTTAAGATTAAGAAGCAGACAGATGTCCCCATTCACAACTCTTATTCAACATAGTACTGGACATCCTAGCCACAACAATCAGGCAAGAAGAAGAAATAAAAAACATCCAAACTGGAAGTAAGGAAGTAAAACTATCATTAATTGTAGATGACATGCTATTTATTGTATATAGAAAACCTTAATGACTCCACCTAAAAACTAATATATCTATTAATGAATTCGGCTAAGTAGCGGGATACAAAATTAATATTCAGAAACTGTTGGCACTTTTTATTGTTGAAAGTATTACAGATGTCCCTCTTTTCCCCCATTGACCCCTTCCTTCCCACTCCCACCCCCTCCTGTGTTCCCCAGCCTAGTGTCCATGTCAATTGGTTGTGCATATATGTATATATGTTCTTTGGTTTATCTCTTCCTACTCTTCACACCCCCCATCCCTCTGAGGTTTGTCAGTCTGTTCCCTACTTCCATGATTCTGGATCTCTTTTGGTCGACAGCTTATGTTCATTATTTCCCACAAATAAGTGAGATCTTGTGGTACTTGTCTTTTTCTGACTGGCTTATTTCATTTAGCATAATACTCTTAAGGTCCCTCCATGTCATCTCAAAGGGTAAGAGATCTCTCATTCTTACAGCTCTATAGTATTCCATTGTGTAAATGTACCACAGCTTTTTTATCCACTCATCTACTGATGGGCACTTTGACTGTTTCCAGATCTCAGCTATTGTAAATAGCACTGCTGTGAACATAGAGGTGCATATATTCTTTCTGATTGGTGTAACAGGTTTCTGAGGATATATTCCTAGAAGTGGAATCACTGGGTCCACTGGCAGTTTCATTTCTAATTTTTGAGGTAGCACCAAATTGTTTTCCACAGTGGCTGCACCAGTCTACATTCCCACCAGCAGTGTACTAGAGTGCCCTTTTGTCCACATCCTGGCCAGCATTTGTTTGAGAATTTGTTAAAGGTTGCCATTCTGGCAGGTGTGAATTAATACCTCATAATCATTTTAATTTGCATCTCTCTGATGATTAGTGATGTTAAGCATTTTTTCATATATTTCCTGGCCATTTGTATGTCCAGTTTGGAGAAGTGTCTATTCAGGTCCTCTGCCTATTTTTAAATTGGATTGTTTGTCTTCCCTTTGTTGAGTTGTATGAGTAATCTATATATTTTGTATATTAACCCTTTATCCGATGTATCATTGGCAAATATGTTTTCCCAGAGAGTGAGTTCCATTTTCATTTTGATGCTGGTTTATTTTGCCATGCAGAAGCCTTTACGTTTGATGTCCCATTTATTATTTTTTTCCTTTGTTTCTCTTGCCCTAGGTGATGTATCAATGAAAATTCCACTACATATGATGTCTGAGATTTTTCTGCCTATAGTTTCTTCTAGGATTTTTATGGTTTCACGGGTTACATTTAAGTCTTTTATTCATTTTGAGTTTATTCTTGTGTATGGTGTAAGTTGGTGTTCTAGTTTCATTTTTGCATGTACCCGTCCAATTTTCCCTGGACCATTTATTGAAGAGACTATTTTTTCTCCATTGTATGCTTCTGCCTCTTTTGTCATATATTAATTGTGCATCTTGGTTCGATATCTGGGTTCTCTTTTCTGTCCCATTGCTCTAAATGTATCTTCTTGTGCCAGAACCAGGCTATTTTGATTATGATGGCTTTGTAGTATAACTTGATATCTGGTATTGTAATCCCTTCCAATTTGTTCTTCTTTTTCAAAATTGCTGTGGCTACTCCGGGTCTTTTTTGGTTCCATATAAATTTTTAGAGTATTTGTTCTAGATCTATGAAATATGCCATTGGTACTTTAATAGGGATTGAATTGAATCTGTAGATTGCTTTGGGTAGTATGGAAATTTTAATGATGTTGATTTTTTCTAATCTGTGAACACAGTACACGCTTCCACTTTTTTATATCTTCCTCCATATCTTTTTTCTATGTCCTGGAGTTTCTGAGAATACGTCTTTTACCTCCTTGGTTAAGTTTATTCCTAGGTATTTTATTTTATTTTTTTTGCATTGGTAAAGGGATTATTTTTGTTTGTTTATTTCCCTTTTTGAGTGTTCACTATTGATGTATAAGAATACCATCAATTTCTGGATGTTAATTTTGTATCCTGCTACTTTGCCAAATTCGTTTATTAGATCTAGTAGATTTTTGATGGAATCTTTAGGGTTCTCTATGTACAATACCATGTCATCTGCCAAAAATGACAGTTTCACTTCTTCCTTTCCAACTTGGATCCCATTTGTTTTTTCTTCTTTTCTAATTGCTGTGGCTAAGACTTCCAGTACTATATTAAACATGAGTGGCAAAAGTGGGCATCCTTATCTTGTTCCTCTTCCTAAGGGAAATGCTTATAGTTTTTGCCCATATAGTATGATGTTGGCTGTAGGGTTTTCAAATATGGTCTTAATTATGTTGAGATATGATCCCTCTATTCCCACATTACAGAGCATTTTAATTAGAAATGGGTGGTGGATTTTGTCAAATGTTTCTTCAGCATCTATTGATATGATCACATAATTTTTATCTTTTATTTTGTTTAAGGGGTGTATCCCATTTATTGATTTGCAAATATGGTACCAGCCTTGCATCCCTGAGATGAATCCCACTTGGTCATTGTGAGTAATTGTTTTAATGTATCACTGGATACTATTTGCTAATAATAATTTGTTAAAAATTTTGGCATCTATGTTCATCGGGGATATTGGCCTGTAGTTTTATTTATTTGTGGTATCTTTATCAGGTTTTGAAATTAGGATTATGCTGGCCTCATAAAATTAGTTCGGGCCCTGGCCAGTTTTGTTCAGCGGTTGGATCGTCGGCCTGTGGACCGGAGAGTCCCGGGTTCGGTTCCTGCTAGGGGCGTGTGCCTCGGTTGTGGTTTGTCCCTGGCCCGGGTTGGGGTCATTTGGGTGGTGGCCAGTCGATGTGTCTCTCTCTCTCACATCGATGTTTCTCTCTCTCTCTTCCCCCCTCTCTCCCTGCTGCTAAAAAAAAAAAAAAAAAAAAAAAGTTCAGAAGTCTTCCTTCATCTTGAATTTTGTGGAATAGTTTGAGGAGAATGGTTGTTAGTTCTTCTTTGAACGTTCAGTAAAACTCCCATGTGAAGCCGGCTGGGCCCAAGCTTTTGTTTGATGGGAGTTTCTTGATTACATCTTCAGTTTCCTTAGTTGTTATTGCTCTGTTCAAGTTTTATGTCTCCTCCCATTTCAGTTTTTGAAGACTATGTGATTTTAGAAATTTGTCCATTTCACCTAGCTTTTCCAATTTGTTGGCATATAATTGTTCATAGTATTTTTTAACAATCTTTTGTATTTCTGTGGTGTCAGTTGTTATTTCTCCCCTTTCATTTCTGATTTTGTTTATTTGGGTCCTCTCTCTTTGTTTCTTGGTAAGTCTGGTTAAGGGTACATCAATCTTGTTTATCTTTTCAAAGAACTGGCTCTCTGTTTCATTGATCTTTTGAATTATTATTATTATTATTATTATTATTAGTCTCTATGTCATTTATTTCTGCTCTGACCTTTACTATTTCCTTCCTCATACTAGCTCTGAGTTTTTCTTTTTATTTACTTTCTAGTTCTTTAAGTTGTAGGGTTAGAAAGTCAATTAGGAATTTTTCTTGTTTCTTGAGGTAGGCCTGTAGTGCTATGAACTTCCCTCAGGACTGCTTTTGCTGCATCCCACAGATTTTGTGTTGTTTTGTGTTCATTTTCATTGGTTTCCAGGAAGTTTTTAATTTCTTCCTTGACCTCTCTGGTAACCATTCATTGTTTAATAACATGTTAATTAGCCTCCATGTGTCTGAATGTTTTTGCGAGTTTTTATTTTAATTAATTTCTAGTTTCATGTCATTGTGACCTGAGAAGATGTTTCATGTGATTTCAATCTTCTTGAACTTGTAGAGACTTAGTTTGTGTCCTAACATATGGTCTATCTTTGAGAATGTCCCATGTGCAGTTAAGAAGAATGTGAATTCTGTAGTTTTGTGGTGTAATTCTCTGTAAATATCTATTTAATCCATTTGATCTAGTGAATCATTTAGAATCTCGGTTTCCTTGTTCTTTTTTTGTCTAGAAGATCTATGCAGTGATGTCAGCAGGGTGTTGAAGTCCCCTGCTTTCATTGTATTGCTGCTAAGTTCTCCTTTGAAGTTCTCCAAAAGTTTTTCATTTTACTTTGATCCTATATTGGGTGCATACATGTTTACAAGGTTATATCCTCCTTTTGGATAGATCCTTTCAATATTATGTAGCGGCATTCTTTTTCTCTAATTATGGCCTTCATTTTGATGTCTATTTTATCAGATATGAGTATTGTTTCCTCAGCTTTTTTTTCCCTTTCCATTTGCTTTGAAAATATTTTTCATCCATTCACTTTCAACCTATGTGAGTCTTTTGTTATGAAGTTGGCCTCTTGTAAGCAACATATATATGAGTCATGCTTTCTTATCCATTCCACTACGTGTTTTTTGATCAGATCATTCAATCCATTTACATTTAAGGTTACTATTGAAATGTACTTAATTGTTGACATTTTTATTTATTATGTTTATGTTTCTCTCCCTATTTTTCCTGCTTATTATAGCAGTCCTTTTAACGTTTCTTGTAGTTTTTGTTTGGTACTTCCATATTCCCTTAGCTTTTTTTTGTCTGGGAAGCTCTTTATTTCACCTTCTATTTTGAATGATAGCCTTGCTGGGTATAGTTTTCTTGGATTTAGATCCTTGTTTTTCATTACCTTGATTACTTCATGCCATTCCATCCTGGTCTGTAGTGTTTCTGTTGAGAAATCAGCTGATAGCTTTATGGATACTCCTTTGTAGGTAACCTGTTGCTTATCTCTTACTGCCTTTACAATTCTCTCTTTGTCTCTAAATCTTGGCATTTTAATTATGATGTGTCTTGGTGTGGACCTTTTTGGGTTCTTCTTACTTGAGGCTCTCTGTGCTTCTTTTACTTGTATGCTTTTTTCCTTCACAAGTTAGGGAAGTTTTCGTTTATGATTTCTTCAAATATATTCTCTATTCTTTGTTCATTTTCTTCTTCCTCTGGAACTCCTATGATGCGGATGTTGTTAAGTGTCCTGTTGTCCCACAGTTGCCTTAAGCTGTCTTCCTGTTTTTGTAATTGTCTTTTCTTTTTGGTTCTCTGATTGGGTGATTTTTTTCTACCCTGTATTCTAATTCACTGATCTAGTCCTCAGCTTCCTCTACTCTGCTGTTTAGTCCTTCCAATGTGTTCTTTATTTCTGCTATGTCATTCTTCATTTCTGCTTAGTGGTTTTTCATTTCCACTTGGTTGATTTTCATTGTCTAAATAGCATTATGCATGCTGTTGAGCTTCCTCATAATCATTACTCAACTCTACCTCTGTTAACTTGCTTAACTGCATTTCATTTATCTCTTCTTCTGTAGAATTCTCTTCTTCTTTCATTTGGGATCTGTTTCTTTATTTCACCATTTTGGCTGTCTCAGTGTGTTTTGAACCTGCCAAATTTTCCCTGTTGGTGTCAGCATTCTGCCTGATTGTGGCTCCCTCTATTGGATTTGAATGCGTGTGGGAGGGCTCATGTTAAACACCAATGTCTAGTCTTACTTTCCTGGGTAGATTATCAGGCCAAGCAAAGATTCAGTTATCCTTTGCTTTTGCCTTCAGGCTATTAGTCTCAGTTACTTAATGAGCCTTGGGTTTTAGTACTCTGCCAAATGAAAAATCCCTCAGGTGAACAGGGTAAGAGGATTTCCAGCTGGTGGGGCAATTGCTTGCTGGTGGCCTTTAGCTGTTAATGAGCCTCAATTTGCATTTCTATGGCCTGTCTAGTTGGCATTAAATCCTTGAGGGAGTGTCTGTTGCTTTTCTCCTGGGCTCTGGGAAGGGGTTCTTTGAGTAAGATGGCTACTGTCCTAAGAGAAAGTGATTCAGTGTAAAACTCCCAGTGTCCCCCTTTCCAGCTCTCTCCCCTAAGCCACTGACCCCAAACTCTCTTCACACAGTTCCCAATCCAGTCCTCTCCCTCTGCAAGAGCCCAAGGTGAGGGTCTGTAGCTGATATGGTGCTCTTTTAATCCCCAACTTCTCAGTGGGAATGGCTTACAACTAAAGCAGCCCTCAGCATGGCCTCCTTGCCCATCCTCTCGTGCTTCTGCATTTCCTACCAGGCTTGATTTGGTGTCCTCTTTGTATCCCAGGTTATACGGGTTATCTCCAGCTGCTTGTCATCTTGTTTTTCCTGATGATTTTTCGTTATTTTAGTTGAATTTCCAGTTTGGTCCTGGGAGACGATCTGTGTGGCTTCCATTCACTCTGCTGCCATTTTTTCTGCCTTGTTTTTTTTAATATGCTCTGATCTCATTTGCTGTGTAGAAGAATCTGCTCTAAATATCTGATACTAGCTTTTTCCAAAGTGATGCATGGCCCCAATATTTTGATTATTCACTATATGCAGCATTGAATCTACTCAGAAACAGTAATCTAAGATATATGACCATGGCATTCTTTGGTATAGTACCTTCATAAAACTATGGCTTAGTTTGATAATTCAATGAGTATTAATACAGCTTATGTCCATTGCAGTTGCATTTTTGCAACATTACTGTGTTTTTTTTTTTTAATTGTGTGATATATTGAATAAAAATGTGTATTAAGTCAGTAGACTGGGGAATATTTTGTTTTGTTTTGTTTTTGTTTGGTTTTTTTTTCTTTATTTTTGTTTTTTATCATCCTTGAAGATATTTAGTCCTAGTAATTTAGCTTTATATTTTTTAAATAGAAAGAGTAAATCTTTATATATTTCATGTGTGGAATGTGTAACACCCATAACACTCTGACTTCCAAAGCATCCCTCAGTGATCACTTTGGCAGCACATATACTGAAATTGGAATAATATAGAGAAGATTAGCATGTCCCCTGCACAAGGATGACATGCAAAGCACACTCAAGATACTCAATAAATATTAATTCCTTGATTGAAAACAAAAACCTTTCTTGTGTTGTCTATCCAAGACTCAAGATTAGTAAGGCTGATTGTGAAAAAGGCAGAATAGATTTTGATGTTCCAAATTATTGAGATAGTTTAGTATAGAAACTTTTCTTGAATTGCTGATGTCAGAAAGTTTGACATGTTTCCATAATACATGCTTTATTCCCATTACCTTGAACACAGATTAAGAAAAGCACAATTCAAGTTTTTAGTTTTCTTATTCTGTCTGTTTCATTGAGAGAAGGAAAAGGGAATTAATTTTTCTCACTATTCCTAAGATAAAGAAAGTCAGAGTCAAAACTATAGTTTAATGTTCATAACTTAAAATCATGTAGTTGCTTACATGTGTTCATGGTAACTGCTTGGTTGAATGTGTGACTACCCTTACAAACATGGTGAGAGTTTTTTATTTTTGTTTTTACCTCAAGATTTAGCATTTAGCAATGTGGTTATATATTCTTATTGTGTCATTGAATTTTTAATTTTTTTTCTCCTTTTTTCTCCATTGACACCCTCCTCCCTGACCCTCCACCCTTTCCCCAGCTTCGTTGTCCATGTCCATCAGTTATGCATACATGCGTATAAGTTCTGTGGTTTATCTCTTCATTCACCCCCCATCCCCTCTTCTGAGGGTGGTCAGTCTGTACCCTACTTTCACATCTCTGGGTCCAACCTGTTACCCAGACTGTTATGTTTATTATATTCCAACAATGAGTGAGATCATGTGATATTTGTCTTTCTCTGCTTGCCTTGTTTTGCTTAGGATAATACTCTCAAGGTCCCTCCATGTCATCTCAAAGGATAAGATATCTTTCTTTCTTACAGCTGCATAGTACTCCATTGTGTATATGTGCCACAGCTTTTTTATCCATTCATCCACTGATGGACACTTGGGCTGTTTCCAGATCTTAGCTATTGTAAATAGTGCTGCTATGAACATGGGAGTACATGTATTCTTTCTGATTGGTGTGTCAGGTTTCTTAAAGTATATTCTTAGAGGTGGGAACACTGGGTCAAATGGCAATTCAATTTTTAATTTTTTGAGGTAACACAATAGTGTTTTCCACAGTGGCTACACCAGTCGGCATTCCCACCAGCAGTGTACTAGAGTCCCCTTTTCTTCACACCCTCACCAACACTTGTTGTTTGATGATTTGTTGATGGCGGCCATTCTGACAGGTGTGAGGTGATACCTCATAGTTGTTTTAATTTGCATCTCTCTGATGATTAGTGATGTTGAGCATTTCATCATATGTCTCTTAGCCATTTGTATGTCCTGATTGGAGAGGTGTCTATTTAGTTCCTCTGCCCATTTTTTAATTGGGTTCTTTGTCTTCCTTTTGTTGAGTTGTATGAGCACTCTATGTATTTTGGAGATTAACCCCTTATCTGATGTATCATTGGAAATTATGCTCTCCCATACAGTAAGTTCCCTTTCCATTTTGATGGTTGTTTCTTTTGCTGTGCACAAGCTTTTGAGTTTGATGTAGTCCCATGTGTTCATTTTTTCCTTTGTTTCTGTTGCCTTAGGTGATGTATCAGCTTAGGTGATGTATTCTGCTGCATATAATATCGGAAATTTTGTTGCCTACATTTTCTTCTAGGATTTTTATGGATTCATGAGTCACATTTAAGTCTTTTACCCATTTTGAGTGTATTCTTGTGTATGGTGTAAGTTGATGGTCTAGTTTCATTTTTTGCATGTAGCTGTCCAATTTTCCCAACACCATTTATTAAAGAGGCTGTCTTTGCTCCATTGTATGCTCTTGCCACCTTTGTCAAATATTAATTGAGCATAATGTCTTGGGTCAATTTCTGGATTCTCTGTTCTGTTCCACTGGTCTATATGCCTGTTCTTGTGCCAGTACCAGTCTGTTTTGATTATAATAGCTTTGTAGTATAACCTGATATCCGGTATTGTGATCCCACCTACTTTGTCCTTATTTTTCAAGTTTGCTGTATCTATTCGGGGTCTTTTTTGGTTCCATATGAACTTTTGGAGTATTTTTTCTAGTTCTGTGAAATATGTCGCTGGTATTTTGATGGGGATTGCATTGAATCTATAGATTGCTGTGGGTAATATGGACATTTTAATGATGTTAATTATTCCAATCCATGAACAAGGTATGTGCTTCCACTTTCTTATATCTTCCTCCATATCTTTTTTCAATGTTCTGTAGTTTTCTGCAAATAGTTCCTTTACTTCTTTGGTTAAGTTTATTCCTAGGTATCTTAATTTTTCTGCCTTGATGGTAAATGGGATTGATTTTTAGTTTCTCTTTCTGTGAGTTCATCATTGGTGTATAAGAATGCCGTTGATTTCTTGACGTTAATTTTGTATCCTGCTACTTTGCCAAATTAATTTATTAGGTCCAGTAGATTTTTGATGGAGTCTTTAGGGTTTTCTATGTATAATATCATGTCATCTGGAAACAATGACTGTTTCACTTCCTCCTTTCCAATTTGGATTCCTTTTATTTTTTATTCACGTGTGATTGCTGTGGCTAAGACTTCCAGTACTATGTTAAATAACAGTGGCGAAAGTGGACATCCCTGTCTTGTTCCTGTTCTTAAGGGAAATGTTTTTAGTTTTTGCCCGTTGATTATGATGTTGGCTGTAGGTCTTTGATATATGGCCTTTATTATATAAAGATATGATCCCTCTATTCCCAAATTGCTGAGCGTTTTTATAAGAAATGGGTGCTGGATTTTGTCGAATGCTTTTTCAGCATCTATTGATATGATCATGTGGTTTTTATCTTTCATTTTGTTTATGTGATGTATCACATTTATTGATTTGCGAATATTGAACCAGCCTTGCAGGGATCTGGGATGAATCCCACTTGGTCATAGTGAATAATTTTTTTGATGTATTGCTGGATCCGATTTGCTAGTATTTTGTTAAGGATTTTGGCATCTATGTTCATCATGGATTTTGGCCTGTAGTTTTCTTTGTAGTGTCTTTTTCTGGTTTTGGAATTAGAATTATGCTGGCTTCATAAAATGAGTTTGGAAGTCTTCCTTTTTCTTGAATTCTTAGAAATAGTTTGAGAAGAATGGGTATTAGTTCTTCTTTGAATGTTCGGTAAAACTCCCCCATGAAGCCGTGTGGACCTGGGCTTTTGTTTGCTGGGAGAGTCTTGATTACATCTTCAATTTCCTTGGTTGCTATTGGTCTGTTCAAGTTTTCTATCTCTTCCTGTTCCAGTTTTGGGATACTATGTGTTTCTAGAAATGTGTCCATTTCGCTTAGATTGTCGAATTTGTTGCCATATAAATGTTCATAGTATTTGTTAATGATCCTTTGTATTTCTGTGGTGTCAATTGTTACTTCTCCTCTTTCATTTCCGATTTTGTGTATTTGGGTTCTCTCTCTTTGTTTCTTGGTGAGTCTAGCTAAGGGTCCATCAATCTTTTTTATCTTTTCAAAAAACCAGCTCTTTGTTTCATTGATCCTTTGAATTGTTTTTCTGGTCTCTATGTCATTTATTTCTGCTCTGATCATTACTATTTCCTTCCTTCTACTTGCTCTGGGGTTTTCTTTTTGTTTGCTTTCTAGTTCTTTAGGTTGTGAGGTTAGAAAGTCTATTAGAAATTTTTCTTGTTTCTTGAGGTGGGCCTGTAGTGCTATGAACTTCCCTCTCAGAACTGCTTTCGCTGCATGTCATAGATTTTGTGTTGTTGTGTGTTCATTTTCATTGGTTTCCAAAAAGTTTTTAATTTCTTCCTTGATCTCCTCGATAACCCATTCATTGTTTAATAACATGCTATTTATCCTCCATGTATTCAAATGTCTTTGCATGTTCTTGTTGAAATTGATTTCTAGTTTCATGCCATTGTGATCTGAGAAGATGCTTCATATGATTTCAATCTTCTTGAACTTGTAGAGACTTCGTTTGTGTCCTAAAATTTGCTGTATCTTTGAGAATGTCCCATGTGCACTTGAGAAGAATGTGAATTCTGTAGTTTTGGGGTGTAATTCTCTGTAAATATCTATTAAATTCGTTTGGTCTGCTGCTTCATTTAGAGTCTCTGTTTCCTTCTTAATTTTTTGTCTAGAGGATCTATCCAGTGATGTCAGCAGCATGTTGAAGTCCCCTGCTATGATTGTATTGCTGTCGATTTCTCCTTTGAAGTCCTCCAGAAGATTTTAAATGTATTTTAGTGCTCCTATATTGTGTGCACATATGTTTACCAAGGTTATATCTTCTTGTTGGATAGATCCTTTCAATATTATGTAGTGACTTTCTTTGTCTCTAGTTATGGCCTTCATTTTGAAATCTATTTTATCAGACATGAGTATTACTACCCCAGCTTTTTTTTTTTCCTTTCTGTTTGCTTGAAAGATTATTTCCATCCCTTCCCTTTCAGCCTATGTGAGTCTTTTGTTGTGAGCTGGGTCTCTTGTAAACAACATATATATGGGTCATGCTTTCTTATCTAATCCGCTACTCTGTGTCTTTTGATCGGAGCATTCATTCCATTTACAGTTAAGGTGATTATTGATCTATACTTTTTTATTGCCATTTTTGTTTAGTGTGGTTCTGTTTTCCTTTCTATTTCTTCTACTAATTACAGCAGTTCTTTTAACCTTTCTTGCAGTGCTGGTTTGGTGCTAATGTATTCCCTTAGCCTTTTTTTTTTTGTCTGGGAAGCTCTTTATTTGACCTTCTGTTTTTACTGATAACCTTGCTGGGTAGAGTATTCTTGGGTTCAGATCCTTGTTTTTCATGACCTTGATTATTTCATACCATTCCCTTCTGGCCTGTAGTGTTTCTATTGAGAAGTCAACTGATAGCCTTATGGGGGTTCCTTTGTAGGTAACCTGTTGCTTGTCTCTTGCTGCCTTTAGGATTCTCTCTTTGTCTTTAATTTTTGGCATTTTAATTACTATGTGTCTTTGTGTGGGCCTGTTTGGGTTCTTCTTTCTTGGGACTCTCTGTGCTTCTTGAACTTGAATGCCTTCTTCCTTCACCAGGTTAGGGAAATTTTCTGTCACTATTTCTTCAAATATATTCTCTAACCCTTTCTCATTTTCTTCTTCTTCGGGGACTCCTATGGTGCAAGTTTTGTTACGTTTCCAGTTGTCCCACAGATTTCTTAAGCTGTCTTTCTGTTTTTTTCATTGTTTTTTCCTTTTGGTTTTCTGATTGGTTGATTTTTTTCTACCCTGTCTTCTAATTCACTGATCCGGTCCTCAGCTTCTTCTACTCTGCTGTTTAGTCCTTCCAATGTGTTCTTCATTTCTGCTATGTCACTCTTCATTTCCAATTGGTTTATTTTCAATATTTCTATGTCTTTGCTCATGGTGTTGATGTCCTTACATATGCTGTTGAGCTTCCTCAAGATCATAGCTCTGAATTCTAGTTCTGTTAACTTGCTTAACTCCATTTCATTTATCTCATCTTCGGTGGAGGTCTCTTGTTCTTTCATTTGGCATCTGTTTCTTTTTTTCACAATTTTTGCTATCTCAGTGGTTTTTGGAGCCTGCCAAATTTTCCCTGTGGATGTTGGTGTTCTGCTGTTTGTGGCTCCCTGTACTGGGTTTGGATGAGCGTGGGAGGACCCAAATTATATACCTCTGTGGAGTCTTATTTTCCTGGGTAGATTTGCAAGCCCAGAAAAGGTTAAGTTATCCTCTAGATTTTTGCCTAGTGGCTATTAGTCCCAGTTACTTGAAGAGCCTTGGATTCTCAGTTGAATGAAAAACCTCCTTCAGGTGTTCAGCGTGAGAGGATTTCGCATTTTTAATTTTTTTGAAATAGAATTATATTAGCAAATTTTATTATTAAAAATAAAGGTAGTTAACTGAATGCAACATTACAGTATTGAAGCATATACACAGGAGAATAGTAGACTGTCTGCAGTATGTATCAACTTTCTAGTTCCCTCAATTACTAAAATCTAGTTATTCAGAAATCATATTATAGGTACAGGTTACTTTGTGTTTTCTGTGGAATCAGTGTGCATAACATATATCAAGCTCCAAGAAGAAAATCTCTGTCATATCCTAGTCAGTTCATCTGTCTAATGAAATAATTTGAGAACTGTGAGCATACAATTGAAATTGTAAGTGAATAAATTATGTCCCTGGTTTAGCAGTTGTGCAAAAGTATGACTGCATTCAGCAATTCATTGACTACTAATGAAACTTTTAATAATCTATTGGATAGGCTGTCCTTTTAACTAGCAAAATCTGACCTTTATATGGATATTATCCTTTTAAATTGTTTTATCTTGTTGTTTCATAGCACTGTTTTTCTTTTTTGGCACATAAAGTACTTTCTTAGTTTTAGAAAGCACATATGCATTTCCTGGAAAATAATCCTAAAGAATTAAATAGGATTATACAATTAATTTCAGTTTAAACCACTGAACAGAGATATGCACCATAGTCATTAACGATCTTGTTTGCTGGATTTGTTATCTTTTCTTCCAAGTTCATTAAGAAAGAGTCCAGCAAGGGGCTAAGGTCTCAATTAATTTTAATAGGCATGGCCAAGGTTTAATAAAGTATGTCTTTTAATTGCCCGAAATTAGGCTAAATTGTAGCCTTAGTTTGTAATTGATAGAAAAGAGATTTTGATCAAGAGGTACAAAATGGTTCTCCAAGAGAAACTGATAAAGCTTGTAACCTATAAAAAAGAGAATTGGTTTTTCTAGATAAAATATTTATAAACATAAATTTCAAAAATAAATGAGGAAAACTGGTCACTAACTAAACATTACAGAATATGTTTTCAAATATAAATGCTGATACAGATATAGCAGGTGGTGGATACCAAAAGCCATCTGCCATCACATTGTTTGTGACTAAACAGGTAAACTATCCAAGGCTCTTAATATCTGTGTCATGGATGGCAAGTAGTATAATATAAAAGTTGTCCAAAATGGCATTCTTGTAGCCTTCAATCATTAAACCAGCCAGTCAATCATTTTGGTGGGACAAAGGTGTTTCTTTTTCAAAATGGTATTGTGTAAATAATATTTTATTTTGAGATATTTTTGGCTTGGTTCAAGTCATGTTGGCCAGTTGCTAATAAGATGAATGCTGCAATGAACAGATTCATCCTCAGCCCTATTAGCTAAGTAAAATTGCCTAAGCAATTTAAGATGTTTTGGAAAGCTGAATCCCCATGAATTGTAGAAAAAGAATACAGCCACCTGGCTGGTGTGGCTCAGTGGTTGAGCATTGACCCATGCACCAAGAGGTCTCTGGTTCGATTCCCGATCATGGTACATGCCCAGATTGTGGGCCAACTCCCCAGTGGGGGGCATGCAGGAGGCAGCCAACCGATGTTCTCTCTTATTGATGTTTCTATCTCTCTCTCTCTTCCTCTCTCTCTAAAATCAATAAAGAAAAAAATTTTAAAAGAAGAAAAAGAACACAGCCTACTCAGAAGATTTCTACTTCATTCTCAGTAGATTAGCATATTAACTCTCATATAATTTCAGTGAAACAAAGAACACACGTCTTCTGAAAGCCAGTAAATGAAGTTTTATTTTATTTAACAATTTATGAATTTTAACTACCAAAATATGTTATTTAAATATTTCTTCAAGAAACCAGTTTTTTAGAACACAGGGATAATGGAACCTGTGTTCTGTGTGCATATGTGTGTTTTGGGTATAATGGGTACTTTTATATGTCAGGTTACATAGGGTTTGGTGCCCAATTGTTTGGTCAAACACTTCTCTAAATATTACTGTAAAGATATTTGTATATGTGATAAAAATTTTATAGTCAGTTTACTTTAAAGCAAATTAACTTCCATAATGTGGGTGGACATCATTTAATCAGTTCAAGGCCTTAAGAGCAAAGGCTAAGTTTCCCCAAAGAAATAATATCCATGTTTCCACTCTGCTGGCCTGTCCTATGGATTTCAGACTCAAAACTGCAACATCAACTCTGACCTGAATTTCCATCTTGCTGACCTGCTCTACAGATTTCAGATTTGCCATTCTCCATAATGACATGATCATGTGATCTAGTTCCTAAAAATAATTCAATCCCTCTTAATAGATATATAGAGATACTTATACTTATAGATATAGATCCTATTGTTTCTGTTTCTTGGGAGAATCCTTACTGATACATGGGTCTTGCTAATTTTGTCCTAGACATATATCTCACAAAGCATGCATTTTATCCAAAAGGAAGAGCATGTGAGTATGAATAGCATGATATAAACCAACAACCACTGAAAAAAATATGTGTTTTTATTCTTCCTATAGAGGACCTAGGATGGGGGGAAAAGGGGGTACAAAAAAAGTTTTTAAAAATAACTTAAAACTCTAAGGTAAATGAGATTTTTCTCATCATCATTGAGTATCTCAAGAAAAGCATAAAATTCAAATTTGATGACTGACAAGGAGTCTAGTAAATGAGACTGTTAAGTTTGTTAAAAATCAAGTATACCTATACCTCACACTCACACTATTAAGGGAACTTCTGACTTGGGTTTCTTTTCAGCTCCTTATTACCACTTCCACAATGCCTGGGACATTTTTGAATTGGCATCCATGTCCAATTTGCCTTGGCAAACAAACAAGCACAAAGAATAATTAGATCTTGATCACTTTATATTCCCAGTCTGTGACACAATGCAGTGGACTTGTATCACTTTATATTTCCATCTGGTGACACAGTGCAGTGGACTTGCATCATTTTGCACTAATTGTGACAATGCCAAATATGTGTGTCTGTATGTTTTTCTGTTTTTTGTTTGTTTTTTTTGTTTTGTTATTTTTGTGTATGTGTGTGTACTCAGGCTAACTCGGTAATGACTACAGAATCAACACAGCTATTTGGAAATTATGTATGGAATTAACAAAATCTCTGGCCCGTGCATTTACAGAATGTAGAATACAGAGGAAATGCTGCGCAGAACTGCTCTGCAGTTTAGTTCATAGATATCACAATATGCTGCCAAATCAAGAAGGGGAAGAATGAAACCCTCATAATTTGGGCATATTAAACTTTCCTTTATTGAATTCTAGTCTTCCTTATTTGTGTTTGGCTTTTTTTCTTAAATTTATTTTAAAATACCTGATAGATGCTTTAATTGTGCAAATTAAAAACAATAGTAAATATTGATGCTTAAAACTCTAGAGACAAGAGGGGAAATAGAGTATGTGCAATCTTTTCCAAGTGCAATTTATTTCATGTCAAAGAGGTCTTTCTCACTATGTTCTCCCTAAACAACCTGCATATCATATATCTACTGGTCCATATACTACTAATTTTCTCCTTATTTTTCATTTGTTTGTGTTTTTGTATATGATTAATGCTAATGAAAAATATGTTAACTTGTTACCTGTTGATTCAGTAAATTGAGTGAAATAAGCAGTCAGTTTGTGGAGAAGAGAGTCAACTAATTATTTCATTGAATCACTAGTCTCCTTAGTCTAAAGTCAGGCCAGTATATTTTGGGAGAGGTTACTTGGTGATACCTCAGAATATGATAGCGGTTAAGAGTTCCAAACTGTAGTCATATCGCCAGTGTTTGAATTTTTTTTCCAATCTTTACTATGTGTCCTTGGTAAAATCAATTATACTTTCTGTGCTCCCCCCCTCCATTTATAAAATTATCATATTATAGTACTTATACCCATATTGTTAAAATTATTATATTGAAGATTAAATGAGATAATAAATGTAACACTTTTTGGAGAATGCCTGATACGTAAAGAGAGCCAAATTATACATGGCTTTCTTTTTTCCGCCACAATTTTTAAGGTATAATTGAAAAATAGAATTATATTATACTTGATGTGTACAACATGATGATTTAATATATGTATATAGTATGGAGTTATTACCTTAATCAAGTTAGTTAATACATCCATCACCTCACATAGTTATCTTTTTGTGTGTGTGTGATAATGCTTCAGATCCACTCTCAGCAAATTTCATGTATACAGCACAGTGTTGTTAATTATAGTCATTGTGCTGTACATTAGATCCTCAGAACCTATTTATAACTGATAGTTTGTGATCTTTGACTAACATATCTCCATTTCTCCTACATCCCAACTCTTGGAAATCACCATTCTATTTTCCTTCTATAAGTACAGCATTTTTCTTATTATTTGTATTATCCTCTTCTAATAGAATCTTGGAAAGTATCAACCATAGCAAAGAACATAGGCACAGAAAAAGGGAGCTCTTCACAGAATCCTGGTTCTACTTTAAACCTCTATGTGGTTATACTAGGTGTATTAGTCAAAGGTTAATCACATTTGATATTTTACTTTTTTTCTGAGTTATAGAGAATGCAGTAACACATTTAATTTTGCTAGTAATTGATATATTTATCCTTTTTGTGACATTTTGAATGTAACAACATTGCTTCAAAGACATGACAGAAGCAGATATTGGATATGTCTGAAATCTATAAAAATTGTAAATGTTATTTTGTACCATGCATATAGAGATTATTTCATCAAAATCCTGAAGTTCAAGATTAGGACTATGCTTTGGAAAACTCAATAGTCCTATATTTCATATATCAAGCATTAAAATAATAAAACTTATCCAAAGAGAACCCACAAGAGACAAGTACAAATTTATTGTAACATTTTCAGTAAATTTTTAGATTTTAACGACAATTACATCTTATAGGAAAAATATAATGAAATCAGAACATATGCTCTTCCACAACATTACTACCTAGAGCATTTAGGCCACAATGTTCATGAATGATGGTGAAGACCTAGTATGTCCATATTAATATAGCATAAGAATTTAATACAAAATTTGAAATATTTTCCTCAAAATAAAATTAAAAGTCATTTTAAAAAACAATATTATCATTTAAAAATTGTATCATATAACTATCATAATTTAAATAGTTGTTGCTCATATAGCTTTTTTTTTTTACATTGACAACATTTATTGAAAAAAATCCATATATAAATGGACCTGAACAGTGCAAACCCATGTTGTTCAAGGGTCAACTGTGTATACTTTCATTTTAATAATTTTACCACTATAAATAATGTTGGTATTAATATCTTTGTTTAAGATTTTTTTCTGTATTTTGGATCAGTTTCTTTAGGATAAATTCTTAGAAGCATTATTGCTGGGTGATAAATGTATGTTTTGGATTCCCACAAGGTCATATTCCACAAGCAGTCATTGCTCTGTTCTCACAATCACCAACATTGAATTTTATATCTTTCTTTCTTTTTTTTTTAATCCTCACTCAAGGATATTTTTTTAATTGAGTTTTTGAGAAAGGGTAAGGGGGGGGAGAGAGAGAGAGCGAGACAGACAGACAGACAGACATTGATGTGAGAGAAACATCAATCGGTTGCCTCCTGCACATGCCCAATCTGGGGATAAATACTGCAAACTAGGTATTTACCCTGACCAGAAACTGAACCTGCAAACTTTTGGTGTATGGGACAATGCTCCAACCAACCAAGCCACCCAGTCAGGGCAGATTTTATCTTTTTATTTATTTTTATTTTTTTCCTTTATTGATTTTCAGAGAGAGAGGAAGTGAGAGGGAGAGAGAGATAGAAACATCAATGAGAGAGGACATCAATTGGCCGCCTCTTGCATGCCCCCCACTGGGGATCGGGCCCACAACCTGGGCATATGCCCTGACCGGGAATCGAACTGGTGACCTCTTGGTGCATGGGTCGACGCTCAACCACTTAGTCACACCGGACGGACAGATTTTATGTTTTTAAAGCTCCATAAAATATGTAGCAGATATCCTGGACTGATGGCTCAGTTGGTTGGAGCATAGTCCTGTACACCAATAGGACGTGAGTGTGATTCCTGGTCAGGTCACATATGGGAGGCAACCACTTGATGTTTTTCTTTCACATCAATGTTTCTCTCTCTCTCTCTCTCTCTCAAATCAATACAAACACACCCTCAGGCAAGAATTAAAATATAATAAAAATAAAGTAATTAAAAGAAAAGATATAGCATATTTAAGACCCAACATTTTTCTGTGAATTTGACTTGTCTAATTCTAAGAATTCAAGATCAAATAATGCAAGAATCAGAAATCATTAAAAAATGGTATGTAAGTTAAGACTCTTGATTGTAATTAACCCACTTGAGTTAGCTTAAGCAAGAAAGATAATTTATTGTAAATAAACAGGATTTCTTAAGGAACCCAAGGACAGAAGAAAAACAGCAAGGAACTAAAACCAAGGAGGTTTACAGTGCTTAAAAAACAAACAAACAAAGAAAAACTGTTGTTCCATTCTCTTTCTCCTCAGAACAACTGTCTTTGCTTCTCC
Source organism: Tadarida brasiliensis (assembly GCA_030848825.1). Classification (NCBI taxonomy): domain Eukaryota; kingdom Metazoa; phylum Chordata; class Mammalia; order Chiroptera; family Molossidae; genus Tadarida; species Tadarida brasiliensis. Next base: position 54,220,490 of record CM061280.1, read on the forward strand.
AGTTCACATGAGGCAATTTCTACATTAAAGGTTCAAAAACTTGAAAGGAAACTGATAAAATTATTTCAGTTGCAGTTACAAATTTCTCGAGAAAGGTTTCTGATTAGTCCAGCATGCATCAGATATCCATTCGTCATCTTGCCAATCTAAAAACATTGTTGAGGTATGGCATGTTCCCATATACTTAGTATACAGCCAAATGATCCAATAAGATTCCCATATAAATTATTTAGTGATGAGTACCCTAATAGATTTAGATGTATCAATTATCCTCAAAAGCTGTCGATAGTCTCAAACTCTAAATATTTATTCTTCAACGGTGATTAAGGGGATCCTGTCATTAGTCTAAAACATTCTATAACTAGAGATTCTTTCTTTTCCCAACTCTTTCTCTTGAGTGTGAACAGGTTATATGTTCTGGAAAATATATATTCAAGCACCAAAATAAATCTGTCCTTTAAGATTCAACCTTTGAATTGTATACTGAAACCACATGATGTTACAGTTTTTGAATAAGTCATAGAAAATCTTGAAGAAATTAAATGAAGCATGGATATATATTTTATAGCTGACATGGAAATAATCTTGGAATTTTTCACTCTCACTCTCTGTTTCTCTCATCATGTTCCAATTCAAAACATTATTTTATAGAATAGAAAACTAAGGTAGAAAAATGTTAAATGACTTCCTTGAGACCACACACATATTTAGAAGCAATGTCAGATAATTTAATTTTAGGCCATTTTTTCCCCCATCATATCATATAATTTATTTTTCATAGCTCTTAGTAAGAAACAGCGTTATTTGGATATCAGAAATTTCTAATAAATCACTTTTTAGGTATTTAGTAGAAAAATATATGCAAAATTCCTGTTACAAATTGGTATCCAATTAAAAAGAAGTCTCAGGTTAGAAAATATACATACTGAATGATGATATCCTTGGGTGTCTTCCTCCATTAGGCTTCTAGAACACTGGTAGCCATGTTTTACATTTTAGCATGGACAGAAAGAGCTTTTTCTGAGAAATATGACCAGTCCAAAGGGAAATACCTAAAGACACTAATCTCAAGGAATTACCAGTTATTTGAGGGAAACTTCTGTAGAAAAATAGAGATTAAAAAACAATAGAAACATAAAAGCAAGTTTAAGGAAAGAGAGTTTCTTAGGTTGGGTATTCCAGAAACATATTTTGAGATAGGATTCTTCTGAAAGTAATTACTGTGGTGGTCCTTAAAGAGAATTTGTATTACTCTACCTCAACCACTGTTTAAGAAAGAGAAGAAAGTAAACAAGCTTTTGGACTCAACTGGAGATTAGCTAATGTCTAGTCCAACAGGGAGCAATTAAACATAATAATACCATAGAGCTAGTCTCACCTTGGGACAAGGTTGTAGGTTTTTTTCACCCCTCTAGTTAGTCAATCATTGGAAGCCTGCTGGTTGCTTGAAAAAGGGCCTCTCAATTTCAACTGTGTACAATTCTCTGGATCAAGGAGAGCTGTGGGCCCTGGGAAGCACTTATGCCAGCATCTGGGGAATGCCTCCTTGAGCCAAGTGAAGTTGTTCATGGGGCACCAACAGCATCTCATGTACAAAAATTTTGAAAAGAGAAGGATAAAACCCTTAAAATTATCATTACATCACCACAAGTATAAGAAAAAATATATAATATCCATGAAATCAGAACAAAAATTAAGAGTTCATGAACATTAAAAACATGGCAGCAGAATGAAAATCTCAGTTTAAAGTTGAAGAATTCATGTCGAAGAATTCTTCCATAAAGTAGAACAAAATGATAAAGAATTAGAAAATAGGAATACAAGAAAATGCAAACAAGTCTAAAAAGCCTTATGTCTGAGGTATAGTTCTCCTAAAGACAAGAGAGAAAATAGAAGGGAAGACATCATGAAATTGATCAATAATTTAGGAAAATTATCTAAGATAGTAATAGTAGCTAACTTTCATATACTATTTATTGTGTATGTGTACCTGATACAGAAGAAGTTTACATATACATTAACTTTTTAAAAATAATAGCAGCAATATTTAGGCTAAGTACCATTTTTATCATCTTGATGATAATATGGAGGTAAGAAAAGTGAAGCAAGAGACATTAAGTTATTTTCCCAGAGCCATATAGTCAGTAAGTGGTAATGTCAGTATTGACATCCAAGCAATCTGATTCCAGAGTCTATGCTTCTGACCATACACTACACTACTGATCATTTAAGGGCATTCATTTCCTAACTGAAGGTCCACTGAGCATCTAGCACAATGCATGAATATATTTTCACTCCATTTTCATAATTGTGTACATTCAGAACAGCAAAACTCAGGCAGCAAAAGGTTTAAAGTTGCCTGGCCAGTGTGGCTCAGTGAATTGTATGTCATCCCATGGACTGAGAAGTCCGGGTTTGATTCTTGGGTTGTGGGCTCGACTCTCAGTGGAGGGTGTGCAGGAAGCAGCCGATGAATGTTTCTCTCTCACATCGATATTTCTATCTCTCTCTCCCTTCCTCTCTCTCTAAAAAAATCAATAAAAACGTATTTAAAAAGGAAGTTTCAAGTCTCCAGAGTAGAAACAAAAAGCCTTGTAAAAACACAGGTTTCAGAATTTCATATCTCTTAACAAAATCCTGCAGAGTTTAATACGGTTGAGTAGTACCTTCAAAATTTTAAAGTGCAGTGACATTCAATCCAGAATTTTATAGCCAGGCAAACAAAATCTAAGCATTAGTGTAGTATGAAGAAATTTTCAGAAATGCATATTCAGGGAATATTTACCTCTTCTGAACTCTTTCTCAAGAAGATACTAAAAAATATATGCTTCAAAAGGAGGGAGTTAAAAGAGACACATGGAATTACAGAAATGAGTTGTTACACAAAGAAAAGTAAAAATAATCTTCAAGATGGTACTGAAAATAGATACTAGGATGATATTCATCAGTCTTAGAAGGCAAGCAGTCTAGATTAGAGCAGGGTGATTCAAGAGAGAGGCATATTAAAGATGGTCATCACCTTGAACTTTGTCATAGTGCAGACAGTTTATGGTTGTTTACAATATGTATTTAATTTTAGTCACCTTTTATTGCAAAATATATAGAAAAATAAATAAATAAGTACTGCTCTTTCAACAGATGGAAGTAATGGCAAAGCATGCACAAAAACAAAACTAAACAAAACACAAACAAAGGAGTTTTAGAGAATAGAAAAACATACTACTTTGGAATCAGGAAATATAACTCAAGAAAAAGGCAGAAGTAAGTCCAAGGATGACAGTTGTTTAGCAAGCATAGAAAACAACCAGTCTGAAGATAAGTGTAAATTTCAAGAAGAGATAAGTACAATAATAAAAACACAGAAATTATAAATAACTATAGAAGCTATGGAAATTATGCTGAGAAGCTATTAGAGGGAATGGAAGAGTTAGCAATAAGTATAAAGAAACAATGAAAATGAAAAGCACAAGGCAGGTACTAAACTTCAGGAAAAAATAAGGAAACACGAGCAGAGTAAACTACAATGCATTATCTGCCATAAACAGAAATTAATAGATAGTAAAAAATGGCTAAGAATCTGAATATATATTTTCTCATAAAAAGAGTTATCACTCATGCCTGTCAGGATGGCTATCATCAATAAAACAAAAGACAAGTGTTGATGAAGATGTGTAGAAATTGGAACTCATGCACACTGTTGGTGGGAGTGAAAAATGGAGCAACCGCTTTGGAAGGCAGCATGGAAGTTCTTCAGAAAATTAAAAATTGAACCACCATATGATCTAGCAATCCATTTCTGGGTATTTATACAAAATAATTGAAATCTGAATCTCAAAGAGATATTAGTGTGCTTGTGTCCCTTGCAGCACTGAACATAATAGCCAAGAGTTAGAAACAACCTAATGACCATCAACATATGAATGGATAAAGAAAATTGTGATATATATATACAATGTAATGCTTGCTGTTCAGCTATTTAAAGAAAAAAAGGAAACTGTAATATGCTACAACATGGGCGAACCTTGAGGACAATATGATAAGTGAAATAATCCAATCAAAGAAAGAAAATTACTGCATGATTCCACTTATGTGAGTTATCTTAAATAGTCAAATTCGTAAACTCAAAGAGTGGAATGGTAGTTTCCAAGGGCTGGCGGGAGTGGGAAACAGGGAGTTACAAATGAGGCATAAGGATTTAGTCATGCAAGATGAATTAGCTCTGGAAATCTGTTGTATAACACTGTACCTATAGTCAGTAATAATGTGTTGTACACTTAAAAATTTGTTAGATGGGTAGCTCTCATGTAAAGGTTTCTTACCACAATAAAATAAAATAAAAATGAAAAAATGCTTATTGATTTATATCGAAGGTGAGTCAGATATTATTTAAATGTTACACTAAATATTTTATTGTTGAAAGTATTACAGATATCCCCCTTTTTTCCCCCCTCATTGACCCCCTCCTCCCCACTCCCACCCCCCTCCTGCTTTCCCCAAACTAATATCTGTGTCCTAATACATCTGTTATGTAAATCAGAATTTTCTTGTATTGTTTTGCTTTGAGAAAGGTTTACCTACATTCATAGATTATTTTGATGTTTAACTCCTTTCTTACACAGAGGTCTAGCAGCAATATGGTCAATAATAGCAATATGTATGGAAGTTATATTAGAACATATTATAAAGTATGAGTATTATTATTATTATAGCAATGGGGTGATTTATATACTTTCTGTATCAAACTAAGCATGCAAAGTTTTCATATAGAATCAACAAGTCCAGTTGGCAAAAGCAGAATGATAATTCACTCCTGGAAAACACATTAATTTCAGAACCGTAATATTTTTCCAATAGAATTTTAGACATTTCCATGAGTTGTATTTGAAGATGAAGTCATAAGATATGGAATATGAGAATAAGGAAATAGCTACAATCTTTCAACATGATACATTTTGAATATAGGAAGATGAAAATGACACGCTTGACCTTAAAATGCAATGGTCCTTTTTATAGATCATTCTGTTTGTGTTAGGAATGTCAGTCAAGTATTTCATGAATATATTTCAGCAGCTGTGAAATTTGATTAAAATTTAATGGAGACTCACTTCTCCAAATCTGAGTGAATTCAGATGGGCAACTATCTGTGAAATTATGATTTTACTTGTTAATTGTTCATAATCTTTATATGAAGGGAAGTGACTTTTACTTTGTTCTAAAAACTAATAGAGATTATATTAACTTCATGTCAATTTTATCACTTACATATTCCCAACACAATATATAATAAGATATTTATTAATGATAACAAATACATTTTTTCTTCAGGAAGGGAACAGTGTACATGCACACACACACAAACACTTCTGAAAATTCATTACTTCCACAGAACCCTTATGTAAAATGGGACTAAAAATGTTCAATTAATGAACAGGGATATTATAGAAATTAATGAATATTTGCAACTTGTGAGATATTCAGATATGAAAAAAATAGCATTTGGTATTATTTACTATTATAAGCTCTCAAAGGTAAGTTACAAAACAATAACTAATAATGAATATAGCATGTATGCCTTCCCTCATAGAGTGTAAGCATATGTAATCACTCAGAAAAATATATTAAATATATTTTGCATCCTAAGTGGAATCTTCAAATGTTTGGGACTTCTTTATCTAGGTTTTGTTTTTGTATTTAATCCAGATTTTAAATCCATTATATTACACTAAAATAATATTTAACATTGTTGGGAGAAAGGAAATCAGGGATATCAGGTGGAGTAAACAGCAAATGTAAGTGTATTTGGGTATTTTATTTTATTAACTATTCCTGATCTTTAATTTATCATCTTCTATGCACTGTGTGCTGTGCATAAGACTAGGTTTTGTCCACATGAAATGAGTAGAAAACAAGAGAATGTATTAATGTTCTATTGCTGTATGACAAAGTACCACAGATTTAGTGGCTTAAAACAACATCTGTGGGTGTTGGGGAGGGTGGAGGCATTGAGCAAAAAAGAATAAAAAAAGAGAAAGAACTCATGGACACAGACAACAATGTAGTGACTGCAGGGGGGAGGGGAGTGGATTGAGGTGGAAGTGGGTAGAAGGGGGATAAATAGTGATAGAAAAAATAAAACAAAGGAAACAAAATAATGAAATCAAATTACTTTGGTACTGACTTTACCAAAACAAGTCCATTGAAAATCAAATATCCTCAAATCTCAAAAATCTAACAAACCCCAAAACAATATACCTTTATTAGCTTATAATTCTACAGTTAAAAGTCCAGGCAGGCTCAACTGAGTTCTCTGCTAATGGTGTCAAAAGGCAAACATCAAAGTATTGGCCAGACTTGGCTCTTATCTGGAGGATCTGGGGAGAATCTGTTACCAAACTTAGTGGGTTTGCCACTTGGAGTATTTTTATTCAAGAACCAGACATATTTGTCTCTAGGTAGTTTTACTTACTTGCAACAAGTAATGAAGACAGAGGATTTACATTCAAATCTCTGTCTTCCCAAAGTGAAGTGTAGCCATTGCTTACATACACTATTTCGTTAAATATATGTTGATTTCTTCTTTGCAGTTGGCTAAACTCACCCCTTGTGGTTCTGGTCAAGCTCATCCTGTTATTGCTCCATCTACAAAAAAACTGTGCTGCATTTTAGCCTTTAGTGAGATTTCCCAGACCTCGAGACCCTTTGTCCTATCTAACCAATCTACTTCAAAATGTATTCAGGTTGTTGATTTAATTTCTTTGCTGTCTAAGCATTGAGGTTTCAGTTTCTCTGCTATGTTTTAGAGAGGACCCACTTTCAGCTTCTAGAGGTCACCTATATTCTTTGGCACATGGATTCTTCCATTTTCAGCCAGCAATGGTGCATTGAATCTTATTCCACTTTAATCGTTCTTCTACCACTATTTAGAAGAAATTATCCATATGGTATATTGTTTTTCCATCATTTTCCTTTATTCTTTTTGTGGCTTTGGGTCTAAAGTGTGTCTCTTGTAGACAGCATGTATTTAGATCATTTTTTTACCCATTACATTGATTACTGTGTTCTCTATTGATTTTAGAGAGAGGGGGAGAGAGAAATAGAAACATCAATGAGAGAGAACATCGATTGGCCACCACTGGAGATTAGGCCCACAACCTGGGCATGTGCCCTGACCGGGAATCGAACCGGTGACCTCTTGGTGCATGAGTCGATGCTCAACCAGTGAGCCACACTAGCCAGGCTGCTATATCTTTCTATATGTCTTTTGTCTTTTGTATTTTATTTCACCATTCTTGGCTTCTTTTGTGTTACATGTTTTATAATATACCATTTTCATTCCCTTGTTATTTCTTTTACTATATATTTGCAGTTATTTTCTTAGTGGTTGCCCTGGGGTTTACAATTAGCATTTAAACCATCTAGTTTTAATTAATAGCAACTTAATTTAAATAGTATAGAAAAACTTTGCTCAAATATGCTTCTGTTTCTTCTTTCTGTTTTATTTTTGTACAAATTACATGTGTATCTAATTTTATAATTACATACATTCTAAATGAATTAAAAACATTTAAAATTATAGTTTTATGCAGTTGTCTTCTAAATCAGATATACCATAACAAATAGAAATAATAGATTAATACTCTCTTTCATATTTACTTATGTAATTACCTTTACTAGTGTTCATAAATCTTTAGAAGCATTTGGATTACTCTCTAGGGTCCTTTAATTTCTTTTTTTTTTCTTTATTGCCTTTTAGACAGAGAGGAAGGGAGAGGGAGGAAGAGATAGAAACATTGATGAGAGAGAACATTGATTGGCCGCCTCCTGCATGCCCCCCACTGGGGATCAGGCCCACAACCTGGGCATGTGTCCTGACCAGGAATCGAACTGGTGACCTCTTGGTGCATGGGTTGATGCTCAACCACTGAGCCACACTGGCCAGACGGGTCCTTTAATTTCAACCTGAAGGCTTCACTTTAGTTATTCTTGTAAGGCTTACCCCTATTTATTTATTGAAGTTCTCACTTTGTTCATCCATTGTTCTTCTGATGCAATTTTGAATACTTTCTTAGGTAATTCCTATATCTCTGTTTCATCAGTATCATATTCTGGAGTTTTATTTTGTTCCTTTATTTGGGTTGTGTTTTAGTATTTCTCTATTTTCTTGAGTCCTTGTGGTGGTTTCTGCATATTACAAAAAAACACCACCACTCCCAGTCTTCACAGATTGGTCTCATAAAGGACAAGACCTTCACTAATTGGCCTAACCAGAGATTCCATGGACAGCTCAAACCATTGTGGTATTCCAAACTCGTGTCTTTATTCTTAGCAGCATCCTAGGCAGCACTTCAAAATAGCAAGACATAAGCTAGACTCTTGGGTATCACCTAGCCAATTTGGAACATTGGATTTGCAGTCTAACTATTTCCCTCCTCAGGGAGAAAAGTTAAATGCTGGTATTAACCTTTAACAAATAGACAGATATTTCTACAACAAAATGGGTATATTTGGGAACAAAAAAGAATTGAAATTCAGAACATGTTCTCTAATGGAGAACCACTCACAAGTCCCCAGAAACAAAAGAGAGGAATGCCCTTTTATGGACTTGGGAGGGACTGTTGCAAACAAAAATCCATTGGAGGAAACTAAAAGTTTGATGTATAGTTACTTTTCATTGGCTGAGTTCTGGCATTCTCCCTTTGGCTGAACTATTACTGAGTGTGTGTTGAGTGACTAATGCCTGAAAAGTTTCTGTTCTAGCCTCCCAACTTTAAATGAGGTGTCCATTTATTTTCATATTGAGATTGTTCACTCATTTGCTCTACTGTGGGCCAGAGGGAGAGGCTGTGGCAAATGCTGTCATGTATTCCCAGCTACCTATTTATTTGCAGTGGTCCCCAGGTGTCTAAAATATGCTGAGTCCCAGCCCTGGCCGGTTTGGCTCAGCGGTTAGAGCGTCGGCCTGCGGTCCGGAGAGACCCGGGTTCGGTTCCCGCTAAGGGCACGTACCTCGGTTGCAGTTTGTCCCCGGCCCTGGTTGGTCATGCGGGTGGCAGCCACTCGATGTGGCCCTTTCACGTCGATGTTTCTCTCTCTCTCTCTCCCTCCCACTCTATCTGAACAAAAAATGAAAAAATGTCCTCGGGTGAGGATTAAAAAAAAATAATAATAAAATATGCTGAGTCCCATCAGTACTCTGAGACAGGCAATGCAGAAGCTAATCCCTTAGGCAGCACCTTAAGAAGGTGAAACATTCAGGCATTGTACAGAATTCTTCAAAGGAGAAGCTGGGACTTGGGAGTTTCCTCCCAGTCATATGGCACTGTGCTGAGAGTGGGGTTTATGGTGAGTGGGTGTCACAAATGTTTCTACTGGTTTTGATGTGGCTGGTTTAGTGCTTCCCAAGGGTGTGGGAACTTCTCAACTAGCTTCTGTATTTCTTACATAAGTAATTGATTCATGTATTATTGATGAAGCAATGTATCTGTGAGGAGGAGAGTTCAGAACTTTCTACTCAGTCATCTCGCTGATGTTAAACTGAATATAGAATTCTTGGAGAATGTTTGATTAATATCCCTTTCTTTTGAAAACTTTGAATATGTCATTCCACCGCGTTCTAATCCCCATCATTTCTAATAAGAATTTGGTTATTAATCTTAGTGATATCTCTTTTATGTGATGTGTTATTATTCTTGCTGCTTTCAAAATTGTTTTAGTTTTTATTTTTGGGAGTTTGAGTATGAATCTCTGATTTCATTCTATTTGAAGTTTGGTGAGCATCTCAGATGTGTATAAGCATTTTACAAATAAAATTTGTATAATTTTAGGCCAACATTTAAAAAATATTTGTTTTGTTCTTTTCTCTCCTCCTGGGACTCTATGTGTATGTAAATGTCCCTGACTCACAGGTCTCTGAGGCTCGGTTCACTTTTCTTCATTCTTTTTGCTTTCGTTACCTCAGAATGGATTATCTGTATTGATATATATTCAAGTTCACTCATATTTCTTCTGACATCTCAGATCTGCTCTTAAGCTCTGCTAGTGAATGTTTCATCTGAAGTATTGCCATTTCAACTCTAGAATTTCAATTTTGTTTGTTATAATTTATATAACTTTATTAATATTTTTAATTAGATGATAAATCAGTCTTATAATTTCTCTAATTATTTAGACTTTGTTTTTTTTTTTTTTTATTTCTTTGGAAAAAAAATATATATACTGTCCAGCACTATACTTTTGTCTTAGTATTTAATATGCATCTTTTACTTGACCCAATCTACACTGTTTTAATATTGAATTACTTCAAAAAACATACAGAAATCTTGCACAAGTATATATATATATATATATATATATATATATATATTTATCCTCACCTGAGGACATTTTTGCATTTATCTTCAGATAGAGCAGGAGGGAGAGAGGGAAGAAGAGAGAGAGAGAAACATCGACGTGAGAGAGACACATCGAGTGGTTGCCATCCACACAACCCCAACCAGGGCCGGGGACAAACTGCAACCAAGGTACATGCCCTTAGCAGGAACCAAACCTGGGACTCTCTGGTCTGCGGGCCGACGCTCTACCCACTAAGCCAAACCGGCCAGGGCCACAGTATATTTTTGTTTAATCCCAATTCTTAACACTATTGTTACTAAATATGTGTCAGATATACTAAATGTTTTGAGTTATAGATCCTTCAGTACAATATTATAATTTTTCATTAAATGATCATATGTCTTTTCTTAAAATAATATAAAATTATGATTATATTATATATTAATCCACATATTTACCAAATCTGGTGTCCTTCATTCACGTAGCTCTAAGTTACCATTAGTAAACTTTCTTTAGAATTCCTTATAAGGCTGGTTTTCTGGCTACAAATTATTTTTTGTTTTTAAATCTAAATATGTATTTTTGTTTGCCTTTTTGAAGAATTATTTTTCTATGTATAGAGTCTTGGTTGAGAGGTTTTTATTTTTTGTTCTTTGACTATGCCTTTCCTATGTCTTCTGTCCTTCATTATTTGTGATAGAAGTCACATTCTAATTATGTTGTTTTCTCCTTTTTGTAATGCATTTCCTCCAAGGTGATTTTAGGATATTCTTTTTATCTTTAGGTTTCAGCAGTTGTACTATGCTGTGTCTAGGAGTAATTATTTTGCTTTTTATCTCTAGAATTTCTGTTTTTTTAATAAGAAATCTCAACAGAGAAATTGAAACTCTTTACCCATTAAGATGACTTTCCTTTACTTCTTTAAAAAATATGGGTTTAGTTTGAATTTCATTTTGAGTTAGTTCCCATTAAGTTTTCTATTGCTGGGAATATATCACACTTGGTATTTCATTGAAAGTGTTATAATTTACGGAATCTGGATAGTTTATATATGTTTTAGTGAGCTTTGCTTTATTCTTCTGGGGATTTTTGTTGCTACTGTTTTTGCAGGCAGTTAGCTAGCATCAAACATCAAACGCTGTCTACTTTACAGTAGATAGCAGCTGATATCTATGCTCAGTCCTTATAGATTTTACCTGCTACATTATTTAACATGGCTTCTTGGGTTTTCCTTTGCAACTGTATAGTTTTTTGTTAAACCAAAAATTTGGACTGGGTTTATAGGCAAATTTTGGTGTTAATCCTCCCTTTAGTGTCCTTGCTTCTGGGGATTCTCCTTTAAGTTTCTCACTAGTGGCCATCCTTGTGCTCTATTCTCATTTAATACCTTGAGCACATAAGACTTCAGTTTTCAGCTTTTCAAGGTGGTCTTCATTGGGGAATGCATGCAGTTAAGAAAGGAGCAACCTCAAAAAATTTATTGGATGCAGTTCTGTCTTTTGATTAAAAATTTCCTTCTGATCCCTGTCAGGTCACCTCTCCCCCACTTTCTTTATTTCTTTTTGCTCTGTCACAAGGGATTTCTTTAGCACATGTGTAGTTTACACTTAGAATTAGGGTCTCATTTTTACTCATGTCTTTTGCTTCTAGAATTACTTCCTTAAATTTTTGTCTGCTTTTCAAGTCCTAAGTTCTGATCTATTCTACATTAAACTGACCACCATAGATAGCTATGTAATTTGGAGAACTCCTTCAGACAAAAAAAAAAAAAGTACAAACTTGCATTTCTTGCCTCTTGCACATAGAGTTTTTCAAAAACAAACATTCCTCTGACTTTGCTCTGTTTTTGGATGCTTTCCAGTACAGAAGTCGTCACTTAATGTCTTCAATAGATTCTTGGAATTGCAGTGAAGTGATGTATAATGAAGCCAATTGTGTCATAAGCTAATTGATATAAACAAGAGTTAACTTCCTACAGCATCTCATCAATATTATAACTCAGTGATGTTATCTGAGGACTTGCTTTACCTTTAAAATAATTGCTTTTTATTATTGGTCCTGTTTCTATCATTGCATATTCATACAACCACTTCACTCCTCTTCTATTAGGGAAATTGTCTCTATGAAATGTTTCAGAAAAAAAGTATATGTGTATAAACCTATAACTGTAGCATTATATATCAGTGAAATCTGAATAGTAAAGTAACTTATGACAGATCATATCAATGCAGTACTATGCATTTAATGAGGTAATTACAAAGGATGTCCAACAACACAAATGTGTACTATATAATATTAGGTGATGAGAGGAAAAATAAAGAATTACATCTGCATGCACATATGTTGAGAACAGGGGATAGAACATGTGGAAAAAAGAATTATTTATTTTGGGTATAGGATTATGAAAAGTTTCTTACCCATTCAACCATTCATTCACCAAATATGGTGAAGACTGCTAAGTACCCAATACTGTATATATATAGCTAAAATAATATATTGCCATTTTCATGGAACTTAAAGTCTTCTAGAATTACATATACGAAGAAAAATTATTTTTATGATGGACAACATTTGCAGTGTATAAACTGCACAATATGCATTGGGAGTAGAAAAATATTTTAAGTCTAAATATTTTTTCTCCTTCAAACTATTACATGTTTTATTTAAATGTTAGTATATTTTCATTTTAGAAAATAAAAAGAAGCTATATATTTATACAGTAGGTGTAATTTCAGCTGACTTTTCAAGGAAGATTAAACTTTATCAAGTTGGTTCTGAGTTAAATAGATCATTTTGTTTCCTTATTTATGTGTTGTATTAAATAGCTTTTTTTTCTATTTAAAGGATATTTTATTTTATTTATTAATTTATTTCTGTTACAGATGTTTCTCCTTTTTTCCCCATTGACACCCTCCTCCCCATCCCCCCACCCCGTCCTCAGCTTTGTTGTCCATATCCATCATTTATGCATACATGCGCATAAGTTTGCTTTAATTGATTAAAAACATTTAAACATTTGCACTATAATATGCAGTTTTATACACTACAACCCTGGCATATTATAAAGTAGACCTCACATTCATGGCTCTGCCTTCTAGATATTTACAACCTAACAGTACTGACTTGAGTGAAAGTGGTATGCCGTATAGCTTACAGAAAATGCAGTTGGAAACCAAAACATGCGTACATAAATTTATATACATACACATATATAGGGTTTTTTTTGTTTTTTGCATTTATCTTCAGATAGAGTGGGAGGAAGAGAGAGAGAGAAACGTCGATGTGAGAGAGACACATCAACTGGTTGCCACGCACAGGGCCCCAACTGAGGCCGGGGACAAACGGCAACCAAAGTACGTGCCCCTAGCGGAACCAAACCCAGTCCTCTCTGGTCCGCGGGCCATGCTCCAACCACTGAGCCAAACCAGCCAGGGCAGGTTTGTTAAATGTGTCCTTTAATTAAACCTAAGCTTTGAACTATGGCTTCAATAAAGAAGACATCCCTAAGAATAACTTTATTCTGAAAATATTAATTTAGAATCAGAGTTCTAAAACTTGTATTATAAGTGTTAATAGACATTTTCTATCATTCTACTTATTTTTTTTCTTGTTAAGCTCCTTGAGGGAAAGGACCATGTTGGTTTCACATTCTTGTTCTCTACATAGTATTTGCACAATGCCATACATTAAACTTTTAAAAAATATTTTGCTAAAAATGGAAGATATGCATCTAGAGAAATATGAAACAGAAAACATCTTTTTGATTGTTTAATTCACATGAAAAGGTAACCAAACATATTTAAAACCTTTTTAACATATGTCACACTCTTACCTGCTGCTCTGTTTTTCCCGCTTACCTCTGTGCCTATTTTAAACTATAGTCAAATGTTCTATCTTGCAAGCTGTACATATGCAGTGAGAATAAGGATAATCTAGTATGGCTGACACTGAAAGAAGCAATCAGGGTATACGTGAAATAAATCCAAATTTAGTAGATCATTTAATCAATTCAATATGTCTTTCAAGACAGCTTAAAATGAAAATTTATCTCTAGCTATTTATGTATTTGCATAGAAATAATTGCTTTGATAAAGGAAAGGTTTTTTTAAATTACTCTAGGCTAAGAATGGAGGTCAGACCAACTGGCTCCAAGACTAAAGAATAACACACAGACTTTTTAAAGTATCTCAGAAATGATTTAGTTTAAGCTCAATCTTGAATGATTAGTATACCATAGTTAATGCTGGATATAAATCATACACAACTATCAGCTAACAAATATTTACTAAGCCCTAACATATACCAAGTGTGCATTTATGTGCTGAGGTTGCAATGGCAAAATAAGCAGACATTATCCCTGCTAACATGCAGCTTACATTCTAAAAATAATACATAGTCTAATAATTAAGTTTGGTCATAAGGATCAATAAAATATTTCCCTACATAGTATAGTTACCATAGAATCAGACACAAATGATAGTTACTTCATTCACACTGTATACTGCAAAAATCCAGAGATATAGCTTAACTGAAAACCATATTTAGAATAATTCATCTGCTAAACTTAATAGTAATAATAGCTGATATTTAATGATTGCCTACCACTTGCCACACAGTGCTCTAAAGCACTGACAGGCATTAACTTATTTAATCCTCACAATCATCCTGGGTATTGTGAATTATAATTATCTCTATTTTACTAATGAGGAAGCTGAGGCTTATGAAAGTTAATGAGTTGTTCAAGGTCATTCATTTGGAAAGCAACAGATCTATTGAAATCCAAGTTCTCTGGCTGTAGGGTATGTGCTTTCAATTATTCTGCAGCATTGGTTGTCTAGGTTTTGGGACACAATCACACAGAAGACAACTCAAGGTTATATTACATATGCATCAAGTATTATTTTAAAATGCTTTAATTCTAAGAGAAACCAAATTTAAGTGCATTTCTATGTGAGTGTGTGTGTGTGTGAAGGATAAAAAAACTATTTTAATTTCAATGGCTCATTTTTTATTATTGAGACTTATATAAAGTTCTTTACAAATAGCATTGGTAATTTATATTTCTCTGGTTAAAAAACTCTAAGAATGTTGGAATGATCCAATTATTAGTTGTATATCAAAATGCATATTTCTAACTTATTCTATAGATTGAGTGTTAATTGTACTATATACCAGAGGCTGGGGATATGAGAGGCTTAGAAAATAGGGGAGGAATACAAGTATACAGGTAACTAAAATGAATTTCTGTGAGTACTAATGAGAAACGTGTAGCTGTTCTGTTGGAACATAACTGCTTAATTATCATTATTGTTTTATAACAGTATTTTAAATTTTAGAACATTTTCAAATTTACAGAATTATTGCAGAGATGGTAGAGAGACTTCTTGTATTTAGCCCACCCAATTGGCTTTATTATTAACATTGTACATTAGTATAGTACATTTGTCACATTTAATGAACTGATATTCATACATTATTGTTACCTAAACCACATAATCCATTCAGTATTCCTGAGTTATTTCCTTAATGTTTTTCTTTGTTTGTTTGTTTTTTTTCCTATTTCAAGATTCCATCCAGGATACCACATTACATTTAGAAGCCATGTTTTCTTAGACACTTTTAGCTGTGACAGTTTCTTAGGCTTTCGTTGTTTACGATGACCTTGACTCTTTTGAGGATTACTGATCAGATGTTTTGTAGAGTGTCTCTCAATTAAGATGTATCTAGTGTTTTTCTCATGATTAAATGGGAGTTATTGGTTTTTGGGAGAAAGAGCGCAGAAGTAAAGTGCCATACATACTGTAAACATGACATCACCGTTGAAGTTAAACTTGATTCACCTGTTTCAGGTAATATTTTTCAAGTTTTTCCACTGAAAAGTTACTATTTTTTCCCCCTTAATAAACTGTACTCTTTGAAAAAAAAAGTCACTATGAGGAGCTCACATTAAAGTGAGGAGTTATGCTTCATCTCCTTGACAGTGGAGTATCTACATAAATTATTTTGTATTATTTTACAAAGGAGATTGGTCTCTCCCTCTCCCACTTCCAGTTTGTTTATCAATTCAATTATTCATTTATATAAGTATGGCCTCTGGATATTTATTTTATACTTTAAGTTGTACTCTGATATTTGTTCTTATTTTTATCCATTATTTCCTTTGTTGGTCAAATTCTTCCAACTCTGGCCATTGTGAGCATTCTTAGTTGGTTTCTGCATCCCTTTGACATACTCCATTCATTATATTTTTCTTTATTTTTATTGTTGACACTATTGCAGATATCCCAATTTCCCCCTACCTTTACCCCCTCCACCCAGCCCCCACCCTTATTCCCTCTGACCACCACCACCACACTGTTTTCTGTGTCCATGGGTTATGCATATATGTTATTTGGCTAATCCCTTCACCTTCTTTCATCCATTCCCCTATCCCCCTCCACTCTGACATCTGTCACTCTGTTCCATGTTTCCATGTCTCTGTTTCTATTTTCTTGGTCAGTTTATTTAGTTCATTAGATTCCACATATAAGTGAGATCACATGGTATTTGTCTTTCTCTGACTGGCTTATTTCACTTAGCATACCAATGAATTTTAAAACAAATTCTTTCTCTCTGTCATTACAAGAGCGTAACTTCTTAGTTGGCCTGGAATATCTTCAGAATGAAATGGAATTTTGACCTGAACTTTGAAAAATTAGTGGGATTTTTATGAGTTTCAAAAAGGTCCTTCATGCAAAGGGGGAGCACAATCAAAGTCATAGAGCTGTGAAAAAACATGGTATTCCTTTAAAAGAAATAAATCTGTGTAGCTGCTTGGGAAGGTGAGTGGGGTCAGAAGAATGACTAGAAAGAAATTAAAGCTGACTTTGATGAAAAGACTTCTAATTTAACTTTCCTCTTGGACTCTCTTAGGAACATAAATTAAGAACATAAGTATATTCAACTGAGGGATATTATTAAAAATGAATATGCAAAAATTTAAAGTTAGCTAATGAAAAACACTAAAAAGAGAAAAGCATATCTTCACAGTGAAATGTATCTTCTTGCAACTGAGGCGCAGTATGTTACCTTCTGATAATATACCAAAAGTGTAATAAAAATGGCCAGGAGGGTGAGACTTTATGACTGTTTAAACAATTCAGAACAAAACTCTTCCAAAGTGGCCGCTTTGTGACAACTACTATTCAGGGTGATTGATGATTATGAGTCTACCGTTAGAGGTAGTGATAATCTCATAAACTCCCTTGATACATAATATGAGACATATTTAATAATACCTGATAAGTTATTTTTATAGCTATTTATTTAATAGGTCTTATATAAGTTTGCTCAGGCTGCTATAACATAATACAATAAATTAGACAGCTTGATCAACAGATATTTGTTTCTCACAGTTCTGAAGGCTCCCAGTCCAAGATCAAGGTGCCAGCTTTGTGACAGTGTCTTTTTTGTGGCTTGCAAACAGATGGCTTCTCACTGCATTCTCAAGTGACAAAGAGAATACTATCTCTCTTAATTCCTCTTCTTATAAAGCCACTAACCCCAGCATGAGGGACCTATCATCATGACCTCATCTGATACTAATTACTTCCCAAAGGTCTTTTCTGTAAGTCTTTAACATATGAATTTCAGAGGATACACAACTCACTCCATAGCCAGTCATTATTACATATTTTAACATAAAGTGTTTGTTTAAAATTTAAATTTTAGTGATGCCCTTGGGTAGATTTTATTTAAAATATCTTCAGTTAAAACATTCCAATATTGATATATGTATATTATTTAGTCAACGTATTTCAAATAAAATACAATATGGTTTCACAAATAAACAAAACAATTATCTCAAACTTCAACATAAACTAGGTAAAGTTACATTCTAACAAGAGAGTAGCAATGGTCCAAATACAGCTTGAAAACATTTTAATATGCCACTTGATTTACCAATGTCTCTGTAAAAATATATTTGTCAGGCTTTCAAAGAAAAACCTTTCATGGTAGAACAGAAAACTTGTTTAGAAACTAATTTAATTCAGGTACATTCTTATATTAACAGATATTATTAATAAGTTTAGTGGCAATGGATGTTATAATATCTCATGAGAGTTCATGGCAGTCCCATCTGTCAAGGCATGCCAAACAAGAAAAACTGGAAGGGACATAGTTTCTTTTGAACTCACTGTAAGCGCATCATCATCCAAAAATCAAACAATGTAATGATATATGACTATTATTTATATATTTTAAGGAACATCATACTTGAAAATATACTTTATTTATTACACTTTTAAGGAAATTCCTAATTGGAATAGACAATTCCACACCACCATAATAAGTTCCCACAATTCATGTGCTTCTTATGCTATACAATTTACAAAAATTACTCTTCTTGAACAGGATTAAAGTCATATCTCATGGATGATTAGATACCCCTTTGTATCCCAAGGTTTAAGGAAATTAATGGGAGCAATTTTCCCTTCAACAGAAAATGGTGGATAAGCAAACAAATACACAAAGTTACATTAAATGTCAGCCATAACCAGTCATATGACTATGGCACAGTAATAAATCTGATAAAGAATACCTTAATTTTTTTATCAATTAATTTAATTTAGTTACAGATGTTTCTCCTTTTTTCCCCACAGACACCCTCCTCCCTATCCCGCCCCCCCAACTCCAAGCATTATTGTATATGTCCATTGATTACGCATACATGCATATGAGTTCCTTGATTTATCTCATCCCTTCCCCTGAGCCTCCTCCTCTGAGGTTTGTGAGTTTGAACCATACTCCTTTCTATGTCTCTGTGTCTGTTTTGTTCATCAGCTTTTTTTGTTTATTATATTCCACAAATAAGTAAGATCATGTGGTATTTGTCTTTCTCTGTTGGGCTTATTTCGCATAGCATAATACTCTCCAGGTCCCTCCAGGTCATCTCAAAGGATAAGAGATCTTTCTTCCTTACAGCTGCATATTTCTTATTATAATATTTTCCTCTGTATATAATATTACACACTTAGAATTTTAAAAGAAAATAAAGATTTTATAAAAAGCTTATGTTAAAAATAGCAAACACTTTTCACTCTAACCATCTGAGATCCAGCTTGTTTTTAAAGGTTTTTCATGCCTCTTCTAATATATAATATAGATTTTTATACCATATAGATTCATTGGGCATATTTCCTTCTCTGATTCAATCCCTTACACTATAAAAATAAGCGTTTTTCAGAACAATATTATAGTTAATATGGTGAGCTTTGTAAAGATCAAAAACCTGAGTCTAGGCTTCACCTATAATGCCCCTCATACAATTTTATTTTATTTGTTCTTTTATGTAGTAAAGACACAAAGAATCAGTCAGAGAGAAAGATAATACACAATAGTTTAGTTTAATCATTTTTACAAACCAAAATAACAGATAGGACTTCGGGCTAGTTTTTGCCATATTCAGAAAAATGTTTGCCTTGCCAATATGTTATTTGCAATGGCATTGCTTCCCTGGTACAGTACCCAAGAGAAGGGCTGTATCTCTTTTCTAGTTATATACAACTTCCACAGCAAAAGGGAAAAAAAAGGCAATACAGCCCAGTCAGTGTGGATCAGTGGATTTACTGTCACCCCATGGACTGAGAGATCTCAGTTCAATTCCTGGTCATGGCACATGTCCAGGTTATGGGCTCGATCCCCAGTGGGGGGTATGCAGGAGGCAGCTGGTTGATGTTTATCTCTCACATCAATGTTCCTATCTCTCTTTCCCTTCCTCTAGATCTCTAAAAAAATCAATAAAAACATACTTTTTTAAAAAAAGGAAATTCAGGTGGATTCCAAAATGGCAGCAGAGTGAATAGAAGCAACACAGATCATCGCCCAGGACAAAACTGGATTTATTACTAAGATAAAGACAAATCATCAGGATAAAGCAACAGAAAAGCAACTAGAGAGGACCCATATAACGAGGGACAGGAAAAAAGGACACTGAATTGAGCCTGGAAGGTCTGTGGAAGCACAAGAGGGTGGGCTGGGAGCCCACGGACAGCAGCTGTTTTAGCTGTAAGCAACTCCCTCAGGGAGAAAATCTCAAGCCAGCTCCACAGCACAGAGCACTAAATTAGCTACAGCACTCACCTTGGGCTCTGGGAGAGGGAGGGAAGACTGGACTGGAACTGTGTGGGGACAGCCAGAACTTGGAGGGCACTCAGAGTTTTTGCTGAGTCACAGCCACACAGGATGGTGGCCATCTTGCCCAAGCCCATTCCTGGAGCTCTGGGGAGAAGCAGCAGCCCCTCACTTGGAGATTTAACCCTACCCAGCTGGGCCAGAAAAATGCAAATTGAGGCACATTAACAACCAGCATCTGCCTCACCCTCTGGAAATCCTCTTACACTGAACACCTGAGGGAGATTTTTATTCATTTGAAGGCCACAACACAAGGCTCATCAAGTAACTGAGACTGATAGTCTCCAGGAAAATGCTAGAGGATAACTGAACCTTTCCTGGGCTTGCAAATCTACCCAGGAAAGTAAGACTTGACAGTGGTGTTTAACATGGGTCCTCCCACACTCATTCAAACCCGGTAGAGGGAGCCAAAAACAGCAGAATAGCAACACCCACAGGGAAAATTTAGCAGGTTTCAAAAACCACTGAGATAGCCAAAATGGTGAAACAAAGAAAAAATTCCAAATGAAAAAACAAGAGAACTCTACTGAAGATGAGATAAATGAAATGAAGTTAAGCAGGTTATCGGAGGTAGAGTTCAGAGCCATGATCTTGAGGAAGCTTAACAGCATGAGTAAAGAACTCAACAGCATGAGTAAGGTTATAGAAACATTGAAAACCAACCAAGTGGAAATGAAGAATGATATAGCAGAAGTAAAGAACACATTGGAAGGAATAACCAGCAAAGTAGAGGAAGCTGAGGAGCGGATAAGTGAATTAGAAGACAGGGGAAAAAAAAATCAACCAATCAGAAAACCAAAAGGAAAAAACAATAACAAAAAAACACACAAAAAAAAAAAAACAGGAAGAAAGCTTAAGAGGACTGTGGGACAACTGGAAATGTAACAATAGTCGCATCATACGAGTTCCAGAAGAAGAAGAAAATGAGCAAGAGTTAGAGAATATATTTGAAGAAATAGTGACAGAAAACTTCCCTAACTTGGTGAAGGAGGAAGGCATTCAAGTTCAAGAAGCACAGAGAGCCCCAAGTAAGAAGAACCCAGACCAAGACACATAATAATGAAAATGACAAAAATTAAAGACAAAGAGAGAATCCTAAAGGCAACAAGAGATAAGCAACAGGTTACCTACAAAGGAACCCCCATAAGGCTATCAGCTGACTTCTCAACAGAAACACTACAGGCCAGAAGGGAATGGCATGAAATAATCAAGGTCATGAAAAACAAAGATCTGAATCCAAGACTACTCTATCCAGCAAAGCTATCATTCAAAATAGAAGGTCAAATAAAGAGCTTCCTAGACAAAAAAAAAAAAAAAAAAAAAAAAAAAAAGGCTAAGGGAATATATTAGCACCAAACCAGCAATGCAAGAAATGTTAAAAGGACTGCTATAATCAGTAGAAAAATTAGGAAGAAAAATATAAACAAAATAAACAAAAATGGCAATAAATAAGTACATATCAATAATAATCTTAAATGTAAATGGGTTGAACTCCCTGATCAAAAGACACAGAGTAGCTGATTGTATGAGAAAGCATGACTCATATATATGTTGTTTACAAAAGACTCACCTCACAACAAAAGACTCACATAGGTTGAAAGTGAAGGGATGGAAAAAAAATCTTCCAAGCAAACAGAAAGGAAAAAAACAAACAAACAAACAAAAACCTGGGGTAGCAATACTCATTTCTGATAAAATAGATTTCAAAATTAAGGCCATAACTAGAGACAAAGAAGGCCACTACATAATATTGAAAGGATCTAACCAACAAGAAGATCTAACTATGGTAAACATATGTGCACACAATATAGGAGCACAGAAATATATTAAAAATCTTCTAGAGGACTTCAAAGAAGAAATAGACAGCAATACAATCATAGCAGGGGACTACAACACCCTGCTGACATCACTGAATAGATCCTCTAGACAAAAATTTAACGCAGAAACAGAGACTCTAAATCAGTGGTTCTCAACCTTCCTAATGCCATGACCCATTAATACAGTTCCTTATGTTGTGGTGACCCCAATCATAGCACTACAAGCCTACCTCAACAAACAAGAAAATTTTATAATTGACTATCTAACCTCACAACTTAAAGAACTAGAAAGCAAACAAAAAGAAAACCCCAGAGCAAGTAGAAGGAAAGATAAGTAAAGATCAGAGCAGAAATAAACGACTTGGAGACCAAAAAAAAAAAAACAATTCAAAAGATCAATGAAACAAATTGATGGCCCCTTAGCTAGACTCACCAAGAAACAAAGAGAGAGAACCCAAATACACAAAATCAGAAATGAAAGAGAAGTAACAACTGACACCACAGAAGTACAAAGGATCGTTAACACATACTATGAACAAATATACAGCAACAAATTGGACAATCTAAGCAAAATGGACACATTTCTAGAAAAACATAGTCTCCCAAAACTGATCCGGGAAGAGGTAGAAAACTTGAACAGACCAATAACTACTAAGGAAATTGAAGATGTAATCAAGACTCACCCAGCAAACAAAAGCCCAGGCCTGATGACTTTAAGGGGGAGTTTTACCGAACATTCGAAAAAGAACTTACAGCTATTGTCCTTCAAACTATTCCAAAAAATTCAAGAAGAAGAAAGACTTCCAAACTCATTTCATGCGGCCAGCATAATTCTATTTCCAAAACCAGATAACGACACTACAAAGAAAGAAAACTACAGGTCAATATCCCTGATGAGCATAGATGCCAAAATCCTGAACAAAATACCAGCAAATTGGATCCAGGAATACATCAAAATAATATATTCACCATGACTAAGTGGGATTCATCCCAGGGATGCAAGGCTGGTACAATATCTGCAAATCAATAAATTTGATACACCACATAAACAAAATGAAAGATAAAAACCATATGATCATATCAATAGACGCTGAAAAAGCATTCGACAACATTCAGCACCCATTTCTGATAAAAGTGCTCAGTAATGTGAGAATGGAGGGGTCATATCTCGACATTATAAAGGCCATATATGAAAAATCTACAGCCAACATCATACTCAAAGGGCAAAAATTAAAAGCATTTCCCTTAAGAACAGGAACAAGACAGGGATGCCCACTTTTGCCATTCTTATTTAACATGGTACTGAAAGTCTTAGCCACAGCAATCAGATATGAAGAAAAAGTAAAGGGATCCAAATTGGAAAGGTGGAAGTGAAACTTACTTATTTGCATAAGACTTGATATTATACATAGAAAACCCTAAAGACTCCATCAAAAATCTGCTAGATTTAATAAATGTATTTGGCAAGGTAGAAAGATACGAAATTATCATCAAGAAATTGACGGCATTCTTATACACCAATAATGAACCCACAGAAAGAGAAACTAAAAAAAATCCCATTTACCATTGTGACAAAAAAAATTAAGATACCTAAGAATAAACTTAACCAAAGAAGTATAGGACTTATTTGCAGAAAACTACAGGTCATTGAAAAAAAAAATAGAGGAAGATATAAAAAAGTTTACGCACATTACTTGTTCATGGCTTGGA
Source organism: Tadarida brasiliensis (assembly GCA_030848825.1). Lineage (NCBI taxonomy): Eukaryota > Metazoa > Chordata > Mammalia > Chiroptera > Molossidae > Tadarida > Tadarida brasiliensis. The sequence continues at coordinate 54,244,522 of CM061280.1, forward strand.
AGAATTAACATCATTAAAATGTCCATGCTGCAGATTCAATGCAATCTCCATCAAAATACCAACAACATATTTCACAGAACGAGAATAAATACTTCAAAAGTTCATATGAAACCAAAAAACCTCAAATAGCCACAGCAATCTTGAAAAAGAAGGACAAAGTGGGTGGGATCACAATACTGGATATCAGGTTATACTACAAAGCTACTGTAATCAAAGTAGCCTGGTACTGGCACAAGAACAGGCATTTTGATCAATCGAACAGAACAGAGAACCCAGAAATTGACCCAAGACAGTATGCTGAATTAATATTTGACAAAGGTGGCAAGAGCATGCAGTGGAGTAAAGACAGCCTCTTTAACAAATGATGTTGGGAAAATTGGACAGCTACATGCAAAAAAATGAAACTAGACCATCAACTTATACCATACACAAAAATAAACTCAAAACGGATAAAAGAGTTAAATGTGACTCGAGATTTCATAAAAATCCTGAAAGAAAATGTAGGCAACAAAATTTTAGACATCATATGCAGCAGAATTTTCACTGATGCATCACCTAAGGCAACAGAAACAAAGGAAAAAATGAACACATGCGACTACATCAAAGTCAAAAGCTTCTGCACAGCAAAAGAAACAACCATCAAAATGGAAAGTGAACCCACTGTATGGGAGTGCATAATCACCAATGATACATCAGATAAGGGGTTAATTTCCAAAATATATAGAGTGCTTATACAACTCAACAAAAGGAAGACAAAGAACCCAATTAAAAAATAGGCAGAGGACCTAAAGAGACACCTCTCCAGAAAGGATATACAAATGGCCAAGAGACATATGAAGAAATGGTCGATGTCACTAATCATCAGAGAGATGCAAACTAAAACAACTATAAGGTATCACTTCGCACTTGCCAGACTGGCTGCCATCAACAAATCATCAAACAACAAGTGCTGGCGAGGGTGTGGAGAAAGGGGACTCTAGCACACTGCTGGTGGGAATGCAGACTGGTGCAGTCACTATGGAAAACACTATGGTGTTACCTGAAAAAATTAAAAATGGAATTGCCATTTGACCGAGTGATCCTACTTCTAGGAATATATCCTAAGAATCCCGAAACACCAATCAGAAAGAATATATGTACCCCTATGTTCATAGCAGCACTATTTACAATCACTTAGATCTGGAAACAGCCCAAGTGTCCATCAGTAGATGTGTGGGTAAAAAAACTGTGGTACATATATACAATGGAGTACTATACAGCTGTAAGTAAGAAAGTTCTCTTATCCTTTGAGACAACATGGAGGCAACTTTAGAGTGATAAGTTAAATAAGCCAATCAGAGAAAGACAAATACCACATGATCTCACTTATTTGTGGAATATAATGAAAAAGGTGGGCTGATGAAAGAAATAGACCCAGAGACATAGAAAGGAGTATGGTTCAGACTGACAAACCTCAGAGTAGGGGCGCAGGGGCAATGTATGAGATGAACCAAAGAACTTACATGCATTTATGCATAACTAATGGACATAGACAACAATGCTAGGGGGGTGGGTGGGTGGGATAAGTAGGAGGGTGTCTAGGGGGGATAAAGGAGAAACATCTGTAACAAAAATAAATTAATAAACATTGGAAGGAAATTAAAAAAAAAACACCTAAATTACATATTTAAAAAAAGAAGGGAATTTATGTAATTTTGAAATAGATTTTAAACTTAGAAAAAATATTAATCCATGTGCATAAATGGTATATTTGTGTGTCCATCATCTTTGCCTGTGTACTCAAATGGCACATCTGTCTTTTATCTGACAGTATATCTCATGAACCTTAAAACTGAGCAAGATTCATATTTGAGCTCATCAAGTTCTCTCCTGCAAGCTCAGAGGTCTTTCTTTTTTAGGCTAGGTAATACATTCATCCTCCTGGATTATGTCATGACTAATGGATGAGAGTTCTAATGTTATTCATCCTTTATATCTACCTAAAAGTAAATCAGAAGGGAGAGAAGATAGTATGTACCACATTAAGTTTTGTTTGGTTCATTCTTTAGACAATTAAGAGGAGACAAGTGAATGTGAAATATGACAAAGATAATATTTATTCTCATAAGTAATGTTCTACTTGAAATCTTTCCTTTGGTGTCTGATTTCATGCTAATTCATTTATATATCATATTTCTATTGAACTAAATGTTTGTAGTTTACTGTGTGATTTATGTGCCATTCTGAGTCATTTGGGAACATCTTTTCCAAGGAAACAATCTCTAACTTGTCAAACACCTACCATTTGAAAAAGAGCCAAATGGGAAATTTCCAATTGACCCATCCAAAGAATAATATAAGAAGCTTTTAGACCTAGGATTACTTTTTTTTTAATCCTTACCCGAGAATATTTTTTCATCAATTTTTAGACAGAGTGGAAGGGAAGGAGGGGGAGAAGAGAGAGAAATATTGATGTGAGAGAGACACATCAATTGGTTGCCTCCTGCAAGACCCCAACCAGGGCCAGGGATTTAACCTACAACCCAGGTACATGCCCTTGACCAGTAATCAAACCAATGACTCTTCGGTCCACATGCCCATGCTCTAACTGCTAAGACAAACTGCCCAGGGCAACCTACAATTACTTTTAATGATGGAATCAATGTGTTGAAAGATAAGAATATTGTGGTATACATTAATGATTTTTATTTTGCTTATTAAAAAAAGTAATAGAAGCTCCATGAAAATCATACCCATGGTGGTATTGAAAATACATTAAGTTTTCCCCTTCTCTAGTTCCTTTTGTGGATTATTTTCTTTTCCTATTATGTCCCAATTCTACAATGTCATTTAAGAGCAGCAATACAATATCAGTATTAAAAGTTCTTTATTCTGTATATGGTGAATGCATTTATCCTTATGCTTTATCACTTCTATACCTTACAATAAAATGTTAAGCTTTTTAAGAGTTATTGAAGGGGGCATAAAAATAGAACTATATCAAGAGTAACAAATCTTATGTTTCTGGCTTTCATACCTAAAGGTTAATAAAGAACCACTAGTCCTTTTCCAAGAATACTGTTTCTTCATTGTCAGGGGTCTTGTAGGGAACTAATCTTTGAAGATCATTAATATATATTATATAATCTGGTAATATAGAAGAGATAAGCAGAGCTCAACATTTGGAGCCAGCTAAGTTTACATTTCAGCCCCAATATTTGCTAGTATTAGGCAAGTCATTTACCTATGTATATGATGAAGTAATGTTAATGCATGTCTTTTAATTTAGGGCACTTCGGAAAACAGGATAGATCATTTGACAGGACACATAAACTACTTTTAAAAGATAGTTAATGATGCATAAATAAACAGAGACAGATAGGATTTAGCAGAAAGATATATTAATCAAACTCTTTGAGGCTGAAAGAGACAAACAAGGTTACTTTTATTTATTTATTTTTAATGTATCTTTGTTGTTGAAAGTATTACAGATGTCCCTCCTTTTCCCCCCCATTGACTAGGTTACTTTTAGTTTTGGAGATTTGTTATAACAACATGAAAGAATGGTTATTAGAGGCCAGTCTGTCAGCCATGTAGTCTGGAATGTATAGCGCAGTTTCTGAAAATTGGAGAATTTCCTGAATGTTCCTTTTCTTGGCAGCCATAGCTGAAATAACCTACCTTCACTTTGTAACTCTAAAACAATTGCCCAAATGGATAATTTGACTGCATTGTTAGACTGCTATCTCATATCAAATAACTTGTGGACATTTGGCCACTTTCATACTTAGCCCATATACTGTTGCTTTCAAATAAAGGGTTGATGCTTAGTACATTCCTAATTTTAGGGCATTTGAGATGGTTTCAAAGAGTTCTAGTGTCAAAACTAAGTCATTTCAGCCAGTGCATGAGAGAGAACACTAAACCTAGTGAAAAATCATTAGCAAACCAATGCAGTTGTACAAGAATAGTGTTAGATATTAACTACAGTTTTTAGATGATGATGAACATATTTTAATGTGTCTCTGGTATTCATTTTATCTAAACAATTTTGACAGTGGATATTTAAGGAAAAGGTTTCCTTATACGAAAAAAGTTTGTTTATTTTAAACATTAAATTTCAAAAGAGCTCCTTCTTGCTGAACTTCTCAGAAGTACACATATATTGTAAATCTCCAAATCTAGAGGGATTCCTTTACCATGTTGTCACAATCACTGCTGTTTCTTCCTATTAAACTATTTGTTCTTAGAATATAAACTAACATGCATTTCCCTTTAGGGTATGGTTTGGTAAAATGTAGGAATTCTGTCCGTTTTAAAGTCATATTGAAACTACCTTTTCCAATCTCTAATTGGCTAGAGTATTACACAAGAAAATTATACAATCCCAAGGAAACATAACCATTAGAAAATAAATAATATTAGCCTTGGCTGGTTTGGCTCAGTGGTTGGAGCGTCGGCCCATGGACCAGAGAGTCTCGGGTTTGGTTCCCGCTGAGGGCTCGTACTTCAGTTGCAGTTTATCCCCAGCCCCAGTGGGGTCGTGTGGGTGGCAACCACTCGATGTGTCTCTCTGACATTGATGTTTCTCTTTCTTCCTCTCTCCCTCCCACTCTATCTGAAGATAAATGCAAAAATGTCCTCGGGTGAGGATTAAAAAAAAAAAGAAAAAGAAAATAAATAATATTACAATAGATTGCTTTACTCATTTAATTTATCCTACAAATTTTAGGTTCTTTCTATTTTACATAAGAATACTTCATGCATTTATTAGTCTGTAGGTAGTTGAAATACAGTATTCCTAGATTATTTCTAAGCCGAATTTTGGAAACTCTAAAGGAGGATGGAGGCATGGGAATGTTATATTAAGGTCTATGTTTGTTGTTTGCACATTTTAGGAGTCATACTTTTCAGGATAATGCATATGATTTTTTAGTAAAAGTTAATTTTAATAACTTTATTCAAAAAGGTCCTTGGTATTTTGCAAGTATTTTGAGGTTTTATAGGTATTATTTGTAGCCCATACAGTACAAAGAGGTTCCACACACAAGGAGGGTTTAATATTTTTTTGGCTTATTTGGTTAGTAACTTTTAGAAGAAGGGGGAAATTCAGGTCAAATGTACAGAATGGATAGATGTGAATATAGAGTGAGGAATGACAAGTCCCTTGAGAGGCAGTCAAAGTAGGTATTCTAGGTGAAGAACATTTGATATGGTCTTAGGCATAAAGGTGAGTGCTACGATTAAGATGGTGGCAACGGTGATTAAAAAAATATGTTATTAATATCAGACATTTCCACAGAAGTCTGTTTGTATTCACTATTTTTAGTTTGGTTTTGTCCTGCTCTCATGTCTCTTCCTTTAAAGGTCAGATAATGTTAAATTTACATCTGTATGGAATAAACCACCAGAAATTCAAAGAGTTAGAAATGTCATCCTATCAGTCTGGATTCTGCTTTGAAGAGCCTTTCAAAGAAAAGCTTGGAATTCCCCTGAGATTATATTTGATACTCAACCCTTTCTTTTCCCACCCAAAAAAAAAAAAAAGGTTTAAAAGAGAGAAAAATCTTCAACAAATGCTTTCTGCAAACAACGAACACCAAAACAGAAGGGAGAGGATAAGCAAGGTCATGAGAGAAAAGTCTCAGATAAGAGCATCCATTTATGTACTAAATAATATTACACATCACTCTAGGAGGTGGAGTCATATTAGATGAAAACATTCTAATTTCATCAAAAGATAAACAAATATCCCCAAACCCACATCCATGAAGGTCTTTCTAAACATGTGGATACTAAGAGGCAACTTGATATCATATGCGTTCAATCAGATATCCTTGGCAGGTGCTCTTTGCATCCAGTCCATTCCTGAACATTCTTTCCAAAGATTGAGAATCTTTGGGAATTGGATTATGTGGTAACAACTGGATCTATTATGTCTAATGCCAGCAATTACTGACATAAGACAAAGTGGTGCATTACATCAACTTGTTACACAGTCAACCTAACAATCATCCAAAAATTAACATAAAAAGAATTTAGAAATGCAAAGAAATTTATATTTTCTCTCAAAAAGCAAATGGAGAGTTTAGCTTGCTCAAAACAATGATGCATTACAAACCAAAATTGTTTTTTGTTTTGTGTTGTTTTCCACAACACTGTTTAATATTGTCAGTTATAGCATTGCCCTGCATTTAGGTAACCACCTGTACTCCTGTGGTGTGCTCAGAATAACTATTGACATGATAGTTGACTAGGTATGTCCACTGGGGACTGGAAGGCTGGAATACTGCTCACCAGGAAGAAAGTTAAAACAACTTTTGCGGATATAGGAGGAAAGACTATAAAATATTAACTTTAATATTTGCACCACTGTACACTGGATTTTCTCACGCATATATTCTTGTGGTTCTGAAAGTCACCACAGCAATTACATTTATGAATCAGCTAAAGTAAATATTAAAAGTTGTAAAATCAATGACAATAGCAACAGCTACAGTTACAGGTTATTTAAAACCTGTTTTGTGCCAGCTATCTTGGATTCACATAAGCTCTGTAAGAGCAGGGAGTTTTGTTTGTTTATTGCTCTATTCTCACTGCCTAGAAACATGCCTGGCACCATGTACGGGTTCTGTAAATAGTGGTTGAATAAATAACCAACTACTATGTTCCAAGCATACTTTCTTTTTACCAAAATATGAACAAGATAAATAAGGTATTTGTCTTCATGAGGTGTACAGTCTAGCAAATTGTTTTCCCTTTGAATACACACACACACACACACACACACACACACACACACACACACAGAAAAATATCATGTAAAGGTATGAGCTTTAAAATTTGTGCATTTAGTCTTTTTAAAATTTGTGCATTGTGAATTAGTTCGATTAGAACGTAAGTTCCATGTGGACTGAGACCTTGTCTGTCTTATTCACCACTTTCCCTAATGCCTAGAACAGTATCCTACATATGATACTAAATAAATAATTGTTGCATAAATGAGCACTAAACTTTTGATATTTCTTCTTAAAATTGGTTTACCTCTCCTGAGCACTTTTTTTTTTTTTTACTTCAAATAAGGGAGAGCTTACATAATAAAATATCTTAGTAAATGTCACATAAAAAGGATGAAAGATAAGAAGGGGGAGCCAATAGAGAGTATTTCCTTAGAGCAACTGAAATGGAAATATTATAGAAATGAAGAACAGATTAGATGTTTCAAGAGGTTAGGTGCAGGGTGTTGCAGGAGAAAAGTGACTATAGGCAACTCAAGGATCTTTGTGGTGATGGAATTGCCCTGTATCTTGACTGTGTCAGTATCAGTATCCACATATTAAAACATTGTACTGTAATATTAGAAGATGTTAACATTGAGAGAAACTGGTTTCATTATACATGGGTTCTCTCTATTATTATTATTTTTTTTTTTACAATTTCATGTGAATGTACAGTTATCTTAAAATAAAACTATTTAGTTTAAAATATCACTGTAAACGAGTCAGAAATATTGCACTTTAAATATTTAGATATTTTAAGTACATAAATAAATTTTTCTTACCCATGGAATGCTCATTTCTAAGTTCATTTTCAAAGGATTGATAGAGACATCTCAGAAGACCAAGCTACCAATTACTGACACAAGACAAAGTGGTGTGCTACATCAACATATGTGTTTTACTCATCTCTATTGCCATGAAAAATATTTATAAAATCCAAAATTCTCAGTCCCAAATGTATGCTGAACAACTCTAACATGACTCTGGGATTTGATGTGTAGGTCTGTTAATTCTTTTAATGATTTTGGATGACATCAAAACAAACTCATAAATGTATTCAGTGCATAGTTCTTTTCCTTCCCAGCCTTCTCCCAACATATAAGTCACTATCATGGGTTTGTAGTTGGATAGTTCCCAACTTCCTTCATTTTAAACAAGAATGCAGGAGTCTGTGTGGCTCAATCAGTTGAGCATCATCCAGTGTGTCAGAAGGTTGCTGGTTTGATTTCCGGTCAGGGCACATACCCAAGTTGCAGGTTCAATTCCAAGTAGGGGGTGTATAGGAGACAATCAATAGAGGGTTCTCTCTCACATCAATGTTTCTCTCTTTCTCTTTCCCTCTTTCTTCCTCTCTCCCTAAAATAAATAAATTATAGATAGATAGATGATAGGTAGATAGATAGATAAAAAATCAAAACCAAAACAGAATGCCTATGTCCAACCAGTGTGGCTCAGGTGATTGAGCATCATCCCATGCACCAGAAGGTCACCAGTTCGATTCCCAGACAGGGCATATGCCTGAGTTGTGGGCTCAATGCCCAGTAGAGGACATACATGAGGCAAAAAAAAAAAAAATCAATGTTTCTATCTCTCTCCCTCTCCCTTCCTCTGTCTGAAATCAATAAAAGCATATTTAGAAAGAGAACACAAAGAAAAACACAGAATTAGTAGAATAAAGGAAATAATAAAGATCAGAGTGAAAATAAATGACAGAGACAAAAAAAATACAAAATATCAATGAATTGAACAGCTGGTTTTTTGAACAAATTAACAAGATTGATCAACCTTTAGCCAGACTCACCAAGAAACAGAGAGAGAGGACCCAAATAAACAAAATCAGAAATGAAATAAGTGAAATAACAAGTGACACCACAGAAATGCAAAGGATAGTAAGAAAATACTATGAACAATTATATGCCAACAAATTGGACAGCCTAGGCAAAATCAACAAATTCCTAGAATCATACAGTCTTCCAAAACTCAATCAGGAAAAGTCAGAAAACCTGAACAGACCAATAACAGCTAAGGACATAGAAGCAATAATCAATAAGTTCCCAACAAATAAAAGCCATAGTCTGGACAGATTCACAGGGGAGTTTTACCAAACATTCAAAGAAGAACTAACTTATTCTCTTCAAACTATTCCAAAAAATTCAAGAGTAAGGAAGACTTCCAAGCTTTTTATTTTAGGAGACCAGCATAATTCTCATCCCCAAACCAGATAAAGACACTACAAAAAAAGAAAATTACAGACCAATATTTCAGATGAACATAGATGTCAAATTCTGAACAAAATTTTAGCAAATCAGATCCAGCAAAATGTCAAAAAAATTATACACCATGACCAAGTTTGATTTATCCCAGGGATGTAAGGCTTGTACAATAATCACAAATCAATAATTGTGATACACCACATAAACAAAATAAAAGATAAAAATCATATGATCACATCAGTAGATGCTAAAAGAGCATTTGCCAAAATCCAGCACCCATTTTTTGATAAAAACTCTCTGCAAAGTGGGAATAGAAGGATCATACTGCAACATAATAAAGACCATATATGACAAACCTACAGCCTACATAATACTCAATGGGCAAAAAATAAAGCACGTTCCTTATGAACAGACACAAGACAAGAATAAGTGGCTTTCACCACTCTTATTCAACATAGTACTGGAAGTTTTAACCACAGCAATCAGACAAGAATAAAAAATAAAGAGCATCCAAACTGTAAATGAGGAAGTGAAATCAGCATTATTTGCAAATGACGTGATATGGTACATAAAGAACTCAAAAGACTCCACCAAAAAACTACTTGATTTAATAAACAAATTTGGCAAAGTAGCAGGATACAAAATCAACATTAAAGAATTGTTGGCTTTTTATACACCAATAAGGAACACAGAGAAAAAGAAATTAAAAAAACAATCCCATTTACCATAACAAAATAATAATAATAATAATAATAATAATATCCAGAAATAAGCTTAACCAAGGAGGTAAACAAACTATTTTCAGTAAACTACAGGATATTGAAAAAAGAAATAGAGGAAGATATTAAAAAGTTGGCATATATACCATGTTTATGGATTGAAAAAATTAACATCATTAAAGTGTCCATACTACCCAAAGAAATTTATAGATTCAAGGCAATCCCCACTAAAATACCAACGACATATTTCACAGATCCAGCAAAATACTCTAAAAGTTTATATGGAACCAAAAAAGAGCCCAAATAACCACGACAATCTTGAAAAAGAATAATAAAGTTGGAAGGATCAGAATTCCAGATATCAGGTTATATTACAAAGCCATTATAATCAAAACAGCCTGGTGCTGGCACAAGAACAGGAATATAGATCAATGGAACAGAATAGAGAACCCAGAAATCAACCCAAGACACTATGCTCAATTAATATTTGACGAAGGTGGCAAGAGCATACAATGGAGTAAAGACAGTCTCTTCAATAAATGGTGTTTGGAAAATTGGACAGGTACACCCTAAAAAAATGAAACTAGACCACCAACTTACACCATACACAAGAATAAACTCAAAATGGATAAAAGATTTAAATGTCTCTTATGAAACAAAAAAATCCTAGAAGAAAATGTAAGCAGCCAAATCTCAGACATAACATGTAGCAGAATTTTCATCGATACATTGCCTAGCGCAAGAGAAACAAAGGAAAAAAAAAAAGAATAAATGGGACTACATCAAACTAAAAAGCTTCTGCACAGCAAAAGAAACCAGCATCAAAATAAAAAGGGAACCAACTGTATGGGAGAACATAATAGCCAATGAAGGGGTTAATTTCCAAAATAGAGTACCCATACAACTCAACAAAAGGAAGACAAACCATTCCTTTAAAAAATGGGCAGAGGGTCTGAAAAACACGTCTCCAGACAGGATATACAAATGGCCAAGAGACATATGAACAATTGCACAATGCCACTAATCATCAGAGAGATGCAAAATAAAACAACTATGAGGTATCTCCTCACACCTTCCAGAATGACTGCCATCAACAAATCATCAAACATCAAGTGCTGGCAAGGATGTGGAGAAAAGGGTGCTGGTGTGAATGCAGACTGGTGCAGCCACTATGGAAAACAATATGGAGTTACCTCAAAAAATTAAAAATGGCTGCCCTGGCCAGTTTGGCTCAGTGGTTGGAACGTTGGCCATTGGCCTGTGAACCAGAGAGTCCCAGGTTCGGTTCCCTCTAGGGGCACATAAAAAATTAAAAATGGAACTGCTATTTGACCCAGTGATCCCACTTCTAATAATATATCCTAAGAAGTCTGAAACACCAATCAGGAAGAATATATGCACCCCTCTGTTCATAAAAGCACTATTTACAATAGCTAAGATCTGGAAACAGCCCAAGTGTCAGTCAGTAGACACGTGGATAAAAATACTTTGGTACATATACACAACAGAATACTATGCAACTGAAGGAAGAAAGATCTCTTACCCTTTGAAATGACAGATATCACATGATCTCACTTATTTGTGGAATGTAATTAAAATAATAAGCTGATAAAGAAAATAGATCCAGAGACATGGAAGTAGGGAACAGACTGACAAACCTCAAGAGGGGAGAGGAGGGAGGGTGGGAAGAAATAAACCAAAGACTTATATAAATATATATACAACCAATGGACACAGACAATATGGTGAAGGTGGAGGGAGGATGAGTGTGGAGAAGGGTGTCAATGATGGAAAAAGAACAGACATCTGTAACAACAACAACAAAAATAATTTAAAAAATAATCTAGGACTCAAAAAATTGTATGTTTTTCTGGATTAACTCTTACATGAAAATTCTGTGGGAAAGAAAAACCCAATTTTTAAATAACAGCCTAGTATATGTGTCTCCCAGCTTTTCAGTCTGCAACTCCTCAGCAGCAACTTTTTGTATTTGTTGGTATCATAGGTAAATAGTATTTACATAAATATAAATATACATTAATTATTTTACCAATGTTGTGTTCAAATTGATTAGGTATTTGAAATATTATAAAAAGGTTACAGACTGAATTTTTGAGCTCCTGGTTTTACATGAGATCAACTCACTTAAGTAACAATAACTCTACACACAATGTGGTCATTGTAAATTGTATAAAAAAATGTTTGATTTTATAAAACATTTTTGAGACTATCACATTTGGTAAATACTTAAATCTAAATATAGTTTGTTATTTAAAATCTTCTATTCACAGAATGTTTCTAATGATTATATAAAGTGTATATGATAATCATTGTTAAGCTGCCTCAACCTCATTAAATTCAGAATCCTTTTCAAGTTGATACTTAATATAGCATATATCATAATTTTATAAACTATTATACACCTGAAGTATGAATTATCCCTTTGGTAATTATGTGTTTTTCTTTTTACATAGCTATATGACAATTATTATTTCTTTAAAACCTCATTTCCTAAATATAAATCTAATATATTCAATATAAAAATGTGCGAAACGTAAGAAGAGAAAAGAAAGCAGACATAAATAAGCAAACTCCCATTAAACAGGAACTCCTATTTATCCTTTTGATGATTATTTTACATATATTCATGTACATATAGTTTATATATTTTACTTCATTTTACACAGAAAAACATTCATTTTTTAAAAATATATATATTATTTAGGGTATTACAGATATCCCCCATACAGTCCCCCTCATGCACTCCTCTGCCAGCTCCTGACACATCCTAGGCCTTCAATGCACATTGTCTGTGTCCATGGGCTAGCCATATATGCATATAAATTATTTGGTTAATCTTCTTTGGTTAATCTCTTCCTGCTCCCCTTCCCTCTGAGATCTGTCAGTCTGTTGCATGCTTCCATGTCTCTGGACCTATTTGTTTGTTAGTTTATTTTGTTCAATAGATTCCACATATAAATGAAATCATGTGATATTTGTCTTTCTCTCACTGGCTTATTTCACTCAACATAATACTCTCCAGGTCCCTCCATGTCATCTCAAAGGGTAAGAGATCTTTCTTTCTTATAGCTGCATAATATTCCATTATATAAATGTAGCATAGCTTTTTTTATCCACTCATCTACTGATGGACACTTGGGTTGTTTTCAGATCTTAGCTACTGTAAATAGTGCTGCTCTGAACATAGGGGTGCATATATTATTTATGATTGTAGTTTCAGGATTCTTATGATATATTCCCAGAAGGAAGATAACTAGTTCAAATGGAAGTTCCATTTTTAATTTTTTGATGAATCTCCATACTGTTTCCCACAGTGACTGCACAAGTCTGCATTCCCACCAACAATGGGGAAAAGGAAATATATTCATTTTTAATTAAGTCAATTGGTTATTTTTCATTGCCTTTCTCTTCCTAACTATGAGTTTTGGGTTAAGTCACATAACTTCTCTGATCTTTATTTTTATATCTGCAAAAGTTAGATAATATCACATACGTCTCCAACTGATTGTGAAGACTAAATGAGGTTTTCCAAGATGGCTGCAGGTTGCTGGAAAGTGTCCATTTTCTCCCAGTCCCAAAGCAGAAAAGGGGAGCCTCCTCATGCAGGTGTGGAAGCGGCTGAGAAGCTGGATGGATACCTTGTTTGCAGAACTCCCTCCACCCAGGAGCATGGGATCTTAACCCCACACACGGATCCCCGACTCAGAACAACAGAGATGGGAAGAGGATCCAGTAGGGTGTCTGGTGGTTGGATTCAGTGGGGATTCAATCCATCTGGGAGACTTGGACCATACCCTCCCAGGGAAAGAGCACTCCTAAAGTTATAACACCAGCCTGGAGAGTTCACTTTGGAGTCAGACTGCTGGAGAGGCCACGCTTCTGTACTTGAGACTGGCACAGGGGTCTGCTGGCTATATCCAGCAGTGACTTTAAGGGGCCCTCTGTTTTCTGGAGATACTTTGGGAAGAGACAGAGACAGTGAAGCTTAGGAAAGAGGAACAGCCTCCTCCATCTTGAGCACACAGATAGTACCCCTTGCCCCAACTGTTGAACTGCTTGGCTTGTCCAGTCCTGCTGGGTTCAGTGGTTCAGGGGAGCTGTGCATGGCTTGGAGTTTTGATGCCATCCTGCTGGGTTCAGCAGTGTTGTGGAGCCGGAATTTTAGCCCTGTTCTGCTGAGATCAGAGCCTGAGTGGAGCTGGGACTTTTGGCCCCAACTTGCTGACACCAGCTGCAAAGAGAAATTTCAGTGCCATGCTGGGTTAACCTTCAGCCCATCTTGCTTGGTTTGTAGTGTCGGAAGGTGGTGAGGAGCCATACAAAACTGGAATTTCTGGATTGCATTCCCCAGCGTGGATTTTGTATAGGAGTCAGAGGGGCGAGTGCTGAGCTGCTTGGCTGCATCGCAAAGGAGCAAATCCAGTCTCCTCCCCTGCAAGTTCAGCCTGTGGTGCCCTGAGAAGGAGAAGTGCCCACCCCGCTCCTACAGGTTGTGGGCACCCCTCCCCCAATGGGAGACTGTTTGGATCAGCTCTCCCAAGTCCTAGATACCACCTCTGGTTTCACTTACAATAGAGGTAAAGGAGAGTGGCTGAGAGGGAGATATTCAAAGTATGAGACCCTCGGAAGCTATTGTCTGGGACTCTGAAAAGTACTTAACACCCTTCTGTGGGCTGGACCAGGATTATCCTCAATGGGAGGCTCTTTTGATCTATCCCCTTGAGCCCAGGGCAGCTGAGCTTGCTCCTGCAGAGGGAATGGCAGGCTGTACTCAACTTGAACCTGTGTGAGTCCCTCTAGGGGAACTAGGGCTGGAGACTGGCAGAGACAGAGGAGTTTGGCTTTGAACTGGGGGCTACTTTGCCCTCATTGAGTGCCTGACTGCATGATCCCCAAGTAGCAGACCCACTGACCCTATCTTGGCTAGCCTGGGCTTAGCCTCCTGTGTCTCTTTAGAAGGTTCTGGAGGAAGAAAAGACAACATTAGGGGAGGCAGAGTGGCTGACATGTGGAAGCAGACCTCAGGTAGCTTCCTTTTACAGATATGCCCCCAGCTCTAAGCTAGAAGAAGCTCACCTTTTATAAAGATTGGCCCCTCCCAGGCACACTCAGGTCTAGTAGAGGCAGACACAAGCAGTGAACAGTATGGTAGCTACAGATAAATAGCCCAAAGCAAGATACACACATTGTCTGACAGTGTCCTGTACCTGACCCTCCCCCAAGTGGACCCACAACAAACACAACTAGTGGTGGGCTTAAGACCATACCAGAGCTCAAATCAACTAACTAAAACACAAGGGGCACACACAAATGGAGATTCCACTGGTACCAGACCCTGCTGGGGGAAAAAACCTCACATGAGGTGGTAGGCCCTACACAGCATCTCATACATGGTGATTGATATTTACTTTTATGGTCACTCAGCCTGAAGGGTTAACTACACCCACAAAAGGGCCAACAATATTTAAGTCTTAACTACAATAGGGGGTGCACATAACCTACAAGAAACATTCCTGGAGCATGGAGTTCAGGTGATCTGGAAGATCCTGCCACTGAGCCCAACAAGACACCTCGAGATTGCCCCTGCACATTAGCTTGCATACCATGGTTGTGTTGAGCCTCACATTTAGCCACCCTAAGGGTTGATCCCACCCATGAACAGGCCAACAGCAATCAAGACACAATTACAACAGGACAACCCATATAGCTCACAGAAGGTACAGTCCTAGAGTACTCAGCTAAAGAGATGAAGGAGACAGCATCACTGGGTGCCACAGGAAACCTACTACATAAAACTACCCCACAAAGACTGAGAGTCATAATAGTTCTATCTAATACATAGACACAAACACCAAGAGACAATCAAAATGGGGAGAAAAAGAAACAAGCTCAAATGAAAGAAGAGAAGTAATCTCCAAATAAGAGCTAAATGAAATGGAAGCAAGCAATTTATCAGATATAGAATTCAAGATAATGATTATAAGGATGCTTGAGGAACTTAGTGAGAACTACACAGCATGAAAAATGACATAGAAACCATGACAAAGAACCAGTCAGAAATGAAGAATAACGTATTTGACATTAATAATACACTGGAATAAAAATAAATAGGTTGGATAAAGCAGAAGATACAATCAGCAATTTGGAAGACAATGTAAAAAAAAAAACAAAACACCAAAATCAGAGCAGCAAAAAAATAAATAAATAAAATAAAATAAAATAAAAAGAATGAGGATAGTTTAATGAAACTTTGGCACAATATGAAATGCAACAAAAATGCATCATATGGGTACCAGAAGGAGAAGAAAGTGGGGAAGGTATTGAGAACCTGTTTGAGGAAATAATGGGAGAAAACTTTCCTAACCTGGTGAAGCAAAATATCACAGAACTTCAGGAAACACAGAGAGTCCTAATCAAGATGAACCCAAAGAGACCCATACCAAGACACATCATAATTATAATGGTAAAGGGTAAAGACAAAAAGAGAATCTCAAAGGCAGCAAGAGAGAGACAGTTAGTTAACTATAGGGGAGTTTCCATAAGGCTGTCAGCTTATTTTTCAACAGAAACACTTCAGGACAGAGGGATTGGATTAAACAATTCAAATAAATGAAAATCAAGGACCTACAACCAAGACTACACTTTCCAGCAAGGCTTTCATTTATTGTTTTAAATTTTTTTCTTTATTGATTTTAGAGAGAGAGGAAGGGAGAAGGAGAGCGAGAGATAATCACTGATGAAAGAGAACATCTATTGAATGCCTCCTGCATACACTCTATTGGGGATTGGGCCCACAACCTGTACATGTGCCCTGACCAGGAATTGAACCAGTGACCTCTTGGTGCATGGGTTGATGCTCAACCACTGAGCAACACCTGCTGGGCTAGGATATCATTTAAAATTGAAAGCAAAATAAAGAGCTTCCCAGACAAAAATAGGCTGAAAGAATTCATTACCACCAAGCCAGTATTTCAAGAAATGTTAAACGTAGTTCATTAAGAAAAAAAAAAAAAATTGTTTTTGAGAAAGAGAGGAACATAGGCATAAAAAATGACAATAAATAAGTCCCTATCAATAATAACTTTAAATGTAAATGGATAAAATGTTCCAATCAAAAGACATAGGGTAGCTGAATGGATAAACAATGAACAAACAAACAAACAAACATAACCCAGCCCTTTCCAGATGACTCAGTCAGTTGGAGCATCATCCCATACACCAAAAGGTTGTTGGTTTAATTCCCAGTCAGGGCACATACCTAGATCATGGGTTCCATCTCCAGTCAGGGCATGTAAAGGAGATATTGATCGATTTTTCTCTTTCATATTGATATTTCTCTCTCTGTCTCTCCCTCTTCCTCTCTCTTTCTAAAATCAAATAAAACATATCCTTGGATGAGAATTTAAAACAGAAAGAAATCATGAGCCATATATATGCTGTCTATAAGAGATCCGCCTTAGAACAAAGGACTCACACAGGCTGAAAGTGAAAGTAGAGAAAAAAGTATCTATGCAAATGGAAAAAAACAAATAAACAAACCTGAGGTCGCAATATTATCTGACAAAATAGACTTCAAAACAAAGGCCATAACAAGAAACAGATAAAGTCCCTACATAATACTAAAAGCATTGATCCAACAAGAAGATATAATCCTTGTAAACATATATCTAACCTACATAAGAGCACCTATATATACAAAGAAAATCTTGGTGGATGTTAAGGGAGAGACTGATAGCAATACTGTCATAGTAAGGGATTTTATAAACCTCACTGTCATCACTGGATAGATTTTCCAGACAAAACCTTAACAAGGAAACACCAATCTCAAATAACACCCTGTATCAGATGGGTTTAATTGATATTTACACAACATTTCATCTCAAAATAGCAGAATATCCATTCTTCTCAAGGGCACATGGAACATTCTCAAATATAGACAACATGTTAGGACACAGAATAAGTCTTAACAAATTCCAGGAGATTGAAATCATATCAAGCACCTTTAGAGAGTAAAAACAAACAAACAAAAATCAATAAAACTAGAAGCTGGTAGTTTGACAAGTTAAAAAGAATTGATGATCATTTAACCAGTCTCATCAAGAGACAAAGAGAGAGGACATAAATAAATAAAATAAAAAATGAAAGAGGAGAAGTAACAATTGACATCACAGAAATACAAAGGATTGTATGAAATTACTGAACTATAGGAAACAAATTGGAAAACCTGGGTGAACTGGAAAAATTCCTGGAAACTTACAGTCTTCCAAATCTCAACTAGAAAGAGTCAGAAAACCTGAATACACTGGTAAAAACTAATGAAATTGAAGCAGTAAAAAAAAAAAAAATCAAACAAAAGCCCTGGACTGGATGGTTTCACAGACAAGTTTCACAAAACATTCAAAGGAAAACTAACACCTAGTCTCCTCAAACTATTCCAAAAATTTCAAGAGCAGGGAAGACTTCCAAGCTCTTTTTACAAGTCCAGCATTATCTCAATTTCAAACAAGATAGACACTACACAAAAGGAAATATCCCTGATTAATGTAGATGTTAAAATCCTCAACAAAATATTAGTAAATTGGATCTAGCAATACATGAAGAAGTACATACACCACGAACAAGTGAGATTTATTTCAGGGATGCAAGCTGGTACAATATATACAAATCAATAAATATGATATATCACATAAACAAAGTGAAAGATAAAAATTAAATGATTATATTAATAGAAGCAGAAAAAGCATTTGATAATATCCAGAACCCATTTATGACAAAAACTCTCAGCAAAGTGGGAATAGAGGGATCATACCTCAACATAATAAAGGCCATATATAGAAAATATACAGCCAACATCATACTCAATGATCAAAAACTCAAACTGTTTCCCTTATGATCAGGAATGAGATAGAGATGTCCACTTTCACCACTTTTATTCTATATAGTACTGGAAGCCCTTGCCACAACAATCAGACAAGAAGAACAAATAAAAGTCATCCAAAGTACAAAGGAGAGAGTAAAACTGTCATTATTTGCAGATGGCATGATATTGTACATAGAAAACCCTAAATACTCCACAAAATTTTTACTAAATCTAATAAATGAATGAAGCAAAGTAGAATAATAAAATATTAATATCCAGAAATTAGTTATACACCCATAATGAACTATCAGAAAGAGAAACTAAGAAAAAAATCCCACTTACTATTGCAAAAACAACAAAACTGAAGTTACCTAGGGATAAATTATCCAAGAAGGTAAAACACCTGTACTTGGAAAAGTATAGGACATTGAAGAAAGAAATTGATAAAGATGAAATAAGTGGAAGCATATTCTGTGTTCATAGTTTGGAAGAATTAGCATCATCAAAATGTCTATACTACACAGAGCAATCTATATATTCAACACAATTCTTATTAAAATAACAATGGCATGTTACAAAGATCTAGAACAAATAATCCAAAAATTTATATGGAACCAAAAAAGACTCCAAATAGCCTCAACAATCTTGAGAAAGAAGAACAAAGTTGGAGGCCTCACAATATCATATATCAAACTATGTTTCAAGGCCATTGTAATCAAAACAGCCTGGTACTGGCACGAGAATATGAATATAGATCAATGGAAGAGAATTGATAGCCCAGACATCAACCCAGACCTTTATGATTAATTACTATTTGACTAAGGATCAAGAGTATAAAATGGAGTAAAAACTGTCTCTTTAGTAAATGGTGTTGGAAATATTGGACAGGTATATGCAAAAAAATTAGACTAGACCAGCAACTTACACCATACACAAGAGTAAACGGAAAGTGGACAAAATATTTAAATATAAGTTGGAAAATGTAAAAACACTAGAGAAAAAAAAAAGCATTAGCAGTAAAATAGATATCTCTTGTAGTAATATTTTTGCCAATATATCTCCTAGGGTAAGGGAAACAAAGTAAAAAATAAACAAATAGGACTACATCAAACTAAAAATCTTCTGCACAGCAACTGAAACCATCAAGAAAAATTAAAAGGGAACTCACTATATGGAAGAACATATTTGTCAAGGATAACCGGTTAATTTTCAAAATATATAAATAACTTATACAACTCAACACCAGGGAGACAAACAATGCCCCCCCCAAAAAAAAAAATTTGCAAAGACACACATAGACACTTCTCCAAAGTGGACACACAGATGGCCAATAGATAGATGAAAAATGCTTAATAGCTCTAATTATCAGAAAGATGCAAATTAAAACTACAACGATGTATCATTTTGTATCTGCCAGAATGGTTACCATCTATAAATCAACAAACAACCAGTGCTTGCATGGATGTGGAGAAAAGGGAACTCTAGGGTACTGTTGGTGGGAATGGAGACAGGTGCACCCACTGTGGAAAAAAGTATGGGCTTTCTTCAATAAATTAAAAATGGTACTGCCTTTTGTTCTAGTGATCCCACTAATGAGACTATATCCTAAGAATCCCAAAACTCCAATCACAATGAATATATGCACTCCTATGTTCATAGCCATGTTATTTAAAATAGGCAAGATCTAAAAACAGCCCAAAAGTCCATCAGTAGATGAGTGGATTAAAAAAAAAAAAAAAAAAAAAAAAAGCTGTGGCACATTTACACAATGGACTACTACAGAGCTGTGAAAAAAAAAGAAGGATCTTTTACTCTTTGCAATAGCATGGATCGACCTGTGGATTATTAAGATAAGTGGAATAAACCAGTCAGAGAAAGACAAATAGCATATGATCTCACTTATATGTAGAATTTAATAAACAAAATTAACTGAGAAAGAAACTAGAGCCAGGAAAGGAGATAGCAGCAGAGTGAATGGAAGCTACACAGACCATCTCCCAGGACCAAACTGGAATTATAACTAAAATAAAAATGAATCACTGGGGAAAAACCAACTGAAGAGCAGCTGAAAGAAAGCCAATATAACCAGGGAGAGAAAGAGCATGCCAAATCAAGCCTGGTAAGAACTGCGGAGGCTCCTGGGGGTGGGCTGGGAGCCCAGAGACAGCAATGAGGGCTGTATTAGCAGTGTGAGTTCCCACTGAGAAAGCAGGGGATTTTAAAAGCACCAATTCAGCTACAGCCAATCATCTTGAGCTCCAGCAGAGATAGGGTGGACTGGACTGGAACTGTGTGGAGAGAATATGGAGCTCCTGGCTCAGGAGAGAGATGAGAGCTGGATGGGAGGGCACTGGGAGTCATGTACAGAATCACTCCCTCATAGGACAGTAGCCATCTTACTCAAAGAGAACCTTTCCAGAGCCCAGGGGAGAAGCAACGGCCCCTCCTGGCCCCTCCTGCAAGAATTCAACACCAGCAGGCCAGGCCAGAGAAATGGAAACTGAGGAACATTAACATCTAAACTCTAATAGTGAGGAAGTGCTTCACCTGCTGGAAGTCCTCTTACAGCTGAGGGATTTTTTTCATTCAGCTGAGGGCTACAAATGAAGGCTCATCAAGTAACTGAGACTAATAGCCTCTAGGCAAAAAGCTAGAGGATAACTGAACCTTTCTTTGGCTTGCAAATCTACCCAGGAAAGTAAGACTTGACAGTGGATTTTAATGTGGATCCTCCCACAGTCATCCAAACCCAGTAGTGGGAGCCACAACCAGCAGAACACCAACACACACACGGAAAATTTGCCAAGCTCCAAAATACAATGAGACAGCCAAAATGGTGAAACAAACCCCTAAAAAAAGAACAAGATAATTCTGCAGGAGAACAGATAAATTACATAGAATTAAGCAAGATATCAAAGGGAGAGTTCAGAGTAATACTTATGAGTAAGCTCAACAACAGGAATAAAGATATCAAAACATTGAAAACCAAACAATTGGAAATGAAGAATGACAGCAGAAATAAAGAACACATTGGAAGGAATAACCAGCAGAGTAAACGAAGCTGAGGAACAAATCAGTGAATTAGAAGACAAGGTAGAAAAAATAACCCAATCAGAAAGCCTAAAAGAAAAAAGAAAATTAAAAACCAGGAAGACAGACAAAGGGAACTGTGGGGCAACATGAAACATAACAACATCTGCATTATAAGAGTTCCAGAAGAAGAAAATGAGCAAAAGTAAGAGAATATATTTGACAAAATAGTGACAGGAAAGTTCCCAAGCTTGGTGAAAGAAAAAAGCATACAAGTTCAAGAATCATCCCCAAGGAAGAAAAATAATAATTAAAATGCCAAAAATTAAAGACAAAGAGAGAATCATTTTTTTTCATTTTTTCTCTTTATTGATTTTACAGAGAAAGGAAGAAAGAGACAGATAGAAACATTGATGAGAGAGAACATTGATTGGCCTCCTCCTGCATGCCCCCTACTGGGGATCTGGCCCACAACCTGGGCATTTGCCCTGACTGGGGATCAAACCAGCAACCACTTGGTACATGGGTCAATGCTCAGCCACTGATCCACACCAGCCAGGCAAAGAGAGAATCTTAAAGGCAGCAAGAGATAAGCAACAGGTTACCTATTAAGGAACCTCCAAAAGGGTATCAGCTGATTTCTGAATAGAAATACTACAGGCCAGAAGAGAATGGCATGAAGTAATCAAGGTAATGAAAAACAGAGATCTGAAGGCAAGACTACTCTATGCAGCAAGGTTATCCAAACTAGAAGGTGAAATAAAGAGCTTCTCAGACAGTAAAAAAAGGCTAAGGGTATATATTAGCACCAAAAGAGCACTCCATGGAATGTTAAAAGGACTGCTGTAATAAGCAGAAGAAACAGGTAGAGAAATGTAACCAAAATGAACAAGAAAGGCAATAAATAATTACATGTTACTAATACACTTAAATGAAAATGGATTAAATGCTTTGATTAAAAGACACAGAGTAGCTGAATGTATACGAAAGCATGACACATATATATGTTGTTTACAAGAGACCGACCTCACAACAAAAGACTCACATAGGTTGAAAGTGAAGGGATGGAAACATTTTTTTCCAAGCAAAAAAAAGAAAGAAAAGAAAAAAAAAGCTGAGGTAGCAATACTCATTAAAATAGTCTTAAAATGAAGGCCATAACTAGAAACAAAGAAGGCCACTACATAATATTAAAAGGATCTATCCAACAGAAGGATATAACCTTGGTAAACATATATGCACCCAACATAGGACAAAAATACATTTAAAAACAGACATACAATAATAGTAGGGGACTTCAACACCACACTGACATCACCATATAGATGTTCTACACAAAAAAATTAACAAGAAAACAGAGACTCTAAATGATGCACTAGATCAAATAGATTTAATAAATATCTACACAGAATTATACCCCAAAACTGCAGAATTCACATTCTTCTCAAGTGCACATGTGGCACTCTCAAAGATAGATCACGCGTTAGGACACAAAATAAGTTTCTAAAAGTTCAAGAAGATTGAAATCATATCAAGCATCCTCTCAGATCACAATGGCATGAAACCAGAAATCAGTTACAACAAAAACACACAAAAACGTTCAAACACATGGAAGCTACATAGCATTTTATAAACAACGAATGAGTTACAAAGGAGATCAAAGACGAAATTAAAATCTTCCTGGAAATCAATAAAAATGAACACACAACCACACAAAATCTGTGGGAACCAGCTAAAGCAGTCCTGAGAGGGAAGTTCATAGCACTGCAGGCCTACATCAAGAAACAAGAAATATTTCTAATTTACTATCTAATCCTACAACTTAAAGAACTAGAAAGTAAACAAAAAGAAAAACTCAGAGCAAGTAGAAGGAAAAAAATAGTAAACGTCAGAGCAGAAATAAATGGCATAGAAACTAAAAAAATTCAAAAGAGCAATGAAATATAAAGCTAGTTTTTTGAAAGTATAAAGAAGATTGATGGACCCTTAGCTAGACTCACTAAGAAACAAAGAGAGAGGACACAAATAAACAAAATCAGAAATGAAAGGGGAGAAGTAATAACTGACACCACAGAAATACAAAGGATCCTTAACAAATACTATGAACAATTATACACCAACAAATTGGACAATCTAGGCGAAATGGACAAATTTCTAGAAATACACAATCTCCCAAAACTGAACTGGGAAGAGATAGAAAACTTGAACAGGCCAATAACAACTAAGGAAATTGAAGATGTAATCAAGAAATTCCAAGCAAACAAAAACCTAGGCCTGGATAACTTCATGGGGGAGTTTTACCAAATATTCAAAGAAGATCTAACACCCATTCTCCTCAAACTATTCCATAAAATTTAAGAATTAGGAAGACTTCCAAACTCATTTTAAGAGGCCAGCATAATTCTAATTCCAAAACCAGATAAGGACACTACAAAGAAAGAAAACCACTGGCTAATATACCTGGTGAACATAGATACAAAAATCCTTAACAAAATATTAGCAAATTGGATCCAGCAATACATTAAGAAATTTATTCACCTTGACCAAGTGAGATTCAATCCAGGGATGAAAGGCTGGTACAATATTTGCAAATCAATAAATGTGATACACAATATCTGCAAATCAATACATGTGATACATAAACAAAATAAAAGATAGAAAACATATAATCATACCAATAGTCCCTGAAAAAGCATTTGAGAAAATCCAGTACCCATTTCCAATAAAAATGCTCACTAATGTGGGAATAAAGGGATCATATCTCATCATAATAAAGGCTATATATGAAAAATCTACAGCCAACATCATAGTCAATGGGCAAAAACTAAAAGCATTTCCCTTAAGAAGAGCAAGAAAACAGGGATGTCCAGTTTCACCACTCTTATTTAATATAGTACTGAAAATCTTAGCTACAGCAATTAGACAAGAAAGAAAAATAAAAGGAATCCAAATTGAAAAGCAGGAAATGAAACTGTCATTATTTGCAGATGACATGATATTGTACATAAAAACCCTAAAGGCTCCATCAAAAATCTACTAGAGCTAATAAATGAATTTAGCAAAGCAGCAGGATACAAAATTAACATCAATGATTTGATGGCATTCTTATACACCAATAATGAACTCACAGAAAGAAAAGCTAAATAAACAATCCCGTTTACCATTGCAGCATAAAAAACCTGAGATACTTAGGAATAAACTTAACCAAAGAAGTAAAGGACCTGTTCTCAGAAAACTACAGGACATTGAAAAAAGAAATAGAAGAAGATGTAAAAAAGTGGAAGCATATACCTTATTCATGGATTGGAAGAATTAAGATCATTTAAATGTCCATGTTACCCAAAGCAATCTATAGATTCAATGCAATTCCCATTAAAATACCAACTAATATTTCATGGAACTAGGCAAAATACTCCAAAAGTTTACATGGAACAAAAAAAGACCCCAAATAGCCACAGCAATCTTGAAAACGAAGAACAAAGTAGGAAGGATCACAATACCGGATATCAAGTTATACTACAAAGCCATTGTAATCAAAACAGCGTGCTACTGACCCAAGAACAGGCATATAGATCAATGGAACAGAACAGAGAGCCCAGAAATTGACCCAAGACATTATGCTCAATTAATATTTGACAAAGGTGGCAAGGGCATACAATGGAGTAAAGACAGCCTCTTTAATAAATGGTGGGTAAATTGGATAGCTATATGCAAAAAAATGGAGCTAGACCACCATCTTATGTGATACACAAGAATAACCCCAAAATGAGTAAAAGACTTACATGTGACTCGTGAATCCATAAAAATTATAGAAGAAAATATAGGCAACAAAATTTCAGACATCACACGCAGCAGAATTTTCAGATACAATGCCTAAGCAAGAGAAACAAAGGAAAAAATGAATACATAAGACTACTTCAAACTAAAAAGCTTCTGC
Organism: Tadarida brasiliensis; assembly: GCA_030848825.1. Taxonomy (NCBI): domain Eukaryota; kingdom Metazoa; phylum Chordata; class Mammalia; order Chiroptera; family Molossidae; genus Tadarida; species Tadarida brasiliensis. Next base: position 54,270,060 of record CM061280.1, read on the forward strand.
ACAGCAAAAGAAACAAGTATCTAAATGGAAAGGGAACCCACTACATGGGAGAACGTAATTGACAGCGATACATCATATAAGGGGTTATTTCCAAAATATATAGACTACTCATACAACTCAACAAAAGACAAATAATCTAATTAAAAATAGGCAGATGACCTAAATAGACACCTCTCCAAACAGAATATACAAATGGCCAAGAGATATATAAAAAAAATGCTCAACATCACTAATCATAAGACTGATGCTAATTAAAACGACTATGAGATATCACCTCACACCTCATTGGCAAATATGCTCTCCCATATAGTGGGTTCCCTTTCCATTTTGATGCTTGTTTCTTTTGCTGTCCAGAATCTTTTTAGCTTGATGTAGTCCTATGTATTCTTTTTTTTCCTTTGTTTCTCTTGCCTTAGGTGTTGTATCAGTGACAATTCTGCTGCGTGTGATGTCTGAAATTTTGTTGCCTACATTTTCTTCTATGATTTTTATGGATTCACGAGTCACGTTTAAGTATTTTATCCATTTTGAGTTTATTCTTCTGTATGGTGTAAGTTGGTGGTCTAATTTCATTTTTTTGCATGTAGCTGTCCAGTTTTCCCAACACCATTTATTAAAGAGGCTGTCTTTACTCCATTGTATGCTCTTGCCACCTTTGTTAAATATTAATTGAGCATAATGTCTATAGACACCTCTCCCGACAGGATATACAAATGGCCAAGAGACATATTGAAAACTGCTCAATGTCACTAATCATCAGAGAGATGCAAATTAAAATGAGGATGTTGTATTACTTCACACCTGCCAGAATGACTACCATCAACAAATCATCAAACAACAGGTGCTGGTGGAAGCGTGGAGAAAACGGGACTCTAGTATACTGCTGGTAGGAATGCAGACTGGTGCAGCCACTATGGAAAACCATATGATGTTTCCTCAAAAAATTAAAAATTGAAGTGCCATTTGACCTGGTGAGCCTACTTCTAGGAATATATCCTAAACAGCCTGAAACACCAATCAGAAGGTATGTACCACTATGTTCATAGCAGCGCTATTTATAATTGCTAAGATATGGAAGCAGCCCAAGTGTCCATCAATCGATGAGTGGATAAAAAAGCCGTAGTACATATACACAATGGAATACTATACAGATATTAGAAAGATCTCTTATCCTTTTAGATGACATGTAGAGTCCTGGAGAGTATTATGCTAAGCGAAATAAGCCAATCAGAGAAAGACAACTATCACAGGATCTCACTTATTTGTAGAATATAATGAACAATACAAGCTGATGAACAAAATAGACCCAGAGACATAGAAAGGAATATGGTTCAGAGTTACAACCCTCCAAAGAGGGGGATGGGGGAGGGAAGAGATAAATCACAGAACTTATATGCATTTATGAGTAACCAATGGACACAGACAATGCTGAGGATGGGGGTGGGATGGGAGGAGGGTGTCAATGGGGAAAAAAGGAGATTCATCTGTAATAAAAATAAATTAATAATAAATAAATAAATAAAATCAATAAAAACATATTTTAAAAAATAAAATAAATGTGAAAAAGCAACAAAAAAAACCTTAAAATCTCATCCCAAAGCTTTTTCATAACTGTGATCCCGTGACCCATTCTTGTATAGACAGTACATTCTTTGTGTCAAAAGGAAGAAATAGAAAAGGATAAATGGAGAGTGCTCACTTACCCTAAGTTACGTGCTAAATGTTCTCACATGCTTCTAATATATAGCCCCACACTGTCCATGCAGGAGGAAGTGTGGTCACATTTAATAGAAAAATAATCCATGGCTCGAGTAGATTAGGAGGTAAAGCAGCAGAGGTAGTGATAAGAAAATCAGGGGTCCAAATTCAGGTCTGTCGGATTCCAAATCTATTCCCTCTCCACTGCCCTTGTGTTCCTGTGTAATGTTTCAGGCCCTTGACACATGTGGGAATCATTTCTTCCTTAAGAGAAAGGAAGCAAAAAGCTAACTTTTACATATCTAAATTGAATTAAAGAAAAATATATGTTTCATTCTTCTAGCCATAGTAGGATCGAAAATTCTTTGCTGAAGAAGTCTTTGCCACCATTTATACAATGGAATACTACTCAGCCGTAAAAAAGAAGGAAATTTTACCTTTTGGGACAGCATGGATGGACCTGGAGAGCATTATGCTAAATTAAGTAAGCCAGTCAGAGCAAGACAAGTACTATATGATTTCACTTATATGAGGAATCTAATGAACAAAATAAACTAACAAATGAAATAGAAAGAGACTCATGATACCGATAATAGACTGACAGCTTTCAGAGGGGAGAGGGGTTGGGGGCCGGATGAAAATGGTGAAGGAGTTAAGCAAAGAAAATAAACTCATAGACATAGACAAAAGTATGGTGAATACTAGAGGGAAAGAGGGGTGGGAGTAAGTAGAAGACAGTAAAGGGGACATGAATGGTGATGGAAGGATACTTGACTTTGGATGGTGAATACACAATACAGTGTACAGATGATGTATTATAGAATTGTACAACTGAAACCTATATACTTTTATTAACCAATGTCACCGCAATAAATTCAATAAAATTTTTTAAATGAAAAAAGAAAATAGAGCCCTGGCCAGTTTGGCTCAGAAGTTAGAGCGTCCGCTGGCGGACCAGACAGACCCGGGTTCGGTTCCCGCTGAGGGCATGTACCTTGGTTGCAGTTTGTCCTCAGCCCAGTTGGGGTCGTGTGGGTGGCAGTCAGTCAATGTGTCTCTCTCACATCGATGTTTCTCTCTCTCTCTCTCTTCCTCCCTCTCTCCTTCCCGCTCTATCTGAAGATAAATGCAAAAATGTCCTCAAGTGAGGATTAAAAAAAAAAAAAGAAAGAAAATAGAGCCAGAGGCAAGGATACATGGAACAGACTGACAGCTGTCAGAGAGGAGGGTAGTGGATGGAACTGGATGAAAGAAAGTGAAGGTGTCAGCCAAAGAACATGTACAGTCCTCCCCCTCCACTTTGCGCTACGACATTCACCACTTCACTCTATCATGGTTTAGAGTAAAGCTGCGAATGTTGAAGCACGAAGTGGCGAGGGATGACTGTATATAAATAAAGAATCCTACTTCGCAGAAAATTCATTTATTGTGGTAGAATCTGGAACTGATTAACCGTGATAAACGAGGGACAATTGTATACATAGCCCTTGGACACAGACAACAGTGTGGTGTTCACCAGAGGGAGGTGGGGGCGGGGGCTAGGTGGACACCAGAAAAGTTGGGGGGCCCTCTGTAATAGTGTCTACAATAAAAATAAAGTTAAAAAATTACAAAAAGCACAGGAAATAAAGATCCTCAAGTGGTTAAAGTTTGAGAAGCACTGCTCTCTGTGATGTGAGTCATCCTGCCTGGGCTCCCCTTAATAATTATTTCAAGGTTTCTTCTGAAGTTATCATTAACATTTACATATTTTAAGCCAAAAAGTACACTAAATGAAATAATATGTGCAACAATGCAACATTCTTCTCATAATACCTGGCTTATAGTAAGCACTCAATGAATATTTGATGCTGCTGTTGCTGCTACTAATAATAATAACACTATCACCATCACCATCCCCACAATCACTATGTCCTTTTGTGTTCTGAAATTCTTGTCTTTAAAATTATTACAATAAGTTTTTCTCCAGGATATGAGGACTCTATATTAACATAATTTAACATGTATAGATATATGAAATAAACTTTACCATCCCTGACTGTATATTATACATTTTAAAAAAACAACAATTTGATGAACCTCTTTGGGAATAAAACATATTTTAACTATATTTTATTTGAAAATATCACAACCCATTCCATCAAATGGCATTCCCAATTACTTTAATTCCATGTTGAGTTATATTGGTTATATAGATTTTTATTATCTGACCTTGAAATTGTATATTATTTTTAATACAAGATAAATAATTCTATACTCCATCTACTAGAGTAAGCAAATGCCTTAGAATTTAATTTATAAAGTGGGATTGCCTACAGTAAAGAGCTTGATGTTTGTTTACATGCTTACATGTACATGCATATAATTATATTTATCTATATTAAGCTATATTTACCTATTTATATCTATAATCATACATGCATCATCACAATAATATAGGTAGGTCACTCCTTAAAGAGTTACTGGCAGTATGATTACATCTGTAGTATTCAAGTAAAATCTTTAATTTGTTAAAAATCTATCTCACTGTCCCAAGATGTTTTATATTGTTCAATGACATTTTGGAACTAGACCACAGCTGACAGCAGTGATAGAAAGAAACAATGAAAAGGAAAACTATTGGTAAAGCTGTTAATGAACTGATTTGACACAATACTTAGCACACAGAGTTCATTATAAACTTGTAGATGACAGATATTCAGACAATTTTGTGTGACAGCATTAAGAAAGAAACTAAAGCAGAGTCTGTAGTTGATGCTACAAAAGTCACTTACAGTGTTGAAAAGGCAATTTATAATTTGCAAAACTACACATTACTTGATGAATTGTGCATACATATGTAAGCTTGAGTAAGTTACAAGGTTAATAATATACCTAAAACTCTTACCAGAAGGAAACATATCTGACAAATGGTTTGTAGCATGTAAAAATGTTTAAACATTTAAATAATCAAGACATTTCTACTTTAAATGTTATTCAATATTTTATACATATATAAATATACAAACAAGAATTATTTTAAATAGGGGGGAAAAGACCTGGCCAGTGTGGCTCAGTGGTTGAGCGTTGACCCATGTACCAAGAGGTCGCCAGTTCGATTTCCAATCAGGGAACATGCCTAGGTTGTGCGCTCGATCCCCAGTGAGAGGGGGTGGGGTGTGCAGGAGGCAACTGATCAATGTTCTCTCTCATCGATGTTTCTATCTCTCTCTCCCTCTCCCTTCTTCTCTCTCTAAAATAAATAAAATAAAAAATATTTTTAAAAATAGGGAGAAAAGAAATCTCTGAAGTATAGAAATTTCAAAATGTAAATAAGGTGAGTCTTTTAGACATCTAGTTTTAAGAAGAAATAAATAAATAAATGCCTACTGCTATTAAAAACCACGACAAAACAATATTCTTGTAAAATAGCTTCAAATTTTAGTTAAATTAGAAGATTTCTGGAACTCTGTGCCATGAAATGTGGGGGAGGAGCTGCAAAACACAGAGAAACTCATAAGATACCTAAAAATGAACATAGAAAGAAAATCTGCAGCTATAAATTTCATAATGGTGGAGATAAAATGTCCAATATGTCATTTAGAGAAAGGAGTATGGCCATTTACACAGCACTTCCCTGTATTCTCTATGTTCCTTTAGGCATTAAAAGTAGCCACGCTTATTGAAGTATTAAACAAGAAATATTTAAGTAACACACACATAACTCTGTGTCATAAAGCACCACTGCACTAGCCCCTCCTCCACATAAACAACTGTAAACTTCTATTTCATGGATATTAATTTTATTCAAAGGTAAGTAATCACTAATGAGGAAACAGCAAAAGAACTCTAAAATATACCATAAAAAGTTTTAATAAATGGAACAGGGAAAACAAATGATAGGTGAAGAATACTCACAAGAAAAATACTTTGAATTAACAGATGATATAACTAAATACATTATTCTAAATTCAAGTAACTCAATAAAAACAATCATGTCTTTAAAATAGGAACTCATTCACAATATATACATATATTAAGTCCCCACTTTGTGTACCTTAAACGTACACAATGTTATATGTTCCTTATATCTCAATAAAGCTGGGAAAATATAAAATAGGAGTTCAAAGCAGTGATATAAAAAGTCAGAGAAGATATAGTAAAACGACAGAAAGAGACAAAATATGAACCATCTCAATTCAAGAGAAAAATATGGAAGAGAAAAATAAATCAATTTAAAATTTGATATAGCATAAAGGAAATCAAATTATTGAAAACACAGCAAGAAATGTGGAAATGAGAATTGAAAAAAGCTAATAAGAAAGATACGGACATGGGCAAGATATTTTTAAAAAGTTACTTAAAATGATAAATATATAAGACAAGCAAAAAATCCAAACTATTCATAATTGGTGTCACCAAAGATGAGAATCAAATAAACAGAATAAAAAATCAGTATTTAAAGATATAATTAATAAACCTTTTCTGGAAATAACATTTTAATTTATATATTTTAAGGGCACACTAAGTCACAGGGGAAACATTGGCACACAACAATGAACCCCAAAACATGTCATAATAAACTTTCTGGGCTTCAAAGATAAAGATTTTTTGGGCATCCAAGTAAAAATGTGAAGTCACATATAAGAGGAAGAACCAAGCAACTCTCAAAAATTTCCATGTCACCTTGCAATATTAGAAGTCAGCAGAATGATGCTCAAGCCATCAAAAAAAAAAAATCTAAATTTTATCCTTGAACCAAATATTAATTAAATTTGATGATAACATACTATGATTTTGAATATGCAAAATCTCATGGATTATAGTTTGCATACATCTTATTGATCTAAACTAATACAGGGAGAATTTTGGACAATCAATGAAACAGAATCTATGTTGAACAATTAGGTGGTGAAAATTAAATCCATTAAATCATAGTTCTAAAATTAAAACTGAGAGAATTATTGTTTCATAGCAGGAATTTAATATTATAAATCATGATACCATAATAATATTCTGACTAGATAAAGTTGGACTGGAGTGTGAAAGAAAAAATAGAAAGCAATGCAAATAGATTTCCTAGTCTTTTAATGTGTAATGGTCAAGATATATAATTTAAAGCTAATAAATTGCATAATACATTACATAATTAATGACATGATGTCAAATATATCATATCATTATTTGAACCAAATAATGATATTTGGTTCAAATATCATTTGAACCAAAAAAAAAAAAAAAAAAAAGATTAAAATTATGTGGTAGGGGAGGTACGATAAATCAGAAAAAGTAAATGTATAATAATACTGCCATTATTATTAATGGAATCTTATCAGTATTACCACAGAAAATAGAGTATTAATATTAAAATTATAGTTATAAAATAAATGTATTTAAAATCTAAAACCATAGCTCAAGCCTTCATATTATTAAAAAAATATATACAAACAATGCAATGAAAACACCAAGAACAAAATAAAGAATGTGAATAAAGAAATAAACCAGAAAACACAAATGTAGAATATTATGACAGAATTAAGACAAAACCTATCAATAACTGCAAATGTGACAATTTATTAAAAGAAAAAAAATTAAATTAGACCATAGAGCAAAATGTGATAATATTTTCTAAATTTAGAGTTGTTTGTGTTTGGAATGCTTTTTTTTTTTTTTTTCTTTACTGATTTTAGAGAGAGAGGAAGGGAGAGGGAAAGAGAGATAGAAACATCAATGAGAGAGAACATCGATTGGCCGCCTCCTTCATGCCCCCCACTGGGGATTTGGCCCACAACCTGGGCATATGCCCTGACCAAGAATCAAACTGGCGACCTCTTGGTGCATGAGTTGACACTCAACCACTGAGCCACACCAGCCAGGCTGGAATGCTTTTCCTTACCTCTAGGTACATAGTTTTATCTAGCTTAGGGGAGAAAGCCTAAAAAATAGCTCCTGTCAGGCTCTTAATATCAGTTTCCAATTAAGCCAACTTCTGACCTCAGAACTACCTTAAAACAAAATTCCTTTCAACTATCTTGTTAGGTTTCAGCAAGGACAAACAATAAATACTCGTGGCAGTACTGAACAACTTCTTGGATGCAAGAGGCATCCCCAAAGAAGGTTGAAAATATACTATTCTCTCAGTTATCTTTGGGAGCTACTCCCTAAGACAGCCAAAAAAAAAGATTTAGACAATTCCCCTGTGAGCTGGTAACTGTTGGTAGGACCCCAGCTGCAAATGAACTGCAACCCTTATTTTTGTCTGGCCATATCTGCAAATGTGGTGCAGCCCACATTTCTGACCAGCATATTTGGGGGGCCCTCAACCAGATGGTTGCCAAGCCAAGTTTTCAAGACAGAAAACTAGACAAACAAGAAGATATTAACTGTCCCTTGGAGAGAAATGATCAATAATCAGTGGATCTGGCCACCACAATGATCTGGGAGAGCTAACTTCTGCCACTTTTCCCAGAATTCTATATGAAGGGTCTTGAGCATGTGAGGTGTAAAGTAGAGAGTGTAGTTCTGGTCTTTACCACAATTTGGCAAGGTTTTTCATTAATTTTAATTTTAGTTTCCCCTTTGCTATTTAAGGGAATACCTAATAGCAGTTTATCAGAGAATCCATCAGTGTCCAGTCAACTCTGATAGGGGTAAATATAGGTGCTCCCCTTCAAAGGTATATATGGGGCTGGCTATAAAGCCACTAACTTGGCAGACTTTTTTTAGAGTATTATAGCCTCTTCAGAGGGAAAAAGAAATTCAGATAGATAATTAGTCGACTCAGATATAGTGGAATAGGTGTCACATTAGTCAAGTTTTTGGTACCTCTGGTGTCTTTAATTTTTCATTAGCTGTTTGTAATTAATCTTCTGCGAAGCGGTTTTGGAATCTTGAATCCTTTTGGAGGCTTCTGTATGCCAACTAAAAGAGATATGCCACTTCATTTTATTTGGGAACCCTTACTATTTAATGCAGTTCTTAAATGAATGATCTTGTCTAATTGGAGCTATAAGGGAGGAAAATGTTTCCCTTCTTCCTTTCAAGATTCTTTGGGTGGTCTAATAATTACATGGATATAAGACAGTTTAACAGGAGAAAAATAAATGTAATTTTTATATACATTAGAATTGAAGAAGTGACCAAATCAGGTAGCTTTTATGACTTTAGACAAAGAAAAAATACATTTGCAAAGAACTAACAAGACAAAGAGGCTTGAGTTTGGGGTAGAAAATTAGTGAAGACATAACAAGGTTTGTTTATACATAATTGCTATTTTAATTCCAGGTGGTCTTACTAAAATGTTGTCAGTTTTGTACTTATCTACAGCTTTTGGTACCACAGTTTTCAGTAATAGAATAGGCAGGTGTACTCAGTTCCTTGAAACTTGAGGATCCCATGTATTCAGCCAAGTCTTGGGTGTCTCAGAATCAAATTAATACCTAATAGGGGTGTGACATTGAGTTGTGAATTCTCTGGTGTTTTACATTGTATCCCAATGCATGAAAATTTTCTTGACATTGGCAGTTGATCTAGGGTAAATTTAACAAGTTCTGTGACCAACTTTTCTTAGTTCAGAAGTCTTAACAGTTAGGTGGCAAGTGCTCTAAATACATTTTAGTACTGAACCCATGCCCACCAATTTTGCGGCTTTGGCTTCTGAGAATTCCATTAGTAATAGAACTGTTATTACTTTCATGAGAAGATTTCTTTAGAGTGGTGGATGCTCTAATGACTTTTAATAGTCTGACTTGTGCCAACTTATATTTTGATATGCCATAAGTCAAAGAGTCTGAATTTTTGTATATTATTACCTCAAGTCCTCCTGTGGTTTGTACTGTGGATTTATTTACCTCAAGGCTTTGTGAATCCCTTAATGGCTGCCATCTTGCTTTCTTAAATTGAGGGGAACCCATTATTTTCCTGTGTTGAAATAATCCTCCCTAATTTAACCAGATTTACTATTTCTGGCTGCCTATGCAGTTTCTGAGACCTGTTAGAACCTCTTGAAGGTGATGTAGTTATAGGTGAGGTAGGACACAAACCCAAATGTTGTGGCCCACTAAGTCTCCCCTGGAAAAATATGGAGCCTCTCACACTCCAATTATCCACCCAGAAGGATTTGGACAAACTAACTCAAAGAACTCAGGATGAAAAATAAACAAAATTTAATCTGAGGGAAGCTTCCCAAAGATCCAGGAGATCCTGGAGAGTGGCCCAAGAGGCAGCAAACCCAAAGGGCTCTTGGGTTATCTATACCTGCAACTAGGAGCTGTCTTTAGCAGCTGTCTTCAGGTCCCATCTCATCAACAAAACTTTCAAATGACAAAATAAAAAAAAATTAGTAATGACTTTGATGTCCTTTATTCAACTGAAAACAATCCACAGACTGGGGGCTGTACAGTGCCTCACAATGAGAGAAGGATTCTTCCAGAGGGATTTGGGGAAGAGTGAGTTTTATAGAATGTTAGAAGAGGCAATGTGGAGTCAAGGCATGATTGACTAGGAGGTCAGGGATTTCCTCATATGGCTAGCAGGTCCTAATTTTAGGGAAAGGTAAGCTATGTAAAGCTGAGTTAGATAATTACGATTGGTGCATATTAGATTTCCTTGACAGGTGTTTCATGTAAGTGCAGGCTGACTTCAGTTTAGATTTGTGGCATGGGCTGGGCCACTGGGGTAGCCTCCATTTTGTGGATCTTGATAAACTAACTTTATCAGCTCTAAGTCCAGAGTGCATCGTGGAATATATATTATATTGTAGTCTTACACAGGGGGGGGCAAAAGTAGGTTTACAGTTGTGATTATGTGAAACAGAATTTATTATTGTATTATTTATTGATTAATTATTGTATTGCTTATTTGTGTTATTTGTCTTCTTATTGTTAATATTTCATAATAATCATAACCTGCGTGTCTTTTTCCATATGAAAAATTGCAAACCTACTTTTGTCCATCCCTGTATTACATTGTATATTGAAAAAATATATTATATATTTAGAATACAAATTTATTTTAAATATAATATTTCTGATGTTTATTTTTAGTCATATAAAGCTTACCAGAAATTGATGTCAAAGTTATAATATATTAAATATATTATATTCAAATTAATAGATTATACCAAAGGGATAATATAATACTAAGCAATAATATACTTAAGGAAGATACAAGTAAATGATACAAACGATTACAGAGAATAGAAAAAGAAGGAACTTTTTCCAATGTGTTTTATAAGACCAGCATAACTATGTGATATTCTCACTTTTGTGTAATTCACTCCACTTGAATATGGGCTGGACATAGTGACTTGCTTAGAATTAAATATGGCAAAAGTGATGGGATGCCACTTCCAAGATTATGTTGCCAAAGTCTGTGATTTCAGTCTTTGTCACATTCTTTTCCTGATGCTTATTCACTGTGAAACAGCCAGCTGCCATGCTGTAAGCTTCTCTCAGTCTTACATACCAAAATCAGCTTCCAATCAATAACCAGCAGATAACTGAGGCTCTTAGTCCAAGAACCTTCAAACAACTAAATATTCCCAACCATCAAATAAGTGAGCTTGGAAACCTATCATTCCCCAGTTGAATCTTGAGATGACTTCAAACCTGTCTGCAGCCTGTGAGATACCCTGAAACACAGGACTCAGCTCAACTGCATGTATATTCGTTACCTACAGAAACCGTGACATAGTAAGTTAATGTTTTTTTTGACTACTGTAAGAGTTGATTTTATGTATCAATTTGCCTAACAATGGGGTACCCAGATTAAACATTATTTCTGTGTGTGTCTGTAAGGGTGTTTCTGGAAGAGATTAGCATTTGAATGGTGAACTCAGTAGTAGATTGCCCTCCGCAGTGTGAGTGGGCATTATCCAATCCACTGGGGACCTGAATAGTGTGAAAGACAGGAGGAGGAATTTGCTGCTATTTTTCTTCCTGTCTGATTGCTTGAGCAATTTATCTTCTGTCCACCAAGCTCCTGGTTACTAAATATTCAAACCCAAACTGGAATCTACATCGTCAGCATCCCTGGTTTTAAGATCTTCAGACTGGGACTGTTCTACTATTTTGGCTTTTCTAGGTCTTCAGCTTGCAGGCTGCAGACTATGAGAATTTTCAGCCTCCATATTGTGTGAACTAATTCCTTATAGTAAATCTCTTCCTATGTTTATCCTATCGTTTCTGTTTCTCTGGAGATCCCTGACTAATATAGCTACAAAGTTTTGGCGTAAATTGTTTTGCAGCAATAGATAACATCTAAAAAAACCATTATCATTAAGCAAAATTATATGCCAATCTTACCCTTAGATGAAGATACAAAAACCTAAACAAATATTAGTAAACCAAATTCCATGGTATAAAGAGGTAATATATTACAATAGATTTGGGTTTATTTTAGTATACAAAGTTGGTTTAGTTTTTGAAAATTAGTGGTTTCCCACAATGTCAGTATGAAAAGGGGAAATCATACAATCATTTTAATAATGTATTCTTGCAATAAAAATCATATATCAAACATAATGGAGAATGGAAAAACATTCATAAATATGTGGACACAATTTATTAGAGTTCACGCCAGAGTGCAGTGAGAAGATGCTGTTTTTCACAAAATGATTCTGGTTCAATATGTAGACAAATTTTATGAAGAGAAAGGTAATTGAGTTTTGCCTTAACCCCCCCTCCCCCCCCACATCATAAGGATTGGAAATCTGAGTTCTAAAAGCAAATAATAAAGCTTTTGGAAGATAACATGAGAGATATTTTCATGATGGGTAGGGAAAAGAGTAGACATAATGGAAAAGGCTGATGAATTGTAACTATATTAAAATTAAGAACTTTTAGACTTCTGGTCAAGATGGCAAGGTAGGTAAACACGGTACTTGCCTCCTCCTACAACCACATCAAAATTACAACTAAACCATACAACAACCATCATTCAGAACTGCCTGAAATCCGGCTGAATTGAAGTCCTACAACTACGAAATTAAAAAAGAAGCCACATTCAGACTGGTAGGAGGGGCGGAGGCGAGGACTGGCTGGTCCCACATCCATGTGTGGAGGATAAAAATCGTGAGGGCTACCTCAGCTGTGAAGGTCCTCCCTGAGGAGTGACAGGTCCCTGTCCCACAGCAGGCACCCCAGCTCAGAGTTCCAGTGCCAGGAAGAGAAGTCCACATAGCTTCTGGCTGTAAAAACCAGCAGTAAATGAGGCTGAGAGAGTCTGAGGCTTCTAGGGTCCCAGGCAGTTCCTCTTAAAGGGCTCACACACGGCCTTACTCAGATTCACTCCCTCTGGGCACCGGTGCTGAGGAGGCAGCGTGAAAGTCGCCAGAGACATACTGGGAATAACTGAGTTGTTTGGCATCGGGGCAAGGGCTGGAGAGGCATCATTCTCCTGGACAGACATGTTGGTGGAGGCCGTTGTTCCTTTGGTGAGCCCTTCCCCCACGGGGCAGTCAGATGTGTACCACCATATCTGGGAATCCAGCAACCTGGCTCACACTCTTTGCCCCACCCTGGTGATTCCCAGAGACCCTGCCCCACCAACTTTTGGGCCCATCTAAGCTGTTTCCAGTGGCTTTACCATAGAATTGGCCTGTCATGGCTCCTGCTTCAGATTTTTCTAAATTCTCTCAAAGAAGCAGCATCTGGCCTCAGAGAAACCCATAACTCTCGGTAAGTGGCCTTAGGCCTGGCACTGGAAGCAGCCAGCCTTGGTTCACAGCTTGGCTTTGCCTGAGCACCTCCAAACCAGCACAAGAAGCAGCCATCGGCAGATCGCTTTGTTCTAACTTTGTGGCCCCAGGTAAAACAGAGGCAGTGGCTGACCTTGCCCCAGAGCCAGCACACCCAATGGACAGCTTCAGACCACATCGAAACACCACCACCCAACCACCTCCACAAGTGACACTCTCAATGAGCGGATTCAGGGGGTATCAAAGCCCTGCTGAAGTAAGTCTTGCTCTGTGTGGTGGGCCCCTGCACAGCTGATCCTCTGAGGTAGCAAGAGGTTGGCAGTTAGTGGGCACAGCCAGTCTTCCCAGCTGATCAGCCTGGGTAAATCCCTCCCACTCACATGACAACAGCAATCAAGACTCAATTACAATAGAAGGGTGTACAGTCCACATTAGGAGTGCACCTCGAGGGCCCAGCTAGGGTGACCAGGGAGGTTGTGCCACTGGACCCTACAAGACACCTACCATAAGAGGCCACCCTAGGAAGCCTAGGAGACATAACAACTCTACCTAATACATAGAAACAAACACAGAGAGGCAGCCAAAATGAGGATACAAAGAAACATGTCCCAAATAAAAGAGCATAACAAAACTCCAGGAAAAGAACTAAACAAAATGGAGACAGGCAATCTAACAGATGCAGAGTTCAAAACACTGGTTATAAAGATGCTCAATGAACTTAGTGAGAATTTCAAGGAACTTCGTGAGAACATAAAGGAATTTAGTGAGGACCTCAAGAGCATAAAAAAGGAGCAGTCAGAAATGAAGGATGCACTAACTGAAATTAAAAAATAATAATTTACAGGGAATCAGTAGTAGAGTAGGCAAAGCAAAGAACCAAACCATCGACTTGGAATATAAGGAAGCAAAACACACCCAATCAGAACAGCAAAAAGAAAAAAGAATCCCCAAAAATGTGAATAGTGTAAGGAGCCTCTGGGACAACTTCAAGCATATCAACATTCACATCATGGGGATGCCAGAAGGAGAAGAGAGACAGCAAGAAATTGAAAACATATTTGAAAAAATAATGACAGAAAACTTCCCTAACTTGCTGAAGGAAACAGACATACAAGTCCAGGAAGCACAGAGAGTCCCAAACAAGAGAACCAAAAGAGGCCCACACCAAGACACATCATCATCAAAATACAAAAGGTTAAAGACAAAGAGAAAATCTTAAAAGCAGCAAGAGAAAAGCAGTTAGTTACTTACAAGGGAGCTCCCATAAAACTGGCAGCTGATTTCTTAAAAGAATCATTGCAGGCCAGAAGGGAGTGGCAAGAAATATTTAAAGTGATGAAAAGTAAGGACCTACAACCAAGATTATTCTATCCTGCAAAGCTATCATTTAGAATCAATGATCATGTAAAGAGTTTCCCAGACAAGAAAAAGCTAAAGGACGTCATCACCACCAAACCAGTATTATATGAGATGTTGACAGGTTTTCTTGAAGAAGATAAAAAATATGAACAGTAAAATGGCAATAAATACATATCTATCATCAATTGAATCTACAAAGAAAATGATCTAGCAGAATAGAAACAGACTCATAGATACAGATAATTTTTTGTTGGTTGCCAGATGGGAAGGGGGTTGGGGGGATGGGTGAAAAAGTTGAAGGGATTAAGAAGTACAAATTGGTTTGTTAGACTGTGGAACCTCAAAGGGAAAGGAGGAGGTGGGGTGGAAATAGATAAATAATTTACATGCATATATACATAACCAGTGGACTCAAAGAATAGTGTGGGGAAGGCAGGACGGGGGTGGGAGTGGGGAGGAGGGGGTCAAGGGTGGAAAGAGGAGGGAAATCACATTCAACAATAAAGATAAGTTTAAAAATAAAATAAATAAATAAAATTAAGAGCTTTTGTTACTTAACATTAAAGAATGAAAATATAAGCCATGGAGTTAAATAATATATTAATGATATCAACAGAAAACTCATATCTAAAACCTTTCATTTATTTTAAAAGAGTAGAAAACAATATAGAAAAAACATTTTACAGTAGGTAAGCAAATCACCAATAGATATAACAAAAGGTACTCAAACTCATTAGTAATCAGCAAAATAAAATTACAACCAGGTATTACTTATATCAATCAGAATAAAACATATGTTAAATGATTGACAATTTCAAGTGTGAAGATATGGAAGAATTCTCATATGCTGCTGGTTGAGAATATAAATTGGAACACCTATCTGGAAAATAAGGTGTCATTATGTACTAAAGTTAAATATACATATGCCCTATGCCCCAGCACATGTATTTCTAGGAACATATCTTTTACATATACTCACACATATGTAACATATACAACTATATTCACTACAGCATTTTTATAGCAGTATGAGAGTGAAAAAAATGTTCATCAATGGGGATTAGTCAAAGAAATTATAGTAACATTCTGTAGTGTAAATATGCAGTTGTTGAAAATAATGAGGTATTTATATATATACCAATATAAAACAATTTGCGTGATATATAAAGGTACAAAATTAGTATGCAACAGAGTATTTTTAATAAGTGAACTATCTGTAAATATATTTCTTCTGTAAAACTGCAAAAATTAATAAAAGTAGTTGTCTCTAGAGAAGGAAACTGGTGGTAAAATATTTCATGTCTTTTGTATCATATGCATGTATTACTTATACAAAAATAACTGTTGAAAGATCTACAGAAAATGCAGGAAGTAGTAAGTAATGATGCATTACTTTTATTATTAAAAAAAAAACACCCCAGAAATATGACAATTGAAGGCACCATATATAGTGTAACATTGCAAATCAGCAGTCTCCAAAATTGAGTTAAAAGGGTTGTTTAGTATTTAATGAGTTGTTTCATATTTAATAAAGTTGTTTAATATTTAATATTGCTGCCCAATTGATTTATTCTTTATATTAATGCATTTGTTAACATAGCTACGCATACAGAATAGTGGGGAGGAGTGAAACAAGGTAAAGGTAATTGGAAAATTTAGATTGAGATCATAGAGATTGCTCTACCTTGACCAGAGGAATAGAATAGTTTGCTAAAGTTGCACTGGGAATATTTTGTGAAGTTTTTACTCCAATTTATATAAGCATCTTCTGCAGTCTGGGTTCAAACTGGGTAATAGGTGCAGCTGCTATTCTTACAATGCAGCAAAATATTGAATGGTGAACTAAATAGCCACTTGATTTTTCTATTGAGACCAATGACTGCAGGTGTAAGTAATTTTGCATTATATTTTGTTTCCTCCAACTTACCACAAAAACATGTCTTTAAAAAATCTAGATTTCTGATGTAAGTTGGAGGAGCATATTGCTTTTAAGCAGCAACCAGTTGATTTTCAAAATAAATATGGCTTTATTTATTTATTTATTTATTTATTTATTTATTTATTTATTATTACTTTGTTTTTGTTACAAATGTTTCTCCTTTTTCCCCCATTGACACCCTCCTCCCCATACCCTCCGCCCCATCCCCAGCATTGTTGTCTATGTCCATTGGTCATACATGCATGCATATAGGTTCTGTGGTTTATCTCTTCCCCCCTCAATCCTCCCTCCTCTGAGGCTTGTCAGTCTGTACCCCACCTCTATGTCTCTGGGCCAATTTTGTTCATCATTTTGTTTAATTCATTATATTCCACAAATAAGTGAGATCATGTGATATTTGTCTTTCTCTGCTTGGCTTGTTTCGCTTAGCATAATACTCTCTAGGTCCTTCCATGCCACCACCTCAAACGATAAGAGATCTTTCTTACAGCTGCGTTGTATTCCATTGTGTACATGTACTACAGCTTTTTTATCCACTCCTCTACTGATGGACACTTGGGCTGTTTTCAGATGTTAGCTATTGTAAATAGTACTGCTATGAACATAGGGGTACATATATTCTTTCTGATTGGTGTTTCAGGTTTCTTAGGGTATATTCCTAGAAGTGGGATCACTGGGTCAAATGGCAGTTCAATTTTTAACTTTTTGAGGTAACACCATAGTGTTTTCCACAGTGGCTGCACCAGTCTGCATTCCCACGAGCAGTGTACTAGAGTCCCTTTTTCTCCACACCCTCGCCAGCACTTGCTGTTTGATAATTTGTTGATGGCGGCCATTCTGACAGGTTTGAAGTGATACCTCATAGTTGTTTTAATTTACATGTCTCTGATGATTAGTGACGTTGAGCATTTTTCCATATGTCTCTTGGCCATCTGTATGTCCTGTTTGGAGAGGTGACAATTTAGATCCTCTGCCCATTTTTTTAATTGGGTTCTTTGTGTTCCTTTTGTGGAGTTGTATGAGCACTCTATACATTTTGGAAATTAACCCCTTATCTGATGCATCATTGGTGATTATGGTCTCCTATATAGTGGGATCCCTTTCCATTTTGCTGGTTGTTTCTCTTGCTGTGCAGAAGTTTTTTAGTGTGATGTAGTCCCATATGTTCATTTTTCCTTTGCTTCTCTTGCCTTAGATGTTTTATCAGTGAAAATTCTGCTGAGTATGATGTCTGAAATTTTGTTGCCTGCATTTTCTTCTAGGATTTTTATGGATTCACGAGTTACATTTAAGTCTTTTATCCATTTTGAGTTCATTCTTGTGTATAGTGTAAGTTGGTGGTGTAGCTTCATTTTTTTGCAAGTAGCTGTCCAATTTTCCCAACACCATTTATTGAAGAGACTGTCTTGACTCCACTGTAAGGCATTTTTTTAAAAGGCATTGGTGGAAAGCTAAGTGTTTTGTTTTGTTTTTGTTGTGTGTGTGTGTGTGTGTGTGTGTGTGTGTGTGTGTGTGTGTTTGTACCTAATGACAGATATAAGAAATGCCTTCCACTATTTTCAAATTTTTGAATTTTTAAATGTCTAAAAAGTATTACAATTCCTCTTTTTAAGGTTATCAGAGTTTTCTGCAAAGATTTTCTTTGTAGGATAACTTAATTGGCAAGTATAGATGAGCCTCACATTTACAGTGAATATTTTCCTGAAGAATTGTGCATATCCTGAACTTTGAAAAATTAAAATGCATTTTATGTGCAGTAGGGGAGTTTTCTAGTTAAGGACAACCTTTGATTTGTCATTTCAGTTTATTAGGCTTGCTTAATTAAATTTAGCATAGAAGAGGTAAAATCACCCATACATGGCATTGTTATCCACTTCCAAAAGTAGCATTTACTTTAATTTAAAAGAAAAAAATCTTACAGATGTTTGAACTTATCAGTCTGGTCCACAAAATTGATTCGGTATCCATTTCACACACACACAGACCAAAAAAAATCTCAAAGTGGAACAAAGTAGCAGGCACTACAGGGAGTGTATAGTCTATGCTCTTGGAAAGCTCACACTGCGTAGTTGAGAAAAGTAAAAACCTATTTCTCAAAATATAACAAATAAAATTCATGGACAACACTATGGTGATGGTTGAGGTGGGGAGGGGAGATGGAGGTGGAAAAGGGCATAGTGGGGATAATTGGTGTTAGAAAAAATAAACTAAAATAAAATAAAACCAAATAAAATATTTAGCAAGCAATATTCAGGGCAAATCATGAATGCAAAGTTACATATTCAACAAAGAACAGGGGGAAATACACAGAACAGTTAAAAAAAACTATAGATAATTTAAATAAAACTACTAAGCAAGAAAAGGTTATCTGTTAACCAAGAAATGAGTACATACATAGTATCAACATGTTTACTTTCCTCTTATCAATATGTATATTGTCCTCTTCTTTCTCCTCTCTTTCTTTCTCCATCTCCACACACGCATGGACAGACCCTCAGACGTACACACAGTGTCTTTTCCTCCCCATTACTAATAAACAACATTGAAAATGTTTTTGTCCAAATGAAACTTCCAAATTTAAGCTGAGTCTCTGCTTAAGACCTTTAAGAGTTTGGAAACATTTTCATAAATTGTTCCCTGGTGCCTTTTACCTGATTTCTGGAAACTATTTTAAAATCTCAGGTGTCTGAATGCAAATTTAACCTTACAGTTTATTAATAATGCTATAAAAGTCAAATATATGAGCTACTGAAAATTGAAACAGCTGAACTATTTGCTTAGCCTGGGTACCATGATACTAAGAGGAATATAAGGTCACAGTAGCATTTCACCTGATCATTTTTTTCCTTTCATCATTCCAGCCTCTATTTGTTCAGGATGTAAATTTCTACTAGAATAAATCAGACTAAAAGTAATAAAATAATACAATATAAAATAAGAAACTAAAAAACACTGTTGTGGTATTGCCTAACTTGAGAAAATATATACTATATATACTATGTATTCTACATGGGATCTAGTGTTATGTTAAATTTAATATATATGAAGACTATATATTATAAACTAAAGTTTATTAGAATTCACTTTTTCTTTTTCAGTAACGAAATATAATAAGAATAATGTGATACAGGACAGAAAAAAAGAATTTACTCTAAATGAACAAATTAACTTTGACTAGGTCTATTCTATTCAAGGGACAATTTATATTAATCTAATTGAAACAAAACACAAATTAGGTTAATTATTACTACCATTTAAGCAATAAAAACAAGCAGAAAAGACTCAACAACTTGCCAAAGTTCATGCAGCTAGTAAGCAATAAATTTGATTCCAAAACTTGTTTTTTTCAATCTTTTTCACAATAACCTGGAGTAAGATTTAATTAGTTCATATTTCACCTCTGCAACATATTAAATGTATGGCTGTGGACAATGCATATGACAACTCTGTGCCTCACTTTCTCATCTGTAAAGCAGGGATATTAATAGGATCTATCTCAAGGACGTTCTGGAAAATAAATGAGGTGATATATGTAAAGCATTTAGAAGCATGCTTAAAGTGTTAGCTGTTACATTAGCATCATCATCATAATTATTGTAATAATTAATATAATATTTGGAGAAAATAAGTGAATTACCTTATTTTTATTTACTAAAAAAGCGTGATATGGCTACGTACCCTTGGTAAACTAATACAGTTGAAGAATAAAATGCTTTGGTTAATACAACATTGTGTTTAACAGAGTATTATAAAATATATCTCATATAATAGATTACCAAAGAATGCAAAAAAAAAAAAACCCAACATTACATATACTATACTAAACTTACACTGAAGAAAATTTATCTTTTAAATTAATGAGAATGTTCAGTATATGTTGGGCTTTAGACTCATCAATAATGTATTCACTCATAGACTTTGTTTTCTGGTCCAGCATGTTAGAAGTTTAGAAGTCACCATTTTGTCCTACAAGTAAAAACTGAATAAACTAAAAATTCAACTCTTCTTAGATCTGTAAGAGAAGTGAATATACTGAAAAATCACTTCTTCTTAGATCTGTAGAAAAGTGAGTTCACCCACCCTCATTCCCCAGTTGTAAAGACCAGCAGACTAATAAAGATAATCACGAGGTACCAGAGCAGAAACCTCCATGGGAACCAGTGACAGGGTAGTGAAACCTGAGCTATAATTGGCAAGGGAACAATTTATGAAAATGTTTCCAAACTCTTAAAGGTCTTAAGCAGAGACTCAGCCTAAATTTGGAAGTTTCATTTGGAGGTTCACTGTGGATAAGTCAGAGAGAGAAAATCTCCAAGGGGACCCAGTCATCAGGGCATCCACACTCTTTGAGTTTTACCTCCTGTATCTCTACCACATTCTTACAATTATTATTGGAGAAAAAATATATCCTACTTCTGGCAAGGGGAGGGGACAAAGAACCATTTTCAAATACACCAGAGTATTCTGTTCTCTTTAACAATGTTCTCCCTTAGAAAGAACTAACCACAGCCCAACCTGCTGGGGTTTTGCTAGAGACTAACTGACCTGAAGGAAAAGAAATACTCAACCCAAGTTGGCTCTGGCTTCCCATGTGGGAAAAGGGAGATACCCACCTCAAGTCTACCTACCCATCCTGTGCCACCAGGGGAACTGAGAAGCACATATGTGAAGTTCGATTTAGAGGCATAGGCTCACTAAAAGATGGAACTTAATTATAGGACTGTAGAATGTATTCCCTCTCCCCACACCCTACCTCTACATTACTAAAGGCCTAATCACAGGACTTGTTTTATCCAGGTATTCATAACTGGCTATGAAAAAGATATATAAAACATACTAAAAGGCAAACAAACAAACAAAATTAAACACAGTTCTAGAAGACAAAGCATCAGAAACAAAGCTCAGATGTGGCAGGCATGTTAGAATGATCAGAATGGGATTTTAAAACAACTATGACTAATATTCTAAGGGTTGTAATGAATAAAGTAAACCTCATGGAAGAACAGATGAGCAATGTAAGCAGAGAGATGGAACTTCTAAGAAACAACCAAAACTAAATTCTAGATATAAAAAATACTGTAACAGAGTGAACAATACCTTTGATGGGTTTGTCAGTAGATTGAATAAGGCTGAGGAAAGCATCTCTGTGCTCAAGGATGTTTCAATTGAAACTTACAAAACAGATGAGCAAACAGAAAAAAAGGCTTAAGAACACTGAACACGTCTACAAAAGATGCAACATATGCATAATGGAAATACCATAAAGAGAAAAAAGAGATGAAGGTAAAGAAAATAAGTATTTGAAACAATAATGACTAAGAATTTTCCAAATTAATGTCCAGACAGCAAACCTCAGATCCAGAAAGTTCAGAGGACACCAAGCAGATGTCATTTTCAAATACTACAAAATCAAAAATAAAGGAAAATCTTGAAAGAAGACAGAGGAGTGTAAAACAACCTCACTAAAGGAGAAGTAAAGATAAGGATTACATCTGACTTCTCATAAACCATGCATGCAAAAAGAGAGTGCAGTGAAATATTTAGTGTTTAAGAAAAAAGAAAAAAAACAAAAACAAAAAACAAAAACAAAACACCAACACAGAACTGTTGTACTTGTGAAATTATCCTTCAAAAATGAACGAGCAATAAACAATTTCTTTAGACAAACAAAACTTTAGGGAATTTGTTGCCAGTAGAGGTGCCAATAAAAAAAATAGTAAATAATAAAATAATACAAAGTAATTATTCAGAGGGAAGGAAATAATATAGGTAAGAAACTTGAGTCTACATAAAGAAGGAAAGAATAGTAGAAAGAAATAATTGAAGGTAAAATGAAGCAAGGAAAAACTTTTATTGTTTTTTTCTTATTCTTAAATGATCTACTAGATAATAGTTTGTTCAAAATAACACCAACAATGTACCAACGTATTCAATTTTATACACACACACATAGACATGCTTGCTTATTTATGCTGATGTGTGAGTGAAATGAATGCCAGCAATGAAACAAAGTATGGGAGCTAAGAATTAGGATTTTTTTAAAATATGTTTTCATTGATTTTTTTAGAGAGAGAGGATGGGAGAGAGAGATAGAGACATCAATGTGACAATGAAACATCAATCACTTGCCTCCTGCACGCCCCCTACTGGGGATCAAGCCTGCAACCCAGGCATGTGCCCTGTCTGGGAATTGAACTGGGACTTCTCAGTCCATGGGATGACACTCAATCCACTGAGCCACACTGGCCGGGCAGGATTTTTTTTCAGTATAAGCTTCTCACAGTACTCATGAAATGGTAGTGTTATTTGAAAGTGGACTTGGACTAATTGTAAATGTATGCTTCAATATCAAGGGTAACCAATAATTTTTTTAAACAAGAAATGTAACTGATATGCTAAGAAAGGAGTCAACACAAGCATGTATAATGCTCAAATAGAACCACAAAGAAAGAAAAAAGTATGGAAGACAAGAAAGAAACTAAGAAAAACAACAAAAAGAAAAAAAAGGAACAAATATGGTATATATTAATCCAACTACATCAATAATCACTTTGAATATCAATGACATAAATGTATTATTTAAAGATGGAGCTAGGTAGGATAGTTCCAAAAACACGACCCAACTATATGTTGTCTATAAGAAACCCACTTTAAATGTAAAGACACAAATATACTAGAAGTAAATGGGTGGAGAAAGCTATATCATGCTAACACTAATTTTTTTAAAAAAAGGTGGGAGTAGCCATGTTAATTTCAGACAAAACAGACTTCAGACCAAGGAATGTTATCAGGGATAAAGGTAGGCATTACATAGTGATAAAGGGTTCAATTCTCCAAGATGATATGTAATCCGTAATGTGTATGATACTAACAACAGAGTACAGAATTATATGAAGCCAAAACTTATAGGACTGAAAGAAGATATAGATGGATCCATTATCATTGTTGGATACATCAGGAACCATCTATCAGAAATGAACTGGTCTACATAAAGCAGAAAATTGGTAAGAATGTAGTTGAACTCAAGATCATCATCAATTACCTGGATATAATGAATATCTATAGACTACTTGATCCAACAAAAGTAGTCTCATTCATTTCATCAACAGGACATCTCTTTTACTGCTGATAGAAATAAAAACAAATGGTGCAGCCACTATGAAAGACAGTTGGCAGATTCTTAAAAAACTAAATATAATTTTATTATATAATCTAGTAATCAGGCTACCTGGTATTTATCCAAAAAAGTTGTAAACTTATGTTAACAAAATATTTTTATGTGGATTTTATAGCAGTTTTATTCATAATTGCCAAAACCTGGAAACAACCAAGTTGTCTTTAAGTAGGTGAATGCATAAATAAATTGTGGTACATTCAGACAACAGAATATTATTCAGCATTGAAAGAGATGCTCTATCAATTCATGAAAAGTTATGGAGGAAATATAAATGCATATTATTAATACTAAGTGAAAAAAGTCAGTCTGAAAAGGCTACATACTATGTTATTCAAATTACATGACATTCTGTAAAAGGCAACACTATGAAGACAGTACTAAGATTAGTGATTTCTAGGTGCTAGGAAGTAGGGAGAGAAGAATAGGAAGAGTACAGAGAATTTTTAGGGAAGTAAACCCACTCTGCATGATACTATAATGGTGGATATATGTCATTACATATTTGTTCAAAAACGTACACCAAAGTGAACCCTATAGGTAACTATGTACTTTGGATAATTACCATGTGTCAATGTAGTTTCATCAACTGTAACAAATGTATCCTCTGTTGGTAGATGTTGATAATGGCAGTCTCTGCATATGTGGAGGTAAGGGAAATATAGAAAATCTCTGTATTCTGCTAAATATTGCGGTGAACCAAATATGTTCTAAAAACCAGAGTCTACTAAAATTAACTTACCTTTTCTTTTTCAGTAATGAAATATAATACGTATAATGTAATACAAGACAAAAATAGAGTTTACTCTAAATGAACAAACTAACTTTGATTGGGTTTATTCAAGGGACACCTTTGAAAGTTGAAAGTATTCTACTTGCTGATAGAGAAAACTTAAAAATTGCCCCTTTTTTTGGTGAAAAGAATTCATAATAATCTGATTGTAGGCAATTTCAAAAAATGTAGGCCTTTACACGGCATAGTGTGTTCTCCAATTCTACCAGCTTTGATTTGACATTAGGTCTTATTCTGAGCCTTAATTTTGAAGATAAATCTTTTTCTAGCTAGTATCCATTAAGCAAACAAAGGAAACTATTCACATTTATTAATCATTGCTTAAGTTATCTCTGTGATACAGAAACAAATAGCCATTTTTGAGGATTAAAGAACAAATAATTTCAATTAAAAAAATCATTAAAATGCAAGTTCTATTTTCTGCAGCAGTCTGGATAACACTTTAAATAAATAGTCCATTTTCCCCAAATATTTGCTTGAGTATTTAATTGTGTAACTTCAATTAAAATTTAATAGGGTTCAAATACTGGGACTTTTATTTCAGGGCAAGTTTCAGTAAGAGAGACTGGATTTACAACCACTTCGTGTACCCCCAAAAAGGAGGAATCATAAACAAATCCCCAACAAAACCTAAGAACTTATGATTTATAAGACAATGCATATCAGAAAATTTATGACAGTGATTGAGAGATGGAGAAAAACAAAACCAAACAAAAAATATGGATCTCATGATTGTTCCACCTTACTGTCTTGAGAGTTTCTAGGCTGTGTGTCAGAAAAAGGAAATATAAACGGAATCTGTCAGACACCCCGAGTTCAGAAGGAGGAGCTGGGAATCTTGGGATATCAAGGTGAATAGAATGTGTGGGTCAGAGTGAGAGAAGAAAGGTTTATGGAGAGAGAACTTTGGATTTCTATGCATAATCATCCCTGAACATTGAATAGAATACTGATTGGCCAACGTTTGTAAGTGAACTATTTGAAGGCAGGCATAGAACCAAATGAGAGGTTAGAGGGAACATTGTTCAGCAATCTAATCTGTAGAGAGGGAAAGCATCATAATTCACAGAGCACTGGGTAGAAAACTCAAAAGTGTCTAGTCTCAATATTGGTAATAACTACATTAGACTAAATGGACCTGGCTAACTAATCTCAAAAGCAAGATTCAAAGGTATAAAATTATTTTCTAATTGCATCCCATAAGAGAGTACAAGAATATTTAAAGGAATACAAAAATATGCAGCATCAAAAAGGTAAAATTCACAATGTTTGGCATCAAATCAGTAAGTACCAGGCATAAAAAGAAGCAATAATATATGACCCATAATGAACAGAAAAATCAAGTAATTGAAATCAACCCCAATCTTACATAGATGTTATTAGCAGGACTTCAGAACTTTTGTTATGACTATATTGTAGATGTTAAGGAAATTAAACCTAGACATGTAAAATATTTTTAAATACCCAAAACAATTTTAGATAAATGAAAACTCCAATACCTGACACTAAAAAACAGACGATTGTCCACCAATTGTCTTTGGCACCAATTCAGTGCCAACAGGAATCCCCAATGTGGAGTGTGGTCGTCACAAGAACTCTGGCTGTGCTTATAGTCTTTCCTATAAGTCACCCAATGGCCTGATACCTGGAGAGTATCAGAGGTGCCTGATTGAAGCCAGGACCCTTGGAGGTCACTTGGCCCTCTAGGTTCCCAACAAGTAACAACAGTGAGCCAACACAGGTGACTATGCTGACAATTTAGCTTTTTTATTACTTGCAGGATTAATACAAATTACAAACACATCAGAACACACAGAGACACAAGTATTGGGGGTTAATGAACCAAGTGTCCAAGAGTCCCAAATGTCCTCTGGTCTGGGCTATTTGCAGAGCAGTGGTCACTGGTCACTCCGAGTCATGGAAGCCTCTATGTCCCGGGGCTCCAGGTCTCACAGGGAAGACTGCTGAATCAGCTGGAGACAGCAAGGCCCTAGAATAATCAGTGGTCTCCAAGCCAGACACATGAGCTGTCAGTATGGCTCATTTACAGGACAGTGAATAGTAAGTGTCACTGTTCTTAGTTTCACTTTTAGCCTTCTTGTGGAGGTGTCACCCTTCATTTGCAATTACTAGGTTTGCTTGTGGACTCTGAGATTAGTCCTCAAAGTGCTGAATCAAAATATTTGACAATGTCCTTGGAGATGCCTAGTCATCCTTATCACTTGCACCTGTGGGTTGCCTCCCTTGGCTGGCAGCCCAGAACTTGGCTGTTGGCTCAAACTTATATGTGTTCAGATGATAAGGTTCAAACTCAAAATGGAGTTATTTATACTAGCTCTGCTCTTCACAATGGTGAAGAAGGAAACTTGATTCAGTGCAAACAATGATACAGCATGGCTGTGAAAATAGCTCTGTAGTTGAACAGCTCAATTGTAAGGCAGCACAGATGTGAGGCTGCCCATCAGGCCAGGTTGCCCTGGGCCAGGTCTCTCTTAGACTAGGTAGCTCTGCTCCACTCTGCAATAATCTGCTCTGCTCTGTTCCTGGGAGATATCTCCAGAGTTTCAGCTCTAGCAGAGGAGATGCAGCTTTCGGTGAGAATTGTGCTCCCCAAGCCAGAAGGGAATTGGCTTATATGGACAGAAGTTCTCACCCCTGGTTGGAAATGAGGGTGTCAAATCCTCACAGTTTGATTGGTCCAAAAGGCACTGTTCTGATTGGTTGGAATAGAGCTTCTCTAATTGGTTAGACCTGCACAACTCTGTTCGGATGGGGAAAGCCTCAATTCTATTGGTTGAAATAAGATTCCAGGAAAAGTTTACAAGGGCTAACTCAGATGACAGAAACAATGCAGGTAGACAGTTCAGTGCAAAGGGAGGCAGTTTAGCACAGAGACTTCTCCACAAAGTGCAGTTTGCATGAGAGGTCCCTGTGCAGAAATGGCTGCTAGGTTATGTTTTGTTTTTGTCTTTAAGTCACCAGAAGACTTTCTTAGTAGGTGACTTCTTCCTCTTCTTCTTTTTCTTCTTCTGTTTTTTTTTTTTCTTTCAGGGTTCACAGGATGTAATTAATGGAATATTAGACATTAAAGAAGAAAATCTTTGTAAACTTAAACACACAACAATAGACTCTATGTAAAATAAAAAAGAGAGAAAACAACTCAAAACATAATGGAAGGAAAAGATTTTTGATTTATTGTACAATTGCAAGTAGCCTGATACTTGTTTAATTAGGGTTCCCAATGGAGAAAAGAGAGAAAGAAGAAAACAGAAAAATTATTTAAAGAGATATTAGCCAAATATTTATATATTTTAATTTATGAAAATTATAAACCTTCACATATAAGAGACTCAACAAACATAAAGCACAAGTAATGTGAAGAAAATCATGCCAAGACACAATATAAACAAATGCCTCAAAATCAATGATAGAGACAAATATTTTAATGCGTCCAAGGGAAAAAATATACTTTGCATACAAGGATAAAAAGTTGAGACTGAGCACTTTCACTTCTATTCAACATTTTGCTTGAACTTAGAGCTAGGGCAAAAAGGAATAAAAATAAATAAAAGGTACCCACATTGGATGAAAGAACAAATGTCTTTATTTGCAGAATAACTGATCAATCCACACACAAAAAAAGCTATTAGAAGTAAAATTTTTTAAGATACAAGATAAAAATGCAACATTTTATTCAAATATTCTGTATTAGCAGGAAACAATCAGAGTTTTAAATAGTTAACAGTTACGATAGCAGCACGATATATGAAATACATAGACATAAGTCTCACACAAAATATGCAAAAACTATACACTGACAATTTCAAAACGTTGCTGAGAGAAAGTAAACAAGATATAAAGAAATAGGCTATCTTCTTCGACAAAATTTATCAATTTATTAATATGTCAGTTCTTTAAACTGAATTTTAAAGTCAATGTAATCCCTATAAAAAAATCCCAGTTGGCTTTTCAAAGAAATGGAGAAATTGCCTTGGCAGTTTGGCTAAGCGATTAGAGCATCGGCCCATAGACCAAAGAGCTGAGGGTTCGATTTCAGTAGAGGGCACGTACCTCAGTTGCAGTTTGTTCCCCAGCTCTGGTCAGGGTCACGTGGGAGGCAATCAATCCATGTGTCTCTCTCACATCAATCTTGTCAATATTTCTTTCCTTCTCTCTCTCTCTCTCTACTGCCCTCCCACTCTATCTGAAAATAAATGGAAAAATATCCTCGGGTGAGGATTTAATATTATTAATAATAATAATAATAATAAAATAAATTGAGAAATTAATTATGAAATTCATATGTAAATGAAAATAACCAAAATAGTCAAAACCATTTTGAAAAAGAACAATGTTCAAAGACTAACATTACCTGATTACAAGAATTAGTATAAACTACACTTATCAAGACAGGATATTTAAATAGATTAATATAACATAAAAGAGAACTCATGCCCTGCCAGTGTGGCTCAGTGGTTGAGCATCAACCCATGCACCTAGAGGTCACCAATTCGATTCCGGGTCAGGGCACATGCCCAGGTCATGGGCCAAATCCCCTGTGGGGGGCATGCAGGAGGCGGCCAATCGATGTCTTCTCTCATTGATGTTTCTATCTCTCTCTCTCCCTCTCCGTTCCTCTCTCTCTCTAAAATCAATAAAGAAAAAAAAATTTTTTTAAAGAACTCATAGCCCTGGCCAGTTTGGCTCAGCAGTTAGAGTGTTGGCCTGTGGACCAGAGAGTCTCAGGTTCAGTTCCCACTAAGGGCATGTACCTCAGTTGCATTTCATCCCTGGCCCCGGTTGAGGTCGTGGGGGTGGCAATCAGTAGATGTTTCTCTCTCACATCGCTCTTTCTCTCTCCTTCTTCCTCCCTCGCTCCCTCCCGCTCTATCTGAAGATAAATGCAAAAAATGCAAAAATGTCCTCCGGTGAGGATAAAAAGAATAATAATAAAAAAAAGAACTCATAGAGACACACATATAAAGAAATTGATTTTGTATTTTTTAATAATTTGTAGTAAAATGAACATATAAAATTTACCATCATAACCATTCTTTTCCTCTTTTAATTAAATGTATCAGGGTGACATCGGTTAATGAAAGTTTTAAAGTTTACAATTCTATGACACATCATCTATATATTGCATTGTGTGCCTACCACCAAAAGTCAAATCTTCCATCTTTACAATTTTTTAATGTGTACAATTTGATGACTTTCTCCTTTCAGCATCTGTAGACATTACAAAATGATCAACCCCAAAAGTCTAGTTACTATCCATCACCAAAATGTGTATTCCCTTATCCCTGTTTTCTTACCCCGACCCTCTCCCTCTAGTAATGGCCAATCTGTTCTTGTATCTATCAGTTTGTTTTTGTTTTACTTGTTTGTTTCTTTTTAAATTCCACACATGAGTAAAATAACACAGTATTTTTATTTCTCTTTCCAGTCATTTTATTTAGCATTATACTTCAAGGTCCATCCATGTTGTCACAAATTACAAGGTTTCATTATTTTTATGGCTGAGTAAAATACTATTGTCTATATAAATACATATAACATCATCTTTATCTATTCATCCATCAGTGGACACTTTGGCTGTTTCCATATCTTGGCTATTATAAATAATGAAACTAGACCACTATCTTACAAACTTACACAAACATTAACTCAAAATTCATTAAATGTTTGAATGTAAAACCTGAAATAATAAGGTTTCTAGAAGAAAACATAGGTGGTAAGTTCCTTAACATTGATTTTAAGAATGTTTTTGTGGACTCCAAATGCAAATGAAATAAAAACAAAAATAAACAATAGAATTACAGCAAACTGAAAAAAATCACTTCTGGAGGCTTAAGATGACCTCAGCATAATAGGAGGCTGCATGCCCTTGCTCCAGTCACGGACCAGATCTACAACGAAAATACTGCATGGTCAGCTTCAATAAACAAGAGAAGTATAGCTGACTGGACATATTTTTGTCTAAGAAGCACTGAAGAAACACCATAGAGACTGGTAAGAGAGGGGAAGTCCTGGAAAGAGGGAGAAAGCTAAGAGCTGGTGCAAGGCTGAGACGCCTGAGTGATGTGGCTGAAAAGGTCCCTCCCTGTGGGAGTATGGGCTTGCATCTACATGCAAGGATCCAAAATTTTGAAAAGCAGAGACTGGAAGGAGAGCCCACACAGTATCGGACAGAGGGATCCAGAAGAACCTGGTTTGCCAGGAAGGCTGTGTTCATACCTTCCCAGTGAAGAAGCATGCCCAATGACAGCAGCCCCAGCAGGAGAGATTCATTCTGAGATCTGAGTGTTGGAAAGTCTACACCGTGGTGTGTGGTCCCATAGTAGAAAGGAGCCTGAGGTCTGTACCCAACTGTGACTTAAACAGACTCTCTGCTTTCCTGAAAGGCATTGTACAGAGCACCACATGATGACTGGGCTGTGTGGCATGGGGAAGGGGAATAGGACTCTCTTATCTCTACGGCGGGTTTAGGACCCCTCCCCTGACCTGCAGAGCTTATGGGCTGCTCTGTCCTGTGGTGCTAGTGGCAGGACAGATTGGGGATTTTTGGCTCACGTGGAAGAGAGTTGGGAGTAGGAGTAGAGCTGGGACTCTAGACACCTGCTCTATTGAGACCAGCTGTGCAGAGAGAGAGAAGTCCTGTGCAAGACTGATTTTGTAACCCCGTCTGCTTAGACCTGTGATACAGGGGTGCCAGGCCCTCACAAAGCAGGATTTTGTTTGTTTGTTTTTATTTTGGGACAGTATCCCAAGGCATCCCCCAGGAAGGCTTGTGTTGAAGAGACAGAGCTGGGCTTTGTAACTGCATTGTGGGGAGGCTTATATGGGCACCCTTTGAGTTCAGTCCTGGGAAGAAGGGGTTAAGCATGTCTACCCCTTCTGCAGGCTAGGAATACCACCCCCAACAGGAAAAGGTGCAGATCAGCTCTCTGAGGCCCTGGATACCTAGCTGGGTGCAGTTTGGTGAGGGTAGGGAGAACACCTCAGAGGAGGGCTTTCCAGAAGTAAGACTCTCAGTGGCTATTATCTGGGATGAGGAGGAAATGCATAGCCCCCAACCCTGTGGGTTGGGCAAACAATATGCTCACCTGAGACTCTTTTGATCAATCCCATTAATCCCAGGGCAGCTAAAACTTCTACTGTAGAAAAGGCTGAGGCTGTATCCAACCTGACCCTGCACCAGACCACCTTATGGAGAACTAGAGTTGGAGGATAAGGTAGAGACTGAGGAGTATGGCTTTGAAACAGAGATTACTTTCCCATCATTGAATGCCTGATGGCAAAAACTCTAAGTAGGGGACCCACTAGCCCTAGCTACGCTAACTTGGCTCCACCCAAAAGACTATTTTTGGAAGACATTGGAGGAAAACCAGGCAAACTCAGGAAGGAGGTTGAGTAGCTGACAGGAGGAAACAATATTCATAGAGCCTCAGACTGACCACAGTTACAAAAGTGCAACAAGAGCCAAACTTGAACAGCTCTTGACACTGGCCGACACAAAATTATCTCCCAGAAAATCTAAAATTATCATACAAAACGGTGAGTCTCACAAAACATAAACTGACCAAACTTCACTTGGCTCTCTTTAAATTTTGTTTTTGTTCTTTTTTCAGTACTTTTTCTGCTTTATTGATTTGATCTTATTATTATTAAGATTTTTGCTCTTTTCTCTTGTTTCATTCATATCTGTTATTGGCCTCCTTCCTTTTCTCACTCTATCTTTTTTTTATTCTCTCCTCTTTCTTTTCCATTCTTTCTTTTACTTTACCTTTCTCTCTCTTCTGTTTATCTTTACATTACTTTTTTTTTTTACTTCCTTGTCTTCTTGTCTTTATTTATAATTTTCCTTTTCCTATTCTCTACTCATATTTTGCTCTCCCCTCTTTCCTTTCAGAATATTTTCTGTCACTTTTCTCTTTTAGTATCCTCTTTATTTTTAATTTTACTATTAGCAATATCACTTTTTTCTCTCTTTCTGTTTTATTTCTAATTTGTGTTGAACTAGACTACTTAATTCTCCATTCTGACCAGCAGTTGCTACATGCACACACTCTGACTCATCTAAACACCATGGCCTTGGGAAACCCAGAAAAAAAACATAAAAATAAAGAGATTAATGACTTCCCTGACCTTTGTAACTAACAGCTCTTAATGCCCCCTATTGTATCAGTTCCCCCCTTAATGACCAAGGCGGCATCAAGAGGATGTGGTTTTAGTCTTTAAAAACGGACTGCAAGAATGTTTGGGGCTGTTGATTTGGGAGACTATGCCCCCACAGCCCACCAGTGAATAAAGCGCTCCTCTCATTTACAATTTGGCTGTGCGTCTCTGATTATCTCGCTGGCTCATCATAACAGTGTTTCCTTTTCTTGTTCCAACTTCTCTCTCTCTCTCTCTCTCTCTCTCTCTCTCTCTCGGATGTTTTTGCTGTTGCTTTTGGGATATTTTGTATGTTCCTGTTTGTTTTCTGTAAGTCTGGTTTTACTTTGTTTTGCCCAGTCAGCACCTTTACAACAGCTGACATGATATGGTAGTGGCTGAGTCTTAAAGTTAGCAAGCATGAGAGAGGAGCCCATACACAAATGGGACAATAACAGCCAAGACCTAGTTACAACAGGAGAGCCCATATAGCACAGAAAAGGGTCATGCCTAGAACACAGTAGTACAAGAAAAATGCACCACTGGTTCCCACAGGACATTTACTAAAATAGCCCACCCCACAAAGACTGGTAGTCATAGCAAGTATGTCTAATACATAGATAGAAACAGAAAAAGACAACTAACATACAGAGACAAAAAAATAATCCCCAAATTAAAGAAAAGAAGGAATTCTTAGGAAAAAACTTAAATGAGGTGGAAGTAAGCAAGTTATCATACATAGAGTTCAGGGTAATGATTAAAAGATGCTCAAGAAACTTGGTGAAAACTATAAGAAACTTAATGGGAACTACAAGAAACTTAGTGTGAAATACAAAGGGCTTAGTGGAAGCTACATCAGCATGAAAAAACCTATAGAAATTATGATATAAAAATCAGGAAGAAGTAAAGACTGCTACATCTGGCTCCAGGATACTATGGAAGGAATTAAAAGTAGGCTCGAGCCCTGGCCAGTCTGGCTCAGCAGTTATAGTCAGCCTGCGGACCAAAGGGTGGTGGGTTTAATTTTTGGTCGAGGGCACATACCTGTGTTGCAGGTTTGATCCCCGGCCAAGTGGGAGTCATGAGGGAGGCAACCAATCAATGTGTCTCTCTCACATCAATGTTTCTCTATCTCTCTCTCCCTCTCTCCCTTCCACTCTCTCTGAAAATCAATGCAAAAATACATTCGGGTGAGAATTAAAAACAAAACAAAACAAAAATAAAAAAAAACAGCAGGCTCAATGAAGCAGAGGATTAAATAAGTGAATTAGAAGACAAGGTAGAAAAAAAATTCAATCACAGCATCAAAAAGAAAAAAAATACTTAAAAAAAAACTTGAGGACAATTTAAGGGAAATTTGGGATAACACGAAACAGAATAGATCCATCATCCTAGGTGTAACAGAAGGAGAATAAAGTAAGCAAGGGATAGAGAACCTGGCTGAGAAAATAATGACAGAAAACTCCTCAGGTGGTGAAGGAAAAAGCTACACAAAGTTCAAAAAGCACAGAGGGCACCAATCAAGATGAACACAAAGAGACTCACTGAAAGAAATATCATAATTAAAATGGCAATCTTTAGCCCGGCTGGTGTGGCTCACTGGCTGAGCATCGACCCATGCACCAAGAGGGCACCAGTTTGATTCCTGGTCAAGGCACATGCCCAGGTTGTGGGCCAAATCCCGAGTGAGGGACATGCAGGAGGCAGCCAATCAATGTTCTCTCTCATCGATGTTTCTATCTCTCTCTCCCTCACCCTTCCTCTACCTCTAAAATCAATAAAGAAAAAAAATTAAAAATAAAAAGACAAACTTTAAAGACAAAGAGAGAGACAGTCAGTAACCTACAAGGAAGCTCCCATAAAGCTGTCAGCTGATTTATCAATAGAAAGACTACAAGCTAGAAGGGAATGACATGCAGTTTTTAAAGTAATGAAAATCATAGATCTAAAACAAAGACTAATCTATTCAGCAAAGTTATCAGTCAATATTGAAGGTGAAATAAAAAGCATCCCTGATTAAAAAAGGGTAAAAGATTTTGTTGCCAACAAACCTGTAATGCAAGAAATATTAAAGGGACTGCTGTAAGAAGAATTTTACCTATCTATCTATCTGTGTGTGTGTGTGTGTGTGTGTGTGTGTGTGTGTGTGTATATATATATATATATATATATATATATATATATATAGAGAGAGAGAGAGAGAGAGAGAGAGAGACAGGCAGAGAGAAAGACAGAGACAGAGAGGAACATAGAAATAAAGAATACATATGTCAATAAATAAACACTTAGCAACAAAACCTTACATGTCAATGAATTAAATGCTCCATTCAAAATACATAGGGTAGCAGAATGAATAAGGAAACATGACCCATATATATGCTGTAAACAAGAGACCCACCTCAAAACAAAAGACTCACACAGGGCAAAATTGATGGGATAAAAAAACACCCATGCAAATTGAAATGAAAAGAAAGCATGGTAGCAATACTGATATCTGATAAAATAACTCCAAAGTAAAGACCATAACAAGAGACAAAGGAGGCCACAACATAATTTTAAGGAGATCAATATCACAAGAGGATGTAACCCTGGTAAACATATATGCACCTGATATAAGAGAACCTAAATATATTAATATATATTTAAAAAGCCCTTAAAGGACTATAAGGGAGAGATAAACAGCAATGCAGTCATAGTGGGGAATTTTAGCACCCTACTAACATCGCTGGATAGATCTTCCAGACAAAAAACCAACAAAGAAACAGTGACCTTAAATGAAACATTAGATTTGATGGATTTAACTGATATTTTCAGGAAATGTCACCCGAAAGATGCAGAATATACATTCTTCTCAAGTGCACACAGTATATTCTCAAAGATAGACCACATGTTAAGACACAAGATAAATCCCTACAAATTCAAGAAGATTGCAATCATATTAAATGTTTTCTCAGATCACAAGGGCATGAATATAGAAATTAACTACAATAAAAACACTCAAAAACATTCAAACACATGGAGGCTAAATAGCATGTTATTAAACAACGAATGGGTTACCAATGAAATCAAAGAAGACATAAAAAACTTTCTGGAAACAAATGAAAATAAACACACAACAACCTAAAATCTATGGGACACTGCAAAAGCAGTCCTGAGAGGGAAGTTCATAACATTATAGGCTTACCTCAAAAAAAAAAAAAAAAAAAAAAAAAAGAGAGAGAGAGAAATTTCTAGTAATACATCTTACCCTAAAACTAAACAAATTAGAAGGAGAATAGAAAGAAAAGCCCAAAGCAAGTGGATGGAAGGGAATAATAAAGATCATAGCAGAAAAAAAAAAATGACAGAGATTTAAAAAACAATGCAAATGATCAGTGAAACCAAGAACTGGTTCTTTGAAAAGATAAACAAGATTGATAAACCTTTAGCCAGATTCATCAAGAAACAAAGAGAGAGGATCCAAGCAAATAAAATCAAAATGAAAAAGGGGAAGTAGCAACTGACACCAAAGAAATAAAAAGGATGATAAGAAAATACTATGAACAACCATATGCTAACAAATTGGACAACCTGGAAGAAATGGACAAATTGCTATAAACCTACAATCTTCTAAAACTCAATCAGGAAGAATCACAAAACCTGAACAGATCAACAACCACTAATGAAATTAAAGCAGTCATCTAAACCTCCCAGCAAACAAAGTTCAGACCAGGTGGCTTCAAAGGGGAATTTTACCAAACACGCAAAGAAGAACTAAAACCTATGCTCCTCAACCTCTTCCAAATAATTCAAGAGGAAGGAATACCTCCAATTTCTTTTTATGAGGACAGCATTATATTAATTCCAAAAGTAGATAAAGTCACTACAAAGAAATAAAATTATAGTCCGATATCCCTGAAAAACGTAGATGCTAAAATCCTCAACAAAATATTAGCAAATAAGACCCAGAAATACATTAGAAAGATCATACACCATGACCAAGTGGGATTTATTCTGGGGATGCAAGGCTGGTACAATATCCCCAAATAAATAAATGTGATACATCACATTAACAAAATGCAGGATAAAAATCACATGATCAAATGAATAAATGCAGGGGAAAAAATTTGACAAAATCCAGCACCCATTTCTGATAAAAACTCTCAGCTAAGTGGGAATAGAGGGATTATACTTCAAAATAATAAAGGCCATATATGACAAACCTAATTCCAACATCATACTCAATGAACAACAATTAAAATGTTTCCCATAAGAAAAGAACAAGACAGGAATGTCCACTTTTACTACCCTTATTCAACATAGTACTGGAAGCCCTAGCCATAGTAATCAGAGATGTAGAAAAAAATAAAAGACATAAAAATTGGAAAGGAGGAAGTAAAACTGTCATTCTTTGTAGATGACATGATATTGTATATAGAAAACCCTACAGAATTGTTAAAAAAAAAACTAGTAGAGTTTAGAAATGAATTCAGCAAAGTAGTAGGATAAAAGTTTAACATTCAAAATTCAATGGCATTTTTATGCACCAATAATGATCTCTCTGAAAGACAAACTTTAAAAAAGTCCCTTTTACCACTGCGACAACAACAACAAAATAAGATACCTAGAAATAAACTTAACCAAGGAAGTAAAAGACCTGTTTTTGGAAAACTATAGAACATTGAGAAAAGAGACAGAGGACGATACACACAAGTGGAACTGTATACGTTGCTCATGGATTGGAAGAATTAATATCATTAAGATGCCCATACTACCCAAAACAATCTATAGATTCAATGCAATTACTATTAAAATACCAACAGCATATTTCACAGATCTAGAACAAATACTCCAAAAGTTTATATGGAACAAAAAAAGACCCTGAATAGTTGCAGCAATCTTGAAAAGAAGAATAAAGTAGGAGGGATCACATTACCGGATATCAGGTTATACTACAAATCCACTGTAATCAAAACAGCCTGATACTGGCACAAGACCGGGCACATAGATCAATGGAATAGAACAGAAAACCCAGAAATCGACCCAAGACATTATGCTCAATTAATATTTGACAAAGGGGGACAAGAGCATACAATGCAGTAAAGACAGTGTCTTCAACAAATTATGTGTAGAAAATTGGACAGGTATAAGAAAAAAAAAATGAAACTAGACCACCAGCTTACACCCTACACAAGAATAAATTCCAAGTGGATAAAAGACTTAAATGTAAGTCATGAAAACATACAAATCCTAGAGGAAAATGTACGCAGCAAAATCTCAGACATCACATGTAGCAGAATTTTCACCAACATATCACCTACGAAAAGAGAAACAAACGAAAGAATAAGCAAATGAGACCACATCAAACTAAAAAGTTTCTGCATAACAAAATAAACCAGCATCAAAATGCAAAGGAAGCCCAGGATATGGGAAAACATATTTGTCAATGATACATCTGATAAGGGGTTAATTTCTAAAATATATAAAGCACTCATACAACTCAACAAAAGGAAGACTAACAATCCAATTAAAAAATGGGCAGGGGACCTTCATTGACACTTCTCCAAAGAGGACATACAAATGGTCAAGAGGCATATGAAATCATGCTCAATGTCACTAATCATCAGAGAGATGCCAATTAAAACGATAATGAGGTATCACCTCACACCTGCCAGAATGACTACCATCAACAAATCATCAAACAACAAGTGCTGGTGAGGCTGTGGAGAAAAGGGGACTCTAGTACACTGCTGGTGGGAATGCAGACTAGTGTAGCAAATATAGAAAACAGTATGGAGTTTCCTTAAAAAAATTAAAAATGGAACTGCCATTTGACCCAGTGATCCCACTGCTAGGAATATATACTAAGAATCCTGAAACCCCAATCACAAAGAATATGTGCACCCCTATGATCATAGCAGCACTATTTATAATTGCTAAGATCTGGAAACAGCCCAAGTATCTATCAATAGATGAGTGGATAAAAAAGCTGTAGAACATTTACATAATTGAATATTTTGAAGTTATAAAAAAGGATTTTTACTGTTTGAGACAGCATGGAGGGAGAGAGCTGGAGTGTATTATGTATGCTGAGCAAAATAAGCCAGTCAGAGAAAAACAAGTATTACATGATCTCACTTATATGCAGAATCTAATCTACAAAATTAACTGAAAACCAAAATAGACCTAGAGTAATGGAAGCACGGAATAGACTGAATATTCTCAGAGGGAAGGAGATACACAGGGTGGGCGGGCATAGAAAAACCAAGGAACTTATATGTATATATTCATAACCAATGGACATAGACAATAGTGTGGTAAAAGCAGGGAGAGAGTTGTGGGAGTGGAGAGCAGGAGGTCATGGGGGGAAAATGAGGGAACCTGTAATGCTTCCAACAATAAAGATAAATTAAAAATATTCTTCTGCACAGCAAAGGAAACTGTTATTAAAATTAAAAGGCAAAGTACTGAATAGGAGAAAATATTTGAAAAGCATAAGGGTTTAACATCTAAAATTGAATAAAGAACAAATTCTATTTATTTATTTATTTATTTATTTATTTATTTATTTATTTATTTATTTTTGTTACAGATGTTTCTCCTTTTTCCCCCATTGACACCCTCCTCCCCCTCCCTCCCCACCCTGTCCCCAGCTTTGTTATCCATGTCCATTAGTTATGCATACATGCATATAAGTTCTGTGGATTATCTCTTCACCCCAACCCCCTCTTCTGGGGATTGTCAGTCTGTACCCTATTTCCACATCTCTGGGACTACCCTGTTCTTCAGACTGTTATGTTCATTATATTCCACAAATAAGTGAGATCATATGATATTTATCTTTCTCTGCTAGGCTTGTTTTGCTTAGGATAATACTTTCCTGGTCCCTCCATGTCATCTCAAAAATAAGAGATCTTTCTTTCTTACAGCTGCATAGTATTCCATTGTGTATATGTACCACAGCTTTTTTATCCACTCGTCTACTGATGGACACTTGGGCTGTTTCCAGATCTTAGCTATTGTACATAGCACTGCTATGAACATAGGGATACATTTATTCTTTCTGATTGGTGTTTCACTTAGGGTATATTACTAGAAGAGGGATCACTGGGTCAAATGGCAGTTCAATTTTTAATTTTTTGAGGTAACACCATAGTGTTTTCCATAGTGGCTGCACCAGTCTGCATTCCCACCAGCAGTATACTAGAGTTTCTTTTTCTCCACACCCTCGCCAACACTTGTTGTTTAATGCTTTGTTAATGGCGGCCATTCTGACAGGTGAGAGGTGATACCTTATTGTTGTTTTAATTTGCATCTCTCTGATGATTAGTGATGTTGAGCATTTATTCACATGTTTCTTGGCCATTTGTATGTGCTGTTTGGAGAGGTGTCTATTTAGCTTCTCTGCTCATTTTTAAATTGGGTTCTTTGTCTTCCTTTTGTTGAGTTGTATGAGCACTCTATATATTTTGCTTTCTAGTTCTTTAAGATGTGAGGTTAGATAGTCAATTAGAAATATTTCTTGAGGTGGGCCTGTAGAGCTTTGAACTTCCCTCTCAGAACTGCTTTCACTGCATCCCAAAGATTTTGTGTTGTTGTGTGTTCATTTTCACTGATTTCCAGGAAGTTTTTAATTTCTTCCTTGATCTCCATAGTAACCCATTAATTGTTCAATAACATGCTATTTACCCTTCATGTTTTCAAATTTCTTTGCATGTTCTTGTTGCAATTGATTCTAGTTTCATGCCATTGTGATCTGAGAAGATGCTTGATATGATTTCAATCTTCTTGAACTTGTAGAGACTTAGTGTGTGCCCTAACATGTGGTCTGTCTTTGAGAATGTCCCATGGGCACTTGAGAAGATTGTGAATTCTGCAGTTTTGAGGTGTAATTCTCCGTAAATATCTATTAAATTCATTTTTTTAAAATTTATTTTTGTTACAGATGTTTCTCTTTTTTCTCCCATTGACTCCCTCCTCCCCCTTCCTCCCTGCCCCGTCCCCAGTTTTGTTGTCCATGTCCATTGGTTATGCGTACATGCGTGTAAGTTCTGTGGTTTATTGCTAAATCCATTTGATATAGCACTTCATTTAGAGTCTCTGTTTCCTTGTTAATTTTTTGTCTAGATGATCTACCCAGTGATGTCAGTGAGGTGTTGAAGTCCCCTGCTATGATTGTATTGCTGTCTATTTCTCCTTTGAAATCCTCCAGAACATTTTAAATATATTTTGGTGCTCCTATATATATATATATTTTGGTTGATTTTTTTCTACCCTGTCCTGTAATTTACTGATTCGGTCCTCAGCTTCCTCTACTCTGCTGGTTAGTCCTTCCAATGTGTTTTTTATTTCTGCTATGTCATTCTTCATTTCTTCTTGGTGGTTTTTCATTTCAAATTGGTTGATTTTCAATGTTTTTATATCTTTACTCATGGTGTTGATGTACTTGCTCATGCTGTTGAGCTTCATCAAGATCATGGCTCTGAACTCTACCTCTGATAACTTGTTTAACTTCATTTCATTTATCTCACCTTCAGTAGAGTTCTCTTGTTCTTTCATTTGGGATTTTTTCTTTGTTTCACCATTTTGGCTATCTCAGTGGGTTTTGGAGCCTGCCAAATTTTCCCTGTGGGTGTTTCTGTTCTGCTGTTTTTGGCTCCCTCTACTGGGTTTGGATGAGCGTAGGAGGGCCCACATTAAACACCATTGTCAAGTCCTGGATAGATTTGTAAGCCCAGGAAAGGTTCAGTTATTCTCTAGCTTTTTGCCTGGAGGCTATTGGTCTCAGTTACTCAGGGCCTTAGGTTGTAGCCCCCTGCTTCATGAAAATCTCCCTCAGGTGTTTTGTGTAAGAGGATTTCCAGAGGGTGGGGCAGATGCTGGTTGTTAATGAGCCTCAATTTGTATTTCTTTGGCCCAGGTGGGTGGGGTTGAATCTCCAAGGGAGGGGCTGCTGCTTTTTCCCAGAGCTCTGAAAAGGAGAAATGTGGCCACTGTACTGTGTGGCCGCAACTCAGCAAAAACTCTGAACGCCCCCAAAATCCCGGGTGTCCCCACAGAGTTCCAGTCCAGTACACCCTCCCTCTGCCAGAGCCCAAGGGGAGTGGCTGTAGCCAATTCAGTGCTCTGTTCTGGCCCTCTGAGCTGTGGAGCAGGCTTGGGACTTTAACCCCAAGGGTGCTGTTCATAGCTAAGACCGCTGCTGTCTGTGGGCTCTCAGCCTGCCACCCTCTTGCACCTCCACAATCCTACCAGGATCGATTCAGTGTCCCTGGTTATATGGTCCTTTCCCGCTGCTTTTCTTTTGCTTTTTTCTGATGATTTGTCTTTATTTTAGTTGTAATTCCCATTTGGTCCTGGGAGATCATCTGTGTAGGTTCCATTCACTCTGCCGCCATTTCAAATCTCCTGTATTCTTCCTTTTTTATAAGAATATTTTGTAAAACATCCAGCAAATGGTAGAGCCTAGGTATTATTCCAAACTTTATCCAGAATGTCAAAAAGCACACAGACCAATACAGATACAACTCTCATGAATGTTCACAGCCTTGTTGTGGGTGGCATGGGTTTGGGGATTTTAAGGTTCATCGCGACCCCCAGGCTTCATCTGTGTAGGGCTGTGGGCAAAGATGCTCAGGTTTAAACGAGAAAGACCAAAAACCACAGAAGCCATAGTTAACTCTCCTCTCCTTCCACTAGCCACTCCTGAGTCTCGAATAAAGAACAAATTCAACTGAACAACAACAACAACAAAAAAATAACCCAATTAAAAAATGGACAGAAAATCTGAGTAGACATTTTACCAAAGATATAAAAATAGCCAATAGGCAAATGAAAAGATGTTCAACATTCCTAATTATTAGGAACATATAAATCTAAGCCACAATCAGATATCAACTCACACTTGTTAGAATGGCTATTATGAAACAAATAACAAACAAGAAATAACTAGTGTTGGAGAGGATGTGGAGATTAGGGAAGACTCATACACAGTTGGTGGGAATTGAAATTGGTACAGACTTTATGGAAAATAGTATGGAAATTCCTTATAAAATTAAGAAAGAAACTTACCTAATTTTGTTCTTTGTTAAAATGATTGTTTAATTACAATTTACATTCAATATTATTTTATATTAGTTTTAGGTGTACAGCATAGTAGTTAGACGATCATATACTCTACAAAGTGTTCCCCATGATATTTCCAGTATTCAAAAGGCACCATACAAAATTATTACAGCATTATTCACTATATTTCCAATGCTGTACTTTACATCAATTAATCTGCCTTATGTTCCAATCTATTCCCTAAGGACTGTGCTTGCCAAGATGACAAGAGGTGGAAGCCATCAGGTTTTGCATATACACAGAAAAGCCTTGAATCCAGTGGGAACCAAAAAGCCAAGCTTACTGCCTGTTGCGTGATTTCTAATGCAAATGTATACAACTTTCCTATAGCTGAGTCTAGCACATTCCAAGTCCTTCTAAAAATCAAATTTTTAAAAACTAAAGTTAGCTACATCATGCATACATCTTCAAAATATTATGCTAAATGGAAAGCCAGTCATAAAAGACCACATTTTTTTTTACAATTTATATAAAATGTCCAGAATACGCAAATCTGTAGAGGAAATGAAATTAGAATAGTGGTTGCTTTGGGAATCTAGATTAAGACATAGCAGCCAACAATGATCTAAAATCCATTGATCTGCCCTTTATGGCCTTGGTATATTCTCAATTTCTTTGTAAAATTAAATTCCATGTTTAATTATTAAATCTTCCTTTTTATCCACACTTATCTTCCTTCCCATCTCTCCCTTTCATAATAAACTCAATTGACCAAACCAAACCAACTGTTTACAGCACATTCACATCCATGCAGCTGAAAGTGACTGGAGAAAGGCACACAACATTACAAACTGATGTCCCTATTATTTCAAGACCACAAATCTCTAAGATGTTCTTAATGCTGCCATATATTGCAGTTCTTCTTTATCCTGGATAACTACTGCACTTCTCTCTTCTCATATTCCAATATGTCTTCTCCAGTCTTTATTCTGTTCATCTTACATTTTACTTAGGTACTTGAATAGATTAAAGAAAACTGTATTTTAACATGATCATGATTTAACACATCAACTGCTAGACAATTTATTATGAGGTTTATGTACTGGAATTAACCAGAAAAAAAAAAAAAACTGTGATGAAGAAGAACAATGAAGATGGGCAAACCATAATAGGCCTTAAACCATATTATAAAAACCTCATAAAATAGTATGGTATTAGTACTTGAATAGACAGATTAATAAAACAGAATTATAACAATTCTCCAAAAGGCCAAACCATACATGGAAATTCAATAAATGATGAAGACAAAATATCCAATCTGTGAATAAAGAGGGACATTTTAATAAGTGATGTTTTGAAAACTAGAAAGTCAAATGAAATAATATAAAACTGGATAAAATCGTCATGTCATGTGCCAATACACATACTATGTGATTCTAACTATATGAAATTCTGAAGAAGGCAAGATTATTGAGTTTTAAAATTACCTTGTGTGCCCAACCAGTGTGGCTTAATGGATTGAGTGTCGTTCCATGGACTGAGAGTTCCAGGTTCGAATCTCGGTCAGGGCACATGCCTGGGATGCGGGCTCCATCCCCAGTTGGGGGCGTGCAGGAGGCAGCTGATCGATGTTTCTCTCTCACATTAATGTT
This sequence comes from Tadarida brasiliensis, assembly GCA_030848825.1. Lineage (NCBI taxonomy): Eukaryota > Metazoa > Chordata > Mammalia > Chiroptera > Molossidae > Tadarida > Tadarida brasiliensis. The sequence goes on from CM061280.1 coordinate 54,314,553, forward strand.
TCTATCTCTCTCTCCCTTCTTCTCTCTCTAAAAAATCAATAAAAGCATTTAAAAAATACTAGAAAATATTATAAAGACAAATGAAATGCAGATGAGCTAACTGAAAATTTTGATATTAGAGACAATGGTTTAATCTTGTTATATAATAACTTTTCTCAAAATTGAAATAGTCAACATTCTCATAGAAAACTTAGCAAAATATATAAGTGGGCAAAGTATAGAAAAATAGAAATGGCCCAACCATGTTAAAAATTGCTAAGTAACATTACTAATATGAGAAAGGTACATAAAAACACTGTGATTTATTATCAGATTATCAAAACATGGAAGCATGACAGCATAGTCTATTAGAAAAATGCACTCTTGTATATTGATGTTATTAATGTCAAATGGTGCAAACACCCATAGAGTAAAATTTGTTAATAACTAGAAGAATGCATATATGCATTTACCTTTTGTCCCAGCAACGCTATTTCTAAAAATCCTTCCCAAAGTTTTCTTGCAAAAAGCATATTTATTGCAGTACTTTTGTTAATGGCAAAGGCTTGGCAATAATCCAAATGCCCATAAGTAAAGATAAGGTTAAGAAATTATCGTGAATCAACACCATAAAATACCCTAAAGCTGAAAAAGAGAAGTGAAGAAGATCTGTATGTATTGTTATGGAATAATATTTAGGTTACAATGTGTGAAAAAATAAGAATAAAACAATGTTTATTAAAAAGGAAATAATGGCCCTGGCTGGTTTGGCTCAGCAGTTTGAGCGTTGGCCTGTGGTCCAGAGATACCCAGATTCGGTTCCTGCTAAGGGCACGTACCTCGGTTGCAGTTTGTCCCTGGCCCTGGTTGGACCTTGCAGGAGGCAGCCACTCTATATGTCCCTCTCATGTCGATGTTTCTCTCTCCTTGTCTCTTTCTCTCTCTCCCTCCCGCTCTATCTGAAGATAAATGCAAAAATGTCCTCAGGTGAGGATAAAAAATAATAATAATAAAATTAAAAAAAGGAAATAATCGCATGATTAAACCATAACTAAGAGAATTATTTCTTAAGGGGAGTAAAAATCTACTGAATAGAACTTTAGAAAAATAATTTTGACTTTGCCCTATCAGGGTAGATCAGTCAGTTAGAGCATCATCCCTCTATGCCAAGGTTGCAGATTTGATCCCTGGTCAGGACACATACAAGAAGCAACCAATGAATGCATAAATAAGTGGAACAACATCTCTCTCTCTCTCTCTCTCTCTCTCTCTCTCTCTCTCTCTCAAAATCAATAAATTTAAAAAACATTCAGAAAATAATTTTGACTTTGGGATCATGTAAATACTTTTTATTGAATTTAATGGGGTGACATTGGTTCAAAAATAAATACAAGTTTCAAGCATTCAACTCAGCAAAACATCATCTGCACAATGCATTGTGTGAAAATCACTCAAAGCAAAGTCTCTTTCTGTTCCCATTTATCACCCCTTTGCCAGTCACCTTGTTTTGTCTCTGGCTATCACCACACTTTTGTCTGTGTCTGTGATATATATATATATATATATATATATATATATATATATATATATATATATATATTAATTCCTTCACTTTCTTTCATCAAGCCCTCCAAACCCTCTCTGCTCTGACAGTTGTCAGTCTGTTCCTTGTATCCATGCTTCTGTTTGTATTTTGTTTATCAGTTTATTTTGTTCATTAGATTCCACATATAAGTGAAATCATATGGTACTTGTCTTTCTCTGATTGGCTTAATTCACTCAGAATAAAAATCTCTAGGTATGTCCTTGCTGTCACAAAAGGTAAGAGTTTCTTCTTTTTTATAGGCAAATGGTATTCCATTGTGTAAACGTACCACTGTTTTTTTATCCACTCATCTACTGAGGGGCACTAGTGCTAGTTCCAGATCTTGGTTATTGTAAATAATGCTGCAATAAACACAGAGGTACATATATTCTTTCAAATAAGTGTTTCCAGTTTTTTCAGATAAATTCTCAGAAGAGGAATTACTGGGTCAAAAAGCAGTTTCATTTTTAATTTTGAGGTAATTGCATATTGATTTCCACAGTGGCTGCACCAGTCTGCCTTTCTTCCAACAGTGCATAAAGCTTCCTTTTTCTCCACATCCTTGCCAACACTTATTATTTGTTGATTTTTTTATGATAGCAATTCTGACAGGTGTGAGATGATAGCTCATTGTGGCTTTAATTTGCATTTCTCTGATAATTAGTGACATTGAGCATTATTTCATATGCCTCTTGGCCGTTCATATGTCTGCTCTTTGGAGAAGTGTCTATTCAGATCTTTTGTGATTAACTTTTTTACCTCCCTCAAGTCTGCCCAAATGTTACTGCCTAAATGAGGCCTATCTACTATGACCTCTTATTTAGAATTATAAATGTATCCATACTCCAAAATATTTCATTTCTTCAATTCTGTTTTAATATGTATCCAGTAGCTCTTACCTCCTTTCAGCATAGCATAGAATTGATTTATTTATGATTGTTTATTGTATGTCTTCCTTTGCCCTGCTAGAATATTATCTACGAGTGCAAGATGCTTTGTTTTAACTTATTTTTGACTGATACATCCCAAGCACCTATAAGAGTGCCTAACATACATATAATAAACATTTAACAAATGTATGATAAATAAGCACATTATTTTCTTATTTGTGCCCGAAAGCTAGATATGTGTATGCATGTTGTGATATCCTTTCTGTGATGAACAAGTTTCTGTTATTTTCTTCCCCAAATTCTCCTTACTCCAAAGTTATCTTCACCTTCATTCAGACAGTCTGGTAATAGCAATGATTTCTGAGAGAGTTGGTACAATAGCATTTTTTCATAGACTAAAACTATGACATCCTTGGAGTCAGGATTCTCTACAATAAATTTATTCATCTTGTTATCTGTGATGAAACAACATTAAAACACTATTAAAATGGTAGCTATTACTAATATAATGATACAAAAAAAAAGATAAAAATTCAACATTGCCAAAAACTGCCATTACTCTTATTGCCATCCATATTTCTCTAAAATACAAATATCATTGTGCTAACTACTTAACACCTTTGGATGACTCCCTTTGTGTTTTAAATAATGTCTATATAAGAATTATGATGATGATAGTGAATGATATGATTTATTGAGTACTTTGTTCTACTCGTGTTTTGAATTTTATATAATATTAATTCTATCACTTAATCATCACAATAATCCTATGATGTAGGTATTTTTATTACTTCCATATTATCAATGAGAAAAGGGATTTATCAGAGTTAAATGACTTGACCAATAATTTTTTGAATTTACAAAATTTTTGCTTACATTTGAATTGAGATAACTTTCATATTCTCAAAATTGAACACAGTAAAAACAACAGGATATAGTTATAATGAGAAGAAATAGCAGAGTTATTAGAACATTTTCTATAATTACCATTTTGCATCCTTATTCACTTTAGTACATCAATTCATATCATTTTAATCTTCCTCTTCTACCTCCAACCTCAAGTTCATTATTTGTCTAATTCACACATTTCATGACAGTCCTGTGAGGTCATTGCGTCATTTAATTCAAATATATCTTTACTAGAAGTTAAACTTGAATATATGAGAAATTTAAAAAAAATTAAGAGACTTTTATTTTTCAGTTACATTTGATGTACAATCTTATACTACTTTCAGGTGTACAAACCCGTGATTAGACATTTATATAACTTAAGAAGTGATCACTCTGATAAATCTAGTACCCATCTGACACCATATATAGTTATTACAATATTATTGACTATATTTCTTATGCTGTGTTTTACATCCCATGACTATTATTAACTACTAATTCATACTTCTTTTTTTTTTTTATTAATTTACTTATGTTACAGATGATTCTCCTTTTTTCCCCCATTGACACCCCCCTCCCCCTCCCTCCCTGTCCCGTCCCCGTTTTGTTGTCCATGTCCATTGGTTATGAGTACATGCGTACAAGTTCTGTGCTCATCGCTCCCCTCCCCCGCCCCCTCTTCTGGCAGATGTCAGCCTGTACCCCACTTCCACGTCCCCGGGACTACCCTGATCCTCACACTGTTATGTTCATTATACTCCAGAAATAAGTGAGATCATATGACGTTTGTCTTTCTCTGCTTGGCTTGTTTCACGTAGGATAATAGTTTCCAGGTCCTCCCATGTCGACGCAAAGGATAAGAGATCGTTCTTTCTTAAAGCTGCATAGTACTCCATTGTGTATATGTACCACGGCTTTTTTATCCATTCGTCTACTGATGGACATTTGGGCTGTTTCCAGATCTTAGCTATTGTAAATAGCGCTGCTATGAACATGGGGGTACATGTATTCTTTCTGATTGGTGTTTCAGGCTTCTTCGGGTATATTCCTAGGAGTGGGATCACTGGGTCAAATGGTAATTCAATTTTTAATTTTTTGAGGTAACACCATAGTGTTTTCCACAGTGGCTGCACCAGTCTGCACTCCCACCAGCAGTGTACTAGAGTCCCCTTTTCTCCACACCCTCGCCAACACTTGTTGTTTGATGCTTTGTTGATGGCGGCTATTCTGACAGGTGTGAGGTGATACCTCATTGTTGTTTTAATTTGCATCTCTCTGATGATAAGTGAAGTTGAGCATTTCTTCATATGTCTCTTGGCCGTTTGTATGTCCTGTTTGGAGAGGTATCTATTTAGTTCCTCTGCCCATTTTTTAATTGGGTTCTTTGTCTTCCTTTTGTTGAGATGTATGAGCACTCTATATATTTTGGAAATTAGTCCCTTATCTGATATATCATAGGCAATTATGCTCTCCCATACAGTAGGTTGCCTTTCCACTTTGATGGTTGTTTCTTTTGCTGTGCAGAAGCTTTTGAGTTTGATGTAGTCCCATGTGTTCATTTTTTCCTTTGTTTCTGTTGCCTTAGGTGATATATCAGTGAAAATTTTGCTGCGTATGATGTCTGAAATTTTGTTGCCTACATTTTCTTCTAGGATTCTTATGGAGTCATGAGTCACATTTAAGTCTTTTATCCATTTTGAGTTTATTCTTGTGTATGGTGTAAGTTGATGATCTAGTTTCATTTTTTTGCATGTAGCTGTCCAATTTTCCCAACACCATTTATTGAAGAGGCTGTCTTTGCTCCATTGTATGCTCTTACCACCTTTGTCAAATATTAATTGAGCATAATGTCTTGGGTCAATTTCCGGATTCTCTGTTCTGTTCCACTGGTCTATGTGCCTGTTCTTGTGCCAGTACCAGGCTGTTTTGATTACAGTAGCTTTGTAGTATAACCTGATGTCCGGTATTGTGATCCCTCCTACTTTGTCCTTCTTTTTCAAGATTGCTGTAGGTATTCGGGGTCTTTTTTGGTTCCATATGTACTTCTGAAGTATTTGTTCTAGTTCTGTGAAATATGTCGTTGGTATTTTGATGGGGATTGAATTAAATCTGTAGATTGCTTTGGGTAGTATGGACATTTTAATGATGTTAATTCTTCCAATCCATGAACAAGGTATGTGCTTCCACTTTTTTATATCTTCCTCTATTTCTTTTTTCAATGTCTTGTAGTTTTCTGCAAATAGGTCCTTTACTTCTTTGGTTAAGTTTATTCCTAGGTATCTTAATTTCTTTGCCGCGATGGTAAATGGGATTGTTTTTTTAGTTTCTCTTTCTGTGAGTTCATCATTGGTGTATAAGAATGCCGTCGATTTCTTGACGTTAATTTTGTATCCTGCTACTTTGCCAAATTCATTTATTAAGTCTAGTAGATTTTTGATGGAGTCTTTAGGGTTTTCTATGTATAATATCATGTCATCTGCGAATAATGACAGTTTCACTTCCTCCTTTCCAATTTGGATCCCTTTTATTTTTTCTTCACGTCTGATTGCTGTGGCTAAGACTTCCAGTACTATGTTAAATAAGAGTGGTGAAAGTGGGCATCCTTGTCTTGTTCCTGTTCTTAAGGGTAATTCATACTTCTTAACCCCTTCACATTTTTCTCTGCTTCCCAAGTTGCAACCATCAAAATGTTCTTTGTATTTGTGAGTCTGTTTCTATTCTGCTTGTTCCTTTATTTTGTTTTTTAAATTCCACATATAAGTGAAATGCCTGGAATGTCTTTCCCTGTCTTATTTATTTTACTCAGCACAGTACTCTTTCAGTCTATCCATGAGTTGCAGATGGCAAGATCTCATTCTTTTTTTTATGGCTGAGTCATATTCAATTTTGTAGATGCACTACTTCTTTATTCATTCATCTATTGCTGGGCACCTAGGTTGCTTTCATCATATCTTGGGTATTGTAAATAACGCTGCAATAAACATTTGGATGTGTATGTTTTTTCAATTCAGTGTTATGGGTTTCTTCAGATAAATAGCAAGGAATGGAATTGCTAGGTCCTTCTTTGTCTGTTGTTATAGCATTTGTTTTAATGTCAATTTTGTCTGCTATACATATTGCTACCACAGTTTTTTTTTTCATTTCATTTTTATGAAACATTTTTTACATCCCATTACTTTCAGTCCATATTTTTTTATCTGAAATGAGTCTCTTATAGACAGCATATGTAAGTGTTTTGTTTTGTTATCAATTCAGCCACAGATGTCTTTTGATTGAAGCATTTAATCCATTTATATTGGAAGTAATTGCTGATAGATAAATGTATTTATTGCCATTTTATTATTTATATTTTTATCTTTTTTTCTTCTTCTTAAAGAAGACCTTTCAACATTTCTTGTAATGCTGATTTGATTTTGATAAACTCCTTTAGCTTTTTTCTTGTCTGTGAGGCTCTTTATCTGTTATTTTGTTTGTTTATTTGTTTTTTTTCTTTTATTCTAAATGATAGCTTTACTTGGTTGAATAATCTTGGTTGCAGGTTTGCTTTTCATCACTTTGAACATTTCCTAGTAATCCATTCTGGCCTGCAAAGTTTCTGTTGAGAAATCAGCTGACAGTCTTGTGGGAGCTCCCTTGTAGGTAACTGTTTTCTCTTGCTGCTTTTAAGATTCTCTCTTTGTCTTTAACTTTTGGCATTTTGATGATGATATGTCTTGGTGTGGACCTTTTTGGGTTCATCTTGTTTGGGACTTTCTGCACTTGTGAGGGAATATTAAATGTCTCTGTTACCTCCTATCTTAGAATACAATTACAGAGGATTACAAAATAATAACATAAATAAGATAAAAAAATCCAATTCATTCTATGTTTAAACTCACGAGGAAAAGTGAGGAAAATCAATTGAATAACTGCAAAGTGCATAATTCATGTGTAGAAAATTGAAAACAGACTCTGTGTATAAAATAATTATAATTCTGAGTAATGGTTCTGTCCATTGGTAAACCTCATGATCAGAGCTTCTTAAGCTGGGATCTACAGGTTTTCAAGAGACCCATCAATACATTTCAGCCCCAGGAACTTTCTTTCCTTATGAATTCAGGAAACAAATCACAGTATCATGGGTAATACTCGTGATTTTTGTCAAAAATAAAGTTATCTATATTTTCCTAACATATTTCAGTTTTGAAATCTCATATAAATTTAATACTACTTTAAAATGATGGTAGTTATTAGACTTGCCATGAGATTCTTAGTATTTGGTTCTCACACTATTACAGAGACTTCAGTAAAGTCACATAACCTGGAAGAGATCAAGATGATTTGTGGATGAATGGGGAAAAACGATGTGATAGGTTCCTTTTTTTTTTTCATTATTTTTTAATTTTATTTTATTTTTAAAATTTTATTTTTATTTTTTTAATTAAATTTAATTTTTTTATTAATTTGTTTTTGTTACAGATGTTTCTCCCTTTTCCCCCACTGACACCCTCCTCCCCATCCCCTCTGCCCCATCCCCAGCATTGTTGTCCATGTCCATCAGTTATGCGTACATGCATATAAGTTCTGTGGTTTATCTCTTCCCTCCCCCCTGACCCCCTCATCTGAGGGTTGTCAGTCTGTACCCTACATCTACATTTCTGGGTCTACCCTGTTCCTCAGATTGTTATGTTCATTATATTCCACAAAAAGTAAGATCATGTGATATTTGTCTTTTTCTGCTAGGCTTGTTTCGCTTAGGATAATACTCTTCAGGTCCCTCCATGTCGTCTCAAAGGATAAGAGATCTTTCTTTCTTACAGCTGCATAGTACTCCATTGTGTATATGTACCACAGCTTTTTTATCCATTCGTCTACTGATGGATACTTGGGCTGTTTCTAGATCTTGGCTATTGTAAATAGTGCTGCTATGAACATAGGGGTAAATGTATTCTTTCTGGTTGGTGTTTCAGGTTTCTAAGGGTATATTCCTAGAAGTGGGATCACTGGGTCAAATGGCAGTTCAATTTTTAACTTTTTGAGGTAACACCATAGTGTTTTCCACAGTGACTGCACCAGTCGGCATTACCACCAGCAGTATACTAGAGTCCCCTTTTTTCCACACCCTTGCCAACACTTGGTGTTTGATGATTTGTTGATCGCGGCCATTCTGACAGGTGTGAAGTAATACCTCATAGTTTTCTTAATTTTCACCTCTCTGATGATTAGTGACATTGAGCATTTTTCATATGTCTCTTGGCCATTTGTATGTCCTGTTTAGACAGGTGTCTCTTTAGGTCCTCTGCCCATTTTTTAATTGGGTTCTTTGTCTTCCTTTTTTGACTTGTATGAGCACTCTATATACTTTGGAAATTAACTCCTTTTCTGATACATCATTGGCGATTACGATCTCCCATATAGTGGGGTCCCTTTTCGTTCTGATGGTTGTTTCTTTTGTTGTGCAGGAGCTTTTTAGTTTGATGTAGTCCCATGTGTTCATTTTTTCCTTTGTTTCTCTTGCCTTAGGTGTTTATCAGTGAAAATTCTGCTGTGTATAATGTCTGATATTTTGTTGTCTGCATTTTATTCTAGAATTTTTATGGATTCACGAGTCACATTTAACTCTTTTATCCATTTTTTACTTTATTCTCATGTATGCTGTAAGTTGGTGGTCTAGCTTCATTTTTTTGTAAGTAGCTGTCCAATTTTCCCAGCACCATTTATTGAAGAGACTGTCTTGACTCCACTGTATGCTCTTGCCACCTTTGTGAACTATTAATTGAGCATATTGTCTTGGGTCAATTTCTGGGTTCTCTATTCTGTTCCATTGATCTATCTGCCTGTTCTTGTGCCAGTACCAAGCTGTTTTGAATACAGTGGCTTTGTAGTATAACCTGATATCCGGTATTGTGATCCCTTCTACTTTGTTCCTCTTTTTCAAGATTGCTGTAGCTATTCGAGGTCTTTTTTGGTTCCATATAAACTTTTGGAGTGTTTGTTCTAGTTTTGTGAAATATGTTGTTAGTATTTTGATGGGGATTGCATTGAATCTATAGATTGCTTTGGGTAGTAAGCACATTTTAATGATGTTAATTCTTCCAATTCATGAACAAGGTATATGTCTCCACTTTTTTATATCTTCCTCTATTTATTTTTTTCAATGACCTGTAGTTTTCTGTGAACAGGTCCTTTACTTCTTTGGTTAAGTTTATTCCTAGGTATCTCAATTTTTTTGCTACGATGGTAAATGGGATTTTTTAAAGTTTCTCCTTCTGAGATTTCATCATTGGTGTATAAGAATGTCATCAATTTCTTGACGTTAATTTTGTATCCTGTTACTTTGCGAAATTCATTTATTAAGACTAGTAGATTTTTGATGTAGTTTTAAGGGTTTTGTACATACAATATCATGTCATCTGCAAATAATGACAGTTTCACTTCCTCCTTTCCAATGTGGATTCCTTTTATTTTTTCTTAATGTCTAATTGCTGTGGCTAAGACTTACAGTACTATGTTAAATAAGAGTGGTAAGTGGGCATCCCTGTCTTGTACCCGTTCTTAAGGGAAATGTTTTAAGTTTTTGCCCATTGAGTATGATGTTGGCTGTAGGTTTTTCTTCTTCTTTTTTTATTTTATTTCATTTTTTTTGTTACAGATGTTTCTCCTTTTTCCCCCATTGTCACCCTCTCCCCCTCCCTGCCAACCCCTTCCCCAGTTTTGTTGTCCATGTCCATTGGTTATGAGTACATGCATACAAGTTCTGTGGTTCATCGCTCCCCTCCCCCAACCCCTCTTCTGTCAATTGTCAGTCTGTACCCTACTTCCACATCTCTGGGACTACCCTGTTCCTCAGCCTGTTATGTTCATTATATTCCAGAAATAAGTGAGATCATATGATATTTGTCTTTCTCAGCTTGGCTTATTTCGCTTAGGATAATAGTTTCCAGGTCCTCCCATGTCATCGCAAAGGATAAGAGATCTTTCTTTCTTACAGCTGCATAGTACTCCATTATGTATATGTACTACAGCTTTTTTATCCACTCGTCTACTGATGGACACTTGGGGTGTTTCCAGATCTTAGCTATTGTAAATAGTGGTGCTATGAACATGGGGGTACATATATTCTTTCTGATTGGTGTTTCAGGCTTCTTAGGGTATAGTCCTAGGAGTGGAATCACTGGGTCAAATGGTAATTCAATTTTTAATTTTTTGAGGTAACATCATAGTGTTTTCCAGAGTGGCTGCACCAGTCTGCATTCCCACCAGCAGTGTAGTAGAGTCCCCTTTTCTCCACACCCTCGACAACACTTGTTGTTTGATGCTTTGTTGATGGTGGCTATTCTGACAGGTGTGAGGTGATACCTCATTGTTGTTTTAATTTGCATCTCTCTGATGATTAGTGATGTTGAGCATTTCTTCATATGTCTCTTGGCCATTTGTATGTCCTGTTTGGAGAGGTGTCTATTTAGTTCGTCTGCCCATTTTTTAATTGGGTTCTTTGTCTTCCTTTTGTTGAGTTGTATGAGCACTCTATATATTTTGGAAATTAATTCCGTATCTGATATATCATTGGCAATCATGCTCTTCAATACAGTGGCTTGTCTTTCCACTTTGATGGTTATTTCTGTTGCTGTGCAGAAGCTTTTTAGTTTGATGTGTTCATTTTTTCTTTTGTTTCTGTTGCCTTAGTTGATATATCAGTGAAAATTCTGCTGTGTATGATGTCTGATATTTTATTGCCTACATTTTCTTCTAGGATTTTTATGGATTCATGAGTCACATTTAAGTCTTTTATCCATTTTGAATTTATTCTTGTGTATGGTGTAAGATGATGGTCTAGTTTCATTTTTTTGCATGTAGCTGTCCAATTTTCCCAACACCATTTATTAAAGAGGCTGTCTTTACTACATTGTATGCTCTTGCCACCTTTGTCGAATATTAATTGAGTATAATGTTTTGGGTCAATTTCTGGGTTCTCTGTTCTATTCCATTGATCTATGTGCCTGTTCTTGTGCCAGTACCAGGCTCTTTTGATTACAGTAGCTTTGTAGTATAACCTGATGTCCGGTATTGTGATCCCGCCTACTTTGTCCTTCTTTTTCAAGATTGCTGTAGCTATTCGGGGTCTTTTTGGTTCCATATGAACTTCTGAAACATTTATTCCAGTTCTGTGAAATATGTCGTTAGTATTTTGATGGGGATTGCATTGAATCTATAAATTGCTTTGGGTAATATGGACATTTTAATGATGTTAATTCTTACAATCCATGAACAAGGTATGTGCTTCCACTTTTTTATATCTTCCTCTATTTTTTTTTCAACCTCCTGTAGTTTTATGCAAACGGGCCCTTTACTTCTTTGGTTAAATTTATTCCTAGGTATCTTAATTTTTTTGCTGCAATTTTAAATGGGATTGTTTTTTTAGTTTCTCTTTCTGTGAGTTCATCATTGGTGTATAAGAATGCTGTCGATTTCTTGACGTGAATTTTGTATCCTGCTACTTTGCCAAATTCATTTATTAAGTCTAATAGATTTTTGATGGAGTCTTTAGGGTTTTCTATGTATAATATCATGTCATCTGTGAATAATGACATTTTCACTTCCTCCTTTCCAATTTGAATCCCTTTTATTTTTTCTTCATGTCTGATTGCTGTGGCTAAGACTTCCAGTACTATGCTAAATAAGAGTGGTGAAAGTGGGCATCCTTGTCTTGTTGCTGTTCTTAAGGGAAATGCTTTTAGTTTTTGTTTATTGAGTATGATGTTGGCTGTAGGTCTTTCATATATGGCCTTTATAATGTTGAGATATGATCCTTCTATTCCCAAATTGCTGAGCGTTTTTATCAGAAATGGGTGCTGGATTTTGTCAAATGCTTTTTCAGCATCTATTGATATGATCATGTGGTTTTTATCTTTCATTTTGTTTATGTGATGTATCACATTTATTGATTTGCGGATATTGTACCAGCCTTGCATCCCTGGGATGAATCCCACCTGGTCATGGTGAATAATTTTTTTGATGTATTGCTGGATCCGATTTGCTAGTATTTTGTTAAGGATTTTGGCATCTATGTTCATCAGGGATATTGGCCTGTAGTTTTCTTTCTTTGTAGTGTCTTTTTCTGGTTTTGGAATAGGAATTATGCTGGCTTCATAAAACGAGTTTGGAAGTCTTCCTTCTTCTTAAATTTTTTGGAATAGTTTGAGGAGAGTGGGTGTTAGTTCTTCTTTGAATGTTTGGTAAAACTCCCCCGTGAAGCCGTCAGGGCCTGGGCTTTTGTTCGCTGGGAGGGTCTTGATTACATCTTCAATTTCCTTTGTTGTTATTGGCCTGTTCAAGTTTTCTATCTCTTCCCGGTTCAGTTTTGAGAGACTATGTGTTTCTAGAAATGTGTCCATTTCGCTTAGATTGTCGAATTTGTTGCCATATGAATGTTCATAGTATTTGTTAATGATCCTTTGTATTTCTGTGGTGTCAGTTGTTACTTCTCCTCTTTCATTTCTGATTTTGTGTATTTGGGTTCTCTTTGTTTCTTGGTGAGTCTAGCTAAGGGTCCATCAATCTTGTTTATCTTTTCAAAAAACCAGCTCTTTGTTTCACTGATCCTTTGAATTGTTTTTTTGGTCTCCATGTCATTTATTTCTGCTCTGATCTTTACTATTTCCTTCCTTCTACTTGCTCTAGGGTTTTCTTTTTGTTTGCTTTCTAGTTGTTTAAGTTGTGAGGTTAGGTAGTCAATTAGAAATTTTTCTTCTTTCTTGAGGTGGGCCTGTAGTGCTATGAACTTCCCTCTCAGAACTGCTTTCGCTGCATCCCATAGATTTGTGTTGTTGTATGTTCATTTTCATTAGTTTCCAGGAAGTTTTTCATTTCTTCCTTGATCTCCATGGTAACCTATCCATTGTTCAATAACACGCTATTTAACCTCCGTGTGTTCAAATGTCTTTGCATGTTCTTGTTGCAATTGATTTCTAGTTTCATGCCATTGTGATCTGAGAAGATGCTTGATATGATTTCAATGTTCTTGAACTTGTAGATACTTAGTTTGTGTTGTATCATGTGGTCTATCTTTGAGAATGTCCCATGGGCACTTGAGAAGAATGTGAATTCTTCAGTTTTAGAGTGTAATTCTCTGTATATATCTATTAAATCCATTTGATCTAGTGCTTCATTTAGAATCTCTGTTTCTTTGTTAATTTTTTGTCTAGAAGATCTATCCAGTGATGTCAGTGGGGTGTTGAAGTCCCCTGCTGTGATTGTATTGCTGTCGATTTCTCCTTTGAAGTCCTCCAGAAGATTTTTAATATATTTTGTTGCTCCTATATTGGGTGCTTATATGTTTACTAAGGTTATATCTTCCTGTTGGATAGATAATTTCTATATTATGTAGTGGCTTTCTTTGTCTCTAGTTATGGCCTTCATTTTGAAATTTAATTAATCAGATATAAGTATTGCTACCCCAGGTTTATTTTCCTTTCCGTTTGCTTGGAAGAATTTTTTTCCAACTGTTTACTTTCAACCTATGTGAGTCTCTTGTTGCGAGTTGGGTCTCTTGTAAACAACACATATGTGAGTCATGCTTTCTTTTCCAGTCAGCTACTCTGTGTCTTTTTATTGGAGCAGTCAATCCATTTACAGTTAAGGTGATTATTGATATATACTTATTTATTGCTATTTTTGTTTCGTGTGGTTATATTTTTCATCCTATTTCTTCTACTAATTATAGCAGTCCTTTTAACATTTCTTGCAGTGCTGGTTTGGTGCTAACATATTCCCTTAGCCTTTTTTTTGTCTAAGAAGCTCTTTATTTCTCATTTTATTTTCAATGATAGCCTTGCTGGATAGTGTAGTCTTGGATTCAGATCCTTTTTCTTCATGATCTTGATTACTTCATGCCATTCCATTTTGGCCTATAGTGTTTCTGTTGAGAAGTCAGCTGATAGCCTTATGGGAGTTCCTTTGTAGGAAACCTGTTACTTATCTCTTGCTGCCTTTAGGATTCTCTCTTTGTCTTTAATTTTTGGCATTTTAATTATGATGTGTCTTGGTGTGGGCCTGTTTGGGTTCTTCTTACTTGGGACTTTCTGTGCTTCTTGAACTTGAATGCCTTCTTTCTTCACCAAATTAGGGAAGTTCTCTGTCACTATTTCTTCAAATATATTCTCTAACCCTTGCTCATTTTCTTCTTCTTCAGGGACTCCAATGATGCTAATATTATTACGTTTCCAGTTGTCCCACAGTTCTCTTAAGCTATCTTCCTGTTATCTAATTGTTTTTTACTTTTGGTTATCTGATTGATTTTTTCTACTCTGTCTTCTAATTCACTGATCCAGTCCTCAGCTTCCTCTACTCTGCTGGTCAGTCTTTCCAATGTGTTCTTTATTTCTGTTATGTCATTCTTCATTTCCAGTTGGTTGGTTTTCATTGTTTCTATATCTTTACTCATGGTTTTGAGGTCCTTACTGATGTTGTTTAGCTTCTTCAAGATCTTGGCTCTGAACTCTACCTCTGATAATATGCTTAGCTGCATTTCATTTATCTCATCTTCGGTAGAGTTCTCTTGTTCTTTCATTAGGGATTTGTTTCTTTGTTTTACCACTTTGGTTATCTCAATGGGTTTTGGAGCCTGCCAAATTTTCCCTGTGGGTGTTGGTGTTCTGCCATTTGTGGCTCCCTCTAGTTGGTTTGGATGAGCGTGGAGGGCCTTCCTTAAACACCACTTTCAAGTCTTACTTTCCTGGATAGATTTGCAAGCTCAGGAAGTGTTCAGTTATCCTCTACCTTTTTGCCTGGTGGCTATTAGCCTCAGTTAGTTAAAAAGCCTTGGGTTCTCAGTTGAATGAGAAACTTCCTCTGGTGTTTAGTGTAACAGGATTTCCCTAGGGTGGGGCCAATGCTGGTTGTTAATGAGCCTCAATTTGCATTTCTTTGCTCAACTGCGTTGGGTTAAATCTCTGAGGGAGTGGCTGCCACAGCTCCTGGAAGGAGCAAGCTGGCCACTGTTCTGTGTGGCCAGGTAGGAGCAAGCTGGCCTCTTTCCTTTGTGGCCTCAACTCAGCACAAACTCTGAGCACCCTCCAAATCCCGGGTGTAGCTATTTAGTGCTCTGTCCCAGTCCTCTGCTCTGTGAAGTTGCTTGGGATCTTAACCTCGAGGGCGCTGCTCACAGCTAATACCGCTGCTGTCCCTGGGCTCCCAGCCTGCCACTCTCTTGTGCCTCTGCAGATCCTACCAGGCTCGTTCAGTTTCCCTGGTTGTATGGTCCTCTCCCACTGCTTTTCTGTTGCTTTTTTCTGATGATTTGTCTTTATTTTAGTTGTAATTACCATTTGGTCCTGGGAGATTGTGTAGCTTCCATTCACTCAGCTGCCATTTTTCTGTGATAGGTTCTATAATAAAATCATGAAGGAATCTGGAGCTTCAACATTCCATTTTACCATGTTACTAGATGCAACTATAAACATTTCTATGTAGACAGCAGATTTTTTTTTTTTTGCTAATGGTGTGCATATTGACACTTAAAAAAATAAATCATATTTTGTAAGTCCCTTTTGTATACTGAAAAGGCTGTTGATGTTTGAAAATGGTAAAAAGTTTTATGCTGAACAAACTTTGCCTGGAAAACAGGCATCATATTCTTTGCACAGATGTATTTTCTACAATGATTGATAATGGATCTGTTTTGCTACTTTAATAAAAAGGGAATCACCTTTTGTCATTGTCACTCTTAGTTTTTTACGGAAACATAAACTATCAACAAAAACTTGTAATAAGCCTGAAATAAGTTTTGTCAAAAGCCATAAGTATTGTCAATAAAATCAGATTGACAATAAGGAATTTATTCATTTTTAAAGATTAAAAAAATAAAATATTATACTTTAACATATGGAAATTCAGTGGCTTCCAACGAAAGGCTTGAGTGGTGATTAAATCAGAAACAAAAATCTCACCTTTTCTATTAAAAAAAATCTCCTTTGGATCACTTTGAGAGAATGTATTTTATTCATTGGATGACACACTAGACAGCTATTTTATTTATTTATTTATTTTTCATTTTTTCTATTTTTTGAATATCTCTTTGTTGTTGAAAGTATTACAGATGTCCCTCCCTCTTTTCCCCGAACTGACACCCCCCCCTGCCTTCAACACATTGTTGTCAGTGTCCATTTGTTATGCCTTTCTGCATATAAAGTCTTTGTTTTTTCTCTTCCCACCTCTTTGCATGTACCTGTCCAATTTTCCCTACTGATGTTTCCCTCTGATGTTGGTCAGTCTGTTCCCTACTTCCAAGACTCTGGATCTATTTTGATTGACAGCTTATTTTGTTCATGATATTCTATAAATAATTGAGATCACGTGGTACTTATCTTTCTCTGACTGGCATATTTCACTAAGCATAATACCTTCCAAGTCCCTCCATGTGTTCTCAAAGGGTAAGAGATCACTGTTTCTTCCAACCGCGAAGTATTCCATTGTGTAAATGTACCAGAGCTTTTTTATCCATTCATCTATTGATGGACACTTGGTCTGTTTCCAGATCTTAGCAATTGTAAATAGTGCTGCTATGAGCATAGGGGTACATAAATTCTTTCTGATTAGTATTTCAGTCTTCTTAGGATACATTCCAAGGGTGGGGTCACTGGGTCAAATGGCAGTTTCATTTGTAATTTTCTGAGGAAACACCGTACATTTTTTTCCATAGTGGCTGCACCAGCCTGCATTCCTACCAGCAGTGTACTAGAGTCCCCTTTTCTCCACATCCTCACCAGGACTTGTTGTTTGATGATTTGATGATGACAGACATTCTGGATGGGATGAGGTGATTCTTCATGGTCATTTTAATTTACATTTCTCTTATGATTAGTGATTTGAGGAATTTTTTCCTATCTCCCTTGGCCTAATTATGTCGTATTAGAAGTGTCTATTCAAGATCATCTATCCATTTTTAATTGGATTGATTTTATTCCTTCTGTTGAACTGTATGAGTACTTTTTACATTTTGGATATTAACCCCTTATGAAATATATAATTAACAAATATGTTCTCCCAAAGAATGTGTTCCCTTTTCATTTTGATGCTGGTTCCTTTGGCTGTGCAGAAGCTATTTAGTTTAATGAGGTTCCATTTATTAATTTTTCCTTTGTTTCTCTTGCCCTAAGTGATGTATCAGTGAATATTCCGCTACCTGTGATATCTGAGATTTTGCTGCCTACATTTTTTCCCCCAGGGCTTTTTTAGGGTTTCAAAATATTCACTTAAGTCTTTTATCTATTTTGAGTATTCATGTGTATGTTGGAAGTTGGTGGTCTAGTTTCTTTTCTTTGCATGTACCTGTACAATTTTCCCTACATCATTTATTGAAGAGACTGTCCTTACTCCATTGTGTGCTCTTGCCTCCTTTGTTGAATATTTAATTGAGCATAATGTCTTGGGTCAATTTCTGGTTTCTCTGTTCTGTTCCATTTAGTTATATGCCTGTTTTTATGCCAGTACCAGACTGTTGATAACAATGGTTTATTATCTGATATCTGGCACTGTCATCATTCAATTTTGTTCTTCATTTTCAAGATCGCTGTGGTTATTCAGGGTCTTTTTTGGTTCCATATAAACTTTTGGACTATTTGTTCTAGATTGGTGCAATATGCTGTTGGTATTTTAATAGGGATTGCATTGACTCTATAGATTGCTTTGGGTAGTATGGACATTTTTTTTTTAATTCTCACCCAAAGGCATTTTTGCATTTATCTTCAGATAGAGCAGGAAGGAGAGAGGGAGGAAGAGAGAGAGAGAGAAACATCGACGTGAGAAAGACACATTGAGTGATTGCCACCCACACAACCCCAATTGGGCCGGGGACAAACTGCAACTGAGGTACGTGCCCTTAGCAGGAACCAAACCTGGATCTCACTGGTCTGAGAACCAATGCTCTAACCGTTGAGCCAAACTGGCCAGGGCAGTATGGACATTTTAATGATATTAATTCTTTCAATTCATGACCATGGTATATGCTTTCACTTTGTTATATCTTCATCTATTTCTTTTTTCAATGTCCCTTAGTTTTCTGAGAACAGGCCTGTTTTCCTCCTTATTTAAGTTTATTACTAGGTATATTAATTTTTTGTTGTTGTTGTTGCAATGTTAAATGGGATTGTTTATTTAGTTTCCCTTCTGAGTGTTCATTATTGGTGTATAAGACTGCCTTTTATTTCTGGTTGTTAATTTTGTATCCTGCTACTTTGCCAAATTCATTTATTAAATCTTGTAGATTTTTTATGAAGTTTTTAGGATTTTCTATGTATAATATCATGTGATCTGTGAAAAATAACGGTTTCACTTCCTCATTTTCAATTTGGATGCCTATAATTTTTTCTTCTGGTCTGATTGCTGTGGCTAAGCCTCAAAGTACTATGTTGAATAAGATGGCTAAAGTAGACATCCCTGCCTTGTTCCTGTTCTTAAAGGAAATGCTTTTAGTTTTGCCCATTGAGTATGATGTTGGCTGTAGGTTTTTCATATGTGGCCTTTATTATGTTGAGATATGATCTTTCTATTTCTATTTTGCTGAGTGTTTTTATCAGAAATTGGTGCTGGATTTTGTGTAATGATTTTTTCAACATTTATTGATATGATCATACAATTTTTATCTTTCATTTTGTTTATATGATATATCACACTTATTGATTGTGAATATTGTTTCCCTGGGATAAATCCCACTTTGTCATGGTGAGTAATTTTTAAATATATTGCTATATCAGATTTGCTAAAATTTTGTTAAGGGTTTTGGCATTTGTGTTCATCAGGAATATTGGCCTGTAATTTTCTTTCTTTGTAGTGTCTTCATCTGATTTTGGAATTAGAACTATGCTGACCTCATAAAAAGAACTTAGAAGTCTTCCTTTCTCTTTAATTTTTTGGAATAGTTTGAGGAGAATAAGTGTTAGTTCTTCATTGACTGTTTGGTAAATCTCCCGTGAGGCTGTCTGGACCTGGGCTTTTGTTTGTTGGGTATTTATTGATTACAACTTCAATTTCTTTAGCTGTTATTGGTCTTTTCAGTTCTCTGACTTTTCCTGGTTGAGTTTTGGAAGTCTTTATGATTCTAGGATTTTTTTTTTTTTCATTTCACCTAGATTGTTCAGTTTGTTGGCATATGGTGTCACTTGACAGATATTGTAAACATATGAATGAGATAAATCTTTCAAGGTCCTGAAGTTACCATTCCAGATTCTTCTATAAAACTCCAAGCCTTATTGTCTAAACAACCAATAAGAAAGAGGAGAATAGAGATCTAGATTCTTTCAAACTTTAAATGCTGAAGGAAATACTTAGCCAAAATAAAGTGAAGATATAAAATCATCTCTCAATTTATTTGAAAGAAGAAATATGGAAACCTCTAAAGTACAAAAGAACATTTTCAAAAGGTATTTCTTTATTGATAGCATTAAAATTAAACCATGGTTGCACAATATTGTCTTCTGATATAAATGATATAAAAGATGTTAAACTAGCCAGAGATTAAATTATTGACTGTTAGAATATAAATTTTCTATAATTAGAGTTTAACTAAAAAAACCATGCACAATGCTAGTGCCCATGGTGAAAAATATATTTCTTCATTTTAAAGAGCTATAAGCCCTGGCTGGTTTTGCTCAGTGGTTAGAGAGTGGTCCCACAGATCAAGGGGTCACAGGTTTGATTCCAGTAAAGGGCATATATCTGGGTTGCAGGTTTCATCCCTGTCCCATGTCCAGGTCATGTGGGAGGCAACGGATCGATTTGTCTCTCTCACATTGGTGTTTCTCTCTCTCTCTAACTCTTTCTCCGTTCTTCCCTTCCACTCTCTCTAAAAGATTAATTGAAAAATATCCTCCAAGGGACAATTAACAAAAAATGAATAAATAAAGTGATATGAAAGCTTTAATTTCATTTCCCATAATATAATTTTGTACTTTTTTTGTTTCTTTTTTTAACAGTGTAGGGGAAAATTAAAAATTAAGTTGATTGGATGTTACTCCACAGGTTAATGGCCTTATTCAAACTAAGAAGATATTACCTTCACCCTGAAATATCAAACATATTAATTTTATCTTGCTTTTCTAAAATATGTTATTTCATTACCAGTGTATTGATAAAGAAACATGTACGTAGACATGTATGTAATACATTTAAGGTTTAATATTTTTTGAAATTCTATTTTGTTTTATGCATTAAAAATATTAGTTGAGTCCAGCCGGTGTGGCTCAGGGGTTGAGCATCGACCCATGCACCAAGAGGTCGCCAATGCAATTCCCAGTCAGAACACATGCCCAGGTTGTGGGCCTGATCCTCAGTTGGGGGCGTGCAGGAAGCAACCTATCGATGTTCTTTCTCATTTATATTTCTATCTCTCTCTCCCTCTCACTTCTTCTCTCTCTAAAATCAATAAAGGAAAAAAAATTTTTTTAATTAGTTAAAAAAAAGAGATCGCCCTGGGCAGTTTGGCTCACCAGTTAGAGCGTCAGCCCGCGGACTAGTGAGTCGCGTGTTCGATTCTGGTCAGGGGCACGTGCCTCAGTTGCGGTTGGTCCCCAGCCCTGGCTGGGTAGTGTGGGAGGCAACCAGTCGATGTGGCTCTATCATGTCGATGTTTCTCTCTCTCTCTCTCCCTCCCTCCCACTCTATCTAATAATAAATGGAAAAATATCCTTGGGTGAGGAATAGAAAAAAAAAAAAAGAAAAAAGATAATAGTGTGTCTGATTACCATTGCACATAAAAAGTTAAGAACTTCTGCCCTAGATCCTGGTTGTTTTGGTCTTCCTATTTAGTATGTTCTTTAAAACATTTTTTTTTTCTAGTCTACAATTGATAGATGTACTTCACTAAATTAATTTAAAAAAAAACACACTTTCTGGACACTGAATGAAGAAGTATATCTATCCCTATGTTGAAACTAAAATCTTTTCCATCCATAGTTCAATTCATTTAAAGGAAATAATGAAATACAGACAATATACCTATTTATAAAATATTTTTATGACACAATTTATCTCCAGGATCAGTTGGCAATAGGTATAGACTAGAGTTCACAGCCATTCTTGATTTGTTTTTCTGTCCAGTAAAGAGTTTTCATATTGACTATTTGTCTGAAATTTGTTAGTTTTTTCCAAATGATTTCTGTGGCTTGGCCTTGAAAAAATCTTACTCTTATGTCCACAGGTTTATTCTAATTGCAGTTGTTCC
The DNA here is from genome assembly GCA_030848825.1 of Tadarida brasiliensis. NCBI lineage: Eukaryota > Metazoa > Chordata > Mammalia > Chiroptera > Molossidae > Tadarida > Tadarida brasiliensis. The sequence continues at coordinate 54,336,094 of CM061280.1, forward strand.
TTGTGAACTGTACCATACTTACCTGCCACTCATCAAGTCCATGTGTCTGTGAACTGACTTAATTAAACATCTCAAATGCAATTTACTTTACTATTCTACCATTAAGGGGAAAATTCCATGTCTATCACTTAAAATGAGATTGGTCAAAACAATAAAAACAGCAACAAACCAAAAAAATAACAAATGAAAATTTTTAAAATGATTTACTTAAGGGGTTCTGTGGCTTTGCTCGCTAGTGCTGAAAATAAGCTACGTCAAATGAAAAATAAAAAGAGTAATTAAAAAAGCCATATACTATAGATTCACATTGAATACATTATTCTGTTTCTGATAAATGGAATGAAAAGATAAAAGAAATAGGTAACCTATTTTTTTCTTTCAACTAGAATCATCCCTATGACAATACCTTTAAATCCCATCGATGGCTCTCTTTGTCCTTCCACATGGAATTTGTAATTGACCGTTACATTTCTGACAATATGCCTTTTAGCTTTTCAATTCTTTGTTCATATAAAATGTGGAGTTCCTGTATTAGTAGCAGCAGCATTACCTGGAAACCTTTTAGAAATGCAAACCCTTGGGCCCCACCTCAGACTTTCTGATTTAAAAACTCTGGGGATTGATCCCAGCAGTCTCTAATAACCTTTGTTTTAACATGATTCTGATGCAAGCTTAAATTGGAGAGTCACTTGCAGATAAATGAAATCCAGCATTAATGTTAGAGTTATATTCAGACTATTCAGCACCTGTGTGAGTTTTTGCAGGTTACATAATTTTACTGGTTTAATTCCCAGGTTTACCATTTGTAAACTGGGAATTAAAGTACCCACTGCATGGAGTGTCTGAGAGTCTTGAAGGTTGATAAAACATTGCTTTCTTACCTCTGCAAGCCCCCGTTTTCTCAGATGTACAATCAGGATAATACTACTTACCTCCAAGAGTTGTGAGGATTCATAAATATTACTGTTAATACTAATACTAATAATGCAGATTCTAGCTGTGGGCACATATTAAATAGAAAATAAATGTTAATCCCATTCCATTGCACATAGCAGGTACTAGATTCAAACTGGTTAATGTCAACTGATGTTTTGAAATGTTGGTTGTCTTAAAGAGAAAATTCTGGTCTAGGTTTTCGTTGGCTGCCCACTTTGTTTCTTTTGTGATTTCAGCCAGTATCTGCTTGTTGTAAAAGCATACATATTTTTTCCTTCAGCATATGGTTGAGAAATTCTCTCCCTATTTGGTTTTTCAGAAAAATTGATTACCTTAGGAAAATAACACAAAGTTACCTCTTAGAAACTCCTTAAAGTGGCCATTCATTTTTTTATTTCTACTGTAGTGTGTTCAAGGCACAATCAATGAGTATGTAGAACTCATTAGGAATTGTATTATGAAGTTGTAACTTATAATTTTTGAAGATTGCTTTGTAATTTTTCATTAATTAGCACCTCCTACATACAAGTCTAGGTAGTTCATATAGTTTAGAAAATTCAAGTGATAACAATAGCTCAGTAGAAAGTGTTATGTATTGCTAGCTGTAAAATATTTTTCATTCCTCATATGCTTAAGAAAACTTAAAACAAATTCATGTTCTCTCCAAAAATTGTGCAGAGGTCTCTCTAACTTTTAACAGGTAGTTTTCTTAATGTCTAATACTTCTGCATTTAAAATAATCTTTTCAAGTTATTTATTCAAATTTTTCAAAAGTCTTGTTTATGGTTGAGATAAATATTTGATAAATTTGATATTTTGAAAAATTAACTGTGGATAGCTCTGCAATTAATATAATAAGAATTGAAAAAATGTAAACTGTGATTTTCTTGAGAGAAACAGTAAAAAGAGTACTGGCCATAAAATCAAGAAGCACATCACAGCAACTATATTTGTAAACTTAGGTAACATTCTTAAACTACACCAGAACTTCTCACCTATTAAATGGATAGCTGTGAGAGTAAGATGATTTTATATATATATAAACATATATATTTATATACACACATCATATGCCTATATACATAAACACATTTGTCTCAAAATTACTGTCAAAATTCCTCATTAGAAATTATTCTACCCAGCAATAAATCCACACCTACAATCAGGATGTATCTGCTTGTTGTAGAAGTATATTTATCAATTAATATTTGACAAAGCAGGCAAGAACATACAATGGGATAAAGACAGTCTATTCAATAAACAGTATAGAAAAAATTGGACAGATACATGCAAAATATATTAAACTAGGCCACCTTCTTACACCATATACAAAAATAAACTGGGTGTCAATGGGGGAAAAAGGAGAAACATCTGTAACAAAAACAAATTAATTAAAATAATTAAAAAAAAACACAAATATAAGACTCAAAACCATAAAAATCCTAGAAGAAAACCCAGGTAGTAAAATATTGAACATTTCTCTTAGCAGTAGTTTTTCTGATATAACTCCCTGGGCAAGGAAAAAAAAAAAAATGGACATCAAACTAATACAGTTTTCCTTTTTTTTTTTTTTTTCACAGCAAAGGCAACCATCAACAAAATGAAAAGACAACCCACTGAATGGGAGAACATATTTGCCAATGGTACATCTGATAAGGGGTTAATTTCCAAAACATATGAAGAACTTATAAAACTTAAAACCAGGAAGACAAACAACCTAATTTAAAAGTGGGCAAAGGACCTGAATAGACAGTTCTCCAAAAAAGGACATGCAGATGGTCAATAAACATATAAAAAGATGCTCAGGGTCACTAATCATCAGAGAAATGTGATCTGGGCCCCAAGGCTAAGGCAACTAGATTCCATTTTATGTAGGCCCCTTGGTTAAGGCGACTAAAAGACTCTATTTTATCACCAATAGACATTCCAATAATAGGTTAATTACCCCTAGACGGGAAGGAATTTTGCCCAAGATTATAGTTGCCCCACGAGTTGGGAGGCATTTGCAGTTTCCTGAGTATAGGTATTTGCAAGTACTTGTGCTGTCGGTGAATAATGCTAATTTTGACTTCTGTAGTCTCTGTCACTCACACTATTGTACTGGTTCCCTGAGGGGAGGGGGGCAAAAGGGGGTTTCTGTCTTTAAAATGGGACGAGCAAGAAGAATTGGGGCTGCTGATCTGAGGGCAGACTATGCCCTCTGCAGCCCGCCGGTGAGAATAAAGTGCTCCTTTACAATTCGGCTATGTGTCTCTGGTTATCTCGCTGTCAGGTTATAACAAATGCAACTTAAAACCACAATAGGATATCATCTCACACCTATCAGAATGGCTATCATCAAGAAGTTCCCAAACAGCCCGGTTGGTGTGGCTCAGTGGATTGAACATTGTCCCAACTGAAAGGTCCAGGTTTGATTTCCAGTCAGGGCACATGCCCAGACTGCGGGTTTGTTCCTCAGTAGGGGACGTGCAGGAGGCAGCTGATCAATGTTTCTCTCTCATCGATGTTTCTAGTTCTCTCTCCCTTCCTCTCTCTCTAAAAAATCAATAAAAATATATTAAAAAATATTTTAAAAGTTCACAAATAATCTGCATTCCCACCAACAATGTATGAGGGCTCTCTTTTCTCCACATCCTTGCCAGCACTTGTTGTTTGTTGATTTATTGTTTGTATAGACACAGTCAACAGTATGGTGATTACCAGATGGAAAGAGGGGTAGGGGGAAGTAGAAGAGGGTAAAAGGGGTGTAAATATGACAGAAGGAGACTTGACTTTGGGTGTTGAACACATAATATCATATACAGATGATGTATTATATAATTGTACAGTTCAAACCTATATACTTTTATTAACCATTGTAACTCCAATAAATTCAATAAAAATATAAAAGTGAATTCACATGAAATGACCAATTAAGCACTTTTCTTTTTATTTGCTACAATTTTAATTGCTACTATAAAATTAAAGCAGAGATTACAAAAAGCAGAATTTTATGCAATTTATTACATAAATTGTGATGTACTAAATAAAATCATTTTATTCAATCTATTCATAATTATGATATATTAAATCTAGTTAGATTTAGTAGCTTTAATATTTTCCTGCATTATTAATTTCAGTACACCACAGTATGTATAGAGTCCAATATATATGATAGTTGCATACCAGCAGATGCAGCACAATTTTATAGCAATTTAGAGTTTTTCATATTTGTCTTATAATAGAGATATTTAATTTGTGTACAATCCTATAATTACACTTGAACTATTTAATTTAAGTTCAAGGCAAAATCTGAATAAGATTGAAGAAAATTCATACCAAGCTTAAATGTATTTCCCATGGGAAGCAAAACAGTAAGATACAACAGCAAAATATTTTTTAAATATACTAAGGATGTACATAATAAAAAATGAGAGGAACCTATATAAAGGAAAATCTACAGGGCATGTTTATATAATTGAACATAATGAAATGAAACTTGCACTGGGATAGGAGAAGTTAATACTTTAATGATACCTACTCTCTCTAAATTAATAATAAAATCTGTCTAATCTTTTTGGCTGTTCATATTTACAAGTAAAACATTTTAAAAATGGCAAGAATCTCTGTTTTCACAGGTTATATTTGGACTGATAAGACTTGCAACAGAATAATCTGGTAAAGAACCAGCAAATTTCTGGTGAAACACAGAGATATTATTGCCTGACATATGTTATATGAGGAAATATTTAGTTGTAAGGATATTCATTGGAGTAATAAAAAAGTAAAAATATGAGAACCATCAGAAATGCCCAGTGATAAGGGATTGGTTATATACATTAAGATATACTAATATTAGTATTATAGGACTTTGAAAATATTACTTTGTAGAATAAATTTTTGGTATGGTAATATATGCATGCTAATGCTTACAGATTACACTTCCACAGAATTTTGTATATGTCAGGAATTCTTTAATACTTCTCAGATGTTAACTAATTTATTAGTCACAGAAGCTTGATTATATAGGTATTACTATTATTATTCCCATTTTACCAATGGAGAAACCGAGGCACAGAGAGATTGTAATATGAAGTGACCAAGTTCATAAAACTATTAAGTGGAAGAGCTTGGTATTCCAGTTCTATGTACAAAATAGTTTAAAAATTTTAAAATGATAAATTTGTAAAATAATTAGGTGAATATCCATATAGAATTATGTACATAGATATATTCAGAAGAAAAAATTTAAATAATGTAAACCATTATTTTTTTAACTTTATTTTTTTATTTTTATCCTCACACGAGGATTTTTTTTTGTATTTATCTTCAGATAGAGCGGGAGGGAGAGAGAGAAACATCGATGTGAGAGAGACACACTGAGTGACAAACTGCAACCAAGGTACATGCCCTTAGCAGGAACTGAACCCAGGACCCTCTGGTCCGCGGGCCGACACTCTAACTGCTAGGCCAAACCAGCCAGGGCTAAACCAATATTTTAATTAGAGTTTATCTGTGATTTTTTAAAAGCTTTTATCACTTTTATCTTTATTTATTTTAGAGAGAGAGGAAGGGAGAGGAAGAGAGAGATAGAAACATCAGTGAGAGAGAACATCGATTGGTCGCCTCCTGCATGCCCCTCACTGGGGACTTGGCCCACAACCTGGGCGTGTGCCCTGACCAGGAATTACACTGGCGACCTCTTGGTGCATGGGTCGATGCTCAACCACTGAGCCACACCGGCCAGGTTATCTGTTATTTTTTAATTTGGTTTTGGAGCTTATTTTCAAAATTCCCTTTTCCAACTTCTCCCTTGGGGCACATTTTTAAAACGCTAATACAGAAATGTGAATCCTGGTGTTTTATTTTGCTCAGGCTGCTATGACAAATACTATGGAATGGGTCTTTATGCATCTCAAAATTTGGAGACTAGAAAGTCCAAGATCAAGTTGCCAGCAGATTCAATGTCTGGTGAGAGCTTTTTTACCGGTTTGTAAGTTGCTAACTTCTTGCACTATTATCATATGGCAGATTGAAAGAGATCGCTCATGTTTCTTCCTCTTCATAAGAGCATTAATTCTAGGTCCCAACATCATGATATAAACTAATATTCTAACCCATATTTCCTCTCAAAGGCCCCAACTCCAAGTACCATCCAATTGGTAATTAAGGATTCAATAATATAAAATTTGGGAAGACACAAATGTATAGTCCATAGTATTCTACCCTTAGCCCTGAAAAATTAATATGCTTCTCACATCTAAAACAAATTCATTACATTCCAACAGCCACAAAAATCTTAACTCAAGCATCAACTATGAAATGTATGTTATGAGGTATTTGGACAAATAACTTGTTCTTAGGCCCATTCAAGTTGAAAACACTTATTATAATTATAAATAGTAGCAATAACAATACTAACACCAAAGAAATATTAATATTAAGTCCAATATTAATCCCAAATAATGCTAATATTGATATTAAGTAAGCAATCATTTTACAGAAATCTTGAAAAAGAAGAACAAAGTCAGAGGGATCATTATACCAGATATCAGGTTATGCTACAAAGCCACTCTAATCAAAATAGCCTGGTACTGGCACAAGAACAGGCATATAGATCAATGGAACAGAAGAGAGAACCCAGAAATCGACCCAAGACATTATGCTCAATTAATATTTGACAAAGGAGGCAAGAGCATACAATAAAGTAAACACATTCTCTTCATTAAATGGGGTAGCAAAAATTGGACAGGTACATGAAACAAAACTACCAACTTACTCTATATACAATAATAAACTAAAAAAATGGATAAAAGACTTAAATGTAACTCGTGAAGCCATAAAAATCCTAGAAGAAAATGTAAGCAGCAAAATCTCAGACATCACATGTAGCAGAGTTTTCAATGATACAATGCCTAAGGCAAGAGAAACAAAAGAAACAATTAAAAAATGGAACAACAATCAAGCTAAAATCATCTGCACAGCAAAAGAAACCAGCATAAAATGAAGAGGGAATGCACTGTATGAGAGAACATATTTGCCAATGATACATCAGATAAGGTGTTAATTTCCAAAATATATAAAGTAATCATACAAGTCAACAAATGAAAGACAAACAATTCAATTAAAAATGGGCAGGGTGATCTGGGCCCCAAGGCTAAGGCAACTAGATTCCATTTTATGTAGGCCCTTTGGCTAAGGCGACTAAATGATTCCATTTTTATCATCAATAAACCTTCCTCCAAATTCTTCCAATAATAAGTAATTACCCCTAGAAGTAAAGGAATTTTGCCTAAGATTATAGTTGCCCCATGTGTTGGGAGGCATTTGCAGTTTCCTGAGTATAGGTATTTGCAAGTACTTGAGTGCTGTCGGTGAATAATGCTAATTTTGACTTCTGTAATCTCTGTTGCTCCCACTATTGTACTGGATCCCTGGGGGGGGGGGGCAAAAGAGGGATGGGGCTTCTGTCTTTAAAATGGGACGAGCAAGAGCAAGAAGAATCGGGGCTGCTGATCTGAGGGCAGACTATGCCCTCTGCAGCCCACCGGTGAGAATAAAGTGATCCTTTACAATTCGGCTGTGTGTCTCTGGTTATCTTGCTGTCACATTATAACAAGGGGACCTGAATAGACACTTCTCCAACAAGAATATACAAATGGACAAGAGACATATGAAAAAATGCTTAACGTCACTACTCATCAGAGAGATGCAAATTAAAACAACTCTGAGGTATCACCTCACACCTGCCAGAATGGCTGCCATCAACAAATTATCAAACAACAAGTGCTGGCAAGGATGTGGAGAAAAGAGGACTCTAGCACACTGCTGGTGGGAATGCAGACTGGTGCAGCCATTATGGAAAACAATATGGTGTTTCCTCAAAAAATTAAAAATTGAACTGCTATTTGACCCAGTGATCCCACTGCTAAGAATATATCCTAAGAAGCCTGAAACACCAATCAGAAAGAACATATGCACTCCTATGATCATTGCAGCACGATTTATAATAACTAAGATCTGGGAACATCCAAAGATGTACATTTACACAATGGAATACTATGTAGCTGTAAAAAGGAAAGATCTCTTACCCTTTGAGACGGCATGGAGGGACACAGACAATGTTATGCTAAGCAAAATAAGCCAGTCAGATAAAGACACATATCACATGATCTCACTTATTTGTGTGATATAATGAACAAAATAATCTGATGAACAAAATAGGTCCACAGACATGGAAGTAGGAAACAGACTAAAAACTTCAGAGGAAAGGGAGATGGGAAGGTGGGGGAAGAGATAAAGCAAAGAACTTATATGCATATATGCATAACTAATGGACACAGAAAACAGTATGGGGAAGGCACAAGGGGATGAGAGCAGGGAGGAGGGTGTAAATGGAGGAAAAAGAAGACATCTGTAATACTTTCAACAATGAAGACTAATAAAAAATTTTCACATTCACTTTCATTAAATTTTCACAACAACCTTATAAAGAATATATTATAATCTTCACTCCATTAGTAAGAAAAAGTGAAGGTTTGTATACTTAAGTAACTTGCCTGAAGTCTCACAGCTAGAAAATGATAGAATCAGGATGACACACCAATTCTGCTTCCAGAGATGTATATGAGTTTTATTTTGGGTCTTCTTTTTGACACATAATCACTGCTACCTTTTAAGGTACCTGCAGTTATAACTAACCCTGTATTGTAACTTATCCTGTATTAAACTGAAAACATCTCCATCAAATTTTATAAAAATACTTTCATTTTTCTTTTACTGCTTTTAGTAGAGATGTAACTTTCCCCCCAGATTATTCCTATAATTTCCTGCTAGCAATTTGAAAAGCAGATCAAGAAACTGAAAAGAAATTAGCTCAAATACATTGACTAAAACATTTATGTGGCTCATAAGAAATATTAAATTTAGTTTTCTACTAACAGTGTAGCGGATAAAATGAATTCTGATGTTCAGTTGCATTTCATTAATATGGTTTTGTCTCCAGAGTTTCTGCTTCCTTGCTTATAATTACTATTCTTTTCTTACTCTGTAATTTCTTATGTTTTTATTGTGCTATTTTTACTGAAGTTCTTCCTAGTGTTAATGTATTTGAAAATATCATCATAAAATTTTATATAAGAGTAATAATCTGGAAAAAGCATATTGATGTAGTGGTTAATTATAATCAATTCAGTAAGTGACTGGCCTAAGTATGTGTATCTCCTAAATTGAAGATCAAGTTCCTTTGTTCTTTAATTGCTTTTCAAAATTCATTTTGATTCCTCAAATTAGTAGGGATCAATGTGTGTAGCAAACAAGGCTTACACATCACCCTTAAAGAATCTAACAACCACATTTATTCATCATATTTTAAGATTATAGTTTTATGGTGGGTTTATACATAGGCATTCTCTGTCCTTGTTATGGCTAATTGATATTTCTAAAAAAATATCAGTAAGAAATAATTATCTCCATTTTGCAGGTCTGAGTGGCACTAAGAAGGACATGGTATCCTTTTTGCTGACAGCTCCATGTGAACATAACAGCTATTTGAGTAGACAGCTGTTCAGGGTTCTGTGTGCAGATTTTGTCCAGAAACAGAGCAAAACCAAAATTAATTGACCCATTTGGGGATTGATGATGTAACCTTGGTTTCATTAGTATTAGGCAAAGAAATTGAGCTAACTGGACACAAACTGAAAGAAAAGTTTCCTACCTCTTAGAGGGATGAAATATATATATATATATTTTAAACCCTGCTGTTTATCTTTAATGTGAGACATGTACCTAAGTACTTTTTCACATTCATGTGTTACAGCTCTTTTTTTCATATTCTTAATTCTCACTACATTCAAATCTAATTCAACATAAAACAGTGCTACTGAACAGTGCATTTTTTTTATTTAACTACTAATCTACTTTAAAGTAAGCTGAAGTAACACATTTACAATTATAAAATTTAAATAACACAAAAAGTTAATCCTGGAAACTTTCCACTCAACATATAATAAATCTCTCTGATTTATGGTTTTTTGTTTTTGTTTTTGTTTTTTAATTTCCTTGAAACAAGGACTGATCTAGGCTTTGTATTAGTTACCTTTCCCAACAGGCTTGAATTACTTGCTAACATTTTTAATCAAAACCTCTCCATCTAAGTCCCACTTTGAATCAATCTGTGACCCCAGGGAAGATAATAATTCTCTCTCTATGAGTATTTTATCATCTGTGAGATGGGGATGATAATAATGATTTAATACATGAAATTACTGTGAGGAATTACTGCAAAACACTTCAAAAATATGAAGTGTTATGTAAATTATTACTAATTATAGTAATCATATCACACATGTGTGTCTTATGCACACAATCATATATGTAGAAATGCTGTAAATATGATTATTGAGAAAGTCCACTGAAAATTTGTCTTGGTTAGACTGAACAAAACTACGCTAGCTTTTTAGCAATGGATGTGGATCGACAGGAACATACATTAAATAGAAAGGGTTATTTAAAAATGATAAAAATGTCAGACTGGACCAAAGAGGAAAACAAACCTATATTCTTCTACTGTGAATTACAATGATTCAGTTTTTCAACAGTCACTAAGAGTAGTCCTAATTTTTAAAACTCTACAGTTGTTGTATCACTGTTTTGTGCCCTGATTCTGGGACAAAAAAAAGTCAGTGAAAAATGCAAAGAATCCCAGATACTATCAATATTTCTACCTTCCTTTACTCATAAGTAATAAGTAAACTTTGTCCTTAAGTCAAGGTTTCTAACTCTGCCATTATTGACATTTTGGGCTAAATAATCCTTTGTTTTAGAAGATTGTCCTGTGCACTGCAGATTGCTTAGCAAGATTTACTGGACTGTACCCACTGAATGCCAGTAGTCCCTTCCCTTTCTTTTGTGATAACCACAAATATCTGCAGACATTGTCAAATGATCTATAGGGGAAAACTCTTTTGGTTGAGAAGTACTGTATTAACCAGAGTACTTTGTGGGTATTAAAGGGACAAAATATTTTTTTCTTTATTGATTTTAGAGAGAGAGGAAGGGAGAGGGAGCGAGAGATAGAAACATTGATGAGAGAAACCATTGATTGGCCACCTCCTGCATGCCCCCCACTGGGGATTGGGCCCACATCATGGGCATGTGCCCTGACCAGGAATCAAATTGGCAACCACTTGGTGCATGGGTCGATGCTCAACCACTGAGCCATACCAGCTGGGGATAAAATATTTTTATATTTGTTCAAGGGGATGGAGATAGGCCATAAGACATAAGCACTACTTAAATGGTAAACAAAATTCCAACCTGTGATTAAAACTGTAATTAGGTCTCTACTTCTGTGTCCCTTTCTTTTCTATTATAATAGCTTAGTGAATTTTCTTTCCTTTTTCCTGTTCACCAAATGAAACAAACTATTGGAAGTTTTGTGTGTCAGTAACCGAGTTGTTAGAGTAGATCTAGGTATCAATCACAGTCTGTATTCCCACAGAAAGACATCTTTAGACTTCATACTTAGTTTTCATGAACGTGTCATCAACTGACAGCCTACTGGCTTTCATTATCAACAAAACAATCCTACTTACCCCACTCAGTGTTACAGAGGGGTTGGGATAGGAAACAGTGATTTAAACCATGTCACACATCTATAGAAGACCCCAATTGCTGTACCTCCCTGTGGAGATTTTGTAGGAGAACTACCAAACTGTTTTCCACCCTGGCTGAACAAAGTTACATTCCTGAGCTTGTTTCAAGGTGGCAGCAATGTAGGTGGATCTTGCTCGCAATGCCTACCAGAACCAAACTGGAAGTGAACATGAAACCAGAGAACAATCATCCTGAATTACTATCTGGAGACTATCAGAAGAGGAGACTTTTAACCAAGGACTGCAGAAGCTACCTCAACACAGGTAGGAAGGGTAGAGTTGTGAAAGAGGGTAGCCAAACTCCCATGGGTAACAAGCCTAGGTTATGGAGGGATAGCTCAGCTGTGGGAAGTTACCCTTGAGAGGCTTGAAGTGTACACCCCAGACCAGGCTCCCCTACCCTGACTTCCAGAGCCAGGAACAGGCACTCACATAGCATCCTTTCCAGCAGAGTTTCTGTCCAACAAGGAGAGATGAAGCCCACTGAAGTCTAAACCACCCATTTAAAGGATTAACGTGCAGCATTTTGTTTGCAGCCATTCACCCTGGATTCCAACACAGGAAAGGTGATGAGGACTGGAGTTGCCTGGGTTAGCTGACTTTTGGGAAAGACATGGGGGACAGCTGCCAGGATCCCTATGCGGAGATATCCTCCAATACCGCAACAGCCATTTTTCTTGGGAGGAAGAATCCCCTCCAAGTGGCATCAGCCAGGGGAAAATCAACTACCTCACCCTTTGAAATCTTGCTCACCCCACCCTCTGGAATTCAGGTTGCCTCACCCTGCATTTTAAGCCCTGCTGAGGAGTCAGCAACATAAGCTTGGGTGTAGAAGACTGGGTCATCTCAGGGGATATCAATGATTGGCGTTGAGGTGTGGCAATTCGCCTCACTTTTTGGGGAATCTCACAGGAGATCTGATAGAAAAACTGCCCAACTTCTGGGAGACCCAACCTCTGGACTTTGTAGGACCCACCCACCTGACTACTAGGGGCTCTCCCCTGCCAAAGACAGGGAAAAATCAGGATCAGGATCAGATGTCTGGCTCAGGAGTGAGGAAGCACACCAAATATTTCCCTGAAATCTGAATGACACCACTCCCTCATAGGAGATCCAGTGGCCACATTCTCCCGATTCTGCCAGAGGTGCTTTCAGAAACTAAGTCTTTTCAGAGACTAAGCCTAGCAGCCAGCCAGCAGGTAGAGGCAGGTGGTGGAGTAACCTGGGGAGCTTTAAGAAGGAGAGAGTAATATAGGTATAAAGAATAAAATGGCAATAAATAAGTACCTATCAGTAATAACCTTAAATGTAAATGGATTATATGCTCCAGTCAAAAGACATAGGGTAGCTGAATAGATAAGAAAACATAATCCATATATACGCTGTCTACAAAAAACCCACCTCAGAACAAAAGAGTCACAGAAGTTGATAGTGAAGGGATGTAAAAAAATAATATTAAAAAAATGGAAATGAAAAAGAATCTGGGGTAACAATATCTATATTTGACTAAATAGAGTTCAAAACAAAGGCCATAATAAGAGGCAAAGAAGGTCACTAGATAATGCCGTAAACCCTGAATTTTGCAGAACTCAATTTAACGGACTTCAGATTTAATGGACAAAATTTTCAGTCTGTGTGTCATATGTGAAAATTAATACCCTGTTAATTTTAAAATGCTTTTAAGTAAGATTCACTTATAATTAAATTAACAGATTCTTTTTTGTTATTAATTCACTGTTATTTTTAACAAAGTTTAGTAAATAAGCTATATGTTGGAAAAAACCCTATATTAATGTTGCCAACATAAATAAATATTCCATATTTACAATGATAGTCTATATATTTAAATCCAAGTGTCACCACTTGTGAACAATGCTTGGCAAATAATTACCATGTGATCATACAGCATCATGTGCAGTAATTGGTACTGTTGTCATCAGGCATTACTTTCTGCAGCAGTTTTTTAAATATGTTTTTATTGATTTTTTTAAGAGAGAGAGAGATAGAAACATCAATGTGAGAGAGAAACATCAATCGGCAGCCTCCTGCATGCCCTCTACTGGGGATCGAGCCCGCAACCGAGGCATGTGTCCTGACCCAGAAGCGAACCGGGATCTCTCAGTCCAGACCTCTCAGTGGACAACACTTAGTCCACTGAGCCACACCAGCCAGGCATTCTGTAGCAGTTTTAATGCATGCCAGCTGATGTTCCCATGTGTGCTAAGCCATGCCCCAGTTGCATGCATTTGTTTACTCATGGTGACTGGTGAATTTACGTATTTACGAGACCTCTTCAATATAAATTTTAAATGACAGCTATACATATTAAAAACTTTTCTGTGAAATTAAACTTTTCGTACATACTTAATTTTAATTACTCAAATTTGTCTACATAAGTAAAAACAGGTAAACTAGTTTGTCAATTTTTAACATACACATTCAGAAAACCTACCTTATTATAAAATAGACTTTTACCTTTAACAGACACCCTTAACTCAAATTAGTCCATTATACTTTTAAGGTTTTATTGTACTAAAGGGTTTAAACCAAAAATTGGACATAATCCTGGTAAACATATATGCACCCAATAGAGGAGCACCTAAATACATAAATAAAATATTTTGGTGGACGTTAAGGGAGAAATTGACAACAATACAGTCACAGTAGAGGACTTTAACACCCAACTGTCATTAGTGGATAGATCTTCCAGACAAAAAATCAACAAGGAAACAGCAACCTTAAATGACACACTGGAGAGAAGGACTCAATTAATATTTATGGAACATTTCATCCTGAATTAGCAGAAAATAGATTCTTCTCAAGGGCACATGGAACATTCTCAAAGATAGACGACATTTTAGGACACAAAATAAGTCTTAACAAATCCAAGAAGATTGAAATCATATCAAGCATCTTCTCAGATCACAATGGCATAAAACTAGGAATCAACTACAATAAAAAACTCAAAAATATTGAAACACATGGAGGCTAAATAGCATGATATTAAACAATGAATGGGTTGCAAATAAAATCAAGAATAAAATAAAAAAATTACCTGGAAACAAATGAAAATGAACACAAAACAATCCAAAATCAATGGGTCACAGTGAAGGCAGTCCTAAGAGGAAAGTTCATAGCATTAGAGCCTACATCAAGAAGAAAAAACAAAACAAAACAAAAAACTCAAATAAACAATTTAACCCTACACCTAAAAGAGTTATAAAAAACAAACAAACAAACAAAAACAAAACAAAACAAAAAAAACCAAGCAATGCCCAAAGTAAGTAGAAGGAAGGAAATAATGAGCAGAATAAATGGTATAGACACTAAATATATATATAATCAATGAAATGGAGAGCTGTTTCTTTGAAAAGATAAACAAATCTTAGCTATTGTAAATAGTGCTGCTATGAAATAGAGATAGATATATATTATTTCTGATTGGTGTTACAGGATTCTTAGGATATGTTCCTATAAGTGGCATCACTGGGTTAAACAGCAGTTCCCTTTTTAATTTTTTGAGGACACTCTGTACTGTTTTCCATAGTGGCTGTACCAATCTGCATTCCCACCAGCAGTATACTACGGTTCCCTTTTCTCCACAACCTCGCCAGCACTTGCCATTTGTTGATTTGTTGATGGCAGCCATTCTGGCAGGTGTGAGGCAATACCTCATTGTTTTTTAATTTGCATTTCTCTGGTGATTAGTGATTTTGAGCATTTTTTTCATATGTCTCTTGTCTATCTATATGTCCTCCTCGGAGAAGTGTCTATTTAGGACTTTGTCCATTTTTAAATTGGACTGTTTTGTCTTCCCCTTATTAAGTTGTATCAGTTTTTTATATATTTTGGAAATTAATTCCTTATCAGATGTGTCATTGAAAATATGTTCTCCTATAGAGTGGGATCACTTTTTATTTTGTTGATGGTTCCTTTGCTGTGCAGAAGTTTTTTATTTTGATGTAGTCCCTTTTGTTTATTTTTCCTTTGCTTCTCTTGCCATAGGGAATATATCAGTGGAAATTATGCTAGGTGAGGTGCCTGAGATTTGTAGATGAGTGAATAAAAAAGCTGTACCTTCACACAATGGAATACTATGTAGTAGTAAAAAAGAAGGATCTCATATCCTTTGAGACAGCATGAATGGATATGGAGAATATTGTGCTATGTGAAATAAGCCAGTAAGAGAAACACAAGTATATGATTTCACTTATATGTGGAATTTAATGAACAAAATAAACTAATGAACAAAATAGTTCCAGAGACATGGAAGCAGGGAAAAAACTGTCAAACCTCAGAGGGAAAGGGGGTGGAGGGTGGCAAGACATAAACCTAAGAACTTGTATGCATATATCCATAACCAGTGGACACAGACAATAGTGTGGTCAAGGCAGGTGATTGAGAGCTTAAAGGAGGGGATCAACTGGGGGAAAAAAGTGGACATATGAAATACTTTCAACAATGAAGATAAATTTTAAAAAATAAAAAATAAAGAAGATTGATGAACCTTTAATCAGACTCATCAAAAAACAAAGAAAGAGGACCCAAATAAATAAAAACCAAAATGAAACAGGAGAAATTACAACTGACATCACAGAAATACAAAGGATTGTACGAAAATACTATGAATAACTATATGCCAACCAATTGCACAACCTGGGTGAAATGGACAAATTACTAGAAACATACACTCAGCAGAAACTCAATCAGAAAGAATCAGAAAACCTGAATAGACCAGTAACAGCTAATGAAATTATAGCAGTAATTTTAAAAATTCCAGCAAACCATAGTTCTGGACTGGATGGCTTCAGAGGGGAAATTTTCTTAATATTCAAAGAAGAATTAACACCTATCCTTGCCAAACTATTAAAAAAATTAAAGAGGAGGGAATACTTTAAAGATATTTTAACAAAGCCAGCATTATTATAATTCAAAACTAGATAAAAACTCTACAAAGAAAGAAAATTATAGGACAATATCCTTGATGAACATAGATATTAGCAAATTAGATAGAGCAATAAATTAAAAAGATCATATACCATGACCAAGTGAGATTAATTCCAGAGATTCTAGGTTGGTACAATATTCACAACTCAATAATTATGATACATCACCTAAACAAATGAAAGATACAAATCACATGGTCACTTCAATAGATGCAGAAAAAGCATTCAATAAAAACAGCAGCATGTATGATAAAAACTCTCAGCAAAGTGGGAATAGAGGGATCATATCTCAACATAATAAAGGCCATATATAACAAACTTACAGTCAACATGATACTCAATTTGCAGAAATTAAAAGTGTTTCTCGCCTGACCTGTGTGGCTCAGTGGTTGAGCATTGACCCATGCACCAAGAGGTCGCTGGTTTGATTTCCAGTCAGGGCACATGCCCAGGTTGCGGGCCTGATCCCCAGTGGGGTGCATGCAGGAGACGGCCACTCATTCTCTCTTATCGATGTTTCTCTCTCTCTTTCCCTCTCCCTTCCTCTCTCTCTCTAATTTCAATAAAAAAAAATTTTTTTTAAAGTGTTTCCCTAAAGATCAGGAACAAGAGAGGAATGTCCACTTTCACGACTCTTATTCAATATAGTACTGGAAGTCCTAGTCACAGCCATCAGACAAGAAGAAACTAAATACATACAAAATGGAAAGGAGAAAGAAAAATTGTCATCATTTTTATATGACCTGATATTGTACATAAAAATCCCTAAAGACTCCACCAATAATCTAATAGATCAAATTAATGAATTTGGCAAAGTAGCAAGTTAAAAATTCATATTCAGAAATTGATGACATTTTTATACACTAATGAACTATCAGAAAGAGAATCTAAAAAACAATCATATTTAATATTGCAACAAAAATATTAGGTATCAAGGAATTAACTTAACCAAGAAGGTAAAAGACCTGTACTCAGAAAACTATAGGAGTTTGTAAAGAAAAAATAGAAGAAGATATAAACAAGTGGAAGCATATACCATATTCATAGATTGGAGGAATTAACATCATTAAAATGTCCATACTACCAAAACAATCTATAGAATTATTACAATTCTTATTAAAATACCAATGGCATATTTCACAGATCTATAACCAATAATCTTAAAATTTATATGGAAACAAAAAAGACCATAAATAGCCTCAACAATCTCAAGAAAGAAGAACAAAGTTGGAGAGATCAGAATATTACAATGTCATTGTATTCAAAGGTTATACTACAATGCCATTGTATTCAAATCAGTCTGGTACTGGCACAAGAACAGGAATATAGATCAATGGAGCAGAACAGATAGCCCAGAAATCAACAGAAAACTTTCTGGTTAATTAATATTTGACAAAGGAAGTAATGGCATAAAATGGAGTAAAATCATTCTCTTCAATAAATAGTGTTGGGAAAATAGGATGTGTATATTCAAAAAATGAAACTATACACCAGCTTATACCATACACAAGAATAAACTCAAAAGGGAAAGAAGAATTAAATGTAAGTCACAAAACCATAAAAATCCTATAACAATACGTAGGCAATACAATCTCAGACATGTTGCATAGCAATAGTTTTTACCAATATATTTCCTAGGGCAAGGAAGCAAAAGAAAAAATAAACAAATAGAACTACATCAAACTAAAAACTTCTGCACAGCAAAGAAAGCCATCAACACAATGAAAATAGAATCCACTTTATGGGGGAACATATTTTCTAAGGATATATCCTAAAAGGGGTTAATTTCCAAAATATATAAAGAACTTATATAACTCAAAACCAAGAAGACAAAAAATTCAATTTAAAAATGAGAAAATGGCATGAATAAACATTTCTCTAAAGGAGATATACAGATGGCCATTAGACATATGAAAAACATGTTCAATGTCACTAATTGCCAGAGAGATGCCCACATGTGCTAGAATGGCTACCATCAACAAATCAACAAATAATAAGTGCTGGTGAGGATGTGGAGAAAATGGAACCCTAGTTGGGAATACAACTAGGTGGGAATACAAAATGGTGTAGCCACTGTGGAGAACACTATGAAGTTTCTGCAATAAATTAAAAATGGAATTGCCTTTTGGCCCAGCAATCCCATTCTGGGAATATATTCTAAGAATCCTAAAAGTCTAATAACAAAGAACATACACACCCTTATGTTCATAACAGCATTATTTACATTAACCAAGATCTTGCAACAGCCCAAATACCCATAAGTAGATGAGTGGATAAAAAAGCTGTGATAAAGAAGAAGGAACTCTTACCCTTTGTGACAGTGTGGATGGTCCTGGAGATTATTATACTAAAGGAAATAAGCCAGTTATAGTAAGACAAGTACCATATGATCTCACTGTGGAATCTAATAAACAAAATAAACTCACGAAAAGAAAAAATAGAACCAGAGGCATGGGTATGTGGAACAAACTGACAGAAGTCAGAGGGGAGGGACTGGGGTAAATGGAGAAAAGAAGGTGAAGAGACTAGCCAAAGAGTCTATTTACATACCCTTTGGACACAGAGATAAATGTGAAGGCCAGAAAAGGAGTGGCGAGGGCTGGGTGGAGGTGGGCAAAGGCAATGAAGGACATCTGTAACAGTGTCAACAATAAAAGAAAAAGAAATGGAAATGAAGAGATATAAAAAATTGAAAGTGAATAATCTATGCAACTATATAAGGTATCTGATTCACATTATGTAGTACTAAATGTCCTGCCCTTAATATCAGGAAATTTAAGCCATAATCCTTCACTTAATGTGAACTAATGTGACTTTAAATCATTGTCTTTTATGCTCAAAAAGCAAAATAAATTTACATTTCCATCAGCACAGTATGAGGACTTCAATTTTTTTCCACACCCTTTCCAACACTTGTTATTTTCTGTTTTCCTGGGTTTATCATAGCTATGCTAATAGGTGTGAAGTGGTATGGCACTGTAGTTTTGGTTTGCATTTCCTTAATATCTAATGATATTGAGCATCTTTCATGTTTTTGAAGGTCATTTGTATATCTTTTTTTTCTAGAAGTGTTTATTCAAAACCTTTTGCCCACCTTTTAATATGGTCATATATCTTTTTAACTGATGAGTTTTAAAAGTTCTTTATATTCCGGAAAATAGATGCATATCAGATATTATGATTTGAAAATATTTTCCCATTCTGTGATTTGCCCTTTCACTTACATGATTGTGTTTTAAGAACAAAGTTTATTGCTGTTGTTTTTTTAATTTTTGCGATGTCCAATTTTTTTTCCCTGTGTTGCTGGTGCTTTAGGTGTCATATTTTAAAAACCATGCCTTATCCAAGGTAACAAAGATTTATTCTTATGTCTTCTGAGAGTTTTATGGCTTTATCTCTTACCTTTCAGACTTTGACCCATTTTGAGCTAATTTTTTTAATATGGTGGGAGGTAAAGTTCCAACTTCATTCTTTTGCACATGACTGTCCAGTTGTGCAAACACCATTAGTTGAAAAGACTATTATGTCTTCATTTTATTATCTTGATGAAAATGTAATTTGTCATAAATACAAGTATTTACTTATAGACTCTCAATTCTGTTCCATTGACTACATGTATATTATTTTCCAGTACCCCCCTATCTATATATCTGTAGCTTCATAATATAGTATATGGGAAAATGTGAATCCTCTAATGTTCTTCTTTTCCAGATTATTTTGGTTATTCTTAACCCTTTGCATTTCTTTTTTGTTTGTTTTTTTAATACTCACCCGAGGATATTTTTACATTTATCTTCAGACAGAGAGGGAGGGAGAGAGAGAGTTAAATATCAATGAGAGAGAGACACATCGATTAGTTGCCACCCGCTTGACCCCAACCAGTGCTGGGGACGAACCACAACCAAGGTACGTGCCCTTGGCTGGAATCAAACCCAGGACTCTTTGGTCTACAGGCCGACGCTCTAACCACTAAGCCAAACTGGCCAGGGCCCTTCGCATCTCAATATGAATTTTAGGGTCAGCTAGTCACTTTCTAATAAAAATCCACTTGTATTTTGTTAGTTACACTGTATTTAATCTATATATCTATATGAGGAATATTGTCATTCTGATAATATTAAATCTTCTGATCTTTATTAGGCTTATTAGGTTTTTAATTTCTTTCAGCAATATTTTGTAATTATCATTGTACAACTCTCGAAATGCTTTTGCTGAAGTTTTTCCTAAGTATTTTATTTTGTATAATATTGTGAATGGAATGGTTTTCTTAATTTTATTTTAAACTTTTTATTGCAAGGATACCAAAACATAGTTGAATTTTGTATGTTAATCTTATATCCTATGACCTTATTGAACTTGTTTATTATTCTTAGTAGTTTTTTTTTTTGTGGTTCTTCAGTTATGAATATTTTCTACATATGGAACATGTTTTATTATAGGTTGTTTTTACAACAAAAAAATAATAATTGCACATTTCTGTCTATCAAATGAGAGAGTGAAAATTGTATTTCAAGAAACATTAAAGAGATATTGCTTTTTGGAAGTGAAAGATTTTCTTATGTGTTATACACATATAAAGTACATCTGTATTGTTTTTATTTTTATTTTTATTTACTTATTTATTTATTTTTATTAATTTGTTTTTGTTACAGATGTTTCTAATTTTTCCCCCATTGACATTCTTCTCCCCATTCCCCCCATCCCATTCCCAGCCCTGTTGTCCATGTCCATTGGCCATGTACACATGCATATAAGTTCTGTGGTTTATATCTCCCCCCCAGCCCCCCACACTCAGGCTTGTCATTCTGTACCCCACCTCTATGTCTCTGGGTCAGTTTTGTTCATCAGTTTGTTTAGTTCATTACATTCCATGGATAAGTGAGAAAATGTGATATTTGTCTTTCTCAGCTTGGCTTGTTTTGCTTAGCATAATACACTCCAGGTCCTACCATGCCATCTCAAAGGATAAGAGATCGTTCTTTCTTACAGCTGCATAGTATTCCATTGTGTACATGTACCACAGCATTTTTATCCATTCATCTACTGATGGACACTTGGGTTGTTTCCAGACCTTAGATATTGTAAATAGTGCTGCTATGGACATAGGAGTACATATATTTTTTCTGATTGGTGTTTCAGGTTTCTTAGGGTATATTCCTAAAAGTGGGATCACTGGGTCAAATGGCAGTTCAATTTTTAAATTTTTGAGGTAACAAAACAGTGTTTTCCACAGTGGCTGCACCAGTCTGCATTCCCACCAGCAGTGTATTAGAGTCCCCTTTTCTCCACACTCTCACCAACACTTGTTGTTTGATGCTTTGTTGATGGCGGCCATTCTGACAGGTGTGAGGTGATACCTCATTGTTGCTTTAATTTGCATCTCTCTGATGATTAGTGACATTGAGCATTTTATCATATGTCTCTTGGCCACTTGTATGTCCTGTTTGGAGAGGGGTCTATTTAGGTCCTATGCCCATTTTTTAATTGGGTTCTTTGTCTTCCTTTTGTTGAGTTGTATGAGCACTCTATATATTTTGGAAATTAACCCCTTATCTGATGCATCATTTGGCAATTATGGTCTCCCATATAGTGGGTTTCCTTTCTTTTTTGATGGTTGTTTCCTTTGCTGAGCAGAAGCTTTTTAGTTTCATGTAGTCCCATGTGTTCAATTTTTCCTTTGTTTCTCTTGCCTTAGGCATTGCATAAGTGAAAATTCTGCTGCTTATGATGTCTGAAATTTTGTTGCCTGCATTTTCTTCTAGGATTTTTATAGATTCATGAGTTACATTTAAGTCTTTTATCCATTTTGAGTTTATTCTTGTGTATGGTGTAATTTGGTGATCTAGCTTAATTTTTTTGCAAGTAGCTGTCCAATTTTCCCAACACCATTTATTGAAGAGACTGTCTTGACTCCACTGTATGCTCTTACCACCTTTGTCAAATATTGAGCATATTGTCTTGGGTCAATTTCTGGGTTCTCTGTTCTGTTCCATTGTTCTATCTGCCTGTTCTTGTGCCCGTACCAGGCTGTTTTGATTACAGTGGCTTTGTAGTATAACCTGATATCTGGTAATGTGATCCCTCCTACTTTATTCTTCTTTTTCAAAATTGCTGTGGCTATTCGGGGTCTTTTTTGGTTCCATATAAACTTTTGGAGTGTTTGTTCTAGTTCTATGAAATATGTCGTTGGTATTTTGGTGGGGATTGCATTGAATCTATAGATTGCTTTGGGTAGTATGGACATTTTAATGATATTAATTCTTCCAACCCATGAACAAGGTACATGCTTCTACTTTTTTTATATCTTCCTCTATTTCTTTTTTCAATGACCTGTAATTTTCTGTAAAGAGGTGCTTTACTTCTTTGGTTAAGTTTATTCCTAGGTATTTTATTTTATTTTTTTTTGCTGTGATGGTAAATGTGATTGTTTTTTTAGTTTCTCTTTCTGTGATTTCATCATTGGTGTGTAAGAATGCCATCAATTACTTGACGTTAATTTTGTATCCTGCTACTTTGCCAAATTCATTTATTAAGTCTGGTAGATTTTTATGGAGTCTTTAGGGTTTTCTATGTACAATATTATGTCATCTGCAAATAATGACAGTTTCACTTCCTCCTTTCCAATTTGCATCTCCATTATTTTTTCTTCATGTCTAATTGCTGTGGCTAAGACTTCCATTACTATGTTAAATAAGAGTGGCGAAAGTGGGAATCCCGGTCTTGTTCTCGTTCTTAAGGGGAATGCTTTTAGTTTTTGCCCATTGAATATGATGTTGGCTGTTGGCTTTTCATATATGGCCTTTATTATGTTGAGATATGATTCTTCTATTCCCAAATTGCTGAGCGTTTTTATCAGAAATGGGTGTTGGATTTTGTCGAATGCTTTTTCAGCATCTATTGATATAATCATATGGATCTTTCATTTTGTTTATGTGGTGTATCACATGTATTGATTTGAGAATATTGTATCAGCCTTGCATCCCTGGGAGGAAACCCACTTGGTCATGATGAATAATTTTTTTGATGTATTGCTGGATCCGATTTGCTAATATTTTGTTAAGGATTTTGGCACCTGTGTTCATCAGGGATATTGGCCTGTAGTTTTCTTTCATTGTTGTGTCTTTATCCAGTTTTGGAATTAGGATTATGCTGGCCTCATAAAATGAGTTTGGAAATCTTCCGTCTTTTTGGATTTTTTGGAAGAGTTTGAGAAGAATGGGTATTAGATCGTCTTTGAATGTTCAGTAAAACTCCCCTGTGAAGCCATCTGGGCCTGGGCTTTTGTTTGCTGGGAGTTTCTTAGTTACATCTTCAGTTTCCTTTGTTTTTATTGGTCTGTTCAAGTTTTCTGTCTCTTCCTGGTTCAGTTTTGGGAGGCTGTGTGTTTCTAGAAATTTGTCCATTTCTCCTAGATTGTCCAATTTGTTGGCGTATAATTGTTCATAGTATGTTTCGATGATCCTTTGTATTTCTGTGGTGTCAGTTGTTACTTCTCCTCTTTTGTTACTGATTTTTTTTTCTGGTTTCTCTCTTTTTGTTTCTTGGTGACTCTGGCTAATGATCCATAGATCTTGTTTATCTTTTCAAAGAACCAGCTTTTTGTTTCATTGATCTTTTGAATTGTTTTTTTTTTTTTTTTTAAGTGTCTATGTTATTTATTTCTGCATTTCTGCTCTGACCTTTACTATTGCCTTCCTCCTACTGGTTCTGGGTTTTTATATTTTTAAATTCTAGTTCTTTAAGTTGTAGGGTTAGAATGTCAATTAGGAATTTTTCTTGTTTCTTGAGGTAGGCTTGTAGTGCTATGAACTTCCCTCTCAGAACTGCTTTGCTGTGTCCCATAGATTTTGTGTTGTTGAGTGTTCATTTTCATTGGTTTCCAGGAAGTTTTTAATTTCTTCCTTTATCTTGTTAGTAACCCATTCTTTGCTTAATAACATGATATTTAGCCTCCAAGTATTTGAATGTTGTTGTTTATTTTTATTGTAATTCAGTTCTAGTTTCATGCCACTGTGATCTGAGAAGATGCTTGATATGATTTCAATTTTCTTGAATTTGTACAGACTTGCTTTGTGCCCTAACATGTGGTCTGTCTTTGAGAATGACTCATGTGCACTTGAGAAAAATGTATATTCTGCAGCTTTGGGGTGAAATGTTCTATAAATATCAATGAAGTCCAACTGATCTAGTTTGTCTTGTAAGGACTCTATGTCCTTGTTAATTTTTTTGTCTAGAAGATCTATCCAGTGGTGTCAGTGGCATGTTAAAGTCACCCACTATGATTGTGTTGCTATTGATCTCTCCCTTGAAGTCTTCCAGAAGTTTTTTAATATATTTTCATGCTCCCGTATTGGGTGTGTATATGTTTACCAGGTTTATATCTTCTTGTTGGATTGATCCTTTTAATATTATGTAGTGACCGTCTCTGTCTCTTATTATGGCCCTTATTTTGAAGTCTATCTTGTCAGATATGGGTAATGCTACCCCAGCTTTTTTTCCATTTCCATTTGCTTGGAAAATTTTTTTTCCATCCCTTCACTTTCATCCCGTGTGAGACTTTTTGTGAGGTGGGTCTCTTGTAGGCAGCATATATATGGGTCATATTTTCTTATCCAATCAGCTACCTTACGTCTTTTGATTGGAGCATTTAAGCCTTTTACATTTAAGGTAGTTATTGATAGATTGTTATTAGTTGCCATTTTAATTTTATGCCTGTGTTCCTCTCTCTCTCTCTCTCTCTCTCTCTCTCTCTCTCTTTCTCTCTCTCTCTTTATTTCTTCTTCTTCATACAGCAGTCACTTCAGCATTTCTTGCAGTGCTGGTTTGGTGGTGGTAAATTCGTTTAGCTTTTTTTTTTTTTTTTATCCATGAACCTCTTTATTTCTCCTTTAATTTTGAATGATAGCCTTGCTGGATAGAGTAGTCTTGGATTCAGACCCTTGCCTTGCATTACTTTGTGTACTTCATGCCACTCCCTTCTGGCCTGCAGCATTTCTGTTGAGAAATCAGCTGACAGTCTAATGGGAGCTCCCATGTAGGTAACTTTCTGTCTCTCTCTTGCTTCCTTTATTATTCTTTCTTTGTCTTTAATGTTTGCCATTTTTATGATGATGTGTCTCGCTGTGGGTCTTCTAGCGTTCATCTTGCTTGGGACTCTCTGTGTTTCCTGGACTTGTGTGGCTTTTTCCCTCACCAGTTTAGGGAAGTTTTCTATCATTATTTCTTCAAACAGGTTCTCTATACATTTCTCTGATTCTTTTCCTTCCGGTATCCCTATAATGCAAATGTTGTTATGTTTTGTATTCTCCCACAGCTCCCTTAAACTTTCCTCCTTTTTTTAAAAATTTTTTTCCATTTGCTGCTCTATTTGGGTATTTTTCTCTACCTTGTCTTCTAAGTCATTGATTTGGTCTTTAGCTTCTTCTAATCTACTATTGAACCCTTCTAAGATATTTTTCATAACAGCTATGTCATTCTTTATTTCCTCTTGATTTTAGGCATTGCTTCTACCTCTTTATGCATAGCTTCTACCTCTTTTTTTATGCTGAAGTAGTTCCCAGTGAGGTCTTCGTAATTCTTATTAAGTTGCTTGTAGTTCTCACCAAATTGTTTGAGCACCCTTAAAATCATTGTTTTGAATTCTTTATCTGACAAGTTGCTGTCTTCCATTTCATATAGTTCCTTTTCTAGTGATTCTTCTTTTTCTTTCCTTTGGGTGTTCTTTCTTTGTCTCCCCATTTTAGTCCCCTGGTAGCTCTAGATTCGATGAGGGATGTTTGGATGTGTAGGCCGTTCACTGTATATCAAATAAGGGTACTGTGCCTCCTAGACTGTTTTGTTGCCTGTTGCCTCTTGCCTGCTTTGGATCCTGGAAGATTGACTACTGGGGGCTGGTATTGGTGTGTACTGGTAGGTACTGCTGCTGGATCATGTGGCCCCTCTGGATCTGTGGTCCCTACTGGTTGCTGGTGCCGCCTGTAGCTGTATAGCCCAGGCCCTGTTGGAGCTGAGCTCCCTGCCCATACCGTGGGCAGCTGTGTTGTACAGGCCTCACTGGAGCCCTGGCTCCCCGCTGATCTTGTGGGCAGCTGGGTTGTACAGGTCCTGTTGGAGGCCCTCCTTCTCGCTGATCCCGTGAGGAGCTGGATGGTAGAATCCCTTTGGAGACCAGACTCCATGCCTATCTTGTGGGTAGCTTGGTCGCATGCCCCAGCACTCTGCAGGTCCTGCAGATATTTGGATAACACAGTCTCTTTGCAGACCTTACTCCATGCCTATCTTGTGGGCTGCTGGGTTGCACAGGCCTCTGTGGAGCCCCAGGTCCCACCGCTGGCGACTGGGGTGTGCTGCTGCCCCATGGGGCTCAACTCCTGCTCAGCCTTTGCTGTATGTTTTAGGGATAGGTCTCAGGTGCTTATCTGTGCTTCTGTTGCCTGGGGATGGATGTCTGCTCCCCAGCCTCTGTTGCTGGGGTTATATCTCGACTCTGATCAGGCTGCTACTGTAGGGGATGGTGCTGGGCTCCTAGCCGTTTGCAGCTTCAGCAACAGGCACCTTAGGAGCTCCGCTATTGTGCACCGGTCTGTGTTGACACAAGGTGTCCACTGGTCGGAGGGTGCCAGGGGCACTGGTGGGCTCAGATTGCTGGGCCCTAGCCACTCCCACTGTCTCCTCCCAAGGAAGACCCGGGATTTTACAAAATGATGGGACCTCCCCAAGGTGGAGGGGAAGAGCTCTGAAGAGCAGCTTACAGTCATAGCATGCTGCTCCCTGTCCACAGCACAGGAACCTTCTACTCTGCATCTCTGCACTGCAGGAGTTTGGTCATCCACGTTCATGTCCACTCACACTCTCTCACACTAGCTCACTCTCTCATGCATTCACCCTCCCTCCAGTCCTGCCCGCCGCCATCTTTTCTCTATACTGTTTTTAAAATTCAAGTTAATACTGGTCACTGCTCTAATATTATCTGTCTGGCTCCTTAGTTGTGTTTGTGATAATTCTAGTCATGTAATCTGAAATTGTCTTGGGTCTATTACATAATAGCTAGGCAACTTAACGAAGCTATTATTATTCTTTTTTGGACCTCAGTATGTATTTTAGCTTGGGGTGCTATACCAAAATACTATAGACTAAGTGTACTAAATAGCAGACATTCATTGCTCACAATTCCAGAGGCTTGGAAGTCCAAGATCAAGGTGCCCACAGATTCAGTGTTTGGTGAGAGCTTGCTTTCTTTTTTGGTGATAGCCACCTCCTCTCTCTGTGTTCACATGGCCTGTGCTCAGTATGTGTGCATGGAAAGAGAGAGCTTGTGTTGCTCTTATAAGGACACTAATTTCATTATGAGGGCTCTATCCTCATGATCTCATCTAAACCTAATTACCTCCCAAAGGTCCCAACTACAAGTATTATCACAGTGGGTGTTAGGGTTTCAACATAGGAATTGCAGGGA
Source organism: Tadarida brasiliensis (assembly GCA_030848825.1). Taxonomy (NCBI): domain Eukaryota; kingdom Metazoa; phylum Chordata; class Mammalia; order Chiroptera; family Molossidae; genus Tadarida; species Tadarida brasiliensis. Next base: position 54,364,065 of record CM061280.1, read on the forward strand.
GGCAAGCACAAACATTCAGTTTAAATAGTTTTTGCCTGTAAAATGGAAATATTAATGCCATACATCAAATAGGTTTTTTGTGAAGATAAAATAAGATGAAACATAATAAAGTGCTTTGTAAATTTCCAAGTATTATAAAAATCTTGATTTTTATTTTTAAAAATGATGATCATTCAACCTAAGAGCATGTGGTCATAAGACAGAATTCCAGTTCATTAGCTATTTCTAGTGTCTGCACCAGAATTAAGACTGTGCCTTGGATGAGCCACATATCCCATTTGCATATGTGTAAGCTTGTAAATCCAGTGTAAATATTTTATCCCTATGGAATAAAATAATTATTATCATCCTATGTAATAATATTAGTCTACTTCCATCAATAATAAACATATTAGAAGGTAAACTCAAATGCACTATCAACAATATGACTACTTTATCCGTCAATGGGGTATGAGTTTTGTCTTCAAAGTGAACATTCAGTAAGCTTGCATTCTCTATTTACACTCTATAGCTTCCTTATGGAACACTCTCAGATTTCATTTCAATTTTTTACACAGTCCATAAATTAGCAGATTTCTAAATGATTGCTATTTAATGATTTTTTAATATTAAAACCATTTAACATATATATTACAACTGTAGAAATATAAATATGTAAATAAAACATGCCTGTTACTCAACTGCATAACTTCTTATACCATTATCTGTTATAAGAACATCATCTGTTATAAGAACATTATCTGTTATAAACAGAACATCAGTCTGTTCTGGTTTATTTTTCGAATGAGGATATTCTCTATGCTGTAAAATAAAATCTAGCAAAAATATGACAAAGTAATCTTAGATTATTGCTTGATTTTACTACAGACCAAATCTTTTTAAATGCAAGTTCAAAGTCAGAAAGTATTGCTTTCTGGTTCTGATAAACACAAACTGACAATAGAAGTTGAGCTCTGAGCAAGCGGTAAACTCTCCCTCAGAGAATATCAAAATAATACTGCTAACTTCTCATCTTCCTACATCATTTGATAAAACATCAACACCAACATACATTTAGGTACAATGCTTGGCTATACATCTTCAATAAAACATTGTATCTGTATTTGAGATATGATAGTATACATGCCCTTTGCTTAGTAAAATATATAAACTGAATCAGTTTGCTTCTTATAAATAATAGATACAATCTCTTTCATTATATAGAAATGATAAATCAAACTCTATGGCACATAATAAAACATTTAGATGCAGATCCATGTGTTTAGACTCTGTATAGCCTATTATTTATAATAATCTCTTTAAGCTTAGTTTCACTGATTTTTTGTAAGGTTTATAAAGCAGGCCATGAAATAGTATTTTATGCCTCACTATGTCTTTAGAAAAAATTGTATGAAAACTACAAAAAATTAAAATAAATGATAATCTGCAGAGTATACACACACACACACACACACACACACACACACACACACACACACAGTCTTCAGTCAATCCTTGGACTTCCAGAAATTCCAAAATTACATAGGGGCTTGTGGGCAGCACATACAAGATTCTCTATAGAAAAGGCAGTTGCTACATAAATTGCCAATACAGACCAGAAACTATTTTTACAAAATCTAAGTTCCTAAAATACCAAACATTTTCAGGTTCTTCCTCAGGAAAATAATAAGAACAAAAAGATATTGATTAGTGACCACTCAAAGACCTCAGAATCCAAAGCTCTGAGGACAGAAAGGCAAAAATCTGTTCATTCAGATACATTAAAAATAAATAGTATAACTTGATCCACATATGTAAATTTGGGCATGAGTAAATGACAATGCAATGAGTATGAGATTAAACAAGCAATATTGGCCTACTAGAATAAGTTCTCTTCAGTATGGCAGTTGACAGAGAGGAAGGGTTTAGAGGGCTGGATGATAAAAAGTGAAAGGATTAAGAACTACAAATTGGTAGTTACAGAATTTTCATAGAGATGTAAATTTTAGCATAGAAAATATAGTCAATAATATCATAATAACTACATATGGGACCAGGTGGGTAGTTTACGTATTGGTGGGATCATTATATAAAGTACATAAATTTCTAACCACTATGTTCTACATCTGAAACTAATACAGAATAATATTGAATGTAAATTGTAATTGAAAAAACAAAGTTCTCTTCTGAATTCCTTTGATAAATTTTACCCTAATAGGGCACCAAAGGAGGGACTGATTGCAGATGTTGACCATTTTCAACTAAAATACTTATAGTACCAGTTAAGTCAGTATTCTGTAAATTCAAATACATTTAAAACTAAATGCAATAATACCTTAGAATGAAATAAATTATATACTGTGTATATATGTGTATATATGTTAATAAATGGAGAGAGAGAGACTTATCAAACTTCTGAATTAGAGCTGATAAAATAATCACACCCAAATCTCAATGGTTCTCTGTGTATTTGTACTGATTAAAGTGTGTTCATTCTCAGTGCATTTCAATTGTTCTTATCACTTCTGTTTCTAATTTTTAATTTTACATATCTATGAACTACATTTAACTCAATTTCTACCAAAGCAAATATACTTTATTAATACTTACTTCCAAGATAATTTTAAAATTATATTTCTAAACAATTATTTCAAGCTGTGGTAAAAAAGAGTATTAAAGACCTTCCTATTTAATAAGGTAGGGAAAAAATTAAGTTCCTATCTGAATGTTGTTTGTGAGTCCTCAACTCAGCCAGTAGATAAATATTCTATGATTGCCTCTTATGTACCATTTTCAGACATTTTTTAAAGTACAATAGCTAAGGTTAAAAGTCTTATTTTTTGTTTTTGGAGTTTTGTTGTTTTACAATTTACTCTAAATTATATAGGTCACACTTAGACTTCATAAGAGAGTTTTAATTGCTTCCCTGGGTTAGTCCAATGATCCATGTTGGTTGGACAGTAACAGCTTTTTAAATTGCTGAAATTTTACAGTGCTCAAGAATTCAGGGTACCCAACTACCTGAACTTAACAACTGTTTAATTTTTTAAGGTTCTCTGCCTGAATTTGTGACTGTAATTTTGTACTTGACTAGTTCGTTGTTGTTGTTTTTTTTTAATTTATTTCCCAATCTACGTTATTGTTATCCCTTTATAATTGTAAGCCAATAACAACCAGAGGGCTTTAAAAAACATTTGCAAAAACACAACACAATATATATCACTATATACAGAAACAAACTGTCTATAGTTTGATTGATTGTAGCATAAAGTTAAGTTTAGTCTGATTCATATTTATGACAAAAGCATTTACTTTTACTTTAAGCTTGTATCTTCTCTCAAATTTATACTAATATGAAACAACAAAAAAGCAACAACACCAAATTCATAACATCATCCAGACCTAAAATTACACTTCCCGTGAAAAAGTTGTCCACCCCCCAAAAAAAATATAGTAAAACAAACAAACAAAAACAATTTATTTTTACATTCTAGGAGGAGTTTCCATAAACTATATTGCTGGAAAAGTGGGAATGAGTAAACTCTTTATGTTTTACTACATGAAATTAATAAAAATGCTTGCAACTTGTGAGGAGACAAATTTTGATCAATAAGAAGGGGTGGGTTTGTACTAAGTATCCTGAATTTGTATCAATCAGAAAATTAAGCAGCCATCCCTTTAGTGTAAATACATTGCTTTAAAGGGACCAAATACTTTATCTTTATAGCTGCATTCATTAAAAACATTTAACAAAGAAAATCAACACAAAACACACACACAAAAAAAACAAAACAGGAAGAAGCATGAGGGTAAAGAGAAGACAAAGCAATGGTGATAATCATGGCAAATTGTATTTTAGGAGGTATAGTCATAATAAACGAAACAATTTAGATATAATGAGAAAAATAACGTTGGGGCAACTATTTATTCTAGGTATTGTATTTTTTTATATTTGTAAGCTTTAAAGAAGACATTAGAGGTAAAATATCCTGTTAGAATACTCAAGAGCTTCACTGTATGAATTTTAGACAAAAATTACAATGTTCCTAATAAAAGAGTATATCAACTGCCTCTTAGGCAAAAGATCTGATTAAGATCTTGAATTCAGTAAGCCTGTTAGGATAAAGTCAGTTGACTCAAGGGAAATTCTTGCACCTCTGTAGAAAAGTGAAGGAAAGTACTCTGTACAATTTTTCCATCAGAAAATTTATAAGCATATACAAAAACAAGAATTGTATACCTGAAACCTATATAATTTTATTAACCAAAGTCACCCCACTAAATTCAAATTAAAAAAGTAATCAAATAAATAACTACAATAATAATAATATTCATCAACTCCAATGGATGCAAAATAATCGAAGGGATAGTATCAGGGTGATTTACAGGAATTTCTGAATAGAAAAATAAAAAGAAGATGTCCACATTTTAAAGCCTGGAACATGGATATGCAGTAGTTTATTATGGCAAAGGAGAATTAGGTTTAAAAATCAACTGACCTTAAAATAAGGAGATTATTCTGTGCTAACAATCACAAAATTATTAGCCTGGTAGGTCCAGTGTAATTACAAAAAAGGCCCTAAAATGTGGAAATGGAAGGTGAAAAGCAGTCACTGTCAGAGTAATAAAATGTGAGAAAGAATTTACTGGCTTTAAAGATGGCAGATGGCCATGAGTGAAGGAATAGGAGCAGCCTCTAGAAACTGGACAAAGCAAGAAAATGAGTTACCCCACAAAGCCTCCAGAAGGAATGTACCTCTGCCAACACATTGATTTTAGCCTAGTGAAAACTATTTCAGATTGTTGACCTCCAAAATGTAAGATACTATATTTGTTATTTTGAGCTATGAGGTTTATGGCAATTCCTTACAGTAGCCATAGGAAGCTAATATGTGTTTGAAGAAAATAAGGAAATTTTAAGGTTTTTCTTTATATATGCACCAAGTAAATTGAAGAAGGATTAGCTTTTTAAATTTTATAGGAATTGTAGGAAATACATTGTAATAGTAAATGTTAAAATAGATAAAATATAAAAGGTGAATGAATATTTAACTGATCTTGCAATGGGTAAGAATTTTTTAAGCATGAAATCATTTTTAGCTATATTTGAGTGAACGCTTTTGTAATAAAAATACTTTAAGCTACATAAAAACACACACACACACACACATACACACACACACACACAAAACCAAACAGGTGCCCTGGCCGGTTTTGCTCAGTGGTTAGAGCATCGGCCCATGGACCAGAGAGTCGCGGGTTCGGTTCCTACTAAGGGCACGTACCTCGGTTGCAGTTTATCCCTGGCCCAGGTTGGGGTTATGCAGGTGGCAACCAGTCGATGTGTCTCTCTCACATTGATGTTTCTCTATCTCTCTTACCCCCTCCCTCCCTCCCGCTCTATCTGAAGATAAATGCAAAAATGTCCTCTGGTGAGGATTAAAAAAAAAAAAAAAAACAGGTAGCAAGCTAGAAAAATTACAACAAATGAGAGAAAAGGGGCCAATACATTTGATATACAAAGATTTATATTAAAGCAGGAGAGGGTGGGAGCAGGGAGGAGGGGGTCAATGAGGGAAAAGAGGGGGGCATCTGTAATACTTTCAACAATAAAGATAAAAATGTTAGAGATTATTAAAAATAATAAAATAAAATGAAAAGGTTAGGTTATAAAAATTTAGAAAACAATTTCTATTAAATCAAAAGTAAAATATATGAAAAACATGAATTGATAATTAAAAGAAGAGAATAAAATAGTAATCATTTAAAAGTTTCATTCAATAATAGTACTGATAGAACGCCATATAATATAGTGATTAAGAGCCTAGACTCTGGAATCCAACTTTGCATGCTAAAACCCAGGCTCTATCATTTAGATTATGTATATCATAAAAATGAACAACAGTGTTTTCATAGTATTGATGTGAGGACAAATAAGTAAATCTATGCAATGGGTTTATTAAAGTGCCTGGTTCACATAAACAATAAAAACTAGCTATTAGATGTTATTAGTCAAATGAATTAAATTATAGTGATAAAATAGATAAGGTACACAGTGTTAGAAAAGGAATGAGAAATGCATTATTGTCTACTAGCTGTGAGAACTTAGTGGTTCCATCTTTGTGCAAACAAACTGGCAATTTGCACCAAATGTTTCACAAGGTGAAAAATATTTAAAATTTTTTTTTCTTTATTGATTTTTAGAGAGAGAGGAAGGGAGAGGGAGAGAGAGATAGAAACATCAATGAGAGAGATCATCGATTGGCTGCCTCCTGCATGCCACCCACTGGGGATCGAGCCCACAACCTGGGCATGTGCCCTGACCGGGAATCAAACCAGCGACCTCTTGGTGCATGGGTCAACGCTCAGCCATTGAGCCACACCCGCCGGGCAAGGGGAAAAGTATTTTAAACTATATCATGTTTTCTTTAATGAGTAAACAGATGAACAAACAGTGTTACATCCATATAACAGCAATAATACAGAATCAAATATTGATTCATGTAACAATGTAGGTGGATCTCAAAATAATTGTGATGAGTGAAAAAAGCCAGTCACAAATGTTATATGCCATTTAATTCTATTTATATACCATTCTGTTTATTTATGGAAAAAAAAAAAACTGTAAAGTTGGATAATAGATCAGTGGTTTCCAGAGCGTAAGGGTGGATAATGGTCTGCTACAGTGGGGCTACACAAGGTAATTTTGTGGAGTATTAAAATTGTCTGTATTCTGTTTGGGGTGGTGGTTGCAATGATATATGCATGTATTAAACCTAAAAAACTTGCACACCAAAATAAGCAAATTTAACTGTATGTAAATTTTAAGAATAATTAAATTAAACTTTGTTTTCTGAAGATTAATAGTCTGAGAAATACTCATGGTGTAACATTTGTAGATAAATCATTCTATAGACTTTTACTTATAGTTTGATTCCATATTGTATTAATAGAATAAGTATTTATTGACAACTATATATTGTCAGGTATTGCTCTATTTTTTTTCTTTATTGATTTTAGAGAGAGAGGAAGGGAGAGGGAGAGAGAGATAGAAACATCGATGAGAGAGAACATCGATTGGCCACCTCCTGCATGCCCCTACTGGGGATTGGGCCCATAACCTGGGCATGTGCTCAAACTGGGAATAGAACCAGTGACCTCTTGCTGTATGGGTCGACGCTCAACCACTGAGCCACACTGGCTGGGCAGGTATTGCTCTATTTACTTTACATGTATATCTATCTAATTTAATCCATTTTAATGATTATGTTATACAGCCACTGTCTCAAGATTGTGAGTTGCTAAGGTATAATAAAACTGAAAAGAGCGAGATGGAATAGATAAAGCACCACATTTAAAATCAGAGAGGTTAAGTTCAAATCATGTCTTAACCTCTTACTGACTGCATTATTTTCAAACACATAGTCATTGTTTCCTCATCTGTAAAAGGGAATAATAAAAGTGTCAACCTTATTGTTTTTGTTTTCTCAAATGGATAATGTATTTACATTGTTCAGAACTCTGTCTGGGACTTTTGGTGCATGTAATAAATATTAGGTGTTAGTAGGCCAGGGATTTCAGGAAAACCATTTCATAGAAGGTTCAAAAGTAGGGATAGTAATAATAGTTAAGTGTATCACATTTCATTTTATATATATCGTTTAATTTATCTAATTATCTAATTTATACTTAATTTGAGTTGTTTTTAGCTGTATTTATTACAAATAATGCTGCTATATACATTCTTGTATGTGCATCTTGGTGGAAATGTATGTGTAATTATTGAGTGTAATTCCTGGGGCACTAGTTATTCATATATCCACCATTAATAAACAAGTCAAAGTGTTTTCCAAAATGTTTTAGTAAATTTACATTCCCTCTAGCTGTTTATGAGAGTTCCAGTTGCTCCATATCTTGGACAATTATAGTATTGTTGGTCTTTAATGAGAATCATTATGGTTTCAATTTTTATTTCTCTGCCTGTCAATGTTATTTTGCATCTTCCATATGTATCACTATACATATGGAGCATCCTTCTTTTTAATTTTTTTCCTTTATTGATTTTAGAGAGGGAGGAAGTGAAAGGGTGAGAGAGATAGAAACATTGATGAGAGAGAACATCGACTGGCCTCCTCCTGCATGCCTCCACTGGGGATTGGGCCCACAACCTGGGCATGTGTCCTGACTGAGATTCAAACCAGAGACATCTTGGTGCATGGGTCGACGCTCAACCACTGAGCCACAATGGCCATATGAGCATCTTTCTTTTTAAAATACTATTCTGGAAAAAGATGGCGGCAGGCAGGACCAGAGGGAGAGTGAGTGCGTGAGAGAGTGAGCTGGTATGTGAGAGTGTGAGTGGATGTGAAGGTGGACCACCAAACTCCTGCAGTGCAGAAATATGGAGCAGAAGTTTCCTGTGCTGTGGACCAGGAGCAGCCAGTTACTATGGTAAGTGGCTCTTCAGGGCGCTTCCCCCTGTGCCGCAGGGAGGCCTCACCATTTTTGAAGATCCCAGGTCTTCCCTGGGAGGAAGCAGTGGGAGCAGCTAGGGCCCAGCAACCTGAGCCCACCAGTGCACCTGGCACCATCAGTCCAGTGGACACCCTGTGACAACACAAACCAGTGCACAGTAGCAGAGCTGTGAAGGTGCCTGCTGCAGAAACCACAAACGGCCAGGAGCCCAACACCATCCCCCACAATAGCAGCCCAATCAGAGTCAAGATATATACCCAGTAACAGAGGCTGGGGAGCAGATATCCATCCCCAGGCAACAGAAGCACAGACCAGCAGCTGAGACCCATCCCCAGAAATTACTGCAAAGGCTAAGCAGGAGCTGAGCCTTACTGGGCAGCAGCACTCCACAACCACCAGCTGTGGGAACTGGGGCTCCACAGGGGCTTGTGCAACAGAGCGGCCCACAAGAGTGGTGGGGAGCTGGGGCACCACAGAGGTCTGTGTGATCCAGCTGCCCACAATATAGGCATGGAGCCTGGTTTCCCGAAGAGACTGTGTGATTCAGCACTACATGAGATCAGCAGGAAGCAGGGGCTACAGTAGGGCCTGTACAACCCAGCTGCCCACAAGATCCGCAGGGAGCCAGGGCTCCAGTAAGGCCTGTGCACAGCTGCCACAGTGCTGGCAGGGAGTGCGGCTCCAGCAGGGCCTGATCTATACAGATACAGGTGGCAACAGTGACCACCTGGGAACACAGCCTCAGAGGGGCCCACATGATCCAGCAGCAACACCTACAAGGACAAGCCAATACCAGCTCCCAGTAGTCTATCTACCAGGATCCACAGCAAGCAAGAAGTGAAACAACAGAACAGTCAGGGAGGCACAGTAGCCTTATTTGATATAGAGTGAGCTGCCTACACACCCAAACATTCCTCACCGGGTCTAGAGCTAACAGATGGCTAAAATGGGGAGACAAAGAAACAACACCCAGAGGAAAGAAAAAGACAAATCACCAGAAAAGGAACTACAGGAAATGGAAGACAGCAACTTGTCAGATAAAGAATCCAAAGCAATGGTTTTAAGGGTGCTCAAACAACTTGGTGAGAACAACAAGCAACTTAATAAGAATTATGAAGAGCTTCCTGGGAACTACTTCAGCTTAAAAAAAAAGAGGTAGAAGCTATGCATAAAGAGGTAGAAGCTATGCTTAAGAATCAAGAGGAAATAAAGAATGACATAGCTGTTATGTAAAATACCTTAGAAGGGTTCAATAGTAATTAGAAGAAGCTGAAGACCGAATCAGTGACTTAGAAGACAAGGTAGAGAAAAACACCCAAATAGAGAAGCAAATGGAAAAAAAATTTTTTTTTAAAGCAGGAGGAAATTTTAAGGGAGCTGTGGGATAATACAAAACGTTACAACATTCACATTATAGTGGTACCAGAAGGAGAAGAATCAGAGAAAGGAATAGAGAACCTGTTTGAAGAAATAATGACAGAAAATTTCCCTAAACAAGTGAAGGAAAAAGTCACACAAGTCCAGGAAACACAGAGTTCCAAGCAAGGTGAACCCCAGAAGACCAACAGCGAGACACATCATCATAAAAATGGCAAACATTAAAGACAAAGAAAGAATATTAAAGGAAGCAAGAGAGAGACAGAAAGTTACCTACAAGGGAGCTCCCATTGGACTGTCAGCTGATTTCTCAACAGAAACGCTGCAGGCCAGAAGGGAGTGGCATGAAGTGTACAAAGTACTGCAAGGCACTGGTGTGAATCCAAGACTACTCTATCCAGCAAGGTATCATTCAAAATTGAAGGAGAAATAAAGAGCTTCACAGATAAAAAAAAAAAGTTAAAGGAATTTACCACCACTGAACCAGCACTGCAAGAAATGCTGAAGTGACTGTTGTAGGAAGAAGAATCGAGAGAGAGAGAGAGAGAGAGAGAGAGAGAGGAACACAGGCATAAAATGAAAATGGCAACCAATAACTATCTATCAATAATTACCTTAAATGTAAATGGCTTAAGCGCACCAATCAAAAGACATAAGGTAGCTGATTGGATAAGAAAACACGAAAACATGACCCATATATATGCTGTCTACAAGAGACGCACCTCACAACAAGACCCACACAGGATGAAAATGAAGGGATGGAAAAAAATTTTCCAAGCAAATGGAAATGAAAAAAAAAAGCAGGTGTAGAAATACTCATATCTGACAAGATAGACTTCAAAACGAGGACCATAATCAGAGACAGAGAAAGTCACTACATAATATTAAAAGGATCAATCCAACAAGAGGATATAACCCTGGTAAACATATACGCACCAAATATGGGTGCACTAAAATATATTAAAAAACTTCTGGAAGACTTCAAGGGAGAGATCAATAACAACACGATCATAGTAGGTGACTTTAACATGCCACTGACACCACTGGATAGATCTTCTAGACAAAAAATTAACAAGGACATAGAGTCCTTAGAAGACAAACTAGATCAGTTCGACTTCATTGATATTTACAGAACATTTCACTACAAGGCTGTAGAATATACATTCTTCTCAAGTGCACATGGGCCATTCTCAAAGATAGACCACATGTTAGGACACAAATCAAGACTCTACAAAGTCAAGAAGATTGAAATCATATCAAGCATCTTCTCAGATCACAGTGGCATGAAACTAGAACTCAATTACAATGAAAACACATAAAACATTCAAACACTTGGAGGCTAAATAGCATGTTATTAAACAATGAATGGGTTACAAATGAGATCAAGGAAGAAATTGAAAACTTCCTGGACACACAACAACAAAAAATCTATGGGACACAATGAAAGCAGTCTTGAGAGGGAAGTTCATAGCACTACAGGCCTACCTCAAGAAACAAGAAAAATTCCTGATTGATTTTCTAACCCTACAACTCAAAGAACTAGAAACTAAACAAAAAGAAAAACCCAAGGCTAGTAGGAGGAAGGAAATAGTAAAGGTCAGAGCAGAAATAAACGACATAGAGACTAAAAATACTATTCAAAAGAGTAATGAAACAAAAAGCTGTTTTTTAAAAAGATCAATGGACCTTTAGCCAAACTCACCAAGAAACAAAAAGAGAGAAACCAAATAAACAAAATCAGAAATGAAACAGGAGAAATAACAACTGACACCACAGAAATACAAAGGATCATCAAAACACACTAGGAATAATTATGCGCCAACAAATTGGACAATCTAGGAGAAATGGACAAATTTCTAGAAACTCACAGCCTCCCAAAACTGAACCAGAAGGAGATAGAAAACTTGAACAGGCCAATAACAACAAAGGAAATTGAAGATGTAATTAAGAAACTCCCAGCAAACAAAAGCCCAGGCCCAGATGGTTTCACAAGGGAGTTTTACTGAACATTCAAAGAAGATCTAATACCCATTCTCCTCAAACTATACCAAAAAATCCAAGAAGATGGAACACTTCCAAACACATTTTTTGAGGCCAGCATAATCCTAATTCCAAAACCGGATAAAGACAACAATGAAGGAAAACTACAGGCCAATATCCCTGAGGAACACAGGTGCCAAAATCCTTAACAAAATACTAGCAAATCGGATCCAGCAATACATCAAAAAAATTATTTATCATGACCAAGTGGGATTCATCCCAGGGATGCAAGGATGGTACAATATTCTCAAATCAATAAATGTGATACACCACATAAACAAAATGAAAGATAAAAAACATATGATAATATCAATAGATGCTGAAAAAGCACTTGACAAAATCCAGTACCCATTTCTGATAAAAATGCTAAGCAATGTGGTAATAGAGCGATCATATCTCAACATAATAAAGGCCATATATGAAAAGCGTATAGCCAACATCATACTCAATGGGCAAAAACTAAAAGCATTCCCCTTAAGAATGGGAACAAGACAAGGATGCCCACTTTAGTCACTCTTATTTACCATATTACTGGAAGTCTTAGGCACAGCAATTGGACATGAAGAAAAAATAAAGGGGATTCAAATTGGAAAGGAGGATGTGAAACTGTCATTATTCGCAGATGACATAATATTGTACATAGAAAACCCTAAACACTCCATCAAAAATCTGCTAGACTTAATAAATGAATTTGGCAAAGTAGCAAGATACAAAATTAACGTCAAGATATTGACGGCATTCTTGTACACCAATGATGAACTCTCAGAAAGAGAAACAAAACAAACAATGCCTTTTACCATCACAGCAAAAAAAAATAAGATACCTAGGAGTAAACTTAATCAAAGAATAAAGGACCTCTTCACAGAAGACTACAGGTCATTGAAAAAAGAAATAGTGGAAGATATAAAAAAGTGGAAGCATATATCTTGCTCATGGTTTGGAAGAATTAACATCATTAAAATGTTCATACTACCCAAAGCAATCTATAGAGTCAATGCAATTCCCATCAAAATACCAACGACATATTTCACAGAACTAGAACAAACACTCCAAAAGTTTATATGAAACCAAAAAGACCCTGAATAGCCACAGCAATCTTGAAAAAGAAGTATAAAGTGGGTGGGATCACAATACTGGATATCAGGTTATACTACAAAGCCACTGTAATCAAAAAAGCCTGGTCTTGGCACAAGAACAGGCAGATAGATCAATAGAATAGAATAGAGAACCCAGAAATTGACCTAAGACAATATGCTTAATTAATATTTGACAAAGGTGTCAAGAGCATACACTGGAGTCAAGACAGTCTCTTCAATAAATGGTGTTTGGAAAATTGGACAGCTACTTGCAGTAAAATGAAGCTAGACCACCAACTTACACCATGCACAAGAATAAACTCAAAATGGATAAAAGACTTAAATGTAACTCGTGAATCCATAAAAATTCTAGAAGAAAATGCAGGCAACAAAAATTCAGACATCATACGCAGCAGAATTTTCACTAATACAACACCTAAGGCAAGAGAAACAAAGGAAAAATTGAACACATGAGACTACATCAAACTAAAAAGCTTCTGCACAACAAAGGAAACAACCATCAAAATGGAAAGGGAACCCACTATATGGGAGACCATAATTGCTAATGATGCATCAGATAAGGGGTTAATTTCCAATATGTATAGAGTGCTCATACAACTCAACAAAAGGAAGACAAAGAACCCCATTATAAAATTGGCAGTGGAGCTAAACAGATACCTCTTCAAACAGGACATACAAATGGCCAAGAGACATATAAAAAAATGCTCAACATCACTAATCATCAGAGAGATGCAAATTAAAACAACAATGAGGTATCACCTCACACCTGTCAGAATAGCTGCCATCAACAAAGCATCAAACAACAAGTGTTGGCGAGGGTGTGGAGAAAAGGGGACTCTAGTACACTGCTGGTGGGAATGCAGACTGGTGTAGCCCCTGTGGAAAATACTATGGTGTTACCTCAAAAAGTTAAAAATTAAACTATCATTTGACCCAGTGATCCCACTTCTAGGAATATACCCTAAGAAATCTGAAACACCAATCAGAAAGAAAATATGTACCCCTATGTTCATAGCAGTACCATTTACAATATCTAAGGTCTGGAAACAACCCAAGTGTCCATCAGTAGATAAGTGGATAAAAAAGCTGTGGTACATGTACACAATGGAATACTATGTATGCAGCTGTAAGAAAGAAAAATCTCTTATCCTTTGAGATGACATGGAGGGACCTGTAGTGTATTATGCTAAGCGAAACAAGCCAAGCAGAGAAAGATAAATACCACATGATCTCACTTATTTGTGGAATAGAATGAACTAAACAAACTGATGAACAAAATTGACCCAGAGACATACAGGTGGGGTACAGACTGACAATCAAAGAGGAGGGGGGGTGGGAGGGGGAGAGATAAACCACAGAACTTATATGCATGTATGCATGATCAGTTGACATAGACAACAAAGCTGGGGACTGGATGGGGGAATGGGGAGGAGGGTGTCAATGGGGCAAAAAAAACAAACATATGTAACAAAAACAAATTAATAAAAAATAATTAAAATAAAATGCCTATTCCACTCTTCTTAAACTGATAAAATTTTTCTGATTGATTAGTAAGAGTTTTCATATGTTTCACATGTGCACCTTCATTGTGTATATTTTTCTCCTCTCTGTGGCTTTCTTTTTTTTTTTTTTTTACTCTCCCAATGGTGCCGTTTGATGAAAGGACATTTTTATTTTAATATAGTTCAATTTAGCAGTTTACTGTTTTGTGGTTATTGCTTTTTGTGTCCTGTTTAATGAATTTTACAGAATATTCTGAACATGTACGCCTATATTATCTTCTAGAAATTTAAATTTTTGTCTTCACATTTATATCTATAGTCCATCTGGAATTTGTTTTTGTACACAGTGCGATATTATTTTGTGAAATAATATTTTTCCTTTTTAGATATCATATTATTTTAAAAGTCTTCATTTCACTTTCACTTTCTTCTTAAGAAAGTTAAAAGAAGAAAAAACAGTATGTATTGTATATTTATCTTTTATAATGTTTCCTTAACTACTGTTCTTTATTATATTTTGTATATCCTAATTAGACCTCCAATATATCAATTTCAGCTTAAAAATTTTCCTTTAGGTCATCATACACCCAATTCTCTCAATATTATTTGTTGATAAAATGTCCCTATTTCACCCTAATTATTTTTCATGTATTAAATTTGACATATTTTGTAAATTAAAGGTGTACAGCATGTTACTTTGATACATTTAGATATTGTAATTTGATTGTCATTGAGGCAATATTTATATTATATCATTATGATACAATATTTTTATCTATATTTATCATACTATGCATTAGATCTCTATGGCTTATTTACTACACATATCAGTTATGTACTTTTATTTATTTATTTATTTATTTTTGAAATATGTTTTTATTAATTTTTTAGAGCGAGATAGAAACATCGATGTGAAAGAGAAACAGCGATCTGCTGTCTCCTCATACTCCCTACTGGGGATCGAGCCTGCAACCCAGGCATGTGCCCCAACTGGGAATTGACCCAGGACCTCTCAGTCCATGGGACAATCCACTGAGTTACATCAGCCAGGCACAAATATGTACCATGAAAAACCAGCAATGTGCCCTGGCTGGTTCGCTCAGTGGTTAGAGCGTCAGACCATGGATCAGAGAGACCCATGTTCAGTTCCCACTAAGGGCATATACTTTGGTTGCAGTTTTTCCCCGGCCACGGTTGGGGTCGTGTGCATGGCAACCAGTCGATGTGTCTCTCTCACATCGATGTTTCTCTCTCTCTCTTCCTCCCTCTCTCCCTCCTGCTCTATCTGAAGATACACGCAAAAATGTCCTCGAGTGAGGATTAAATAAATAAATAAATAAATAAATAAATAAATAAATAAATAAAACCCATCAATCTTTCTCCCCCACTTCATTCCCTAGTAACTTCCATTTTATACTATTGTTTACAGGCTTGATTTTTTAGATTCCACACACAAGCAATATCATACATTACATGTCTTTCTATGTCTGACTTATCTCACTTAGTATAATGTGCTCAATGTACATCCATGTTGTCACAAACAGCAAAATATCCTTTCTCATGGCAAAACAATATTCCATTGTGTATATAGACCACATAATTTAATCCATTTATTCACTGATGGCATTTGGATTGTTTTTGTATGTTGGCTATTGTGAATAATGCTGTAGTATACATAGTTATGCATATATCTAATCAAAATCTTGATTTTATTCCCTTTGGGTATTAGAAGTGGAATTGGTAGATCTATTTTTAATTTTTTGAGGAACCATCATATTGTTTTCCATAGTGATTGGACTAATTTACATTTCCACCAACAGTGCATAAAAGTTCCCTTTTTACTACATCCTGACCAACAGGTTGTTGTGTCTAGTTTTCTTGATGATATCCATTTTAACTGGTGTGAGGTGATATCTCATTGCAACTTTTGTTTGCATTTTCTTAATGATTAATGATGTTGAGCATCTTTTCATGTGCCTGTTGGACATTTTGATGTCCTATTTGGAAAAATATCTATGCAGTTCTTCTACCCATTTTTTAATTGTATTATTTGTTTGTGGGTTGGTTATTGTGTTAATTCTTCATATATTTTGTGTGTGTTTTTTTAAAACTATTTAAAATTTTTTTCTTTATTGATTTCAGAAAAAGAGAGGAAGGGAGAGGGAGAGAGAGATAGAAACATCGATGAGAGAGAACATTGATTGGCAGCACCCTACATGTCCTCCACTGGGGACCTGGACCACAACCTGGGCATGTGCCCTGACCCGTATCAAACCGGCGAGCCCTAGGTGCATGGGTCGATGCTCAAACACTGAGCCATGCCGGCTGGGCAATTCATCACATATTTTCTATATGAATCCTTTATCTGATATGTAGTTTGCAAAATTTTTCTTCCAAGTTTTACTGTCTTTTTATTTTGTGGGGTTTTTTTTTTTGCTGTGGAGAATCTTTTTATTTTGATATGGTCCCTCCCATTTGTTGATATTTGCTTTGTTGTTTGTGTTTTAGGTGTCATGTCCAAATATTTATGTATTTCTTCCCCGTGTTTTTTTTCTGGGAGTTTGATGGTACCAGGTCCTATGTTTAAGTCATTCATTTTTATTTAATTTTTGTGAGTGTTGTGAGCTAGGGGTCCAATTCCATTGTTTTGCATGTGTTTCTCCAATTTCCTCAGCATTGTTTGTTGAAGAAACTATCTTTCTCCCATTGGGTGGTCTTTTCTTCCTTGTTGTATATGCTGGGATTTAATTCTGGACTCTTTGTTCTGTTCTATTGGTCAGTGTGTCTATTTTTGTGCCAGTTCCATACTGTTTTATTACAATGGCTTTGCAGTCTAGCTTGAAATCAGAAAGTGTGATATCTGGCTCTCTTCTTCTTCTTCTTCTTCTTCTTCTTCTCCTTCTCCTTCTCCTTCTCCTTCTCCTTCTCCTTCTTCTTTTTCTTGATTACTTTGGCTATTCTGAGTCTTTTCTGATTCCACACAAATCTTAGGATTGTTTATTCAGTTTTTATAAATGATTCATTTAGTATTTTGATGGGGAATGCATTGAATCTGTAGATGCCTTTGGGTAGTATGGCCGTTTTAAAAATATGCACGCTCTCCCAGCCGGTATGGTTCAGTGGTTGAGCATCGACCTATGCACCAAGAGGTTGCTGGTTCGATTCCAGGTCAGGGCACAAGCCCAGGTTGTGGGCCAAGTCCCCAGTGGGAGGCATGCAGGAAGTGGCCAATCAATATTCTCTCTCATCAATGTTTCTCTCTCTTTCCTTTCCTCTCTCTAAAATAAATAAAGAAAAATGTTCAAATAATATTTATGCTCTGATCCATGAACATGGGATATCTTTCCATTTGTGTAATTTTTTTTTTAAAGCAGAGTCTTGCAATTTTCACTGTACATATATAGTGGAACTTAGGTTCTCAAATTTAATTTGTTCCAGAAGGCTGTTCGAGAAGCAATTTGTTTGAGAACCAAATTATTTTCTCACATTAAAAATAATGTAAATTGAATTAATCCATTACAGACTCCCAAATGATTCCTTGTTTTAACCTTTCTTATATACAATAAATGTCTAAGGTACTGTTTAGTCTATAAATAAAATGTATTTTCTTAAATTTATCAAACCACCCCTTACTAGCCTTAAAAGAATCACTTTCAGCATTAGTTTCAGGGATGTCTTTCAGAAGGTCAGATACAGCCTCTGAAATGCTATCACCAGCTAACTTCATTTTGTTTATCCAAATCAACAACAATTTTTCTACCTCTTCAATTCCCTGTGATCATTGCTTTGTGAGCACTTTCATACCCTTAGCAATATCAGCACTCTTGATGGACTCTTTATGTTGTAAAATTGTGTTAATCATCCATTTCACCAGCAACAAAAACAAAAAAGTGAAAGTACCCACAGCACAATTTCCTGAGATGTTAACAATGCCAGGTTTAGCAGTAAACTGACTCATGCTAGTGTATTCTCTCCTTTGTTGCCTGAGAGACATTTTTGTCATGCTGAGGTGTCAGCATGAAAGGGTTGTCAGATCGAGAAGCAATGTTTTGTTCCACAGCAGAGACACCTTTGCATGAAAAACTTGGTTGAGAAAGAATTTTTTTGAGATAGGAGATGTTCAAGAACCAAGGTTTGACTGTATTTCACTTCCTTGGTTAAATTTATTCCTTGGTATTTTGTTGTTTTTGACAGTATTTTAATTGGGATAGTTTTCTTTATTTATATTTCTAATGATCTATCATTAGTGTAAAGATATGCCACTTATTTCTGTAAGTTGATTTTGAAACCTGCCACTTTACTGAAAGCACTGATTAATTTCAACAGTTTTTTGATTGACTCTTTGGGATTTTCTCTATATAAGATTATATTGTCAACAAATAGTGTCAGTTCTACTTTTTTCTTCCCAATTTGGATGTCTTGTATTTCTTTGTCTTGCCCAATTGTTTTAGCTAGGACTTCCAGTACTACGTTAAATAGGACTGGTATAAGTGGGAAAACTTATCTCATTTTTCATCTTAGTGGAAAGCCTTTCAATTCTTCTCCATTGACAATGTTAGCAGTAGGACTTTCATATATGGCCTTTATTATGTTACGGTATGTTCTTTTTATACTCAGTCTCTTAAAGGTTTTTATCACTAAAAGGTGTATTTTATAAAATGCTTTTTCTGCATCTATTGAGATGATCATGTGGTTTTTATCTTTCATTTTACTGATGTGATGAATTACATTTTCATTTGCATGTGGTGAACCATCTTTGCATCCTAGGAATAAATCCCACCTTAAAATGGTGTGTAAATTTTAAAATGTGTTCTTGAATTTGGTTTGCTAATATTTTTATTATTTTTTGTTAATTCTTACCTGAGAATATTTTTCATTGATTTCTAGATACCGTGAAAGGGAGGAAGGGAGGGCAAAAGAGAGAGAAACATCGATGTGAGAGAGACATATCAACTGCTTGCCTCCTGCACAACCCCAATCTTGGCTGGGGATTGAACTTGCAACCCAAGCACGTGCCCTTGACCCGGAACCAAACCCATGAACCTTAGGTCTGTTGGCCAATGCTCTAACCACTGAGAAAACTGGCCAGGGCTGATTTGCTTATATTTTGTTGTGAATTTTTGCTTCTGTATTCATCAGGGATATTGATCTATAGTGTTTTGTTTTGTTTTGTTTTTCTACTTGTGGTATTCTTTCCTGGGTTTGGTATCAAGACATGCTGGCTTTGTAGAAAGAGTTTGGAAGCATTCCTTATTCTTAAGTATTTTGGAAGAGTTAGAGGAGAATTAGTGTTTTTTTTTGTTTTTGTTTTTTTTTTTTTTTTTTTAATATTTGGATGAATTCCTCAGTGAAGCTATCTGGCCCTGGAGTTTTCTGTGTCAGCAGTTTTTGTTTACTGACTCAATCTCTTGATGCATTATTGATATACTCAAATTTTCTATTTATCCCTGAATGTCTTAATAGGCTGTATGTTTCTAGAAATATATATTTTTCGTTGAGGTTTGTCAGCATATAATTGTAATTGTATTCTCCTATAATACTTTATTTCTATAGTTTCAGGTGTAATGTCTCCTCTTTCTTTCTTAACTTTTTTTTCTTTTTTGATTTTCAGAGAGGAAGGGAGATGGAAATATCAATGAGAGAGAACATCGATTGGCCGCCTCCTGCATGCCCCCTACTAGGGACTGGGCCCACAACCTGGGCATGTGTCTTGATAGGGAATAGAAGTGGCAACCTCACAGTGCATGGGTCGATGCTCAACCACTGAGCCAAACTGGCCGGGCTCCTTTTTTATTTTTAATTTTATTTTACTCTTCTCTCTTTTTTTCTTAATCTAGTTAAAGATTTGTCAATTTTGTTTATCTTTTCTAAAAATAGGTTTTTGTTTTATTGATGTTTTCTATTATTTCTCTGGTCTCCATTTCATTTATGTCTGCTCTGATCTATATTATTTCCTTCCTTCTGCTAATTGTGAGCTTTATTTGTTTCTCTTTCATTTCTTGAGGTATAAAGTAAAGTTGTTTATTTGAGATCTTTCTAATTTCTTTATATGTATATGTTCATTGCTATAAACTTTCCTCTAGGATCTTTTTTTGCCGAACCTCACAACATTTGATATGCTGTATTGTTATTTTTATTTGTTTTGAGATGATTTTTATTTCTCTTTTGATTTCTTCATTGATCCATTGGTTGTCTACTAGTGTTTTATTTAGTTTCCACGTATTTGAAGATATACTCACTTTCTTCTCATTGATTTCTAATTTCATGCCATTGTAGTCAGAGAAGATATTTGATATGATTTCAATCTTCCTAAACTTACTAAGATTAGTTTTGTGACTCATCATATGATCTATCCTGGTGAATGTTCTACATGCATTTGAGAAGAATGAATATTCTGTTGGTGTTGGATGGAATGTTCTATATAAGTGTGTTATGTCTATTTGTTCTAAAGCAGTGGTTCTCAACCTTCCTAATGCTGCAACCATTTAATAGAGTTCCTCATGTTGTGGTGACCCCCAACCATAAAATTATTTTTGTTGCTACTTCATAACTGTAATTTTGCTACTGTTATGTCTTAGGCGACCCCTGTGAAAGGGTCGTTCGACCCCCAAAGGGGTCGAGACCCACAGGTTGAGAACTGCTGTAAAGTGTTGTTCAGTTCTGATATTTCGTAGTTGATTTTCTGTCTGGATTATCTATCCATTGTGAAAAGTAAGGCATTGAAATACCCTGCTATTATTATATTGTTGTCAGATTCTCCCTTAAAATGTTAACATTTGTTTAACATATTTCAGTACTCAGATATAAGGATAGTATATATTTATTATTGTTATATTGTTATAACCTGACAGCGAGATAACCAGAGAAGCACAGCCAAATTGTAAAGGAGCACTTTATTTCGCCAGCGGGCTGCGGAGGGCATAGTTTCCCCTCAGATCAAGAGCCCCGATTCTTCTTACTCATCCCATTTTAAAGACAAAAACTCCCTCCTCCTTTTGCCCCCCTCCTCTCAGGAACCAGTACAATAGTGGGAGTGACAGAGATTACAAAAGTCAAAATTAGCATTTTCACAGACAGCACAAGTACTTGCAAATACCTATACTCAGGAAACTGCAAATGCCTCCCAACTCGTGGGGCAACTGTAATCTTAGGCAAAATTCCTTTCCGTCTAGGGGTAATTAACCTATTATTGGAAGAATATCGAGGAATGTCTATTGGTGATAAAATGGAGTCTTTTAGTCTCCTTAACCAAGGGGCCTACATAAAATGGAATCTAGTTGCCTTAGCCTTGGGGCCCAGATCAATATCATCTTGATATATTGACCCCTTTATTATTATGTAATGACCTTCTTTGTCTCGTATTACCATTTTTTGACTTAGACAGTTTTGTCTGATGTAAGTAATGTGAGTATGGCTACACTCACTTTCTTTTGTTGTCATTTGCTTGGAGTATCATCTTTCACCCCCTTCACTTTGAGTCTATGTTTGTCTTTGAAGCTGAGAGGGCTCTTCTGAAGGCGGCATATATAGTTGTATCTTGTTTTTGTAATTCATCCAGATACTGTGCCTTTTGATTGGTAGTTTCAATCCTTTTACATTTAGGGTGATTATTGATATATGTGTACTTACTACTGACATTTTATCTTGTGTTTTCTGGTTGTTTTATATCCACATTGTTTCTTGTGTTTTGTTTCTGTATATCTTTTATGTTGGTAATTTTCTATGATAATTTGGTCAATTTCCTCTTTTTATGATTTTGTGTCTGTGTTCTTAATTTTTGTTTTGTGTTTACCTGAGGTTCGTATAAAACTCTCATACATAAAATAGTCCTTTTACTGATAGCAACTAATTTTCATTTTTTTGTTTTTAATCCTCACCCGAGGACATTCTTGCATCCATCTTCAGATAGAGCAGGAGAGAAGAGGGAGGAAGAGAGAGAGAGAAACATTGACATGAGAGAGACACATCGACTGGTTGCCACTCACATGACCCCAACTGGAGCCGGGGACAAACTGCAACCGAGGTACATGCCCTCAGCAAGAACCGAACCCGGGACTCTCTGGTCCACAGGCCAATGCTCTAACCGCTGAACCAAACTGGCCAGGGTTAATTTTCATTTTTTTTACATAGGTTATGTTATTGTATTCCTTTCCTTATATATTTTTGTTATCACAATTTATCCTTTTTTATGCTGTGAGTTTGTCAACAAATTATAGTGGCTATAGTTATTTTTAATGTTTTTGCCTTGTAACCTTTATACTATAATTATTTAAAAACCTATTCTAAAATAGATTTACAATTTTCTGATTTGCATGTTTATTCATCACCTTACTAGATTGGTGCAGCCACTATGGAAAACAATGTGGTGTTTCCTCAAAAAATTAAAAATTGAACTGCCATTTGACCCAGTGATCCCACTTCTAGGAATGTATCTTAAGAAGCTTGAAACACCAATCAGAAAGAATATATGCACCCCTATGTTCATAGCAGCGCTATTTACAATAGCTAAGGTCTGGAAACAGCCCAAGTGCACATCAGTAGATAAGTGGATAAAAAAGCTGTGGTACATATACACAATGGAACACTATGAAGCTGTGAGAAAGAGAGATCTCTTATCCTTGAGAAGACATGGAGGGACCCGGAGAGTATTATACTAAGGAAAATAAGCCAATCAGAGAAAGACAAATACCACAAGATCTCTCTTATCTGTGGAATATAATGAACAAAATAGACCCAGAGACATAGAAAGGAGTACGGTTCACACTGACAAATCTCAGAGGGAGGGGGCGGGGTGGGGGGAAGGGAGAGATACTCTAAGTAACTTATATGTGTGTATCCTTAACAAATGGACATAGACAACAATGCTTGGGGGGCAGTGGGATCGGAAGAAGGGTGTCTGGGGGGGAGAAAGGAGAAACATCTGTAACAAAAATAAATTAATAAAAATTGTAAAAAAAAAAAAAAGAAAAACCATAAAAAAGGTCAATGAAAATACGAGGGGATTTTTGAAAAGATTTTTTAAAATGACAAACTTTTAACTACACTACTTAAAATAAGAGAGAGAAGACTTAAGATCAGAAATGAAAGTGGAGACATGTAACATATATAAATACCAAGGATCATGAAAGACTACTATGAACACTTTATACATAAATTGGAGAAATAATATATTTCTAGAAATATATAAGCTACTAAGACTGAATTATAAAGAAATAGAATATCTGAATGGATCAAAAACTAGTAAGGAGATTTAATCAGTAATCCAAACCTCTGAACACAGAAAAGCCCAGGACAAAATTGTTCACTAGTGAATTTTAACAAACATTTAAAGAAGAATTAATGGAGAGAACACCCCACACTCATTTTACAAGGCCAACATTCCCCTGATACCAAAGTCAAATGAGGACACTATAAGAAAATAAAATTAGAGACCAATAATTTTATTTTAGGGGTTTTAAATGAAGAAGAGCTAACTGTAGTCCCTAGTAAAGATTAGACCTTCATCTTTCTGTGAGAATTGCCCAAATATTAACATTCCTAGAAACTGTCACAGCATAAGCTTGTATTAAATGGAACCCTCAGTAACTAATCCTTAATAGGTCTCACCCATCTTTTGAGCCCTGCAGGCTAGATCCAACTCTGTTGATGGTTACATTTTTCTGTGACTCACTGGTACTTAACTTAGGGTCATATCACATCTTTCAATATGGATCAGCTCAGGCCTTACAACCAAAATTCAGATAACTCTCTGGGAATTATAATTCGATTACTATTCACTTCAGGCTTTGCTGCATGAGGTTTAGAAGAAAATAGTGTGGTACCTAATAACAACTGGATTCCCCTTCCTAGGTGTCTTCATATTGTGATGTATTGTAACAAAGGGAATAGCATTCGGTAAATGTTTATGTCTTGGAGGAGGTTGAATCTTGACCAGAACACTATAACACAGTTCTAAATCCTATAGTAAACCATTTGTCAATATTGCTTGACCATTGTGCTTCTACTTCATCATTCCCTATGTTTAGGAACAGTAAAATATCAGAGAATTCCTTGAGATCAGAAACTTTATCTTGTTTTGTTGTCTTTGGCAAGTAAAACAATGTCAGGTACATAGATAGCACTTAATGCATGTTTATTTAAGGTGAATTGTTCACAGTTACAATCATTAGCATTATTGTGACGGAGGACTGCAGATCTCGTGGTTTTGCTGTTCAGACTGAGTATACCAATTAATAGCAATGTCTAGAAAATATGGGGGAAGATATAGGGTCACAATGCCTTCATGATACCTTTGTTGGATTTATTATAGCTGTCACCATATGAATACTGAAGCTGCCATAAGGACAGGAACAAAGCATTTCAAGTAAATGCCATCTACATGAAAAAAAAAAAAAAAGGGGTTAAACTTACAATTGGATTCCTTTTGTCTTTTTTGCTGTTGTTGCAGCAGCCTGACATTATTGCTTCTCTGTTCATATTGTACAAGATGCTTCAGTGGCACATGAATTTTGGAAACATTGGTGGCATTTTCAGAGAATCCTTTGTCTTATAAAAGGAGGTACTTCACACTATATATTGATATATATTTTTTTAAAGTCCAACATTCTGGGTGGAAGCAAGAAGAAAGTTTATTTTCTAAAGATAAACAACATGACATATTTAAATCATGTGCACATTGTCGTTTTCTTGGCGGGTAATTTTCGGTTTCAGCTCATATGCATAACATACTTTCACTCTCATTGAAATTGTAAGCCAAACAATAGAAAATGAAGACAAAAAGGAAAACTCCCTCCTTTGCAGTGTCACATGATTCATTATGTTAGTTCTTTTATAGCAGAATACACATTACAGAGGTGCAACTTAAAGTTTTTTTTATTACTTTAAACAGATGGCCAAGAACAGTGTTGTATGCCTCATTCTCTTGCTATAGCATAATTTAGTTTTCTAAATACTAAGATGTCTTTGAACTGGAGGGAGCACTCTTTTAAAATCCAGCAAATGTGATACCTATTAGCAACGATAAACATGGTATTAATGAAAGTATATGTTAATGCATTAAACTGGTAGGGTATTAAGACGATATCATTTTTATTGCTAACTGAATTTTAGAGATAATCCACCATTTGAATTATTATTAGTGATAAATTATTTTCAAGTAGCATTAATCATACTCACAGGAAAATTAAAATGTCATAAAATGATAAAGTGTTAAAGAAACAGTATCTTACATCTACACCTGCATATGCATCACCAGTGTGTGCTCAAAAATGTTTACAAAAGACTGTTTTTAAAATAGTATTAAGTGGTGTGATTTAACATTCTATTCATTCTTTTAGCAATGCTTAATAAAATTAATTATTTTCTATAAGTGAAAAATTGTATATACCATATTGTGATCATTATTTTTTTTTAAGAAATAAGTGAAATAGGAGAAGGCCCTTTAAGTTTTTTCTTTTGAATTAGTCTTCTAGGTGTTCCTTTTATAAATATAAGAGTTCTTTTGTAATGTTATTATTACAAAGATTCTTATTGAATAGAGTCTAGAGTTCAATCCACAAATGAATTCATCTTTTCATTGTTTGATTTCAAGAGAATTGTGGATATTGTAAAGTTATCAAATAAGGTATAAGTATGCTCTTCCACAACAAGAATGTGTACTCTTTGGAATTTAATAAGAAAATCAGTAAAATAGAGTCCTTTAATTTCAAAAGTATTTATCATTTCTTATTCTATATTATCGTATTTTGGAATATTAGAACCTTATAAATTCAATGTTGTGCACATCTACAGTATATTAAGACTCCAATTTTAAATGTGCAGACATCTGACTCAAAATTTTAAGTGAACTCAAAATTAAAAGAAATAAAATATTTAAAATACTATATAAGTCCCCTTCTAATTCAGTATCTTCATAGAAGGATAAACATTTTAAAATATTTTAAATGTTTTATACTTAATAAATGGAAAATATTCCAATAGACCAAAATTCCTATGATAAACTGTGGAAAAAGTAGGTGAATTATGCGGATTATAAATTATGTCAGGAAAGTAGGAAACCTATGAATATTAAGCAAAATGTCTAAAAAAATAGAAAACAAGTGATGGCTTTCATTGCTAGTCTTCTTTTTCCAAAATAACCTGATTCACGAGAAATGGTAAATTAGAAACAAATGAATCCTAGCAAATAGCTCAAAAGTCATGATTGTATTCAAATTGTACTTGCTGCAGTTTTTCCAGACTATCCTATTCAGTTAATAAATTCAGCCTTAATTTAGTATTCTTAAACAGTCTCCTTTCTAGAACTAAGCAGATTTGACTTCATTTACACATGGCTAAATATATTTTACCATGATATATCATTTTGATCAGAGAAAGGATGACCATTGAGAAAAGCTTTCCCTGAAGAATATGAAGTTTAATATTTATAGTCATGAGGTTGTTTTTTTCTATAATATAGTCTTTTATTAAACTTTGCAATGTGCTAAACACAGATTTTTTCAACAAAAATTTCATTCATCCTATTTAAAAGCAGATCATTACTTTGAAGCTATCTAGATTTGTTCTACCTAGGAAACCAAGAACAACAAATAAACAAAAACTATCATTACTTAGCCTGATCACCTATTCTAGAAATATCTCTTCCTTCCTCTGCCAAATTTCTCTAATGTTTAGTCACTGTCCCCTGTTTTCCTTTTTTTTTTTCACTACTCACACTCTTCTTTATTCCCTGAATTGGTTTAGGTATATATAACTGTTCTGAAAGTCATTGTCTACGAGGTCACCAAATCCAACAGATGTTTCTCTGTTCTCAATATCTGATCACCATTTGATAATTTAAAGTGTTATTCTGGCTCTCCTCAGCTTTAATGGCACGGCTTTATCGTTATGAGTAGATTTGAGCACTTTATATTTTGGTATAAAATTTGTTTCCTATTTAAAATGTGTTAGAATACAACTATTTAATGGAGCTATCAGGCCTTTCAGAAAAGGGTTTGCAATAAAATTAGTCTTTAGTAACAATATATTTTAGCCACCTATGCTCTGAATGCTCGTTCATCTTTTATTCTTTCTCATGGCAGCTGTACTCAAATTTTTTGTACTTTTAAAAATATATATATGTTTTCATTGATGTTTTAGAGAGAGAGGAAGAGAGAGAAACATTGATGTGAGAGAGAAACATCACGCCCTCTACTGGGGATCAAGCCTGCAACCTGGGCATGTGCCCTGACTGGAATCAACCCAGACCTGTCAATCCATGGGACAACACTCAGTCCATGGAGCCACACCAGCCGGGGTGTACTTCTTTATATATATATATATATATATATATATATATATATATATATATATATATATATATATCAAGGAGTATCTGCCATCCATCAAGCTGCATGCTTCTTTAAGGCATCTGCCTAGCCAACTTTGTCTACAATAGTCTCTTCAGAGACTACCATAGCACCTAGGAAATAGTATGTACTTTATAAATATTTACTGAATAAATGAATCAGTTGTATAAAAAGCATATTACATTGAGTACAAAATTAACTGTCTCATCAAATCCGAGGACCATATTTGCGGATAGTTTTGTAATAATTTGAAAGTTTTATGATATAGAAAAGTTAAAAAATATCAAAGCTAAGCTGTTCTAAAAGAGGTTGCTTAGAAACAGTTATATTTTATTTAAAATAATACCTGCTTTAGCTAGTAGTAAAAATGTACTTTAGAAGGAAATTTTTTTCATTGTTGAGAATGTAGTCAGTTTTCTAACCTCAAAATCAAGATATTTGGGCCCTGGCCGGTTTGGCTCAGCGGTTAGAGCGTCGGCCTGCGGTCCAGAGAGACCCGGGTTCGGTTCCCGCTAAGGGCATGTACCTTGGTTGCAGTTTGTCTCCGGCCCCTGGTTGGGTCGTGAGGGAGGCAGCCACTCGATGTGTCCCTTTCACATTGATGTTTCTCTCTCTCTCTCTTCCTCTCTCTCCCTCCCACTCTATCTGAACAAAAAATGGAAACATGTCCTCCGGTGAGGATAAAAAAAAAAAAATCAAGATATTTGGGGATCATACTGAAATAAAGACATAGCCAGTTACTTTAATTACCTTCTCCTCTAACCAAGATGAAAATGTTATCTGGGATACATTTGAATAAAAAATCAAAACAATTGACACTCCTAGATTATTGGAGGCCAGAATGAAAACTAAAGTCATCCGTTTAGTTTTCTGAATGAGGGAGATAAACAGCCTTTGGCTAAGGCACAATTAAGCCAGTGACAGCTGCACAAAACTGGAAAGGTCTTTGATACAAAGATTGTTTAATGTTGTATGGTTGTTATAACAGAGGCACACTCTAAGGTAATGGTTTACAGTAAATTTGAATGAAGGATTATAAATCAAAATGGGAAATAGAAAATAACAGAGGCTAGATCAAGATAAATTTATAAAAAAGTATCAAGAAATACATCTAATAGTAAGCATTTACATATTGCTTTATAAAAATGTATCCAATAATTAATGCTCAATTTTGGTTGTCTTAACAGCACACTTTATTGTTTCACAAATACAGAAAAACTTGCTTGTATCTATCGTATGTAAAGCAGCATTATCATTAATTCACTTGTCAGCCTGCATTACTGTGATGGAGGCACCTCTACAATCTGTTGGTAGTATACTCAAATTTAAGGTTCAAATATTTTAAGGAGCAAATAGACATCTTGGAATTTTATTAGGCAAACTGAAATATGTAAAATATCACCAGGAAACTTCTTAGCTTTGTATTTAATTACTAAATTGTCTCAATTCTTCAAATAATGATTGCATGCTTACAACAGGCTACTTGTTAGTATCTCTGCATCTACTCTACCATACACGACATCCAGGAAATCTCTAGCACCTGACAGAATCCTATATTGTTTCAATGACATCAAGAAAAAAGCTCTGCCAGGGTTTCATAGTTTAAGCCTGTCCTAATCTAATTCTATAGCCTTCATACACAAAAAATTATGTCCTATATTTTCTTTCCCACCACGCTCATTCACAAGTCAGTCTTTGCTTATGTAATGACTGTGGTTTGGTATATAAATACAATCCCTTCCTGCCTATCCAAATTCCACATTTTCATTGCAACCCAGGTCAAATTGTACCCCCTGCTTGAAGGCATCTTCAGTTAATCTGGAGACAAATTACCTCCTTCTTCTCAGAACTTTTGTAATACTTAATAGTTGATACTACATAGATTAGCTTTGAATTACACCCTATCTAGTTTTATAAACTAGTTTCATGCAAGTTAGCCCTTTCTTTCTAATTGGATTTCAGATTTCATAATGGTGGGGAAAATGTTTGGTATCTCCTATGAATCCCCCTGCTCCCATACCTGTAGGATTACATAGTAGGTAAGTTGTTGATGTATTATATTGAATGCTTCCTTGCATAAGAAAATGGTTTCAGATATCATTCTTTTAAACACAATTTTACAATGTTTAGCATTTTTTTAAATAAAATAATTGTTGTATACTCTAACAAGTGTGTTTTCTATGACTACAATAATGTTTTCCTTCCCTCAACTGACAGATTTCTGGTAATACAAACCCTTCGGTTGTGAGAAATTCATTATAAATTTATCTTGAAAAATTCCTAGAATTTAATTTATTTTAGAAAAGCCTTACATATTACTGAATACTTTAAAAATTGATAACAATACTAATACTTTAGGAAGTTTTTTATTAAACTATATACTGATGTTATGTTTCTACTGAGCAGGGATTATTACTGTCTCTAAAGTTGGAAAAACCAAGGTATCTAAAGCTTAATGCCTTTCCCTAGCTTTTATGTGGCATGCATCTACAGAACCCCTAGTAAGAATTTCAGTCAGATTTTTAATTGTTACTCTCTAAACCATATTATCAATATCATCTTAGCTTTAATATTTGATGACTATCTTAGCATTTTACCATCAATAAGAAATATGTTTATATTCATGACTCTAGTAGCAGCATAATTTTGCACTGAAGCATTCATATTATTTGTACAGTGTTCCTTAAACAAAAGGTATATATTTTCAAGATGACCCCCTAAAGTTAAGGAACAGTGTGATACCATGAACTTAATAAAAGAAGAACCTACTTATACAGCAGGTTGTGTACATATCAGAGGGAAAATAATGGAAACTGTCATTTTTTGAATACCTAATATATACCAGGAACTGTACTTGATGTTTTAATAATAAAAAATTAAAAATAATATTGATAAATAGAAATTATTTTCTCCTTATAGACACAAAATTGAGACTTAAGATAAATGACTCATCCAAGGACACATAACTAGCAAGTGGCAGAGGTTAGATTTCAATGGGATCTATTTGATTTTAATGTATTCATAACAATGTTATTAAAGACACATGATCTATCAAAGAGAAAGTTTATCACCTGCCACCATCTGGAATCCATGATAAAAAGTGAATATTGGTCTGGGCCAATTATTTAGACTCTCTGCTTGACAACCAGCTTGATAATTGTCTTATCTGATTGTAGGATGCTCAGCCTGAAATATGGAGCAGTAATTGTGAAAAGAAAATGGAGAAACAACTTGATCTACAGCTTATTTACTAGATTTTTAGCAACCAAAAACAGCCTGCTCAGTTATTGAAAGAAAAAATTTGATATTGAGTTCTATTCATAGGCAAGGTAAGTTAGAAAATTAGACTCTACCAAAAATTAATAAAGAAGCTTTGTCCAAAATTAGCTATAATATTTATAATGTATTAGCTCTTTGCTATTCTATTTTATGCAACTAAAAAATTATGATGGAAGAATTCCATATTTTTGTTTTTGAGGAGTTTGCTTACCTGGTTAATGCCTGAGGTGAAGAGAGGGAATGAGAGAGAGAATCAGAGAGAATCCTTTGTAAAACTGAGGGATCATGTTTTCTTCATTCCTCTATCTCCTGAATACAAATCCAAGAGCTTCGTTACTTTCCCATCATAAGTATGCAAACTTTTTGTTGTACTTAAACATTAATAATAAAATGTGAATCTTTACAAGAGATCAATTGCTGCTTCAATCACATTCTGTGGTCTTTTGGTTTCTTTCTCAAGTGAATATAAGTTCCACCTATACCTACTCTAATGAAAATTATAATCTTCAGGAAAGCAAAATCTTCATGAACTTCACACATTTCTATTTTCATTTGAAATACAAATGTAAAAATAATTACAGTATATAGAATTAATTAAAATTGTACACTTCTTCAAGAAAAATAAGTCAAAGAGGAGTAAATGGGGGGATTGGGGAACATCTATAATACTGTCAACAATAAAAATACATAAAAAGAAAAGTAAACTATATTTAAAAATGGAAAACTTCATGTATGAAATAATATGTCAGGTATATCCTTTATCTCCAGTAATTGAAAATTATGAAGAAAAAATTCTGCTTTTATAATAACAAGAATTGTTATTCCATGCTTCTAACAATGCTTTGGTCTCTATAGAGCAGAGGCAGCATATTGTTTAAATCACATATTTTTACTGATTAAAAATACATTATTTTGCAAATCTTTCTATGTTTGTTTTTGCCAAAGTAGTAATGCTTTTATCTTGGGCATATTCTTCAACTTGATTGACAGGCCCTGTCTAGAGGGACAGATATAAATTATGTTATCTTAGAGTTGAGTAAAAATCAGCTCTGAAAGTATTGTGTTTTTACAGTTTTAATCTCTGGAACATGGGTGTTTCTACTATACTTTTGCCTAGTCAATACTAGTGAAGGAAAGAAAAATTATGACTATGATATAGGCAAACAGAATTATGATTTCAATTTCACTTCTAATTCTTAAAGAACTCCCTAATTTAGAATTCTAGATACACGGAGGTGAACTGTGTTAATTTCCCAACAAGGTGTAGAATAGTATTAACATTTCCTTATGGATGGATAAATTCCAAAGCCCTTCAGTTTGGAGCTTCTCAAAACAACAACAACAACAAAAAAAAACTATTCCTCAGAATCTTGGCATGCTCAAGCATATTTTCTGTGGCATTCCTATCATAAACCCTTCATTTTAGTGTTCCTCCGTCCCTTTTCAAGCTTTCTTTTGCTCCCTATTTTCCACTTTCTTCTATTCTCAGTTATTTGCCCAGTATAATCACTCTATCTTTTGGACCCATCCAGAATTTTAGTGGGATACAATGAACAGGATATGTCCCTCCATCTCCCCGCAGAAAGATGAACATGTTCTAGTTAATCAACCAACTTATTAATTAGAATATTTCTACCACACTGCATTCAACAAAATTCACTGTGTGCCAACACTCTGTGAGGCTATGTACTAAACACGCCAAAATATTGTTCATTGACCCTAATGAGCTAAGTATAATGGAGAGATTAAAAAACAGCCAGATATTATCTAATAGAATAAGTGTTATAGTTGAGATTTTTAAAAATGCCATGGGAGAATGGAAGAAGGAGTAACAAAACACATCGGGAAAGGCCTAACGCAATCTTTTGTATTTGAGGGGAGAAAGGGATGATCTGGTATTTACTTCGCAAAGAAAAAGGTAAATTAGCATTCCAGACATGAGGGTAGTGTGCATGTAGCCACAGAAATATAGAAGAACAAAGAATTTGAAAGGAGTAACAAGTAGCTTGATCTAGAGCATATGGATTGTGCTACTGAAGTTCAGGCTTGACAAGTAAATTAAAATCACATTGTAAAAGTCTGTGGAATCTCATCAAAGAAGTTAATACTCATTTGGGGACAATGATGGATTATTTATGGCACTATATAAGGTATAATGCTCAACTTTTTTTAAATCTTTATTGTTGTATTACAGATGTTCTCCTTTTTTCCTCATTGATCCCCTCTTTTTTTGCTGAGGGTGAATAAGTAGGGTTACCCTAAACTAAACTAACACCTTCAGAATGGTTCCATAACTCATATATGAAGTCTCCCATCTATATCCAGGTCAAATGTGCATGCATCCAGAAAGTTTTAAGGAGGTATACAGTATAAATAAAACCCCTTGCATTGAAGCAGGTCTGATAAGAAGGTATTTTTGACCTCCTAATATCAGTATGAAAAGGACACCCCGTTAGCTATTGCATAGGGCCAACTCTGAAGGCCTCTGCTTTTGTTTGTTTTTCGTGGTTAGGGGTATATTAGAGAACATCTGACCTGATCTTCTCCCAGTACCTGAATGCCCTGTATATCTGCCCACCATGAGGAGATTAAGTCTCTGATTTAAAAGATTCAGCAATGCACAGTGAAATATTTCTGTGGAAAGTCAATTTATTGTTTGGCAGTTCATGGCACTGAAAAGATTGCTCTTATAAAATCAATATACTTTTGTCTTATTTTTGACCTACTGCTTCTCATACTACCATTGAGGAAATGAAAAAATAGTCTATCCTTTCCTACAGAACAATCTTTAAATACTTGAGGGCAGCTACCATAACTCTCTTTTATTAATGCCCTACTGTATTTAATCGCATATACCCTTTTGCAATGTTAAAATTAATACATCAGAGTTGGATTATTTGCTGGATTTTTCTAGTCCCAGGAGAAAAAGAGTGTTTCCTTGATAAAGCATATTTATCTAGACAATGTAGCAAGAAATATGTGTGAGAATTTTTATTCCGACTTTTAAATGAAAATCTAATGCCCTGTTTTTCCAGAAAAAAAAAATCCAAGAAGCGTGATATTTGATATTCTTGAGTTTCTTTACTATCACACAAGAGTAGATAATTAGGAAACAATTATGTAAAATGAGCTATCTAATGTACAAATCTGAAACCTGATATTAGCAGGGTGAAAGGAAAACATATTTTTCAGTTGTTCATGTTTGATGTCCCATGCAGAGCAGTAAATCTGAATGGTGCATATATCTGCATGGGTTTGATTATTCTTTTGTATAAATTAACATCTATTTTCATTTTATAAAAGAAGGCATGAGACATGTTTTGTTCATGCTTTGAAAACAATTAGACTAAACCACTTAAGCAATATGGCATCATGTGATGTTTCTAAATATTTAAACTGGAAATCTACAGATGAAAAAACTAGTAAATAGAATTAAACTCTTGTAGAGAAAATGATCCAGATGGACCATTAATCCATTAGGAAGCTATATAAGGATGAAAGTGAAGGGAAAATGCAGTAAAACAACTCTTCTCCATAATGCAACAAATTAAAATGCTAATAACTGCTCAAGCAACATTTAACTGGTCAAACTCTCTTAAATCTATTTAAATTTCATACGTGTGCTCTAGGATAAGGAGCTATACTCATGTCAATATGAGTAATAGAAATGGCAAGAGAAGATCTAGTTGAAGTAAACTGAACAACATTAATTATAACTGCAAAATGGAATGATGAGCTCATTGTATTATAACTGTGGATATTGGTCTAATCACTGTTTTTCACTTTTTCATCAACTCATCTTCTATTAACATGAATACGGCCTATATCCATCTATGAAGAATATGAAGAATCTTGACAGAACATAAATATAAATCAAATAAATTCCATCTCTATTAATAACTGGATTATTTATCTTTTCACACACTAAAAATGTTGGTCAAATATTTCTCTCAGACCTTTGAATTGGTCCCTTTGCATTATAGCAACAATCAAACCACTATCAATGAGACACTAACAAATTTTAAAGAATCTGCATAGCAAAGGAAACCATTAACAAAAATGTAAAGGCACTTACTAAATGGGAGAAGATATTTGCAAATCATGTATTTGATAAAGGGTTAATATTCAAAATACATAAAGAACTCATACAACTCAATAACAAAGACAAACAATCCAATTTAAAAAAGGGCAAAGGATCTGAATAAGCAATTCCGAAGAAGACATACAGATGGCCAACAGACACATGAAAAGATACACATTACCACTAATCACCAGGGAATCCAGGTGTACAACATAGTAGTTAAACAATCATATACTTTACAAAGTGATCCTCCTGATATTTCAAGTACCTACCTTGTTATTATACATAGTCATTAAAATATTATTTATTATATTTCCTGTGCTGTACTTTACATTCTTGTGACTATTTTGTAACTATTAATTTGTACTTCTTAATCCCTTCACCTTTTTAACCCAGCCCCCAGGATCCCCTTCTTTTCTTGGAACCATCAATCTGTTCTCTGTTGGTTTCTATTTTGTTTATTTGTTTATTTTATCTTGTTTCATACATAAGTGATATTACATGGTACTTACCTTTCTCTTTCTGACTTATTGCACTTAGCATAATACCCTCTAGGTCGATCCTTGCTGTCACTGATGGTAAGATTTCATTCTTTTATATGGTTGAGTAGTATTCCATTGTATATATGTGCCACTACTATTTTTTCCACTCATATATTGATGGGCACTTGGATTACTTTAATATCTTCACTATTGTAAATAATGCTGCAATGAAGATAGGGGTACATATATCCTTTAAAATTAGCGTTTTGGGTCTCTTCAGGTATATACCCAGATGTGGAATATCTGGGTTATAAAGAGTTTTATTTTTAATTTTTTGAGGAACATACATACTGTTTTCCATAGTGGCTGCACCAATCTACATCCCTACCAAGGGTGCACAAGGGTTCCCTTTTCTGCACATTTTAACCAAAATTTGTTTGTTCATTTATTAATGATAGTCATTCTGACAGGTATGCATCTAATTGTTATTTTATTTTATTTTTTAATTAAAGTTTACATTCCATATTATTTTCTATTAGTTTCAAGTGTACAGCATAGTACTTAGACAATTATATACTTTACAAAGTTTTCCCTCCAATATTTTCATCACCCACCTGGCACTATGCATAGTTATTACAATATTATTGACTATAGTCCCTATACTCTACATCCCTATGGCTATTTTGTAACTACAAATTTGTATTTCTCATTGTGGTTTTAATTTGCATTTCTCTGATGATTCGTGATATTGAGCATCTTTTTGGCCATAAATATGTCGTCTTTGGAGAAGTGTCTATTCAGAGCCTCTGTCCATTTTTTAATTGCATTGTGAGGTTTTTGTTTGTTTTGTTTTGCTTTGTTTTTTGGTGTTGAATTACATGAGTTCTTTCTAAATTTTGGATACTAAGCCCTCATCAGATGTATAATTGGCAAATGTTTTCTCCATTCAGTGGTTATCTTTTTATTTTGTTCTTGCATAATTTTTACTTTAATGTAGTCCTATTTCTTTATTCTTTTTCATTTGTTTCTCTTGCCTGAAGAGATATGTCAGAAAATATTGCTAAAAGAAATATCAGAGAGTTTACTGCCCATGTTTTCTTCCAGGTCAGAGTTTTATGGTTTTGAGTCTTACATTTTAAGTCTTCAATCTATTTTGAGTTTATTATTATATATGCTGTAAGAAGGTGATCTAGTTTCATTTCTTTTGCATTTTTTCTGTCTAATTTTCCCACCACCATTTATTGAAGAGACTGTCTTTACTCCATTGTATGCTCTTACCTCCTTTCTCAAATATTAATTGAACAAAAGGTGTGGGTTTATTTCTGAGCTCTCTTTCCTCTCTTATTCATCTATATATCTGTTTTTATACCTGTGCCATGCTGTTTTTGTTACTATAGCCTTGTAGCATAATTTGATAGCAAGTTGTGTGATACCTCTAACTTTGTTCTTTTTCAAGATTGCTATGGTTCTTTGGGGTCTTTTGTTGTTCTATATTAACTATTGGATTATTTTTTCTAGTTCTGTGAAATATTTAATTGGTATTTTGATAGGGAGTGCTTTGAATTTATAAATTGCTTTGTGTAGCATGGACATTTTAACAATGTTAACTCTTCCTGTCTATGGTTTTATTACAGATTCAATGTTTACAAAATGCTGAATAGTAAAATCTGTCTGAACCAAATGAAACAGTTCTGTTCTGTGAGCTAAATCCCCAAATTCATTGAACCCTGCATCCCACTTCTTCTGTGCCAAGACAGAGGATTCCACAGTGAAGCTGAGCAAGCAGCGTGGAATTTCCTCTCACAAAGGCAATTTCTGGCTCTCACAAAGCAAATACTTTCCAGAGGTGCATGTGTATCTGTTTTCCTCATGGGTTCAGCCAGTTATTTGCATTGTTACTTGAATCTCTATTGCTATCAGCCCTAGTTGCTTAATCTGTACTAGCAATTTAGTTCTCTAGAATATGGTAAATCCACAGTTCAAAGATTTCAACATTTGTAAAACATTAGATGTCATTCAAAATCAAATTGCATTTAAAATTGCTTGGGAGCTTATCACTGTAAATAGATAATGACAACTTTTTGCTTAGCAGCTTCCCTGGAATATTATCAACTCTATGTTGTAGATTATTTGGGCACATCTGGCGTTTAAATATCTATAACTGTGAGTATACCATGCACTGATATCTCAGCTTTGATACTGCCCTACTGGGGGAACTTTTAAAATAATCTCTTTCTTCTAGTGCAGATTTCTTATTTCAGCTATCTAAGCTCACTTACCTCTCCAGAAAATTTTGGAATGAAGCTTAAGAATAAAAAGAGTTTCCAGAGTTTCAGTAGCTCTATGGGTAATCTACATTGGTTATTTCAATGATTTTGAAATATCTGGTGGTGGGGGGTGTTTTTATGGTCATTTCTTTTGTCTTTATTAATATTACAGAGAGAGAGGAAGGGAGAGGGAGAGAGAGATAGAAACATCGATGAGAGAGAACATCGATCGGCCGCCTCCTGCACGCACCCCACTGGGGATCAGGCCCACAACCTGGGCATGTGCCCTGACCAGGAATCGAACCGGCGACCTCTTGGTGCATGGGTCGATGCTCAACCACTGAGCCACACCGGCTGGGCCTTATGGTCAGTTTTATGTCCCATTGCCACTGCTAGTGACCAGTAGTCACCAATAATGCAGCACTTGTTATTTATGTATATCCACAAAGATATTTACTTCAAAATACTCAACAAATTTACAGGGTACCCTATACATGCTAAATAATTATTTGCTTAAGGCCAGACAAAATGTTATTACCAAGTGAGTGCACTCAGTTATACTCACACAGTCTCACAGAGATATCTTAATGACTGGGAAAAAAAATAAATTCATTACTTAAGAATATTCTGAATTGCACTGCTACTTGTTACTTTCAACAACTTTACATCAAAACGTTTAGCAAAGGTAAGAAGAATAATACCATGGATAATACTGTAATTACCATGGTATCTAATCATTTGGATAATAAATATAAATCAATATTCTGTCTGCCCATGTGTTACAAATGGTATCTGCATTTCATATCTACAATGTTAATATGTCAGCCATTCTCCTTGTGTTCTTATTCCTTCTATACTACATGACTAAATATATTTAGTGATTTGGAGGTGGTAAATATACCCTTATTGTTGAAACTTGCAAGTATTACAAAAATAGCTTACTTCTTGTAGATTTGGGAACACACTAATTCTTACTGGTAAGTCAGGGTACATAGTTAACACAATGATTTATCTAGAATTGGGACAAATTATAAGTTGCAACATCTAGCACTAAGGTTAAGGATAGTATTAAGATGTTTGGGACCTTTATTTCAACCTAATAATCACTATTAGTAGAAAAATAGAGATTTTCAAGGCAGTGATAATTATTTTGCAGCATTTTACTGTGTGCATCAGGCCTTGTATATATGGTTGGGGCATATAAATAATTGATACAAAATACATACTTAGGAAATATATAATCTAGTTTTACAAAACTAGTATATAGAAATAAACAGAGTTGTATAAATTTACATAAATTGACTTGCATATGTAAGACAATAAAGTGTTTATATATATATATATATCAATAAATAAAGAGGGTGCTCAGTAAAGAATAGAGCCCTGAACCAAGAGTCAAGAGTCTTGGATTGTGGTCCCTATGTCTGACCAATAGGAAGGAGTCTCAGTTTCTTCTTATGTAAATAATTATGATAATAGCTACCCATTATTACAAGATGTTCAGATAAGAAAGTGAGATAATCTATTTGAAAGTGTTTTGAGTTACATAAAGTGCTATAGAAATGCAGGGAATTATCACATGAATAACTCAGAAGTTAGGTAGACTAGTCTCAACAATGAGACTCACTAAAATATTAACAAACTGAAAATCAATGCAGTTGTAAGTATTGAACTGTGAAAACAGAAGTCTTCCAAATGACTTTAATGTTTACAAAGTGCTCAAAGATATATATCCTACATAGTTCTGAAGTGGCAAATATAAATATTATCTAAATTTTAGATAACATAGTGTATGATTTACAAGGTCTAATTAGTTAGGCTTTACTTTCATTCGGTCAACCTTCCTAAATGATCATTTGTTAGATTTGGGTGTACATATTATAATGATATATAGCTTGATGTATTTTAAGTACATACATTATATATATGGCTTGATTTATTTTAAGTATATCTGTAATCTAGGACACATGATATAGTACCAATTGATATGTTTGTTGAAACCTGACAGCAGAACACAATGTAAGCAGTTCACATCACATAATCTGAAATCCAAGAAATATAATTTTTTACCAAACAGCATTTATATATATATATAAATAAATATATAAATATATATATATGTACATATGTGTGTGTGTGTGTATATATATATATATATATATAT
This sequence comes from Tadarida brasiliensis, assembly GCA_030848825.1. Taxonomy (NCBI): domain Eukaryota; kingdom Metazoa; phylum Chordata; class Mammalia; order Chiroptera; family Molossidae; genus Tadarida; species Tadarida brasiliensis. Next base: position 54,404,154 of record CM061280.1, read on the forward strand.
ATATATATATATATATGCAGTGGTTATGTGCTAGTAATGATTGAAAAGTATTTCAGGCAGGGTTTATACAGATTGCTAGTATTTTGATAACTGATAAATGTTGGTATAAATTTGACCTAGCAAATCATGAAGACAATTAAATATAACTTTTTGTTTATGCTACTAGATTAGAACTAATTATGTTTATTTACTTGATCCGTTATTTAGTCATTTGTTTATTCCTGTGTTTTTAATCATAATTAGAAATACACTTCTAATAGATTATACCTAATCAAAATATCTAGCTTCATTTTGAAAAGCATAAATGATATGTACAAAAAGTAATTTCAGACCTAGAAATGTACATTTTATATAAAGTTCATGTATATTTTACATGAACTAGAAAGACTAAAACCCAAGTATTTGGAATATAACCTCTTAGTACCCAGATAGTAATTTGCTTTATAAAAAGTTATTGTTTGTGTTTCTAGTTGGACTTATATTTCTACTCTAGATATGAACAGATTTCTGATTGATTTAAGGTGTTGACAGATGAATCAGTGTCTCAACATTAAAATAGGACAAAGCAATTGTGTTATTGAGTGTAAAATATGACACTAATAAAGTACTATCTGGGATAATATGTAAGGGATACAATTTATACTGACTTGGTGGTTTTCTAAAGAAGGAAAATCACTTTAATTTCACTGGCAGTTTCTCATACTTGAAATAAAAAAAGTGCCAATTTTTAACACCAAAGATTGTTGTAAATTTTCTTTTTACTTTCCTCTTAATGTATGGGGCAGATCCTTTATTTTCACTAGGTGAATAATGTTAGCAGTGGTCAGTACATGAAAATTCACAGATTCCCTAAGATGTACATTTTAAACAAAATATTGAAAGTTGTATGTACCCAACAATTTGTTAATGCCCTTTATTAGACCAGCATGTATCAAAACAGTATTGGAATTATGGTTTTGTAGGATCTTGTATGATCTAACGTATATACATAAAATTTAATGATTTTGACGATCTAAAAAAAAATATTGAGTAAGTAATTCTGCATACCAATTTCTTATTAATCCCCAGTAAGCATTCTAAGGTCAAGTTTTTATTGTCTTAAGTTTTAGAAATTAGTGGACAAGAGCCTGATTTCCATTCTTTGGGTGTACACCCAGAAATGAGATTAATGTTCTAACTTTATAATTTTTTGAGGAAAAAATTAAACTGGTTTCCATAGCAGCTGTACCAGTTTACATACCCACCAAAAGTGCATAAAGGACCATCTTCTCCACATCTTCACCAAAATTTATATTTTCTTTAAAAAAATAATAATAGCCAGCCTAACTTGTGTGAAATGATCTCATTGTAGTTTTAATTTGCATTTCCATGGTGATTAGTAATTTGAATAACTTTTTGTGCTATTTGCATTTCCTCTTTGGAAAAATTACTATTCAAGCCATTTGTCCATTTTAATAAATTATTTCTTTATGTTGTGATTTCGTTTTCTGAATTCCTTATACATTTTGGATTTCATATATATATATATATATATATATATATATATATATATACACACACACACACGTATATACATATAGCAAATATCTTCTTCCATATTATGCATTGCTTTTTCATTTGGTTGATTTTATAATTACTCTGCAGAAGCTTTTTAGTTTGATGTAGGATTTTCCCCCTTGTTGTCTTATTTATTTATTTATTTTGAAATATGTTTTTATTGATTTTTTTAGGGAGAGAGATATAGAAACATCTGTGTGAGAGAGAAACATCGATTGGCTGCCTCCTGCACGCTCCGCATTGGGAATCCAGCCTGCATGTGCCCCAATCAGTAATTGAACCAGGACCTCTCAGTCCATAACGACGCTCAATCCACTGATCCACATTGGCTGGGCTCCCCTTGTTTTCTTATATAATTCTTACAGTTCTAAGACTTACAGGTTTTTAATTCATTTCAAGTGAATTTTTGTGCTGGATGTAAGATAGAGATCCAATTTTATTGTTTTGAATGTGAATGTACAGTTTTCCCAATATAATTTATTGAAGAGACTACCCTTTCCCCAGTAAGCATTCCTGGCTCATTTGTCAAATATTGGTTGATAGTACATGCCAAGGTTTAATTTTAGGCTCTTGATTCTGTCCCTTCGGTCTCTATGTCTGCTTATATGCTGATACATTCTCTTTTGATTATTATAGCTTTGTAGTGTAATTTGAAATCAGGAAGTGTGGTGCTTCCAGCAGTGTTCTTTTATTAATCCTCACCTGAGGACAATTTTTGCATTAAATTTTAGAGAGTGGAAGAGAGGGAGTGGAGGAGAGAGAGAAAGAGATAAACATCAATGTGTATCACATCAATTGGTTGTTTCCCACATGGGTCCTGACTGGGAATGGGGATCCAGCCTCAACCCAGGTAGGTGCTCTTGACCTGGAATTGAACCCATGACCCTTTAGTGCATGGACTGATGCTCTAAACACTGAACTACACCAGCCAGAACACATGTACATTTTCTTTATTTTTATATTTAAAATGTTTTTATTAATTTTTTAGAGAGAGAGGAAGGGAGAGAGAGATATAAACATCTATGTAAGAGAGAAACATCGATCAGTTGCCTCCTGCAAGCTCCCTACTGGTGATCAAGCCCAAAACCTGGGCATGTGCCCTGACTGGGAATCAAACTGGGACTTCTCAGTTCATGGGTCAATGCTCAATCCACTGAGCCACACTGGCCAGGACATATGTGTATTTTTAAAATATTAACTCTTTTGCCTGGCTAGGTCCTGGTTCAATTCCCGATCAGGGCACATGCCCAGGTTGTGGGCTCTATCCCCAGCAGGGGTTGTACAAGAGGCAGCCGATGGATGTTTCTCTCTCACATTGATGTTTCAATCTCTCTCTCTCTTCTCTAAAATATCAATAAACATATTTAAAAATATTAGTTCTTTCTGATCCATAAACACAAGATCTTTCCATTTATTTGTGTCTTCTTCAATATCTTTCATCAATGTCTTATAGTTTTTAATGTATGAATCATTCAACTCCCTGGTTTCATTTATTGACATGTGTTTTTTTTTTTTTTTCTTGATCCTATTATACTTGACATTGATTTCCATTTTTTTTCAGTTAGTTCATTATTAATGACTAGAATTGCAACTGATTTTGTTTGTTGATTTTGTATCCTGAAGCTTTAATTAATTCATTCATTTGTTTTTGGAAGACTCTTCAGTATTTTCCATATATAAGATCACGTCATCTGCAAACACAGGTAATTTTAATTATTCTTTCCTCTTTGGATACATTTTATTAATTTTTCTTTTCTAATTGCTCTGGTTATGACTCCCAGCACTATAGTTAATGAGAGTAGTGAGAGTGGGAACCCTATTCTTGTTCCTGATATTACAAAGAAAGCTTTCAATATTTCATTCTTGAGTATGATGTTAACTGTGGGCTTTTCATATATGGCTTCTATTGTGTTGAGATGTGTTTCATTTATACCCAATTTGCTGAGCATTTTTATCTTGAAAATATGTTATATTTTGACAAATGCTTTGTCTGAATCTTTTTTGATAAGCATAAGATTTGTATCCGTTTTGTTAATGTGATGCATCACACTTATTGATCAGAGTATGTTTTATCATGCTGCTTCTTGGGGATAAATCCAATTTGATCATAGTGTATGATCTTTTCAATGTACTATTGACTTTGGTTTGCTAGTTTTTGTTGAGAATTTTTGTATCTGTATTCATCAGGGATATTACCTTACAGTTATATTTTTCTTATAGCATCCTTTTTGGTTTTGGCATCAGAGTAATGCTGGTCTCATAAAATAAATTTGGGAGTGTTTCTTTCTCTTCAATTTTTTTGGAAGTGGTTGGGAAGGATTGGTGCAAATTCTTCTTTAAATGTTTGGTAGAATTCACCTATGAAGTCATTTGGTTCTATGATTTTCATTCTAGAAAAGTTTTGATTATTAATTCATATGACCTGTCTCAGAGTTTGCTTATTCTTTCTTCTTATTGGTAAAGCTGTTATTAAAACAATCTCTTGAATTCTTCAGTGTAGTCATTGTATTCTTTAGTTCTGGAATTTGTTTTTTCAATGCTTTTTATTTCTTTGTTGAAGTTCCCATTTTATTCATGAGTGTTTTTTGTTTGTTTGTTTGTTTGTTTTCTAATCTTATTTAGTTGTCTATTTGCATTTTCTTGTGGTCACTGAATTTCCTTAAAAGGATTATTCTAAATTTGTCAGACAGTTCACAAACCTCCATTTCTTTAGGGCTCATTTTTCTAATTTTATTAGTTTACTTTGGTGGTTTTCTTTACCTGATTCTTCATGATCGTAATATGCTTGCATTGGTATCTGTGAATTTGAAGGAGCAGTCACCAATTCCAGCCTTTCTCAGCAGTTAAGGTGGGACTTATGGTGTGCTCTGTAGCTGCCTTGTGTGTTATACTAATAGTGGGGTAGGGCCATTGACTTGCTTCTCTGTCCAAGCAGAGTTTTAAAAAGTACTCCATCACTGAGATGTCCCACCAGCTGAGGACCCAAACTGGGCAGAACTTCTGGATGAGCTCCCTAGCCAGACAGGACAACCAGTTCAATTATGTAGATGAGGAGAGCTGTTAGTTGAGATATCTACTTGGGTGTTGCCACCAGCAGGAACAGTCTGCATAATCTACATTCTCATTGCTTGAGCCCTCTTCCTTTTCTCTGTCTTTAGGTTATTCCAGTAATAATCTGTCTGGGACAATATCTAAGTGGTTCACTAGGGAAGTGTCCCAGAACTTTGAGGATGCTCAGTGTTCACCTTAGACTCTCCTTTTTCCACTGGAGAACCTGTAGGTCCAGGGGGAACTTCCTCAGTGCAGCACTACACTGGTCTGGGGTAGAGGCATTGTGGTAAAAGGGAAACCATTTCTCTTATCTTTCTAATATAGTTTTTCTTAGTTTTGTGGTCTAAGGGATGTGCTTCAGCCTCACTCCTGTGTTCAGGATCTTCACAAAGGTGTTCTGTCTATGAATAGTTGCTAGTTATTCTTTCTTGAGGGAGACTGAAGTTGGGAATCACCTATTTTGCCATATTGCTGATGTCATTCTCCTTGGAAAGATCAAACCACTTAAGATGGCAGAAAGTCATAATTAAGTCCTCTGGTTCTCAAATATAAGGCTGTCAGGATGACTTGGTGGGCTTTTTAAATAACAAATTGCTAGGTCCCACCACCAGAAGATGTCATTTAGGTGGGCCTTGGTTATTCATCTCATGTGATACTGTAGTGACAGAGGGATCCCAGAGTGGGTCTCAATTTTGATGTCTAACAAATTTCCAGATGATGCTACTGCTGCTAGTCTGAAGACCACATTTTGAGATCCACTTCTCTAACTCTGTGAGGAACTCCTTGGTTTACAGAACAATGTTGATTATTCTGGTATCAAATACCAGTCACCTAGTTGTTAGTCCTCTCACTGAATTCTCACTTCAGTCCCTCATGATTCTTCTAATTCAGTATTTCCACATTTTTTCCCCCAAGGTGAAAGCATATATTTGTGCTTAGTACAGTACCGATCATCAAGTCCCTCCCTCTGATTCAGTAAGTTGAGGGATGGACTCATAAATTTATATTTTTAAGAAAGGGTTTAAGTGCTTATTTTCCTCAAACAATTTTTAGAAACACAGCAAATTATAGTTAATTTGAAGAGTACTGTAATTCCCCTAACCTAAGCAAGAAGACTTAAGCTGTGATGAACACAATTCTCTGCTTTGTTCCTCTTCCTATACATAAAGGAGACTTAGCCTTTTGGTATGCCATGCACCTGTTTGGAAGTTTGGTAAAGTCAGTAGACCTTTTTACAGAATAATATTTTTAAATGGATAAAGTAAAATTAAAAGGAATACAAAGAAAACCAACCATTATTAAAATAGTTTAAAAACATGTATTTTAGCAATATATACACTTTTTTATTAAAACAGTAAATAAAACATCTAACAGTAGGTCTAATAAATACCAAAGTAATGACGAACATAATGATTTTAGTGATATTGACAAAAACCGTAATGCTTTATAATATTTATGATTTATATTGGTGACTAAGTTGAGGTTCTGATAATACCAATTTTGTTGCCAACATTCATAACTTGAGGAAATGGTAAATTTCAATGAGAAGTTAGTAAATATAAATGTACTTTTTCTAATCCAAGTGCAATGATACCTTGACCCCATCTTTAAGAAATTTTGCTTTAGATTATTTCTTGAAATCTTTCAAACAGATCACCACAGAAAGGTAAGGTTAGAAGAAGTTGGTAAAATTCAGAACAGAGATTGGGTTTGTTAATACATACCCATTTAGGGAGGGATGTGCAAGCCTTTACCCAACATTGTGTCAAAAGTTTGATAATTTTCCTGCTTGTGGTGTTCTCAGTGGGTATTTAATCAGTTGGCTCTGCCTGAATAAATATATACACGTCTTGTAAACTTATCCCAGCATTTCATCTTCTTTATCCGAGCCTGTCTATTTTTTTTTCATAGCCTGAATTGCAAAGCTGTTTATGTGATTAAGTACCTTAGATGGGAGCTGTATTCTCAGCTATACGCTTTTTGGCCTTTGATGGGAAATCCATTCTAGCTGGATGGTCAGTTTTTGAAATACATAGGCAGGTATCACTAAATACAACTCAGATAGATTTCTGGCCCAATCATGATCTACAAACAGGACATTTCCAGGACAGCTCAGGTGAACCTTGGATTTTCTCTGTCTCTCTCTTCATCCATAGAACAATGCATTTAATTGTAGTCAGAAATAAAATTCAGGAAACATTAAATGAAGGGAATCACCTCTCTCTCCTACAGTGTAATCATTTTTTAAAGTATTCATAAAAGTAAGGGGAGAACCATGATTATGAGCAACCTAACACTACTCCTACACAAGGTGCTTGTTTAAATGAGAAAAAGCTTCAAAAGACACTTTCTTGAGCTTCTCCACCATGCATAATGCATTACACATCATATTTTATCACTTAGGCAGATAAATCACCCTTTTTAAAAACAAGCAAATTTATTTTTTGAATATCCACCCCTACATATATGTAGATTGCTCTGACAAGGACATCTTGGATAGGGAATATATTTAACTTAGATCAAGGAACACATTTTTTAAACTATCAAAATAGAATATATACTATTTCCTTCTAAGAGCTGGGCTGGGCAATAATCTGACAGGAAACTGTCAACAAACGTTGTTCTGTAACATTCTACATAACTCAGTTTCTATGGCAACTGGATCCCTATTAAAAATAAAGAAAGAAAAACATATGGTTGGGTAACAGTTTTACTTCAAAAAACCTAAAACCTATTTTACAGGGTCATAGTTTTTTCTGTAAGAAATAAGATGCTCAAAACCAAAGGTCGCTTTAATCAAACATTCTAATGGACTGTTGAAAATGTTAGCTTTTGTATACGTGAAAAAGAATAGCAACAAAAATGTACTGTAACAATTTAAAATGTTATTTATTTTTTAAAAATTAACATAAACCAAGGAAAAGTCCATTTACAATAAAAATACATGTCATTTTTCCTACTTATTTGTACTCTCTATGAAAAAGTATTCTGGTGACATTTATGAAGCACCTACTTTGTGCATTGTTTGATACTAGGCTTTGTGGTCCAAAACAACGTCCTTGTTCTTCAGTGCTTATACATTATTAAAGGAAATAAATGGGTAAACAACTAACCACTGGACAATAAATAATATAAAAATATAAATATAAGTGATATAATAAAGTCATAAATGGCATTACATCAACACAGAGAGATAACTATTTATTAGTTGATCTTTTCTGTAGGTTTCTATTGAATCTTTTTGTTCCTCCTGTTACCAAATTATATTACAGTGTCTTACACATAGTGTTTGACTAATAAATGCATGTTGCTTATTAACCATTTAATTGATCTCTTGATATATCTGTTTACTCATCAGACTACAATCAAATTGTATTCTAGATATACATAGCTAGAGCCTTACATTGTGCCTAATACCTCATAGACTTTCAATTAAAAAACAGTAAATATGTGAATGATTTTGAAGGTTAGATTTTTATCTGGGTCTTAAAGAATCAATATTTTTCTAATTACATAAGAAATATATAGATAGATTTCTCAAAACCTTCTCATAATTATTCTGAATTTCCCAATAAAGGAAAAATGGGTAAATTTGCAAACTGTTATTCTACTTCATTACATTTTGTTGAAATTTTTAGCCTATTTGGATATCCAGAGAGTAATAAAATTATCCCTTTAATAAAACATTTAGAGGCTTTATCAGCAGCAAAATATACACAATATATTTATTGTGTAACTAGTAACAAAGTATGCTTTTGGTTTCATACGGGGAGAATCATAAGAATAGCAAGAGTTTTATTAAATTTATGTCAAAATCAGGAATGAAACTTAAGTTTTTCCATTCTAAATCTTAGTCATAGTCAAACAGTTTTTGACATTTAAAATCTAAATTTCGTTGACAAAATCTTTCTCCTTTTTGAGGCTTAGTTTCCCTTTCTGCAAAATGATAGTATTTAACTAGTGATCACTAATGTTCTGTACAACTATGACAGACTGTGATTTAGCTTCAGTTTGTGACAGCATGGATGGATCTGGAGAACATTATGCTAAGTGAAATAAGCCAGTCAGAAAAAGACAAGTACCATATTATTTCAGTTATATGTGTAATTTAATGAACAAACTGAACTACCAAGAAGAATGGAGATAGACTCATAGATAGAGAGCAGGCAGACAGCTCTGGTGTGGGAGAAGGGAGTGGAGAGATTGAGCAAAAAAGAAAAGGGAGAGACAGAGAGAGAGAACTCATGGACAGGGACAACAGTGTGGCGATTGTGTGGGGGAAGGAAGGTGGAAGAGGAACTAGACTGGATAAATGGTGATAGAAAAATAAATTAAATGTAAAAAATTGTGGAGTTAAAAATGTACCATTCATTTACGTGTTGTCATCAAAGCTTAGTATTTAATACAACATTTTATTTTAAAGCATAATAACTGGGTTACAGTTGGATTAGGTTTTAACCCTGTGATATCTATGAATAAAGATTTTGCTACATAAAGTATCAACAAGGGCCTGGCCGGCCGGTGTGGCTTAGTGGTTAAGCATCGACTGACCCATGCACCAATATTTCTCCTGTTTGATTCCCGGTCAGGGCATATGCCCATGTATGGGCCAAATCCCCAGTGGGGGGCATGCAGGAGGCAGCTATTCGATGCTCTCTCTCATCGATGTTTCTATCTCTCTCTCCCTCTCCCTTCCTTTCTCTCTAAAATCAATAAAGAAAAAAAAAATTTTTAAGGATGAACAAGGTTTTGGGAGGACTAAGACTATTTAGACTAAATTAGAATTCCCTTCTTTAACCAAAAACACCCTTACATTTACACATATATGTGTGATTCTTTGACAGGTAAACTCTTACCTATTTTTCAAGTTTCGAATCAAATATTACCTTCTTTCTGTAGAGTAGCCTTGTCCAATCAAACTTGTGTGTGACAAAATAAATTTTCTATGTTTCTACTATAAAGTATAGTAGCCCCTAGCCACATGTAACTATTGAGTACTAGACATGAGGATAGTGCAACTGAGGAATTGCATTTTTAAAGTTTTATTATTTTTAATATAAATAAACACGTAACAAATATTGGACAGCTCAGTTTTAGACCATTCAAGACAAAAAGTGTTTCAATGACCTTAAACATTTATATTTACAATAAAATGTTAACTATAAGTCATTCTTAACTATCCATTACATCAGTCAGTAAAGTGTAAACCCAGTGTGAATTACTTCCTACCCTTGATAATAATAACAACATTGCATTACCTTAAATTATTTAAAATTTACAAATTTTACTATTTCTTAATTGTTTTCCTCTAATTCGGTGAAGTGATCATTTATTACCTTGGTATGTTGTTTAACAGTTTTAAATACATCATTATATCCTAAATGTCATATAATATTTACAACCGTCTAAGAATATGGGCAAGTAAAATGTTTTCTTTATTGTACAGATGAAGAAATTGAGAATTAGGGAGAATTGTGCAGGACAAAATAATTTTAATATGTTTTAATTGATTTTTTTAGAGAGAAAGGGAAAGAGAGTTAGAAACATGGATGTGAGAGAGAAACATCGATCAGCTGCCTCTTGCCCGCCCCGCTGGGGATCAAGCCCACAACCCAGGCATGTGCCCTGACCAGGAATCCAACTGGGACCTCTCAGTCCATGGGAAAACACTGAGTCACACAGGCCATGCAGGACAAAAATATTTTAATTTTCAGAGCCAGCATCACAATTTAGGGCCTCTAATATTTAAAACACAGCATTTTTCTATTATAATCTGTGTGTAAAGTAGTGAATGTGTTGGTAAAACTCCACTTAAAACTTATAAAGACTATTTTTTAAATCCTCACCCAAGAATATGTTTATTGATTTTAGAGAGAGGGGAAGGGAGAGAGAGAGAGAGAAATATCAATTTGAGAGAGTACATCTATTGATTGCCTTCCCTTCTTATGTGCCCGGACCAGGGATCAAACTGGCAATCCACGTTCGTGCCCTGACCAGGAATTCAATCCTCAACCTTTTGGTATATAGGATGATGCTCCAACCATCTGAGCCAAAGTGGCCAGGGCAGTACACATATATTTTTTTTAAGTACTTTTCTGTTAAATTCCCATCAAAGATATTTGGATGTCAGCTGGTTGTTTGCCACACTAATCAGTAATTCAAAATTGAGCTCCTCAAAAAGAGAAAAGGGAAAATTTACAGATAAAGAGAAAGAGAGATTTTAAACCATTTTTAGCAGACATTATTTCCTAAGTTATAAATGAAGTTACTGTATTTTTCAAGTATATTTTCAGATTGGCAGTAAGAATACTACAGGAGATACTTATATTTTGCAGTTGATATTTTACAAGCTTCTAGTCAGGATTTAACACCAAGTAGTGTTGCCTGCTATGTTCATTTGCTTGGTGGGTGGTGGTGGAGGGTAGAAAAGTAATATAGTATTGAGCGGGTCAGAAGTGTATGTTTGATCATTTTGAATTCCATGTGGATAACACTAAAGAGAAATCTAATTTTCTTTTATTCATACAAATGCCACTTTCACTGACAGTTATAAAGTTTTGCATTATTATTCACCTGTAGAGTGTTCCCCAAGGAAGCCACTTCCCCACAATGTGGTGCCTTGGCCTCCCTTGATAGACCAAAGTGACAAATGTGTCTTTTTACCCATCTTCTGTTCCTGGAAGGATTTTTGAAGGTGATGTTAGTCCCTCACTCACTTTTAATGTAGAAAAATCTTTGAAAGCAATGGACATTTCAGAAAAGCACAGTTTATAAAGTTACTAACAAAAAATTCTGGAAAGACAAGTGGACAGATTTCTAGAAAACTGTGGAGGCACAATTTCCAAAGTAGTTTAATTTATTAGAATCCTAATATCCATGTTTAGAAGTACAAAGATTAAATAAATATTTGCTAAAATGATTGGATAAAATATGATTACAAACAAGGTGTGAAACATAATCCCAGCCTAAATCACAGGCATCACTTTTATAAGTATTATTTCTCCACTTTTGGCTGAAATGCTTGATAACTGCCACAAATGTATAGTCTGCATGCTCAATGTCTTATTGTACTGATAAGAGTTTTATGACACTTATTCTGTAAAATGGAGATTCTACTAAATTCTTGAATGCTTGCTATGAGAATTAAATGCCAAACACATTGTAGGTTCTTATTAGTAGTAATTATTAAGAGTATCTCTATAGAAGTAGGTCTCATGAAGAGAACTTTAATAGTAAAAATATGCTGTTATATAACATATAAACCAGGAAAATTGACTTAATATACAATATTTGGTGGTATGCTTTGTCACATGATCAGATACCTTTGACATAAGTTTCATTGAAACAGTCCCCCAGAATTTCACTTACTGTCATTAATGGGCCAACAGATTTACTCTGTTCATTTTTATAATGGCTGGTGGAATCATTGTTTGAGTTAGAATTATATGCTTCTTCTTATCTTCAGCCCAGATAATTGTTCTCATTTCTAAAACCTAGAACCATTAAAAAAATGTTGAAAAACAAGTTCCACTAAACCATATAGAAAATCTCATTCTCCTGTTGTCTCATGTAAATTTGGTATAAGACAGGATAGTTTTCAGTCTTGTGTGTTCTGTTCAGTGTGATTATCATTACTGTTTTTATTTTCATTTTTGATTAGGAAGTATCATAGTGCAGAATCAATTAGGTCAAATTCTAGTTCCTGCTTCATACATCTTACTAGCTGCATGACTTTGGCAAGTTGTACAATCTTATTTGGACCTCAGTTTTCTCATCTATAAAATGGGGAGAGTAATAATATCTATGTCATAGGATTTTTGTGACCATATATTGAAACATGCATGTGAATTTCTGTGCAAAATATCTGGTATTGGGTAAATGGTAGCAATTATTACTCAATAAAAAAGTAAACCATAAGATTCATATGTGGTGATTTATTTGTGTATAATATTCCAAGAAGTGATCCCTGTCATTCAATCAGCTTTCCATGGGTACTCATAATATGTAAAACATTTTTCTTTAGTATCACAAAAATATAGAAAGATGAATAAGACATGGATTCTTTCCTAAAAGTGTAAACTAGTGTTTACTCTGGTGAACTTAAATTAAAATTGCAGACATTTTCCATGATTCTTTGTCTAAAATACACATGAGAATATTCTAGAAGAGAAAAGCATGCTACGAATTTAAAAGGTAGAGAAAATGTCTTATAGGCTTGCTTGCTTTGTATTTGCTTATGTATAACTTTCCACATGCAGAATTCTGGAAACCCAAGTCAAATTGCCATATCTGTCACTCATTTTATGTAGTGACCTTACACAAGGCATTGACTTTCTCTAGACTGGTTTTGGACTAGATACCATTTGAGCTCTTATCCTTCTTCAAGTTGAATTTCAAACAAATTCCACCTCAAAAGACATAACTGTCTTGGGCTGGAAAATAGTCTTTTGAAAACGAGGAACACTTCCATTGAAAGCACTGCTTTATTGCCAACAAACAAAAATAAGTATGTAGATGTGTGGGGGGAGGTATGTGTTTGCATGTGTGAACTGTATTCTGCATTCTTGGAAACAGAAGTATTAATTCAGTCAGCTGAAGCCTTTTGAGCATGGTCTCTATGGACCTATGGAGAAGTATTCAAAAATGTTACATTAACAATTATATTTTTTGTTATATTCTTCAAATGCCTTGAAGTTATGAAACGTCTGTGGTCATAGTTGCTTCCAACCACCCTTCACATCATTTTGGTCAGTCCTCCCAAGTTTCAGCAGCTTGTGATGCATTTTATTTTTAATCCTCACCTGAGGATATTTTTCTATTTTATCTTCAGATAGAGTGGGAGGGAGGGAGAGAGAGAGAGAGAAAGAGAGAGAGAGAGGGAAAGAGAGAAAGAAACATCGACATGAGACGGAGACATCTACTGGTTGCCTCCCACACGACCGCAACCAGGGCCAGGGACAAATCGCAACAGAGGTACGTGCCCTTGACAGGAATCGAACCCGTGACTCTTTGGTCCACTGGCTGATTCTCTAACTGCCTAGCCAAACCGACCAAGGCTTGTGATGCATTTTTCAATGTCAAAGTGTTATAGGAGAAAAACATGCCTTGTCTTTCTGTTAGTGGGAGTGGGGTTCTTGGGATACCACTGGAATAAGCATTTCTTGAGGTACGCAAGGGAGGATGCAATATAGTGGAACATTTTATTTCCATGGAATTACATCCCTGGGTTTCCAAAGTCTCATTTCCCTTAGTGCAGTCACAGAAGAAGTGTAGCTGAGGTTTCAATAAAGCTAGAAATAAAGCTTGTGTCTGGAGTTCCTTTCCACATTGGAGTTGGGTTCAGTATGGCATCAGGATAGCTGCTGTCCATTAGTCCATTGTATGTGGGGGTCCACATGGCCTTGGGCCACAAAGGAGATTGCCAGGAAGTCAAGCATGAGTCATTAGCCAAGTGTGCCAAGAGGATTCAAGAAGAACCAAGAGCACAGCAGAGTGAGCTTCTTTTTTTAGTGGATTATATATTCCAAATTCCCATGCTCTTGCAGTCCAGTCACCACACCCATTCTGGCCAACCATCTCTGTCCCCAAGTGTGATTGACAGACAAGTATCTTCCCTATGTGCTTCCTTCTCCCACTGTTTAGCAGGGAACATGTCTATAATGTCTAGCCTTCCCTTTGCTCTTTTTTTATTGTTAATAACTAGTTAATTATAATGGTATCAAAAAGGCTTCCCAAATTCTTGTTTGTGTTCTTATTTTTATCCTGTTCTCTCTACCAATTAATTGAAAGTATCTTCAGCGGCTATAAAACTTTCATAATTAATAACCAGTTTTTTTTTCCTTTGGGACTTTTCTGATACTATCACTTTAAATTTTTTTTTAATAAAAACTGTTGGCCAAGGTCCAGCCGGTGTGGCTCAGTGGTTGAGCATCGACCCATGCACTAAGAGGTCGCTGGTTCAATTCCCAGTCAGGACACAAGCCCAGTTTTTGGGCCCAATCCCCAGTGGGAACATGCAGGAGGCAGCCAATCGATATTCTCTCTCATCAATGTTTTTATCTCTCTCGCCCTCTAAAATCAATAAAGAAAAAAAATTTCTTTTAAATTAAAAAAAAAAAAACTGTTGGCCAGAACCCAAAATAAAGGGATAAAGGCCATAGCAGAGTAAACAATGCATATGGCAGAGCTCATTCAAGTCAGGACAGTGAGACAGAGAATACTTGACAGTGTGTTGTTTTTAACACTTAATGACCAATAGAATGCAGACAGTATAATTGCCTAGATGAGGCTAATTCTTGAGTGTGTATGAGAGCCCTCAGAAAATTAAATAGAGAGAGATGGAAGGAGGATACAAAGACAGAAAATATCTATAATAGATCTCATAGGAATTTAAACTTTGGTGGGACCTAAGCCTCAGTCCTGTGGTCTTTCTTTTCATTCAGTCCCTAGGTGATCACATCAACTTTGCATGATTTGAAAATACCATTTCATATAATCTCATTATTAACAGCTTTCTTTTTCCTTTGTCTATAACGTTCTTCCCCCAGATAGCTGTCTATAGAGCCTTCTCAAATTTCAAATATTTTTGTAACTTTTACCTTACTGAAGCTTGTCTTGACTACTTCATTTAAAATATCAGCACTCATTAATCTGTTCCTGTTTTATTTATTTTTATACTATTTAACATTAAATTTGTTTTAACTATTTATTTAATGTATGTTTCTCCCAATAAAAGCAAACATTTTTGGGGGGTTGTTGATAGCTGTGTCCCTATGACCTAGATCAGTGCCCATATGAGTGAATTTGAGTGAATTAATATGTAACACACACACGCACACTAAAAAAAACAAACCAAAAAAAAACAAGGAAATTAATTCAGAAAAAAAATGGCATTATAATCAATCAGCAGTACATAGTATTATGCTTAAGAGATGCCGGTGTGTTAAACTAAAGGGTTATAGTTGATTAAATGAATGAGCAAATCAAGAACTCTCTGAACTCCTATTATATATAAGGTACTATTCTAAGTGCTATATTTCATGAGATACTCAAAATGGATGTTAAGGAACAACAACAACCAAAAAAAAAAAAGCAAAAAACAACTGTTTCTCTAAATGTATTCCCTTTATTAGTCTGGTTTGGGAACATAGTGTGCACAGAACACTGTATATGAAAGTTCCTTTGGTACCACTTTTCCTTCAAAGACAGCTCTAATATACAATACAGCCAGTGACTACTGCTGATTCTCTAACGTCCTGTCTTTCTCCTTAATCTCTCCTCTCCCTTCTGTGTCTACATAAGTTTTGCCTTAGTATGGTCCATTGAGTTTCATTATTCTCAATGTTTTAGTTTATAAGATTAGGCCAAGCTTAATGGATTATTGGTACCAGAGGACAAAAATATTAATAACACCAAAATGCTTGCAGTACTGTGTATTAACAGCTGCTTTACTGTATCAAAGCCTTACTTTTTGTTCTATCAAAAATATTTCAACTCTTTATTATTGTAACAAAGAAACAGGCTTCTACCTGAGAATCACATTGGGTTTTTTTGTCATAATAGTACCTAACTATAACCTTACAAATGTAAGATTGTATTATTACTTAATAATATAAAAGTCCCACAATTTCTAAGGAAGGAAAAAAGGACACTATTTTTTTGTGTGTGTGTTAACGGTGTGGGATGTTTTTTATTATCTATATTTTATCTTTCACTAGTTATAATTTGTTGTTTTAGTTACCATAGGTCAGAAACACATCTGTTGTGTTGCCACTTTGTTTTCAATTCAGATGTTCCTTACATATTGATAACAATATGTTACATTCTTCTTTCTATTTAAAATCTTCCTCTTTCCACCTATTCTTGCCAACAATCAATTATGTGCACATCGAAAAGCCAGGTGATGGAAAAAAAAAAAAAAAGATGGAGGCCTGCAGGACTGGAGGGAGGGTGAGTGCGTGAGAGAGTGAGCTAGTGTGTGAAAGAGAGTGAGTGGACACGAAGGTAGACGACCAACCTCCTGCAGTGCAGAGACTAGGAGCAGCAGGTTCCTGTACTGTGGACAGGGAGCAGCCAGCTACTACAGTAAGCAGCTCTTCCGAGCGCTTTTCCCTGCACTGCCGGGAGGTCCCACCATTTTGGAAGATCACGGGTCTTCCCTGGGAGGAGGCAGTGGGAGCGGCTAGGGCCCAGCGACCTGAGCCTACCAGTGCACCTGGCAACCTCGGACCAGTGGACACCCTGTGTCAACACAGACGAATGCACAGTAGCTGAACTGCAAAGATGCCGGTTGCGGCAAACGGCCGGGAGCCCACCACCATTCCCCACAGTAGCAGCCCCATCAGAGTCCAGATATACACTGAGCAACAGAGGCTGGGGAGCAGACAACAATCCCCAGGCAACAGAAGCACAGATCAGCAGCTGAGACCCATCCCCAAAAACTACAGCAAAGGCTGAGCAGGAGCTGAGACCCACGGGGCAGCAGCACTCCCTAGCCGCCTGTGCAGGACCTGAGGCTCCACAGAGACCTGTGCAACCCAGCGGCCCACAAGAGCTGTGGGAAGCTGGGGTTCCAAAAGGACCAGTGCAATCCAAACTCCACGGGACCTGCAGGGTGCTGTGGCACCAGAGAGGCCTGCAGGATGCAGCAGCCCACAAGATAGGCTTGGGGCCGGGTCTCGAAAGGCACAGTGCAATTCAGCTGCCCAAAAGATTGGCAGGGGACCAAGGCTCCAGTGAGGCCTGTGCAACACAGCTGCCCACAGTACAGGCAGAGAGCGCGGCTCTAACAGTGCCTGAGCTATAAAGCTACAGGTGGCACCAGTGACCAGCTGGGAACACAGCTCCAGAGGGGCCCACTTGATCCAGCAACAGCACCTACCAGGACACACCAATACCAGCCCCCAGTAGTCATTCCTCCAGGATCCACAGCAGGCAAGAGGCAATACGCAACAAAACAGTCTGGGAGGCACAGTAGCCTTATTTGATATACAGTGAGCTGCCTACATATCCAAACATCCCTCACTGGGTCTAGAGCTACCAGACGGCTAAAATGGGGAGAGAAAGAAACAACACCCAAAGGAAAGAAAAAGACAAATCACCAGAGAAGGAACTACAGGAAATGGAAGACAGCAACTTGTCAGATAAAGAATTCAAGGCAATGATTTTAAGGGTGCTCAAACAATTTGGTGAGACCTATATGCAACTTAACAAGAATTACGAAGGGCTCACTGGGAATTACTTCAGCTTAAAAAAAGAGGTAGAAGCTATGCATAAAGAGATAGAAGCTATGCATAAAAATCAAGAGGAAATAAAGAATGGCATAGCTGTTACGAAAAAATAACTTAGAATGGTTCAATAGTAGATTAGAAGAAGCTGAAGACCGAATCAGTGACTTAGAAGACAAGGTAGAGAAAAATACCCAAGTAGAGCAGCAAATGGTAAAAAAATTTAAAAAGCAGGAGGAAAGTTGAAGGGAGCTGTGGGACAATATGAAACATAACAACATTCGCATTATAATTCTTCTCCAGAAGGAGAAGAATCAGAGAAAGGTATAGAGAACTTCCCTAAACTGGTGAGGGGAAAAGCCACACAAGTCCAGGAAACACAGAGAGTTCCAAGCAAGATGAACGCCAGAAGACCCACAGCTAGACACATCATCATAAAAATGGCAAATATTAAAGACAAAGAAAAAATCTTAAAGGAAACGAGAGAAAAAAGTTACCTACAAGGGAGCTCCCATTAGACTGTCAGCTGATTTCTCAATAGAAACGATGCGGGCCAGAAGGTAGTGGCATGAAGTATACAAAGTAATGCAAGGCAAGGATCTGAATCCAAGACTACTCTATCCAGCAAGGCTATCATTCAAAATTGAAAGAGAAATAAAGAGCTTCATGGATCAAAAAAAAGCTAAAGGAATTTACCACCACCAAACCAGTACTGCAAGAAATGCTGAAGGGACTGTTGTAAGAAGAAGAAGAAACACAGAGAGAGAGAGCAACACAGGCATAAAATTAAAATGGCAACTAATAACTATCTATCAATAATTACCTTAAATGTAAATGGCTTAAATGCTCCAATCAAAAGACATAGGGTAGCTGATTGGATTAGAAAACAAGACCCATATATATGCTGTATAGAAGAGACCCACCTCACAACAAAAGACTCACACAGGATGAAAGTGAAAGGATGGAAAAAAAATTTTCCAAGCAAATGGAAATGAAAAAAATCTGTAGGAGCAATACTTATATCTGATAAGACAGACTTCAAAACGATGGCCATAATAAGTGACAGAGAAGGTCACTACATAATATTAAAAGGATCAATCCAACAAAAGGATATAACCCTGGTAAACATATATGCACCAAACACGGGAGCACCAAAATATATTAAAAAACTTCTGGAGGACTTCAAGGGAGAGATCAATAGCAACACGATCATAGTGGATGACTTTAACATGCCACTGACACCACTGGATAGATCTTCCAGACAAAAAGTTAACAAGGACATAGAGTCCTTACAAGGTAAACTAGATCAGTAGGACTTCATTGATATTTACAGAACATTTCACCCCAAAGCTGTAGAATATACATTCTTCTCAAGTGCACATGGGTCATTCTAAAAGACAGACCACAGGTTAGGACACAAAGCAAGCCTCTACAAATACAAGAAGATTGAAATCATATCAAGCATCTTCTCAGATCACAATGGTATGAAACTAGAACTCAATTACAGTAAAAACACACAAAAACATTCAAACATTTGGAGGTTAAATAGCATGCTATTAAACAATGAGGATTACTAACGAGATCAAGGAAGAAATTAAAAACTTCCTGGAAACCAATGAAAACAAACACACAACAAAACAAAATCTATGGGACACAGCAAAAGCAGTCTTGAGAGGGAAGTTCATAGCACTACAGGCCTACTTCAAGAAACAAGAAAACCACAGAACTTATGTGTATGTATGCATAGCTGATGGACATGGACAACAGGGCTGGGGACAGGGTGGGGGGATGGGGAGGAGGGTGTCAAAGGGGAAAAAAGGAGAAACATCTGTAACAAAAATAAATTAATTAAAAAAATAAATAAATAAAAAATAAAAAAATAAAAGAAAAGAAATGCAGATTAGCACACACACAAAAAAAAAGAAACAAGAAAAATTCCTAATTGACTTTCTAATTTAAGTTGTAACTTAAAGAACTAGAAAGTAAACAAAAGGAAAAACCCAAAGCTAGTAGGAGGAAAGAAATAGTAAAGGTAAGAGCAGAAATAAATGACATAGAGACTAAAAAAACAATTCAAAAGATCAATGAAACAAGAAGCTGGTTCTTTGAAAATATAAGCAAGATCGATGGACCTTTGGCCAGACTCACCAAGAAACAAAAAGGCAGGAACCAAATAAACAAAATCAGAAACGAAAGAGGAGAAGTAACAACTGACAGCACAGAAATTCAAAGGATCATCGAAACATACTATGAACAATTATATGCCAACAAATTGGATAACCAAGAGAAACGGAAAAATTTCTAGAAACACACAGCCTCCCAAAACTGAACCAGGAAGAGATAGAAAACTTGAACAGACCAATAACAGCAAAGGAAATTGAAGATGTAATTAAGAAACTCCCAGCAAACAAAAGCCCAGGCCCAGGCAGCTTCACGGGGGAGTTTTACTGAACATTCAAAGAAGATCTAATACCCATTCTCCTCAAACTACACCAAAAAATCCAAGAAGATGGAACACTTACAAACACATTTTTGAGGCCAGCATAATCCTAATTCCAAAACCAGATGAAGACACTACAAAGAAAGAAAACTACAGGCCAATATCTCTAATGAACACAGATGCCAAAATCCTTAACAAAATATTAGCGATCGGATCCAGCAATACATCAAAAAAATTATTCATCATGACCAAGTGAGTTTCATCCCAGGTATACAAGGATGGTACAATATTCACAAATCAATAAACATGATACACCACAAAAACAAAATGAAATATAGAAACCATATGATCATATCAATAGATGCTGAAAAAGCATTTGACAAAATCCAGCACCCATTTCTGATAAATATGCTCAGCAATGTGGTAATAGAGCGATCATATCTCAACATAATAAAGGCCATATATGAAAAGTGTATAGCCAACATCATACTCAATGGGCAAAAACTAAAACCATTCTCCTTAAGAATGGGAACAACCCACTTTTGCCACTCTTATTTAACATAGTACTGGAAGTCTTAGCCACAGCAATTAGACATGAAGAAAAAATAAGGGGGATCCAAATTGGAAAGGAGGAAGTGAAACTGTCATTATTTGCAGATGACCTGATATTGTACTTAGAAAACCCTGAAGACTCCATCAAAAATCTACTAGACTTAATAAATGAATTTGGCAAAGTAGCAGGATACAAAATTAACATCAAGAAATTGACAGCATTCTTATACACCAATGATGAAATCACAGAAAGAGAAACTAAAAAAATAATCCCATTTACCATGGTAGCAAAAAAATTAAGATACCTAGGAATAAACTTAACCAAAGAAGTAAAGGACCGCTTCACAGAAAACTACAGATCATTGAAAAAAGAAATAGAGGAAAATATAAAAAAGTGGAAACATATACCATGTTCATGGATTGGAAGAATTAACATCATTGAAATGTCCTTACTACCCAAAGCAATCTATAAATTCAATGCAATATTCATCAAAATACCAACGACATATTTCACAGAACTAGAACAAACCATCCAGAAAAGTTTATATGGAACCAAAAAAGACCCTGAATAGCCACAGCAATCTTGAAAAAGAAGAACAAAGTAGGAGGGATCACATTACCAGATTTCAGGTTATACTACAAAGCCACTATAATCAAAACAGCCTGGTACTGGCACAAGAACAGGCATATAGATCAATGGAACAGAACAGAGAACACAGAAATTGACCTAAGCCAATATGCTCAATTAATATTTGACAAAGGTGACAAGAGCATACAGTGGAGTCAAGACAGTCTCTTCAATAAATGGTGTTTGGAAAATTGGACAGCTACTTGCAGAAAAATGTAGCTAGACCACCAACTTACACCATACATGAGAATAAACTCAAAATGAATAAAAGACTTAAATATGACTCAGGAATCCATAAAAATTCTAGAAAAAAAGCAGGCAACAAAATTTCATACATCATACGCAGCAGAATCTTCACTGATACAACACCTAAGGCAAGAGAAACAAAGGAAAAAATGAACGCTTGGGACTACATCAAACTAAAAAGCTTCTGCACAGCAAAAGAAACAACCATCGAAACAGAAAGGGATCTCACTATACGGGAGACCATAATCGCCAATGATGCATCAGATAAGGGGTTAATTTCCAAAGTATAGAGAGTGCTCATACAGCTCAACAAAAGGAAGACAAAGAACCCAATTAAAAAATGGGCATAGGACCTAAATAGACACCTCTCCAAACAGGATATACAAATGGCGAAGAGACATATGAAGAAATGCTCAACATCACTAATCATCAGAGATATGCAAATTAAAACAACTATGAGGTATCACCTCACACCTGTCAGAATGGCTGCCATCACCAAATCATCAAACAACAAGTGTTGGCGAGAGTGTGGAGAAAAGGGGACTCTAGTACACTGCTGGTGGGAATGCAGACTGGTGCAGCCACTGTGGAAAACACTATGGTGTTACCTCAAAAAGTTAAAAATTGAACTGCCATTTAACCCAGTGATCCCACTTCTAGGAATATACCCTAAGAAACCTGAAACACCAACCAGAAAGAATATATGTACTACTATGTTTATAGCAGCACTATTTACTAAGATCTGGAAACAGCCCAAGTGTCCATCAGTAGACGAATGGATAAAAAAATCTGTGGTACCTATACACAATGGAGTACTATGCAGCTGTAAGAAAGAAAGATCTCTTATCCTTTGAGATGACATGGAGGGATCTGGAGAGTATTATCCTAAGAGAAACAAGCCAAGCAGAGAAAGACAAATATCACATGATCTCACTTCTTTGTGGAATATAATGAACATAGCAGTCTGAGGAACAGGGTAGACCCAGAGACTTACAAGTAGGGTACAGACTGACAACCCTCAGAAGAGGGGTGGGGGGTGAGGGAAGAGATAAACCACAGAACTTATATCCATGTACGCATAACTGATGGACATGGATAACAATGCTGGGGATGGGGCGGTGGGGATGGAGAGGAGCGTGTCAATGGGGGAAAACCGAGAAACATCTGTAACAAAAAGAAATTAATAAAAAAAAATGCCTTTAGACTTGAAATGAGAGGTAGTTCTCCCTTAAGCAAAGCTCTTTCCTTTTATTACAACAAGATTTGAAGGCCTTGTATTGTATTGAAAAAAATAATAATAAAATAAAATAAAGCCAGGTGATTATCATTTATATTTTTAACTGTCTTGAAGGGAGCCAGCATGGTCTTTGGCAGAGAGTAAACGTAAACTGAAGATTTGCTGAGTTTCTGAAATTACATGAGTTATTTTTAGCTAGTTGTTTCAGAAAGATATCTTAACAATTAGTCATTTTAGTAATCACTGATGCATAATTACATGTGAACATAAAATTGAAATAATATTAAGAATATTAATATTAAGAATAATTGTGGTGACCCTGTTATTATTATACTTTAAGTGTAGATTTGATTTTATACCATTTATATATAAAGAGACAGTGAACTATGAATTTTTACGTGGATTAATGTCAAATTATAATAGAAACAAATAGTATATTTGGTTTTACAAATATTCAAAATGTTTTCTGTCAATACATGGATGTCATGGTCATGTGTGTAGATCTTTTTCCCAGTAGCATAACATCTTGTGGAATCATTCAAAATGGTTTGTCTTCTATTATTAACTACATCAAATTCATATTAGAATCTGGCTTGTGAAAGCAAATGCATTTTCAAAGCACAGATATGTCCTCACCTGATAGCTGTTCTGATCACATCATTTTATTGTGCATCTAAATTTCTCCCCGAATGTTCAAGTGAGCCTGCAGAGATCGAACAAGTTTTTATTTCTCTACAAGAACTCCTTTATCATGTTTTCTATCCAGAATTTAAGCTAACATGTTATGATAATTTCTTGTCAATATTGCAAAATAAATGGGTTTTAACATAAAAGTCTTGCATGTGAAATATTTACATTCATTTAATTTATTTATTTAAAATATGTTTTGTTTTGTTTTTTTTTGTTTTTTGTTTGTTTGTTTTTGTTTTTTGAGAAGAGAGATAAAAACATTAATGTGAGAGAGAACCATCAATCAGCTACCTCCTAAATGCCCTCCACTGGGGATCAAGCCCACAACTCAGGCACGTGCCCTGACTGGAAATCAAACTGGGACCTCTCAGTTCATGAGAGGATGCTCAATTCACTGAGCCACACTGGCTATGCCTTATGTTTATTTTTATACTCATAGTTATGTAAATATTTAAATAAAGAAATATAATTGTTCTGTATATATGTAAACCAATTTAGAATTGAAGTTCTCATTCTTGAGAGCACTGTTGTTGTCTTAAAACATTCTGCTCTTCAATAGCTTTCAAATAGTTCTCAAAGAACAGCAGAATAAAGACACATTTCTCCCTACTTTCCTTGACATATATGACAGAACAAATTATTTCCTTAGTAAATGTATAATCCGTTTCTGTCTAAATCTGTACCTCTCAAGCCATGTGAAAAATGTGTTGCCTTGTGCTTTTTTCCTTTTGAGTCACAAATAATGATTATTAGTTCAATTAATTTCCTTTTAAATATTATTAATCTATATAAGAAAAAAGGGAGTGTAGATAGCTTGTGAAGTTTATATCAGTATCATTGGTTATTCACTCAAAAAGATCTGTAGGGACAATGATTTACTGTTACTTCAAATACGGAGCAATAAACAGCTCCAAATACACAAATCATCATTAGTGACATTTGGATGGAAACTTTTGAAGAACATAACCAGAAATCATTACTGCTTTTTAATAAAGAGCCACTTACCGTCCTTTGTGTATAATCATATTCACAGGAGTAGAACCTAAGTATGATTATCAGCTATATGTAAACAGATAATCAAGACCAACATTATATATAATTGACCTTACCTGAATAAAACTGCAAATTATTCCCAATGGCTGCTGTCTTTCCCTGTACCATATATGTCTCTGTTACGATTGTTTTTGTGCAATTTCTTTATTCAGTGATTTTCACTGTGCTTCAAAAGTGTTAATTGCTTTCTTCTTCAACTAACATATTCTCCAGAGTTAGTGAACCAAATAGGAGCCTTCTGACATGATAGTTCAGTGCTCTATCACATTGACAATTTATGATGACTAATTAAATGAGTTTAAATTTCCTCAAATATATATTAGGTTCTGCTCTACAACTTACAGCAAAGCTTTTGACATGAATGAAATACTGTTATTTTGGGTTGTGTGGTTATAGATTTCCATAATGTCAGACAATTTTGATGAAATATGGGCAAATGAGCAAAGTCTTTGTCTTTACAGTAACTTTTAACTAAGGTTAGACTTTGAATCTCATAAGCAGAATTGAGGGCAAGGTTGCATAGAACAATTAGATGATGTTTTGTTAGTGAATTTTAGTACAAATTAATTATGCCTACAATACATGCTTAATATAGATGAACACATAACTTAGTGTTTAGTTTATATACACTTTATTTGTATGCAAATGGATTAATTTAGTATGACATCAGTAGACAATCGTATCTGTCATAGGGAGAGGCAAAGTACTTTCACAGAGGAGCACTTTTTATTATAGTCTTTTTAAAAGGCATAAGCACTCTGATGATTTACAAGCAGAAAACTAAATAATTCTATGAAGAGGCACTAAAAAAGAGAATAAACAAAATATATTTTGTATAAAATATTAACATGGAATACTTTTGGTATGTTTTGGATGTGACTGAATATAAGCATTCCTACCCTAAATCTATTCATAAAAAGAGAGTATGGATAGGGGCATAGGGTAACCACATCCAATATTGGGGTTTTATAGAGGTGGGGTCTTAGAGATCTTGACAAACTTCAGACACTTGAGTGTATATGAATGTTGTGAACGTAATAGCTAGAAGAGGAATGAAGGTGTTTCCCTATATTCCAATTTTATCCAAGACCTGGCCTAGATTTGATTTCATTCCAGAAAAAAATGAAATAATAAAATAAAATAAAATAAAGATATTCAGTGTTGGTAAAAAAAAAATGTATCTAAGCTCCATGTTAGTTAAAGTGTGGTCTGTGGACAAGCAGCATTAGGATCATCTGGGAAATTATTATAAATGGAGAATGTAATGAATTACATTCTCAGATTGACTTACTTAATGCAAACTTGCATTTTATAACATCTCCAGGTGATTTCTGTGTACATTAAAGTTTGAGAAGCACTGATATCTAGCTGACTTGTCTCAGGAAGTATTTATTCATATAGTGATAACAATATTTCTATGATATGGGTAAATTTTATGTAATTGTAATCTTGTTGGTATTAAACTCACAATAAGGGGCTAATTTTCAACATATATAAAGAACATATACAATTCAACACAAGGAAGACAAACATTTAAAAAATGGGCACAGGACCTGAATAATTACTTCCCCAAAGAGGACATACAGATGCCCAATAGATATATGAAAAAAATGGTCAAGATCATTAAGTATTAGAGAGATGTAAGTAAAAAGTACACCTCACACCTGTTAGAATGGCTACTATCAATAAATTAACAAACAACAAGTGCTGGTGAGGAGGTAGAGAAAAGGGAACCCTTGTGCACTGTTGGCGGGAATGCAAATTGGTGCAGCCGCTGTGGAAAACAGTAGAGAGTTTCCTCAAAAAATTAAAAATGAAACTGTCTTTTGACCCAGTGATCCCACTTCTGGGAATATATCCTAAGAATACTGAAACACCAATCAGAAAGAATATATGCATACCTATATTTATAGCTGTATGATTTACAATAGCCAAGATCTGAAAACAGCCAGTTGCCCATCAACAGATGAGCAGGTGAAAAATCTATGGTAGGAATTCCAAGATGGTGACAGATTAGGTGAAAGCTACAGTGATCTTCTCCAAGAACCAAACTGGAATTACAACTAAAATATTTTTTTAAATAATAATAATAATCTTGAATAACCAACTGAAGACTAGCTGGAGAGATCCCTTATAACCAAGGATGTAAAGAGGAGCCCACATCAAGACTGATAGGAAGTGTAGAGGCATGAGAAAGTTGGCTGCACTCCCACAATTAGCAGCTGAAGTACTGGAAGGATATCTCAGTTGAGGGGGTTTTCCCCTGAGAAGTCTGGGGTCTTAAACCCAAGCTGGGTCCCTAGCCCAGTGTACCAGAACCAGGAAAGATGTTCACATAACATCTAGCTGTGAAAAGCACCAGAGTTTCTGTTTGACAAGGAGAGATAGCTAGAAAAACAGACACCCTCTTATAGGGCCAACACACTAAATTCTGTTTGCAGCCAGTCACCTTGGACTCTGGCAGAGAAAGGGCAGAGTGAACTAAAGCTGCATGAGGAGTGTCTGAGGCTGGTGGTCTGGGGGAGAGAGCTGAGAAGACAGCCACCAGGCTTCCTGTGCTGAGTCATTCCCCTATGCTGCAGACAACTTTTTTTTTCTTTTTTCAATTTTAAAATATTTTTTCTTTATTGATTTTTTTTAGAAAGAGAGGAAGAAAGAGGTAGAGAGCTAGAAACATTGATGAGAGAGAACATTGATTGGCTGCCTCTTGCATGCCACCCAGTGGGGATTTGGCCCACAACCTGGGCATGTGCCCTGACTGGGAATCGAACTGGTGACCTCTTGGTGCATGGGTCAATGCTCAACCACTGAACCACACCGGCCAGGCAGCTGCAGATAACTTTCTAAGGCAGAGTTTGATCATCAAAGTAGCTTTATCCTGGAGGGAAGCAATAGCCCCACTAGACACATTCTATGGAGTTTATGCCCTGTTGAAGACTACAAGCTGAGGTACATTAAGTGACTGAGACTAACAGTCAACGTGCAGACAGAGGCAGATCTCTGGGTGCTTTCAGTCTTTTCCTGACCTGCTCGTGGACCTAGGGCTGGAAAAAGCAGAACTTGGTGTGCAGCATGGTCCACTCTACAGGCATCTAGTCCCAGAAGAGGGTACCACAAGCTGTGGATTACTGATAGCTCTACACAGGGTACTCAGGGCCAGTCACAAAAAGCATCTGACATTAGCCTGTACTACAGACCCTCAAAAGAGGCCCAAAACCAATAAACCCAGTGGCCAGCTTCAGACAACAACAGAAGAGGATTCAATAAGCTTCACAACAGTATATCCACAGGGAGATATTGGCACACACCAAATCCTGCTGAGGGGAATTCCATTCCATGTGATAGCACCTGCACAGCAGACTGAACACTGTGTTGGATGTTCAGTCTCACTGTCAGCTAGCCTGAGGGTTGAGCCCATGCACAAATAAGTGAATAACAATCAAGGCTTAATTACAACTAGAGGGCCCACACAACACACACAAGGGACATTATTATAGTACCCAGGTCTGGTGGTAAAGGAGAATATGCCATGGGGTCCCACAGTTCACTAATGACATAGGCCAGCCTGCCAAGATTGAGAGGAGTAGGAAATCTACCTAACACACAGGAACAAATACAAACAGGCAGCCAAAATGGAGAGACAAAGAAACAAACCCCAAATTAAAAAGCAAGAGAATTCTCCAGAAGAAGAGCTAAGTGAAATGGAGTTAAGCTATTTATCTGATATATAGTTCAGAGTAATGAGTATAAGGATGTTCAACAGCATTAAAAAATATATACAGACTATGAAAAACAACAGGTTGGAAATGAGGAATGACATAGCAGATATAAAGAATGCACTGGAAAGAATAAATAGCAGATTAGAGGAAGCTGGGGATCATATCAGAAAACAAGAAGACAGGGTAGAAAAAAAATCACTCAGTCAGAGAACCAAAAAGAAAAAAAAATCAATTAAAAAGCAGGCTGACAGTGTAAGGGAGCTGTGGAACAATGTGATAGGTAACAATATCCACATCATAGAAGTACCAGAAGGAGAAGAAACTGAGCAAGGGATAGAGAACCTGTCTGAAGAAATAAAGGCAGAAAACTCCCCTAACCTGGTGAAGGAAAAATCACACAAGTACAGGAAGCACAGAGTCCCAAGCATGAAAAACTCAAAGAGGTCCATGCCATGTCTCATCATAACTAAAATGCCAAAAACTAATGACAAACAGAATCTCAAAGGCAGCATGAGAAAAGTAATTTGTTACCTACAACAGGGCTCCCATAAGGCTCTCAGTTGATTTCTCAACAGAAACACTATGGGTCAGAAGGGAGTGGCAAGAATTATTCAAGGTAATGACAAGCAAGGATCTGAAACCAAGACTACTCTATCCAACAAGACTATCACTCAAAATAGGTGAAATAAAGAGCTTCTCAGAAAAAAAAGAGGCGAAAGGAGTTTACCACCAAACCATCATTACAAGAAATGTTAAAATTACTACTGTAATAATAAGAAATAGAGATAAATATATACATAAAGAATAAACATGACAATGAATAAGCACTTATCAATAATAACCTTAAATATAAATGGATTAAATGCTCCAACCAAAAGCAAGAGTAGTTGAATGAATAAGAAAACATGACCCATATATGTGCAGTCTACAAGAGACACATCTCAGAACAAAACACTCACACAGGGTGAAAGTGAAAGGATAGGCTAATTTTACATGTAAATGGAAATGAGAAAAAAAAAGCAGGAATAACTATACTTATATCTGACAAAATAGACTTCAACGTAAAGGCCAGAACAAGAGACAAAGAAGGTCACTACATAATACTGAAAGGATCAACACAACAAGAAAATATAACCATGGTAAACATATATGCACCCAATATAGGAGCACCTGAATATATAACAAAAACTCTTGAAGGAAATTAAAGAAGATATTGACAGTAATAGAGTCATAGTATGGGACTTTAAAACCACACTGACTTCACTGGCTATATCTTCCAGACCCAAACAAAATCAATAAGGAAACAGTGACCCTAAATGACAAAGAAGATCAGATGAATTTAATTGATATTTATAAAATATTTCACCACAAACCTCCAGAATATGCATTCTCCTCAAGTGCACAGAGGACATTCTCAAAGATAGAACACATGTTAGGATACAAAATAAGTCTCTACGAGTTTAAGAAGATTGAAATCATATCTAACATATTCTCAGATTACAGTGGCATGAAACTGGAAATCCAGTAAAATAAAAAAATAAAAAACTCAAAAACATTCAAACAAATGGAGGCTAAATTTCATGTTATTAAACAATGAATAGGTTACAAATGAGATCAAGGAAGAAATAAAAAACTTCTTGGAAATAAATGAAAATTAACACACAATAGCCCATACTCTGTGGGAACAATAAAATCAGTCCTGAGAGGAAAGTTCATACCATTACAAGCCTACTTAAAGAAACAAGAAATATCTCTAAACTAAAATACAACTAAAAGTATCAGAAAGAGAACAATAAGAAAAGCCCAGAACAAGTAGAAGGAAAGCAATAATAAAGATCAGAGTGGAAATAAATGATATAGAGACTTAAAAAAAAATGCAGTCTAGCCGGTGTGGCTCAGTGGTTGAGTGTCGACCCATGAACCAAGAGGTCGCCAGTTCGATTCCCAGTCAGGACACATGCCCAGGTTGTAGTCCCAATCCCCAGTAGAGAGCATGCAGGAGGCAGCCAGTCGATGTTCTCTCTTATCGATGTTTCTATCTCTCTCTCCCTGTCACTTCCTCTCTCTCTAAAATCAATAAAGAAAAAAAAATATTAGAAAAATAAAAAACAAAAACAATACAAAAGATCAATGAAACCAAGAGCTGGTTCTTTGAAAAGATAAACAAGATCAATGACCCTTTAGCCAGACTCACCAAGAAACAAAGGGAGAAGATCTAAATTAATAAAAGCAGAAACGATAAAGGTGAAGTAACAACTGACACCACAGAAATACAGATTGTTTAATTGTTTTACGAACAACTATATGCCAACAAATTGGACAAACTGAGAGAAATGGAAAAATTCCTAGAAACATACAGTCTTCCAAAATTGAATCAGAAAACCTGAATGAACCAGTAACAACTAATGAAATTGAAGTATGAATAAAAAACAAACAAACAAACAAAAAATCCCAGCAAACAAAAGTCCTGGACTGGCTGGTTTCACAGGAGAGTTTCACTAACACATATTCTCCTCAAACTATTCCAAAAAAATGTAAGAGAAAGCAAGACTTCAAAGCTTCTTTTACGAGACCAGCATTATACTAATCCCCAAACCAGATAAAGACATTACAAAGAAAGAAAATTGCAGGCCAATATCCCTGATGAACATACATGCCAAAATCCTTAACAAAATATTAGCAAATCAGATCTAGCAATATATTAAAAAGATTATTCACTGCAATCAAGTAGGATTTGTCCCTGGCATGCAAGACTGGTACACTACTCACAACTCAATAAAGGTTATTCATCATGTAAACAAAATGAAAGATAAAAATCATGTGATCATATCAATAGATACAGAAAAATCATTTGACAAAATCCAGCACTGATTTCTGGTAAAAACTCTCAACAAAGTGGGAATAGAGGAATCATACCTCAACATAATAAATGCCATATATGACAAACCAACAGCCAACACCATACTCAAGACATGAAAAATTAAAATGTTTCCCTTAAGAACAGGAACAAGACAGGGGTGTCTGTTTTCACCACTCTTATTCAACATAGTACTGGAAGTATTAGCCACAGTGAGCAGAAAAGTAGAAAAAAAATAAACAGAAAGTATCCAAATTGGAAAGGAGGAAGTGAAACTGTCATTATTTGCAGATGACATAATATTGTACATAGAAAACCCTAAGGACTTCACCAAAAAAACTACTAGTTTTAATAAATGAATTTGGCAAAGTAGCAGGATACAAATTAACATCCAGAAATTGATGGCAACTTTATACAACTTTATACACTAACAATGAACTCTCAGAAAGAGAAACTAAATATATATCTATATCTATCTATCGATAGATGGATATATATATATATATATATATATATATCCATATATATATATATATATTGCAACAAAAATAAAATAAAATACCCAGGAATAAACTTAACCAAGGAGCTAAAAGACCTGTACACAGAAAACTACAGGACATTGAAAAAGAACTAGAGGAAGATATAAACAAGAGGAAGCATATACCTTGTTCATGGATTGAAAAAATTAAAATCATTAAAATGTCCATACTACCCAAAGCAATCTATAGATTCAATGCAATCCGTGTTAAACTACCAGTGGTGAATTTTACAGATCTAGAACAAATACTCCAAAATTTTACATGGAACCAAAAAAGACACTGAATCGTGGCAGCAATCTTGAGAAAGAAGACCAAACTAGGAGTAATCACAATACCAGATATCAAATTATTATACTATAAAGCCATTGTAATAAAAACCACCTGGTACTGGCACAAGGAAAGGCATACAGATCAATGGAACAGAACAGAGAACCCATAAATCAACCCAAGACATTACACTCACTTAATATTTGACAAAGGAGGCAAGAGCATACAGTGGAGAATAAACAGTCTCTTCAATAACTGGTGTTGGGAAAATTGAACAGGTAAGTGCCAAAAATGAAACTGGACCACCAACTTAAACCATACACAAGAATAAACTCTAAATGAATAACATAATTAAATGTAAATCATGAAACCATACAAATCCTAGAATAAACCATAAGCAGTAAAATCTCAGACATCTCACCTAGCAGAATTTTCACCTCGTCTAGGGCAAGAGAAAGAAAGGAAAAAAAAATAAACAAATGGGACTACATCAAAATAAAATTTTCTACACAGCAAAAGAAACCATCAACAAAATGAAAAGGTATCCCACTGTATTGGAGAATATATTTGCCACTGATAAATTGGATAAGAGGTTAATTGCCAAAATATTTAAAGAACTCATATAACTTAACAAAAGGAAGACAAACAATTCAATTATAAAATTGTCCACTAACCTAAATAGACACTTGTTTAAAAAGGACATACAGATGGCCAAGAGACATGTAAAAAATGCTCAAAGTCACTACTCATCTGAGAGATAAAAACTAAAACAACAATGAGGTATTACTTCACACTTGCGAGAATGGCTACCATCAACAAATGACAAGTGCTGGAGAGGATGTACAGAAAAGAGAACCCTAGTGCACTGCTGGTGGGCATGCAGACTGGAGCAACCACTATGAAAAATAGCATGGAGTTTCCTCAAATTTTAAAAATGGAGCTTTTAATTTTACCCAGTGATCCCAGTTCTAGGAATATATCCTAAGAATCTCGAAACACCAATCAGAAAGAATATATGAACCCATATGTTCGTAGCAGCGTTATTTACAATGTCTAAGATCTGGAAACAGCCAAAGTGTCCATCAGTAGATGAGTGGATAAAACAGCTGTGGTACATTTACACAATGGAATATTTTGCAGCTGTATAAAGAAGAAGGATTTCTTACCCTTTGAGACAGTATGGAGGGACCTGGAGAGTAGTATGTTAAATGAAATTAGCCAGACAGAGAAAGACAAGTATCACATGATCTCACTTATACATGGAATCTGGACAAAATAAACTGATAAACCAAATAGATCCAGAGACATAGAGGCATGGAACAGACTGACAAATCTCAGAGGGAAGGGGAAGGGGAGGGGAAGGGGAAGGGGAAGGGAAGGGTATGGGAAGATATTAACCAAAGAACTTATATGCATATATGCATAACCCAGGGCGGGAGTGAGGTGGAGGAGGTCAGTGGGGGGTAAAGGGGAGACATCTGTAGTACTTTCCACAATAAAGATAAATTAAAAAAAGAAAAAAAGGTATGGTATATTTACACAATGGAATACGATGACACTGTAAAAAAGAAAAAGCTTTCCCCCTTTGCAACAGCATGGATGGACCTGGAGAGAATAATGCTAAGCAAAATAAGCCAGTCAGAGATCAAATACCACAAGAAGCATGACTACATGGATCACACTAGAGGGTGCTTTAGGGGAAAGGCATGGGGGTGACCGGATAAAGAAAGTGAAGAGATTAGCTAAAGACCATATATGCACACCTTATGGACAGGGACAATAGTTTGGTCAAGGCCAAGGGAGAGGGAAGCAGGGATAATTGGACATGGGCAAAGGGCAGGATAAAAGGGAACATCTGGAATTATGTCAAAATTAAATTTTTTAAATAAAAAATATACTGATGATATATTTTTAAAAAATCAACATCTTTTTTTGGGTTTGTTTTTACATTGTTAAAAAATTACTTGGAAGGAGTATATCATTATGAGTGTTAAGTGGTTCTGAGTGTCTCTTTTTCTCTTAAATAAAAATGCTTGGTTGCTTGGCCTGTGTGGCTCACTGGTTGAGTGTCGACCCATGCACCAAGAGGTCACTGGTTCAGTTCCCGGTCCGGGCACATGCCCAGGTTGTGAGCCCAATCTCTAGTGGGGGGCATGTGGGAGGTGGCCTTCTATGTTCTCTCACATAGATGATTCTCCCTCTTTCTCTCCTCTCCCTTCCTCTCTCTAAAATCAATAAAGAAAAAAAAAAAAAAGAAAAAAATGCTTGGAAACCATTCTTCTGTGGCAATGTGCATTTAAGTTTTTGGATGTTTGCAGCTCATATTGGTGCAGGGATCATAAATTTTGTAGAAATAGTTTTCATATACTAATTTAAATAGGAGCTAGAAAAGAGCTAATTTACCAAATACCATGTTAATTATTTAATTCACTCTGATTCATGTAAAAATAAAGCAATTAATTATAATTTTAGAGCAGGAAGAAAAGGCAGAGACAATCTGGTCCAGCACCCTCATTTAATAAATAAGAAAGCTAAAGTGAGGAAAAAAACTTGTCCAAGTTCAAATAGTAAGTAAGGATTAGGACCTCAGTTTGGGTCTTGGTACTCTTATTTTAATGTTTTTCTCCTATACTGATATACTTACTGATAGTACTCTGGGCCTCAACTTCCTTTATCTGTAAAATAAAAACAGTAGCTGTACCCATCTTATGAGGTTATTATGAAGATTATGAAGATTAAATGTGATAGCAAAAGTAATGCATTTAGTATACCTCCTAAAATAGAGGAAAAACATAGCATAGCTGAGTTTCAGCAAAGTCACAGAGTCAATTATCTCTATAATCATATTGCTCAGAATTGTGTTCTAGTTAAAATTTAGAATCCCAGAATATTGGTTCCCAGCCAAGTTAAATGCCATACTGTAGGCCTGTAAGAGTACCCAAGTCCAAAGCACACTTGGAAATGCAGCCCAGGCATGAGATGAGAGTTTCCTCTTGCCTTTTCCTTCCTTCCTTCCTTCCTTCCTTCCTTCCTTCCTTCCTTCCTTCCTTCCTTCCTTCCTTCCTTCCTTCCTTCCTTCCTTCCTTCCTTCCTTCCTTCCCTTCTTCCTTCTTTACTTTCTTTATCATTCTCTCTCTCTTTTTTGTCTTTCTCTCTTTCTTTTCTTTCTCTTTCTCTCATTTTCTTTCTTTTTTCTTTCTTCTTTCTTTCTTTCTTTCTTTCTTTCTTTCTTTCTTTCTTTCTTTCTTTCTTTCTTTCTTTCTTTCATTCTTTCTCTTTTTTTCTTTCTCTATCCTTTCTCTCTCTCTTTCTCTCTGTCTTTGTCTCTCTTTTTGCTTTCTTTCTCTCTCTCTTTCTTTCCTTCTCACTCTCTCTTTCTATTTCTCTCTCTTCTTTTCTTTCTCTTTATTTCTCTTTTTTCTTTCTTTCTTCTTTCTTTTCTTTTCTTTGTTTTTCTCTCTCTCTTTCTTCCTCTCTTCTATTTTCTTTCTTTCTTCCTTTCTTTCTTCATTCTTTTTTTATTATTATTTTTATTAATTTATTTTTGTTACAGATGTTTCTCCTTTTTTCCCCATTGACACCCTCCTCCCCATCCGCCCACCCCATCGCCAGCTTTGTTGTCCATGTCCATCACTTATGCATACATGAGTATAAGTTCTGTGGTTTATCTCTTCCCGCCCCCCAAACCCCTCTTCTGAGGGTTGTCATACTGTACCTACTTCCATTACTCTGGGTCTACCTTGTTCCTCAGACTGTTATGTTTACTATATTCCACAAATAAGTGAGATCATGTGATATTTGTCTTTCTCTGCTTGGCTTGTTTCGCTTAGGATAATACTCTCGAGGTCCCTCCATGCCGTCTCAAAGGATAAGAGATCTTTCTTTCTTACAGCTGCATAGTACTCCATTGTGTATATGTACCACAGCTTCTTTATCCATTCTTCCACTGATGGACATTTGGGCTGTTTCCAGATCTTAGCTATTGTAAATAGTGATGCTATGAACATGGGGGTACATGTATTCTTTCTGATTGGTGTTTCAGGCTTCTTAGGATATATTCCTAGAGGTGGGATCACTGGGTCTAATGGCAATTCAATTTTTAATTTTTTGAGAAAACACCATAGTGTTTTCCACAGTGGCTGTACCAGTCTGC
The DNA here is from genome assembly GCA_030848825.1 of Tadarida brasiliensis. Classification (NCBI taxonomy): domain Eukaryota; kingdom Metazoa; phylum Chordata; class Mammalia; order Chiroptera; family Molossidae; genus Tadarida; species Tadarida brasiliensis. Next base: position 54,440,369 of record CM061280.1, read on the forward strand.
ATTCCCACCAGCAGTGTACTAGAGTCTCCTTTTCTCCACACCCTTGCCAACACTTGTTGTTTGATGATTTGTTGATGGCAGCCATTCTGAAAAGTGTGAGGTGATACCTCATTGTTGTTTTCATTTGCATCTCTCTAATGATTAGTGATGTTGAGCATTTCTTCATATGTCTCTTAGCCATTTGTATGTCCTGTTTGGAGAGGTGTCTATTTAGTTCCTCTGCCCATTTTTTAATTGGGTTCTTTGTCCTCCTTTTGTTGAGTTGTATGAGCACACTATATATTTTGGAGATTAACCCCTTATCTGATATATCATTGGCAATTATGCTCTCCCATACAATGGGTTCCCTTTCCGTTTTGATGGTTGTTTCTTTTGCTGTGCAGAAGCTTTTAAGTTTGATGTAGTCCCATGTGTTCATTTTTTCCTTTGTTTCTGTTACCTTAGATGGTGTATCAGTGAAGATTCTGCTGCGTATGATGTCCAAAATTTTGTTGCCTACATTTTCTTCTAGGATTTTTAAGGATTCCTGAGTCATATTTAAGTCTTTTATTCATTTTGAGTTTATTCTTGTGTATGGTGTAAGTTGATGATTTAGTCTTATTTTTTTTCCATGTAGCTGTCCAATTTTCCCAACATCATTTATTAAAGAAGCTGTCTTTAGTCCATTGTATGCTCTTGCCACCTTTGTCAAATAGTAATTGAGCATAATGTCGTGGGTCAATTTCCGGATTGTCTGTTCTGTTCCACTGGTCTATATGCCTGTTCTTGTGCCAGTACCAAGCTGTTTTGATTACAGTAGCTTTGTAGTATAAATTGATATCCGGTATTGTGATCCCACCTACTTTGTACTTATTTTTCAAGATTGCTGTGGCTATTTGGGGTCGTTTTTGGTTCCATATGAACTTCTGAAGTATTTGTTCTAGTTCTGTGAAATATGTCACTGGTATTTTGATGCGGATTGCATTGAATCTAAAGATTGCTTTGGGTAATATGGACATTTTAATGATGTTAATTCTTCCAATCCATGAACAAGGTATGTGCTTCCACTTTTTTATATGTTTCTCTATTTCTTTTTTCAATGTCCTGTAGTTTTCTGCAAATAGATCCTTTACTTCTCTGGCTAAGTTTATTCCTAGGTATCTTAATTTTTTTGCTGTGATGGTAAATGGGATTTTGTTTAAGTTTCTCTTTCTGTGAGTTCATCATTGGTGTACAAGAATGCCGTCAATTTCTTGACGTTAATTTTGTATCCTGCTACTTTGCCAAATTCATTTATTAAGTGTAGTAGATTTTTGATGGAGTCCTTAAGGTTTCCTATGTATAATATTATGTCATCTCCGAATAATGACAGTTTCATGTCCTCCTTTCCAATTTGGAATCCTTTTATTTTTTCTTCATGTCTGATTGCTGTGGCTAAGACTTCCAGCACTATGTTAAATAAGAGTGGCAAAAGTGGGCATCCCTGTCTTGTTCCTGTTCTTAAGGGAAATGTTTTTAGTTTTTGCCCATTGAGTATGATATTGGCTGTAAGTCTTTCATATATGGCCTTTATTATATCAAGATCTGATCCCTCTATGCCCAAACTGCTGAGCATTTTTATCAGAAATGGGTGCTGGATTTTGTTGAATGCTTTTTCAGCGTCTATTGATATGATCATGTGATTTTTATCTTTCATTTTGTTTATGTGGTGTATCACATTTATTGATTTGCGAATATTGTATCAGCCTTGCATCCCTTGGATGAATCCCACTTGGTCATGGTGAATAATTTTTTTGATGTATTGCTGTATCCAATTTTCTAGTATTTTGTTCAGGATTTTGGCATCTATGTTCATCAGGGATATTGACCTGTAGTTTTCTTTCTTTGTAGTGTCTTTTTCTGGTTTTGGAATTAGGATTATGCTGGCCTCATAAAACGAGTTTGGAAGTCTTCCTTCTTCTTGAATTTTTTGAAATTATTTGAGGAAAATGGGTGTCAGTTCTTTTTGAAATGTTCGGTAAAACACCCTGTGAAGCCACCCGGGCCTGGGCTTTTGTTTGCTGGGACAGTCTTGATTACATCTTCAATTTCCTTAGTTGTTATTGATCTGTTCAAGGTTTCTATCTCTTCCTGGTTCAGTTTTGGGAAACTATGTGTTTTTAGAAATTTGTTCATTTCACCTAGATTGTCGAATTTGTTGCCATATAAATGTTCATAGTATTTGTTAACGATCCTTTGTATTTCTGTGGTGTCAGTTGTTATTTCTCCTCTTTCATTTCTGATTTTGTGTATTTGGGTTCTCTCTCTTTGTTTCTTGCTGAGTCTAGCTAAGGGTCCATCAATCTTGTTTATCTTTTCAAAAAACCATCTCTTTCTTTCATTGATGCTTTGAATTGTTTTTCTGGTCTCTATGTCATTTATTTCTGCTCTGATCTTTACTATTTCCCTCCTTCTATTTGCTCTGGTTTTCTTTTTGTTTGCTTTCTAGTTCTTTAAGTTGTAAGGTTAGATAGTCTATTAGAAATTTTTCTTGTTTCTTGAGGTAGGCCTGGAGTGCTATGAACTTCCCTCTCAGAACTGCTTTTGCTGCATCCCACAGATTTTGTGTTGTTGTGTGTTCATTTTCATTGGTTTCCAGAAAGTTTTTAATTTTTTCCTTGATCTCCTTGATAACCCATTTATTGTTTAATAACATGCTTTTTAGCCTCCATGTGTTCAAATGTCTTTGCATGTTCATGTTGCAATTGATTTCTAGTTTCATGCCATTGTGATCTGAAAAGATGCTTGATATGATTTCAATCTTCTTGAACTTGTAGAGACTTAGTTTGTGCCCTAACGTATGGTCTATCTTTGAGAATGTCCCATGTGCACTTGAGAAGAATGTGAATTCTGTAGTTTTGGGGTGTAATTCTCTGTAAATATCTATTAAATCCATTGGTCTAGTGCTTCATTTAGAGTCCCTGTTTCCTTGTTAATTTTTTATCGAGAAGATCTATCCAGTGATGTCAGCGGGGTGTTGAAGTCCCCTGCTATGATTGTATTGCTGTCGATTTCTCCTTTGAAGTCCTCCAGAAGATTTTAAATATATTTTGGTGCTCCTATATTGGGTGCACATATGTTTACCAAGGTTGTATCTTCCTGTTGGATAGATCCTTTCAATATTATGTAGTTACCTTCTTTGTCTCTAGTTATGGCCTTCATTTTGAAATCTATTTTATCAAATATGAGTATTGCTACCCCAGCATTTTTTTTTTCCTTTCCATTTGCTTGGAAAATTTTTTTCCATCCCTTCACTTTCAACCTATGTGAGTTTTTGTTGTGAGGTGGATCTCTTTTAAACAACATATATATGGGTCATGCTTTCTTATCCAATCTGCTACTCTGTGTCTTTTTATTGGAGTTTTCAATCCATTTACATTTAAGGTGATTATTGATTTGTACTTATTTATTGCCATTTTTGTTTAGTGTGGTTCTATTTTCCTTCCTATTTCTTCTACTAATTACAGCAGTCCTTTGAACATTTCTTGCAGTGCTGGTTTGATGCTAATGTATTCCCTTAACCTTTTTTTTTTTTTTTGTCTGGGAAGCACTTTATTTGACCTTCTATTTTGAATGATAGCCTTGTTGGATAGAGTAGTCTTGGATTCACATCCTTGTTTTTCATGACATTGATTACTTCCTGCCGTTCCCTTCTGCTCTGTAGTGTTTCTGTTGAGAAGTCAGCTGATAGCCATATGGGGGTTTCCTGGTAGGTAACCTGTTGCTTATCTCTTACCTCCTTTAGGATTCTCTCTTTGTCTTTAATTTTTGGCATTTTAATTACTATGTGTGTTGGTGTGGGCCTGTTTGTGTTCTTCTTACTTGGGGCTCTCTGTACTTCTTGAAATTGAATGCCTTCTTTCTTCACCAAATTAGGGAAGTTTTCTGTCACTATTTTTTCAAATATATTCTCTAACCCTTGCTCATTTTCTTCTTCTTCAAGGACTCTTATGATGTGAATATTATTATGTTTCCAGTTGTCCCACAGTTCTCTTAAGATTTCTTCCTGTTTTTCCATTGTTTTTTTTCCTTTTGGTTTTCTGATTGGTTGATTTTTTCTACCCTGTCTTCTAATTCACTGATCCAGTCATCAGCTTCCTCTACTCTGCTGGTCAGTCCTTCCAATGTGTTCTTCATTTCTGCTATGTCATTCTTCATTTCTTCTTGATGCTTCTTCTTTTCCAATTGGTTGATTTTCAATGTTTCTATATCCTTGCTCATGGTGTTGATGTCCTTACTCATGCTGTTGAGCTTCCTGAAGACCATGGCTCTGAATTCTAGCTCTGTTAACCTGCTTAACTTCATTTCATTTATCTCATCTTTGGTAGAGGTCTCCTGTACTTTCATTTGGGATCTGTTTCTTTGTTTCACCATTTTGGCTATCTCAAAGGGTTTTGGAGTTTGCTACATTTTCCCTGTGGATGTTGGTGTTCTGCTGCTTGTGGCTCCTCCTAGTGGGTTTGGTTGAGCATGGGAGGACCCACGTTAAACACCACTGTGGAGTCTTATTTTCCTGGGTAGGTTTTCAAGCCCAGAAAAATTTATAATATCCTCTAGCTTTTTGCCTGGAGGCTATTAGTTGAGGTTACTTGAAGAGCCTTGGGTTCTCAGCTGAATGAAAACCTCCCTCAGGTGTTCAGCGTGAGAGAATTTCCTGAGGGTGGGGCAGATGCTGGTAGTTAATGAGCCTCAATTTGCATTTTAATGGCCCACCTGTCTGGGGTTGAATCTCTGAGGGAGGGGCCGCTGCCTCTCCCCAGAGCCCTGGAAAGGAGTAAGATGACTACCATCCTTTGTGGCCACAACTCAGCAAAATCTCTGAGTGCCCTCCAAATCCCAATTGTCCCCACATAGTTCCAGTCCAGTCCACCCTCCTTCTGCCGGAGCCCCGGGTGAGTGGCTGTGGCTATTTTAGCACTCTGTCCTGGCTTTGCGCTGTGGAGCCAGCTTGGGCTTTAACCCCAAGGGCGGTGCTCACAGCTAAGACTGCTGCTGTCTGAGGGCCCCCAGCCCCCTTCTCGCGCCTCTGCAATCCTACCAGGATTGATTCAGTGTCCCTGGTTGTATGGTCCTCGCAAGCTGCTTTTCTGTTGCTTTTTCCCAATGACTTGCCTGTATTTTAGTTGTAATTCCAGTTTGGTCCTGTGAGATGGTCTGTGTAGCTTCCATTCACTCCACTGACATTTTGAAATCTCTTTCTTCTTTCTTTCTTTCATAATCAAACATCATCAATGCCATCAGAAAGTATAATATCTAAATATCTCACTCCAAAAAATGAAAAGAAAAGAGAGAATGACAAGAGTTGTGGTAAAGAGTGGTGAATATACCATAACTTTGGATCACAGGATCAGAAACAAGAAAAATAAAGGAAATTCTGCCAGTAAGATCTAAGTTTAACTTTACAGAAATTAAGGCTGTATGTTTGGCACATAAAAGTGATATTCTGGCATACTTGCTTTCAGAATTGCTGTCTTCTTCCAGGACTACTAATAATAATTTCTAAGCATTTGAGCCTCTATCACCTTGTTTTAATGTCTTTAAATCACCAATACTTAGTAAAGTGCTCACACAGAGTAAGGGCTTAATGAATTTTAAAGGCATGGATACTACTACTAGTACTACTTCTGCTACTACTACTACTACTACTACTACTAATAATAATAACAATAATAATAATAATAATAATAAATGTAATATTGGCTACATCAAATCATGTCATATTTATAAACTAACTCCCACCACCTTACAGGTTGAAATGAGAGGACACTTTTTATATCAGTAGGCCATATTTAACAAGTTAGTCTATTGTCATTAATTTAGTTAGCTCTTAATCCATATTAGATACCATGCTATATATTACATATATTCTCCCTAATCATCATAAGGCCTTACATGATCTTGCACATGGGAAAACAATACTTTGATTAGTTAAGGTCACAGACCTCTTCTGTCTGATATGAAAACCCAAGTCATTAATATTATATCTCCTGTCCTCTACTCTTTTCCTTTCAATCCTTTTCTTTCTTCCTCCCAAGATATATTGAAGACCCAGTATGTGTCAGACGTGTTAGGCATAGCCTTTATATTTGGCATTATTTGTTTCCTTGTTATACAATAATTTAGAGTTCTGTTTTTTATGTACATGATCTCATTTTATTTGATATCTTATTCCATTTTGAAAAAAAGAGCAACTGAAGATCAAAGAAATTAAATGACAAGTCCAAGATTATACAGGTAATAAGTGGGATGCTGGGACACGAAACATGGCACTGAACTTCTAATCAGGGCTTTCCCCCCAGTGTTACATACTTATAAGTAGTGGAAAGAGCCTAGGCTTTGGATTCAGACAGACTTGGGCTCAAATCTTGACCCCTCTACTTAACAGTTATGTGATATTGAGCAAATTAAACTCTTTGAGATTCAGTTCTTTCATAATAGCAGTTTCAGTGGAAATTATGGCAACAGTCATTTCAGAGTACTGATAAAGAGTTTTAAATATGATTCATGTGAAGTACTTATAAGTATTCCATAAATCCCTCCTTGTTATTATAATCATCATTGTGAGGATTGAAGGTAGCCAATATAAAGTCTCAAATGCAGTGCTTGAAAACTAAGTGGGTGTAAAAGAAGTAGGCATCAGGTATTACTACGACTAAAGTAAGTCTTTTTATGCTTAAAAAAATCTAAATTTAAAGCAAATCAAATAAAATACTTTTTTTCTTACAGATACTAGAAAATGTATACTACTCATTACCTTTAGTAATAGGAATAGAAAGATCTGACAGCACTACAAAGGTTTGGATAAATTCTTCAACAGTAGTTATTTATGAAAATGAAGAAATATTGTGAGTTTTGTAACCCTTAACATCATGAAACACAATTGTCATTTTATTTAATATATATCTGTGTCCTGAACAAAGGCAAAATCCTGGACTAGGCAGTCTAATATTTTAGTAAGGTAGCAGGTAGGGACAATTTTGAGATTATTTAACTCAATGGTTCTCAACCTTCCTAATGCTGTGACCCTTCAATACATTTCCTCATGTTGTGGTGACCCCCAACCATAAAATTATTTTTGTTGCTACTTCATAACCATAATTTTGCTACTGTTATGAATCGTAATGTAAATATCTGATATGCAGGATATATTTTCATTGTTACAGATTGAAAAGAATTAAAGTATAGTGATTAATCACAAAAACAATATGTAATTATATATTGTGAAATATTTATGTCTAATTGCAAATAAATGTAATTTTGTCTTGACACATGGTGTAGTATAGGTAATAGTCTTAATATAGCAACAGTAAACTACATTGCAACATTTTGCAACAGTATGCGTAAAAAGCCAACGTCAGTGTGAAGGTTAAGACTGCTTCTTTCTCACCAGATCAGAAATTCTCGGGGCAGTCTTTGCAAGAGCACAATGAAGATCATCTTCCACAACAAGTCTACTTCTGTATTTAGACTTGATAACCAACAAGCTGGAAAACCCTGTTTCACAAAGATATGTTATTGGAAATGGAAGAAGAAGGCGCACCACAGTCACAGACAGAACAGGATCTGACTGCAAACACTTGATCCAGAATTTTGTAACTGGCATTGTAGAGAAGTCAGTTCTCACTGCATCGCTGTTAATAAGTTCAATATAACTCCTCTTGTGCTGTCTCAGGAACATCTTCAACTTTGACTGTGAATGGGCTTCTGGCAAGTGCAAATGAGGTGTCAGGTAGATTTGGAAAGTACAATGAAATTTCGTCTGCAAACATGTGCAAGTGTTCTTTCACAGAAATTATCATCATAATCTTTTTGTCTGGTTCAATGTCATGTTCCTCAAAGAAAACAGGTAAGGTAGGCAACATGTAAATTTTATTTTCATCCAATTTTTTTTTTTTAACCAAAGCTAAAGTTTCATTTGAAATGATCAGATCTTTTCAGACAAATCGAGGCATGTTGCACTTGGTCCTTGCAGTGAGAAATTTAACTCATTCAAGATGGTAAAGATGTCAACCAAGTAAGCTATTTTCTGCAGATCACTTTTATCTCTGAAAAGTGCTTCTAACTGCGGTCTTGCTTTCTGATTAAAAAACGTTTTGAGTTCATCACGAAGCTCAAAAACATGTTTTAAAACTTTTCCTGTCGACAACCATCTCACTTCAGTGTGAAATAGCAGAGCATTGTTCGGCACATACAAGTTGTTGCACAGTTGCGAAAACAGTGGACTCTTTAAAGTGCTCGCCTTTACAAAATTGACAAAACTTATGACGCTTTTCATTACTTCTTGTAACTCTTGTGGCACTGTCTTCATTGCTAATATTTGCTGATGAATCATACAGTGAGTTCCAACGACTTTTGGTGACTCATTCAGTACTAAACGCTGAAATCCAGATCAACATCCTAGCATAGCTGGAGCACCATCTGTGCAAACACCACGAACCTTTTCCCGAGAGATCTTATGCTCTTTAAGAAATGAACCAGCTGTGTCAAATACATCACATGCAATAATTGTCATTTCAAGAGGTTTGCAAAAAGAAACTCATCTTTAAAGTCGCCATCATTAATATACCTCACGTAAACCAGTAACTGTGAACAGTTTGCAACGTCTATAGATTCATCAAGCTGGATGTAAATATTGGAAGTGGAGCAGGTTTAATTTCCTGGATTACCTGATCAATAATATCAGCAGACATGTCATTTATTCTTCTGCAGACAGTGTCGTTAGATAAGGAAATTGCACTTAATTTCGTAACAAATTCGTCTCTGGTCATAACTCGAACAATGTGTTTGGCTACTGGCAACAGTAAATCCTCAGCAATGGTGTGAGGCTTTGTAGCTTTGGCAATTCTGAGTGCCACCAAATATTGAGCTTCAACGGCTGCTACATTTTGTTTCTGGTACTTGCCACCAGTGTCAAGTCTGGTTTTCTTGAGTCCATCAGCTTTGCTTCTAAAACAGTTAGTATCCTCGCCAGCAAAGCTCAGATGCTTGCTATCAAAATGGCATTTTAGTTTGTTCATCTTCATAGTTTCGGCTGATAGAACTTCACAACAAATAACACATTGCAGTTTCTCAATTCCTGCTATAATTATTGAGGTAAAACCATACTGTAAAAAATCCTCACTATATTTTATTTTCTTAATGTTCTTCTCTACATGATCCATTGTCATGGGATGTTTTGCTAATGAAAATAATATTAAACAATAGCTTTAATAATACAAAAGTTGATACATGGCATAGATTAGTCATTACAGTTCATTAAAGTTTCCTATGATTTACCATTCTCTGTGTTGTTGTTTTTACATACCTGTTACTATCACAAGGGGGCAGTATTTACATCAACCACAGCTGAATATAAAAAGACCGATCAGCATCCAGATTAAGTTCCCATGGTACAGATATATATATATTTTTTGCAGTAGTTGATGATTTTACAGTACATGATTTTACATTTACCCAGTAATTATAGTTCATGAAGTGTCGTTTTACCTCCAATACTGCTGCTTTCAACACAGTAGCTCCTTTTAACAGAGTAGCTGCTTTCTACACAGTAGCTGCTCTCTACACATGTGTGACTGGTCCGCATAAGTACATTATGGTGCCAACCCTGTCACATACACCTGTATTTGTATGGGGTGTATGTGATGGGGTTGGCGCGATGATGTCATCATGCCGGGTACTTGTATATGGGCGTATCTGTATGTGGGTATATCTGCATGTGAGCAGACCCACCTGGAGACAGATAGAGGAGCGGTGTCTCGGTTCCTAAGACCATCAGAAATATGTGTTTTCTGATTGTCTTAGGCGACCCCTGTGAAAGGTTTGTTTGTCCCCCAAAGGAGTCACGCCCCACAGGTTGAGAACTGCTGATTTAACTGGATCATTAATGAGTTTCCTGCATAAATGTTTAGAGCTGCATAAACCAAATTCCAAATAAATCTGTGAGCCTTTGAGAAACACACAGGCAATGCTTTGATTTCAAAGGCTACTTGGTTGGTCATTTTCTTTCTATGGGACAAATTAAATTTCATGAGCTTCCAAGGTAACTCCCAAAATCCCAGGTATATAGATGTGTGTTTATTTTCCTTTTCTTTTTTTTTCTCTGTCTATAAAGAAGAGGCAATGCTTAGGTTTAACAAGGATTCCTTAAGCAAAACTGAAAACTTGGTTAATTGAATCTCCTCATTCAGCATGGAATTTAAAGTTCAGTGTGGAAACAATAAAATTTGTTAGTTACATAAAGAACAATGCTGTGTATTTTTTAAATTGTCATTTATAGTGTATGGGTAACAAATTTTTGTGCACATATGAACTTACTGAAGTTTACTTTCAGGTGAATACATACTTTTCCAGGCCTTTACTGTCAGTTTGGGCAAATCTGAGGATAGATAGTTGATAGAGCTGGCTGTCATGTTCTTAAAAAGATCAATGAGGATAATAGAAATATTGCCCTCTATTAATTTTCAAATGAGCATATCCTTTGTGGATGACCTATATCACTTCTCACTGTCAGTATCCATTGAGATTTCATCATAGCCAATCATTTGCTTTCAAGTTTGCACTTTGAAAAAGTATGTCAGATGCAGCCCTATATGAGAGAAGAATGAAAAGTGAAACCCATACTTATTAGTTGTTAACCAACATATGACTTAATTTCTGCAGACTATCTTAGAAACAGGAAAAACTCATAAACCACATAGACTTTTACATGAAAAGAAAGTTTTCAATGGCTGGAAGTGAATGAGAAGAACAAAAATAATGTAATACTTTTATATGTAGTTAATTTAACTTAAGGAGTTGTGTTTTGTTTCTGAGGTTATGTCTATCCTATTTTTTGGATGTTAAATAACATTTATTTTGTGAAATGATGGTAATTATCAGTAAGTATTCTTAATTTTGTTACTTGGTCAAAAAATGCTGCCCTGGCCGGTTTGGCTCAGAGGTTAGAGCATCGGCCCATGGACCAGAGAGTCCCAGGTTCGGTTCCCACTAAGGACACGTACCTCGGTTATAGTTTGTCCCCGGCCCCGGTGGGGGTTGTGTGGGTGGCAACCACTCGATATGTATCTCTCACATCAATATTTCTCTCTCTTCCTCCCTCTCTCCCTCCTGTTCTATCTGATAATAAATGCAAAAATGTCCTCGGGTGAGGATAAAAAAAAAAGAAAAGAAAAAAATGTGACACCTAATTTAAGTCCTTCTTATTTTTATTACATTGAAAGATACATTTAGAATTCAGAATAGAGAGCCCAGAAATTAATGTCATTAAAAATAGTCAAATGGTCCGGCTGGTGTGGCTCAGTGGTTGAGCGTTGACCCATGCACCAAGAGGTCGCTGGTTCGATTCCCAGTCAGGGCACGTGCCCAGTGTGTAGGCCCAATAACCAGTGTGGGACATGCAGGAGGTGGCCAATCGATGTTCCCTCTCATCATTGTTTCTATCTCTCTCTCCCTCTCCCTTCCTCTCTCTCTGAAATCAATAACGAAAAAACAAATTTTAAAAAATAGTCAAATGATCTTTGACAAATGAGTAAAGACAATACAATGAAGCAAGTATAGCCTTTTCAACATATGTTGCTGGGAAAATGCGATATTCACATGAAAAAAAATCTAGACACATGCCTTACACATTTCACAAAACGTGGATCACAGACTTAAACATGAAAACAAAACAGAAACAAAAACAAAAAAAAAATATATATATATATATAAAACTTCTACAAGATAACATAGGAGAAACCCTAGATGTCCTTGGGTATGGTTAAGCTTTTTTAGATACAACACCAAAGGCACAATCCATGAAAGAAATAATGCATAACCTGGGCTTCATTATAATTAACATGTTTTACCTGCAAAAGAGAATGCCAAGAGATTGACAAGGCAAATCACACACTGGGAGCAAATACTATATGCAAAAGCACATCTGATAAAGGACTGTTGCCCAAAATATTAAAACAAACAAACAAACAACAACAAAAAGAACTTAAATTGCGACAATAAGAAAACAAAGGACACATTAAAAGTGGGCTCAAAAACCATAACAGACACCTCACCAAAAAAGATATAGAGATAGAATATGAAAAGATATTCCATATAATATATCATCAGGGCAATGAAAATTAAAGCAACAATGAGGTACCACTACATGCGTATTAAAATGGCCAAAATCCAGAACACTGACAACACCAAATGCAGGAGAGGATGTAGAACAGAAACTCTCATTCTTTGCTGGTGGAAATGAAAAATGGTATGGCCATTTTGGAAGATAATTTGTTGATTTCTTACAAAACTAAACATACATTTACCATATAACCCAGCAATCACACTGTTTGGTATTTATCCAAAGGGGTTTAAAACGTATATCCACACAATAAGTTGCAGACGAATATATACAGCAACTTTATCCATAATAGCCAAAACATTGAAGTGAACAAAATATCTTTCAGAAGATGAATGGATAAACAAATTGTGCTAAATTCAAACAATGTAATATTATTTAGTGCAAAAAAAAAAAGGAGCTTTCAACCTATGAAATGAACTAGAGGAAAGTGAATGCATATTACTAAGTGAAAAAAAAATCTGAAAAGACTACATATTGTATGATTCTAAATACATATAAGACATTCTAGAAAAGGCAAAACTATGGAGACAATAAAAATATCAGTGGTTGCTAGGTGTGTGTATGTGGAGGGGTGAGGGGTTGAAGATGAATAGGTAGAGCACAGAGGATTATGAGGGCATTGAAATATTCTGTATGATATTTTAATATTGAATTTGTCATTGTACATTTATTCAAACCCATAGAATGTACAACAAGAGTAGATCCTAAGATAAACTATGGACTTTGAGTAATTATGAAGTGTCAATGTAGGTTCATCCTTAATTAAAAATAGACCACTCCTGTAAGTGATGCTGATAATGGAGGAGTATACCTATGAATGTGTAGGGGCAGGAAATATATGGAAAAAAATTACCAAAGTCTTAATTGTGTTGTAAAGCTGAAATTGCTCCAAAAAATAGTCTTAAATTATTTAATTGTTATATTTGACCTCCTTTACCATTTTAGTCCTCCCAACACCCTCCTTCCCTGTGGTAACTACCATTCTCTTTTCTCTTTCTATGAGTATGTTTGTTTTGTTTGAGTATACAGATGTCATATTACAAAGTTCTACACCTGAAATGTATATAATGTTATTAACCAGTGTTACCCCAATACATTTTATAAAAATAAAAATAAATAAATTAAATTGTTCCATAAATCACAATTTAGCTAAAAAATAAAAAAAAATAAAAAAAATTGAATGCTCTGTGAAATCCAATAACTTAGGAACCACTGGCCTAGAAAACGAAAACTTATAATAAAATATCTTCCCCCATTTTATAATTTCTTAAATATATTTTATTGATTTTTTAGAGAGACAGGAAGGAGGAGAGAGATAGAAACATAGATGTGAAAGAGAAATATCAATCAACTGCCTCCTGCATGACCTCCACCAGGGATCGAGCACACAACCTGGACATGTGCCTTGACCAGGAATTGAACGAGGACCTCTCAGTCAATGGGGTGAAGCTCAATCCACAGAGCAACACAGGCCGAGCTATCTCCTGCCATTTTAATATTCTGTAATCTAGATATCTTTAGAACCTCCACAATATAGAATAGTGTCTATATCAACACCTTCATCTGAATTAAGGAAAACATGCATACAAATAAAACAAGTTAAACAAATAGATGGATTTGTGCAAATTCTAAATTAAATACAATTTTTAATAAAGTAGAATTTTATTACTTTCCAGTACATTAAAAACTTTAAACTTGCCCTGGCCAGTTTGGCTCAGTGGCTAGAGTGTCGGCCTGCAGACCAGAGAGACCCAGGTTCGGTTCCCGCTAAGGGCATGTACATCAGTTGCAGTTTGTCCCCAGCCTGGTTGGGGTTGTGTGGGTGGCAACCAGTCAATGTGCCTCTCTCACATCGATGTTTCTCTCTCTACCCCCCTCTCTCCCTCCTGCTCTATCTGAAGATAAATGCAAAAATGTCTTCGGGTGAGAATAAAACAAACAAACAAACAAAAAACATTTTAAACTCAAGACTAGCAAATTGCCACCAAGTTGAGGAACTGTGGATATGACTTCTATGAATAAGTGACCCATTTATAATTAGCATATTAATTATTCATGTGGAAATGAATGTTCTTGGAATGCTTGCACCAGCCTAAACATACATCCCCTGCAGACTTATTTCCAACTATTAAATCCACATTTAAGACAATAATGCTTAGGGTATGGGGTATTCTGGTCATTTGAAATGTCTAATGAATTGGGAAAAATCCTGAATTCTTTTTCTCAATTCTTCCTGATGTTTGAAATGTTTCAGTTGAGTTCATGTACTTTATTAAATGGGTAGTGTTTTGTTATACTATCTGAATCTATTCACTGAGACCAAAAATAGGAGATATAATGTATGATGAATGTTGAATGAGTCTAAAACACATTATTTGAAAGGCTGTTGGTTCCATTTTAAGTAATCTCCTGATACCAGCTTGGGTTGATCTGTTATGCTCCATATACAAGTAAAGATACTAATTAATTGAGGTTGTGGAGTTCAATTTGGTGGCCTTATTACATATCCTGAAGTTGGAAAGGAATGTCTGAATTACAGTTAACTTTAAGTTTTGCAAATTCTAAGATTTAGAGAAGATATTTTCCAGCGAATATGTTGTCTGAATATTCTTACATGGACTTTGATGTGCTTGTTTATTTATGCAATTTAGAGATAAGATTCGTCTTTCTTTTTCTGATATACTGTATTTTTTTCCAATTAGATGAATTTGTCATATCAAATCTAAACACTCTGCATGCATGCTTATATGCATGTACAAATGAGCCAGCTACTGAGTCCGAAATTTCAAATGATGTTATAACTCCAGAACCTACACTGTGTTTCTTATAGTTATAATATATGGAATTTTTATCACACTACATAGCTTCTGAACAAGAAAAAAAAAAAAAAAAGGAAAAAGACACATAATTTAAAAGGCAATCTAATGCAGCCTGTGTGGCTCAGTGGATTGAGCGTCGTCCCACTGGCTGAGAGATCCTAGTTAGAGTCCTAGTCAGGGCACATGCCCTGGTGGTGGACTTGATCCCCAGTAGGGGACATGCAGGAGGCACCTGATCAATGTTCTCTCTCACATCGATGTTTCTATCTCTCTCCCCCTTACTCTCTCTCTCTAAAAAAAAATGAAAAAATCAATATAAACATATTTTTTTAAACTTATCTTTATTGTTGAATGTATTACAGATGTTCCTCATTTTTCCCCCCACTGCCCCCCTCCTCCCCATTCCCGCCCTCTTCCTGCCTTTCCCCACACTGTTGTCTGTGTCCATTGGTTATGCATATATACATATAAGTTCTTTGGTTTATTTCTTCCCACCCCCCATCCCCCTTCCCTTTGAGGTTTGTCGGTCTAACAACCAATTTGTATTTCTTAATCCCTTCACCTTTTTCACCCATTCCCCCAGCCCCCACCCATCTGGTAACCAACAAAATTTCTCTGTATCTTTGAGAATGTTTCTGTTCTGCTTGTTCATTTTGTTTGTAGATTCAGCTGTTGATAGATATGTACTTATTGCCATTTTGTTTGTTCATATTTTTTTTATTTTTTTCTTCAAGAAGACCCTTCAACACTTCATATAATAATGGTTTGGTGGTGATGAACTCCTTTAGCTTTTTCTTTTCTGGGAAACTATATGTCCATTGATTCTAAATGACAGTTTTGCAGGATAGAGTAATCTTGGTTGTAGGTTCTTGCTTTTCATCACTCCGAATATTTCTTGCCACTCCCTTCTGGCCTGCAAAGTTTCTTTTGAAAAATCAGCTGACAGTCTTATGGGAACTCCCTTGTAGGTAACTAACTTCTTTTCTCTTGCTGCTTTTAAGATTCTCTCTTTGTCTTGAACGTTTTGCATTTTGATGATGATGTGTCTTGGTGTGGGCCTCTTGGGGTTCATTTTGTTTGGCACTGTCTGTGCTTCCTGGACTTGTATGTCTGTTTCCTTCACCAGCAGCCTCAGCCTCAGTTCCCGCTGGTTTTTCCAGCCAGAAGTTATGTGGACATCTCTTCCTGGCACTGGAACCCTGAGCTGGGCGTCTGGTGTGGGATGGGGACCCCTCAGTCCTCAGGGAGGACCTTCCCAGCCGAGGTGTTCTCCTGATTTTTATCTGCCACACGTGGGTGTGGGACCAGCCCGTCGAGCCTCCACCCCTCCTACCAGTCTCGATGCGGCTTCTTCTTTAATTTCGTAGTTGTAGGACTTCCATTCAGCTTGATTTCAGGCAGTTTTGAATGATGGTTGTTCTGTAGTTTAGTTGTAACTTTGATGTGGTTGTGGGAGGACGCGATACCGTGTTTATCTATGCTGCCATCTTGACCAGAAGTCTATAAACATATTTTTAAAAAATAAAAAGGCAATATCCAGAACTGGAGAAAATATTTGCAAATCATGTATCCAATAAGAGGTCGATATCCAACATACATTAAAAAAACTTATACAACTAAATAGAAAAAAAGCAAATAATTCAATTTAAAAATAGGCAATAGACTAAAGTAGACATCATTCTAAAGCAGATGTACAAATGGCCAATAGGTACATGAAAAGATGCTCAACAGCACAAATCATTGGGAAAATACAAATTAAAACCACAATAAGATACCACTTCACACTTGTCAGAATAACTGTCATTAAAAACAAAACAAAAAAACAGCCCAGCAGGTGTGGCTCAGTGGATTGTGTGTTATCCCATGGACTAAGAGGTCCCAGTTTGATTCCTGGTCAGGTCACATGCCTGGGTTGCAGCCTTGATCCCCAGTAGGGGGCATGCAGGAGGCAGCCAAATGATGTTTCTCTCTCATCAATGTTTCTATCTCTCTCTCCCTTTCTCTCTCTCTAAAAAATAAATAAAGATATATTTAAAAAAACAACAGAAAAGCCATTCTTTTTAATGGCTGAATATTTCGTTGTACATATATACCATAATTTTTTAAATATTTACATTACTTCTGTTTTATTTGATTTTTTATTTTTCAATTGCAGTCCACATTTAGTATTATTTTGTGATAGTTTTAGTGAGGATGTAGAGAAAAGGGGACCCTACTGCACTGTTGGTGGGAATGTAAATTAGTACAGACACTATGAAAACAAGCATGGAGGTACCTCAAAAACTAAAAAATAGGTCCAGCCAGTGTGATTCAGTGGTTGAGCGTCGACCCATGCACCAAGAGGTCACCAGTTCGATTCCCATTCAGGACACATGCCCAAGTTGTGGGCCCGATCTCCAGTGGGGGACATGCAGGAGGCGGCCAATCGATGTTCTCTCTCATCAATGTTTCTATCTCTCTCTCCCTTTCACTTTCTCATGCTCTAAAAAAACAACAAAGGAAAAAAAAAAAGCAAAAAAAAAAAAAACTAAACTAAAAATAGAACTACCATATGATTCAGCAACCCCACTTCTGAGTATATACACAAATAAAATGAAATAAGGATGTCATGAAAATATCTGCATTGCTATGTGCATTGCAGCATTACTCACAATGTCTATAATATCTTTATATCTATCTATATCAAGGGAGAGAAAAAGAGAGGTTACATTTTATGTATCCATTCATAGGTCAAAGAACATTTATGTTGTTTCCATGGCTTAAGTTATATATCTATACAAATATATAGATATATAGATTTAGATACATTGGACTATCACTAGGTCAATAGAAAGGAGTCAAATTTTCAATTTGTGGTAATATGTATGGAAATGGAGTGCATTATTCCAAATGAAATGAGACAGACAGAGAAAGGCAAATACTGTATGGTATCATTTATATGAAAATTTTTCACTGATACATCACCTAAGGCAACAGAAACAAAGGAAAAAATGAACACATATGTCTACATCAAACTCAAAACTTCTGCACAGCCAAAGAAACAACCATCAAAATGAAAGGGAACCCACTGTATAGGAAAGCATAATTGCCAATGATACATCAGATAAGGGGTTAATTTCCAAAATATATAGAGTGCTCATACAACTCAACAAAAGGAAGACAAAGAACCCAATTAAAAAGTGGGCAGAGGAGCTAAATAGACACCTCTCCAAACAGGACATATTATACAAATGGCCAAGAGACATATGAAGAAATGCTCAACATCACTAATCATCAGAGAGATGCAAATTAAAACAACAATGAGGTATCACCTCACACCTGTCAGAATGGCCGCCATCAACAAATCATCAAAGAACAAGTGTTGGCAAGGGTGTGGAGGAAAGGGGAGTCTAGTACCCTGCTGGTGGGAATGCAGACTGGTGCAGCCACTGTGGAAAACACTATGGTGCTACCTCAAAAAATTAAAAATTGAATTGCCATTTGACTGAGTGATCCCACTTCTAGGAATATACCCTAAGAAGCCTGAAACACCAATCAGAAAGAATATATGTACCCCCATGTTCATAGCAGCGTTATTTGCAATAGCTAAGATCTGGAAACAGCCCAAGTGTCCATCAGTAGACGAATGGATAAAAAAGCTGTGGTACCTATACACAATGGAGTACTACGCAACTGTAAGAAAGAAAGATCTCTTATCCTTTGAGATGACATGGAGGGACCTGGAGAGTATTATCCTAAGCGAAACAAGCCAAGCAGAGAAAGACAAATATCACATGATCTCACTTAGTTGTGGAATATAATGAACATAACAGTCTGAGGAACAGGGTAGACCCAGAGATGTGGAAGTACGGTATAGACTGAAACCCCTCAGAAGAGGGGGTGAAGGGGGAGGGAAGAGATAAACCACAGAACTTATGCACATATATGCATAACTGATGGACATGGACTACAAACCTGGAGACGGGGTGGGGGGATGGGGAGGAGGGTGTCAATGGGGAAAAAAGGAGAAACATCTGTAACAAAAATAAATTAATAAAAAATAAATAAATAAATAAATAAATCCACAAAAAAAAAAAAAAAAAAAATAAGAGAAGGCTTATTTCATGGCCCAGGCTTCCATGAAAGCTGCTCTGCCACTATGATCCAAAAGATCCCATGGTGCTTGAAGTGTCAGTGGCAGATAGGGATGCTGTTTCGAGGTTTTTTCAGGCCACTGTCAGTGAATCACTGAGTATATTCATAGGGTTCTGGAGCACTTAA
Organism: Tadarida brasiliensis; assembly: GCA_030848825.1. Lineage (NCBI taxonomy): Eukaryota > Metazoa > Chordata > Mammalia > Chiroptera > Molossidae > Tadarida > Tadarida brasiliensis. The sequence goes on from CM061280.1 coordinate 54,459,584, forward strand.
GCCCTGTAATCTCCTAAGGGTAATGAGTTGGGGTTTTTGTTTGTTTGTTTGTTTGTTTTTGAGAAACAACTTTGGCTTCTTGTTGAGTCTTTGTAGAAAGTGAATGTTTTGCCATGGGCCATTAAGTTATCAGAGGCATTACCATATACTCATTCATGGGCTATGACCAAGATTTGGTTAGATGGATGCAGACTTGGAAGAAACATATTTGGATAATTGATGACAAGGAGGTCTAGGGTAGAAATTTGTGGATAGACCTTTCTGAATGGGCAAAACAACAACAACATGAATACATTTGTGTCCCATGTGAATGCTACGAGTGGGTGACTTCAACAGAAGACAATTTTAATAATCAAGTAGATAGGATGACATGCTCTCAGAATAGCAGTCAGATTCTTTTCATAGCTTCTCTGGGCATTTTTCAATGGGCTCATAATAATGTCCATGATGGCAAGGGTAGAGTTTATGCATGCACTCAGCAACATCAATTTCAATTCACCAAAGTTAACCTGACTACAGCCACGGCTAAGTTCCCAATATGCCAGCAGCAGAGATCAACACTGAATCTCTAATATGGATGATTCCCAGGGGTGATCAGACAGCTACCTGATGACAGGTTGATTGTATGAGACTACTTTCATCATGTAAGGGGCAGGGCTTGTTTTTTGTTGTTGTTGTTTTTCTTTGTTTTTTACTGCAATAGACACTCTGTATATGGATTTGCCATCCAGGTATGCAATTCTTCTGCAGAAACTATCAAAGGTTAATTTGATGGTGCCTTATGTACTTTCACAATATTCTGTGCAGCATTACTTTTGACCAAGGAACTGATTTCAGAGCAGATGACATGCAGCAATGGGTCCATGATCATGGAATCCAATGATCTTGTCATCGCCCCTATCATCCTGAATGAGCTGGCTTGATAGAACAGTGGAATGTCCTTTTGAAGAGTTAGTTACAGCACCCACCGAGGTGGCAATACTTCACAGAGCTAGGTTAACGTTCCCCAGGAGGCTATACTCTGAATTAACATCCAATATATGGTGCAGTTTATCCCATAGCCAGGATATATACATTGAAAATGTATAGCTTTTGTTTATTTGTTTGTCAATTATAATGTAATAAAGTGGTTCAAAAAATGAGTGGATGGGACCCAGGGTGAGGGTGAGTGGAAAATTACAATATATGGATAGTTTTTCCTTGGTGATGTTGATTTCAATTATTTGTTTGGAGGTATTTGATGAATGTTTGCTGTATTAGTCAATGATATTGGAAACGTCAGGAAAATGGTGAAACAATAACACATCAGTGAGGAAAACAATGCAATATAACCAATGGTTAGTTCTTGAGAACTAGAGATGGAAAAGACTTAGTGGTTATCTGGAATTACGAAGTTTCATTTCTTCTGCAAATTGGTTGGGGATTCTTGGGTTATGAAGGATTATTTGAATACATCTCGGTTTAGCAAAACCTAATAGCATGATGAATTAGACATATTTGCTTAATGTCTTATTTTAGCTAATCCTGATTACTTCTAGCCTTCATATGGTTTTAAAAAGTCACACAGTGGCAGAGATGAGATTAGAATCCAGGTCTCCTGACTTTTATTATCTTTTTTAATGTGATACTTCCTTTAGCAGAAAAGTTTTATAGGATTATATTTTAAAAAATAAAATCAACAAATAAAATACCTTTATAAAACTTATAAAAATAATTTTTTAAAATATTAGAATTCGGCCCTGGCTGGATTGGCTCAGAGGTTAGAGCGTTGGCCTGCGGAACAAAGAGTCCTGGGTTTGATTTCTGCCAAGGGCACGTACCTCAGTTGCGGTTCGTCCCTGGCCCTGTTGGGGTTGTGCGGGTGGCAACCAATCGATGTGTCTCTCTCACAACATCGATATCTCACTCTTTCTCTCTCACTCTCTCTCCCCTACCCACTGTGTCTGAAGATAAATGTAAAAATATCCTCAGGTGAGGATTAAAAAAAAATGGAATTGGGAGATTTTATACAGATATCACCTTTCTCCAGGAATTTATCATTTGATATAGAGCTATGTAAGAATATTGAGACTCATAAATGATGATAAGTTAGTGGATCATTATCTGTCTTACAAAAAACTAGTATAGAATGTATTTAAATAGCCAACTTCATCATTACAATCAAAACATAATCCACTTTATAAAATATGGCATGTTATATTTTTATTGTAATGAGAAATTATTCTCCCATCAGTTCTTCCCACTGACTTTCTCCCTTAGGTAACCGACAACTGAATTTAACAGTCTAGTTTTTATCTTTCACTCTTGTTCATATATATATCTATATATATTTTTGCTCATTTGTTTTTAGAAACACAAGCATACTACATATACACATTACTCTGCAACTTTCTCATTTCACTTAACAATATATCTTGTTGATATCTACAAGTCAATAGATAGTTGTATTATATTTTCTAATGTTATAAAGTACACACACACTCTTTCATACAATTTTACACGAATGTTATGGCACTATTATTGTTGGACAGGCTTTGATGATGCAATTATTTTTCAATTTTACTTGCCTCCCCCAGGTTGCTTACCTCCAAACTCCAACCATGGTAAAAGCAATTCTTAGTCTATTTGTGAAAACATAAATCACAAGCATTGAAACAGATGGTTAGTATTTTTTTCCTACGTGTTTTACTTATTGCTAAATAAACTATGTTTGTGGCAATAAATTCTTGAGTTAAAATCTTAGTGAGTACATGTGTTAACATATAATACATAACTAAGAGTTTACATCTTAATGAGTACATATGTGTGTAATTGGTTTTATCCTTGTTAGAGCCCTCTCTTGTTTTTCTTATTCAATAATAACTTGTGAAAATTACTCCATTTCAACTGGTATAGCACTAATTCATTTTCTTAATGTTATATAACATTGTAAGGTGTGGTTGTTTAATAATTTATGTAACTAATAACATAAACAAATATAAACATTATGTTTTTCTTCTTATTCATTGTCTCAACAAACAATGCTGTAACAAACATAAATGTGTATATGTTCTGCCACACTGGTATTTTTATTACCATGAGTTAAATTTCCAGTAATGGGTCTGTGATCTTGAAAGATATTTATATTTTAAATTTTATTAGATTTATTGAATTAATTTTCTGATGGGCTCTAATAATTCAAATTCAAACCATGCATTGTATGAAAGCAATATTTTCCTCCATATGCCTCCCATCATGGAGGGCTTTCTTTCTTTTTTATAAATAAAAAAATAATACATGAAAGCTAATATCACATTGTTATACACGTTTCACCATTAGTGATTTTAGCATCTTTTCAAATATGTTGGTCATTATACTTGTTTCTTTAAAATTGCCTTTTCACATTCTTTGTGCCTTTTTTCCCATAGAGATGCTTATTTTTCTCTTGACAGATTCCTTAGAGCTTCATTATCAGCATCACCTATATGTTGGTTGGAAATATCCACCTCCAATCTACTATATCAGAATCCACATTTTAATTAGATCCCCAGGTAATTAATGCTCCTTAAATTTTGAGAAGCACTTGTATAGATATTCACCTTTACATGTCTTCCACATTAAAATTATTTTTGTTCATTGACTTTGTCCTATGCATATTTTTGCCTTAGAAAATGCATGTTTCATAAGTTGAGGTGTACTTTGTTTTCTTTTTATAGATTGTAAGTGTATTTCTTATCTTGGTGAAGAAACTTTTTCTGTACTTTTAGATTACACATTTAGTCTCAAACATATTTGAAGATTTTTAGTCTATTTTACATTGTCTTTACACATGTTTTTGCTTTGATATATTTTGTAATAGGGTTCTAATTAATACTCTTACAAAGAACAAGACAGTTGTGTTTATATCTCACCTTAAATAAACCATTATTTAATCACTTAATCGAAATATCATTTGTAAATTACAGGGGTGGGCAAAAGTATGTTTACAGTTGTGAGTACATAAAATGGAGTTTATTATTGTGTTATTATTTATTAATTATTGTATTATTTTCCATACAAACAACTGTAAACCTAATTTTGCCCACCCTTGTATATTAAATTCTCATAAGTCCTAGTTTTTTTCTGAATTCTTTATGAAATTCCACTAATATATTTTTCTATTCCTATATCAATGCCATATTTATTTGATTACAGTAGTTTTATAAAATATTCTGATATCCAATAAGACAAGTGACTATTAACTATTATTTTTATAGTTTTTTTGGTTACCTTTGTCATTTACTCTTTCAAATGAACCTTAAATTATTTTTGATTCTAAAATTAAACAAACTTACTAATATATATCTCATGTTAAAATTGAAATTGCATTAAATGTACCTATTAATTTTAATATTGTTTCCATTTTTATGGTATAAAGTCTTTACATACAATAGAATGATATACATTTCTATTATACCAACTACATCTTAAAATAAAATACTGTGGCTCTATAAAATATTAGCTGGTGACTATGGTATAAAACAATGAACAAATTTATAGGTCAAGAGAGGCAATAGGGTATAGTGAAAATAACATAGGCTTTGGAATTTAAACCAATTTTGAACCCCTTGAGTTTATGCTAATTGTAACCTATTGGAACCTCAAATTCCTCATCTGTAACAAATGGATAATAATAGTTATAGAGTTGTGAAGAATAGATTATGGTACTCAGGAAAGGGTCAAATATATAATAAGCAAATAACAAATATTAGTCACAAAATTTCCTTTATACTGCAATCTTACAGTTTGGCAATCTTTGTTGTTTTGAATAATGTTCTATTCATTAATTTTTGATACCCTGAAGCATTCCTGCTGAGTCTTTGACTCTATCAAAATACAATGTGTGTAAAAGTATGTTTATACTTAAGAATTTCCAAATACATTTTCATTACCCATGGGGGTGATTTACGTTAATCAAGTAGTTTATACAAAACACGCTGATGATCACTGATTTATTTCGCTATTTATCTTTGTTGCTTTCACATATAGTGTCTTCTTTTACTTGATATATACACATACAAAAGAAGGTCCCTTGAAGAGTGTAAATTATATAGAGCTAAATTTTTCAGTGTTGTTTTCTAATCTCATTTATTCATTTAATAAATGTTTACTGAATAATTACTGCATTCCATGCATGTGATAGGCACTGGGAATAAAAAGATAAGCATGAGTGATAATTGTGAATGATTGATCCCCACTCTCATGGAGCTTAGGGTATAACAGAAGAGATACAAAAAAATAATTAACTGTAAATCATTAAACTACAATCATGGTGTGTTACATAAATTAAGAAACACTAGGGGAGCATTTAAGCAGCAAGGCAAAGAGTGTTAAAGGTGAAACCTGAAGGATAGATAGGTATTAATCAAACAAAGGAGAAATGAGATATTTTAGGGATAGAAAATGGTGTGTATGAAGGTCCTGAAGCTGTGAGAAGCATGGCCGATATCAGAAACTGTGCGGTTAGTGAAGTTGGAGAATAGAGCGAGAGAAGAGGAATGCAAAATAAAGTATGGAAACAGAGGAATAGATTAGGGTTATGGATTTTATCCCTAGAACAATGGGAAGTTACTGCTGAATTTTAAGCAAGAGAGTGACATAATCAAATCTATTTTTTTTAATACCACTCAGCAGTATGGAAAATGAAGAAGGGCAAGATTAGATACAGAAAGACCAAAATAAGTTGATCAATTGTTGGAATTGTAAGTACTGATATATAGGGAAATTTGTTCAAATGAAGGAAATTCTATTAATTATCTTGCTTTTTCTGTAGATTAGGAAGGCATCATTGCTATTTGATTAGGATTAGAGTACACTGGTACTGTTTTCAGGACACCAGTGTTTTATGGGATCCCACAATGAGAACTTCTAGCACAGAGGCTATAAGTAAACATGGACACATAACTTTTTGATTTTCTGAATGCACTTTTGTGTTCTTAGATGATCATTAGTTAATGAGATATATTTTATTTTTATGACTGACAGATTAATGTTTAGAGTCATAGTATATCTTAAAATGTCCTGAGATTATTGAAAAGAAAATACACTTTATTATGAGACAGACCTGTGTTTGAATCTCAGTATTTTTACCTCGTAGCTGAGTTACACAATCTCCGTACCTGGAAAAAAGAAAGATATGCCTTTTTAGATGCTTACTTTATAGGTTATTATTGATATCTTATTTAATCAATGCATATATGGTGATGAGAACACCCCAATTACTCAATGAATGGTAATTGCTGAAATGATATTGAAAATGATAATAGAAATAGGTGTTATTTGTATTATTATATTCATTGTTACACTGTATAAAGGAAAGTTATTTTCGCTATGTATCACAAAAAAAGGACATTAGAGAGGAAGATTCCCTGTTGGTACAAAAGTGAACACAAAGTGCCTCAAGAAGCTTTCATCAGAGCTGAGCCATTAGAATTTCAGATGAAACATGGACCAGCGCATAGTAGCAGCGCTATCTAGGTGCCTGCTGCAGTAGACACAAGCGGCAGGAGCCAAGCACCATCACCCACAGCAGAAGCCTAATCAGAGCCCAGCAACTTCCCCCACAGCAGCAGTGACTGGGTAGGAGTGGAGCTCCACCCCTAACAGTAGCTGAGGCTCAGGAGCCAAGACACACCCACAGCAGCAGAGACTTTGGAGCAGACCTCCATCTCCAGGCAGCAGCAGCAGAACAAATAGGCAGCTGAGACCCATTCCCAGTGGTATCAGCAGAGGCTGATCAGGAGTGGTGCCCCAGCCGAAGCAGCAGCAAGACTCAGGCAGCTGAGACCTGCCCCCTGACAACTGCAGCAGCAGATTTGGAGTGGAGACCCTCTTCCAGCAGGAGCAAAGTCCTAGGAGCAGAGCATCCTCAGCCCTCAACAACAACATAGGACTGGGAGCTAAGAGCACCCCTTGGCAACAGCAACAGCAGTAGCAGTGCAAACTAGGAGCTGACACTCGCCCACAGCAAAAACTGATCAGGAGCTGAGACCCACCAGGCAGCAAGATACCCCGGCAGCACACAAGGGGGGCCAACACACCCCAGAAACACACCAGCTGGACTCATGCACCCCAGCAGTGTACCAGCGGGACCCACATTACCCAGGCAGCAACAGCACAGATCTTCAGCTGAGACTCATCCCCAGTGGCATCAGCAGAGACTGATCAGGAGCAGGGCCCGAGCCGAAGCAGCAGCAAGACTTGGGGAGCCAAGACCTGCACAACAGACCAATACCAACTGCCAGTGGTCAATCCTCCAGGACCCACCACAGGCAAGAGATGCCATACACCAAAACAGTCTTGGAGGGACAGCAGCCTTATTTGATACACATCAACCTGCCAACACATTCCAACATCCATCACCGGGACTAGAACTACCAGATTGCTAAAATGGTGAGACAAAGAAACAACACCAAAGTGAAAGAAAAGGAGGAATCACCAGAAAAGAAACTACAGAAAATGGAAGAAAACAATTTGTCATATAAAGAATTCAAAGCAATGATTTTAAGGGTACATAAACAATTTAGTGAGAACTACAAGCAATTTAATAAGAATTATGAAGAGTTCAGTGGGAACTACATCAGCTTCAAAAAAGAGGTAGAAGTGATGAATAAAAATCAAGAAGAAATAAAGAATAACATAGCTGATGTGAAAAATACCTTAGAAGGATTCAATAGTAGATTAGAAGAAGCTGAAGATTGAATCAGTGACTTACAAGACAAGGTAGAAAAAAACACCCAAATGGAGCAGCAAATGGGAAAAAAATTAAAAAGCAGAAGGAGAGTTTAAGGGAGCTTTGGGACAACACAAAACATGCCAACATTCGCATTATAGGGGTACTGGAAGGAGAAGAATCAGAGAAAGGAATAGAGAACCTGTTTGAAGAAATAATGACAGAAGACTTCCTTAAATTGGTGAAGGTAAAAGTCACACAAATCCAGAAAACAGAGAGTCCCAAGCAAGATGAACCCCAAAAGACCCACAGCTAGACACATCATAATAAAAATGGCAAATAAAAAACAAAGAAGCTTAAAGGAAGTAAGAGAGACACAGAAAGTTACCTACAAGGGAGCTCCCATTAGACTGTCAGCTGATTTCTCAATAGAAACATTGCAGGCCAGAAGGGAATGACATGAAGTGTACAAAGTAATGCAAGGCAAGGGTCAGAATTCAAGACTACTCTATCCAGCAAGGCTATCATTCAAAATTGAAGGAGAAATAAAGAGCTTCACAGACAGAAAAAAACTAAAGGAATTTACCACCACCAAACCAGCACTGCAAGAAATGCTGAAGGGACTGTTGTAAGAAGAAGAAGAAAGAGAGAGAGAGAGAGAGAGAGAGAGAGAGAGAGAGAGAGAGAGAGAGGAAAACAAGCATAAAATAAAAATGGCAAGTGATAAGTATCTATTAATAATAACCTAAAATGAAATTGGCTTAAATGCTCCAATAAAAGACATAGGGTAGCTGATTGGATAAGAAAACACAACCCGTATATATGCTGTCTACAAGAGACCCACCTCACAACAAAAGACTCACACAGGATGAAAGTGAAGAGATGGAAAAAATTTTTCCAAGCAAATGGAAATGAACAAAAAAAACAAAAAACAAAAACACAACACTGGTGTAGCAATATTCATATCTGATAAGACAGACTTCTAAATGAGGGCCAAAATAAGAGACAAAGAAGGTCACGACATAATATTAAATGGATCAATCCAACATGAGGATATAATCCAGGTAAACATATATGAACGAAATACAGGAGCACCAAAATATATTTAAAAACTTCTGGAGGACTTCAAGGGAGAGATCAATAGCAACAAAATCATAAGGGGTGAATTTTACACCCCACTGACACCACTGGATAGATCTTCTAGACAAAAAATTAACAAGGACACAGAGTTCTTTTAAATGTTTTTTGTTTGTTTGTTTGTTTGTTTTGTTTTTGTTTTTTTGGTTTTTTTTGGTACGTGCCCCTAGCGGGAACCGAACCCGGGACTCTCTGGTCCACAGGCCCATGCTCCAACCGCTGAGCCAAACTGGCAAGGGCGGACACAGAGTTCTTAAATGACAAACTAGATCAGTTGGACTTAATAGATATTTACAGAACATTTCACCCCAAAGCTGCAGAATATACATTCTTCTAAAGTGCACACGGGACATTCTCAAAGACAGACCACATGTTAACACACATTGTAAGTCCCTACAAATTCAAGAAGATTGAAATCATATCAAGCATCTTCTCACATCACAATGGCATGAAACTAGAACTCAATTACAGCAAAAACACACACAAATATTTAAGCACTTGGAGGCTAAATAGCATGTTATTAAACATTGAATGGGTTACCAAGAAGATCAAGTAAGGAATTAAAAACTTCCTGAAAACCAATGAAAATGAACACACAACAACACAAAATCTATGGGATGCAGCGAAAGCAGTCCTGAAAGGGAAGTTCAGAGCATTACAGGCCTACCTCAAGAAACAAGAAAAATTCCTAATTGATTTTCTAACCCTACAACTTAAATAACTAGAAAGTAAACAAAAAGAAAAACACAGAGCAAGTAGAAAGAAAGAAATAGGAAAGATCAGAGGAGAAATAAACGACATAGAGACTAAAAAAACAACTCAAAAGATCAATGAAACAAAGAGTTGGTTCTTTGAAAAGATAAACAAGATTGATGGACCTTCAACCACACTCACCAAGAAACAAAAATAGAGGACCCAAATAAATAAAATCAGAAACAAAAGAGGAGCAGTGACAATTGACAACACAGAAATACAGAGGATCATCAAAACATACTATGAACAATTATACACCAACAAATTGGAAAATATGAGTGAAACAGACAAATTTCTAGAAACATACAGTCTCCCAAAACTGAACCTGAAAGAGATAGAAAACTTGAACAGGCCAATAACAATTAATGAAATTGAAGATGTAACCAAGAAACTCCTAGCAAACAAAAGCCCAGGCCCAAACAGCTTCACAGGGGAGTTTTACCAAATATTCAAAGAAAATCTAAAACCCATTATCCTCAAACTATTGCAAAAAATCCAAGAAGACGGAACACTTCCAAACTCATTTTATGAGGCCAGTATAATCCTAATTCCAAAACCAGATATGGACACTACAAAGAAAGAAAACTACAGGTCAATATCCCTGATGAAAAGAGGTGCCAAAATCCTTAACAAAAAATTAAAAATTGGATCCAGCAATACATTAAAAAAAAAAAAAAAATTATTCATCACGGCCAAGAGGGATTCATCCCAGGGATGCAAGGATGGTACAATATTCACAAATCAATAAATGTTGATACACCACATAAACAAAATAAAAGATATAAACCATATGATGTTATTAACAGATGCTGAAAAAGCATTTGACAAAATCCAAAACTCATTTCTGATATAAACACTCAGCAATGTGGGAATAGGGGGATCATATCTTGACATAATAAAGGCTGTATATGAAAAACCTACAACCAACATCATCCTAAATGGGCAAAAAGTAAAAGCATTTCCCTTTAGAACAGGAACAAGACAGGGATCCCCACTTTCAGCACACTTATTTAACATAGTACTGGAAGTCTTAGCCATAGCAATTAAACATGAAGAATAAATAAAGGGGTTCCTAATTGGAAAGCAAGAAGTGAAACTGTCATTATTTGCAGGTGACATTATAGTGTACATAGAAAACCCTAAAGACTCGATCAAAAATCTACTAGATTTAATAATTGAATTTGGCAAAGTAGCAGGATACGAAATTAACGTCAAGAAATCGACGGCATTCTTATACACCAAAGATGAACTCACAGAAAGAGAAACTAAAAAAACAATCCCATTTACCATCGTGGCAAAAAAAATTAAGATATCTAGGAATAAACTTAACAAAAGAAGTAAAGGATATCTTAACAGAAAACTACAGGACACTGAAAGAAGAAATAAAGCAAAATATTAAAAAGTGGAAGCACATAACTTGTTCATGGATTGGAAGAATTAACATCATTAAAATAGTCATACTACCCAAAACAATCTATAGATTCAATGCAATCCCCATGAAAAGAACTAGAACAAATACTCCGAAGGTTTATATGGAACCAAAAAAGACCCCAAATAGCCACAGCAATCTTGAAAAAGAAGAACAAAGTAGGAGGGATCACAATACTGAATATCAGATTACATTACAAAGCCACTGTATTCAAAACAACCTGGTACTGGCAAAAGAACAGGCATATAGATCAATAGAACAGAACACAGTACCATGAAATTGACCCAAGACATTATGCTCAATTAATATTTGACAGAGGTGGAGAGCATACAGTGGAGTCAAGACCAACTCTTCAATAAATGGTGTTGGGAAAACTGGACAGCTAAATGCACAAAAATGAAGCTAGACCACCAACTTACACCATACACAAGAATAAACGTAAAATGGATAAAATACTTAAATGTGACTCGTGAATCCATAAAAATCCTAGAAGAAAATGTAGGCAACAAAATTTCAGACATCATTCTGACTGGTGTCTCTCAGTGGTTGAGCATTGACCCATGCACCATTAGGTCATCAATTCAATTCCCAGTCAGGGCGCATGCCTGGTTGTGGGCCAAATCCCCAGTGGGGGCATGCAGGAGCCGCCAATAGATGTTCTCCCATCAATGTTTCTATCTCTCTCAACCTCTCCTGTCTTCTCTGTCTCTAAAATCAATATAGAATAAAAATTAAAACAAATTTTTAGAAATCACATGCAGCAGAATCTTCACTGATACATCACCTAAGGCAAGAGAAACAAAGGAAAAAATGAACACATGGGACTACATCAAACTCAAAAGCTTCAGCACAGCAAAAGAAACAACCATCAAAGTGGAAAGGCAACCCAATGTAGGGGAGAGCATAATTGTCAATGATATATCAGATAAGGGATTAATTTGCAAAATATAAAGAGTGCTCATACATCTCAAAAAAAGGAAGACAAAAAACCCAATTAAAAAATGGGCTGAGGAACTAAATAGACATCTCTCCAAACAGGACATACAAATGGCCAAGAGACATATGAAGAAATGCTCAACATCACTAATCATCAGAGAGATGCAAATTAAAACAACAATGAGGTATCACCTCACACCTGTCAGAATGGCTACCATCAACAAATCATCAAACAAGTGCTGGCAAAACTGTGGAGAAAAGGGGACTCTAGTACACTGCTAGTGGGAATGCAGACTGGTAGAGCCACTATGGCAAACACTATGGTGTTTCCTAAAAAAATTAAAAAGTGATCTGCCATTTGACCCAGTGATCCCACTTCTAGGAATATACCCTAAGAAGTGTGAAACACGAATCAGAAAGAATATATGTACCTCTATGTTCATAGCAGCACTATTTAAAATAGCTAAGATCTGGAAACAGCCCAAGTGTCCATCAGTAGATGAGTGGATAAAAAAGCTGTGGTAAATATACACAATGAAATGCTATGCAGCTGTAAGAAAGAAAGATCTCTTATCCTTTGAGACGACATGGAGGGACCTGAAGATTATTATTCTAAGTAAAACAAGGCAATCCAAGAAAGACAATATCACACGATCTCATATATTTGTGGAATATAATGAACAAAATAAACTGATGAAGAAATAGACTCAGAGTCATAGAGGTAGAGTACAGACTGACAAACCTCAAAAGAGGGGGTGTGGGGAGGGAAGAGTTAAACCACAGAGCTTATATGCATGTATGCATAACCAATGGACATAGACCATACTGGGGATGGGGGGGTGGATTGGGAGGAAGGTATCAATGGGGGGAAAAAGAGAAACATCTGTAACAAAAATAAATTAATTTAAAAAATTAAAAAGAGGAGGATTGGGAAATGGCGGCGGAGTGAATGGAAGCTACACAGACGATCTCCCAGGACCAAACGGGAATTACAACTAAAATAAGGACAAATCGTCAAGAAAAAGCAACAGAAAAGCAGCGAGAGAGGATCATACAACGAGGGACACTGAATGAGCCTGGTAGGATCTGTGGAGGCGCGTGAGGGTGGCGGGCTGGGAGCCCACGGACAGCAGCGGACTTGGCTGTGAGCAGGGGCCTTAGCTAGGAGCAGAGGTGGCGCCCGCCCTCAGGGTTAAGAGCCCCAGCTGCTCCACAGCACAGAGGGCCGGGACAGAGCGCAAAATAGCCACAGCCACTCACTTGGGGCTCCGGCAGAGGGAGGGCGGACTGGACTGGAACTCTGTGGGGACACCTGGGATTTGGAGGACGCTCAGAGTTTGTGCTGAGCTATGGCCACAAAGGACGGTGGTGGTCAGCCTCTCCTTCCCTGTTACACAAAACAGCAGCCAAGTTTATGCCTTCCTGGAGTTGTGGCCGCCTCTCCCTTGGAGATTCCCAGGTGAGGAAAAGAGGTAAAGAAATGCAAATTGAGGCTCATTAACTACCAGCATTGGCCCCACCCTTGGGAAATCCTCTCACACTATAAACACCTGAGGGAGTTTCTCATTCAACTGAGATCCTAAGGCTTTTCAAGTAACTGAAATAGCCTCCAGGCAAAAAGCTAGAGCATAACTGAACCTGTCCTGAGCTTGCAAGTCTACCCAGGAAAGTGAGACTTGACAGTGGTGTTGAAGGAGGGCCCTCCACGCTCATCCAAACCCAGTAGAGGGAGCCACAAATAGCAGAACACCAACACCCACAAGGAAAATTTGGCAGGCTCCAAAACCCACTGAGATAGCAAAAACGGAGAAACAGAGAAACAGATCCCAAATGAAAGAACAAGAGAACTCTACCGAACATGAGATAAATGAAATGCAGTTAAGCAAATTATCAGAAGTAGAGTTCAGAGCCATGATCTTGAGGAAACTAAACAGCATGAGTAAGGATATCGACACCATGGAAACCAACCAAGTGGAAATAAAGAATTACATAGCAGAAATAAAGAACACATTGGAAGGACTGACCAGCAGGGTAGAGGAAGCGGAGGACAGGATCAGGGAATTAGAAGACAGAGTAGAAAAAAATCAAACAATCAGAAAACCAAAAGGAAAAAACAATGAAAAAAACAGGAAGATAGCTTAAGAGAACTGGGAGACAACTGGAAACGTAATAACATTCGCATTATAGGAGTCCCCAAAGAAGAAGAAAATGAGCAAGTGTTAGAGCATATATTTGAAGAAATAGTGACAGAAAACTTTCCTAACCTGGTGAAGGAAGAAGGCATACAAGTTCAAGAAGCACAGAGAGCCCCAAGTAAGAAGAACCCAAACAGGCCCACACCAAGACACATCATAATTAAAAGGCCAAAAATTAAAGACAAAAAGAGATACTAAAGGCAGCAAGAAATAAGCAACAGGTTACGTATAAAAGAACCCCCATAAGGCTATCATCTGACTTCTCAACAGAAACACTACAGTCCAGAAGGGAATGGCATGAAGTAATCAAGGTCATGAAAAACAAGGACCTGAATCCAAGACTACTCTATCTAGCAAGGCTATCATTCAAAATAGAAGGTCAAGTAAAGAGCTTCCCAGACAAAAAAAGGCTAAGGGAATATATTAGCACCAAACCAGCACTGCAAGAAATCTTAAAAGGACTGCCGTAATTTGTAGAAGAAATAGGAAGAAAAATAGAACCACACTGAACAAAAATGGCAATAAATAAGTACATATCAATAATCACCTTAAATGTAAATGGATTGAATGCTCCGATAAAAAGGCACAGAGTAGCTGACTGGATAAGAAAGCAAGATTCACATATATGTTGTTTACAAGAGACCCACCTCACAACAAAAGACTCACATAGGTTGAAAGTAAAGGGATGGAAAAAAATCTTCCAAGCAAACAGAAAGGAAAAAAAAGCTGGGGTAGCAATACTCATATCTGATAAATTAGATTTCAAATTGAAGACCATAACTAGAGACAAAGAAGGTCACTACATAATATTGAAAGGGTCTATCCAACAGGAAGCTATAACCTTGGTAAACACATATGCAACCAATATGGGAGCACCAAAATATATTAAAAATCTTCTGGAGGACTTCAAAGGAGAAATCGACAGCAATACAATCATAGCAGGAGACTTCAACACAACGCTGACATCACTGGATAGATCATCTAGAAAAAAAATTAACAAGGAAACAGAAATTCTAAATGAAGCACTAGATCAAATGGATTTAATAGATATATACAGAGAATTACACCCCAAAACTGCAGAATTCACATTCTTCTCAAGTGCACATGGGATATTCTCAAAGACAGACCACATGATAGGACACAAACTAAGTCTCTACAAGTTCAAGAAGATTAAAATCATATCAAGCATCTTCTCAGATCACAATGCCATGAAACTAGAAATCAATTGCAATAAGAACATGCAAAGACATTTGAAGACATGGAGGCTAAATAGCATGTTATTGAACAATGAATCGGTTACCATGGAGATCAAGGAAGAAATTAAAAACTTTCTGGAAACTAATGAAAATGAACACACAACAACACAAAATCTATGGGATGCAGCGAAAGCAGTTCTGAGAGGGAAGTTCATAGCACTACAGGTCCACCTCAAGAAAGAAGAAAAATTTCTAATTGACTACCTAACCTCACAAATTAAAGAGCTAGAAAGCAAACAAAAAGAAAACCCTAGAGTAAGTAGAAGGAAGGAAATAGTAAAGATCAGAGCAGAAATAAACAACATGGAGACCAAAAAAACAATTCAAAGGATCAATGAAACAAAGAGCTGGTTTTTTGAAAAGATAAACAAGATTGATGGACCCTTAGCTAGACTCACCACAAAACAAAGACAGAGAACCCAAATACATAAAGTCAGAAATGAAATAGGAGAAGTAACAACTGACACCACAGAAATACAAAGGATCATTAACAAATACTATGAACATTTATATGGCAACAAATTCAACAATCTAAGAGAAATGGACACATTTCTAGAAACACATAGTCTCCCAAAACTGAACCAGGAAGAAATAGAAAACTTGAACAGGCCAATAACAACGAAGGAAATTGAAGATGTAATCAAGACCCTTCCAGAAAACAAAAGCCCAGGCCCTGACGGCTTCACGGGGGAGTTTTACTGAACATTCAAAGAAGAACTAACACCCATTCTCCTCAAACTATTCCAAAAAATTCAAGAAGAAGGAAGACTTCCAAACTCGTTTTATGAGGCCAGCATAATTTTAATTCCAAAACCAGAAAAAAACACTACAAAGAAAGAAAACTACAGGGCAATATCCCTGATGAACATAGATGCCAAAATCCTAAACAAAATACTAGCAAATCGGATCCAGCAATACATCAAAAAAATTATTCACCATGAGCAAGTGGGATTCATCCCAGGGATGCAAGGCTGGTACAATATACGCAAATCAATAAATGTGATACATCACATAAACAAAATGAAAGTTAAAAACCATATGATCATATCAATAGATGCTGAAAAAGCATTTGACAAAATCCAGCACCCATTTCTGATAAAAACGCTCAGAAATTTGGGAATAGAGGGATAGTATCTCAACATTATAAAGGCCATATATGAAAGACCTACAGTCAACATCATACTCAATGGACAAAAACTAAAAGCATTTCCTTAACAACAGGAACAAGACAAGGATGCCCACTCTCACCACTCTTATTTAACATAGTACTGGAAGTCTTAGCCACAGCAATCAGACATGAAGAAAAAATAAAAGGGATCCAAATTGGAAAGGAGGAAGTGAAACTGTCATTATTCGCAAATGACATGATATTATACATAGAAAACCCTAAAGACTCCATCAAAAATCTACTAGACTTAATAAATGAATTTGGCAACGTAGCAGGATACAAAATTAACATCAAGAAATCGACGGCATTCTTATACACCAATGTTGAACTCACAGAAAGAGAAACTAAAAAAACAATCCCATTTACCATTGCAGCAAAGAAATTAAGATACCTAGGAATAAACTTAACCAAAGAAGTAAAGGACCTATTTGCTGAAAAATACAGGACACTGAAAAAAGAAATAGAGGAAGATATAAAAAAGTGGAAGCACATACCTTGTTCATGGATTGCAAGAATTAACATCATTAAAATGTCCATACTACCCAAAGCAATCTATAGATTTAACGCAATCCCCATCAAAATACCAACGACATATTTCATAGAACTAGAACAAATGCTTCAGAAGTTCATATGGAACCAAAAAAGACCCCAAATACCTACAGCAATCTTGAAAAAGAAGGACAAAGTAGACGGGATCACAATACCAGATATCAGGGTTATACTACAAAGCTACTGTAATCAAAACAGCCTGGTACTGGCACAAAACAGGCACATACATCAATGGAATAGAACAGAGAACCCAGAAATTGACCCAAAACATTATGCTCAATTAATATTTGACAAAGGTGGCAAGAGCGTACACTGGAGTAAAGACAGCCTCTTTAATAAATGGTGTTGGGAAAATTGGACAGCTACATGCAAAAAAATGAAACTAGACCATCATCTTACACCATACACAAGAATAAACTCAAAATGGATAAAAGACTTAAATGTGACTCATGAATCCATAAAAATCCTAGAAGAAAATGTAGGCAACAACATTTCAGACATCATACTCAGCAGAATCTTCACTGATATATCACCTAAGGCAACAGAAACAATGGAAAAAATGAACACATGGGACTACATCAAACTCAAAAGCTTCTGCACAGCAAAGGAAACAACCATCAAAGTGGAAAGGCAACCCACTGTAGGGGAGAGCATAATTGCCAATGATATATCAGATAAGGGATTAATTTCCAAAATATATAGAGTGCTCATACATCTCAACAAAAGGAAAACAAAAAACCCAATTAAAAAATGGGCTGAGGAACTAAATAGACATCTCTCCAAACAGGACATACAAATGGCCAAGAGACATATGAAGAAATGCTCAACATCACTAATCATCAGAGAGATGCAAATTAAAACAAAATGAGATATCACCTCACACCTGTCAGAATAGCCGCCATCAACAAAGCATCAAACAACAAGTGTTGGTGAGACTGTGGAGAAAAGGGGACTCTAGTACACTGCTGGTGGGAATGCAGACTGGTGCAGCCACTATGGTAAACACTACGGTGTTACCTCAAAAAATTAAAAATTGAATTACCATTTGACCCAGTGATCCCACTCCTAGGAACATACCCTATGAAGCCTGAAACACCAAACAGAATAAATATATGTACCCCCATGCTCATAGCAGCGTTTATTTTCAATAGCTAAGATCTGGAAACAGCCCAAGTGTCCATCAGTAGATGAGTGGATAAAAAAGCTGTGGTACATATACACAATGGATTACTATTCAGCTGTAAGAAAGAAAGATCTCTTATCCTTTACTACGACATGGGAGGACCTGGAAACTATTATCCTAAGTGAAACCAGCCAAGCAGAGAAAGACAAATATCCTATGATCCCACTTATTTCTGGAATATAATAAACAAAACAGTCTGAGGAACAGGGTAGTTCCAGAGATGTGGAAGTAGGGTACAGACTGACAATTGCCAGAAGAGGGGGTTGGGGAGGGGAGCGATGAACCACAGAACTTGTATGCATGTACTCATAACCAATGGACATGGACAACAAAATTGGGGACGGGGCAGGGAGGAAGGGGGGCAGGGAGACAATGGGGGGGAAAGGAGAAACATCTGTAACAAAAATCAATCAATAAAAAAAAAGTAAAAATAAATAAATAAAAAGTTAAAAATAAATTAATTAATTAATAAAAGAACTTCAGAGAAACAGAAAGTACTCCCAATCTATTACATAGAGAAACTAACTCTTCATTTACAAAGTAGAAAAGTTAGCTTTGTACATATAGGACTATGAAGAGAAATATTCAAAGAAAAGCAATGCTGAGCTGTCCAAAATTAATCCATTTACCAAAAAAAAAAAAAAAAAAAGAAAAGAAAAGAAAAAGAAAATTGGGTCTACTTCTTTTTGCAAAGAAATAGTGATTTGCGAAGTGATTTTACACTGTTAGCTTTATTTCATAAAGCCTTATAATATCACATCCTGCATTCAATGATTATTTTTATTGGTTATTTTCCTAGAGAATACCCATCAAATATAGCAGTATTATTATTTCTTTTATTAAGATAAGCAAAGTGAGTTACAATCCTGAGGAAAGTTCCTGAAATAATACAATTTGTTGATGACAGCTATTTGGCCTTTAAAAATGAATCTCAGTCTAAATTTTAATTCTCAGTTCATTGAACATTGTTAATGCATAAACCACCTAAAACATAGAGGATTACTCTAATAAAACTTTGAATGTGATATTCAATATTTCTTCAGAAATCACAAGTTTTGCTAATCCTTATTACTTAAAAAACTAAGTAAATAAAGCCCTCTTTCTCACACAACTAATTGACGTTAGCCACAAATGAGAAAAAGAAAGTGGTTTGAGAATTAAAAATATATAGTATAAATAAATGTATGCATTCTTCATTCACTCAATAGTTGTCAAATTCCTGTCCTATATAAGTGCTTAGTATTCAAAGGGAAGGCTGGTAGGAAATTAATCTTTCTTGAGGGTTTAAAGTCTTCCCTTTACCTCATCTCTCATCTCACCTCTCACAAACACATTTATTATGGTCAAGTTTTGTTCATTCAACTTCTAAAATATATCCCAATCCATTTGGTTTTTCTCCTTACCCAGTACTAACACCTAATAAGCCATTATTATCTCTTTCCTTTGACTTAAATTACTGCAGTAGCTTCCCATGATCCTCTTTTCACTGTTGCTCTAGAGAAGTCACAGTGACCTTCCAAAAACACAAGAGAATTTTTCTATTATTTATTATTGTTAATAAGACTTTATTTTTTTAGATCAGTTTTAGATTCATGGCAAAATTAAGGGAAAGTTACAGAGATTGCCCTTATGCCCCCAGTTCCCACACATATGTAGACCCCCCCCCCACATTTATCAACATCATTCACCAGAATGATGCATTTGTTACAGTTGATGAACCTACATTGATACATCGTAATTATCAACAGTTTATAGTTTACTCTTACATTCTACGGGTTTGGGCAAATGTATAATATATAATGTATGACATGTATCCATAATTATGGTACCATACAAAGCATTTTCACTGCCCTAACTTTCCTCTGTGTGCTGCTTATTCATTCCTCCCTCCATCCTCAACCGCTGATAATCACTGAACTTTATACTGGCTCCATAGTCTTGACTTTTCCACAATGTTATATTGTTGGAATCATATAGTATATAGGCTTTCAGATTAGCTTCCTTCATTTAACAATATGTGTTTACATTTTGTCCATGTCTTTTCATGGCTTGATATACTCATTTATTTTAAGCACTGAGCAATATTCCACTGTCTGGATGTACCAAAGTATGTTTATTTATTCACCTACTGAAGGATATCTTGGTTGCTTCCAAATTTTGGCAATTATGAATAAAGCTGCTATTAACATTCACGTTCAGGTTGTAGCGTGGACATAAGTTTTCAAAACTTTTGCTTAAATACCAAGGAGCATGATTGCGGGATCCTATAGTAAGTGTATGTTCAGTTTTGTAAGAAACCATCCAATTGTCTTTAAAAGTGGTTGTATGATTTTGCATTCCCATTAGCACTGAATGAGAGTTCCTGGTGCTCCACACACTCACCAGCATTTGGTGTTCTCAGTGTTCCAGATTTTGGCCATTCTAATAGGTGTGTAGTGATATCTCATTGTTGACTTAATTTTAATTTTCTTGATGACATGATATGGAGCATCTTTTGATAAGCTTATTTGCCGTGTGTGTGTATGTATGTGTATATATATATATAGTACTTGTTAAAGTCTCTGGCCCATTTTTATAAATTAATTTATTTTTGTTACAGATGTTTCTCCTTTTCCCCCCATTGACACCCTCCTCCTGATCCTGCCCCCCCCCTCACAGCATTGTTGTCCATGTCCATTGGTTATGCTCATATTCATAAGTTCTTTGGTTTATCTCTACTTTCCCAACAGCTGCTCTCCTCTGAGGCTTGTTAGTCGAACCTTACTTCTATGTATCTGGGTCTACTTTGTCCATCAGACCATTTTGTTCCTTATATTCCACAAAAAAGTGAGATCACGTGATACTTCTCTTTCTCTGACTGGCTTATTTCGCTTAGCATAATACTCTCCAGTTCCCTCCATGTCATCTCAAAGGATAACTGATCTTTCTTACAGCTGCATAGCATTCAATTCTGTATATGTACCGCAGCTTTTTTATCCATTCATCTATTGATAGACACTTTGGCTGTTTCCAGATCTTAGCAATTGTAAATAGTGCTGCAATGAACATAGCGGTGCATATGTTATTTCTAATTGGTGTTTTGGGATTCTTAGGCTATATTACTAGAAGTCGAATCACTGGGTCAAATGGAAGTTCACTTTTAATTTTTTGAGGAAACTCCATATTGTTTTCCATAATGGCTGCACCAGGCTGCATTCCCACCAGCAGTGTACAAGAGTCACCTTTTCTCCAGCACTTGTTGTTTGATAATTTGTTGATGGCAGGCATTCCGGTAGGTGTGAGGTGATACCTCATAGTCATTTTAATTTGTATCTATCTGGTGAATAGTGACATTGTGCATTTTCTTATATGTCTCTTGGCCATTTGTATGTCCTGTTTGGAGCAGTGTCTATTTAGGTCCTCTACCCATTTTGTAATTGGGTTCTTTGTCTTCCTTTTGTTGAATTGTATGAGTACTCTATATATTTTGGAAATTAACCCCTTATCTGATATATCATTGGCAATCATGTTCTCCCATACAGTGGTTTCCCTTTCCATTTTGATGCTTGTTTCTTTTGCTGTGAAGAAGATTTTCTGTTTGATGAAATCCCATTTATTAACTTTTTTCCTTTATTTCTCTTGCCCTAGGCATTGTATCAGTGAAAATTCTGCTGTATGTGATGTCTGATATTTTGCTGCCTACATTTTCTTCTAGAATTTTTATAGATTCATGAGTCACACTTAAGTCATTTATCCATTTTGAGTTTATTCTTCTGTATGGTGTAAGTTGGTGGTCTAATTTCATTTTTTTGCATGTAGCTGTCCAATTTTCCCAACATCATTTATTAAAGAAACTTTCTGTACTACATTGTATGCTCCTCCAGACTTTGTCAAATAATAATTGAGCGTAATATCTTGGATCAATTTCTGGGTTCTGTGTTTTGTTCCATTGATCTATATGCCTGTTCTTGTGCCAGTACCAGGCTGTTTTGATTACAGTGGCTTTTTAGTATATCCTGATATCCGGTATTGTGATCCCTCCTACTTTGTTCTTCTTTTTCAAGATCGCTGTGGCTATTCAGGGTCTTTATATGGTTCCAAATAAACCTTTGGAATATTTGTTCTAGTTTTGTGAAATATGTCATTGATATTTTAATGGGGATTGCATTGAGTCTATAGATTGCTTTGGGTAGTATGGACATTTTAATGATGTTAATTCTTCCCATCCATGAACAAGGTATATGCTTCACTTTTTTATATCTTTCTCTATTTCTTTTTTCAAGGTCATGTAGTTTTCTTTGAACAGATCTTTTAATTCTTTGGTTAAGTTTATTCATAAGCATCTTATTTTTTTTTGTTGTTGCAATGTTAAATGGGATTTTTTTCTTTTAGTTTCTCTATCTGTGTGTTCATTATTGGTGTATAAAAATTCCAATGATTTCTGGATGTTGATTTTGTATCTTGCTACTTTGCCAAATTCATTTATTAAATCTAGTAGTTTCTTGATATAGTCTTTAGAGTTTTCTATGTACAGTATCATGTCATCTGCGAATAATGACAGTTTCACTTCTTCCTTTCCAATTTGGGTCCCGTTTATTTTTTTCTTCTTGTCTGATTGGTGTGGCTAAGACTTCCAGTACTATGTAAAATAACAATGGTGAAAGTGAACATCCTTGTCTTGTTATTTTTCTTAAGGGAAATGCTTTTAGTTTTTGCCCATTGAGTATGAAGTTGGCTGTAAGTATGTTGTAAATGGTTTTTTATTATGTTGAGATATGCTCCTTGTATTCCAACTTTGCTGAGAGTTTTTATCAAGAATGGATGCTGGATTTTGTCACATGCTCTTTCAGCATCTATTGATATGATCATGATTTTTTCTATAATTTTGTTTATGTGGTGTATGACATTTATTGATTTACAAATATTGTACCAGCCTTGCATCCCTGGGATAAATTCCACTTGGTCGTGGAGTATAAATTTTAAAAACATATTGCTGGATTTGATTTGCTAAGATTTTTGTTGAGGATTTTGGTTTCCATGTTCATCAGGGGTATTGGCTTGTAATTTTCTTTCTTTTTGTGTCTGTTATCTGGTTTTGGGATTAGGGTTATGCTGGCCTCATAGAAAGAGCTTAGAAGTCTTCACTTCTGTTGAATTTTTTGGAATAGTTTGAGGAGAATAGGTTATAGTTCTTCTTTAAATGTTTGGTTAAACTCCCCTATGTAGCCATCTGGACCAGGGCTTTTTTTTTGCTGGGATTTTATTGATTACTTCTTCTACATATTTTCTTAATTGTTATTGATCTGTTCAGGTTTTCTGACTCTTCCCAGTTGAGTTTTGGAATAGTATATGATTCTAAGAATTTATCCATTTGCCTAGGTGGTCGAATTTGTTGGCATATAATTGTTCATAGAATTTCTTACAATCCTTTGTATTTCTGTGGTATTCGTTGTTACTTCACCTCTTTCGTTTCTCATTTTATTAATTTTGGTTCTCTCTCTTTGTTTTTTGATGAGTCTGGCTAAAGGTTAATCAATCTTGTTAATCTTTTCAAAGAACCAGCTATTGGTTTAATTCATCTTTTTTGTTTGTTTGTTTGTTTTTTAGTCTCTATGTCATTTATTTCTGCTCTGATCTTTATTATTTCCTTCCTTCTACTAACTCTGGGTTTTTCATTTTGTTCTCTTTCTAAATCTTTAAGTTGTTGGGTTAGATAGTTTATTAGAAAATGTTCTTTGTTCTTGAGGTAGGCCTGTATTGCTATGAACTTTCCTCTCAGTACTGCTTTTGCTGTGTCCATAGATGTTATATTGCTGTTTGTTCATTTACATTAGTTTCCAGTAAATTTTTAATTTCTTTCTTGATCTCATTGGTAACCCATTAGTTGTTTAAGAACATGCTATTTAGCCTCCACATGTTTAAATGTCTTTGTGTGTTTTTCTTGTAATTGATTTCTACTTTCATGCCATTGTGATCTGAAAAGATGCTTGATATGATTTCAGTCTTCTTGAATTTGTAGAGACTTACTTTATGTCCTAAAATGTGGTCTATCTTTGAGAATGTCCTATGTGCACTTGAAAAGAATGTATTTTCTGCAGCTTTGATGTGAAATGTTCTGTAAATATCAATTATGTCCAACTAATCTAGTTCATCATTTAAGGACTCTGTTTCCTTCTTAATTTTTTGTCTAGAAGATCTATCCATTTGTGGCAGTGGAGTGTTAAAGTCATGTACTATGATTGTATTGCCATTGGTCTCTCCCTTGAAATTCTCCAGAAGTTTTTTTTGCTTGTTTTTCTTTGTTTATTTATTTTATTTATTTTTTTGGTTTGGTTTTGTTTTTATATAGTTTGGTGCTCCTATATTCAGTGCATATATGTTTAGAAGGATTGTAGCCTCTTGTTGGATTGGTCCCTTTAAAAAAATTTTTTTTTCTTTATTCATTTTTAGAGAGAGTGGAAGGGAGAGGGAGAGATAGAAACATCAATGAGAGAGAACATCGATTGGTCACCTCCTCATGCCTCCCACTGGGGATCTGGCCTACAACCTGGGCATGTGCCATAACCAGGAATCAAACTGGGGACCTCTTGGTGTATAGGTCAATGCTCAACCACTGAGCCACACCAGCCAGGCTGTATTGATCCTTTTAATATTATTTAGTGACTTTCTTTGTCTCTTATTATGACCCTTGTTTTGAAGTCCATCTTATCAGATATGAGTATTGCTACACCAGTTTTTTGTGTGTTTTTTTCAATTTCCATTTGCCTGGAAAATTTCACTTCACTTTCATCTTGTGTGAGTTTTTGTTGTGAGGTGGATCTCCTGTAAACAGCATATATATGGGTCATGTTTTCTTTTCCAATCTGCTACCCTATGTCTTTTGATTGGAGCATTTAAGCCATTGACATTTGAGGTTATTATTGATAGATACGTATTAGTTGCCATTTTTTATTTTATGCCTCTGTTTCTCTCTCTCTTTCTGTTTCTTCTTCATCTTACAACAGTCTCTTCAGCATTTCTTGCAGTGCTGGTTTGGTGGTGGTAAATTCCTTTAGCTTTTTTTTTTTTTTAATATCTGAAGCTTTTTATTTCTCCTTCAGTTTTGAATTATAGCCTTGCTGAATAGATTAGTCTTGGATTCAGACCCTTTCCTTTCATTAATTTGTATACTTCATGCCATTCCCTTCTGGCTTGCAGTGTTTCTATTGAGAAATCAGCTGACAGTATAATGGGAGCTCCCTTGTAGGTAACTTCTGTCTCTCTCTTGCTTTCTTTAAGTTTCTTTCTTTGTTTTTTGTTTGCCATTTGTATTATGATGTGTCTAGCTGTGGGTCTTTTGAGGTTAATCTTGCTTGTGACTCTCTGTGTTTCCTGGACTTGTGTGACTTTTTCCTTCAACAAATTAGGGAAGTTTTCTGCCATTATTTCTTCAAACAGGTTCTCTATTCCTTTCTCTGATTCTTCTCCTTCTGGCACTCCTACAATGAGAATATTGTTATGTTTCGTTTTGTCCTAAAGCTCCCTTAAAATCTCCTACTTTTTTAATTTATTTTTTCCATTTTCTGCTCTATTTGGGTGTTTTTTCCTACCTTGTTTTTTAACTTGCTGATTCAGCCTTCAGCTCCTTCTAATCTACCATTGAATTGTCTAAGTTATTTTTCACATCAGCTATGTCATTCTTTATTTCCACTTGATTTTTATTCATTGCTTCTACCTCATTACTGAGCTCTTTATAATTCTCATTAAATATTTTGTAGTCCTCACTAAATTATCTGAGTACTCTTAACATCATTGCTTTGAATTATTTATCTGACAAATTGCTTGCTTCCATTTCATGCAGTTCCTTTTCTTGTGATTCCTGTTGTTCTTTCATTTGGGTGCTGTTTCTTTGTCTCAACATTTTAGCAGTCTTGTAGTTCCAGGCCCAGTGACGGATGTTGGGATGTGTAGGCAGGTTGGTGTTTATCAAATAAGACTGCTATGCCTCCCAGACTGTTTTGGTGCATGGTACCTCTTGCCTGCTGTGGGTCCTGGCGGATTGACAACTAGTGGCTGGTATTGATCTGTCGTGGCAGGCACTCCTGGGGTGTGTGGGTCCAGCTGGTGTTCTGCTGGGGTGCACTGCTGCCTGGTGGGGCTCAGCTTCTGATCAGTCACTGCTAATGATGCTGTGGGTGAGTTTCAGTTCCCGGTTTGTGCTGCTACTGCAGCTGCTGTTGCCAGGGGATGCTCTCAGCTCCCATTCCTCTGTTGCTGTTGGGGGCTGAGGATGCTCAGCTCCCAGGACTTTGCTGTTGCTGGTGGAGGAGCTACACTCCAAATCCAATGCTGCAGTTGCCAGGGTTGGGTCTTGGCTGCCTGAGTCTTGCTTCTGTTTTGGCTGGGGCACCACTCCTGATCAGCCTCTGCTGATGCCGCTGGGGATGGGTCTCAGCTGCCTATCTGTGCTGCTGCTTCTGCCTGGGAATAGATGTCAGCTCCCAAGCCTCTGCTGCTGGGATGTGCCTTGGCTCCTGAGCCTCAACTGTTGTTGGGGATGGGCCTCCAGTCCTGCCCAGTCACTGCTGCTGTCAGGGAAGGTGCAGGGCTCCCACACTGACACTGTTGCTTCTGGAGGTGGTGCTCAGCTCTGATCAGGCTGATGCTGTTGGAGATGTTGCTCTGCTCCCAAGCTGGTGCTACTGCCGCTGCTGTGGGGGATGGTACTCGGCTCCCAGCTATTGCTGCTCCAGCAAGCAAGTACTTTGACAGCGCTGCTACTGTGCACTGATCCTTGTTGACACAGTGGCATTCAGTGGTCTGATGGTGCAACACGCACTGGTGAACTCAGATTGCTGGGCCCTAGGTGCTCCCCACTACCTCCTCCCAGAGAAGACTAGTGGATCTTCCAAAATGGTGGGGCCTTCTGACCGAGCAGGGAGAAGTGCCCTGAAAAGCCACTTACTACTGTAGGTGGCTATTCCCCCGTGCACAGCACTGGAACCCTCTGCCCTATGTTTCTTCACTGCTCTAGGTGGCTTGTCCACATTCACATCCACTCACACTCTCTCTCATACTCGCTCTGGTCTTGCCTGCCACCATCTTTTTTCTAACCTTTGGCACATTTTTAATTGGGTTTGTTTTCTTATTTTTGAGTTTTAACAGGTTTTTGTATATTTTGGATAACAGTCCTTTAATAGTTGTGTCTTCTGCAATTATTTGCTCCCAATTTGCAGTTATGTCTTGCCTTCTCTTGACACTGTATTTTTCAGAGCATGAGATTTTAATTTTAATGAAGTCCAGCTTATCCGTTATTTCTTTCGTGTCTCATTCTTTTGGTATTTTACCTAAAAGGTCATCACCAAACTCAAGGTCCTCTAGTTTTTTTCCTATTTTATCTTATAGGATTTTATAGTTTTGTGTTTTACATCTAGGTCTGTTATTCATTTTGAATTATTGTGAAAGTCACAACATCTTTGTTTAGATTCATTTTTTTTTTTTTTTGCAACTGGGCTTTCACTTGTTTCTGCATTATTTGTTGAAGACTAACTTTGCTCTATTGTTTGTCCCTTGTTATTTTGTCAAAGATCAGTTGACTACTTCTTTTTAAGATATGTTTTTATTGATTTTTTACTTGAGAGAGAAAAAGGGAGAGAGAGATAGAAGCATTAATGTGAGAGAGAAACATTGATCGGCTGCCTCCTGAACACCCTCCACTGGGGATCGAGCCCAAAACCTGGGCATGTGCCCTGACCAGGAATTGAACCAGGACCTCTCAGTCTATGGGATGATGCTCAGTCCACTGAGCCACATTTGCCAGGAGAGTTGACTACTCTTAATGGTTAACACAACCTTTATGTCCTTGATAGTCTGGTCCCTATTTTTCTCTAGCTCATGTTACTTTTTTCCTAGACTGCTCCTTTCAATTCTTCAGGTTTCATTCAATTTTCACCTCCTGTAAATGGTTTTCTTTGAGTATTATTTCTAAGATAGATTTCTTATTTCTGCTGTCTAGTTACTATCTCATATTACCCTGTTTTGATTTATCTATAACACATCACATGCTCTATTTTCTTATATATTTGTTTCCTTGTTTATTGCCTATAGCCTCTCCCCCCTCAAAAGTTTGTTCGCTAGAATATAAGCTTTTCAAAAGTAAGAATATAATTTCTTCCCATTTTTTGCTGTATTTACAGCTCATGATTTATGGAGGTTTACTTTAGTAGGTGTTTAACAAATCATTTAAAAAAATAAACCAGTGCATATTTAGAAATATTTTCCTCAATATGAACAATATAGAATCAAGTTTTGGTCTATAAAGAGGACAAGACTTATGTATCTATTTTTTTTTTCTAATAGGGCAGTTCTTTCTCTAATGTGTTCCATTAGTTTATGTGTTACAGTTAATGCACAATTGTTTCAGATGTTCTTCATGTTCAAGGGCCTGTGCCAGGTGCATCTATATCTGATCTAATTTATTTTTCACAATATTCCTGGTGAGTAGATAAGACTATTCCCAATTTGAAGAAACTGAGACTTGTATATTAGTGATTTATTTAAGATCACATAACCTGCCCTGGCTGGTGTGGCTCAGTTGGTTGGTCATCGTATTGTGTATGGAAAGTTTACTGGTACAATTCCCGGCCAGAGCACACACACACGTTGTGGCCTCGATCCTTGGTAGCGGGCATGCAGGAGGCAACCAATGGATGTTCTGCTCCCACATTAATGTATTTATTTCTTTCTCCTTCTCCTTTCTTCCCTCTCTAAAATATCAATTTAAAAAATATTTTAAAATGATCACATAACCAGTGAGTTTCAAAACCAGGATTCCAACTAAGACATTTTACTCTAAAATGTACATCTTTTCTGTTGTATCACATTGCCTTCCTCTCTGAAATGATGACAAAACTGTAAAGATGACTTAATGTGAGCCCCACTAAATTGAGAAATAGAAAGCCAAACAACTGATGTGTTTATTTTGTTTCTTTGTTTATTTTGGTCAGGGATGCCTTAGGAACTGGAACCTCAGAGGAAACACCATGAAGAGAAAATTGTGAAAGGCGGAGAAAATAAGAGAAACTCACCCTGTGATGATGACCACATAATGTGAGGCAAGTGATATAAAACTATTTCAAGAAATTGTGGAAGCTTACAATAGAGATTTGGAGAGTCCTAAAAACTGTTTTAAAATATGTGAAAAGATATTGTGTGGAAGAGAAAGAAATCCATTTCATTTTTAAGACTGCAGAGCACTTATGTAGTCTTAAAAGTGGAAGATGAATAGTGATGAACACATATTCAAAGGAAAAATAATTAAAAAAATATTATCATAGTCCCAAAAAGAGGTAGTGTTTTTTCTTCACTAGAAATGTGTAAGCAGGAGTTGGGTGATGATATCACCATTGTACCGTAGTGAACATTAAAGAATCAAATGAGTGTATTAGATGACCTTTCACATCACTTATGTCACAAATATCTTCTGGACGTAAAATTCTCTAAGTCCAGCCAGTGTGGCTCAGTGTTTGAGCATCGACCCATGCACCAAGAGGTTGCTGATTCGATTCCCAGTCAGGACATATGCCCAGGTTGTGGGCCCAATGCCCAGCGCGGGGCATGCAGGAGGCAGCCAATCGATGTTCTCTCTTATTGATGTTTCTATCTCTCTCTTGCTCTCACTTCCTCTCTCTCTAAAATCAATAAAGGAAAAAAAATTAATTCTCTAGAATTGAAGATAAGGAAGTATCTGAATATATAGTTATCCAAATATATACTGATCCAAAAATACAAAACTAAATTGTAATTATATCAACTTGATTTCACATTATTTGCTTCTTTATATTCAAAGTGAAGTACCATTGCGGTGGATTTTTATTGTGTCAACTTGGCTGAACTAGAACTATGTCTTTTAGAATTCATTTCCCAGCATACGTCAGGGTATATTTGAACCCCCAAAAATATTTTGCCCAGAATTTGAAAACTCAGGAGATCAATTCCGGATATGAAATGCTGTTGCATCTCATGGTTGCTATTTCTTATCTTTCAGCTCAACTTGTTGGCATGGTACAGCCTCTCCTTCAATTCCCATGGGATCTCCTCCTTCAGGTTTTCTTACACCTAAGTCAGGTGTGTGTTTAGCTACTCCTACAGGAAAACTCATATCAAAATTGAAAACTGCAAGACAGTGGGTGAGGTACTCATGCAGGTTTCAGTGTGTCATTGTAAGTTTCCATTAATTCTTGCAGTTTCTGGTTTGTTTTTACTATCCCCACTACACTTCTAGCTTCTCTCCCCTGCTGACTTCAAAGCTCCAGCAATAGACATGGAATCAGCATGTGAACACAGGCTGTTAAACCAGCTTCTGCCACTGCATAAGAACAAATATCCTTTTTTTTTTTCCAGAGCAAATATTGTTTTTGTTTTTTTTTCCAAACATTTTTTTTTCAATTTCAGATTACATTCAATATTATTTTGTATTAGTTTCAGGTGTACAGCATAGTGGTTACTCAATCATGTACTTTACAAAGTGCCCTCCCCATACTTCCAGTACCCACCTGTCACCATACATGGTTATTACAATATTATTGACTATATTTCCTATACTATACTTCACATCTCTGGGACTATTTTTGTAACTGCCAATTTGTTTAGTTTTAAAACAGGTTTATTGAGATCTAATTTCAATACCAAAAAGTTCATCCATTTAAAGTATACAATTTAACAATTTTAGTATAGTCACAGAATTGTGCAAATATCACCGTAATATAATTTTAGAACATTTTTATCACTGTGAAAGAAACCCCATACCTATTGTAAGTTACTTTCCATTTGTCCCTCCCCACAGCTCCTGGCAACATCTAGTCTACTTTTCTTTCTCTATGGATTTGCTTATTCTGTAATTTCTTTAAACTAAATCTCTAATGTTGAATGTTTATGTTGTTTGTACATTATTATTATTAACAAGGCTCTGAAAAACATTTAATATATATTTTGTTACATTTTGTTTTATATTCTTTTTTTATTATTTTAATTTGTTTTTATTGTTGAAAGTATTACAGATGTCTCCCATTTTCCCCCATTGACACCTCTCCATCCTACTTCCAGTGCCCCCATACCTTCACTGAACTATTGTCTGTGTCCATTGGTTATGGATATATGCATATAAATTCAGGGAGAAGAGGGGTGGATAGAGATTAACCAAAGGGCACATATCTTTTTAAATAAGCTTTCTATTTAAAACATATAAACTTGGTCTTTTGTCCTCCAAGGCTCTGGGTGCAGACCACAGCTTTGGATGAGCCTCAAGGAAGGTGTGACTCATAAGGCCTCAACCCTCCAACAGGAGGATCATTGCACTTTAGATACCTCAGGCCCTGGCCTCCATCCAAGAAATGCTCCCTAAACCTCCAGGGCCATTTGCTGTTTCAGTGCAGAACAATATGGAGGACAATTATTACTTATCCTTTAAGACTCACATCAGGGAGGAAGGCAAGATGGCTGAAGTGTAAAGAAGTTCCATCTGCTTGCTCCAAGCACAGGACCAGACTTGAGGTTAAAGTGCAGAACATTCAACTTGAAAAACCACCTGAAAATAGCTTATTGGAAATACTGTGAGAGGGGAGAGTGGAGAGGAGACAGGAGAAGACATGGAGTGAGGAGCCAACTTATGCAGCTGTGCAGCACAGCTGGGAAGAAGCAGGAAAGGTGCTG
This sequence comes from Tadarida brasiliensis, assembly GCA_030848825.1. Taxonomy (NCBI): domain Eukaryota; kingdom Metazoa; phylum Chordata; class Mammalia; order Chiroptera; family Molossidae; genus Tadarida; species Tadarida brasiliensis. The sequence continues at coordinate 54,491,548 of CM061280.1, forward strand.
TAGAGCAGCTCCTGGCCCCTGGGAGTGGAGGGACTCAGCCTCACTCAGAGATCCCCAAATGAGAGCAACAGAGAAAAGAAGGGGACCCCATGTAGCATCATACAGTGAGAATCAGAGGTGATTTGGCCCACCGGAAGGACTCGGCATTGTCCCAGGCTAAAACCAGTGCATGGTTAAAACACCAGCCTGGAAAGTTCGTCCTAACTGTGGGAGCCAGAGCAGCCATAAAGGAGAATGACACACCTGAGGAGGGGTCTGAGCAGATCACACAGCAGTGAATCTGAGTGGCTGGGTATTTGCTGATAGAACTTTGATGGATGCTAGCCAGAGTGCTCAGGAAAAGCGACACATTTATCCCCACCTCGAGTGAAGAGGAGGCATCCATTGACCCACCCATGGAACATCTCTGGGCTGGAAATCGGCTCACCAGTGACAGGGCCTGGTGGCACTGGGGGTTTGTATATCTGGCCAGATAGGAGGCTGGGCAGAAACTCTGCTCAGAAACAGCTGGCTGTGTTGAAAGATTAAAGGACCAAACAAGATTGTTTTCTTTGTTTATTTGCTTACTTGTTTTGTTTTTAATCTTTTTCTTTTTTTTTTTCTATTCTCTCCTACTTGTGTTGGTGACAATGGATACAAGCAACCCAGGCAGAGCTGAGGCATTGGAAGGAGAGTAAAATTCTTGCTGCCCCTCCTACAAGATACGGGCAACACCCCAACACAAATCTGTTTAAACCACCCTGACTGGACCTGATACCCCACAGAGCCCAGTGCCATGGAGGAAAGTAAAGCAGCTCAGAACAAATACACACAAGTGGTGAGCCCTAAAGTTGACCCAGGCTGTGGGATAGGGAATCCTCACCTGTAGGACTACCTGGGATCCTGTCATGCAGGACTTCAGCCAAGAGACCCAGCACTAGGCAGGGAAAGTGATCCACATTGGCCTGCACCAACTAGTTGCTCAAGTAGACAGGAACCCACACCCAAAGGACAAGATCCAACAAAGCAGGCCAAAATCTAGGGAGCTCCATAAATAACAGATCCACATGTATCTTTGTTTGTTTGTTTGCTTTTCTGTTGGTGTTGTTGTGGTTGTTTTGGTGTGTGTGTTTTTAATTTTAATTTTGAAATTTTTTTCTTTTCCCATTTTTTACTTTTCTATTCAATATTTTATTAAATTTAGCATTATTACTTTTTAAAATTAGTGTTATTATTTCAGTCATTATTTTCTGCCTTTTATTTTTATACTTACCTTATTTCTGGTCTCTGCCTTTTCTGCGTTCATAATATTGATTTATTTTCTCCCTCTCCTAACACTTTTGATCTCATGCTTTCTAGTATTCTTTGTATTTGTGTGTGTGTGTGTGTGTGTGTGTGTGCACGTGCGCACATGTGCATGCTTTCTAATTGTCTTTTAATCTCGTTGAAGCTGGTGTGTTTATCATTGTTGATGCCCAGACACAAACATAAAACAGCAATCAAGACACAAATTCAACAGGATATTCCACTTAACCCACTCAAGGGTCATTCCTAAAGTCCCCAGCTCAGAAGATCAAGAAGACTACTTCACTGGGTCCCACAAGAAGGTCACCAAACCAAGAAAGGGGCATAACAGTCTTATCTGTTACACAACACGTTACACGACCTGCATATGAACCCAGTAACCACAACTGGGCCTAAACTTCCAGATTTCAAAAATGGTGAGACAAAGAATCATCCCCAAATGAAAGAAAAAGGAGGAATCACCAGAAAAGGAACTACATGACATGGAGGAAAGCACTTTGCAAAAAAAATAAATAAAATAAAAATACTTCAGCAATGGTATTAAAGGTGCTCCAACAACTTAGTGAGAATTACAAGCAATTTAATGAGAACTAAACCAGCATTTAAAAAAGAGGTAAAAGCTATGAATAAAGAGTAAAAATGAAGAATGACACAGCTGGTATAAAACATACCTTGGAAGGAGTCAAAAGTAGATTAGAAGAAGCTGAAGACCCAATCAGTGAGTTAGAAAACAAGATAGAGTAAAACACCCAATTAAAGTGGCAAATAGAAAATAAAGTATAAAGCAGGAGGAGAGTTTAAGGGAGTTTTGCGACGCAATGAAACATAACAACATTCGCATTACAGGGGTACCAGAAGGGGAAGAATTGGAGAAAGGGATAGAGAACCTATTTGAAGAAAAAATGACAGAAAACTTCCCTAACATATTGAAGAAAAAAACCACACAAGCCCAAGAAACACAGAGAGTCCAAATCATGATGAAATAAAAAAAAAACAATCACAGCTAGATATATCATAATTAAATTGGCAAATCTTAAAGACAAAGAAAGAATCTAAAAGCAGCAAGAGAGAGTCAGAAAATTACCTACAAGGGAGCTGCCAATTAACCTGTCAGCTGATTTCTCAATAGAAACATTGGAGACTAGAAGGGAGTGGCAGAAAGTATACAAAGTAATAAAAAGCAAGGGTCTGAATCCAAGACTACTCCATCAAGGAAGGCTATCATTCAAAATTGAAGGTGAAATAAAGAGCTTTGCAGACAGAAAAAAAAAAAGTAAAAGCATTTACTACCACCAAATAAGCACTGCAGGAAATGCTAAAGGGACTATTGTGAGAAGAAGAAAAAACAGAGAGGCGGGGATACAGTCATAAAGAATAAAAATCACAATAAATACCTAACAAAAATATATTTAATGTAAATGACTTAAATGTTCTAATTAAAAGACATAGGGTAGCAGATTGGATAAGAAATCATGACCCACACATAAGCTGTCTACAAGAGACCCAATTCAGAACAAAAGGCTCACATAGGATGAAAGTGAAGGGATTGAAAAAATTGTCAATTCAAATGGAAACAAAACAAAACAAAAACCTGGTGTAGCAATACTCATATCTGATAAGAGGGACTTCAAAATGAAGGACATAACAAGAGACAAAGAAGGATACTAATAATATTAAGGGGATCAATTCTACAACGTAATTAACACTGATAAACATATATGTACCAAACATAGAAGCACCAAAATATATTTTAAAACTCTGGAGGACTTCAAGGGAAAACTCAACAATAATACAATCATAGTATGGGACTTTAAAACTCTACTGACATCACTGGGTAGATATTCTAAACAAAAATTAACAAGAAAACACACACCTTAAATTACACACTAGATCAGCTGGATTTAACTGATATTTACAGAACATTTCACCACAAAGTAGCAAAATATTTATTCTTTTCAAGTGTACGTGAGACATTCTCAAAGATAGATCACATGCTAGAACATAAACTAAATCTCTATAAGTTCAAGAAGATTAAGATCATATCAAGCATCTTCTCGGACCACAATGACATTAATCTAGAAATCAGTTACAATAAAAACACTGAAACATATGGAGGCTAAATAGAATGTTATTAAACAATAAATGGGTTACCAATGAGATCAAGAAAGAAATAAAAACTTCCTGGAAAATAATGAAAATAATCACACAACAACAGAAAACACATGGGACACAGTGAAAGCAATCCTGAAAGGGAAGTCATTGCAATACAGGCTTACCTCAAGAAACAAGAAAAAATTCTAATAAAGTATCGAACCCTACAACTTAAAGAATTAGAAAGAGAACAACAACAAAACCTAGAGTTAGTAGAAGGAAGGAAATAACAAAGATAAGTCTGGAAATAAAATACATAGAGGCTTAAAAAAATACAAACGATCAATGAAACCAAGAATTGGTTATTTTAAAAGATAAAAGAGAGATCAACCTTTAGCCAAACTCAACAAAAAACAAAGAGAGAGGACACAATTAAAATTAGAAACAAAAGAAGTGAAGTAAAAATTGACACCACAGAAATAGAAAGGGCTGTAAGAAAATACTATGAACAATTATATTCCAACACACTGGAAAAGCTAGGTTAAGTGGACAAATTTCTAGAATTACCCTGTCTACCAAAACTTAACTGGAAAGTGTCAGAAAATCTGAACAGACCAATAACAACTAAGGAAATAGAAGCACTAATCAATGAGCTCCCAGCAAACGAAAGCCCTGGTCAGATGGTTTCATAGGGGAGTTTTATCAAATATTCAAGGATAACTAAAACTTATTCTCTAGAGTATTAAAGAAATGTATGAAAAAGATGGTGGCAGGCAGGACTGGAGGGAGGGTGAGTGTGTGAGAGAGTGAGCTAGTGTGTGAGAGAGTGAGTGGACATGAAGGTGGACAACCAAACTCCTGCAGTGCAGAGACATGGAACAGAAGGTTCCTGTACTGTAGATGGGGAGCAGCCAGCTACTGTGGTAAGCTGGTAAGCAGCTCTTCAGGGTGCTTGTCCCTGCTCCCCCGGGAGGTCCCACCATTTTGGAAGATCCCGGATCTTCCCTGGGAGGAGGCAGTGGGAGCAGCTAGGGCCCAGCAATCCGAGCTCACCAGTGCATCTGGCAACATCGGACAAGTGGACACCGTGCGTCAACACAGACCAGTGCACAGTAGTGGAGCTGTCAAGGTGCCAGTTGTGGAAAGCACAAATGGCCTGGAGCCCAGCACCATCCCCCACAGTAGCAGCCCAATCAGAGTCCAGATATACCCCTAGCAAGAGAGGCTGGGGAGCAGACATAAATCACCAGGCAACAGAAACACAGACCACCAGCAGAGATCCATCCCCAAAAATTACAGCAAAGGCTGAGCAAGAGCTGAGCACCACTGGGCAGTAGCACTCCACAGCCACCAGCAGCTGGACCTGGGGCTTCATTGGGGCCTATGTAACACAGCTTCCCACAAGAGCAATGGCGAGCCAGGGATCCATAGGGGCCTGTGTGACCCAGCAGCCCACAAGAGAGGTGCAGAGCCAGAGATCCAGAGGGACCCGTGCGACCCAGTGGCCCACAAGTGTGGTGCAGAACCAGGGAACCAGACGGACCTGTGCGACCCAGCTGACAACAAGAGCAGTACGGAGCCAGGGCCCCAGAAGGGGCTGTGTGACCCAGCCATCCAAGGTGTCTGCAGGGAGTGTGGCTTCAGCAGGGCTTGAGCAATAAAGCTACAGGTGGCACCAGCAACCAGCAGGGAACACAGCTTCAGAGGAGCCCACGCAATCCAGCAGCAGCAACTACCAGGACACATCAATAGCATCCTGCAGTAGTCAATTCTCCAGGATTAACAGCAGGCAAGAGGCTACACACAACAAAACAGTCTGGGAGGCACAGTAGCCTTATTTGACATACAGTGAGCTGCCTACACATCCAAACATCCCTCACCAGGTCTAGAGCTACCAGACGGCTAAAATGGAGAGACAAAGAAACAACACCCAAAGGAAAGAAAAAGAGGAATCACTAGAAAAGGAACTACAGCAAATGGAAGAAAGTAACCTGTCAGATGAAAAATTCAAAGCAATGATTTTAAGGGTGATCAAAGAAGTTGGTGAGAACTACATGCAACTTAATAAGAATAATGAAGAGCTAACTGAGAACTACTTCAGTTTAAAAAAAGATGTAGAAGCTACGCATAAAGAGGTAGAAGCTATGCATAAAAATCAAGAGGAAATAAAGAATGACATAGCTGTTATGAACAATACCTTAGAAGGGTTCAATAGTAGATTACAAGAAGCTGAAGACCCAATCAGCGACTTAGAGGACAAGGTAGAGAAAAACGCCCAAACAGAGAAGCAAATGGGAAAAAAGTGTAAAAAGCAGGAGGAGAGTTTAAGGGAGCTGTGGGACAATACAACACATAACAACTTTTGCATTATAGGGATACCAGAAGGAGAAGAATCAGAGAAAGGAATAGAGAACCTGTTTGAAGAAATAATGATAGAAAACTTCCCTAAACTGGTAAAGGAAAAAGTCACAGAAATCCAGGAAACACAGAGAGTTCCAAGCAAGATGAACCCCAGAAGACCCATAGCTAGACACATCATCATAAAAATGGCAAACATTAAAGACAAAGAAAGAATATTAAAGGAAGCAAGAGAGAGACAGAAAGTTACCTACAAGGGAGCTCCCATTAGACTGTCAGCTGATTTCTCATTAGAAAAGCCACAGGCCAGAAGGGAGTGGCATGAAGTGTACAAAGTAATGCAAGGCAAGGGTCTGAATCTAAGACTACTCTATCCAGTAAGGCTATCATTCAAAATTGAAGGAGAAGTAAAGAGCTTCACGGACCAAAAAAAAAAAAAGCTAAAGGAATTTACCACCACCAAACCAGCACTGCAAGAAATGCTGAAGGGACTGTTGTAAGAAGAAGAAGAAATGAGAGAGAGAGAGAGAGAGAGAGAGAGAGAGAGAGAGAGAGAGGAACACAGGCATAAAATTAAAAGGGCAACTAATAATTATCTGTTGATAATTACCTTAAATGTAAATGGCTTAAATGCTCCAATCAAAAGACATAGGATAGTTGATTGGATAAGAAAACACGACCCACATATATACTGTCTACAAGAGACCCACCTCACAACAAAAGACTCACAAACTCACAAAGAATGAATGTGAAGGGATGGAAAAAATTTACCAAGCAAATGGAAATGAAAAAAAGCTAGTGTAGCAATACCCATATCTGACAAGATAGACTTCAAAACGAGGGCCATGATAAGAGACAGAGAAGGTCACTACATAATATTAAAAGGATCAATCCAACAAGAGCATATAACACTGGTAAACATATACGCACCAAATATGGGAGCACAAAAAAATGTTTTTAAAAACTTCTGGAGGAATTTAAGGGAGAGATCAATAGCAATACAATAATAGTGGATGACTTTAACATACCACTGACACCACTGGATAGATCTTCTAGACAAAAAAATAACAAGGACATAGGGTCCTTAAATGACAAACTATATTAGTGGGACTTCATTGATATTTAAAGAACATTTCACCCCAAAGCTGCAGAATATACATTCTTCTCAAGTGCACATGGGACATTCTCAAAGACAGACCACATGTTAGGACACAAATCAAGACTCTACAAATTCAAGAAAATTGAAATCATATCAAGCACCTTCTCAGATCACAGTGGCATGAAACTAGAACTCAATTACAATGAAAACACACAAAAACATTCAAACACTTGGAGGCTAAATAGCATGTAATTAAACAACTAATAGGTTACTAACGAGATCAAGGAAGAAATTAAAAACTTCCTGGAAACCAATGAAAACAAACACACAACAACCCAAAATCTATGGGACACAGCGAAAGCAGTCCTGAGAGGGAAGTTCATAGCACAACAGGCCTACTTCAAGAAACAAGAAAAATTCCTGATTGACTTTTTAACCCTACAACTTAAAGAACTAGAAAGTATACAAAAAGAAAAACTGAGCGCTAGTAGGAGGAAGGAAATAGTAAAGGTAAGAGCAGAAATAAGTGACAAAAAAAAAATCAAAAGATCAATGAAACAAAAAGCTCTTTGTTGAAACGAAAAGGTTCATTGAAAAGATTAACAAAATCGATGGACCTTTAGCCAGACTCACCAAGAAACAAAAAGGGAGAAACCAAATAAACAAAATCAGAAATGAAAGAGAAGTAACAACTGACACCACAGAAATACAAAGGAGCATCGAAACATACTATGAACAATTATATGCCAACAAGTTGGACAATCTAGGAGATATGGACAAATTTCTAGAAACACACAGCCTCCTAAAACTGAACCAAGAAGAGATAAAAAACTTGAACAGACCAAAAACAACAAAGGAAATTGAAGATAGAATTAAGAAACTCCCAGCAAACAAAAGCGCAGGCCCAGATGGCTACACAAGGGAGTTTTACCGAACATTCAAAGAAAATCTAATACCCATTCTCCTCAAACTATTCCAAAAAATCCAAGAAGATGGAACACTTCCAAACTCATTTTATGAGGGTGGCATAATTCTAATTCCAAAACCAGATGATGACACTATAAAAAAAGAAAAATACAGGCCAATATCCCTGATGAAAACAGATGCCAAAATCCTTAAAAAATATATTAGCAAATCGGATCCAGCAATGCATCAAAAAATTATTCATCATGACCAAGTGGGATTCATCCCAGGGATGCAAGGATGGTACAATTTTCGCAAATCAATAAATATGATACACCATATAAACAAAATGAAAGATTAAATCCATATGATCATATCAATAGATGTTGAAAAGCATTTGACAAAATCCAGCACCCATTTCTGATAGAAACGCTCAGCAATGTGGGAATAGAGGGATCATATCTCAACATAATAAAAGCCATATATGAAAAACCTACAGCCAACATCATACTCAATGGGCAAAAGCTGAAAGCATTCCCCTTAAGCATGGGAACAAGACAAGGATGCCCACTTTCACCACTCTTATTTAACATAGTACTGGAAATCTTAGCCACAGGAATCAGTCATGAAGAAAAAATAAAAGGGATCCAAATTGGAAAGGAGGAAGTGAAACTGTCATTATTCACAGAGGATATGATATTATATATAGAAAACCCTAAAGACTCCATAAAAATCTACTAGAGTTAATAAATGAATTTGGTAAAGTAGCAGGATATAAAATAAACATCAATTAATTGATAGCAATGATGAACTCACAGAAAGAGAAACTAAAAAAAAAATCCCATTTACCATCACAGCAAAAAAATTAAGATACCTAGGAATAAACTTAACCAAAGAAATAAAGGACCTCTTCACAGAAAACTACAGGTCATTGAAAAAAGAAATAGAGGAAGATATAAAAAAGTGGAAGCACATACTTCATTCATGGATTGGAAGAGTTAATATCATTAAAATGACCATACTACCCAAAGCAATGTATAGATTCAATGCAATTCCCGTCATAATACCAATGACATATTTTACAGAACTAGAACAAACACTCCAAAAGCTTATATGGAACCAAAAAGACCCAGAATACCCACAGAAATCTTGAAAAACAAGAACAAGGTTGGAGGGATCACATTACCGATAATCAAAACAACCTGGTACTAGCACAAGAACAGACAGGTAGATCAATGGAACAGAAGAGAACCCAGAAATTAACCCAAGACAATATGCTCAATTAATATTTGACAGAGGTGGCAAGAGCATACAGTGGAGTCAAGACAGTCTCTTCAATGAATGGTGCTGGGAAAATTGGACAGCTACTTAAAAAAAAAAAAATGAAGCTAGACCACCAACTTACACCATACACAAGAATAAACTCAAAATGGATAAAAGACTTAAATGTAACTCGTGAATCCATAAAAATCCTAGAAGAAAACGGTACCTCATTTTTCTTTCAATTTGCATCTCTCTGATGATTAGTGATGTTGAGGATTTCTTCATATGTCTCTTGGCCATTTTTATGTCCTGTTTGGAAAGGTGTCTATTTAGTTCCTCTGCCCATTTTTAAATTGGGTTCCTTGTCTTCCTTTTGTTGAGTTGTATGAGCACTCTATATATTTTGGAAATTAATCCCTTATCTGATTTATAATTGGCAATTTTGCTCTACCATACAGTGGGTTGCCTTTCTGCTTTGATGGTTGTTTCTTTTGCTGTGCAGAAGCTTTTGAGGTATCATCTCACACCTTTCAGAATGGCTGTCATCAACAAAGCATCAAACAAAAAGTGTTGGCGAGAGTGTGGAGAAAAGGGGACTCTAGTACACTGCTGGTGGGAATGCAGACTGGTGTAGCCACTATTGAAAACACTATGGTGTTACCTCAAAAAATTAAAATTGAATTACCATTTGACCCAGTGATCCCACTCCTAGGAATATACCCAAGAAGCCTGAAACACCAATCAGAAAGAATATATGTACCCCCATGTTCATAGCAGCGCTATTTAAAATAAATAAGATCTGAAAACAACCCAAGTGTACATCAGTAGACGAATGGATACAAAAGTTGTGGTACATATACACAATGGAGTACTATGCAGCTGTAAGAAAGAACGATCTCTTATCCTTTGAGATGACATGGGAGGACCTGGAAACTATGTACCCCTATGTTCATAGCAGCACTATTTACAATAGCTAAGATCTGGAAACAACCCAAGTTTCCATCGGTAGATGAGTGGATTAAAAAGCTGTGGTACATGTACACAATGGAATACTATGCAGTTGTAAGAAAGAAAGCTCTCTTATCCTTTGAGATGACATGGAGGGACCTGGAGAGTATTATCCTAAGCGAAACAAGCCAAGCAGAGAAAGACAAGTATCACATGGAATATAATGAACTAAGCAAACTGGTGAATAAAATTGCCCCAGACATAGAGGTAGGGTACAGACTGACAAACTCCAGAAGAGGGGGTTTGGGGGTGGAAGAGATAAGCCACAGGACTTCTATGCATGTATGCATAACCAAAGGACATAGACAGCAAAGCTGGGGAAGGGGTGAGGGGGATGGGGAGGAGGGTATCTATTGGGGAAAAAAGAAGAAACATCTGTAACAAAAACCAATTAATAAAAATAATTAAAAAAATAAAATAATAATAAAATAATAATAGAACCTATTCTCTACAAAAATTCAAAATAACTGAAAAAGAAGGAAGACTCCCAAGCTCTCTTTTTGAGACCAGCATTATCCTAATTCCAAAACCAAATAAAGACACTACATAGAAAGAAAATTACAGGCCAATATCTGTGAAAAACATAAATGTCAAAATACTCAAGAAAATATTAATAAATCAGAACCAGGAATATATCAAACTTATAACCATAACAAGTGAGATTTATCCCAAGAATGTAAGGCTGGTATAATAATCACAAATCAATAAATGTAACATACTACATAAACAAAATGAAAGATATATATCATATGATTATATTAATAGATGCTGAAAAATCATTTGACAAAATCCTGTACCCATTTTTAATAAAATCTCTCAGCAAAGTGGGAATAGAGGAACCACACCTCAACATAATAAAGGCCATATATGACAAAGTTACAGCCAACATCATACTCAATGGGAAAAATGTAAAAGCATTTCCCTTAAGAACATGAACAAGACAGGGATGTCTGCTTTTGCCACTCTTATTCATATAGTACTGGAAGTGTTAGCAACAGCAAACAGATAAGAAGAGAAAATAAAGATTCATATTTTAAAGGAGGAAGATAAACTGTCATTATTCGCAGGTCACATGATATTATACATGGAAAACACTAAAGACTCCACCAAAAAAAATAGAAGATTTAGAAAATGAATTTGGCAAAGTAGTTGTATACCAAATCAACATGCAGAAATCACTGACATTTTTATACACAAGTAATTAAAACACAGAAAGAAAAACAAAACAAATATCATTTACCATTGCAACAAAAAATTAAGATATCTGGAAATAAACTTATCCATGGAGCAAAAAGACCTGTACTAAGGGAATTACAAGACATTGAAAAAGAAAATGCAGGAAGATTTTAAAAAGTTGAAGCATATATCATATTCATGGATTGGAAGAATCAATATCATTAAAATGTCCATACTACCCAAAGCAATTTATAGTTCAATGCAATCCTTATTTAAATACCTTTAATATATTTCACAGATCTAGAACAAATACTCTAAAAATGTACATGTAACCAAAAAAGACCCTGAATAGCCACAGCAATTTTGAAAAGGAAGAACAAAGTTGGAGGGATGACATTTCAGGATATCAGGTAATACTACAAAGCCATTTTAATCAAAAAAGGCTGATACTGGCATAAGAATAGACATATAAATAAATAAAACAGAACAGAAAACCCAGAAATCAACCCAAGACATTATGCTCCATTAATACTTCACAAAAGATGCAAGAGCATACAATGGAGTAAGATGGTCTTTTCAATAAATGATATTGAGAAAATTGGTCTGTTACTTGCAAAAAAAGGAAAAAAGATGAAGATAGACCACCAACTTACAACATACACAAGAATAAACTCAAAATGGATAAAAGACTGAAATGTAACCCGTGAAACCATAAAAATACTAGAATAAGCTATACAGAGTAAAATCTCAGATATCACATGTAGCAGCATTTTCACGAATACATTGCCTAGGGCAAGAGAAACAAAGGAAAATAATTGATAAATGGTACTACATCCAATTAAAAATCTGCACAGCAAAGGAAACCCGCATCAAAATAAAAAGGGAACCCACTGTATGAGAGAACATGTTTTCCACAGATACATTGGATACATTGTGGTTAATTTCCAAAATATATATAATAGTCATATAACTCAACAAAGGAAGACAAACAATCTAATTAAAAACTGTGCGGAGGGACAAGTCATCAGGACAAACCATCTAAAGAGCTGCTGGTGAGAACCTTTATAAACAGAGACAGAAGGAGGACAGCAAATTGAGCTGAGTAGGCACTATGGAGGTGTGCAAAGGCTGGCTGGGTGGCCACTGGCAGTAGCTGAGGGCTATCTTAGCTGTGAGCAGTACCCTCTGAAAAGTCGTGGGTTAAAACCCAAAGCCAGTTCCACAGCACAGAGTGGTGACTCCCCAGCACAGAGTGGCAAATCAGAGAAAGGCTCCCACTTAATACCTGGCTGAGAAATTCACAACAGCTGAGACTTTGTCCAACATGGAGAGGCTAGGGAAACTCCAGCACTTCCCTGAAGAGCCAGGGCACTAAATCAGCTACAGCCATTTACCTTGGGCTATGACAAAGGGAGGGCAGATTGGACTGGAACTGTGTGAAGAGAGTCAGGGTTTTCTGTCACTGGTGAGAGAGCTGGGAAGGAGGACACAGGAAAGTTTATGCTGAATCATTCATTCATAGGACAGTAGCCATCTTACTCAAAGAGCCCCTTCCTAGAGTCCTGGGGAGAAGCAACAACCCCTGCCTCAGGAATTTAACACCACATGGCTAGAGATGAAAATTGAGGCTCATTAGCAACTAGAGTCTGCAAGCAAGTGGGGGGAGGTGGAAGGGAGCCACTTGAAATTTGGAGCCCTGGTCAATGTTCAGTGTTGGAGGACTTGGCTCTAATGACTGAGCTGCAATGGCTGAGGCCTGAGTTCCTATGATGAGCCCCATTCCCATGGCTTCAGTAGCCATCTCTGTAAAGTAGACCTCTGTTTTAGCCTTGGGGAGTAGCAACTTCCCATCCCTTGGGAATTTAACACCTCCCAGTGTCTCTGGGGACTGAGCTGTGCAGGCAGAGGATCCCTCACTGAGCCAACAATCCACACCAAAGAAACACTTTAAAAAAAAAAATTTGTTCAGATAGAGTGGGAGGGAGAGAGAGGAAGAGAGAGAGAGAAACATCGATGTGAAAGGGACACATCGAGTGGCTGCCACCACATGACACCAACCAGGGCCAGGGACAAACCACAACCGAGGTACATGCCCTTAGCAGGAACTGAACCTGGGTCACTCTGGACTGTGGGCCAGTGCTCTAACCGCTGAGCCAAACCAGCCAGGGCAAGAAACACTTTCTCATCAAAGCAACTTTAACCCAGGGGAAAGCAATTGGCCCACCTGCTGGAAATCTTATCCTCTCCACCTCAGTAATTTTTCATTCAGCTGAGGTCTACAACTCGAGGCTCATCAAGTAACTGAGACTAATGGCTGGCAGGAGAAAAGCTAGAGGATAACTGAATCTTTACTGGATTGCAAATCTACCAAGGAAAGTAAGACTTCAGATTGGTGTTTAACATGGATCTCCCACAGTCATCCAAACCCAGTAGAGGGAGCCACAATCAGTGGAACACCAAAACCCACAGAGAATATTTGGCGGGTTCCAAAAACCAATGAGACAGCCAAAATGATGAAACAAAGAAACAAATCCGAAAAGAAAGAAGAAGACAATTCTACAGATGAAGGGATAAATGAAATGGAATTAAGCAAGTTATCAGAGGTAGAGTTCAGAGTAATGATTATGAGGAAGCTCAACAACATGAATAAAGAACTCAACAGCCTGAGTAAAGATATAGAAACAATGAAAATCAACCAATTGGAAATGAAAACTCAACAAGCAGAAATGAAGAATGACATAACAAGAATAAAGAACATATTGGAAGGAATAACCAGCAGAGTTGAGGAAGCTTAGGATCGGATTAGGGAATTAGAAGACAGGGTAGAAAAAAGTCACCCAATCAGAGAACCGAAAAAAAAAAAAAAACAGGAGGGCAGATAAAGAGAACTGTGGGACAATATGAAATGCAACAATGTTCACATCATGGGAGTTCCAGAGGAATAAAATGGGCAAGGATTAGAGGATATATATGAAGAAATAGTCACAGAACACTTCCCTAACTTGGTGAAGGAAAAAGGCATACAAGTTCAAGAAGCACAGAGAGTCCCTAGTAAGAACAACCCAAATGGGCCCACACCAAGACACATCATAATTAAAATGTCAAAAATTAAAGGCAAGGAGAGAATCCTAAAGGCAGCAAGAGATAAGCAACAGGTAACCTACAAAGGAACCCCCATAAGGCTATCAGCTGACTTCTCAAAAGAAACACTACAGGCCAGAGGGAATGGCATGAAGTAATCAAGGTAATGAAAAACAAGAATATGAATCCAACACTATTCTACCCAGCAAGGCTATCATTCAAAATAGAAGGTGAAATAAAGAGCTCCCAAGACAAAAAAAAAAAAAAAAAAAAAAGGCTAAGGGACTATATTAGCACCAAACCAGCACTGCAAGAAATGTTAAAAGGACTGCTGTAATAAACACAAGAAATAGGAAGAGAAACATAACCATAATAAACAAAAATTTTAATAAAAAGCTACATATTAATAACCTTAAATGCAAATGGATTAAACATTCCAATCAAAGACACAGAGTAGATGAAAGGATAAGAAAGTATGACTCCTATATATTGTTAACAAGAGACCCACTTCACAACAAAAGACTCACATAGGTTGAAAGTGAAGGGATGGAAAAAAATCGTCCAAGCAAATGAAAGGAAAAATGAGTTGGGGTAGCAATACTCATATCTGATAAAATAGACTTCAAAATGAAGGCCATAACTGGAGACAAAGAAGATCATTACATAACATTGAAAAGACCTATCCAACAGGAGGATATTACCTTGGTAAACATATATGCACCCTATATAGCAGCACCAAAATATATTTAAAAACTCTGGAGAACTTCAAAGTAGAAATCAAAAGTAATACAATCATAGCAGGGGACTTCAACATCCTGCTGACATCACTGGAGAGATCCTCTAGATGAAAAATTAACCAGGAAAGAGTGACTCTAAATGATGCGCTAGATCAAATGGATTTAATAAATATCTACAGAGCATTATATCTCAAAACTGCAGAATGCACATTCTTCTCAAGTGCACATGGGACATTCTCAAAGACAGACCACATATTATGACACAAACTAAGTCTCTACAAGTTCAAGAAGATTTAAATCATATCAAGCATCTTCTCAGATCACAATGGCATGAAACTAGAAATTAATTACAATAAAATCACACAAAAGCATTCAAACACTTGGAGGCTAAATAGCATGTTATTAAACAATGGATGGGTTACCAAAAAAGATCAAGGAACTAATAAAAAAAACTTGCTGGAAACCAATGAAAATTAACACACAACAACACAAAATCTATGAGACTCAGTGAAAGCAGTCCTGAGAGGGAAGTACATAGCACTACAGGGCTACCTTAAGAATGAAGAAAAAATTCTAATTGACTATCTAATCCTACAACTTAATGAACTAGAAAGTAAACAAACAACAACAAAAAAAAAAAACAAAGAGAACGTAGAAGGAAATAAATAGTAAATGTCAGAGAAGAAATAAACAACATGGAAACTAAAAACACAATTCAAAAGATCAGTGAAACAAAGAGCTGTTTCTTTGAAAAGTTAAACATGATTGATGAACCCTTACCCAGACTCACCAAGAAACAGAGAGGACCCACATAAACAAAGTCATAAACAAAAGAGGAGAAACAACTGACACCACAGAAATAAAAAGGATTGTTAATAATATTATGAACAATTATATGCCAACATATTGGACAATCTAAGTGAAATGCACAAACTTCTAAAATCATACGGTGTCCCAAAACTCAACTAGTAAGAGACAGAAAACTTGAACAGACCAATAACAATGAAGGGAATTGAAGATGTAATCAATATACTGCCAGCAAACAAAGGCCCAGGTCCAGACAGCTTCACAGGGGAGATTTAGCAAACATTCAAAGAAGAACTAACACCCATTCTCCTCAAACTATTCCAAAAAATTCAACAAGATGGAAAACTTCCAAACTCATTTTATGAAGCCAGCATAATTCTAATTTCAAAAACAGATAAAGACACAACAAAGAAAGAAAACTACAGGTGAATATCCCTCATGAATATAGATATCACAATCCTTAACAAAGTTTTAGCAAATCAGATCCAGCAATACATTAAAAAAGTTATTCGCCATGATCAAGTGAGATTCATCCCAGGGATGCAAGGCTGATGTAATACTCACAAATCAATTAATATAATACACCACATAAACAAAATGAAATATAGAAACCATATGATCATATCAATAGATGCTGAAAAAGCATTTGACAAAATCCAGTTCCCATTTCTGATAAAAACGCTCAGCAATGTGGGAATAGAGGGATCATATCTTGACATAATAAAGGTCATATATGAAAAACCTACAGCCAGCATCATACTCGAATGTGGAAACATATACGATGTTCATGGGTCAGAAAAATCAACATCAGTTAAATGTCCATACTACTGAAAGCAATCTACAGATTCAATACAATCCCTATTAAAGTACCAATGGCATATTCATAGAGCTAGAGCAAATATTCTAAAAATTTATATAGAACCAAAGAAGACCCCAAATAGCTACAGCAATTTTGAAAAAGAAGAAAAAAATGGGAGGGAGCACAATACCACATATCAAGTTATACTTCAAAGCCATCATAATCAAAACAGCTTGGTACTGGCACAAGAACAGACATATAGATCAATTGAACAGAACAGAGAACCCAGATATCTAACCAAGACAGTATGCACAATTAATATTTGACAAAGGAGGCCAGAGCATACAATGGAGAAAAGAAAGTCTCTTCAATAAATCGTACTGAGAAAGTTAGACAACTATATCAAACTAGACCACCAACTTACACCATACACAAGAATAAACTCAAAGTGGATAAACTACTTAAATGTAACCCTTGAAACCATATAAATCCTAGAAGAAAATGTAGGCAAAAAAAAAATCAGACATCATATGTAGTGGAATTTTCACTGATACATCACCTATGGCAAGAGAAACAAAACAAACAAACAAAGTTAATAAATGGGACCACATCAAACTTAAAGCTTCTGCATGGCAAAACAAACCATCAAAATGAAAAGGGCACCCACTCTCTGGGAGAAAATATTTGCCGATGATATATCAGATAAGGGGTTAATATCCAAAATATATAGAGTATGCATACAACTCAACAAAAGGAAGACAAACAATCCAATTAGGAAATGGGCTGAGAACTTGAATAGATACTTCTCCAAACAGGACATACAAAAGACCAGGAGACATATAAAAAATGCTCATAATCTCTAATCATCATACAGATGCAAATTTAAACAACTATGAAATATCATCTCACACCTGCCAGAATGGCTGCCATCAACAAATCCTCAAACAACAAATGCTGGTGAGGAGGTTGAGAAGTGGGAATGCAGACTGGTGAAGACTCTATGAAAAACAATATGGTGTTTTCTCAAAAATTTAAAACTGGAACTGCCATTTGACCCAGTGGTCCCACTTCTTGGAATATATCCTAAGAAGCCTGAGACACCAATCAGGAAGAATGTATGTGCCCCCATGTTCATAGCAGCACTATTTACAATAGCTAAGATCTAGAAACGGCCCAAGTGCCCATCAGTAGATGAGTGAATTAAAAGAAAAAAAAAATCCGTGGTACCTTTATACAATGGAATACTATGCAGGTATAAGAAAGATAGATCTCTTACCTTTGAGACTACATGGGGGTCCTGGAGAATATTCCGCTAAGCAAAATGAGCCAGAGAAAGACAAATACCACACAATCTCACTTATTTGTGGAACATAATGAATAAAATAAGCTGTCGACCAAAAGAGCTCCAGAACCACAGAAGTAGGGAACAGACTGACAAACCTCAGAGGGATGGGGGGTGGGAAGAGATAAATGAAACAACTTATAAGCACATATGCAAAGCCATTCGACAAGGTCACTAGGCTGGGGAAGGCAGGAGGGGGTAGGAGCAGGAAGGAGGGGATCAATGGGGAAAAAAGGTGGACACATCTGTAATACTTTCAACAATAAAAATAAATTAATTAATTAAATAAATCAACGCTGCCTGTGTGGCTCATTTGGTTGAGTGTCATCCCATGAGGTCGCCAGTTTGATTCTCGGTCAGGGCACATGCCCAAGTTGCAGCCTCTATAGGCAGCTGATTGATTTTTCTATCTCTCTGCCCCTCTCCCTTCCTCTCTCTGAAATCAATTTAAAAAATATATTAAAGTAATTTCACCATTCTTTAAGAACAACAAAATATTGGCAGAGGACCTAAATAGATGCTTCTCCAAACAGTACATACAAATAGCCAAAAGACATGAAAAAATGCTCAGTGTCACTAGTCATCAGAGTGATGAAAATTTAAACAACTATGAGGTATCATCTTGCACCTGCCATAATTACTGTAATCAGTAAATCATCAAACAACAAGTGAGGATGTGGAGAAAAGGGTACCCTAGCACACTTTTAGTGGGAATGCAGACTGGTGTAGCCACTATGGAAAATAATATGGTGTTTCCTCAAAAAAATTAAAAATGAACTGCCATTTGACCCAGTGATCCCACTTCTAGGAATATGTCCTAAGAAGCCCGAAACACCAATCAGAAAGAATATATGTACCCCTATGTCCATAGCAACACTATTTACAATTGCTAAGATCTGGAAACAGCCCAAGTGTATATCAGTAGATGAGGGGATAAAAGTGCTGTGGTATATATACACAATGGAATACTATGCAGCTGTAAAAAAGAAAGATCTCATATCCTTTGAGACGACACGGAGATGACGTGGAGAGTATTATGCTAAGCAAAATAAGGCAATTAGAGAAAAACAAGTGTCACATGGTCCCACTTATTTGTGGAATATAATGAACAAAATAGATTCAGAGACATGGAAGGAGGGAATAGACTGACAAACCTCAGATGGAAGGGTTTGGGGGGAGTGTGTTAAGAGATAAACCAAAGAACTTATATGCATATATGCATAACCAATGGACACAGATAACAGTGTGGTGAAGGGAATGGGAGGGGATGGGAGCAGGGTGGAGAGTGCCAATGGTGGAACAAGGAGGGACATGTTTAATAAAAAAAATTAATTAATTAATTTAAAAAATAAAATAAAATACATAAACTCTTCTTCTGATCAAAACTTGAATGGTAGAGTTGGCACATTCCATTAGTTAAGAGTTGTTTTTACTCTCCTGATTTATGGAGAGTGTACCCTGCATTCAAATATAGGGGTCTTATTCTACACAAGTATATTCGACACAAAATTCATATGATAATGAGCTCTCTAAAATAGTGTTCAAGCTAAGGGTGTATGCATCATTACTGTGTATAGAAGAGAAGTAGACATCACAGATAAAGTCAGAGTAATATATTTACTTCCAGTGCTTATTATTGAATAACAATGATCTATTTTTGTATTTTTTTCTAAGACTTCCTAAAACACCAATCAAGTTATGGTTCACATTATGAAATCGACTCCTCTCTAGATACACATAAACGAGTATTTCCGTGGATATAGCAACAAAAATTGCTTTGATTTCTAGAGGCCTAGTTAAAGTTCCATCTGGTTATGCAAGTGAGTGGTTCAACACTAGGAGTAGCTTTTTGTCTGTCAAAGGAAAAACACACTCAGGCACATACACAAATCACTTAGAATATATGTTCCCCAAATCAGATATCTCTAGCTAACTGAAATAAAATTAAACCTGCAGGAAACCCTGGAATACTTCACCCTCCCTTCTTTACCTAGCTCCTGATAAAATATAGTATCACTGTTACTTGTCCCATTCTCATGCCAAGTTATAGGGCTTCTTCCTCACCAAAAGATTAACATGTGCATAAATCCATGCTTTGGTGTGTCATCTTGGCCCAGGTGCTGGGATAATGCAACAAAATTAACTGTCGTGGAATTATGTAAGGAACTGGACTTTCACAACGAAGCTAGTCAGAATTTTATCAGGATATTCACAGAACAGAGGCCATGGGGACATTTTGTCTGATAATTCTTAAAGTTTGGCAGGCAGAAGAATCAGCTCTCTGCATCATCTCTTTATATCTGGCCTATTATTATATTATTCTCTTTCATATTTCACTTGGCTTTCCTGTGGGTATGTACTTTATGCCCACTTTCTTACAACTTAATGATCTTGCAATAAAGCATTTATGTTCATGAAACATTCCAGAGTTTTTAATTTTAATTATACTTAGGCTGACAATATTGAGATTAACTCTTCTGTTCTGTACTATCAGTATGGCCACAGTTTAATAAGGGTAATAGATGAACTGATTTTGTTGTTTTATCTATCCTAATCCTTTTTTTTTTTTCCTCAATGACTTGCTGATGGGATCTTTATGGAGAATTTCTCTCTAGGTTTAATTATTCTCTCTCATCAGTTAGTCATTTATAAGGCATAATGCCTAAGATATACAGATACTTCCTTTTCTCTCTATTAGTATTCAGTGCACACAGGATAATTATTTAATAGTACATATGACAAACATTTATAAAATATATTTGTTTTATTGCCCTCCCTGCCTCTGGTCTTTAAAGTGGCTATTTGCCCTCTTGATTTTTACTGGTACTGTGGTTTCTTGAAATGTATCCCACTCAAGATTTAACTTGATCAGTTTTTCCAAGTTTCTAAAGTATAGGAGCCCTGTTTTGGTCATTTTTGGTTTCTTAATAGCTACCATGGTATGTGCAAAATGGAAGTGATTTATGAATGTTGTTGAAGGAAGCTGAACTGAAATGAACTGACAGCTTCAGAGTTAAACAATTATAAATCCTTACTATTTTCATTTCGCTTAAATGTTTTACTCATCAGTAAATATAGGTATATAGTAGTAGCTGTCATTACAAGATACTTGGTATAATAATTTCCTAGGGATGGCGCTTTTGTGTCAGGTGGTGAGTATACCTGGGAAAGTGTATGTATGGGCAAAAAGCGTATTTTATAGAGTGCAAAAATTCCAGGGAGCATTTTTTCCAAGATCCTACTATTCACTTCTCATCTCTCCTGGGTTTCCTCTGCTTCAGGTACCTTCTTTTAATAGTAATCTTTTATTTTCTCACTCCAATTTCTCCTAGCAATATCAAATGTGTTTTGAAAAAAAAAAATGATGATGCAAGCCCAGCTAAACTCAGTTTCTGTATCTTCACCAACCACCACTTCAGCACCAGTTATGGTGTTTGTACTCAGTGATGTTGAGAATTATTGAGAATACACAACAATGACCTCTGCCCTTAACAAAGGCAGAAATGACCAAGAGGTATATTTAATCAGTTACAATGGCCTACTGAATAATTATATCCCGAATACTCCAAAGTGTTTCACAATAATCATCTGATTTAAACTCACAAAAACTTCTTGGAGAAAGGTTGGGAAGTTATTATTTTCTCTAGCCTTTCGATTAAGAAATTGAAACTCAGATAGTTTTAATGGCATACTTAGGGCTACATGGGGAGTTTTTTAAAATCAGGAATAGAACCCAGGAACTGATGTACCTGATATAAATCAGTCTACTGTATCACACATCACTTAATTTAGAAATTTGTCAAAGTGTTTCTGGTTTTATGCCAAAAATATATATACTTCTTAAAGACTGAACTAGTTTCCTTACATGGATGTAATTTCACAGCACTATAGTGCCAATGTTTCAGTTGAGAAATAAGTATTTTGGGATATAATACCACATCAGCATATTTGAGAGAAAATGGAAATGGGATTTTGCAGTGAATATGTGAAAGAATCCCTTGAAATGCAACAGTGTGAATTGCTTAAAATCTTATCATTCCAATTTTTAACTTATTTAATAACCAGTAAAAAAAAACTTTATGTGACAAGACTGGAAGAAAAACTTTATAGCTAAAAAAAAAGTGCTATTAAGAAGACAAAGTCTAAGTTGAAAGTTAAGGACTAATCTTAATATATATGTATCAACATCAATCAGGATTCTAGAATGGTATCTCTGAAATGCCAAAGTCTTCTTCAAACATTAACCTTTATTTTTTTGTAACATGGAGAGTGATGATCACAAATAGGTTAATGACCTCATTGCTGAAAGGGATATATGAATAATGCAAACATAACAGTAGATGAAGTAAAAATGACTGGATTCAAACTTCAGAAAAACCAAATAACCCCAAAAAGATTTAGGTGTGACTATGTGCCAGTGTGAGTGTGCGTATGCATACTTTTTTTTTTTTTTTGAGTGTTCAATTCAAACCTATATTTGCAGTTTCTAAAATATTGATCCACAGACCACTTTCTTGTTACACATGTGTACCAACACATGCATAAGTTTTAATTTCACTAATACCTGAAGTATGACACTATGACTCAAAAGAAAAAAAAAGAACATATGATGATTAAGTTTCATCCTTATGAGGGTAACACAATTGAATGTATGCATTTTTCAGATGCAGGATCTGTAGTATCATCTGTAGTTATGGAAAGCAAATTTTTATTTGATGTAAAATATTTTTACTATACCTTAATTGGGTATTCTAGAGAAGACTGTCTCATAATTATTATGATTTCTAAGATAGATTCTGAGGAAAAATGACCACTAATGTAATTATTGAAATATTCAAGGGTTGTCATCACTTACTTCTACAAAAGTAACATTATACAGTTGACCCTTGAACAATACGGGGATTAGGGACACCAATTACCCTGTGCAGTCAAATATTCATGAATAGCTTTTGAATCCCCCAAAACTTACCTACAAATAGCCTACTGTTGACTGGAAGCCTTGACAATAACATAAACAGTTGATAAACACATATTTTGTACCTCATATGTATTATATATTGTATTTTTACAAGAAAGTAAGCTCTAGAAAAGAAAATGTTACTAAGAAAATTATAAGGAAGAGAAATTACATTTGCAGTACTGTACTATACTTACCAATACCATAAGTTTACACCATCTGTTTATAAGATTGATTGTCTGTTAGTACCTATATCAATATTGTTTTATCTGATACAAAACACTGCAGATGTTATATATATATATTACCAGCACTAGACATAAAAATTAAAAGATGATATGAAAAATAAATTCATATTTATATACAGAGTAACTATTTATGCATTGATAATGAAACAGCTACAATACGATTGCTTTATGGTAGCTTAGTGTAATTGATATAATTGCTTCATGATAGCTTAGCCTATACACGAATAAATAAATTGTTTTAAAAATTTTATGGCATACAGTATTACATTCATATTCACAATACAGTATTGGAAATGTTACATTATAAAAAAAACAAACAGACAAACAAAAAAAACAGCAACAACCTGTGATGATACATAGCTTGTTGAATTACAAGGGAGAGGCACGCTGTATGGTAATATAATTCTTTGAATATAAAGCTATGAAACAAAGAAAACTGACACATTTTTAATTTCATATTAAATAACACTCACATTATGCCTCTGTAAAGGTAGGCTTTGCTACTCACTTCAACACAAGTCTTGCACATGATGTTCTACATGATTCATCTTTACTTAGGCTATGATGATGATGTTGATGATGACAAAAGGTCTCATACAGTTCTTGCAGTACAGTTATGAGACTTTCACATGAAGACACTCATATACATACAAAACAGATACTTTTATTAACTGTATGGCATGACAATTATTTACTATTCACTAAGTGAAAGTGGATCATCGTAAAGTTCTTTATCCTTGCTATTTTCACATTGAGTAGGCTGAGCAGAAAGAGGAAGAGAGGCTGGCCTTGCTGTCTCAGGGGTGGCACAGAAGAGTTGGAGGAGGTGGAAGGGAAAATAGGAGAGTTCAGCAAACTTGGTGTAACTTTATGGAAATATATAATAATTTCTGTCTTTTTTGCTTTTATATTTCTCTAAAAATGTTTCTGTACAGTATCAATCCTTCTTCACCATTTGCTTTAGTTTTAGTGACCATATTATAGAGGGTCAGTGTTGCAGAAAAAATAAAAATCGAAGGCAGTCTTAAATCTGGCAGACCTTTCTCCAGATTGTCTAGTGTCAACTTGCTTTCTGGCACTGCTTCTTCTGTCTTCTTTTTCATCACAGTGCACTGGTTTGGAAGCAGTCATCTCCCTCAAGTCATCTTCTGTTAATTCCTCTGGTGTGGTGTCTACGAGCTCTTGAATTTATCCAAGATCCATGTCTTGAAATTATATCCATAATTTTTTATGATTTCCTTGATAGGCTCTATTGAAAATTCTGTGAAGTCTTGAACAATATCTGGCATCTGGACAAAGTTTTCTCCAGTAGGAATTTGTTTCAGGCTTGATGGCTCTCATGGCTTTTTCTATAACAATGATGGCATTGTCAATGGTATAACCCTTCAGATTTTCATGATGTTCTATCAGAGTTCTCTTTCACAGAATTGACAATTCTTTTGATAGGCTACCATGTGTAATCAGCCTTATAGGTCCTGTTGAGCCTGTGATCTAGAGACTGAATTACAGACCATGAGTTTGAGGCCAGTAGATCACTTTGAAACCTTGGGTTTTGAATTCGTGGGGTTCTGGATGACTCACAGCATTGTCCAATACCAAGCAAACTTCAAAAGGCAGTTTCTTACTGGCAAGGTACTTCCTGACTTCAGGGACAAAGCATTGATGGAGCCTATCCAGAAAAAAGTGTTCTTGTTGTCTAGGTCTTTTTGTTGAACAACCAAAGACTGGTAACTAGTGTATATATGTTCCCTTTGAGGCTTGGAGGTTAGCAGCTTTATAGGTAAGAACAGTTCTGATTATAAACCCAACTGCATTTGCACAAAACAATAGACTTAGCCTATCCTTTCCTTCCTTAAATCCTGGTGCTTGCTTCTCTTCTTTACTAAAAAAAATCTTTTGTGATTACCCCCCTCCCTCAGAGAAATGGTCCCTTTTGTCTGCATTAAAAACCTGTTTAGGCAGATATCCTTTCTCTTTAAAGATTTTCTTGACAACACCTGGGAACTTGTCTGCTGCTTTTTGCTTAGCTGAAGCTGCTTCTTCTGTTATGTTGACTTTAAAAATATTTTTAATGCTACCCTGAGGATAGGTTTATTGTTTTGGGGGAGAGAGAGAGAGAGAGAGAGAGAGAGACATGGATGCCAGAGAGAAACATTGAACATTTGCTTCCCATAGGTGCCCCAACTGGGGATCAAATCCGCAACCTAGGTATGTGCACTCACAAGGAATCGAACCCACAACGCTTTGGTATACAGAATAATTCTCCAACCAGCTAAGCCACACCAGCCAGGGCATGTTGACTTTCTAAAATTTTTTTTTCCTTTATTGATTTTAGAGAGAGAGGAAGGGAGAAGGAGAGAGAGATAGAAACATCGATGAGAGAGAACATCGATTGGCCACCTCCTGCATGCCCCCCACTGGGGATCGGGCCCACAACTTGGGCATGTGTCCTGACTGGGAATCAAACCGGTGACCTGTTGATGCATGGGTCGATGCTCAACCACTGAGCCACACCAGCCGGACATGTTGACTTTCTAAAGCCAAACTTCTTTCTAAAATTATTAAACCATCCTTTGTTGTCATTAAATTACACAGGTTTAGATCCTTTACCTTTATTTTGCTTCAGGTTGTCATATAATGACTTTGCTTTTTCTCAAATCATATTAAACCCTATAGGTATGTGTTTCTTTTAGCAATCCTGCACCCACATAAAAGCTGCATTTTCAATATGAGATAAAAAGGTATTTTGCAAATTGTGCAGTTTTAGCACCTGCTGGTGTAGCTGCATCAATGGCTTGAAGAATTTTCTTTACTATTTTTACAATGTTCTCTAAGCTGGACTCATTTATCTTGAAGTGGTGGGCAACCATAGCTGAAGACCTCAATCTATGTTACACATCAAGCAATTCAACTTTTTGTTGTAATGTCATGGCATTTCTCTGCTTCTTAGGAGCACTTCCAGCATCACTAGTGTCATTTCATATGGGTCCCATGGTATTATTCAAGGTTTATGGTATTGCACTAAACATGATGAAAGATATGCAAGAACCTTAAGAGATAACTTTTTATAGCAATACACAATTACCTGTAGAAATGAACTGCTCACATGGAAATGATTAGTGTCACACTGTGGGGGTTTACTTCTGTTCCACTTGTTTGTTTATCCTGCTTTCTAGATTCCACATAAAAGTAAAAGCATATGGCATTTGTTTTGCTCTGACTTATTTCACTCAGCACAATACTCTCTAAGTCCATCCATGTTGTTGCAGATAGAAAGTATTCATTCTTTTTGATGGCTGAGTCTTATTTCACTGTATATAAACAATACTTTTTTACCCATTCATCTATTGATGGACAATTACATTGTTTCCATGTCTTGGCTTTTGTAAACCATGCTGCAATGAACATAGGGATGTATGTATCATTTCAATGTAGTATTTTGGGTTTCTTCCAATAAATACCCAGAAGTAGAATTGCTGGGTCCTTCCTGGTCTCTCGTTACAGCCTTTGTTTTAAAATGTATTTTGTCTGGTATAACTATTGCTACCCTAGCTTCTGTTTGTTTGTTTCCATTTTCATGAAATCTATTTTTCCATCCCTTTACTTTCAGTCTGTGTGTGTCTTTTGATCTGAACTGAGTCTCTTGTAGACAGCATATGTAAGGGTCTTGTTTTGTTACACATTCAGCCTCCATATGTCTTTTGATTAAGCTGATACTTGCAACATTTGATGAGCTTACTGCAGTAGCAACAGGAGTTGGTTACAAAATTATTACCATAGCACAGTATGGACCACAGTTAAATTTATGCACTTATGATTTAATACTGCATTTGTTTATATTTTTCTCAACTGGAAATGGCACCAGGTACTGTCTGTGTTTGTGTGCATAAGTTTTGATAAATTTCTATTTTTTTATAATAGATTTGTGTATATTTTCAGGCAGTAAATGATAAAGTAGACTGGTATCTACATATATTTTATGCATCCATAACATACCTTTTCCTTAATTTTTTGATATTTCTAGGCTACATTGTTTGTATGTGAAGTTTTTTTCAAACAGTTGTAAATCTCTAAGAAATTTTCCAATTAATTGATTGATTGATTGACTGATATTATGTTTTTATTAAACTTATTGGGGTGACACTGGTTAACAGGATCATATATATAGGTTTCAAGTGTAAATTTCTTATCTTTTTTTTTTTTTTTTATCCTCACCTAAGGATATTTTTTGCATTTATCTTTAGATAGAGCAGGAGGGAGAGGCGGGGAAGAGAGAGAGAGAAACATCGATGTGAGAGAGACACATCGACTGGCTGCTACCCACAGGATCCCAACAGGGACCAGGGACAACTGCAACCAAGGTACGTGCCTTTAGCGGGAACCAAACCCAGGACTCTCTAGTCCACGGGCCGATGCTCTAACCGCTGAGCCAAACCGGCCAGGGCTCAAGTGTAAATTTCTATGATACAGGATCTGTATATTGCATTGTAGTACACCGCCCAAAGACAAATCATCTTCTGTCACCAAATATTTGGCCACTTTGACCCTTTAACACCCCCACCTCCTTCCTTCTGGTAACCACCATACTGTTGCTTGCGTCTACAAGTTTCTGTTTTATATCCCACATATGAGTGAAATCACATAGTTCTTAGCTTTTTTTGACTGAATTATTTCACTTAGCACAAAAAAATTCTGCATAAAAGTGGATCTATGCTATTAAAACCCAAGTTGTTCAAGAGTCAATTGTATTTTCTAATAACTAAACAGGAATTTATTGCACTGATATTTGTTCATGGACTGAGGATATGTCCCTTAATATTGCTCGAAATCAGTAAGTTTATTTTAAGAAATTTTTAGGCCCACTTGGAACATAGTGGTGCGTGCCAGAGGGGAGACTGGTGGGGGTAACTGATTAAAGAAGGTGAAGGGATTAGCTAAAGAACCTATAATAATACCCCATGGACATGGACCATAGTGTGGTAAAGGTCAAGGGAGGAGGAGATAGGGGTGTGTGGAGGTAGATAAAGGAAGGAAAAATTGGGGACATCTGCAATAATATCAACACTAAAATATTATTTTAAAAATAAATTTTTAGGCCCCAAATATCCCCAGATTTTAATTCTTAACAAAGGAAGCAGTGTAATTATTTTGCTGAATTTACATATATTCATTTGTAGGAAAAAAACAAAACAGTTGATCCTTTTTATATCACTGATCTGGGGGAAATAATAACATATGTAGTATAAGATCGATGTATTTCTATAAATGTTATAGGCATTTTCATGGGAGAAAATTGATTTTGACCTGTGGTATTGTTTATACATACTCACAATGGAAGTGATTCCTTGAAAATTGGGCCCACACTTTGTATTTGTTTTGACTATCTCAGTGCTTCATAAATACTTTTGGAACACAGAAGAAAGTATTTATAAAACAATTGTTGAATTCAACAAAATTCACCCAAATGTATAAAAACCAGCTGAATTAAAATGAGAATTGACTATTCTTTGAGTTTAATCTCAGTTTAGTGAAATATCTGCTGTATATTTTCAGGTTGACTTATTCATGATACATACAATCATCTTTGGTGTGCGATTTGAGGTCTCTTCTTTCAATGTATTGACTTTCATATGAAACAGTGAATTTTTAACCACATGGCTCAAATCACTTTGTAAACACAAATAACCACATGCACCCTTGGCAGAAGGGACTACAATAATATAGATAGCTAACCTTTATGAATTGCTTGCTATATGCCAAGCATGTTAAAACCCTAAGAACTTTCCGAATAGCTTGGACTTACAGTCTAAATAACAACCCTATGATATTAGCATTATTACTACCTGTAGTACACAAACAAGGAAACCAAGGAACAGCGAGATTAAATAATTTGGTAAAAATCACTCTGCTAATAAGTGGTAGAACCAGGATGAAATGCCCATCATTTTTACCAAAGAGGAAACCTCTTAACCACCAGACTTTATTGCTTTTACTTAGGCTGCTCCAATAAAAAAATCCAATAATTATAAAGCAGAAAACAGAATAAAATAATGGAGGGAGTGGGGTTTCAACCCATTTAATTAGTTAAAGGCTTATGTATGTGATCTGGGCTCCAAGGCTAAGGCAACTAGATTCCATTTTATGTAGGCCCCTTGTTTAAGGCGACTAAAAGACTCCATTTTGTCACCAATAGACATTCCTCGATATTCTTCCAACAATAGGTTAATTACCCCTAGACAGAAAGGAATTTTGCCTAAGATTATAGTTGCCCCAGGAGTTGGGAGGCATTTGCAGTTTCCTGAGTATAGGTATTTGCAGGTACTTGTAAGTGCTTAGGCCGTTGGTAAATAATGCTAATTTTGACTTCTGTGGTCTCTGTCACTCCCACTACTGTACTGGTTCCCTGAGGGGAGGGGGCAAAAGGAGGAGGGAGTTTCTGTCTTTAAAATGGGACAGCAAGAAGAATCGGGGCTGTTGATCTGAGGGGAAACTATGCCCTCTGCAGCCCGCCGGCGAAATAAAGTGCTCCTTTACAATTCGGCCATGCGTCTCTGGTTATCTCGCCGTCAGGTTATAACATATGTAGCAGGATTTGATCATATATGGCTTCCTAAAACATTTTCATGACGGAATTCTCCTTTGCAAAACTTATAGTTTCCTCTAAAATTAAATCCCAAAACCTCAGCCTTATGTTCAAATTAGACTATTGTCTTAGTCTGTTTGGGCTGCTTTAACAGGATATCACAGACTGGATAGCTTATAAATAATATAAATTTATTTGTCAGAGTGTGGAAGTCTAAGATTAAGATGCCAGTATGGTCTCATTCTCTTGTGAGGACCCCTTTCCTGGTTCATAGTGTCTTCTTTCTGTGTCCTCACAAGGTGGAAGAGGTTAGGGAGCTCTTTGGAACCTCTTTGATAAGGTGCTAATCCCTTCCATGAGGGTTCTATCCTCATGACAAATACCTCCCAAAGGTCCAATCCACTAATATCATCACATTGGGCATTAGGAGTACAACATGTATTTTGGAGGGGACACAAATATTCAGACTATAGAAACTTATTCTAGTTCACTTGCCTCTGTCTACATATTGATTTGTCTAACATGTAATAATTCATTTTTCTGGTAAACATCCTCATTTTTCCTCACACATTATAACTTCTATACCTTTTCTAATGCCGTTTTCCCCCGCCTGTAATGTTGTTTCCCAGAAAAATGCCAACATTCTATCAACACCCCTGAAGCTTCACCATCTCTTTAAGGTACAGTAATTTCTCTCCTTTGAGATAATCAATCATTTCTTTTGGAATAATGTATTTACCTATTGTTTTAGAGTTTTATTTAAACATTCTTCTCTGAAGGCATGTTTTGTCTCCTTAATCATGTTAACTTAGAGATAGGGACAAGGCTTTGTTTCTTTTATATTTCTTATATACTTATATATGTCTTGTGTATTTCTCTAGCATCTTTGTGTAATGCTACACACTCAGCAAATGTGCAATGAATATTGAATTAGAGTGAATTACCAGATTGTATTTAGAACTCTATTTTTATCCTCAGAAAAATATGCCACCTACTCAAACCAATGAAATAGTAATAATTGGCAGATTCAATATTGATTGGTAATAATGGTAGTAATGTTGTATATTGTTAACTTGTAATTGATGCTTAATAACTGTATTTTCAAACTTATTTAAATTGATTGAAATGTAGACAATTTTAAGTTTACTATGTTTATCTTGCATTAGGATTTTTGAGAAGACCACTATTATTCAGTAACTTGACCTCTTTGAATTTTTTAAGTTATGTTTACTTCATACAAAGTTCTATTTCAAACTCTTAGAAGCTAATGAAAAACTCATGGTATAAAATAAATTTTAATTATTTGAAAAAAAATAAGCAAGTGCCCCATTGCAAAAGGCCAATTATTAATTTTACTTCTGTCACCAATACCTATTCAGGTATTACATTCATTTATCTTATTCATTGACTCTTTATCTACCTATTTTTATCTGGAATAAGCTAATATGAAACTCTGCTCCCCTGCTTCATGAAGATATTTGCATAAAGTGGTACTAAAAATAAACTGGAAAAGGAGGGTGAGAGGAAACACTACATTTTTATCCCAATTTTATTTATTTATTTATTTATTTATTTATTTATTTATTTATTTTATTAATTTATTTTTGTTATCCTAATTTTAGATCCCATTATCTGTTGTTGTTGTTTTTTTCAGTATTAAAGGTTTATTTTTATCTTAAAAGAATTACAAATTCACCTAGGGATTGTTAAAACAAAATTTATTTTTGCCTTTAGTTAATTATCTTCAGCATCTCTCAGTAGACATGGCCTGTGAAATATATTCTTCTTTTGTAAAGTATGCATTTGTCTACCCTGGGGACACAGATGGAAATTATCATAAAGCCTTCTCTGTCAGTCAGTCATATTCTATTCAACAACTACTCTTGTGTGATAAAAGGGAAACCAGAGAGAAAGCAGAGTTGATGGAAAATAAGGAAGGCATAGGAGCTATCTTCACTTGGCAGGTGAAGTTAACATATCTTGTGCATTGTGCTACTTTTACTTGGGATCTTGTATAAATTTGGAAATATGAAGGCTAGAATTAGAAGTTTTATTTTACAGATAGAATAGATGGAAATAGTTATGGACTATACTAAAGGTCACATAACTAGTTAGTGGTGAAATTAAGACAATAATAAGTACTTAAAATCTTAGCCCAGTGTCCTCCTTTGTCCATGCCACCTTCAAGCATGCTGAAGTATCTGACAAAGGGATTCATTGATGACTTCTGTTTTTATGTGAAAATAGTTCAATCCTAAATCTACAATACAACTCATGCAGTTTTTATATTGGAATCTTCCTCTTGAATCCAGAATACTTTGTGCTTTTCCACGTGAACTTAATTAAATTTTGTGTAAACCATGTCCTGCTGTGATGTGGTGGGAATCCAGTTTCTACACAATTTCCTTGTCCACCCATACGTACAAAAATATTACATTCCCCAACTGTCTTGCATATAAGTAGTATTAATAGTATGTGACTAGTTCTGGCCAAGGAAATGTGGGCAGTGATGATATCACGTGCACACCGGTCTAGCTGCTAAAAACCCACATGCTCTTTCATGATATCTCACTTTCTCTTTTCATCTGCTGGCTGAATGAGCATTATCCAGTGTACAATATTATGAAGAGGACCTCTGGGATGGCAGAACCACTAAATAGAAGGATCCTGGATAATCTGAGTCACTGTTTGGCGTAGAGCTGTGCAAAAGAGATATTTATTCAGGAACATCTTCTTTTATACGAGTCATTGAAATTTTGGTATACATTTTTTTTATAGAGTGAGCATTAATTACCTAATAATGCAGGCTTTTTCTTCTCAGTCTCTATGATTGAGGAGTATGCATTAGAAACATAAAATTCAACGATCACTGCTTCCTGGAAAGCATTCTTGTCTACAAGAGAAATGTTACCCTTTCCAATGCCAATTGTCATCAGGCAAGGTAAATAATGAATTACGTATATTGCCCTTGTATGTATGCCTTAAAATTATACCTACAGCGATTTTTTCAAGAAAGCTGTTTTCATTTCACTTAGAACTTAATTCCTTGCAGCTATGGGTGCTACTGTTCCATTTACTCTTGTCTTGACACCATAGTTTGCAAGAGCGAATTCTAATTGCAGAATTTTAATAACCAGAGAATAGGCCACAGAAGTGCCTCGGTAGTTAATAGTGCAATTGTAATGTAATTATAAACACCAATGGAATTTGCACATGCTTTACCCTCTACCCAAAGGGCTCCAATCCTTAATTCTGCCCTGCAGCACCTCATCCTTCATCATTTTACTCAAATAGTAGCCATACCTGGAAATATGTACTTTGTCACTAAAAGTTCCCCATTTATTGGTATATAGGAAAAATGAAACTTTTGGCTTCTGTAAACATTATTTTCCTGATTTTACATTTGAGTTGACACAGACTGGAAAGGAGGGGGAAAAAAGCACACTTTAATATGTGAACTCCCTGAGAAAATTTGCCAGCCATGCCCATTATTAATTTTTTGCACACATAAAACCCAAGATGATTTTCACTTCATTTATTTGAATAAGCTTTAAATATACTTTCTCAATGATTTGTTGATCTTTTAGAATATGTTTTTCAAACAATATGTCCCCTAAATGTTATGATATGAGTCTAAGTAATGTTATAGCTCATTAGCCATCTTTTACATCTATGTGGGGAATACCACTGATTCACCAGTCTTTAATTTGGAGTTTGTCTTGGAATCATGATATTTAATAAACAGTTGCTCTCACCTGAGCCTTCTCCTAATCCATGCAATTCAATTACATTCAGTGCACCTACAATGTTTTGACATCTGATCTAGTTGCTCTACTTGCATTCTCCGTGTCGACATTCTCTATGCTAGATGTGTTGGTATTGATCTTTGACTACATATTATCTCTATTGATTTCAACTGCACAATATTTTTCACATCTCCTTTTTCTATTTATACTTTTTGCCCTAATTCTCATCTTTCTTTCATGGTATTTATGGTAATATTCTCCTTTGCCTCCATTTCTATTTTCTATCTGTTCTAAATGATTATACCTCTGTCACAGTAAGCTTCTAAAATCTCAAAATAGATCATGCCATTCATGTCCTCTAAAACTATCAATTGCCTATTGAATAATATCTACATTTCTCATCACTGTATTCAAAATCTCCATCTTTTCTTTCCACCTACCACTTCAGCCTGTATTCTGATTATCATTTCCTCTGCAATAGGCACTTTGGATAGTAGTTGTTTGGCTCTTTGCTTCTGCTCATGCTATTCTTTCTCCCTGGAATATCCTTCTCTGCTCAATCTTTGACTACCAAGGTCCTCATACCCATCTTTCAAAGATCAGTTCCAAATATATACCCTCTTTTAAGCTTTACACCTTAGAGGTAATTGCTTTATTCTCTTGCCTCACACTACACTCTGTCTGGATTTCTATTGTTACTGTTCAGATTCTGAATTCTAGTAATTACTTGCTTATATCTCTGTCTTCTCTTCTAGACTGTGAAACACTTGAGTGAAATAACCATGCCCTATTCTTGTCAATATATCTTAAAATATCAGATATTCTATATACACTTATTTTAATTGGATTTGTCCGTTGACCTTCGAAGCTTTGTTTTTCTATGAAACCTCAAGGCTAAACTGCTATAAGGTATACATGAAATACAACAGTAATACCCAGTCCGTGGCTCAAATTTTCCTCATAACTGAACACAGATCTAGTTGTTTACATTAGTGCCTAATCAACAAACACAATAGGTCTTTTGCTGGGTTTTATAGTTGTTAAGGGCCAGGGTGGCAGCTTACTCACTGTTGTATGCAAAATTTCTAACACACAATCAAGAGAAATGTAGCTTTTTTTTTTTTTGCTCTTATCTCTTGTAAACTTGTTATTCACAACTAAAATGTCAGTAAAATCAGATCAGCAAGTATGTCTAAAATCAATGGCAAATGAGAAGTTTTTATTTTATTTATTTATTTTTATTGAATTTATTGGGGTGACAATGGTTAATAAAATTAGACAGGTTTCAGGTGTACAATTATATAATCAATCTTCTGTATATTGTATTGTGTGTTCAAGTCTCCTTCTATCACCATTTAGCTCCTTTACCTTCTTCTACATCCAACTGATCCCCTTTCACTCTTGTAATTACGATACTGTTGCATGTGTCAAGTAGTATTTATTTATTTATTTATTGAAACTGAGGAGTTCATGGAGAAGACACAGAATGTTAAGAGAAGTAAAGGAGAAGCAGGGATGAAATATAGTCAGAAATACCAGCCTTGGCTTTACTCTAACCAAAAGCTTTTGTTAACTAGATCCACAAAGTTTAACATTCTAACTTTTGTTCACTGTGTTGGTGATATTTCTTTTTTTTTTTTTTTTGAATCCCAACAACATAGTGCATAAAACATTAGGTTTCTGGTGAGTGCATGTTAACATGAGCTAGGTGGAAGAAAATTAACTTGAGAAGTGGAGATTTTAGCAATTTTTAAAGGGCAAAGACAATTACAATCAATCAATTGAACATTTGTTAAACTCTCTTTAGGAATACGATACTGTTTTAGGAAATAGGGAATTATGAATAAAGTAGAAGGCATGGTGTCTTCCTTAAAGAAGCTACTAATAGTAATTAATAAACTTTTGAATAGTAGCCAATCTTTTAACATTATAGTGTATTTATATAAAGATTATTTTATATGTGGCTTCTATCATGTAAGTAACAAGTTTTGAGAATTCCCATATAGGTTCATTTATCATTCTACACTTTTACATAAACAACAAATAAAACTCCATCCAAGAATATAAGTTCACCCAATAAAATCTTAATACAGAATAGTTTAGTAACATTATAAGCTCTTAATAAGTACTGTGCCTGAAATGTGTCAAATTCTGTACCACATGATATTTGCACCCCAGGGAACCCACTGTTGAGGAGGTAAAAGTCTGTTGGAAGAAACAGATGAATATACAGAAAAAAAAACAGGTAAAGCCAACATTAAAAATAATATATTGTATTCTAGACACTGTGCTAAACACTACATATGCAATCTGCAACTAAAACATTATATGCTATGTCATGCAGGCCATGACCCTGCCCAAAATTTACTGAATCAGGATCACTACCCCAAGGTAAGCTTTGCATTTAGTGAAAGAACAAACGGAACGTCTATGTTGTAAAGACAGGTTAATCTTATAGTATAGATACACACAGAAGAAAAATGTAAATAGCCATGGATGAGGACAATTCTTAAATAATTTTATTTTAAGATCTTTCTTTTATTAAATTTATTGGGGTGACATTGGTTAATAAAATCATATAGGTTTCAAGTGTACAGCTCTATAATGTATATTCTGCATATTGCATTGTGTGCCCACCACCCAAAGTCAAATCTCCTTTCACACCATATATTTGACCCCCTTTACCCTTTCCTAGCCCCCACCCACCTTCCCTCTGGTAACCAACACACTGTCTGTGTCTATGACTGTTTGTTTATTTGTTCATTTGTTGATTTCAGTTTTATATCTCATAAATAAGTGAAATCATATGGTTATTGACTTTTTCTATCTGACTTATTTTGTTCAGCAAGATATTTTCAAGATCCATCCATGTTGTCACAAATAGCAGTATTTCATCTTTTCTAATGGCTGAGTAGCATTCCATTATATATATATATATATATATATATATATATATATATATATATATAAAATCTCACATCTTCTTTATCCAATCACTTATCCAAGGATACTATGGTTGTTTCCATGCCTTGGCCACCATGAATAATATTTTAAGATCCTGTCCATCTGGATGCAAAATCTATATGATATATGGTCACATAATATTTAACACTTCTGGAATTTCTCCAACTTACTAAAATCAGTATTCATTTTTCAGGGAGGGTATACAGGGGACAAATGGTGATGAAAGGAGACTTGACTTGTGGTGGTGAAGACACAATACAGTGTACAGATGCTTTGTTGAGGAATCGCGCACCTGAAACCCATATAATTTTGTAACTGGTGTCACCCTAATAAATTCAATAAAAAAAAAAGATGAATATTTAACAGGGGGCATGGTGGTTGTAACAAGAAAACAAACAAACAAAAACAAAATATAATAACCTTGGTGAATCTCTTGTTTGTTCATTTGTTTATGGGTTTTAGAGAGAGAGGAAGGGAGAGGGAGAGAGAGACAGAAACATCGATAAGAGAGAACATCAATTGGTTGCCTCCTGCATGCCCCCCACTGGGGATTTGACCCACCTCCTGGGCATGTGCCCTGACTGGTAATTGAACCAGCAACCTGTTGGTGCATGGGTCGATACTCAACCACTGAGCCACACCGGCCGGGCACTTTGGTGAATCTTTATACATCCCAAATAAGATGATTAATGTTACTAATATGTAAATAGTAAGGTTTGTTCTTTTAGTCATGGTCCCAGTCCCATTCGTCTATGTCTTAAGCTAACATTAATTGGTCTAAAAGAAACCTCTCAGAGATCCAAAAAATTCTCAATTCTACTTCTTTCTTTTCAAATGAGTATGTTTTTTTTTGTTGTTGTTACTAATCAAATGCTTCTGAATAGATATACTAAAGTGGAAAGTAAATTTTTAGTTTGAGATTGTGACTACATAATGCAAAATAACTATACTTATAATTTATGTTGTAATCTACTTTGTATACCCAATGTGGAGGTATTATATGGACATGTATTTGATTGATTGATTAATTAATTAATTGATCATATATGACTAAACACTGAACTAAGAGCCAGATGACCTTGGTGTGACTTGAGAAAATTATTGCATCTCACTGGCCCTTGGTTCATCATCCATATTAGGAAGTCAACAAGTAATATAAAAAAAGAAAAAACTGAATACTAGTAGTATAAGCATTTTATTTACGACTGTGGAAATAATAGTTAAGAATTTAAAACCTATGTATAGGGGAGAAAAATGGCGGCGGAGTGAATGGAAGCTACACAGACCATCCCCCCAGACCAAACTGGAATTACAACTAAAATAAAGACAAATCGTAGGGAAAAAGCAACAGAAAAGCAGCTTGCGAGGACCCTACAACCAGGGACACTAAATCAATCCTGGTAGGATTGCGGAGGCACGAGAGGGGGGCTGGGAGCCCATGGACAGCAGCGGTCTTAGCCGTGAGCAGTGCCTGCCCTCGGGGTTAAAGCCCGAGCCGGCTCCACAGTGCAGAGCCAGGGCAGAGCGCTAAAATAGCCGCAGCCACTCACCTGGGCTCTGGCAGAGGGAGGGCGGACTGGACTGGAACTGTGTGGGGACACCCGGGATTTGGAGGGCACTCAGAGCTTTTGCTGAGTTGTGGCCACCCAGGACTGTGGCCTGGTCATCTTACTCCAACCCAGGGCTCTGGGGAGAGGCTGCAGCCCCTCCTTCGGAGATCCAGCCACACCCTAGTGGGCCATTGAAATGCAAACTGAGGCTCATTAACTACTAGCATCTACCCTACCCCCTGGAAATCCTCTCATGCTGAACACCTGAGGGAGGTTTTCATTCAACTGAAAACCCAAAGCTCTTCAAGCAACCACAACTAATAGCCTCTAGGCAAAAAGCTAGAGGATAACTTAACATTTGCTGGGCCTGCAAATATACCCTGGAAAGTAAGACTACAGGGTGGTGTTTAACGTAGGTCCTCCCACGCTCATCCAAACCCAGTAGAGGGAGCCACAAACAGCAGAACACCAACATCCATAGGAAAATTTGGCAGGCTCCAAAAACCACTGAGATAGCCAAAATGGGGAAACCAAGAAACAGAGCCCAAATGAAAGAACAAGAGAACTCTACCGAAGATGAGACAAATGAAACAGAGTTAAGCAAGTTAACAGAGCTAGAATTCAGAGCCATGATCTTGAGGAAGCTCAACAGCATGAGCAAGGACATCAACACCATAAGCAAAGACATAGAAACATTGAAAATCAACCATTTGGAAATGAAGAAGCAGCAAGAAGAAATGAAGAATGACATAGCAGAAATGCAGAACACATTGGAAGGACTAAACAGCAGAGTAGAGGAAGCTGAGGACCGGATCAGTGAATTAGAAGACAGGGTAGAAAAAATCAACCAATCAGAAAACCAAAAGGAAAACACAATGAAAAAACAGGAAGACAGCTTAAGAGAACTGTGGGACAACTGGAAACGTAATAATATTCACATCATTGGAGTCCCTGAAGAAGAAGAAAATGAGCAAGGGTTAGAGAATATATTTGAAGAAATAGTGACAGAGAACTTCCCTAATTTGGTGAAGAAAGAAGGCATTCAAGTTCAAGAATCACAGAGAGTCCCAAGTAAGAAGAACCCAAACAGGCCCACACCAAGACACATAGTAATTAAAATGCCAAAAATTAAAGACAAAGAGAGAATCCTAAAGGTGGCAAGAGATAAGCAACAGGTTACCTACAAAGGAACCCCCATAAGGCTATCATCTGACTTCTCCACAGAAACACTACAGGCCAGAAGGGAATGGCATGAAGTAATCAAGGTCATGAAAAACAAGGATCTGAATCCAAGACTACCCTACCCAGCAAGGCTGTCATTCAAAATAGAAGGTCAAATAAAGAGCTTCTCAGACAAAAAAAAAAGGCTAAGGGAATACATTAGCACCAAACCAGCACTGCAAGAAATGCTGAAAGGACTGCGGTAATTAGTAGAAGAAATAGGAAGGAAAGTAGAACCACACTAAACAAAAATGGCAATAAATAAGTACATATCAATAATCACCTTAAATGTAAATGGATTGGAATATAATAAACATAACAGTATGGGGAACAGGGTAGACCCAGAGATGTGAAAGTAGGGTACAGACTGACAACCCTCAGAAAAGGGGGCGGGGGGGGAGGGAAGAGATAAACCACAGAACTTATACGCATGTATGCATAACTGATGGACCTGGACAACAAAGCTGGGGATGGGGTGGGGGGATGGGGAGGAGGGTGTCAATGGGGAAAAAAGGAGAAACATCTGAAACAAAAATAAATTAAAAAAAAAAAAAAAAAAAAGCTCCGATCAAAAGACACAGAGTAGCGGATTGGATAAGAAAGCATGACCCATATATATGTTGTTTACAAGAGACCCACCTCACAACAAAAGACTCACATAGGCTGAAAGTGAAGGGATGGAAAAAAATCTTCCAAGCAAATGGAAAGGAAAAAAAAGCTGGGGTAGCAATTCTCATATCGGATAAAATAGAATTCAAAATGAAAGCCATAACTAGAGACAAAGAAGGTCACTACATAATATTGAAAGGATCTATCCAACAGGAGGATATAACCTTGGTAAACATATATGCACCGAATATAGGAGCACCAAAATATATTAAAAATCTTCTGGAGGACTTCAAAGGAGAAATTGACAGCAATAAAATCATAGCAGGGGACTTCAACACCCCGCTGACATCACTGGATAGATCCTCTAGACAAAAAATTAACAAGGAAACAGAGACTCTAAACGAAGCACTAGACCAAATGGATTTAATAGATATTTACAGAGAATTACACCCCAAAACTACAGAATTCACATTCTTCTCAAGTGCACATGGGACATTCTCAAAGATAGACCACATGATAGGACACAAACTCAGTCTCTACAAGTTCAAGAAGATTGAAATCATATCAAGCATCTTCTCAGATCACAATGGCATGAAACTAGAAATCAATTGCAAAAAGAACATGCAAAGACATATGAACACATGGAGGCTAAATAGCATGTTATTAAACAATGAATGGGTTACCGAGGAGATCAAGGAAGAATTTAAAAACTTCCTGGAAACCAATGAAAATGAACATACAACAACAATAAATCTATAGGATGCAGCGAAAGCAGTTGTGAGAGGGAAGTTCATAGCACTACAGGCCTACGTCAAGAAACAAGAAAAAATTCTAATAGACTATCTAACCTCAGAACTTAAAGAACTAGAAAGCAAACAAAAAGAAAACCCCAGAGCAAGTAGAAGGAAGGAAATAGTAAAGATCAGAGCAGAAATAAATGACATAGAGACCAGAAAAACAATTCAAAGGATCAATGAAACAAAGAGCTGGTTTTTTGAAAAGATAAACAAGATTGATGGACGCTTAGCTAGACTCACCAAGAAACAAAGAGAGAGAACCCAAATACACAAAATCAGAAATGAAAGAGGAGAAGTAACAACTGACACAACAGAAATACAAAGGATCGTTAGCAAATACTATGAACATTTATATGGCAACAAATTCGACAATCTAAGTGAAATGGACAAATTTCTAGAAACACATAGTCTCCCAAAACTGGACCGGGAAGAGATAGAAAACTTGAACAGACCAATAACAGCTAAGGAAATTGAAGATGTAATCAAGACTCTCCCAGCAAACAAAAGCCCAGGCCCGGATGGCTTCACGGGGGAGTTTTACCGAACATTCAAAGAAGAGCTAACACCCATTCTCCTCAAACTATTTCTAAAAATTCAAGAAGAAGGAAGACTTCCAAACTCGTTTTATGAGGCCAGCATAATCTTAATTCCAAAACCAGAAAAAGACACTACGAAGAAAGAAAACTACAGGCCAATATCTCTGATGAATGTAGATGCCAAAATCCTGAACAAAATACTAGCAAATCGGATCCAGCAATACATCAAAAAGATTATTCACCATGACCAAGAGGGATTCATCCCAAGGATGCAAGGCTGGTTCAATATATGCAAATCAATAAATGTGATACACCATATAAACAAAATGAAAGATAGAAACCACATGATCATATCAATAGACACTGAAAAAGCATTCGACAAAGCCCAGCACCCATTTCTGATAAAAACGCTCAGAAATTTGGGAATAGAGGGATCATATCTTGGTATAATAAAAGCCATATATGAAAGACCTACAGCCAACATCATACTCAATGGGCAAAAACTAAAAACATTTCCTTTAAGAACAGGAACAAGACAGGGATGCCCACTTTCGCCACTCTTATTTAACATAGTACTGGAAGTCTTAGCCACAGCAATCAGACGTGAAGAAAAAATAAAAGGAATCCAAATTGGAAAGGAGGAAGTGAAACTGTCATTATTCGCAGACGACATGATATTATATATAGAAAACCCTAAAGACTCCATCAAAAATATACTAGACTTAATAAATGAATTTGGCAAAGTAGCAGGATACAAAATTAACGTCAAGAAATCAACGGCATTCTTATACACCAATGATGAACTCACAGAAAGAGAAACTAAAAAAAACAATTCCATTTACCATCGCGGCAAAAAAATTAAGATACTTAGGAATAAACTTAACCAAAGAAGTAAAGGATCTATTTGCAGAAAACTACAGGACATTGAAAAAAGAAATAGAAGAAGATATAAAAAAGTGGAAGCACATACCTTGTTCATGGATTGGAAGAATTAACATCATTAAAATGTCCATATTACCCAAAGCAATCTATAGATTCTATGCAATCCCCATCAAAATACCAGTGACATATTTCACAGAACTAGAACAAATATTTCACAAATTCATATGGAACCAAAAAAGACCCCGAATAGCCACATCAATCTTGAAAAAGAAGGACAAAGTAGGTGGGATCACAATACCGGATATCAGGTTATACTACAAAGCTACTGTAAACAAAAGAGCCTGGTCCTGGCACAAGAACAGGCATATAGACCAGTGGAACAGAACAGAGAATCCGGAAATTGACCCAAGACAGTATGCTCAATTAATATTTGACAAAGGCGGCAAGAGCATACAATGGAGTAAAGATAGCCTCTTTAATAAATGGTGTTGGGAAAATTGGACAGCTACATGCAAAAAAATGAAACTAGACCATCAACTTACACCATACACAAGAATAAACTCAAAATGGATAAAAGACTTAAATGTGACTCGTGAATCCATAAAAATCCTAGAAGAAAATGTAGGCAACAAAATTTCGGACATCATACGCAGCAGAATCTTCACTGATACATCACCTAAGGCAACAGAAACAAAGGGAAAAATGAACACATGGGACTACATCAAACTCAAAAGCTTCTGCACAGCAAAAGAAACAACCATCAAAATAGATAGGGAACCCACTCTATGGGAGAGCATAATTGCCAATGATACATCAGATAAGGGGTTAATCTCCAAAATACATAGAGTGCTCATACAACTCAACAAAAGGAAGACAAAGAACCCAATTAAAAAATGGGCAGAGGAACTAAATAGACACCTCTCCAAACAGGACATACAAATGGCTAAGAGACATATGAAGAAATGCTCAACATCACTAATCATCAGAGAGATGCAAATTAAAACAACTATGAGGTATCACCTCACACCTGTCAGAATGGCCGCCATCAACAAATCAACAAACAACAAGTGTTGGCGAGGGTGTGGAGAAAAGGGGACTCTAGTACACTGCTGGTGGGAATGCAGACTGGTGCAACCACTGTGGAAAACACTATGGTGCTACCTCAAAAAATTAAAAATTGAACTGCCATTTGACCCAGTGATCCCACTTCTAGGAATATACCCTAAGAAACCTGAAACACCAACCAGAAAGAATACATGTACCCCCAAGTACATAGCAGCACTATTTACAATAGCTAAGATCTGGAAAGAGCCCAAGTGTCCATCAGTGGATGAATGGATAAAAAAGCTGTGGTACATGTACACAATGGAATTCTACGCAGCTGTAAGAAAGAAAGATCTCTTATCCTTTGAGACGACATGGAGGGACCTCGAGAGTATTATCCTAAGCGAAACAAGCCAAGCAGAGAAAGACAAATATCACATGATCTCACTTATTTGTGGAATATAATGAACATAACAGTCTGAGGAACAGGGTAGACCCAGAGATGTGGAAGTAGGGTATAGACTGACACCCCTCAGAGGAGGGGGTGGGAGGGGAAGGGAGGAGATAAATCACAGAACTTATGCGCATGTATGCATAGCTGATGGACATGGACAACAGGGCTGGCGACGGGGTGGGGGGATGGGGAGGAGGGTGTCAATGGGGAAAAAAGGAGAAAATCTGTAACAAAAATAAATTAATAAAAAATAAATAAATAAATAAATAAATAAATAAAATAAACAAATAAAACCTATGTATAATGAAAAGGGATCAGTTATTAGATGGGACAGGGAAGGGCCTGCTCAAATTCTTTTCCATTATAACCATATAGAATAATTGGACTTTTAAAAATCTTTGAATAC
Source organism: Tadarida brasiliensis (assembly GCA_030848825.1). NCBI lineage: Eukaryota > Metazoa > Chordata > Mammalia > Chiroptera > Molossidae > Tadarida > Tadarida brasiliensis. The sequence continues at coordinate 54,535,493 of CM061280.1, forward strand.
ATAACTCTGATTTTAAAAATTTAATTTAATTTAAAGAAAAACTGCAGATTGCACAATTTTTTAAAAGTCTACTTTGTTTATTTTCTGAGACCTTGTAGGTAACTCATTTTATTGTTTTTAGTCTCTGTGTAGCTATTGCTTTCGTTATTGTTTTGTTTATTTTTAAGCAGTAGACACTCCATTAACAAAATAAATTTATAGATATATGTCCTGCAGTGAACTTGATCCATAGAAATACAGTATATTATCCAATTCATTAATAAGAATCATGTTTATAATCATAAAATTAATTAAAAACCTCTCTCAGATACACTACTTTATTGTCATGGTCTTATTTCAGGCCTTCATCATTTCTTGTTAACATAATCACAATAAGCCCCTGAATGGTCTTCTTGCTATTTTATTTTTCGAGTTTATAGTCTCCTTTTTGAAAGCAGACACATGAAATAGCAATTTTGCAGATGACAGTGTTTTCTTGGGATTTTATGAGCATAGATCAATTTTATTCAATATATTCCCAGAGTGACATGTTTTAACTAGGTATGGAGAGTTATTAAGCTAAGTAATGATTATTAGTTCATAATAGAATGGCAAATGGAACCTTAATTAATGAATGAGTTAATAGCTGCTCCCTATTTCCAGGCATTAGTCCCAAGTCTTTTTTAACCAGTTATATATGGTTTGGTATAACCATAGGAAATAATAATAATACTGAAAATATTAGCAGCAAATTCTCTATACAATTATATTTATTTGTTTTTTAATTTTTTTTTCTTCATTTATTTTGGAGAGAGAGGAAGGGAGAGGGAAAGAGAGAAAGAAACATCGATGACAGAGATCATTAATTGGCCACCTCCTGCATGCTGCTCACTGGGGATTTGGCCCACAACCTGGGCATGTGCCCTGACCGGGAATCGAATCAGCAACATCTTGGTGTATGGGTTGATACTCAATCAACCACTGAGCCACACCTGCCAGGCTATACAATTATATTTCATTCTTGCCCACATAAAACATTGTTTTAAGAACCAAATTAATATGTCTTATATACTATGCAAAGAGATTTTTATAAGGTTACTACTTTTATTTTTGTTTAAATTATTTTTAATGTTTTCTTTTACACATACATGTACATATCTTACAAAAATTTTCTTAACTGGGAAAAGAAAAAATATTTTTATTTTTGCTTTTTTATGTAACTTAATTTCCAAAAATATAATTCCAAAATTGAGTCTTTGATTTTGATATCTCTTAGCTTTTAAATATTTCTCTTTAAATATCTTGAGGTGACACCTGACTGTGTGATACATCATATTTAATTAGACCAGTCACATTGCATTAGAGAAGACTGTGTGCATAATGAACACAATGAACACTGGACATGATACATCACAGCACCTGGTTTGCTAGTTTGTAAAATCCTGAATGTTCTTGCAGTGGAAAATAAGAAAGAGGTAGAAAGTTAAAGTGTAATGACTAATTTTAGAAGTTTGGGTTTCTACATATGTGTTTATAACAGGGGAGAGCCAGATAGAATTTCTAAATAGAGCTGCTTCAGCTATAAAAAATGTGTAGAAATAAAGGTTTTGTCCAATCAGAGTCTGTTAAAAGATTCTGTCACTCTGTGCAGCCTGCCTCAATGACCACATTTATATATATTTTATACAGAGGTATTTTACAGCTTAGTCTCATCCTTAGTGTATTGAGTGATAATATAACTTTACGTAAAATATAGGGTAACTGCCTGGACAGTGTGGCTCAGTGTTTGAGCGATGAACCATGCACCAGGAGGTCACATTGATTCAGTTTCTGGTCAGGGCATGTGCCCAGATTGTGGGCCCAATCACTAGTGTATGGCATGCAGGAGGCAGCCAATTGATGCTCTCTCTCATCTGTATTTCTATCTCTCTCTCTCTCTCTCTCCCTTCCCCTGTCTCTAAAATCAATAAAGAAAAAAAAATAGGGTAACAAACTCTTTGTAAATCTGTCCTAAGGGCAAGCTTCCTAACACCAAACATAGTATAACTACAATTTGCTCAGTTGAATACAGGAAATACATCTCTAAAACATATTTCTATCCTTCAAAGGCCATAGTAATCTTGTAAAAACCCATGGGAAACTGATTTAGGGAAATTCTGCAAAACCAAACTTTTATATGCTACCAATAAGAAATTGCATCACTTAGATAATTTTGCAGTTACACTGCTTTATCTGTCAAACATACCTCTGGGATGGTTGCTTCAATTTGAAATTTCAGAAGTTTCATAGCCACCCACTTAATGTCACATGGGGATTTTATAATTTATATGTTGCAAGTATGGTTTTACACAAGATATTTAGCACTGTGTTGATAAAATCTAAGTCTAAAACAAAGACATTTGTCTTGTTTAGCCTGTGCATAATTAGAGTTGATATTTGCTACATTTACTTTAAGCTTTTTGAAGTTTTTAAAATAGCATACAGATATCTGTTACTGTCTTCATAGAGCACTTGAGGTGTAGAGAACCTAGGCTGATTATCCAGTGTATTATTTATTTCCCTTATTCTATTGAGGTAACTGCTTTAAATAAGTCTTCCATAATATTGGTACTTTCAATATACCGATATTTTAGTCCATTCCCTGTATGGAAGAAAGATATCCTCTGGTGAATATTTTGCACTTTGTGACAAACTCTTGATATCTATAAATATAATAACTATCCCATATGTCAAAGAAAATAATAGGCTCAGCCTAATATCAAGAGGTGGAGAGCTGTATTGTGTCCACCAAGATAGGATAGGTAGGGAGACAGTATTTTATAACAATGATCTAATATAATGGAGTGGTAACTACCATGGTACATTCAATTATCAAAGAGCTCTGATTTTTTCCAAAAATAAAAGCTGAGGATTTCGGAAATGGCAGTGGAGTGAATGGAAGCTACACAGATGATCTCCCAGGACCAAACGGGAATTACAACTAAAATAAAGATAAATTGTTGGGAAAAAGCAACAGAAAAGCAGCAAGAGAGGATCATACAACCAGGGAATGAGCCTAGTGGGATCTGAGGAGGAGCATGAGGTTGGCGGGCTGGGAGCCCATGGACAGCAGCGGCCTTAGCTGTGAGCAGTGGCTGCGCCCGCCCTCAGGGTTAAGAGCCCAAGCTGCTCCACAGCTCAGAGGGCTGGGACAGAGCACTAAATAGCCACAGCCACTCACCTGGGGCTCCGGCAGAGGGAGGGTGGACTGGACTGGAACTCTGTGGGGACACCTGGGATATGGAGGGCGCTCAGAGTTTGTGCTGAGCTGTGGCCACAAAGGACAGTGGTGGCCAGCCTACTCCTTCCCGGTTACACAGAACTGCAGCTAACTTTACTCTTTCCGGGAGCTGTGGCAGCCCCTCCCATTGCTCCTTCCCAGAGCTGTGGCAGCCCCTCCCTCAGAGATTCCCAGGTGAGGCAAAGAGGTAAAGAAATGCAAATTGAGGCTCATTAACAACCAGCAGAGGCCCCAACCTCCGGAAATCCTCTTACACTATAAACACCTGAGGGAGTTTCTCATTCAACTGAGATCCTAAGGCTTTTCAAGCAACTGAGGCTAATAGCCTCCAGGCAAAAAGCTACAGCATAACTGAATCTTTCCTGAGCTTGCAAATCTACCCAGGAAAGTGAGACTTGACAGTGGTGTTTAAGGAGGGCCCTCCACGCTCATCCAAACCCAGTAGAGGGAAACACAAATAGCAGAACACCAACACCCACAGGGAAAATTTGGCAGGCTCCAAAACCCACTGAGATAGCAAAAATGGTGAAACAAAGAAACAGATCCCAAATGAAAGAACAAGAGAACTCTCAATAAGATCAGATAAATGAAATGCAGGTAAGCAAATTATCAGAGGTAGAGTTCAGAGCCATGATCTTGAGGAAAGTATACAGCATGAGTAAGGATATCGACAACATGAAAACCAACCAAGTGGAAATAAAGAATGACATAGTAGAAATAAAGAACACATTGGAAGGACTGACCAGCAGAGCAGAGGAAGCGGAGAACCAGATCAGTGAATGAGAAGATAGAGTAGAAAAAAATCAATCAATCAGAAAACAAAAAGGAAAACAACAATTAAAAAACAGGAAGATAGCTTAAGAGAACTGTGGGACAACTGGAAACGTAATAATATTCGCGTCATAGGAGTCCTCGAAGAAGAAGAAAATGAGCAAGGGTTAGAGAATACATTTGAAGAAATAGTGACAGAAAACTTTCCTAACCTGGTGAAGGAAGAAGGCATTCAAGTTCAAGAAGCACAGAGAGTCCCAAGTAAGAAGAACCCAAACAGGCCCACACCAATTAATAGTAATTAAAATGCCAAAAATTAAAGACAAAGAGAGAATCCTAAAGGCAGCAAGAGATAATCAACAGGTTACCTACAAAGGAACCCCCATAAGGCTATCATCTGACTTCTCAACAGAAACACTACAGGCCAGAAGGGAATGGCATGAAGTAATCAAGGTCATGAAAAACAAGGATCTGAATCCAAGACTACTCTATCTAGCAAGGCTATCATTCAAAATAGAAGGTCAAATAAAGAGCTTCCCAGACAAAAAAAAAAAAAAAAAAAAAAAAGGCTAAGGGCATATATTGCCACCACACCAGCACTGCAATAAATGTTAAAAGGACTGCTGTAATTAGTAGAAGAAATGGGAAGAAAAATATAACCACACCGAACAAAAATGGCAATAAATATGTACATATCAATAATAACCTTAAATGTAAATGGATTGAATGCTCCGATAAAAAGACACAGAGTAGCTGACTGGATAAGAAAGCATGATTCACATATATGTTGTTTACAGGAGACCCACCAAACAACAAAAGACTCACATAGGTTGAGAGTAAAGGGATGGAAAAAAATATTCCAAGCAAACGGAAAGGAAAAAAAAAAAAAAAAAGCTGGGGTAGCAATACTCATATCTGATAAATTAGATTTCAAATTGAAGACCATAACTAGAGACAAAGAAGGCCACTACATAATATTGAAAGGGTCTATACAACAGGGAGATATAACCTTGGTGAATATATATGCCAGCAATATAAGAGCACCAAAATATATTAAAAATCTTCTGGAGGACATCAAAGGAGAAATCGACAGCAATACAATCATAGCAGGAGACTTCAACAACCCACTGACATCACTGGATAGATCATCTAGACAAAAAATTAACAAGGAAACAGAAATTCTAAATGAAGCACTAGATGAAATGGATTTAATAGATATAACAGAGAATTACACCCCAAAACTGCAGAATTCACATTCTTCTCAAGTGCACTTGGGACATTCTCAAAGACAGACCACATGATAGGACACAAACTAAGTCTCTACAAGTTCAAGAAGATTGAAATCATATCAAGCATCTTCTCAGATCACAATGCCATGAAACTAGAAATCAATTGCAAGAAGAACATGCAAAGACATTTGAAGACATGGAGGCTAAATAGCATGTTATTGAACAATGAATGGGTTACCATGGAGATCAAGGAAGAAATTAAAAACTTCCTGGAAACTAAAGAAAAGGAACACACAACACAAAATCTATAGGATACAGCAAAAGTAGTTCTGAGAGGGAAGTTCATAGCACTACCGGCCCACCTCAAGAAACAAGAAAAATTTCTAATTGACTACCTAACCTCACAACTTAAAGAACTAGAAAGCAAACAAAAACAAAACGCTAGCGCAAGTAGAAGGAAGGAAATAGTAAAGGTCAGAGCAGAAATTAATGACACAAGGATGAAAAAAAACAATTCAACGGATCAATGAAACAAAGAGCTGGTTTATTGAAAAGATAAAAAAGATTAATGGACCCTTAGCTAGACTCACCAAGAAACAAAGAGAGAGAACCCAAATACACAAAATCAGAAATGAAAGAGGAGAAGTAACAACTGATACCACAGAAATACAAAGGATCGTTAGCAAATACTATGAACATTTATATGGCAACAAATTAGACAATCTAAGCGAAATGGACACATTTCTAGAAACACATAGTCTCCCAAAACAGAACCAGGAAGATATAGAAAACTTGAACAGGCCAATAACAACGAAGGAAATTGAAGATGTAATCAAGACCCTCCCAGCAAACAAAAGCCCAGGCCCTGACGACTTCACGGGGGAGTTTTACTGAACATTCAAAGAAGAACTAACACCCACTCTCCTCAAACAATTCCAAAAAATTCAATAAGAAGGATGACTTCCAAACTCGTTTTTTGAGGCCAGCATAATTCTAATTCCAAAACCATAAAAAGACACTACAAAGAAAGAAAATTACAGGCCAATACTCCTGATGAACATAGATGCCAAAATCCTTAACAAAAAACTAGCGAATCAGATCCAGCAATGTATCAAAAACATTTTTCACCATGACCTAGTGGGATTCATCCCAGGGATGCAAGGCTGGTATAATATTCGCAAATCAATAAATGTGATACATCACATAAACAAAATGAAAGATAAAAACCACATGATCATATCAATAGGTACTGAAAAAGCATTTGTCAAAATCCAGCACCCATTTCTGATAAATACACTCAGCAATTTGGGAATAGAGGGATCATATCTCAACAGTGTAAGGCCATATATGAAAGAACTACAGCTAACATCATACTCAATGGACAAAAACTAAAAGCATTTCCCTTAAGAACAGGAACAAGGCAAGGATGCCCACTTTCACCACTCTTATTTAACATAGTACTGGAAGTCTTAGCCACAGCAATCAGACATGAAGAAAAAAATAAAAGGGATCCAAATTGGAAAGGAGGAAGTGAAACTCTCATTATTCGCAGATGACATGATATTATACATAGAAAACCCTGAAGACTCCATCAAAAATCTACTAGACTTAAATAATGAATTTGGCAAAGTAGGGATACAAAATTAACGTCAAGAAATCAGTGGCATTCTTATACACCAATGATGAACTCACAGAGAGAGAAACTAAAGAAACAATCCCATTTACAATTGCAGCAAAAAAAAATTAAGATACCTAGGAATAAACTTAACCAAAGAAGTAAAGGATCTATTTGCAGAAAACTACAGGACATTGAAAAAGAAATAGAGGAAGATAAAAAAAAGTGGAAGCACATAACTTGTTCATGGATTGGAAGAATTAACATCATTAAAATGTCCATACTACCCAAAGCAATCTATAGATTTAACCCAATCCCCATCAAAATACCAACGACATATTTCATAGAACTAGAACAAATGCTTCAAAAGTTCATATGGAACCAAAAAAGACCCTGAATAGTTACAGCAATTTTGAAAAAGAAGGACAAAGTAGGTAGGATCACAATACCGGACAGCAGGTTATACTACAAAGCTACTGTAATCAAAAGAGCCTGGTACTGGCACAAGAATAGGCACATAGATCAATGGAATAGAACAGAGAACCCAGAAATTGACCCAAAGCATTATGCTCAATTAATGTTCGACAAAGGTGGCAAGAGCATACAATGGAGTAAAGACAGCCTCTTTAATAAAGGGTGTTGGGAAAATTGGACAGCTACATGCAAAAAAATGAAACTAGACCATCATCTTACACCCTACACAAGAATAAACTCAAAATGGATAAAATACTTAAATGTGACTCATGAATCCATAAAAATCCTAGAAGAAAATGTAGGCAACAAAATTTCAGACATCATACGCAGCAGAATTTTCACTGATATATCACCTAAGGCAACAGAATCAAAGGAAAACATGAACACATGGGACTACATCAAACTCAAAAGCTTCTGCACAGCAAAAGAAACAACCATCAAAGTGGAAAGGCAACCCACTGTATGGGAGAGCATAATTGCCAATGATATATCAGATAAGGGATTAATTTCCAAAATATATAGAGTGCTCATACAACTCAACAAAAGAAAGACAAAGAAACCAATAAAAAATGGGCATGGGAACTAAATAGACACCTCTCCAAACAGGACATACAAATGGCCAAGAGACATATGAAGAAATGTTCAACATCAGTAATCATTAGAGATATGCAAATTAAAACAACAATGAGGTATCACCTCACACCTGTCAGAATAGCCACCATCAACAAAGCATCAAACAGCAAGTGTTGGCGAGGGTGTGGAGAAAAGAGGACTCTAGTACACTGCTGGTGGGAATGCAGACTGGTGCTGCCACTGTGGAAAACACTATGGTGTTACTTCAAAAAATTAAAAATTGAATTACCATTTGACCCAGTGATCCCACTCCTAGGACTATACCCTAAGAAGCCTGAAACACCAATCAGAAAGAATATATGTACCCCCGTGTTCATAGCAGTGCTATTTACAATAGCTAAGATCTGGAAACAGCCCAAGTGTCAATCAGTAGATGAATGAATAAAAAAGCTGTGGTACATATACTCAATGGAGTACTATGCAGCTGTAAGAAAGAAAGATCTCTTATCCTTTGCGATGACGTGGGAGGACCTGGAAACTATTATCCTAAGCAAAACAAGCCAAGCAGAGAAAGACAAATATCATATGATCTCACTTATTTCTGGAATATAATAAACATAACAGTCTGAGGAACAGGGTAGTCCCAGAGACATGGAAGTAGGGTACAGACTGACAATTGCCAGAAGAGGTGGTGGGGGAAGGGAGTGATAAACCACAGAACTTGTATGCATGTACTCATAACCAATGGACATGGACAACAAAACTGGGGACGGGGCAGGGAGGGAGGGGGAGGAGGGTGACAATGGGGGAAAAAGGAGAAACATCTGTAACAGAAATAAATTAATAAAATAAAAATATAAAAAAATCCAGGAAATATGAAAAAAAAATTTTTTTAAATAAAAGCTGATCACATTGCCACTATCTAGGAAGAGATGGCTCATTTAAATAATATATAAGATAAGGAATAGAGTAAACTTTAAACTCAGCTTACATAACTTTATATCATTCAATCATTCACATACTCATTCATCAAATAGTTGTCTATCACCTCCCATATGTAAGACACATAGGTAAAAGAAACTAACATATATTGAGACCTTATTTATAATCAGCATTTTACTAAGTACTTTCAAAGTATAAGACTCACTGTTTTCATTTTATTAAAAAACTGTTGCATAAAAGTTAAATAACATGTCTAAAGTCATATATATATATGTGTGTGTGTGTGTGTGTGTGTGTGTGTGTGTCAAAACACAAATAAGACTCCATATCTGCTTTCAAGGACCTTGTGATCTAATGGGAAGGCTTAACAAATCCCTAAATAACTGGAATGTGAAGCAGATGCATTTCATGCCATAACTAACATAAGAAAATTGTTGTATGTCGAGTCAGCAGAGTTGATGAGATACAACTGACTTAGCAACATGTTTCTTTTATTAAGCAGAGTAGTATTTTCTATGATGATAATTTGCAACAAATTTTTGTTGTTTTTTGTTTGTTTGTTTTTCAGAATACAAGGCTTGTAGGGGACTATAGAGCTTTGGACAAGGGTTTAGCGTAGTGAAATCTTATTTTCTTGTTATTTGTTGACAAAGTCATAAATAATTCCTTTTAAATTAATCTCACCCACCTCTATCCCTGTATTTATAATTCTCAAAGTTGATCATAAAAGTAATACACAAGAAAAAATATTTCCTTATCTTCCTTTGAAATATATGCTAAAACTCCAGGTTTTCTTTGCTATTATCTCCATATTATACGTAGTCACAGAAAAGTACATTCATCAATTGATCCAAGCTGTTTCATAAGAATCAAGCATTACCTCATAATTCTACTTCTAATTTTTATTGAAACAAATAACCTTTCTCTTTATTACTAAGTAAAGACAACTTTTTAAAGGGTAATTTTAATTTTTTTTCTTTATTTTATTTTTCCCCATCACCATTTATCTCTGCTAAACCATGGTGTTTCTTTTCTTTTTTTTTTATCCTCACCTGAGGACATTTTTGAATTTATCTTCAGATAGAGTGGGAGGAAGAGAGAGAGAGAATCATCAATGTGAGAGACACATCGACTGGTTGCCACCCATACGACCCTAACCAGGGCTGGGGACAAACTGTAACCCAGGTATGTGCCCTTAGCGGGAACCGAACCCAGGACTGTCTGGTCTGCAGGCCGATGCTCTAACCACTGACCCAAACCGGCCAGGGCAACCATGGTGTTTCTTAATGTAGTGTTTGTTTTTAGGCAAGAAAAGTGTGTGTGTAGGGGGGTGACTACAAAAACTTGCAAAGGTAGGAGTCATCAAAATTTAGGACTCTTTAGATTACTTTTTATTGCATATTGAAATAATTCATTAGAAATTCATAGTGAAATAAAATGTAATACATATTAGCATCACTTCCCTCTTCCTCAAGCTTTAAGGTTAAAACAATAAAATTAGACTTTTAAAATAAACTGTGTCTTGGAAAGCTACAACCAAGTGAGAAAAAAATAGGGCTCTAAGGAAAAGTTTTCTACAATTCATTTCTGTCAAGTGAAGAAAGACAGAACACAAAAAAGCAAGTGACAGTGAGTATAAGCAAAGTCTGAAAATACTACCATGATTACATCTGAGTGATTAAATAAAATCCCTGGTTAACCTGGGTTTCCATGAAAATTTGCAACGAGATAATCCTTAACATGCAAAATAATATATTTATATATTCTAATGGTAGAAACAAAAATTAAAATGTGTATTATATATAAGCCAAGTTGTTAGAGAGAATTCCATTCAACAATGTTAAATAGTAATAGATCAAGCACATAATGGCCTGGTTCAGAGAGAGAGTAGGGTGCCAGGGATTTACCACTGACCTGAGTATTAGGAAGAGCTTTGAGTTTTATCTCTGCTATGAAGAAATTAAACATGGCTATCATAAAGATACTTTCCAAATACATGATTCTGTAGTACTAATATCACCAAGTACTAATAACATTAAATATGCATGAAAAGTCTGGATGGTTTACAGTAATTATTTAGAAACGAGTCAGAATCTATATTCATACTTATGAGCCATATAACCAAAAACAAAATTCTTAATTCCTCTACGTTATGGTTTTCTTAGTTGTACAAGGGAGATAAAAATAGCTGTTTCAAAGCGTTTTGTGATATTCTAGTGACAATATGTTACAACATCCAATATAGACCATGTCTCAGAAGAAGGATTAAGAAAAAAGGGAATTTCTTTACCTACCTTAGTGCTTATGAAGTCTGAGTTTAAAATGCTTGTGTAATCATGGTTTTACTTATATAACTATTATACACACAGTGCCACTAAAGTTAGGTGCTCAATAAATATTTGATAAATCAGTCAATGAGTATTAAAGTAGTGAGCTATCCTATCTCTCCAACTATTTCTAGCTAGCTTTTGACAGTAGATTGACTTGGATTTGAATCTCACTCTGCCACTTATTAGCTGGCTATATGACCTTGGAAAAGGTACCTTATTTCTCTGAGATTTAGTTTCACTCATATAAAAAATGAGATTTTTAAATATCAAATACCTTTTAAAATTTCTGTGAAGATTAAATGGCATAATAAAAAGTATCCAGTACAGTGTCTGGTCATAGCAAGCATACAAGTAAACAGTTATGATTACCACTAGTCCCAGACTATGAGAGCTGAATTATTCTGTAGAAAAAATAATAACTAAATGGTTATTGGATCAAGAATCAGTAAAATCTGTGACAAACACTATATTTAAGATTAAAAGATCTCTGCACTCCTAAAATTAATTGCATGGAAAGGATAATATGTAAATAGACTATATTAGTACACTCCATTAGAGGGCCCACATTTTTATAGTTGTATATACTGCACAAACACTAATATATCTATGTCATATTTAAAAATAAAACACTAGTTTTATAGTTAAATAAAATTATTTAACTTGATATTAAAACTAATAAACAAATACCAGGTGACAATGCTAAATATATATATAATTGAACAGCAAAAATGAGAAATAAATAAAGTGAATTGAAGTTCACCCTTGCCCAAAGACATCGATTCTAAATGCATTTAAGTGCTCTGATAAAAATCAACCACCAGGGTAAAAAAAGGAAATGAAAGCATTTTTACTGCATTTTAACCTTATCTATGAAGGTCATCACTTTTCTGTTCTAATCCATTTAGCTAAACAGAAAAGAAAGGGAATTCTCTACAATGGTACTTCAGTATATTCCTTGATTCCAACTAATTTGTGTCACCTGCACTTGTACCTACAAAAAAACTCCTTCCCTTTGGGGCTTTTGGCTTATAAGTAATTTTGAAAACAGAACTGTTTTCTCTAAACTTTTAATGTGAAGAGAAAGTGCTGTTGGCCAACTCTAGATTGTTCTCTTCTCTGAGGGAAAAAATAAGTTTCTATATATTGAATAAATATGTGTATATAGAGAAACTTAACAAAGAACTTATTTTTTGAGGCTGTGAAGATGGCAGCAGAATAGTTGAAAGCAACACACACCTTCTTTTGGCGCCTACCCAGAGTTACAGCTAAAATTTAGAGCAGTTAACATTGTTTAACAAGAGAAGGATACTGGAAATGGAGGATTATATCCAAGGAAAAGAAGCTGAAGTCTGGCCAGTGAGGCTCAGTGGATTGATCATCGTCCTATTGACTGAGAGGTCCCAGTTTGATTCCTAGTCCCGGCACATGCCGGGGTTGCAGGCTTGATCCTCAGGGTGGGCATGCAGGAGAAAGTTGATCGATGTTTCTCTCTCACATTGATGTTTATATCTCTCTCCCTTCGCTCTCTCTAAAAAAAATAAATAAAAACATATTTTAAAAATTAAGCTACACAGAGATTGATAAGAAAGGTGGAGTCACAGAACGGGCTGGTCCGTGCACCCAGAGGCAGCAGCTGTGAAGTTGGAGAAATATTGCTGCCTCAAAATCTTCCACAGAGGAAAGTGGGATCTTAATCTTGCTGGGACACCCAACCCAAAACATCAGGACCTTGAAGAAAATCCTGCACAACATCTGACAAGAAAAAGAAGTGGGGACTTCGTCTGCTGGAAAGAGGAGGCAGTCTGCTTGAATACTGAGTGATCTTAAAGGTTAAGTCCCAGGGACTTGCTCTCAAGCACTCACCCAGAGATGTGGTAGAGAGAAGAAGACTCAGGGCATTCGAAAGCCATAAGAAGAGCTGAGTGGAATAGACACAACACCTTCAGATGCCATCTACCAGGGTCCAGCACTTTTATTCTTACAGTGCCAGCTGGAGAAAGTGCACCAATCCTAACCTACAAATACTGGCTACTGCACCCTGCCAAGCTCGAGTCTGGCATAAAAGACCTTTGGCTGAACCCAAAAGGGACTGAGGTGTACTTTTTTATTCTGGAGAAATTATAGAGATTTAGATAAACATTGGATGGAGTGGCTTGGAAACAGGAGCCAATCATTCTTCTCTCCCAGCAATTTAGACAGTCACCATGCCCAACAGAAGGTGCCCTGGTCAAGGCCTCAGGCAGCAAGCAGCTGTGGAGCTAGGGGGAGGTGTGCACTTGCAAGCCTACCTTCAGGATCCCACCAAGTTAAACTCAAGCAGCTAACTACCTGGCTGAGGACCCACACCATCCCCAACAAAGGGCTGCCTGGATTTGCATTAAAAAATCTGTTGTAGACCCACATGGGGAAGGAAGTGCTAATCAGAGGTGGGGCATTTGGAGCCACCTCATTGGAGACTTCCACCAGGGTCTATGCCAGCGAACTGATTAGATAGAAGGGGACTACAAGCTCTCTCCTCTACAAGAACTGACATTACTACAAGCAGAGGGGTCAGCCTTGATTTATTTCTCCAAGTCCCACCTGCAACTTCTGACAGGTACCGCCTCAGAGTGTAAAGAGATCACAACTCATAACTGTGAATTCTTGTGCAAACCCCTTAAAGCCACCCTTCAGGAGATCTGGAAGGTCACTGCTGGCTAAAAGGTGAGCACCAGGAGGAGAAAAAATGGCGGCAGAGTGAATGGAAGCTACACAGATGTTCTCCCAGGACCAAACTGGAATTATAACTAAAATAAAGACAAATCATCAGAAAAAAGCAATAGAAAGGCAGCGGTAAAGGACCATGTAACCAGGGACACTTGTAGGATATGTGGAGGCGTGACAGGGTGGCGGGCTGGGAGCCCACGGACAGCAGCAGCCTTAGCTGTGAGCAGCACCCTCAGGGTTAAAATCCCAAACTGGCACCACAGCGCAGAGGGCCAGGACAGAGCACTAGATTGGCTACAGTCATTCACCATGGGCTCTGGCAGAGGGAGGGAGAACTGGACTAGAATTCTATGGGGACACTTGGGATTTGGAGGGCGCTCAGACTTTTGCTGAGTTGTGGCCACAAATAAGAGTGGCCAGCTAGATCCCTCCCGGAGCTGTGGGGAAAAAGAGCAGCCCCTCCCTCAGAGATTCAGCCCCTCCAGGTGAGCAAAAGAAATGAAAATTGAGGCTCATTAACAACCAGCATCTGTCCCACCCACTGGAACACTTCTTACTCAGAAGACCAGAAGGCTACATTCCAAGGCCCTGAGTAACTAAGATTAATAGCTCCCAGACAAAAAGCTAGAGGATAACTGAACATTTCCTGAGCTTGCAAATCTACCCAGGAAAGTAAGAATCCACAGTGGTGTTTAACGTGGGTCCTTCCATGCTCATCCAAACCCAGTAGAAAGAGCAACAAACAGCAAAACACCAAAACCCACAGGGGAAATTTGGCAGGCTTCAAAACCCACTGAGATAGCACAAATGTTGAAACAAAGAAACAAATCCCTAATGAAATAACAAGAGAACTACACCAAAGATGAGATAAATGAAGTCCAGTTCAGCAAGTTACCAGAGGTAGAGTTCAGAGCCATGATCTTGAGGAAGCTCAACAGCATGAGTAAGGACATCAACCCCATGAGTAAAGATATAGAAACATTGAAAACCAACCAAGTGTAAATGAAGAATGACATAGCAGAAATAAAGAACACATTGGAAGGACTAACAAGCAGAGTAGAGAAAGCTGAGGACCAGATCAGTGATTTAGAAGACAGAGTAGCTGCCCTGGCCAGTTTGGCTCAGCGGTTAGAGCATCGGCCTGCGATCCAGAGAGAACCGGGTTCGGTTCCCGATAAGGGCATGTACGTCAGTTGCAGTTTGTCCTCGGCCCTGCCCTGGTTGGTCGTGCGGGTGGCAGCCACTTGATGTGTCCCTTTCACGTCGATGTTTCTCTCTCTCTTCCTCTCTCTCCCTCCCACTCTATCTGAACAAAAAACAAAAAAATGTCCTCGGGTGAGGATAAAAAAAAAAAAAAAAAGAAGAAGACAGAGTAGAAAAATTCAACCAATCAGAAAACCAAAAGGAAAAAACAATTAGAAAACAGGAAGACAGCTTAAGAGAACTTGTGGGACAACTGGAAATGTAATAACATTAGCATCATAGGAGTCCCCAAAGAAGAAAATGAGCAAGGGTTAGAGAATATATTTGAAGAAATAGTGACAGAAAACTTTCCTAACTTGGTGAAGAAAGAAGACATTTAAGTTCAAGAAGCACAGAGAGACCCAAGCAAAAAGAACCAAACAGGCCCACACCAAGACACATAGTAATTAAAGTGCCAAAAATTAAAGACAAAGAGAGAATCCTAAAGGCAGCAAGAGATAAGTAACAAGTTACCTACAAAGGAACCATCATAGGGTTATCAGCTGACTTCTCAACAGAAACACTACAGGCCAGAAGGGAACGGCAGGAAGTAATCAAGCTCATGTAGAACAAGGATCTGAATCCAAGACTACCCTACCCAGCAAGGCTATCATTCAAAATAGAAGGTCAAATAAAGAGATTTGCAGACAAAAAAAAAAAGGCTAAGGGAATATATTTGCACCACACCAGCACTGCAAGAAATGTTGAAAGGACTGCTATAATTAGAAGAAGAAATAAGAAGAAAAATTTAACCACATTAAACAAAAATGGCAATAAATAAGTACATATCTATAATCAACTTACATGTTAATGGTTTCAATGCTCTGATAAAAAGACACAGAGAAGCTAACTGGATAAAAAAGCATGACTCACATATATGTTGTTTACAAGAGACTCACCTCACAACAAAAGACTTACATAGGTTGAAAGCAAAGGGATGGAAAAAAAATCTTCCAAGCAAACGGAAAGGAAAAAAAACCTGGAGCAGCAATACTCATATCTGACAAAATAGATTTCAAAATGAAGGCCATAACTAGACACAAAGAAGGTCACTACATAATATTGAAAGGAGCTATCCAACAGGAAGATATAACCTTGCTGAGCAAATATGCACCCAATATAGGAGCACCAAAATACATTAAAAATCTTCTAGAGGACTTCAAAAGAGAAATCGACAGCAATACAATCATAGCAGGGGACTTCAACACTTCACTGACATCACTGGATAGATCCACTAGACAAAAAATTAACAAGGAAACAGACTCTAAATGAAGCACTACACCAAATGGATATAATAGATATCTACAGTGAATCACACTCCAAAACTGCAGAATTCACATTGTTCTCAAGTGCACATGGGACATTCTCAAAGATAGACCACATGTTAGGGCACAAACTAAGTCTCTACTAGTTCAAAAAGATTGAAATCATATCAAGTATCTTCTCAGATCACAATGGCATGAAAATAGAAATCAACTGCAACAAGAACATGCAAAGACATTTGAAAACATGGAGGCTAAATAACATGTTATAAAACAATGAATGGATTATCATGGATATCAAGAAAGAAATTAAAAACTTCCCGGAAACCAATGAAAATGAACACAAAACAACACAAAATCTATGGGATGCAGCAAAAGCGGTTCTGAGAGGGAAGTTCATAGCACTAAAGGCCCACCTCAAGAAACAAGAAAAATTTCTAATTGACGACCTAACCTCACAACCTAAAGAACTAGAAAACAAACAGAAAAAAACCCGAGAGCAAGTAGAAGGAAAGAAATAGTAAAGATCAGAGCAGAAATAAACGACATGGAGACCAAAAAAATAATTCAAAGGATCAATGAAAAAAAGCACTGTTTTTTGAAAAGATAAACAAGATTGATGGACCCTTAGCTAGACTCACCAAGAAACAAAGACAGAGAACCCAAATACACAAAACCAGAAATGAAAGAGGAGAAGTAACAACTGACACCACAGAAATGCAAAGGATTGTTAAAAAATATTATGAACAATTATATGGCAAAAATTGGACAATCTAAGCGAAATGGACACATTTCTAGAAACATATAGTCTCCCAAATCTGAACTGGGAAGAGATAGAAAACTTGAACAGACCAATAACAACAAAGGAAATTAAAGATGTAATCAAGAGTTTCCCAGCAAACAAAAGCCCAAGCCTAGACGGCTTCAAGAGGGAGTTTTACTGAACATTCAAAGAACTAACATCCATTCTCCAAAAACTATTCCAAAACATTCAAGCATAAGGAAGACTTTCAAACTCGTTTTATGAGGCCAGCATCATTCTAATTCCAAAACCAGAAACAGATACTACAACGAAAGAAAACTACAGGCCAATAACTCTAATGAACATAGACGCCAAAATCCTGAACAAAATACTAGCAAATCGGATCTAGCAATACACCAAAAAATTTTTCACCATGACCTATTGGGATTAATCCCAGGGATGCAAGGCTGGCACAATACTCACAAACAAACAAATGTGATACACCACATAAAGAAAATGAAAGATAAAAACCATATGATCATATCAATACATACTAAAAAAGCATTCGACAAAACCCATCACCCAATTCTGATAAAAACGCTCAGCAATTTGGGAATAGAGGGATCATATCTCGACATAATAAAGGCCATATATGAAAGACCTACAGCCAACTTTATACTCAATGGACAAAAACTAAAAGCATGTCCCTTAAGAATAGGAAGAACACAAGGATGTCCACTTTCCCCACTCTTATTTAACATAGCACTGAAAGTCTTAGCCACAGCAATCAGACATGAAGAAAAAATAAAAGGGATCCAAATTGGAAGGAGGAAGTGAAACTGTCATTATTCACAGATGACATGATATTAAACTGAGAAAACCCTAAAGACTCTATCAAAAATCTACTAGACTTAATAAATGAATTTGGCAAAGTAGCAGGATACAAAATTAACGACAAGAAATCGACAGCATTCTTATACACCAATGATGAACTTACAGAAAGAGAAACTAAAAAAAAAATCCCATTTCCCATTGCGGCAAAAAAATTAAGATACCTAGGAACAGACTTAACCAAAGAAGTAAAGGACCTATTTGCAGAAAACTACAGGACATTGAAAAAAAAAAATAAAGATATAAAAAAGTGGAAGCACATACTTCATTCATGGATTGGAAGAATTTACATCATCAAAATGTCCATATTACCCAAAGCAATCTATAGATTTAATGCAATCACCATCAAAATAACAATGACACACTTCAAAGAACTAGAACAAATACTTCAAAAGTTCATATGGAACCAAAATAAAAACCGCAAATAGCCACAGTAATCTTGAAAAACAAGGACAAAGTAGAAGGATAACAATACTGGATATCAGCTTATACTACAAAGGTACTCTAATCAAAACAGCCTGGTACTGGCACAAGAACAGGCACATAGATCAATGGAATAGAACAGAGAACCCAGAAATTGACCCAAAATATTTTGTTCAGTTAATATTTGACAAAGGTGTCAAGAGCATACAATGAAGTAAAAATAGTCTCTTTAATAAATGGTGTTGGGAAAATTGGACAGCTACATGCAAAAAAAAAAAAAAATGAAACTAGACCATCAACTTACACCATACACAAGAATAATCTCAAAATGGATAAAAGCCTTAAATGTGACCCGTAAAACCATAGAAATCTTAGAGGAAAATGTAGGCAACAAAATTTTGGACATTATACGCAGCAGAATTTTCACTGATACTTTACCTAAGGCAACAGAAACAAAGGAAAAAATGAACTCACGTGTCTACATCAAGCTCAAAAGCTTCTGCACAGCAAAAGAAACAACCATCAAAGTGGAAAGGCAACCCACTGTATGGGAGAGCATAATTGCCAATGATAAATCAGATAAGGAGTTAATATCCAAAATATATAGAGTGCTCATACATCTCAACAAAAGGAAGACAAAGAACCCAATTAAAAAATGGGCAGAGGATCTAAACAGACACCTCTCCAAACAGGACATACAAATGGCCAAGAGACATATGAAGAAATGCTCAACATCCCTAATCATCAGAGAGATGCAAATTAAAACAATAATGAGGTATCACCTCACACCTGTCAGAATAGCTGACATCAACAAAGCATCAAAGAACAAGTGTTGGCGAGGGTGTGGAGAAAAGGGGACTCTAGTAC
This sequence comes from Tadarida brasiliensis, assembly GCA_030848825.1. Classification (NCBI taxonomy): domain Eukaryota; kingdom Metazoa; phylum Chordata; class Mammalia; order Chiroptera; family Molossidae; genus Tadarida; species Tadarida brasiliensis. Next base: position 54,554,819 of record CM061280.1, read on the forward strand.
ACTGCTGGTGGGAATGCAGACTGGTGCAGCCACTATGGAAAACACTATGGTGGCACCTCAAAAAATTAAAAATTGAATTGCCATTTGACCCAGTGATCCCACTTCTAGGAATATACCCTAAGAAACCTGAAACACCAACCAGAAAGAATACATGTACCCCCATGTTCATAGCAGCACTCTTTACAATAGTTAAGATCTGGAAACAGCCCACGTGTCCATCAGTAGATGAATGGATAAAAAAGCTATGGTACATATACACAATGGAGTACTATGCAGCTGTAAGAAAGAAAGATCTCTTATCCTTTGAGACGACATGGGGTGACCTCAAGAGTATTATCCTAAGGAAAACAAGCCAAGCAGAGAAAGACAACTATCATATGATATCACTTTTTTGTGGAATATAATGAACATAACAGTCTGAAGAACAGGGTAGTCCCAGAGACGTAGAAGTAGGGTATAAGAGTGACAATACCCAGAAGAGTAGGTGCGGGGAGAAGAGATAAACCATAGAACTTATATACATGTATGCATAACCAATGGACATGGACAATAAAGCTGGGGTCAGAGCGGGGAGGGAGGGGGAGGAGGGTGTCAATGGGGGAAAAAGGAGAAACATCTGTAATAAAAATAAATAAATAAATAAACAAACAAATAAAATAAAATAAAATAAAATAATAATAATAGGTGATCACCAACCTCCTTTCCCAAGGGTCAAAGTCCTGTACTATCCCCAACAAAGAGTTGCTTGGATTTTCCTTCTCCAAATCTTCTGGCACTGCTTGCCTAGCGTAATCTCAGTGGGAGAAATAATTCCAAATGAGAAGTGGGTTAATTGGAGCCACCTCATCTGAGGCCTCCACCAGAGCATCTGGCAGTGAGCTGCAGAGTTTTAAGGGGGTCACAAGTGCTCTTCCCCACCAAGAAATGGCACCACCCCAAGCAGAGAGGGAATCCTTGATAGATTCCTCCAAATCCCACATGCACCTTCTGGCAGGTGCAGCATCACAGGTGAAAGGGATTACAACTCTGAACTGTGAAATCTGGTTTAACCCCCTTAATGTCCCCTTTCAGGAGATATGGTATAGCCGCTACCTTACTTCTCGAGGGCTGAGGACACGTGCCAACCCAATAAATGGCTGCTGGGATTTGCATTCCCAGATCTTGTGAGCCCCACCCTGCTAAACTCATATCTGTTGGGGGATTGGGAAGAGTATCAGAGCTTTGACATTAGATGCGACTTCCTTGGAGCACTCTACCAGGGCCTCTGTCAGTGCACTGCAGAGATAGAAAGAGGCGAACAGCTCTCTCTCCCCACCCTCAAGGGCCAGCTCCAGCCCAAGAAGAGGGATAGCTTTGTTCTCTTCCTCCAAGCCCTACTGACACATACCTGCTGATGCAGTTTCACAGGCAAAAGGGGACATAACTCAGAACTGACTCATCTGATACAAGCTGCTCAGAGCCCCCCCCCCCCCGCTCAGGGTATCTGTTGGGGCAACACTGAGCTAGAAGGGAAGCAGCTAGCTCCCCTCTCAAGGGCCAGCCCATGTCATACCTATCAAAGCACTGATTGGATTTGCATTCCCAAATACTCCCAGCACCATCCTGGTAAACTCATTTCTGCAGGGTAAAAGTATATCTCACCCACAAACAGGCCAATAACAATCCGCTTCCCAATTACAACAGGAGGGTCCACATAACCCACAAAAGGGGCATTTCTAGTGCATTCAACTCAGGAGATCAAGGAGAATTCACCATTGTGTTCCACAGGACACTTACTACATAAGGCAACCCCATGAAGACTGAGAGGCATAGTAGTTTTATTAAACACATAGAAACAAACAGAAAGGACAACTAAAATGGAGAGACAAAGAAACAACCCCCAAATTAAAGAAAATAAAAAATCTCCAGAAAAAGAACTAAATGAAATGGAAGCAAGCAATTTATCAGACACAGAGTTCAAAATAATGATTATAAGGATGCTCAAACAACTTGGTGAGAACTACAAGGAACTTAAAGAGAACTAAATCAACATGAAAAAGGAGACAGAAACTCTGAATAAGAGCCAGTCAGAAATAAAGAATAGCATATCTGACATCAAGAATATACTGGAAGGAATTAAAAGTAGGCTGGACTAGGCAGAAGATACAATCACCAATCTGTAAAACAAGGTTGAAATAAACACCCAAACAGAGCAACAACAACAACCAAAATAATAAAAAAGAATGAGGATAGTTTAAGGGAACTCTGGGACAATATAAAATGTAACAACATCAGCATTACAAGGACACCAGAAGTAGAAGAATGTGAGCAAGGGATAGAGAATATATTTGAAGAAATAATCACAGAAAACTTCCCTAACCTGGTGAAAGGAAAAGTTACTCAAGATCAAGAAGCACAGAGAGCCCCAATCAAGAGGAACCCAAAGAGAGCCACACCAAGACACATTATAATTAAAATGGCCAAGGCTAAAGTCAAAGAGTAAATCTTAAAGGCAGCGAGAGAGAGAGTTAATTGCATACAATACAGCATCCACAAGGCTGTCTACAAAGACCCACTTCAGTACAAAAGATTCACACAAGCTGAAGGTAAAGGATGGAAAATATATTCCATGCAAATGAAAACAAAAATAAAGCAAAGATAGCAATATTTATTTCTAACAAAATAGACTTCCAAATAAAGACCATAACAAGAGACAAAGAAAGTCACTACATAATACTAAAAGGATCAATTCAACAAGAGGATATAACACTTATAAACATATATACATCCAACATAGGAGCACCTAAATATGTGAAAAAATTCTTGAGGGGCTTTGAGGGTGAGATCAATAGAAATACAGTAAAAGTAGGGTACTTTACCATGCCACTGTCATCACTGGATAGATCATTCAGTCAAAAATCAACAAGCAAACATTGATATTAAATGACACACTAGATCTGTTGGACTTAATTGATATTTACAGAATATTTCACCCCAAAGTGGCAGGATATACATTCTTAAATGCACATGGGACATTCTCGAAGATAAACTACATGTATTCTTCTCCAATGCACATGGGATATTCTCTAAGATAGACCACATGTTAAGACACAAACTAAGTCTCTACAAGTTCAAGAAATTTGAAATAATATCAAGCATCTTCTCCGATCACAAATGGCATGAAACTAGAAATCAACACTACAAAACAAAACAAAACATTCAAACACATGGAGGCTAAATTGCATGTTAATAAACAATGAATGGGTTACCAATGATATCAAAGAAGAAATTAAAAACTTCCTAGGAACAAAAGATAATGAACACAATACAACCCGAAATTTATGGAACACAACAAATGCAGTCCTGAGAGGGAAGTTCATAGAATAACAAGTGTACCTCAAGAAACAATAAAAAGCTCTTATTAACTGCATAACACTACAGCTAAATGAGTTAGTAAGAGAACAGGAAGAAAAGCCCAGAGGAAGTAGAAGAAAGAAAAAAATAGCAGGGCTGCCAGGGAGGCTGCAGGTGATGAGGGCTGGAGGAGAAGCCTGCTCCACATGCATCTGCTGTTAGATTTTAGAAGACTATTTTCAACTATATTTGTATATAAGTAGTGTGACAAAAAGATTTAAGAAGTATTTCCTGTGTCACCCTGGCAGCCAGTCCCATGGAAAGCTTGACTGGGTTACCGCTCCACGAGGATTAGTCTCCTGGTCATTCCAGATTTGAAACTCCATGAGAACAGCCAATATATTACTCATTCTGAGGAAACTCAGCTGCCATATAATGAGGACACTCAAGAAGCTTCACTGAGACGTCTACATGGCGACATACTGAGGCCTCCAGCAACAGCCAGTATTAACTTGCCAGCCATTATTGTAGGCCAAAAAATGGTGGTGGAGTGAATGGAAGCTACAAAGACCATCTACTAGAAACAAAGTGAAATTACAACTAAAATAAAGACAAATCATCAGGAAAAAATAAACAGAAATGCAGCTGGACAAAACATGTATAACTAGGGACAGAAAGAGGATATCATATCGAGCCTGGTAGGAACTGTGTAGTTGTGAGAGGGAGGGCTGGGAGCCCACTGACAACAGCTGAGGGGTGTTGTGGCTGTGAGCAGCTCCCTCATTGTTAAAATCCCAAGCTGGCTCCACAGCACAGAATTTCTGGACAGGAAACTAATTTAGGTATAGCCACTCACGTTGGGCTCTGGCAGAGTGAGGGCAAACAGGACTGGAACTGTGTGGAGAGACTCGGGAGTTTGGAAAGCTGGGAGGGCACAGGGAGTTTTATGCTGAAATGCATCCTCATATGACAGTAGCCATCTTACTCAAGGAGGCCTTTTCCAGAGGACTCAGGAAAAGCAATAGCCCCTCCCTCAGGAATTTAACATCACCCAGCCAGGTCAGAGAAATGCAAATTGAGGATCATTAACAGCTAGAGATGGCTAGCAAGTATCTGCCCCACCAGCTGGAAATTCTCTTACCCTGAACAAATTAGGGATTTTTTCATTCAGGGGAGGGCTACACCCAAGGCTCATCAAGTGACTGAGACTAATAGCAAGCAGGTAAAAGCTAGAGGAAAACTGAACCTTTGATTGGCCTGCAAAAGCTACACAGAAAAGTAAGACTTGAGAGTGGTGTTTAATATGAGTCCTTCCACACTCACCCAAACCCTGTAGAAGGAGCTACAATCAGCGGAATACCAACACACACAGGGAAAATGTGGCAGGCTCCAAAACCCACTGAGACAGCCAAAATGGTGAAACAAGGAAACAAACCCCAAATTTTACAGAAGAAGAGATACATGAAATGGAATTAAGTAAAATATCAGAAGTAGAGTTCAGAGTAATGATAATGAAGAAGCTCAACAGCACGAGTAAAAATATTGGGGGACCGGAAAGTAATGTCGCTTTTTTACAGTCAATTCAAACAGATAATTTTTTAACGAGTTTTCATTTTTAATCAATGAATTAATCACCCTCGTTATCAACAACCTTTTGCCATCTAGTGTGCAAATTTTCAATGCCAGATCAATAAAAATCAGTTGGTTTTTGAGCAAAATATCTGGAGATAGCATTTTGGACATCATCCAAATTTTCAAATTTTTTGCCACTTAGAAAATGTTGTAGCAATTGGAATAAATGGAAATTTGATGTCACAATATTGGGCGAGTGTGGTGGGTGAGGCAATACCTCCAATGCCAATTTATTAATTTTTTCCAGGGTTCATCTTGCGCAGGACGGTCTTGCATTACCGTGCTGCAGAATAAGGCTTTTTCTGGTGACGATTGCTGGGCACTTTTCAATTAAAGATTGATTTACTTGATCCAATTGTTCACAGTAAAGGTCTGCATTCAGTTTGTCCAGGTTTCAGCACTTCAAAATGAACGATCCCACGAATACTCCACCAAACACACAAAAGTGCCTTTTTGGGTGTAAACCTGGCTTAGCTGTACTTTGTGGCAATTCTCTTGGAGAGAGCCACTGCCTTTTGCGTTTTGGATTATCATAAAGGACCCATATTTCAGCTCCAGTGATCAAGCAATAAAAAAACGGTTCTGTATTATGCCACTGAAACAATAAGTTGCATGTGGTGGACTGGTTAGCTTTGTTTTCTTTGGACAGATTATGCAAGACCCAAACATGTGCTCTGCTTACTTTACCAATCTGCTGCAAATGTTCTTGGATGGTCGACCAAAGTTGGTTAAGAGTGTTTGACAATTCCTCGATTGTCTGACATGGATTTGCTTCCACTTCCACCCTTAACATGGCATTACTTTCACGACATTACTTTCCGCTCCCCCTAATATAGAGACACTGAAAATAAAGCAATTGGGAATGAAAAACCACCAAGTGGAAATGAAGAATGACATAACAGAAATAAAGAACACATTTGAAAGAATAAATAGCAGAGTAGAGGAAGCCAGGGATCAGATCAGTGATTTAGAAGAGAGGGTAAAATGTCACCCAATCAGAGAACCAAAAAAAAACAATTAAAAAACAGAAAGACAGCTTAGGAGAACTGCGGGACAATATGAAATGTAACAACATCCGCATAATAGGAGTGCCAGAAGAAGAAAATGAGCAAAGGTTAGAGAACATATTTGAAGAAACAGTGACAGAAACTTCCCTAACTTGGTGAAGGAAAAAGGCATACAAGTACAAGAAGCACAGAAAGCCTCAAGTAAGAAGGTCCCAAACAGGCCCACACCAAGACACATAACAATTAAGATGCCAAAAATTAAAGACAAAGAGAGAATCCTAAAGGCAGCAAGAGATAAGCAACAGGTTACCTACAAACAAACCCCAATAAGGCTATCAGCTGACTTCTCAAAGAAACACTACAAGCCAGAAGGGAATGGCATGAAGTAATCAAGGTAATGAAAAACAAGGATCTGAATCCAAGACATTTCTATCTAGCAAGGCTGTCATTCAAAATAGAAGGTGAACTAAAGAGTTTCCCAGACAAAAAAAAAAAAAAAAAAAAAAAGGCTAAGGGAATATACTAGCACCAAACAAGCACTGCAACAAATGTTAAAAGGACTGCTGTAATTAGCAGAAGAAATAGGAAGAAAATATAAGCAATATAAACAAACATAGTAATAAATAAGTACATATCAAAAATAACCTTAAATGTAAATGTATTAAACACACCAATCCAAAGACACAGAGTAGTTGCATGGATAAGAAAGCATGACTCATATATATGTGGTTTACAAGAGACCACTTCACAACAAAAGATCATATAGGTAGAAAGTCAAGGCATAGTAAAAAAATCTTTCAAGCAAATGGTGAAGAAAAAAGATCTGGGGTAGCAATACTCATATCCAATCAAACAGATTTTAAAATGAATGCCATAACTAGAGACAAAGAATACCTCTATATAATATTGAAAGGATCTATCCAACAGGAAGATATACTTTGGTAAACATATATGGACCAAATAAATTGAATTCCAAAATATACTCTAAAACTTGTGGAGGACTTCAAAAGAGATATCAACAGCAATAAAATCATAGCAGGGGACTTCAACACCCTGCTGACATCACTGGAGAGATCCTCTAGACAAAAAATTAACAAGGAAACAGAGACTGTAAATGATGCACTAGATGAAATGGATTTAATAGATATATACAGAGAATTACACCCCAAAACTGTAGAATTAACATTTTCTCAAGTGCACAAGGGACATTCTCAAAGATAGACCACAGGTTAGGACACAAACTAAGTCTCTATAAGTTTAAGAAGATTGAAATCATATCAAGCATTTTCTCAGATCACAATGTCATGAAACTAGAAATCAATTACAATAAAAACTCAAAATATTCAAACAAATGGAAGCTAAATAATATGTTATTAAACAATGAATGGGTTACCAAGGAGATCAAGGAAGAAATTAAAAATTTCCTGGAAACCAGTAAATATTAACATACAACAACACAAAATCTATGGGACACAGTGAAACAGTCCTGTGAGGGAAGTTCATACTACAGGCCTACCTCAAAAAACAAGAAAAATTTCTAATTGACTATCTAACCCTACAACTTAAAGAACTAGAAAGTAAACTAAAAGAAAAATCCAGAGCAAGTAGAAGGAAAGAAATAGTAAAGGTCAGAGCAGAAATGAACTACATAGAGACTAAAAAAATAATTCAAAAGATCAATAAAAAAAAGAGCTGCTTCTTTGAAAAGATAAATAACATGGATGGACCCTTAGTCAGATTCACCAAGAAACAGAGAGAGGACCCAAAAAACAAAATCAGAAATGAAAGAGGAGAAGTAACAAGTGACACCACAGAAATACAAAGGATCATTAAAAAATATTACAATCAATTATACTCCAACAAATTGGACAATCTAGGCTAAATGAAAAAATTCCTAGAAACACATTGTCTCCCAAAACTGAACCAGAAAGAGATAGAAAACTTGTAAAGACCAATTACAACTAAGGAAATTGAAGATGTAATCAATAAACTCCTAGCAAACAAAAGCTCGGGTTGGAAGGCTTAATGGGAGAGTTTTACCAAACATTAAAAGAAAAACTAACATCCATTCTCTTCAAACTATTCCAAAAAATTAAAGAAGAATGAAGACTTCCAAATTCGTTTTATGAGGTCAGCATAATTCTAATTCCAAAACCAGATAAGGACACTACAAAGAAAGAAAACCACAGGCCAATATCCCTGAAACATAGATGACAAAATATTAGCAAATCAGATCCAGCAATAAATTTAAAAAAATTATTAACCATGACCAAGTGGGATTCATTTCAGTGTTGAAAGGCTGGTACAATATTCTCAAATCAATAAATGTGATATACCACAGAAACAAAATGAAAGATAAACACCATATGATCACATTAATAAATGCTGAAAAAGCATTTCACAAAATCCAACACCCATTTCTGAAAAAAGCACTCAGCAATGTGGGAATAGAGCAGTGGTTCTCAACCTTCCTAATGCCATGACCCTTTAATACAGTTCCTCATGTTGTACGTGGGTGTATCTGCATGTGGGCGGACCCGCCTGGAGACTAATAGAGGAGCGGTATCTCGGTTCCTAAGACCATTGGAAATATGTGTTTTCTGATGGTCTTAGTTGACCCCTGTGAAAGGGTTGTTCGGCCCCCAAAGGGGTCATGACCCACAGGTTGAGAACCACTGGAATAGAGGGATCATATCTTGACATAATAAAGGCCATATATGAAAAATCTACAGCCAACATCATACTCAATGGGCAAAAACTAAAAGCATTTTCCTTAAGAACAGGAACAAGACAGAGATGCCCATTTTTGCCACTCTTGTTTAACATTGTGTTGGAAACCATAGCTACAGCAATTAGACACGAAGAATAACTAAAATGGTTCCAAATTGGAAAGTTGGAAGTGAAACTAATTATTTGCAGATGATATGATATTGTACATAGAAAACCACAAAACTACATCAGAAATATATAAGATTTATTAAATGAATTTGGCAAAGTTGCAGGATACAACATTAACATCAAGAAATTGATGGCAGTCTTATACCCCAATAATGAACTCAAAAAAAAGGAAACTAATAAAACAATCCCACTTACCATTGCAGCCAAAAAATTAAGATACCTAGGAATAGAATTAACCAAAGAAGTAAAGGACCTCTTCACAGAAAACTACAGGACATTCAAAAAAGTAATAGAGGAAGATATAAAAAAGTGGAAGCATATACCTTGTTCATGGATTGGAAGAATTAATATAATTTGAGTCCATACTACTCAAAGCAATCTATAGATTCAGTGAAGTTTCCATTAAAATATCAACAACGTATTTCACAGAACTAGAACAATTACTCCAAAAGTTTATATGGAACCAAAAAAGACCCCAAATAGCCACAGCAATCTTGAAAAAGAAGAACAAAGTAGGAGGGATCACAATACCGGATATCAGGTTATACTATAAAGCCATTGTAATTAAAATATTTTGATGCTGGCACAAGAACAGGCACATATATCAATGGAACAGAACAGAGAACCCAGAAATTGACCCAAGATATTATGCTCAATTAATATTTGGCAAAGATGGCAGGAGCATACAATGGAGTAAAGGTAGCCTCTTTAATAAATAGTGTTGGGATAATTGGACAGCTACATGCAAAAAATAAATCAAAAAACATGAAACTAGACCACCAACTTACACCATACACAAGAATAAACGCAAAATGGATTAAATACTTAAATGTAACCTGTGAAACCATAAAAATCCTAGAAGAAAATATAGGCAACAAAATTCAGACATCACACCTAGCAGAATTTTCACTGATACAATGCCTAAGACAAGAGAAACAAAGCAAAAAAATAATACATGGGACTACATCAAACTAAAAAGTTACTGCACAGCAAAAAAATAACAAGCACCAAAATGCAAAGGGAACCCACTATATGGGAGAGCATAATTGCCAATGATACATCAGACAAGGGTTTAATTTCCAAAATATATAGAGTACTCATACAACTCAACAAAAGGATGACAAAGAACCCAATTAAAAAATGAGCAGAGGACCTAAAGAGAAACCTCTCCAAACAGCACATACTAATAGCCAAGAGACATATGAAAAAATGCTCAAGAGAGATGCAAATTAAAATCACCATAAGGTATCATTTCACACTTGTCAGAATTGCTGCCATCAACAAATCATCAAACAAGTGCTGGCGACGGTGTGGAGAAAAGGGGACTCTAGTACACTCCTGGAGGGATTGCAGACTTGTGCAGTCACTGTGGGAAACAATATTGTGTTTCCTCAAAAAATTAAAAATGGAGCTGCAATTTTACCCAGTGATCTCACTTATAGGAATATATCCTAAGACGCCTGAAACACCAATCAGAAAGAATATATGCACACCTATGTTCATAGCAGCACTATTTACAATTGCTAAGATCTGGAAACAGCACAATGCAGCTGTAAGAAAGAAAGTTCTCTTATCTTTTGAGAATACATGGAGTGACCTGGAGAATATTATGGTAAATGAAATAAGCCAATCAAAAAAAGACAAATACCTCATGATCTTACTTATTTGTGGAATATAATGGAAAAAATAAGCTGATGAAAAAAATAGACCCAGAGACATAGAAAGGAGTAGGGTTCAGACTGACAAACCTCAGAGGAGGTGGGCCAGGGGTAGGAAGAAATAAAACAAAGAACTTATATGCATATATGCATAACTAATGGACATGGACAATAATGTTGTAAGGGGTCTGGGATCGGGATGAGGGTGTCTAGAGGAGAAAAAGGAGAAACAACTCTAACAAAAATTAATTAATTAATAATAATAATAAAAATAGAAAACAATAAAGACCAGACTGGAATTAAATGACATAGAGACTAAAAAATAACACAAAAGATATATGAAAGCAAGAGCAGGTTCTTTGAAATGATCTCACTAACATAATGTTAAACAAAAAATAATCATTTCTAAGAAGTCGCAGAAAAATTGTACAAAATAGTTCCAAAATATAAGTTTCAAAAACATGAAAAACCCAAGAGTGTTTTTAAGGAAAATGTGATAAATCTGTAAAAAGAAAATCAGGGAATTAAAAAATACAAGTTCAGGATTTTGAGTATCTCTGAGTGGGCAAGAAAGAGCAGTGGTTGCTTGGGTGACACAATAGGGGGGCATCAAGATTAATTCAGGTTTTTGTTATATTCTTTAAACTAAATGGTAGGAATATGGATGCTTAGTGCTTTCATTACTTTGCTTGCACCTTAAATTCTATTTAACATTTCATAAAAGCAATGAAAACAAACAGAGATATCACTGTGATTGCTTTTTGTATAAATATTAAAAAGATACATACAAATATAGATTTACCATTAAGAGGTTTCAGAAACAAACCTTTGATTTTTCATTTTGTGATATTATGCTTAGAATCTAAATTTTCTAAATAAATATATGTATTGCTACTATTTTTATTCCATAGGATAATTTGGTGGTCAAATTATAGGATATTAAATTAAAAACAAAACAAACAAACAAACAAACAAACAAACCTTCCCTAAAGAAAGAATGAAAAAAACAACCAAATATGTGTTAAGAAGAAACAACAGGAATCAAACCATATTTGCTTAAGGAGACTCAACATTTCCTATCTTTGAGCCATAAATTACTCAAAGGTATATAGTGGATCATATAGTAGTTTTCTGATATTCTTAGATGGTATAGAGAGTTCTGCTACTGCTGGATACCACAGCTGAATTTCAATATCTTCTTCTAAATTGTGATAGAAAAGTACAAAGGAGTACGACTGAGCGGGGACAAAGAATCCCAATAACAGCCTGGCTGTGTCTTGAGTCTTGACCTTTTGAACAAGTTCTTAGCTACTTAAGCAACAAATCATCAGCATGGAAGGGCAACCACTGACCTAGGTTCTGTTTTCTGTGAAAAGTTATTCAGGAGCTGTGCATTCTATCTCAGAGCTATCAAATTCCTGCCACGTGTGACCAGTGGAGGGCATTTTGGAGGGTGAGGGCAGAACACGATGCAAATAGCCTTGTCAGCCAGATAGAAATATGACACATTGTGAGAAGATGGCTTAGCATGTTATCTCATGTTACTTCCAGTATACCCTAAGAAACCAAAGCCTTGCTAGATTGTTGGTTACAAGCCCTGTGAACTGCAATTGCAAAAGTGTCACAAATTTAAAAAGAATATAAAGTCAGCCTATTTGGGTAATGTTTGCCTTATGATTGAACAATTGAATGTTCTAGCTTCACAGGTCTCTTACCAGACTTCTGAGTTGAGCAGAGTACATACACTTGGGAAAACATAACCAGGGTGGAAAAAACTTCCATGGTTTATATCATTTATTAAGAAATAAGTAGAATATTTACTACCACAGGAGTTTCTACATATAGATTATCTTCACTCTCGAAGCTTATATTCTAGTCTTCTCTGACCTTTTTCTTTATCATTGGCCCAGGCTTACATAACTTTGGAGTGCACTTCAATTTATTCTTCATAAGATTTTAGTACTGGTGGTGTGTTTAGAACTGGAATAGTGTATTCTTTATCTCTGAATGACATCACGACTCTCTAACCACAATACAGAAGACAATACCACACACCTAGTATTAGACAGCATCGTGGTGGATTGGAACAAAGAGAAACAGGGGAGGTCAAATTGTTTGTTTTTTGCTGACCAAAAATTGTATTTCATGCTAATAGTGGAGTCAAATGTATTGCTTTTTAGTAGCTACTACCTAAAACAAAACTTTGATACAAAAATAGACATGCTAGCTTTATAAATATATATGTTATTTTTCTAAAGGCTAACAATATCTCAATTAATCTCACTCCTGTTAATACAACTCTAACTCATAGTGAATTTCTTTTATTTATTAGTATACTTTTGTTACAGATGTTTCTCCTTTTTTCTCCCATTGACACCCTCCTACCCCTCCCTCCCTGCCCTGTCCCAGGTTTTGTTGTCCATGTCCATTGGTTATGAGTACATGTGTACAAGTTCTGTGGTACATTGCTCCCCTCCCTCACCCCCTCTTCTGGCAATTGTCAGTCTATACACTACTTCCACGTCTCTGGGACTACCCTGTTCCTCAGACAGTTATGTTCATTATATTCCAGAAATAAGTGAGATCATATGATATTTGTCTTTCTCTGCTTGGCTTGTTTTGCCTAGGATAATAGTTTCCAGGTCCCTCCATGTCGACTCAAAGAAAAAGAGATCATTCTCTCTTACAGCTGCATAGTACTCCATTGTGTATATGTACCATGGCTTTTTTATCCATTTGTCTACTGATGGACACTTGGGCTGTTTCCAGAACTTAGCTATTGTAAATAGCACTGCTATGAACATGGGGGTACATATATTCTTTCAGATTGGTGTTTCAGGCTTCTTAGGGTATATTCTTAGAAGTGGGATCACTGGGTCAAATGGCAATTCAATTTTTAATTTTTTGAGGTAACACCATAGTGTTTTCCACAGTGGCTGCACCAGTCTGCATTCCCACCAGCAGTGTACTAGAGTCCCCTTTTCTCCACACCCTCGCCAAAACTTGCTGTTTGATGATTTGTTGATGGTGGCCATTCTGACAGGCGTGAGGTGACACCTCGTTATTGTTTTAATTTGCATTTCTCTGATGATTAGTGACATTGAGCATATCTTCATATGTCTCTTGTCCAATTGTATGTCCTGTTTGGAGAGGTATCTATTTAGTTCCTCTGCCCCATTTTTTAATTGGGTTCTTTGTCTTCCTGTTGTTGAGATGTATGAGCACTATATATATTTTGAAAATTAATCCCTTATCTGATATATCATAGGCAATTATGCTCACCCATACAGTGGGTTGCCTTTCCACTTTCATGGTTGTTTCTTTTGCTGTGCAGAAAACTTTTGAGTTTGATGTAGTCCCATGTGTTCATTTTTTCCTTTGTTTCTGTTGCCTTAGGTGATATATCAGTGAAAATTCTGCTGAGTATGATGTCTGAAATTTTGTTGCCTGCATTTTCTTCTAGGATTTTTATGGATTCATGAGTCACATTTAAGTCTTTTATCCATTATGAGTTTATTCTTGTGTATGGTGTAAGCTGATAGTCTAGTTTCATTTTTTTGCATGTAGCTGTCCAATTTTCCCAAAAACATTTATTAAAGAGACTGTCTTTATGGCATGCTCTTGCCACCTTTGTTGAATATTAATTGAGCTAATGTTTTGGGTCAATTTCTGGGTTCTCTGTTCTATTCCATTGATCTATGTGCCTGATCTTGTGCCAATACGAGGCTGTTTTGATTACAGTACCTTTGTAGTATAACCTGATATCCGGTATTATGATCCCGCCTACTTTGTTCTTCTTTTTCAAGATTGCTATAGCTATTCGGGGTCATTTTTGGTTCCATATGAACTTCTGAAGCATTTGTTCTAGTTCTGTGAAATATGTCGCTGGTATTTTGATAGGGATTGCGTTAAATCTATAGATTGCTTTGGGTAGTATGGACATTTTAATGATGTCAATTCTTCCAATCCATGAACAAGGTATGTGATTCCACTTTTTTATATCTTCCTCTATTTCTTTTTTCAATGTCCTGTAGTTTGCTGCACATAGGTCCTTAACTTCTTTTGTTAATTTTATTCCTAGGTATCTTAATTTTTTTGCCGCAATGGTAAATGGGATTTTTTTTTAGTTTCTATTTCTGTGAGTTCATCATCGGTGTATAAGAATGCCGTCGATTTCTTGACGTTAATTTTGTATCCTGCTACTTTTCTAAATTCATTAATTAAGTCTAGTAGATTTTTGATGGAGTCTTTAGGGTTTTCTATGTATAATATCATGTCATCTGCGAATAATGAGAGTTTCACTTCCTCCTTTCCAATTTGGATCCCTTTTATTTTTTCTTCATGTCTGATTGCTGTGGCTAAGACTTCCAGTACTATGTTAAATAAGAGTGGTGAAAGTGGGCATCCTTGTCTTGTTGCTGTTCTTAAGGGAAATGCTTTCAGTTTTTGTCCATTGAGTATGATGTTGGCTGTAGGTCTTTCATATATGGCCTTTATAATGTTGAGATATGATCCCTCTATTCCCAAATTTTTGAGGGTTTTTATCAGAAATTGGTGTTGGATTTTGTCAAATGCTTTTTCAGCATCTATTGATATGATCATATGGTTTTTAACTTTCATTTTGTTTATGTGATATATCACATTTATTGATTTGCTAATATTGTACCAGCCTTCCATCCCTGGAATGAATCCCACTTGGTCATGGTGAATAAATTTTTTGATGTATTGCTGGATCCGATTTGCTAGTATTTTGTTAAGGATTTTGGCATCTATGTTCATCAGGGATATTGGCCTGTAGTTTTCTTTCTTTGTAGTGTCTTTTTCTGGTTTTGGAATTAGAATTATGCTGGCTTCATAAAACGAGTTTGGAAGTCTTCCTTCTTCTTGAATTTTTTGGAATAGTTTGAGGAGAGTGGGTGTCAGTTCTTCTTTGAATGTTTGGTAAAACTCCCGTGTGAAGCCGTCAGGGTCTGGGTTTTTGTTTGTTGGGAGGGTCTTGATTACATCTTCAATTTCCTTTCTTGCTGTTGGCCTGTTCAAGTTTTCTACTTCTTCCCGATTCAGTTTTGGGAGACTATGTGTTTCTAGAGATGTGTCCATTTTGCTTAGATTGTCGAATTTGTTGCCATGTAAATGTTCATAGTATTTGTTAATGATCCTTTGTATTTTTTTAGTGTCAGTTGTTACTTCTCCTCTTTCATTTCTGGTTTTGTGTATTTGGGTTCTCTCTCTTTGTTTCTTGGTGAGTCTAGCTAAGGGTCCACCAATCTTATTTATCTTTTCAAAAAACCAGCTGTTTGTTTTATTGATCCCTTGAATTGTTTTTTTGGTCTCCATTTCATTTATTTCTGCTCTGATCTTCACTATTTCTTTCCTTCTACTTGCTCTAGGGTTTTCTTTTTGTTTGCTTCCCAGTTCTTTAAGTTGTGAAGTTGGATAGTCAATTAGAAATTTTTCTTCTTTCTTAAGGTGGGCCTGTAGTGGCTATGAACTTCCCTCTCAGAACTGCTTTCGCTGTATCCCATAGATTTTTGCATTGTTGTGTGTTCATTTTCATTGGTTTCCAGGAATTTTTAAAATTTTTCCTTGATCTCCATGGTAACCCATTCATTGTTCAGTAACATGATATTTAGCCTCCATGTGTTCATATGTTTTTGCATGTTCCTTTTTCAATTGATTTCTAGTTTCACGCCATTGTGTTCTGAGAAGATGCTTGATGGGATTTCAATCTTCTTGAACTTGTAGAGACTTAGTTTGTGCCCTAACATATGGTCTATCGATGAGAATGTCCCATGTGCACTTGAGAAGAATGTGAATTCTGCAGTTTTGGGGTGTAATTCTTTGTATATATGTATTAAATCCATTTGATCTAGTGCTTCATTTAGAGTCTCTCTTTCCTTGTTAATTTTTTTACTAGATGATCTATCTATTGATGTCAGTGGGGTGTTGAATTCTTCTGCTATGATTGTATTGTGGTCCAATTCTCCTTTGAATTCCTCCAGAAGATTTGTAATATATTTTGGTTCTCCTATATTGGGTGCATATATGTTTACCAAGGTTATATCTTCCTGTTGGATAGACCCTTTCAATATTATGTAGTGGCCTTCTTTGTCTCTAGTTATGGTCTTCAATTTGAAATCTAATTTATCAGATATGAGTATTGCTATCCCAGGTTATTTTTCCTTTCCGTTTGCTTGCAAGATTTTTTTCCATCCCTTTACTTTCAACCTATGTGAGTCTTTTGTTGTGAGGTGTGTCTCTTTTAAACAACATATATGTGAATCATGCTTTCTTATCCAGTCAGCTACTCTGTGTCTTTTTATCGGAGCATTCAGTCCATTTACATTTAAGGTGATTATTGATATGTACTTTTTTATTTCCATTTTTGTACAGTGTGGTTCTAATTTTCTTTCTATTTCTTCTATTAATTACAGCAGTCGTTTTAACATTTCTTGCAGTGCTCGTTGGGTGCTAATATATTCCTTTAGCCTTTTTTGTCTTGGAAGCTCTTTATTTGACATTCTATTTTGAATGATAGGCTTGCTGGATAGAGTAGTCTTGGATTCAGATCATTGTTTTTTATGACCTTGATTACTTTATGCCATTCCCTTCTGGCCTGTAGTTTTTCTGTTGAGAAGTCAGCTGATAGCCTTATGGGGGTTCCTTTGTAGGTAACCTGTTGCTTATCTCTTGCTGCCTTTAGGATTCTCTCTTTGTCTTTAATTTTTGGCATTTTATTTATTATGTGTCTTGGTGTGGGCCTGTTTGGGTTCTTCTTACTTGGGGCTCTCTGTGTTTCTTGAATTTGAATGCTTTCTTCCTTCACCAGGTTAGGAAAGTTTTCTGTCACTATTTCTTCAAATATATTTTCTAACCCTTGCTCATTTTCTTCTTCTTCGGGGACTCCTATGATGCGAATGTTATTACGTTTCCAGTTGTCCCACACTTCCCTTTAGCTATCTTCCTGTTTTTTAATTGTTTTTTCCTTTTGGTTTTCTGATTGATTTTTTTCTACTCTGTTCTAATTCACTGATCCGGTCCTCCGTTTCCTACTGTTCTGCTGGTCAGTCCTTCTAATGTGTTCTTTATTTCTGCTGTGTCATTCTTTATTTCCATTTGGTTGGTTTTCATGGCATCGATGTCCTTACTCATGCTGTTTACTGTCCTCAAGATCATGGCTCGGAACTCTACCTCTGGTAATTTACTTAACTGCATTTCATTTATCTGATCTTTTTTAGAGTTCTCTTGTTCTTTCATTTGGGATCTGTTTCTTTGTTTCACCATTTTTGTTATCTCAGTGGGTTTTGGAGCCTGCCAAATTTTCCCTGTGGGTGTTGGTGTTCTGCTATTTGTGGCTCCCTCTACTGGGTTTGGATGAGCGTGGAGGGCCCTCCTTAAACACCACTGTCAAGTCTCACTTTCCTGGGTAGGTTTGCAAGCTCATGAAAGGTTCAGTTATGCTCTAGCTTTTTGCCTGGAGGCTCTTAGCCTCAGTTACTTGAAAAGCCTTAGGATCTCAGTTGAATGAGAAACTCCCTCAGGTGTTTATAGTGTAAGAGGATTTCTGGAGGGTGGGACCAATGCTCGTTGTTATTGAGCTTCAATTTGCATTTATTTACCTCTTTGCCTCACTTGGGAATCTCCGAGCGAGGGGCTGCCACAGCTCTGGGAAAGAGCAAGCTTGCCTGCTGTTCTGTGTAACTGGGAAGGAGTGGGCTGGCCACCACCGTCCTTTGTGGCCGCAGCTCAGCACAAACTCTGAGCACCCTCCAAATCCCAGGTGTCCCCACAGAGTTCCAGTCGAGTCCGCCGTCCATCTGTCGGAGCCCCAGGTGAGTGGCTGTAGCTATTCAGTGCTCTGTCTTGGCCCTCTGTGCTGTGGAGCAGCTTGGGCTCTTAACCCTGAGGGCGGGCGCCGCCATTCCTCACAGATAAGGCCACTGCTGTCCATGGGCTCCCTGCCCGCCACCGTCACGTGCCTCCGCAGATCCTACCAGGCTCATTCAGTGCCCCTGGTTGTATGGTCCTCTCCCGCTGCTTTTCTTTTGCTTTTTCTGACGATTTGTGTTTATTTTAATTGTAATTCCTGTTTGGTCCTGGGAGATCGTCTGTGTAGCTTCCTTTCACTCCACTGCCATTTTCTCCTCTCATAGTGAATTTTTGAACTATAAACTTGCAAAAGCAGGATTGTGGCTTACTTTCAATAAAATGAGGAATCTCTTATTGGACACTGTGAGCAAAGGAAGTTATCATGAAGTCCTGAAAAACAAACAAACAAAATATTTAAATAGAAAGAGAAGATGTATGGGTCCTAATTTGTTAGCAGAAGAATATTACTACACATTTTTCTGAAAGAACTGCATGGCCTATATCTGTGTCCCAAAGGTTATTAATGGCTTTTAATGCAGATTTTTTTTTTGTTAATTCTAGCCTGTTTCTTTTCCTTCCATCTGAATGAAGATTTCCAATTTTTATGAAAAAAAATTTCCAAGTAAAAATAGATACTGATATGTTTTGTTCTACTAAGCAATAAATATTGCTATTACAGAACTATGAATTATATTCTATACCAGAGAGAGCCAAGAAGCTTAAACCAATACATCAACACTTACTGATGAATTGTAGTTCTCTGAATATCTACATTGAAAAGGATTTTGAGGTGAACTCTAAGCTGAACACCGAAGAGTGCTATTATTCATTAGCAAAGTTTGCTGGGGCAATAATGGCAGGAACATTGGTAAATGTACTACTTATTTAGTATTATCATATCATTCTTTTCCTTATGTGCATGTGAATTCTTCTTCCTTTCTATCATTTACATCTAGCCTGCCTGACAAAATATGAGCAAATGGCTTTACAGTAGTAAGGTGATAAACTACTATGATTTTGTTGCTGGAAAAAAGCAGTAAAATAATAGCGGTTTGTCAGTTTAAAGAGTTTGCAACTTATAAATTGGATATATTTGTATTACATAGTTATATAATTTGGATCCTCAGGCTCATTCTTTTTATTAATGTTCTTCTAAGTGGCACATTGTAAATATTGACAGAAATATCTGTAGAAAAGCAACAAAATAAATGTGATTAACAAGATATAGTCAATAATATCTGTAAAAATGACAATGGATATTACTGAAGAAAAATACCAGTCTTTTGTCCTCTTTCTCTCTCTAGAGCCACTATATATATTTTCTTCTTGAAAAATTATTCTCCTTAAAATTATGGTTTTATTTCTCTACCTGTTTTCTTAATGTCATATTAAATCTTATTTCAAAGCAGCTAAGAAAATAAATCAGCTGTGAGACTGTTGAATAAAATTAGGATTAAAGTTAGAAAACCTGGTTTAAATGTCATTTTCCAATTTACCAGCTGTGTAACTTTGGGAAAGTTGTATAATTTGTTAGATTACAAATTTCTATAATACTGTAAAGTTGTGGATATAAAGTCTGTGAAACATCTTGGATAGTATCTGATGTATACTAAGCCCTTGAATGGTTATATTTTTAATTTATAAAATGTGACTTTTTTTTTTTCTCAGAAATGTACCTGGATGAAATATTTGTTTATAATTTATAAATTTCCCAAACTCATAATGAGTCAACTTATCAAAATGTATAATTGATAGGAAAAATATTTATCATTTTCTAATGTCTAATTCAAGGAAATCAATAAATAAACAAAGATAATAAAAACATACCCACGTAAGTGCTCACTCATGCACAAATACATCAAACTGAAGTGGACTATTTATCTATTCTCTAGTCTGTGATAAAATTAAATAGATTTGAGAATTCCCTGGAAATTTTAAGCCATTTAAACAAAATTAAACCTATCTTATTTCATGAATATAAGTGATACTTAGGTTATTTTTTATAAATACCTCTCCTGATCATGAAGAAACTTAAGTCTTCTTCCTAAAAATGGTGTAAGTATCACTTTTAACCAATCCTCTGTCATTCAGAAATCTCCATTGTAGTAACCAATCATGCAAAGGCTGAAAGCTTCCTATTTTTCACTTTATAATCCATCATGTAACTTCATGCCACTAAGCTTCATATCAGTCTTTGATCTGAAAGCTCTTAGCTTACAAACTTTTCTCATGTGCACAATAAATTCTTACTAAATAGACTTATAGATTTGGTGGTTTAATTTTGCTTTTTCTGGATTTTTGACATCTGGTGAAAACATGTCACTTTAGCTTGATATTGTTTATGTAAATGTGGATACTTGAAGCTCAAATTAAAATTATACAGAGAAATAACATCATCAAAATAGCAGAATAAGAAGTCCGAAGCTTTCATTCCCAGATAGAAACAAAAAACCAGCAGGAACTGTCAGAACCAACGTTGTCAGTACTCTGGAAAACAGTCAAAGGTTTATAGCTGCCAAGCAAACACTGAATTTGTTATAAGGCAGCTTGAAAATGGTAGGAAAGTTTTGTGTCATTTTACTTGTTCTTGCTTCACCCTCACTCTCCTGTATGCTGATAGTTTTAAAGCAGAGGATGTTTTAAAGAATGTCAGCCGAGAGTTTTACCCTAAGCGAAACAAGCCAAGCAGAGAAAGACAAATATCACATGATCTCACGTATTTGTGGAATATAATAAACATAACAGTCTGAGGAACAGGGTAGACCCAGAGATGTGGAAGTAGGGTACAGATTGACAACCATCAGAAGAGGGGTGGGGGAGGAGGGAAGAGATAAACCACAGAACTTATTCGCATGGATGCATAACTGATGGACATGGACAACAAAGCTGGGGACTGGGTGGGGGGATGGGGAGGAGGGTGTCAATGGGGAAAAAAGGAGAAACATCTGTAACAAAAATAAATTAATAAAATAAAATAAAGAACAACTGCCAAAAAATAAAAAAATAAGAAATAAAGAATGCCAGCCTGTGCCCCACTATTGGATCCTTGTCCTTGGTTACAGAGGGTACAGAGCAGATCTCATTTGCAAAATGTAATGTATGTCTATTCTAATATGTCCAGGGGCTTCTTGTACTGCTGTGAGGCACTCCTCTCTGTTTCACCTAATTTGGAACACAGGCTGGAAAAATGGGAGACATTGCTAAAAAGTGCTGCAAGGTAAGCTCACAAAATGAAGATGGATTGGGCAAAAGGTAACTGGTTAAGATAAAAAACAGACATACAAAGTGTTCAGAGTAAAAACTGGGAGAGGTTCTTTTGAAAATTAGGAAAATCAAAACCACTTGTATACATGGGAGAATTTCAAGAGGCACATACATGCCAAGGGCAATATGTGCATTCAAAAAAAAAAAAAAACAGGAATAGAGTTTTCTATTTTTGTTTGTATTTTTCTTTTTTTACATCTTGACTTTCAAGGAGAATTCTGTCAAATCATTAGTTGAATGTAAGCTAAAATAATTGAGACTTTAGTCACCACACATCACAAGGAATACAATCTTTGCAAAGAGATTGGAAAAGTACTTAAACAAATGAAATACTATAGCCTGAAATAATAACCAAAATAAAACAAACTCTAGAGAAGGAGGAGAATGTTTTTTCCACTTATAATATTGTAATAGTCAAATATATGTGTTTTTTTTCATGTTTTTCTTTATTGATTTTAGAAAGAGAGGAAGGGAGAGCGAAAGAGAGATACAAACATCAATGAGAGAGAACATTGATTGGCTGCCTCCAGCATGCCCCAACTGGGGATCTGGCCTACAACTTGGGTATGTGCCCTGACTGGAAATCGAACTAGCAAGCTCTTGGTGCATGGGTCAATGCTCAACCACTGAGCCACACCAGCTGGGCCAAATATATGTTTTTTGACCAAAAAAAAAATCAATCACAAGACATACAAATATCAGGAAAGTATGGCTCATTCAATGGAAAAAAATAAAATGGCAAAAGTTATCCCTGAGAAAATTCAGAAACCAAACTCAGTAGAAAAGACTTTAAAGCAACTCTCTTAAATTTGCTCAAAGACCTAAGACAGAGCATAGCCAAAATCTAAAGCAAAGTAATGTAACACAACCTGAGAATATAAGTACAGAGTTGGAATTTATAAAAAGGGATAAAACAAAAATTCTGGGGATAAAAAGTAGAATAACTGAAATTAAAAAAAAAATCAATAGAGGGACTCAATAGCAGATTTGAGCATAAAGAAAAAAAAATAGCAAAATTGAAGACAGGATAATTGGAGTTACTGAGTTTGAGGAGCAGAAAGGATAAAAAATGAAGAAAATTTGACAGAACTAAAGTAAAATGCATCAAGGAAATAAAGAACAGTAAGCAGAACCTGTAGTAGGTACATCATCATGTTAAGTGAATGACCAGAAAGAGAAAGAAAAAAAAAGAATGATGCAGAAAGTATATTTGAAGAGTAATGGCTGAAAACTTCCCAATATTATGAAATATATGAATCCATAAATTCAACACACAAAGTGAGTAACTGTATGAAAAATCCAAAGATATGCACACCAAGACACATTAAAATCAAAGTGTTAAAGTCAAAGACAGAGAGAATCTTGAAATAATAAAGAAGCAATTCATTATGTATAAGGAATTGTCAATAAGATTAACAGATGTACTGCACTGATGGTGAGAGTATAATATGGTGTCACTTTTATGGAAACAGTATGAATCTTCTTCAAAAAATGCAAAATAGAGCTTCCATATGCTCCACCATTTGTACTTTTTTATATTTACCCAAAATAATTGAAAGCAAGGCCTCATATAGATAGTTTTCCTCCCATGTTTATCACTGTCTTATTCTTGGTAGTCAAGAAATAGAAACAACTTATATGTTCATAAGTGCATGATATATCCATTCATATTTTTCAAATGAATATATTCAGGGTTAAAAAAGAAGAAAATCCTATGATATGCAATCTTATGATATTATATAGCATGGATGAACCTTGAGGAAAATATGTTAAGCCAGTCACAGAAGAACAAATACCACATGATTGCAAATAAATGAGGTATATAAATTATTCAAACTTATAGAAGCAGAAAGTAGAATGGTGATTGTGAGGGGCTGATGTGGGAAGCATATGGTGAATTTTTGTTTAATGGATATAGGGTTGCTGTCATCCAAGCTGAAAATTTTTCAGAGATTTGCAATAAACCAGTGCACATATAGTAAACAATATTGTACTGTATGTTTAAAAATGTGTTAATAAAATAGATTTTATATTATGTATTTTTTAATTTTTAAATTGTTTTTATTGATTTTTAGAGAGAGAGGAAGGGAGAGAGAGATAGAAACAGTGATGTGAGAGAGAAACATAGATTAGCTGCCTCCTGCACACCCCCTACTGGGGATAGAGCCTGAAACCTGGGCATATGCCCTGACCAGGAATCAAACCCGGACCTCTCAGTTCATGGGACAAAGCTCAATCCACTGAGCCACACCGGGCAGGCTAGTATGTATTTTTTTTACCACAAAAAATACAAGCGTTGGTGAGAATGTGGAGAAATTGAAACCCTTGTGTATTGCTAGTAGGAACATAAAATTGTGCAGCAACTAAAAATGCAATTTGGCAGTTCTTGAAATATCTATTCATAGAAATACTATGTAACTGTAACATTTCTTGATATATACCTAAAAATAGTGAAAGCAGGGTCTCAAAGAGATACTTGTACATCAATATGCATTGCAGCCCTGGCTGGTTTGGCTCAGCAGTTAGGGCATCGGCCTGCGGTCCAGAGAGGCCCGGGTTCGGTTCCTGCTAAGGGCATGTACCTCAGTTGCAGTTTGTCCCCGGCCCTGGTTGGGTCGTGCAGGAGGCAGCTACCCGATGTGTCCCTTTCACGTCGATGTTTCTCTCTCTCTTCCTCTCTCTCTCTCTCTCTCTCCCCCACTCTACCTGAACAAAAAATGGAAAAACATCCTCGGGTGAGGATAAAAATATATATATATGCATTGCAGCATTATTAATGATAGACAAAAATGATTGGCCATCAATATCAACATCAGATGAATTGGAAAAGTATGTGCTACATACATATAATGGAATATTACTTAACTGTAAAAGGTAATGAAGTTTTGATACAAGCCACAACATGGATAAGCTTTGAAAACATTATGCTAAGTGAAATTAGCCAGGCACAAAAGGACAGATATTTTATGAATCCACATATATGCAATATCTAAGATAAACATATTCATAAAGATAGAACGTTGATGGAGGTTACTGGGGACTGGGGACAGGGTGGAGCTGAAAGTTATTGCTTAGTTGTTACATAGTTCCTGTTGGGGTGATGAAAAATTTTTGAAATTAGTGGTGATGGTAGCACAATATTGTCAATGTAATTGATGCTACTGAATTGAACACTTAAAAATGTTTAAAATGGCAAGTTTTGTTATACATTCTTTTATAATTAAATTATTAATAATGTAATGAATAAAAACTGAATTATACAGTTTGAATGAGTGCATAGTATATGTGAATTTTTTTTTATTGATTTTTAGAAAGAGAGAAAGGGAGGAGGAGAGATAGAAACATCAGTGAGAAAGAACATTGATTGGCCGCTGCCTGCATGCCCCCCACTGGGGATCAGGCCCACAACCTGGGCATGTGTCCTGACCGAGAATCGAACAGGCGACCTCTTGGTGCATGGGTTGACATTCAACCACTGAGCCACACCAGCCCGGCTGACTTTTATCTTAATAAAGACGTTAAGAAATATTATAGTCACTGAAATTTCTCCATTTTTATGTACATGTGTTAGTGTGTGTATATATGTGTAATAGGAGTAATAGGAGTAGTTGTGGAGATCTAGGGTTGAAATCTCTATATAAACAAAATGTGTATGTGTGTCTACTTATAAATAAGTAAATTATCACATACCGGCTATCTTAAAATCATTTTAGCAAATATTTATTTATTTGTGAAATAAAATCCAAATGAGTAGATATTGTTCAATGTAATAACTACCTTTATATTTGTTAAATTTGAAAATATCTTCTTAATGAACATCACTAGCATTAATTTTTAAACATCACATATTATTTGTTGTAGTTAGGCAATTTCGTATTCAGAAAATTCATAGAATCTCACAGTTGGAGGTGATATTAATTATCATTTAATTCAACTTTTTCTATGATGCTTATGTTTGAAAAGTGCTGAATTTGTGTCAGTAATAAATCTGTGTGTTCTTTTGAATCACAAATTCATTTAAAGCACTTTTCAAAAGTCTAAAATTTGAAGTTTTCAAATGCTAACTCTATTCCTCTTCTGTAGTGTGTAGTAAAACCAGATAGAAATACCCTTTAGGTTCTTCTTATTTTGTTAACTATTAGTTATATAATCTTGACTACAGTAATTAGATGATATATATTCTGTCTTCATTTCTCTCCATGATAATATTTGCAAGGGAAATTTATTTAAGACTTAATAAATACAGCAATGTGTTCATTTACAATAAATAAATGAATATAAATGACTCTATATTCCCTCAAACCAAGTACTACTTTGCATGCCTTGATGAGTCATTATTATAAGTAGTCGTTAGCTATTATAATCTAAATTTCTAACAAAGCAAAGCCCAGGATCAGATGGCTTCAATGAAGAATTCTACCATACATTTAAAGAGGAATTAACATCAATCCTTCTCAAAATCTTACTGCCACCAAAATAGAAGATACTTTTTAAACTCATCCTGTGAGCCCAGTATTCCTCTGATACTAAAGCTAGTCAAAGATAGCACAGGAAAAGAAAACTACAGGCCAACATTCTTTGTGAATATAGATGCAAATGCCCTTAACAAAATACTAACAAACCAAGTCCAATAGCATATTAAAAGCATAGTAAGATTTTTCCCAGGAATAAAAAGGTGTTTCGAAATGCAAAATCAATCAATGTAATACATCATATTAATAAACAAAGAAACAAAAATACAAATTGGTACTCAATAGATTGATAAAAAACATTAAGCAAAATCAAACAGTTTGTAATAATAAAACCTCTACACAAAATAGACATAGAGGGCTATTGCTCCAGCATGATAAAGATTATTTATTTTAAAAGCCCCATCTACATCATACTTGCAAAAGACTAAAAGCTTTACCTGTGAGAGTAACAAAACAAAGATATCTGCTTTTTCCACTTCAAGTCAACATTGTACTGAAAGTACAAACTACGGCAATTAAAATAAAACATACATATCATTAAAAAGAAAGAAAGAAAACTGTCTCTATTTGCAGATAGCTTGAGCATACATATTGAAAATCCTGTGAAATTGGAGAAAAGAAGATGGTCACAGAGTAACTGGAGGCTACGTGCCTTCGCTCCCAGCCAGGGACTGGAATTACAACTAAAATACTGCTCAAACAACTTGAAAAATCAAGAGAAGTGTAGTTGATTGGAAATATTATATCTAAGGGGCACCAAAGAAATTATGTAGAGATTGGCAAGAAGAGGTGGGTCACAGAAAAGGGCCCCCCCTCCATGGAGCATGTGCTTGACTGAGAGGCTGAGTGATATCAGCTACAAAGCTCCCTCCCTTGGGAGTGAGGAGTCACAACCCCATGCAGGGATCTCAAACCCAGAGCAGCAGACACAGGAAGAAGAAACCATGAAGCATTAGGCAAAGAGAACTAAGAGAAATCGGTCTGCCTGGGAGACTGGGACCACACCTTCCTTGTGAAGGAGCAATCCTATTGATAGCAGCCCCAGCCTGAGACATTCTCTCCAGGCTCTGACTACTGGAAAGGCTTCACTGTGGAGTTTGGGTTCAGCAGAGGGGCCCCTGGAAAGTATTCAGCAGTGACTGTGAGAGGCCCTCTATTTTCTGAAGGCATTGTGCTGAAACCCAGTTAGTGATGAAACTGTGGCTTGAGGAAAGGAGAAAGGATTCTTTCACATTGAATGTGGGTTTGGAATCCCTCCCCCAACCTGTGGAGCCTCCCAGACTGCTCATCCTGTGGGGCTAGCAGAATGGAAGAACAGGGCAGATCAAGGATTTTGGGCCAGCACTGCATAGAGTTGAGAGCATGAGTGGAGCTAGGATTCTAGGCCACCATTTTGCTGAGACCAGATGCATGGAGATATCTGAGTTCTACATGTGGTTGATTTTATAAGCCCTCTTGCTGGGACCTCTGGTGCAAGGGCACTGGTTCTGCACAGAGCTGGGACTTTTGGACTGTACCCCCTTGGAAGACTTCTATCAGGGAAACACATGAGCAAGTGTTGAGCCTTGTGACTGCATTGTAAGGAGGCAGATCCGAGCTCCTTATGAGTTCAGCCAGCCAGTCATGAGAAGGAGGTAAAGCCTGTATCCACTTCCTGCAGGCTAAGAACACCATCCCCCTAGAGGTGACTGTTTAGATCAGCTCTGTTAATTCCCAGATACCCCCGCTGGGTGCAGTTCTGTGGGGGAAGGGAGAGCATTTCAGAGCAGGACATTCCACATGTGAGACCCAGAGAGACTATTGTCTTGGACAAGGAAGTAGTGCCTTCCTGTGGGCTGGACTGGCAACATTCTCAACCAGTGACTCTTTTGATCAATCCCACTGAGCCCAGGGCAGCTGAAACTGCTCCTGCAGAAAAGTCTGCAGACTGTGCCCAACCTGAATCTGCAGCAGGTCACTTTAGGGGGAACTAGTGTTGAAGTCTCTGGTAGAGACTGAGGAGTTTGGCTTTGAATCAGACTAATTTTCCATCATTGAGTGCCTGACTGTGTCATTTCTAAGCAGGGGGCACACTAGCCTGAGCTAGGCTAGCCTGGATCTACTCTAAAGACTCTCTTTGGAGGCACTGGAGAAAGAAACCTCAGGGGGGAGGTGGAGTAACTGACAGATGTAGGCTAATCTCTGGGAGCCTCAGACCAACCACAGATCTGCATCCAGGTCTAAGAAAAAAGAATCCAACCCATTTACACAGATTAGTCCCTCCTATGAACACACAGGTCCAGCAGACACAGACACAAATATTGAAAACATGGTGATAAAGGATTACCTCTATAGATACCCAGCTGGAACAGTTAACAATTATTTGTGCCATTGAGAACATCAGGACACCTCAAGACTCCAGTTTCACAGCAGATTGCACACCATGGTCAGTGTTGAGCCTCATAGTCAACCTGCCTGAGAGTCAATCCGAAACACAAAAAGGCCACCAGCAATCAAGACCCAATTACAACAGGAGATTCCAAACAACCCACACAAGAGACATTCTTAGCCCGGCCGGTGTGGCTCTGTGGTTGAGCATCGACCGATTGCACCAAGAGGTCCCCGGTTAGATACCTGGTCAGGGCACATGCCCAGGTTGTGGGCCTGATCCCCAGAGGGGGACATGCAGGAAGCAGCCAATTGATGTTCTCTATCATCGATGTTTTTATCTTTCTCTCCCTCTCACTTTCTCCCTCTCTAAAATCAATAAAGGAAAAGAAAATTTAAAAAAAGAGAGACATTCCTAGACCACGCAGCTCAGTGGATCAAGGAGACTACACCACTGGGAGCCACAGTATACTAACAACAGAAGGTCATCCCACCAAGACTGGAAGTTATAACAGTCCTTTATAAAACATAGGAACAAACACAAAGAGAAAGCCAAAATGGGGAGACAAAGAGTCTTGAAATGAAGGAACAGGAGAAAACACACACAGAAAGAGCTAAATGAAATGGAGGCAAAGCATTCCTCAGATAGAGAATTCAAAGTAATAATTATAAGGATGCTCAAGGAACTAAGTGAGAACAGCATCAAGAAGAAGAATATAGAAACCACAAAAAATAATCAATTGGTAATAAAAATGCCATATCTGAAATACAGAATATGCTGTAATAAATTGCCTGTCAACTGGATGAGGTAGAAGATCAAGTCAATGAATTGGAAGACAAAAAGTCACTCAATGAGAACAGGGAAAAAAAAATTTTAAAGGCACAAGGGTAGTTTAAGGGAACTTAGGGAAAACAGATCATGTAACAAGATTTGCATCATAGGTTTACCAGAAGGAGAAGAAAGCAAGCAAAGGACAGATAACCTCTTTGAATAACTAATTATAGAAAACTTCCCTAGCCTGGTCAAGGAAAATGTTACACAAGTTCAGGAAGCACAGATAGTCCCAATCAAGATGAACACAAAGAGACACACACCAAGACACAATATAATTACAATGGCCAAGGTCAAACACAAAGAGATACTTTTAAAGGCAGCAAGAGAGAAACAGTAAGTTATCTACAAGGATGTTCTGATAAGACTGTCAGATGATCTCTCCACAGAAACACTTCAGGCCAGAAAGAATTGGCATAAAGTATTCAAATAAAAGAAAAGCAAGGACCTGAAACCAAGAATGCTCAATCCAGTAACACTATCATTTAAAATTGAAGGTGAGATAAGGAGCTTCCCAAACTAAAGAAGAGTAAAGGAGTTAATTACCTCCAAACCAGCATTGCAAGAAAAACTAAAGGAACTGCTTTAAGAATAAGAAAAAATAGATAGAGAGGAACATAGCATTTAAAAAATGGCAATAAATAAGTGCCTATCAATACTAACCTTAAATGTAAATGGATTAAAGACTCTATACAAAAGATATAGGGTAGCTTAATGAAAAAGAAAACATGACCTATATACATGCTGTTGACAAGAGACTTAATGTGGAACAAAAGATATACACAGGCTGAAATATTCCCTGCAAATTGAAATGAAAAAAGCAACGAGCTGCTGTAGCAATATTTATTTCTGACAAAATAAAGTGCAAAACAAAGACCATAACAAGTGACAAAGAAGGTCACTACATAATAATAAAAGGATAGGTCCAACAAGAAGATATAACCCTTATAAACATATATGCACAAAATATAGGAGAACCTAAATATAAGAAAACAATTTTGCTGAACTTTAAGGGACATATCAACAATAATACAGTCATAGTAGGGGACTTTAACACCCACTGACAACAATAGATAGATCTTCAGGACAAAATATCAACAAGGAAACAGCAACCTTAAACAATACATTAAACCAAGTGGATTTAATTGATATCTACAGAACATTTCATCCCCAAACAGCAAAATATACATTCTTCTCAAGTGGACATGAGACAGTCTCAAAGATAGACCACATTTTAGGACACAAAGAATTCTCAATAATTATTACAATATTGAAATCTTATCAAGCATCTTCTCTGACAACAGCAGCATAAAACTAGAAATCAATCATGATAAAAAATTCAAAAATATTCAAATGCATGGAGGCTAAATAGCATGCTATAAACAATGAATGGCTTACCAATGAGTACAAGAAAGAAATTAAAAAAAAAACAACTACCTGTAAACTAATGAAAATGAATACACGACCACTTCAAATCTATGGGATATAGCAAAAGCAGTCCTGAGAGGGAAGGTCTTAGCTTTACAGCCCTACCTCAAGAAGCAAGAAAAATCTATAGTAAACAATTTAACCCTACACCTAAAATAATTTGGAAAAGAACAGCAGGAAAAGCCCAGAGTAAGTAAAAAGAAGAAAATAATAAGGTCAGAGAGGAAATAAATGACATAGAGACTAAAAACATAATAATACAAAAGATTAATGAAAAGTGCTTGTTTTTTAAAAGGATAAACAAGATTGATGAACCTTTAACCAGACTCATCAACAAACAAAGAAAGCAGCCTGGTTGGTGTGGCTCAGTGGTTGAGCATCAACCCATGCAGCAAGATGTTGCCAGTCAATTCTCAGTCAGAGCATGTACCCAGGTTGTGGGCCAAATCCCCAGTGGGGACATGCAGGAGGTGGCCCATCAATGTTCTCTCTTATTAATGTTTCTTTCTCTCCCTCTCCCTTCCTCTCTCTCTAAAATCAATACAGGGAAAAAAATTAAAAAAGAAACAAAGAGAGCAGACCCAAGTAAATATAATAAAAAATAAAAGAGTCAAGGTAACAACAGACATCACAGAAATACAAATGATTGTAAGAAAAGATTGTTAACATCATATGCCAACAAAATAGACAATCTGGGAAAATTGGGCAAATTCCTAGAAACATATAATATTCCAAAACTGTATCAGGATGAAGCAGACCTCTTGAATAAATCAAACAAATAATGAAATCAAAACGGTAGTAAATAGAATAAAAAAATAAAAAAACTTTAAGCAAACAAAAGTCCATGAATTCACAGGTGTATTTTATGAAACATTCAAAGAAGAAATAAGACCTATCATCCACAAGCCATTCCAAAATTTTCAATAAGAGAGAAGATGCCCAACCTCTTTTTATGAAGCCAGCATTATTCTAATAACAAAATCAGATAAGGATGCAACAAAGAAAGAAAACTATAGGTCAATTTCTTCGATGAACATAGATGCTAAAATCCTCAACAACATATTAGCAAATTGGTCAGAAAATCAATAAATGTGAAACATCACATAAACAAAATGAAAGATGGACATCATATTATCATACCAATAGATGCAGAAAAAGCATTCAATAGAATACAGCACCCATTTATGATAAAAATCTCAGCAAAGTGGGAACAGTGGGATCATCCCTCATCATAAGAAAGGCCATATGTGAAAAACCTACAGTCAACATCATATTCAATGGGAAAAACCTACAAGTATTTTCCTTAAGATCAGAAACAAGACAGAGGTGGCTGATTTCACCACTCTTATTAAACATAGGACTGATTTTTATACACTGATACTGAGCCATCAGAAAGAGAAACAAAGAGTGGAGAGAGGCAAGATAGCTGCAGCCTAAGGAAATTCTATCCACTTACTCCTAACACTTAATTGACCTGTAGCTAAACTGCAGAATATTTGACTTGAAAAATCTTCTGAAAATAACTGATAGAAAATATGGCATGAGGGAGTGTGGAGAGGGGACAGAAGAAGAAGTGGGGAGGCACTTATATAACAGTTGACAGACATGATCGGGGTTGAGACTTAGTCAACAACACTGAGGGCTGAGCATACCCACAAATGGACAACAACAACCAAGAAGCTAATTTAAAAGGAGAGCCCACATAACACATAAGGGTCATTCCTAGAGCACCAGGCTAAGACAATTAAAGAGACTACTCCACTGGGTCCCACAAGAAGGCCACAGCACAAAGACCAGGAGGCAGAGCAGTCTTATTAAATACATAGCAAAAAATACAAAGAAACAGAAAAAAAAAAGGAAAAGAAAAAAGAAAAGAAATAGGTCCTAAGTAAAAGAACAAGAGGAATCCCCAGAAAAAGAGTTAAATTAAATGGATGCAAGCAATTCATCAGATACAGAGTTCAACATAATAGTGATAAAGTTGTTCAAATAACTTAGTGAAAAATATAAAAAACTTAATAGGACTTACAATGAACTTAGTAGAAATTTCACCAGCATGAAAAGAAATATAGAATCAATGAATAAGAACTGATTGGAAATAAAGTATGTATGACATAGCTAAAATAAAGAACATCTTAAAAGGAATCAAGAGTAGGTTAGAAGAAGCAGAGGACCAAATCAGGGAAATAAAGGACAACGTAGAATAAAATATCCAATCAAAGCAGCAATTAGAAAAAAATTAAAAAGCAAGAGGATAGTATAAGGGAGCTTTGGGACAACATTAAGTGTTAAAACATGCATATAATAAGGGTACCAGAAGCAGAAGAATCTAAGCAAGGAATAGAAAACCTGTTTGAAGAAAGAATGGCAGTAAACGTCCCTAAACTTTTGAAAGAAAAAAGGTCACACAATTTCAGGCACCACCGAGAGTTCAAATCAAGATGAACCCCCCAAAATATTCACAATTAGACACATCATAATTTAAATGGCAAATGTTAAAGAAAAGAAAGAAACTTAAAGTTGGCAAGA
The DNA here is from genome assembly GCA_030848825.1 of Tadarida brasiliensis. Classification (NCBI taxonomy): domain Eukaryota; kingdom Metazoa; phylum Chordata; class Mammalia; order Chiroptera; family Molossidae; genus Tadarida; species Tadarida brasiliensis. The sequence goes on from CM061280.1 coordinate 54,588,108, forward strand.
AAGAGACAGAAGTTACCTACAAGGGAGTTGCCATTAAACAACCAGATGATTTCTCAAGCGAAACTTTTCAGGTAAGAAGGGAATCTTGTGAAGCACATAAAATAATGAAAATCAAGGGGCTGAATCCAAGAATACTCTATCCAGCAAGGCTATCTTTCAATATTAAAAGTTAAAAAAAAAAAAAAAAAAACAAGGCTAAAGAAGTTTAGTACTACCAAACCAGCACTACAAGAAATGCTAAAGGGACTGTTGTAATAAAAATAAGAAAAAGAGAGAGACGTAGAAACATAGGCATAAATAATAATAATAATAAAAAAGGCAGGAAAAAATACCTTTCAATAATAACCTTAAATGTAAATGGCATAAAAGCGTCAATCAAAAGACATAAGTTAGCTGAATGAATAAGAAAACACACCCATATATATGATGTCCACAAGAGACCCACCTCAGAAAAAAGACTCACACAGGAAGAAAGTGAAGGTTTGTAAAAAAAAATTTCATGCAAATGGAAATGAAAAAAAAAAGCTGGGGTGGCAATACTCAAATCAGATAAAATAGACTTCAAAATGATGACCATAAAAAGAGACAAAGAAAGTCACTATATAACACAAAAGGATTGATCCATGAAGAGAATATAATCATGGTAAACACAGATGCACCCAAAATAAAAAAAAATCATAGGGAATAACAAACTGAAAAACAGCTGGAGAGAAACATTAAAATGAGGAATGGAAAGATGACACCAAATTGAGCCTGGACAGTAGGCATCTTACTCAAAGAGCCCCTTCCCAGAGCCCAAGGGAGAAGCAATGGCCCCTCCTTCAGGAATTGAACAACACCAGGCCAGACCAGAGAAATGCAAATTGAGGCTCATTACCAGCAAGCAAGGAGGGAAAAATTAAGACCATTACCCCATCCACTGAAAATCTTCTTACCTTGTACACCTGAGGGATTTTTCATTCAGCTGAGGGCTAAAACCTTAGGCTCAAGTAACTGAATCAAATAGCCTGCAGGCAAAAGCTAGGGGATAACCGAACTTTTGCTTGGCCTGAAAATCTATCCAGGAAAGTAAGACTTGACAGTGGTGTTTAACGTGGGTCTTCCCATACTCATGCAAACCCAGTAGAGAGAGCCAAAATCAGCGGAATAGGAACACTCATAAGAAAATTTGCCAGGCTCCAAAATCCACTGAGACAGCCAAAATGGTGAAACAAAGAAACGAATCCCAAATGAAAGAACAAGACAATTCTATGGAAAAAGAGATAAATGAAAAGGAATTAAGCAAGATATCAGACATAGAGTTCAGAGTAATGATTATGAGGAAGCTCAACAGTAAAGAGTGGAACAGTATGAGTAAAGATATAGAAACACTAAAAATCAATTAATTGGAAATGAAAAACCACTAGCCGAAATAAAGAATGAAATAGCAGAAATAAAGAACATATTGGAAGGAATAACCAGCAGAGGAGAGGAAGCCAAGGACTGGATCAGTGAATTAGAAGACAGGGTAGAAAAAATCAACCAATCAGAAAACCAAAAAAAAAAACAATTAAAAAACAGAAAGACAGCCTGGCCGGTGTGGCTGAGTGCTTGAGCATTGACCTATGCATTAAGAGGTCATCAGTTCAATTCCTGGTCAAGGCACATGCCCAGGTTGTGGGCCAAATCCTCAGTCGGGGGCATGCAGGAGGCAACTAATTGATGTTCTCATTTATTGATGTTTCTATCTCTCTCTCCCTTCCTCTCTCTCTAAAACCAATAAAGAAAAAAATTAAAACAAAAAGAAAACTTAAACAGACAAATCACAACTAAGGAAATTGAAGATGTATTCAAGAAACTCACAGCAAACAAAAGCCTTGGTCCAGACTGCTTCACGAGGGAGTTTAATCAAACATTCAAAGAACTAACACCCATTCACCTCAAACTATTCCACAAAACTCAAGAAGGCAGACTTTCAAACTCATTTTATGAGACCAGCATAATTCTAATTCCAAAACCAGATAAAGACACTACAAAGAAAAAAAAAAACTGTAGTACAATATGCCTAATGAACATAGATGATAAAATCCTTAACATAAAATTAGCAAATAGGATCCAGAAATACATTTAAAAAATTATTTACCATGACCAAGTGGGATTCATCCCAGGGATGCAAGGCTGGTACAATAGTCGCTAATCAATAAATGTGATATACCACATGAAAAAAAAAAAAAAAGGAAAGATAAAAACCATATGATTATATCTATAGATGTTGGAAAAGCATTCAACAAAATCCAGCACCCATTTTTGATAAAAACGCTCAGCAATTTGGGAATAAAGGAACCATATGTCGATATAATAAAGGCCATATATGAAAAACCTACAGCCAACATTATATTCAATGGGCCAAAAATAAAGCATTTCCCTTAAGAACAGAAACAAGACAGGGAAGCCCACTTTTGCCACTCTTATTTAACATAGTACTGGAAGCCTTAGCCACAGCAATCAGACAAAAAGAAAAAATAAAAGGGATCCAAATTGGAAAGCAGGAAATGAAACTGTCGTTATTTGCAGATGACATGATATTGTACATAGAAAACCCTAAAGACTCCATCAGAAATATACTAGATTTAATAAATGAATTTGGCAAAGTAGCAGGATACAAAATTAAAATCAGGAAACCGATGGCATTCTTATACACCAATAATGAACTCACAAAAAGAGAAACTAAAACAACAATCCCATTTACCATTGCAGCAAAAAAAACAAAACAAACAAACAAACAAAAAAAAAAAAAACTAAAATACCTATGAATAAACTTAATCAAAGAAATAGAGGACCTGTTCTCAGAAAACTGCAGGATATTGAAAAACAGAAATAGAGGAAGATATAAAAAAGTGGAAGCATACACTTTGTTCATGGATTTGAAGAATTAACATCTTTAAAATGTCCATACTACCCAAAGTATTCTATAGATTCAATGCTATCCCCATTAAAATACTAATGACATATTTCCCAGAACAGGAACAAATACTCCAAAATTTTATATGGAACCAAAAAAGACCCTGAATAACCACAACAATCTTGAAAAATAAGAACAAAGTAGGAGGGATCACAATACTTAATATCAGGTTATACTACAAAACCATCGTAATCAAAACAACCTGGTCCTTGCACAAGAACAGGCATATAGTCAATGGAACAGAACAGAGAATCCAGAAATTGACCCAAGACATTATGCTCAATTAATATTTGCCAAACGTGGCAAGAGAATTCAATGGAGTAAAGACAGTCTCTTTAATAAATGGTGTTCTGAAAATTGGACAGCTACATGCAAAAAAATGAAGCTAGACTACCCACACACACCATATAAAAGAATAAACTCAAAATGGATAAAACACGTAAATGTGACTCGTGAATCCATAAAAATCCTAGAAGAAAATGTAGGGAACAAAATTTCAGGCACCACACCCAGCAGAATTTTCAGTGAGACAATGCCTAAGCAAGAGAAACAAAGGAAAATATTAATAAATGGGACTACATTAAATTAAAATGCTTCTGCACATCAAAAGAAACAACCATCAAAATGGAGAGGGAACCCACTATAAGGGAGAGCATAATTGCCAATGATACATCAGATACGGGGTTAATCTCCAGAATATATAGAGTACTCATACAACTCAACAAAAAGAAGACAAACAACCCAATTAAAAATGGGCAGAAGATCTAAATAGACACCTCCCCAAACAGAACATATAATTGTCAAGGGATATATGACAAAAATGGTCAACCATCAGAGAGATGCAAATTAAAATGACAAGGAGGTATCATGTCACACCTATCAGAATGGCTGCCATCACCAAATCAGCACACAATAAGTGCTGATTTAGGTGTGGAGAAATGGGGACTCTAGTACACTGCCGATGGGAATTCAGCCTGGTGCAGCCCCTATGGAAAAAAAATATGATGTTTCCTCAAAAAATTAAAATTTGATCTGCAATCTGACCGAGTGATCCCATTTTTAACAATAAATCCTAAGAAGCCTGAAACACCAATCAGAAAGTATATACATACCCCTATGTTCATAGCACCACTATTTACAATTGCTATGGTCTGGAAACAGCCCAAGTGTCCATCAATAGATGAATTGATAAAAAAAAAAAAAAAAAGAAGCTGTGGTACATATACACAATGGAATACTATGCACCTGTAAGAAAAAAAGATCTCTTATCCTTTGAGACAACATGGAGGGACCTGTAGAATATGCTGAGAGAAATAAGTCAATTAGGGAAAGACAAATATCACATGATCTCACTTATTTGTGGAATATAATGAACAAAATAAGCTGGTGAACAGAATAGACCCAGAGACATGGAAGTGGGGTGCAGACTGAAAAACATCAGTAGAGGGCAGTGGAGGGAGGGAAGAAATAAACCATAGAACTCATATGCATGTATGCATAACCAATTGACATAGACAACAATGCTGGGCGCTGGGGGCAGGATCAGGATGAGGGTGTCAATGGAGGAAAAAGGAGAAATTTTGTAACAAAATTAAATTAATAAAAAATAAAGTAGACAAGAAAAATAAGTAAATAAACATATATGCACCCGATATAGGAGCACCAAAACATATTTAAACACTTCTGGAGGACGTTAAGGGAGAGATCAACAGCAATAAAATCATAGTAGAGTACTTTAATACTCCATTGACATCACTGGATAAATCTACACAAAAAGTTAACAGGAAAACAGAGACCTAAATATCACACTAGATGAGATGGATTTAATTGATATTTACAGAACATTTTACTCCAAAGTGCAGAATATATATTCTTCTCAAGAGCACATGCAGAATTCTCAAACGTAAGCCATATGTTAGGACACAATCTAAATATCTACAAGTTCAACAATATTGAAATCATACCAAGAATCTTCTCAGATCACAATGGAATGAAACTACAAATCAATTACAATAAAAACACTCAAAAATATTTAGACACATGGAGGCTTAATAACAAGTTATTAAACAATGCAGGGGTTCCCAATGAGATCAAGGAAGAAATTAAAAACTTCCTGGAAACAAATGAAAATGAACACACATCATAAGATCTATGAGAAGGAGCAAAACCAGTCCTGCGAGGGAAGTTCATAGCATTAAAGGCCTACCTCAAGAAACAAAAAAAACTTTTCTAGTAGGCTATCTAACTATGCAAATTAAAAAATTAGAAAGAGTACAAAAAAAATCTAAAGTAAGTAGAAGGAAGGAAATAATAAAAGTCAGAGAGAAATTACATGACATAGAGACGGAAAAAAAAAAAAAATTACAGCCCAGCCAGTGTGGCTCAGTGGTTGAGCTTTGATCATCCCATGCACCAAGAAGCCACTGGTTCAATTCCAGGCCAAGGCACATGCCCAGGTTGTGGGCCTGATCCCCAGTGGGGGACATGCTGGAGGCAGCCAATCAATGTTCTCTCTCACTGAGGTTTCTATCTCTGTCTCCCTCTCCTGCCCTCTCTCTCTAAAAATCAATAAAGAAAAAAAAAAATTAAATACAAAAGATCAATGAGACCAAGAGATGGTTCTTTGGAAAGATAAAAAGGATTAATGGCTCTGGCCAGTTTGGCTCAGTGGGCAGAATGTTGGCCCACAGACTGAAAGATAATGGGTTCAAATCCCAGTCAAGGGCACAAACCTGGGTTTCAGGTTTGATTCCCAGCCTTGGTCAGGGTCATGCGGAAGGCAACCAATCAATGTGTCTTTCTCACATAGATGTGTCTATGTGTCCCTCCCTCCCTTCCACTCTACCAAAAATCAATGGAAAAATATTCTTGGGTGAGGATTATAAAAAAAAAAAAAAATGAGCCTTTTGCCAGACTCACAGAGAAACAAAGAGAGAGGACCGACATAAATGAAATAAAAAATGAAAGAGATAAAGTAACACTGGACACCAAAGAAGTACAAAGGATTTTAAGAAAAATTTATGAACAATTATATGCCAGTAAATTGGAGAACCTACATGATATAAATTTCTAGAATCATACAATCTTCTAAAACTCAACCAAGGAAGAGTCAGAAAACCTGAACAGACCAATAACTAAGGAAATTGAAGCAGTAATCAACAAGCTTTCAGCAAACTAAAGCACTGGTTCAGATGGCTTCACAAGGGAGTTTTATCAAATATTCAGGTAACTAATACCTATTCTCCTCAAACTCTTCCAAACATTTCAAGAAGAGGAAGACTTCCAAGCTCTTTTCATGAGACTAGCATAATCTGAAATCCAAAACCAAATAAAGACATCAAAAAGAAAGAAAATTGCAGGCCAAGATCCCTGATAAACATAGATACCAAAATCCTCAACAAAATATTAGCAAATTGGATCCAGTAATATGTTGAAAAATTATTCACCATGGCAAGTGGGATTCATTCCAGGAATGCAAGCCTGGTAGACTATTCACAAATAAATAAATATAATACATCACATAAAATGAAATATAAAAATCATATGATCATATGAATAGATGCTGAAAAAGCATTTGACAAAAGCCAGCACCCATTTTTGATAACAACACTCAGCAAAGTGGGAATAGAAAGATCAAAGCTCAACATAATAAAGGCAATATATGATAAACCTACAGCAAATATTATACTCAATGTGCAAAAACTAAAAGAATTTTCCTTAAGAACAGGAACAAGTCAGGGATGTCCACTTTTGCCACTCTTATTCAACATAGTACTGGAAATCTTAGCTACAGTGATCAGACAAGAAGAAACATTGAAAAGGAGGAATTTGAAATGTCATTATTTGCAGATGGCATGATATTGTACATAGAAAAAATCTAAACTACACCAAAAATTTACTAGATTTAATAAATGAACTTGGAAATGTAGCATGGTATAAAATTAACATCCAGAAATTAGTCATTTTTATACACCAATAATGAACACTCAGAAAGAGAAACTAAAAACCAATTCCATTTACCACTGCAACAAAAAAAAATCAAGATAGCAAGGGACAAATTGAACCAAGGAGGTAATACACTTGTTCTTAGAAAATTACAGGACATTGGGAAAAAAAAAGAAATAGAAGAAAATAATAATAATAAAAAGAAAAAAGTGGAAGCGTATACCATATATGTGGATTAGAAGAATCAACATCATTAAAATGTCCATACCACCCAAAGTGATCTATAGATTCAATGCATACCTATTCAAGTACCAATGGCATGTTTAAAGATCTAGAACCAATACTCCAAAAGTGTACATGAAACCAAAAAAGATCCTGAATAAATACAGAAGTCTTGAAAAAGCAGTACAAACTTGGAGGGATCACAATACTGGATATCATGTTATACTACAGAGCCATTATAATAAAAACAGCCTGGTACTGGCACAAGAACACACAGACCAATGAAAGAGAACTGAAAACCCAGAAATTGACCCAAAGAATCATGCTCAATTAGTAGTTGACAAAGGAGGCAAGAGCATACAGTGGAGTAAAGACAGTCTCTTCAATAAATGTTGCTGGGAAAATTGGACAGCAATAGTAAAAAAAACTGAAACTAGACCACCAACTTACACCATACACAAGAAGAAACTAAAAATGGATAAAAGATTTAAATGTAAGTCGTGAAACCGTAAATATCCTAGAAGAAACTGTAGGCAGATAAACCTCAGTATTTTCACTGATATATGACCTAGGACAAGAGAAACAAAGACAAATAATAATAAATAGGATGGCATTAAACTAGAAAGCTTCTGCACAGCAAAAGAAACCTACATCAAAATGAAAAGGGAACTCACTGTATGGGAGAACATATGATACATTGGATAAGAGGTTAATTTCCAAAATATGTAGAGTATGCTTACAACTCAACAAAAGGAAGACTAACAATCCAATTAAAAAATGGACAGAAGAACTGAATAGACACTTTTGCAAAGAGGACACACAAATGGCCAAGAGACATATGAAAAAAATGCTCAACGTCACTAATCCTCAGAGATATGCAAATTTAAATGACTATGAGGTATCACCTCATACTTGAACAAATTGTGAAACAACGAGTGCTGGCGAGGATGTGAAGAAAAGGGGACCCTAGTACACTGTTGGTGGAAATACAGACTGGTGCAGCCACCATGGAAAACAATATGGTGCATCCTCAGAAAATTAGAAATGTAACTGCCATTTGACCCAGTGATCCCACTTCTAGGAATATATCTTAAGAAGCCTGAAATACCAATCAGAAAGAATATATGTACCCTTATGTTCATAGCAATGCTATTTACAATAGGTAAGATCTGGAAATAGCCCAAGTGTATTTCAGTAGATGAGTGGATAAAAGAGCTGTGGGACATTTACACAATGGAATATAATACAGCTATAAGAGAGATCTCTTACCCTTTGAGGCGACATGGAGGCAATTGGAGAGTATTATACTAAGTGAAATAACCCAGTCAGAGAAAGACAAGTATCACACGATCTCACTTATTTGCGAAATATAATAAACACAATAAGCCGACGAACAAAATAGATCCAGAGACATGGAAGTAGGGAACAGCCTGACCAACCTCAGATGGAAGGTGGGTATGAGGGCAAGAAGATATAAACCAAAGAACATATATGCATATGCATAACCAATGGATACAAACAACAGTTTGGTGAAGGCGGGGCAGGGTGGGAGTGGGGAGGAGGGTGTCAATGTGGGAAAAAAGAAAGGACATCTCTAATACTTTCAACAATAAGATAAATTTAAAACAAATAATAAAGTAAGTAGAAGAAAAAGAAAAAGAAAAAAGCATCTCTCTTTCCTCTTACCTACACATTATTATCACAAACCTAAGGAAACTTTTATTTTTCCTTTAGTATTTTAGTTAATATTAAATGTGGCAGCCTATAATAATACCAAATTCATTAGTAGCATGACTTATGCTCTTGACAATAATTTCTAAGTTACAATCAACTGCATCTGGAGTTAGTATATTAGTCCCCACTCACCTATGGGTGATATGTTGCAAGACCCCTAATAGTTGCCTAAAACCATGGATAATAGTACTGAACGCTATATATACTATGTTTTTTTCATATAAATAGATATTTATGATAAAAGTTTTGTGTTTTTTAAAATAGTTTTCTTTATTGATTTTAGAGAGAGAGGAAGGGAGAGGGAGAGGGATAGAAACATGGATGAGAGAGAACATCAGTCAGCTGCTTCCACATGCCCCACACTGGGGATTGGCCCACAACCTGGGCCTGTGCCCTGACCAGGAATCGAACTGGCGACCTCCTAGTGTAGGGGTCGACGCTCAACGACTGAGCCACACTGGCCAGGCTAATGTTATATAAATTAGACATAAGAGATTAACAACAATAACTAATAATAAAATAGAATAATTGTATCAATACGCTGTAATAAAAGTTATGTGAATGTTTTCTCTGTCTCTGATAACCAATCTCTCTCTCTCTCTGAAAACCAATTTGATAACTGAGTCAGCTACTAAGTGACTAACGGGCAGATAATGTATACAGCATGGACACACTGGACAAAGAGATGATTCACTTCCCAAGTGGGATGAAGTAGGACAGTGAAAGATTTCATCATGCTACTCAGAACATCATACAATTTAAAATGTATGGATTGTTTATTTTTGAATTTTTTATTTAATATTTTTGAACCATTGTTGACTATGGGTAACTGAAACTACAGAAAGTAAAACAACAGATAACGGAGGACTACTGTATTGTGTCTCTCCTTAGGAATAATATCTCATTAGCTAAAAATTGATCAAATATAAATATTAAGTGAACTAGTATCTTCCTACACGTTTTCATTCAATATTACAGGCTAATGTAAAGCAAGTCATTGTTTTTGTTCATAAAATAAATCCACATGTTTTTGGTGTTTTCCAGAATCCTCTATGTTTGCAAAAAAATGTGGTTTGATTAGCAAGAAACAGATAACTTAAATAAGTTTTTTCGAGAAAGAAACTGTCTTCCTCAAAATCAATATGCCTGGCTTAATGTAGAACTGATTATTATAACATGGATGTCAAACATTTAATATTCAATTGTTTAAAAAATACCAAAGTGTTATATTTTTCTTAAGTTACTAAAGTAGTGGAGAGAAAGTGAAATTGGGAGAGTGCAGTAGCATTCAGGAAGGGAATACTCTGTTGGTGAGATAGAAACAGTTCAGGGAATGACTTTTCAAAATTAAACTTGATTTTGTTTTGAAAATGTCAAGGTGAGGAAAAGCAACAATTCTGGCCTTTTAAACTACATGAAAATGTCAGCCTGGCATATATTTATAGTTCTTTTTTTTTTTTTTCCTCATTACAGATAAAATATTTTGCTCATTAGAAACTTACAGAAATGTTTGGATTCTTAGATGTCAGTTCAGAGGTGTATTTTTTCCCATTTTCCAGATAGACAATGTCTTTATACTCCATAATAAATGTATTTAAAATTATAGAACATGATGGTAGAATAGGAAGCCCCATACTCTCCTTCCTTCCTCAGGGACACCAATAACAGTACACAGAACAATTCCCTTTGTGAGAAATTCAGAAACAAGTTAAGTGACTTCTGCACCCAGGCTTCATCAAAGCCTGTCAGAAAACTCATGGTACTCACTGGCCATATTCCCTCTCCCTGGAAAAGTCTGGTGTGGTTGAAAGGAAGATCCCAGACTCATACTCTCCCTGGGAAGGTATAGACTGGACTCTATGCACAATGTTCTGATGTTTCAGGGATCTGCCTGAGGGATGGCTTTTGACTTGTCTGAAATCAAATGCTTACAAGAAAACATTCCAAGTAAGGGAAACACTGAGATAAAAGATGGATATTTGGAGTAGCACATATTTGCTTGTCAAAGTCACTCCACTTAGTTCAGAATACATTGGAGAAAACTCCAAATTCCCAGCTTCTCCCTGAGGAGGAAAAAAGTTGGAGTATGCATTCATATTACAGATTTTCATATGGCTGCCCAAGGGACTGCTTTCTGTCTCTTCCGATATGACGTGCTAATAAGACCCAGAATAAACTAGAAGCCTCAAAGCCCCAGAGAACAAAAGACACCTGGGCAGTTTATAGCCGCTCCAGAAAACTGGCAGTACCACAGACAAACAACAGGTGGGATGAGAGATTATCAGCTCCTGGCAAAAAACAAACAAACAAACAAACAAACAAACAAACAAACAGAAAAACGGACACATCTCTTTAATTATGAATTTATATGCACAAGTCAAGAGAAGACATATCCACAGAAAATATTTGAGATGCCCCAGAATTTCTGGATATGTTCATTAGTAAGGTATTTTCCTATATAAAGCTAGTCTATAAAGACTAGGAGAAGGCTCCAACCCAAATTTCAAAGCACATGAAAAAACAGGAAAACAGGGCCCAAAGGAACAAAATAAACCACAGAAACTAAACCTAAAGAAATGGAGGTATATGAATTACCCAAAAGATAATTGAAAATAACCATAATGAAAATGCTGAATGAGTTCGGGAAAATAATGCATGAACAAAATGAGAATATCAATAAAGAGATAAAAACTATGAAACCAACTCAGTCTTGAGCTAAAGAATACAACAACTAAATTAAAAATTTAACCAGAAGTGTTCAACATAAAATTAAATCAAGCATAAAATAATCAGCACAAAGACAAGTCATTTCATATTATTTTGTCAGAGAGTGAAAACCAGAAGAGAACTAAAAAGAGTAAAGAAAGCCTAAGAGACTTATGAGACAACATCAAGTGAACACATTATGTGAGTCCCAGAAGAGTAAAAAGATATAGGAGCAAAAAGGTTATTTGAAGAAATAATGGCCAAATACTTCCCAAATCTGGGTAAGATGATGGACATTCAGACTCAAGATGCTTAATGTACTCAAATAGGAAGAATTCAAAGAAGACCACACCAAGACACATTGTAATAAAATTGCAAGAAATCAGTGACAAATAATTTTGAAATCAGCAAGAGAAAAGTGACTGGCCACATGTAAGGAAGCCACCATAAAACTATTAGATTTCTCAGAAAAAAGCATGGAGGCCAGAAGGGAGTGGAATAACATATTCAAATTACAACAACAACAAAAAAGAAAATGCCAACCAAGAATACTATATGTTGCAAAAAACATTCTTCAAAAATGGAGAAATAAAGTTTGTCCCAGAGAAGCAAAATCTGAGGGATTTCATCACCACTAGGCTTTCCTTGCAGGAAATGCTAAGGAAGTGCTTCAAATTGAAATCAATCAATACAAAAGCATATAAAAAATAAAGCTTTCTTGTAAAAGTAAATATATAGACAACTACACAATACTGTACTACTCTAACAATGGTTTGTAAATCACCTTTAATTCTGATAAAGAAATTAACAATGTATAAAAATAAGTAACAATTAAAACATGTTAATGTACATGCAATATAAAAATGTTAATTGATACACAATATATATGCAATATAAATTATGTAAATTTTACATCAATAACAAAGTGTGTGTGGAGAAGGAATAGTAAAAGAGAGTAGAGATTTTTGTGTGATTGAAGTTATCAATTTCAAAGAGATTGTTATAACTATAAGATTATTTATTTAAGCCCCATGGGATTCACAAAAGTATACCAATAGAAGATACATGAAGGAAAATGAGAAAGGAATCAGGGCATGTCATCACAAAAAATCAACAGAATAGGAAGGAAGATAGCAGAACAGAAAATAGGGTAAAAAATGTTGCAAGACCAAGGAACATAGACAACAAAGCTGGGGATGGGGTGGTGGGGATGAGGAGGAGGGTGTCAATGGGGGGAAAGGAGAAACATCTGTAATAAAAACAAATTAATAAAAATAATAATGATAAATAAATAAATAAATGTTGCAAGACAGACAGAAATGAAATGACAATAGTAAGCCCTCCCTTATTAGTAACTACTTTTAATACAAATAGATCATTGTAACTAACTAGACTGGATATAATCTTTGAAAATTCTAGGTTAATGAGACCTGGTCTTTTATCTTCAAGAGCATAAGAAGCAAGATATTTAAATATTCTTTTGTTTGATGTAGTCTCAATTTGTATGTTCAGGACTCCAACTTTGTTTATATGTATATGTGGATAGTTAAGTAGGTAGATAGATAGATGATTTAATTTATATATATATAAATAATTTGGAAGAAAAGGAAAAGGGGAAATTTATTAATAATCTTACCAGTACAAAAAAATCACTGTTAATATTTTCTTCTCAGTATTTTTCTAGTTAAACATAATCCAGTTGCATTTATAATTTTATAAGTCATTTTCTACTTAAAATTATATCATTTCAACATAGTCTTCATGGTTAATTTTGAAGAAAAGAACATTTTTATACTATTATATTTCTTATATTTATGTAAATATATTCAAGTTCATTTTTGAAAAATGTTGAGCATAAATGAATAAGTAAATAAACATAAGTCATTTTAAAAGCTGTACAATAATTCATTATAAATGTAGTTCTGTTCACTTAATCATTTATCAGTTATTGAAAAAATAGGTCTTTTTCTCACTTATGTAATTTCAAATAATATTTTTTCTGAAAATATTTTTTTCAACATTTACTATCTTCTTTGATTAGGTTGCACAATTAGAATCTGGATGGAAGGACCTGAACATTTTAACTACACTTAATAAATATTAAAAATTTCATTTCAAAAAGTTCTGAACCAGTACGCCCTTTCAGTCATAATGTACAAGTAGGCCAGTCTCCCAGATACTTCAGTATGTGAAAAAGGAGACTAGGTATTTCAGGAATACTAAGGTTTTGATTCCTGGGGTCACTATTTGTTATTTATAATTTTGTGCCTGCATTATGAAGCCTGATAAACCTTCTGGCACTTTATATCTTCCCATAAACTCCCTCTCCCACTCCTTAATATTTGAATGGTTATGAGGAATTTTGATGGTAGTGATAGGTTTTTCTCCCTTCCTTCTTTCTTCTTTCTTTTGTATGAGATAATTTTTTTACTAGTATTATGTAGGGATGTGGTACATCAGTGCAAAACAATTATAATTTACTTTTTAAGTCTATCGACTCTATGGCAGAGAAGGGTACTCACTGGAATTGAGCCTGTATTTCCTAAATAATAAACATGTGTGGGCTAGAGATATTTGTTATGATGAAATGCAAATAAGAAAGAGAAAATGAGGTGGTAGTTTTTCAATAGCACTTGCCATCTTAAAAGACAGCTGGAACTTTTGCAGATGTGTAATCTAAATATTACCGGGCTTCCAATGATGGCTGATAACCTTGAGATATGCCTGGTATGGTTTCACTCCTCAGAGTCTCTATGATAGAATATCTGAAGAATATGGTAGAGCAGAGAATCTATGAAATAATCCAGTTGTCCAAATAGCCCAAGCATTGAGTCTCTGTCACAAGCCCTCATAAATTAAGACAATTCAATTCAGTGATCTATTTTAAACTTAGTTAAAAATTATTATACAATGAATAATAAAATCAGTTTATTCACAACAAAAATGATCATTCAATATTACATTTAGATAAGACAATTTAATTATACTAAAATGAATTATCTAGGCCTTAAGTTAATTATATTTATATTAATCTGTAAATATCTTGTCTTCAAACACAAAACTGCTTTCTCCTTCTAATTTCCCAGAATCAGCAACCCTTAAGAAAAATGATAACTCTGGCATGTTAGATGAAGGCTGTTAGATCATTTAGTTTATTTCTCCAGTTACAGGTAAAGAAATTAGAACCACTGTATGTGACCTAAGGCATTCAAAATCATAGTTGGTAAGTGGCAGAAGAGAGGTATGCAATGAGGTCTCCTATCTTCCATTTAAAAGGCCTTTCCATTACTTATTAATTAGTTAATTAATTTGACAAATATTTTTGAACAACTATTCTTTGTCAAGCGTTCTGCTAGTTTCTGGGGCTACAAAAGTAGATAAAGACCATTATTTTTCCATGCAACACTCACTGTCTCGTGGAAGAGACAGAGAGACTAACAGGTTATTGTTAGTAAGTGCTAAGTAAAGGAAAGTAAATGGAACCCTATGAATACAGACAGTTAAAAAGCTGAAGAGCATTCTAGACAGAGGGAACAACATATGCACAGACTTGGAGGCAAGATATTATGGTATTTTTCAGAAATTGGAAAAAAATAGTTTGCTTGGAGCACAAAATAAGTCTGCAGGTATGACATGTTCTGCCAGCCAGAATGTGCAGCCTTGGAAACTATGTCTTCTAGGTATGCATTACCCAGACAAGTGAAACAAGTGTCCTGACCACCTGACCCTTAAACCATGTCCTCAAATGGCTCAAAGAAATTCAATGCACCTGCCTCTAGCCCTGTCTTCATTATTCAACATCATAAAGTAAAGAATCACCTGACCATATGAGCCTTTCTAGCACTAACATAACCCAACCACTCCAAATCCTTCCCTCACTTTCGAAACCATTCCAATGTGCCTTCCATAACTTCTGGTGTATAAAGTACAGCATTTTATTAAGTTTTCACCACTTCTTCAAGGTTATCCTCCATGAACTGGAACCAAATTCACCTTTAAGAACTCTCTTGGAAAATAGCGGTGGAGTGAATGGAAGCTACACAGACGATTTCCCAGAACCAAATGGGAATTACAACTAAAATAAAGACAAATCGTCGGGAAAAAGCAACAGAAAAGCAGCGGGAGAGGACCATACAACCAAGGACACTGAATGAGCCTGGTAGGATCTGCGGAGGCACGTGAGGGTGGCGGGCAGGGAGCCCACGGACAGCAGCGGTCTTAGCTGTGAGCAGTGGTGGCACCCGCCCTCGGGGTTAAGACCCCAAGCTGCTCCACAGCACAGAGGGCCAGGACAGAGCACTAAATACCTACAGCACTCACCTGGCGCTCCCGCAGAGGGAGGGCAGACTGGACTGGAACTCTGTAGGGACACCTGGGATTTGCAGGGTGTTCAGTTTGTCCTGAGCTGTGGCCACAAAAAACGGTGGCCAGCATGCTCCTTACCAGTTACACAGAACCGCAGGCAAGCTTGCTCCTTCCCAGAGCTGTGGCAGCCCCTCCCTCAGAGATTCCCAGGTGAGGCAAAGAAATGCAAATTGAGGCTCATTAACAACCAGCATCGGCCCCACCCTCGGGAAATCCTCTTACACTATAAACACCTGAGGGAGTTTCTCATTCAACTGAGATCCTAAGGCTTTTCAAGTAACTGAGGCTAATAGCCTCCAGGCAAAAAGCTAGAGCATAACTGAACCTTTCCTGAGCTTGCAAACCTACCCAGGAAAGTGAGACTTGACAGTGGTGTTGAAGGAGGGCCCTCCACGCTCATCCAAACCCAGTAGAGGGAGCCACAAATAGCAGAACACCAACACCCACAGGGAAAATTTGGCAGGCTCCAAAACCCATTGAGATAACAAAAATGGTGAAACAAAGAAACAGATCCCAAATGAAAGAACAAGAGAACTCTACCAAAGATGAGATAAATGAAATGCAGTTAAGCAAATTATCAGAGGTACAGTTCAGAGCCATGATCTTGAGGAAACTAAACAGCATGAGTAAGGACATCAACACCATGAGAAAAGATATAGAAACACTGAAAACCAACCAAGTGAAAATGAAGAATGACATAGCAGAAATAAAGAACACATTGGAAGGACTGAGCAGCAGAGCAGAGGAAGGGGAGGACTGGATCAGTGAATTAGAAGACAGAGTAGAAAAAAATCAATCAATCAGAAAACCAAAAGGAAAAAACAATTAAAAAACAGGAAGATAGCTTAAGAGAACTTTGGGACAACTGAAACATAATAACATTCACATCATAGGAGTCCCCGAAGAAGAAGAAAATGAGCAAGTGTTAGAGAATATATTTGAAGAAATAGTGACAGAAAATTTCCCTAACTTGGTGAAGGAAGAAGGCATTTAAGTTCAAGAAGCACAGAGAGCCACAAGTAAGAAGAACCCAAATAGGCCCACACCAAGACACATAATAATTAAAATGCCAAAAATTAAAGACAAAGAGAGAATCCTAAAAGTAGCAACAAATAAGCAACAGGTTACCTACAAAGGAACCCCCATAAGGCTATCAGCTGACTTCTCAACAGAAACACTACAGGTCATAAGGGAATGGCATGAAGTAATCAAGGTCATGAAAAACAAGGAACTGAATCCAAGACTACTCTATCCAGCAAGGCTATCATTCAAAATAGAAGGTCAAATAAAGAGCTTCCCAGACAAAAAAAAAAAAAAAAAAAGGCTAAGGGCATATATTGCCACCACACCAGCACTGCAAGAAATGTTAAAAGGACTGCTGTAATTAGTAGAAGAAATAGGAAGAAAAATATAACCACACTGAACAAAAATGGCAATAAATAAGTACATATCAATAATCACCTTAAATGTAAATGGATTGAATGCTCCCATAAAAAGACACAGAGTAGCTGACTGGATAAGAAAGCATGATTCACATATATGTTGTTTACAAGAGACGCACCTCACAACAAAAGACTCACATAGGTTGAAAGTAAAGGGATGGAAAAAAAATCTTCCAAGCAAACGGAAAGGAAAAAAAAGCTGGGGTAGCAATATTCATATCTGATAAACTAGATTTCAAATTGAAGACCATAACTAGAGACAAAGAAGGCCACTACATAATATTGAAAGGGGCAATCCAACAGGAAGATATAACCTTGGTAAACATATATGCACCCAATATAGGAGCAACAAAATATATTAAAAATCTTCTGGAGGACTTCAAAGGAGAAATCGACATCAATACAATCATGGCAGGAGACTTCAACACCCTACTAACATCACTGGATAGATGATCTAGACAAAAATTAACAAGGAAACAAATTCTAAATGAAGCACTAGATGAAATGGATTTAATAGATATATACAAAGAATTACACCCCAAAACTGCAGAATTCACATTCTTCTCAAGTGCACATGGGACATTCTCAAAGATAGACCATATGTTAGGGCACAAACTAAGTCTCTACAAGTTTAAGAAGATTGAAATCATATCAATCATCTTTTCAGATCACAGTGGCATGAAACTAGAAATCAATTGCAACAAGAACATGCAAAAACATTGGAACACATGGAGGCTAAATAGCATGTTATTGAACAATGAATGGGTTACCATGGAGATCAAGGAAGAAATTAAAAACTTCCTGGAATCCAGTGAAAATGAACACAAAACAACACAAAATCTATGGGATGCAGCAAAAGCAGTTCTGAGAGGGAAGTTCATAGCACTACAGGCCCACCTCAAGAAAGAAGAAAAATTTCTAATAGACTACTTAACCTCACAACTTAAAGAACTAGAAAGCAAAAAAAAAAGAAAACCCTAGAGCAAGTAGAAGGAAGGAAATAGTAAAGATCAGAGCAGAAATAAATGACATGGAGACCAAAAAAACAATTCAAAGGATCAATGAAACAAAGAGCTGGTTTTTTGAAAAGATAAACAAGATTGATGGACCCTTAGCTAGACTCACCAAGAAACAAAGAGAGAGAACCTAAATACACAAAATCAGAAATGAAAGAGGAGAAGTAATAACTGACACCACAGAAATACAAAGGATCATTAACAAATACTATGAACATTTATATGGCAACAAATTCGACAATATAAGCGAAATGGACACATTTCTAGAAACACATAGTCTCCCAAACCTGAGCCGGGAAGAGATAGAAAACTTCAACAGGCCAATAACAACGAAGGAAATTGAAGATGTAATCATGACCCCCCCCCAGCAAACAAAAGCCCAGGCCCTGACGGCTTCAAGGGGGAGTTTTACTGAACATTCAAAGAAGAACTAACACCCACTCTCCTCAAACTATTCCAAAAAATTCAAGAAGAAGGAAGACTTCCAAACTCGTTTTATGAAGCCAGCATAATTCTAATTCCAAAACCAGAAAAAGACACTACAAAGAAAGAAAACTACAGGCCAATATCCCTGATGAACATAGACGCCAAAATCCCTAACAAAATACTAGCAAATCTGATCCAGCAATACATCAAAAAATTTATTCACCATGACCAAGTGGGATTCATTCCAGGGATACAAGGCTGGTACAATATTCGCAAATCAATAAATGTGATACATCACATAAACAAAATGAAAGATAAAAACCATATGATCATATCAATAGATGCTGAAAAAGCATTTGACAAAATCCAGCACCCATTTCTGATAAAAACGCTCGGCAATTTGCTAATAGAGGGATCATATCTCAACATTATAAAGGTCATATATGAAAAACCTACAGCCAACACCATACTCAATGGACAAAAACTAAAAGCATTTCCCTTAAGAACAGCAACAAGACAAGGATGCCCACTTTCACCACTCTTATTTAACATAGTACTGGAAGTCTTAGCCACAGCAATCAGACATGAAGACAAAATAAAAGGGATCCCAATTGGAAAGGAGGAAGTGAAAATGTCATCATTCACAGATGAAATGATATTATATATAGAAAACCCGAACTACTCCCTCAAAAATCTACTAGACTTAAATGAATTTGGCAAAGTAGCAGAATACAAAATTAACATCAAGAAATCGACGGCATTCTTATACACCAATGATGAACTCACAGAAAGAGAAACTAAAGAAACAATCCCATTTACCATCAAGGCAAAAAAAATTAAGATACCTAGGAATAAACTTAACCAAAGAGGTAAAGGACCTATTTGCTGAAAACTACAGGACATTGAAAAAAGAAATAGAGGAAGATATAAGAAAGTGGAAGCACATACCTTGTTCATGGATTGGAAGAATTAGCATCATTAAAATGTCCATACTACCCAAAGCAATCTATAGATTTAACACAATCCCCATCAAAATACCTACAACATATTTCACAGAACTAAAACAAATGCTTCAGAAGTTCATATGGAACCCAAAAAGACCCCGAATAGCTACAGCAATCTTTAAAAAGAAGGACAAGGTAGGCGGGATCACAATACCGGACATCAGGTTATACTACAAAGCTACTGTAATCAAAACAGCCTGGTACTGGCACAAGAACGGGCACATAGATCAATAGAATAGAACAGAGAACCCAGAAATTGACCCAAAACATTATGCTCAATTAATATTCGACAAAGGTGGCAAGAGCATACAATAGAGTAAAGACAGTCTCTTTAATAAATGTTTTTGGGAAAATTGGACAGCTACATGCAAAAAAAAAAAAAAAATGGAACTAGACCGTCATCTTACACCATACACAAGAATATACTCAAATTGGATAAAAGACTTCAATGTGACTCATGAATCCATAAAATTCCTAGAAGAAAATGTAGGCAACAAAATTTCAGACATCATACGCAGCAGAATTTTCACTGATATATCACCTAAGGCAACAGAAACAAAGGAAAAATGAACACATGGGACTACATCAAACTCAAAAGCTTCTGCACAGCAAAGTAAGCAACCATCAAGGAAAACACTATGGTGCTACCTCAAAGATTAAAAATTGAATTACCATTTGACCCAGTGATCCCACTCCTAGGAATATACCCTAAGAAGCCTGAAACACCAATCTGAAAGAATATATGTACCCCCATGTTCATAGCAGCGCTATTTACAATAGCTAAGATCTGGAAACAGTCCAAGTGTCTATCAGTAGACGAATGGATAAAGAAGCGGTGGTACATATACACAATGGAGTACTATGCAGCTGTAAGAAAGAATGATCTCTTATCCTTTGAGTTGACATGGAGGGACCGCGAGAGTATTATCCTAAGCGAAACAAGCCAAGCAGAGAAAGACAAATATCATATGATCTCACTTATTTCTGGAATATAATGAACATAAGAGCCTGAGGAACAGGATAGTCCCAGAGACGTGGAAGTAGGGTACAGACTGACAATTGCCAGGAGAGGGAGGGGGAGGGGAGCGATGAACCACAGAACTTGGACGCATGTACTCATAACCAATCGATATGGACAACAAAACTGGGGACATGAACAACAAAACTGGGGACGGGGCCGTGAGGGTGGGGGAGGAAGGTGTCAATGGGGCAAAAAGGAGAAACATATGTAACAAAAATAAATTAATAAATAAATTTAAAAAAAAAACAGAAAAAAATAAAAGAACTCTCTTGGACTGACCCTACAACGTTTTTGAATAATGATTTTAAGTTTACCTCACATTCCATATGCCTCTGGTGGTTGGGCGTTTCACTTAGTCCTTTTGATATTTTGAGAACTAAAGGCTCCAAACACCTTGGAATAAAAACAGTACAATAACGAAAAATTTCATTCCTTTCAGGCACATGCTACCCAGTCCCCCACCTACTCACTCTTCCTGTGTTGTGACCCGCGAGAAGCAAACACTCAGGCTCCACTATAGGTGCTTTTAGGGTGACAGAGGGGTTAGACAGAAGGTCTCCGAGAGGCTGGGGCGGAGGAACGTCTCTCCGAGGCCTTCCCCCAGCTCTCATGAGGACCATGGATTCCCATCCGCTGGAGCCTGAGGAGGTGCACCCCAAGTGGGGAGTCCTCTTTAAAACCTCACTGAGGCCTCCAAATGTTGTAACGTGTCAGCGAGATAACAGAGATGCACGGCTGAATTGTAAAGGAGCACTTCATTACACCGGTGGGCTGTTACACCGGCGGGCTTGGGGGGTACAGTTTCCCCAAATCCTCAGCCCCAAACCTTCTTCGTTGCCTGCTTTTAAAGGCACAAACTACAGAAAAAAAAAACTACATTCTCTTGGCGCCGCTTTTGGCACCGTTAAGGGGGGCTGATACAGAGAAGGGGGGGAGAGGAGCAGGGTAACTATTAATCTCTTTTTTCTCATGATTTCTCTGAGTTTCCCAAGGCCATCCTCAACCCCTTATCTGTACAGTTTTCTTTGGGTGTCTCAAGGCCCTTATGTTTACCGAAAAGAAACTGCCAGGATGTGTAGGTGCAGTAACTGAGGGTCAGAATGGAGTTATTACACCTGCATTTAGTAAATGCTTAATTTTATGGCTCACAGTCTTTTCTCCATCTCAATTTTAAACATCATTCATGATGACTTCCAAGCTTCTCAGTTTATTTACTTCCTCATCTCCATTGATTTCTCAGTTTTCTTTCAGCATCCCATTCTCTTTTTTTTTTTTTCATCCTCACCTGAGGATATTTTTGCATTTATCTTCAGATAGAGGGGGAGGAAGAGAGAGAGAGAAACATTGACGTGAGAGAGACACATGGAGTATTTGCCACCCACACGACCCCATCCAGGGCGGGGACAAACCGCAACCGAGGTACGTGCCCCTAGCGGGAACTGAACCCAAGACTCTCGGGTCCTCAAGCCGACGCTCTAACCGCTGAGCCAAACTGGCCAGGGCCAGCATCCCATTCTCCTAGTCACACCTTCAACCTTATCATTCCCTGTAACTGCCACGCCCACAATAACTGAACTAATGATTCTGCTTTCCAACCAAAAGCTTACATTTGTGGCCCACAATCCATTGATCCCTCCACTCTATATAATTAGATCAGACTTCTTTTTTATTCACTCTCTTCCATATCCAGCATTGATTCCATGGCTTATAATTTTAATAACCTCTTCAAAACTCTTAACTCACTTGTCTTCTGTCTTTCATCCACACAATCTACCAAGTAGTAAATGGGATGAGCCTTGCTACTTACATTTTATATACCTGCATCTCAGTAGCACTGCATGAGAAATCTACCAAAGGAAAGATGGATATTTTTAAATTTATGATCACTGACATTCTCTTCCAGCCAAAGTTCCCACAAGGGAATATGCCTTTATTTCCTCAACTCTTACCCATTCTTTGATTTGTTCAATCTGGATTATACCAAATATTTCTTGCTTAATATCAATAATGACTTTCAGATCATTAAGTAATAGACATTTTTCAGTTCTCAACTTACTTGGCCTCTCAACAGTACTTGATACTGTTGCAAATTGATTCATTTTTTTTTTTTTATCCTCACCCAAGGACATTTTTTTCATTTTTTGTTGAGATAGAGAAGGAGAGAGAGGAAGAGTGAGAGAGAGAAACATCGACGTGAAAGGGACACATCGAGTGGCTGCCACTCGCACGACCCAACTAGGGCCGGGGACAAACTGCAACCAAGGTATGTGCCCTTAGAGGGAACTGAACCCGGGTCTCTCTGGACCGCAGGCCAATGCTCTAACCGCTGAGCCAAACCAGCCAGGGCTGATTCATTCTTGAAACATTCTCTTCTTGGCTTCCAAGATGCTATACTCCCTGGATTTCCACTTGTATGACTGTTTCATCTTATCTCCTTTTCAGATTCAGCTCTGGCTGCCTGGACCTTAATAGGTCGTGTTCCTCAAGGCTTCATTTTTTTTTTTCCTTCACAGTATTTACTCTATGCTAAAATAATCTCATCTATGACCTAAGACTTCAATGATTGCAAATTAATATCACAGTCTCACCTTCTTCTTTGAGTTACAGTGAGCATATTTGACTACCCACTTAGTACCTCCTCTTGTCATCTCAAACTTAACATAATATAAATGCCAAATACATGATGCCTAGCACTAGAAGATCTTCAATACCCTTCTCAGTAGTCTGTATGTGATAGTGACAAGTCCATCTCTTCAGTAATGCTATGTCAGAAAACTGACAGTCTTTCTTCACAATTCCCTTTCATTTAGTCTTAGTGGGTCATCAATTATCAAGTTTTGGGCTTTTTTTTTTTTCTTCTATATTTCTAGAATCTGCCTACTAAGAATTGGAGATTTTACCATTTCTATGTCCCTTTATTCTGTCATCCTCTTAGTCCAAGCCACCATTTTCTCTTTCCTAGATTATTTCTGAAGCTTCTATTTTTTAAATTCATTTTTGTTACAGCTGTTTCTCCTTTTCTCCCCATTGATACCCTCCTCCTGATCCCCCCCTCTGCATTGTTGTCTAGGTCCATTGGTTATGCATACATGCATATGCTCTGTGGTTTATCACTTCCCACCCCCATGTCACCTTCTTTTGAAGTTTGTCAGTCTGTACCTTACTTCTATATCTCTGGGTCTATTTTGTTCATCAGCTTGTTTTGTTCATTACATTACACAAATAAGTGAGATCATGTGATATTTGTCTTTCTCTGCTTGGCATATTTCCCTTAGGATAATACTCTCCAGGTCCTTCTATGTTGTCATAAAGAATAAGAGATCTTTCTTTCTTATGGCTGCATAGAATTCCATTGTGTATATGTACCACAGCTTTTTTATCCAGTCATCTATGGATGGACACTTGGGCTGTTTCCAGATCTTAGCAATTGTAAATAGTGCTGTTATGAACATAGGGGTACATATATTCTTTCTGATTGGTGTTTCACACTTCTTAGGGTATATTCCTAGAAGTGAGATCACTGGGTCAAATGGCAGTTCAATTCTTAATTTTATGATGAAACACCATAGTGTTTTCCATAGTGGCTGCACCAGTTTGCATTCCCACCAGCAGTGTACTAGAGTCCCCTTTTCTCCACAGCCTCGCCAGCACTTGTTGTTTGATGATTTGATGATGGCAGGCATTCTGGCAAGTGTGAAGTGATATCTCATAGTTGTTTTAATTTGCACTTCTCTGATGATTAGTGATGTTGAGCATTTCTTCATATGTCTCCTGGCCATTTGTATGTCCTTTTGGAAGAGGTGTCTATTTAGGTCCTCTGCTCATTATTTAATTGGGTTCTTTGTCTTCCCTTTGTTGAGTTGTATGAGCACCCTACATATTTTGGAAATTAACTCCTTATCTGATGTAGCATTGGCAATTATGCTCTCCCATATAGGGGTTCCCTTTCCATTTTGATTCTTGTTAATTCTGCTATGCATAAGCATTTTAGTTTGATGTAGTCCCATGTATTCATGTTTTCCTTTGTTTCTCTTGCCTTAGGCGTTGTATCAGTGAAAATTCTGCTGCATGTGATGTCTGAAATTTTATTACCTACATTTTCTTCTAGGGATTTTATGGATTCATGAGTCACATTTAAGTGTTTTATCGATTTTGAATTTATTCTTGTGTATGGTGTAAATTGGTGGTTTAGCTTCAAATTTTTGCATGTAGTTGTCCAATTTTCCAAACACCATTTATTAAAGCGGCTGTCTTTACACCACTGTACGCTCTTGCCACCTTTGTCAAATACTAATTGACCATAATGTCTTGGGTCTATTTCTGGGTTCCCTGTTCTGTTCCATTGATCTACATGCATGTTCTTGTGCCAGTACCAGGCTGTTTTGATTATAATGGCTTTGTAGTATAACCTGATATCTGGCATTGTGATCTCTCCTACTTTGTTCTTCTTTTTCAAGATTGCTGTGGCTATTCAGGGTCTTTTTTGGTTCCATATAAACTTTTGAAGTATGTTTTAGTTCTGTGAAATATGTCATTGGTATTTTGATGGTGATTGCATTATATCTATAGATTGCTTTGGGTAGTATGGACATTTTGATGATGTTAATTCTTCCAATCCATGAACAAGGTATATGCCTCCACTTTTTTATATCCTCCTCTATTTCTTTTTCAATGTCCAGTAGTTTTCTGCTAATAGGTCCTTTAATTCTTTGGTTAAATTTATTCCTAGGTATCTTAATTTCTTTGCCACAATGGTAAATGGGATTGTTGTTGTGTGTGTGTGTGTGTGTGTGTGTGTGTGTGTGTGTGTGTTTTAGTTTCTCTTTCTGTGAGTTCGTCATTGGTGTATAAGAATGCCGTTGATTTCTTGACGTCAATTTTGTGTACTGCCACTTTGCAAAGTTCATTTATTATATCTAGTAGATTTCTGATAGCGTCTTTAGGGTTTTCTACTTGCAGTATCATGTCATCTGCAAATAATGACAGTTTCACTTCTTCCTTTCTAATTTGGATCCCTTTTATTTTTTTCTTCATATTTGACTGCTGTGGCTAAGACTTCCAGTACTATGTTAAATAAGAATGGCAAAAGTGGGCGTCCCTGTCTTGTTCCTGTTCTTAAAGGAAATGCTTTTAGTTTTTGCCCATTGAGCATGATGTTGGCTGTAGGTTTTTCATATATGGCCTTTATTATGTTCAGATACGAACCTTCTATTTCCATTTTGATGAGAGTTTTTATCAGAAATTGGTGTTGGTAGTGTTGGATTTTGTCAAATTATTTTTTCAGCATCTGTTTATATATTATTTTTATCTTTCATTTTGTTTATGTGTATATCACATTTATTGATTTGTGAATATTGTACTAGCCTTGCTTCCCTGGGATAAATCCCACTTTGTCGTGGTGAGGAATTTTTAAATATATTGCTCTATCAGATTTGTTAAATTTTGTTGAGGGTTTTGGCATTTATGTTCATCAGGGATTTGGCCTGTAGTTTTTTTTTGTGTGTGCTTTTTTTTTTTTTTTTCTTTGTAGTATCTTTATCTGGTTTTGGAATTCGAATTATGCTGACCTCATAAAATGAGTTAGCAAGTCTTCCTTCTCCTTCAATTTTTTGGAATAGTTTGAGGTGAATGGGTGTTAGTTCTTCTTTGAATATTCTGTAAAACTCCCCCGTGAAGCCGTCCAGACCCAGGCTTTTCTTTGCTGTGAGTCTCTTGATTATCTTTTCAAGTTTTCTATTTCTTCCCAGTTCAGTTTTGGGAGACTGTGTTTCTAGAAATTTGTCCATTTCACCTAGATTGTCCAATTTGTTGGCATATAATTTTTTGTATTATTTTTAAAATTATCCTTTGTATTTTTGTAGTGTCAGTGGATACTTCTCTTGTTTCATTTCTGATTTTGTTTATTTGGGTCCCCTCTTTTTTTTTTCTTGGTGAGTCTGGCTAAGGGTCCATCAATCATGTTTATATTTTCAAAGAACCACCACTTTGCTTCATTGATCTTTTGAATTGTTATTTTAGTTTCTACATCATTTATTTCTGCTCTGACATTTACTATGTCTTTCCTTCTACTTGCTGTGGGTTTTTCTATTTTTTTTTTTTTTTTTTTTTTTTACTTTCTAAATCTTTAAGTTGTAGGGTTAGATAATCAATTAATATTTTTTTAGTTAGGCCTGTAGTGCTATGAACTTCCTTTTCAGAACTGCTTGTGCTGTGTCCCATAGATTTTGTGTTGCTATGTGTTTATTTTCCAGCAAATTTTTAATTTCTTTCTTGATCTTCTTGGTAACCCATTCGTTGTTTAATAACATGTAATTTAGCCTCCATATTTTTAAATGTTTTTGAGTATTTTGTTGTAATTGATTTCTAGTTTCATGTCATGTGGTCTGAAAAGATGCTTGATATGATTTCAATCTTCGCGAACTTGTGGAGACTTAGTTTGTGTCCTAACCTGTTGTCTATCTTTGAGAATGTCCTGTGTACACTTCAGAAGAATGTGAATTCTGCAGTTTTGGGGTGTAATTCTCTGAACATATCTATTAAATTCATTTGATCTAGTACATCATTTAGAGTCTCTGTTTCTTTGTTAATATTTTTGTCTAGAGGATCTATCTAGTGATGTCAGCAGGGTATTGAACTCCCCTGCTATTATTGTATTGCTTTCTATTTCTCCTTTGATGTCCTCGAGAAGTTTTTAAAGTATTATGGTGCTTTTGTATTGGGTACATATATATTTATCAAGATTATATATTCCTGTTGTATCTTTTCAATATTATGTAGCTGCCTTCTTTGTCTCTAGTTATGGCCTTTATTTTGAAATATATTTTATCGGATATGTGTATTGCTACTCCAGCTTTTTATTCCTTTCTGTTTGCTTGTAAAAATATTTTTCCATCCCTTCAGTTTCAACCTATGTGAGTATTTTGTTGTGCGGTGAGTCTCTTGTAAACAACATATATGAGTCATGATTTCTTATCCATTCAGCCACTCTGTGCCTTTTGATGAGAGCATTTAATCCATTTACTTTTAAGGTTTTTATGGATATGTACATATTTATTGCCATTTTTGTTTATTATGGTTATGTTTCTCTTCTTAATTATTCTGCTTATTACAACAGTCCTTTTAACATTTCTTGCAGTGTGCTTTGGGGCTAACATATTCCCTTAGACCCCTCCCTTTTTTTCTCTAGGAAACTTTTTTTTTATCACCTTCTTTTTTGAATGATATCCTTGCTGAAGAGAGTAGTCTTAGATTCAGATACCTGTTTTTCATTACCTTGCTTACTTCATGACTTTTACTTCTGGCCTGTAGTGTTTCTGTTGAGAAGTCAGCTGATAGTTTTATGGGGGTTTCTTTATAGGTAACATGTTGCTTATCTCTCGCTGCTTTTAGGATTCTCTCTTCATCGTTCATTTTTATCGTTTTAATTATGATGTGTCTTGGTGTGGGCTTCTTTGGGTTGTTCTTACTTGGGGCTTTCTGTGCTTCTTAAAAGTGTATGCCTTTTTCCTTCACCAAGTTAGGGAAGTTTTCTACCACTATTTCTATAAATATGTTCTATAACCCTTTCTCATTTTCATCTTCTTCTGGTACTCCTATGATATGGATGTTACATTTCAATTGTCCCATAGTTCTCTTAAACTGCCTTCCTGGTTTTTTTGTTTGTTTGTTTGTTTTTTTGATTCTTTGATTGCATGATTTTTTCTACCCTGTCTTCTAATCCACTGATCCAATCCTCGGCTTTATCTACTTTCCTGGTTATCCCTTCCAATGTGTTCTTTATTTCTGCGATGTCATTCTTCTTTTCTGCTTGGTGGTTTTTCATTTCCAATTGGTTGATTTTCAATGTTTCTATATCTTTACTCATGTTGTTGAGCTTCCTCATAATCATTACTCTGAACTCTACCTCTGTTAACTTGCTTAATTGCATTTCATTTATCTCTTCTTCTGTAGAATTCTCTTGTCTTTTCATTTGGGATTTGTTTTGTTGTTTCACCATTTTGGCTGTCTCACTGGGATTTGGAGCCTACTAATTTTCCCTGTGGGTGTCAGTGTTCTGCTGAAATTGTCTCCCTCCACTCAGTTCGAATGCATGTGGGAAGGCACACGTTAAACACCACTGTTAAGTCTTAGTTTCCTGAGTAGTATTGCAGGACAAGCAAAGGTTCAGTTATCCTCTACCTTTTGCATGTAGGCTATTAGTCTTAGTTACTTGATGAGCCTCGGGTTGTAGCCCTCATATGAATGAAAAATCCCTCAGGTGTTCAGCACAAGTGGATTTAGAGTGGGTAGGGCAATTGTTTTGTTTTTCCCCTCTCCTTGTTTGCTGGCATTCTCTAACTATTAGTGAGCCTCAATTTGCATTTCTCTGGCTTAGCCTGGTGGGAAAGGGCTTTGCTTCTCCCCTAGGCTCTGGGAAGGGACTGTTTGTGTAATATGGCTACTGTCCTATGAGGGAGTGATTCAGCATAACACTCCCAGTGTCCTCCTTCCCAGTTATCTCTTCTGTGCCAACAACCCCTGACTCTCTTCACACAGTTCTAGTCCAGTCTCCCCTACCCTTGCAGGCACCCTAGGTGAGTGGCTGTAACTGATTTAGTGCTCTGGCCCTTCAGGGAGGTGCCATTTTTCCCTGTACCTCTCCTTGCCAGACAAAGACTCAGCTCTAGTTATGTCAGCCAGGTGTTATGTGGGTGCCTTTCCCTGTGCTGCCACTCTGTGCTGGGGAGCTTCCACCCTGTGCTGTGGAGCCAGCTTGGGGTTTTAACCCCCAACTTTTGAAGAGAACTGCTCATAACTAAAACAGCCCTCAGTTGCTGTCTGTGAGCTCTCAGCCTGCCCTCTCATGCCTCCACAGTTCCTACTATACTCAATTTCATGTCCTCTTTCCCTCTCTGGTTATAAGGGTGCTCTCCAGCTTCTTTACAATTGTTTTTTCCTGATGATTTGTCTTTATTTTAGTTGTAATTCCAGTTTGGTCCTGGGAGATGGTTTGTGTAGCTTCCATTCACTCTACCGCCAAATTTTTTTCCCCCAAGACATACATTCTTGAACAGATGAGTGGTTTTTTGTTTGTTTGTTTGTTTGTTTTTGTTTTTATCCTCACCTGAGGACATTTTTTCATTTTTTGTCCAGATAGAGTGGGAGGGAGAGAGAGGAAGAGAGAGAGAAACATCGACGTGAAAGGGACACATCGAGTGGCTGCCACCTACACGACCAACCAGGGCTGGGGACAAACTGCAACTGAAGTACATGCCCTTAGCAGGAACCAAACCCGGGTCTCTCTGGACCGCAGGCTGACGCTCTAACCGCTGAGCCAAACTGGCCAGGGCAGATGAGTGGTTTTTGATAGATGACTTACATAAATGCTAGTTTAATGTTTCTCTTTTCTATTAAATTGCAAACTGTAAGAGGATACTGTAATGACTAGAAAAAAATCCAACAATGTTATTGTTGTTACTTAAAAATTATAAGAATTAATTTCAAATGAGTCTGACAGTTCTACTGCATTTTCCTAGTCAATTTTTTCTCACTTTCCTGGATGAATTATGTCACTTTAAATATCTAGCACTTCCTCTAACACTCTTTAATCTCAGATGATAAAATTGATTCAATTTAAAAAAGAAATGGAGACAATTAGAAGTCAAACATCCAACAATACCAACTTTAATCTACCAACTGCTTTATACTAGGCCTCTATTATAATTTTATCCTCTTATTGTGGAGGAAGTATTTTTGTATTTTGATTATGACAATCATCCCATCATGCACTAGATCCCATTGCTCTCATCTAGCAAAGTTTTTCTCTCAGTTGTTGTATTTTCTTACTCTATAACAAACTGTTCCACTCTCTTGCTTCATTGCCAGCTGCCTATAAATGTGTCTTAATAGTCTTAATATCTCCTATCTTAACCCATTCTTTCATTGATCCTTTACACTACTTCAGCTACCACTACCTGTCTCTGCTCATCCTTAGAGAAAATAACTTTGAACAAATTACCTACATATATGTATTCTTACTTTTCATCATCCCAATTTCTCTCTTTCCTCCTTCTCTCTCTCTCTCTCTCTCTCTCTCTCTCTCTCTCTCTCTCTCATATACATACACACACACACACGTATGTTTTCTGGCATGGCATTACTGAATGGATAGACTTGCCATTTACTATTTTTAAAATATATATGTGTTTGCATATATATAGATATATATCTACATATATAAAAAAGTGAATAAAACATAAATATACATGCCAACAAATATTTACAAGGAAATAACTAATGTAACCACAACTCAAATAAAAAAATAGAATTTACCAGTACCCCTGATACAGTCTTCCAATATCTGGTCCTTCCTTATCCAAACTCCTCCCTAGAAGTATATCACTATCCTGAATTTTATGAGAATCATTTATTTGTTACACATTACAGTCTTATCACATATGTATCCATTCATAAATAACATGATTTGGCTTTGCCTTTTTAAAAAATATGTAGAAATTAAAATTAACTGTACTGTTATATTTCCTTGTTATTGTCTCTGTGAGGTTCATTAATGACAATATTGTAGTTTGTTTATTCTCATTACTGTACAATATTCTGCTATATGAATATTTCAAAATTAATGTATCAGTTTTCTTGTTGTTGAACATAGGATGGATTCTATCCTTGGATTATTACAAATAAGAATACTATTGACCTTCTTGTGCATATATCAGGTACACATGTGCATGAGTTTCTTGGGGTATAATATGATTTTGAATGTATATGGTAGACCCTATGTATGTGTAACTTTAAGCTGACTAGATAATGTCAGTTTTATAAAGTGATTTACCAAACTGTACTCTCACCAGAACTACACAATAGTTTCCGTTTTTCTACATTCTTGCCAATATTTAATATTTAATAATGTCAGTCCCTTTAATTTCGTTCAGTCTCATGGTTGAGTTATAATGTTTGATTGTGATTTAAAATTTATTTATATAATAGCTAATAACATTGAACACTTTTTATGTATTGTTGGGAGATCTTGGTAGTCTTCTTCTTATATATTCTGTATAATAATTCTTACTAGTTTTAGATTTTAAAAATATCTTCTAGCACATGGTAGAAGATAGTTTTTATTCTCATTTAAAACCATTTCATTTAATGAACAGAAATTATAAGTTTAAAGAATAAAAGGAAATTATAAACATCTGTAACAAAAATAAATTAATAAAAAAAAAAAGATTTTGTCTGGCACATAGTTAATGCTTAAAGTATGTCAGCTATGGTGATATTTATGTGAAGTTTCTCCTGCTTGTATTAATTATTCTGGCTGGTTGTAACATATTAAAAGCAACTTTAATTTGTAGGAAAAAAAAAGGAAATTATAAGTTTAAATGTAGTTTATTTATTAAATCTAGCCAGAATGGATGTTTAGTGTATGATGTAAAGTTGGAATATAATTTTCCCCCATATAGATACTTAATTTTCACAGCCCAAATTATTAATGCACTTCTATTTTACCACTGCTCTGTAGTGTCACATCTGTAATATTTATTTTGTTTCATTTCTTTATAGTTTTATTCTGAGAGGAGGGGTTGTTTTTCTTTAACTGTTGAATTCTTAGTAACTGAAATGTTGTCTGATGCTTCATAGACATTCAATAAATATTTGTTGAATTAATGAATAAAAGAGGAAAATCTGCTGATAAAATTATGAATTATATCAGTGTATATTTATCATAATTTAATTATACCAAGGGAAATTGACTAGAAAAGGTACATATCATACCTACATCATTACAATATGATGATTACTGTTTATATACTGAAGAAATAATTGGCACTGACAAATGACTTTCTTAAGGAAACAAAGTATACCAACCATGTTAATTACTTCATATTAGCGTAGAACAGAGAGCATCTTCATTAGGAGAATTAGATATAGACTGGGCACATGTTAGCTTCCACATGCATCTAGATCGATTCTTAATCAAATTGGTTGAGACAATTTTCATTCTGGAACTGAGAACAATAAGTCCCATAAAATAAAAATTTAAAGGATATATTAGAAATTTAAAACTTTATAGTTGAAAAGACCATGAAAGTTTATAAAATGTACTCCTCTCAATTTACTGTTGAGTATAGCATGAGACAAAAATATTTATTTAAATTTATATATGTATTTACTAACAAAGTTGGGACTTCAACACTGATTTCTTAAACAGTGATTTTTCTACCACACAAAGTTATTATGTCAACTGGATTGCAAAATACCAAGATTAAAATAGGATTCTTATTTTAAAATAATTAAATATTTTTTCAATTAATTTTAGACAATATAGTTCCCTCTTCCTCCTCCACCCCTTCTTTTTCTTCATTTTCTTCTAATTACTATGCTAGTGCTTGTAATAATTTGATTTCTAACATTTCCATTCTTCATACATACTTTAAAATACATTTCCAAAACTCCAGATCTACATGGATGTATAAGTGTTTTACTAAGTAGTAATTCTAATAAAATGTTTTAAAATTAAAACCTTGTTATAAAACATTGACCACAACTTTATGTATTGATATTGCATCTTTACAAAGCTATTCTGTTTACCTTATGGCCAACATACCTTTCTTCTCCTTATAAAATGTTAGTGTGTCATTTGTTAACACTTGTTTATAATGTAACCTCTTCCCAGATGCAGTGCTAATTATATTTGGAGTAACTTTGGCTTCTGGGTTAATTGACTCTACTTTAATTTGAAGTGGTGCAGTTTGGAATCTGCTAACAATTTAAATATCATTTTCAAAGGTTTAAAAGAAAAATAAGAAATGGTCTTATTCAAAATTGGCATGTAATGATTTGGTATTGTATTTGAAAAGTTGGCTCTGCATAGTGAGGTAGAAAAGTCACTTTGTACTTTAAATATGAGAGGATAATATAATGGGAAATAATAAAAAAAATAGCCCCTCTCTCACTCTCTGGAAACAATCTAAGTATCCATTGAGAGATTAATGAATAAGGTGTGTGTGTGTATGCGTGTGTGTGTGTGTGTGTGTGTGTGTGTGTGTATACAAATTTTATATTTATATATCTCTATAATATTTTTCATCATTTAAAATTTTTAAAGAAGGAAATACTACAATGATATAACATGGATGAACTTGCAGGAAACTATGCTATGTGAAATAAGTTGTACATAGAAATACAAATAGTGCATGACTTCATTTTATGTTGAATCTAAAAAAGTTAAACTTATAAAACAGAAAATTGAATGGTGGTTGTCAAGAGCTTGAAGTTATGGTAAATGGGAAGATGTTGGTAAAAGGCAACAAAGTTTTAGTTATGCAGAATTAATGATTTCTGGAGATCTAATCTATAGCATTGTGACTATAGTTAATAAAACTCTATTGTATTCTCAGAATTTGATGAGAGTATATCTTGTGTTTTCACCAAATATAAAAAATGGTAACTACATGAGGTGATGGACAAGTTAATTACTTTGATTGAGATAATAATATATCAACATATTGTGTTATACACTTTAAATAATTACAATTTTAATTTTTCAATTATATAGCAATAATCTAAAATATGAAAGTGAAATCAGAAAACAAAAATATACTACTCGAAAGGATATTTTATCTTTTCAATAATATAGTGTGGCATAAGTCTGACCTATTCACAGTTCTTCAAAGGGGAAGAATAGGAGAATTCACAAAATGTACATATGTGAAGAACTTGTCAAATATCAGTATGATTAAAAAATAATATAAGTCTGGCCGGTGTGGCTCAGTGGTTGAGCATTGACCCATGCACCAAGAGGTCGCCAGTTTGATTCCCAGTGAGGACACATGCCCAAGTAGTGGGCTTTATCCCCAGTGGGGGGCATGCAGGAGGCGACCAATCGATGTTCTCTCTCATCGATGTTTCTATCTCTCTCTCCCTCTTCCTTCCTCTCTCTCTAAAATCAATAAGGGAAAAATAATAATATAAATACTGAATTAAAACTGGAAAAGAGTCTACCAAGCTTTTAATCAGTTCTCTGACCTTGAAATTTTTATGAAAACGGAGAGACAATCAGTTGTCCAGCACAATATAGCCATTTGTCAGCTTCAACTAATACAATTTGTTTAGATGATTCCTGGATTTTGTTCTCATCTTTTATAGCTTGAACAGCAATCCTTCTGTGAGTCTGTGCAGAGAGTCATACCATAGCAACATGGAGAATAGTCTAAATGCTTCAGAAGTGTTGTTCCAGTGTACTAGAAATTACTTGTTACATACCCAGATTATATAATTTTCTCTCCTAAGCAGCTGGATTGATTGTATGAGTCACTGAAAAAGAATATCAGTTGCTTCTTTAAGCATCATACATTTTATTTTTTCAAGATTTATTATTCCATTTATTTATTTATTAAAATTTGTTGCATTTTTATTACATCTGCAACATAATACAATAGTTACTTGAAGAATATAAAATATGTAATTTAAATTCTACTTTTGAATAAGACAGAAAACTAGTTAGAGTTCTGGCTTCCTTTCCCAATCCCAACACCTGACATAGATGAACATTAATAGTTCTAAAAACTGCAGTTAGCAATATACACAAGTATATTGAAATATCTCTAGAAAGACCAAGGTGGAAAGATGGGAATTATGTTCACAGGGGATTACAAACTGGAGTAGGAAATAAACAAGCACCACAGGTAAGGTTAGGTTCATATAAACTTTCTAATTCATGAATTAATTCAAAAATATTTTTAAGTAACTGTTATGTTCCAGGTGCTGATCAAAGTACTGAGACTATAGCAATGAACCAAACAAGGATCCCTGCTGCATGGAGTTTACATTGTAGTAGGACTTAAACAATGTACTAGATAAGTAAAACATAAACATGTCAGTAGGTGATAAGCAATATATAGAAAAACAGATCAGGAAAAGTTATAGGGAGTTGTAGGGAACACGGGAAAATTTAAATAAGGTCTTTAGGGAAGGCCTCTGTTTGGAGGTGATATTTGAATAAAGACGTGCAGATGAGGTGAAGAACCATAGAGTTTTCTGTGAAGAGAGAATTCCAGGCTGAACAAATAGGCTGATGTGGCAGTGTGTCTGATGTTTGTTCATGGAATAACAAGGAGGCCAATGTGACTACAATAGAATTATTGAGGAAATAATGTCAGATAGGTCATGGTGAGTGAAGGCAGATCATGTATAGCTTTATAGGCTAAAGTGAGGACTTTAGCCTTTATTCTCAATGACATGGGCAGCCATTGGAGGGCTGTGGATAGGGATTAAAATGATATGACAGTTGCTCAGTCGGTATGGCTCAGTGGTTGAGTGTCTACCCAAGCACCAAGAGGTGGCCGGTTGGATTCCCGGTCAGGGCACATGCCCAGGTTGTGGGCCAGATCCCCAGTGTGGGGCATGCTGGAGGCAGCCAGAAGATGTTCTCTCTCATTGATGTTTCCATTTCTCTCTCCCTCTCCCTTCTTCTCTCTCTAAAAAAAATCAATAAAGAAAAAAAAAATTTAACAATATGACAATTTTAACAGGACTATACTAGCTGGTGTTTAAAATACAGACTGAGATGAAATAAGGTAGAAACTGGGGTTGAGGGACAGTAATAAAGCTACTTGAATAATTCAGGTGAGCAATACTCTTTCTTTGGCCCAGGAGATGGTTTCTCAATCAGCATTATTGATATTTGGTATAGGCTATTTTTTATTGTGTAAGTATTGAAGAGGGGTACTGCCCTGTGCATTGTAGGATGTTTAGCAGCATCCCTGGCCTCTACTACTAGATCTAAGTAGTAATGCCCTTCCTCAGTTGTGACAACTAAAAATGCCCTCAGACTTTGCTTTATGTCCCGAGGAGCAAAATCACCCTTATCTGGAACAATTATACAATAGTGATAAGAAATTGTTATATTCTGGATATGTCTTGCAGGTACAGACAATGTGATTTGCCAGCAAATGTTATGTGGAGTAAGAGAAAGAAAAATAAATCCATATATCTAAGAATTTTTGTTTTAATAAATGGAAGAATAGATGTTGTCATTAATTGGAATGGGAAAGCCTGCAAAAAGCACTTATGGTTGAACAGCAAGGGTGGAGTTTTAGTTATATTAATTTTGATATTCCTATGAAGTGAAGATAGTGTACCTTTTGTTTATATTGTTAAGGGAATATAATTGCTACCATGGAGAAGAAAGCAAGAATATCAGATCAATTTCATCCAGTGGTCATCTACCTAAAGTAAAATATTCTGGGTAGAGGAAACAACTAGTATAAATGTGGTAACATGAAAGCAGTGCTCACACCTAGTTGGAATAGCAAGACAATAGCATTGTGAGCAATAGGCTGACTACATATCCCTCCTCATCCTGATGCTTAGTTATTTTGTGAGACATATTTTCTGAGGGATATAACTATAGACTATGTGATCTGAACACAATGAAGAAAAGTAAAAGCAATAACAGAAAACTAACTCCATGAAAAAACTGAAAACTGTTTTGATACAAATAAATAAACTAAAGATATACAATTAAATAATTCTCTATTTAATGAAGAAATTATAATATAAATTACTATATAGAGGTAACTGATAAATTAAGTACTAAATACTCAAAGTTGTGATATTCAGTACTTTATGGGAAATTTATGGCATTAAATATACATATCAGAAAATGAGAGAGACTGAAAACAAATGAGCTCCACATTCAATCTAGGAAGTGAGGAGAAAAACAATAGAGTAAACTCAAAGAAACAAGAAATAGCAAATAATTTAGTCAAATAATTGACAAATCAAAAGCTGGATTTCTGACAGAAATTGTAAAAAGAATAAACAGATAGCAAGAGTAAGCAATCAAAATGAAAAAGATTAAAGAATACTGAAAAGTGGGTGATAACTAAAGATAAAAGAGCAATGGCAATATAAAATAACATTATAATCAAATTTATGCAAGTATTTGAAAAAATAAGTTAAAGTATTTCTAAAAAACATAGAGTCAAAATAAACACACAATGAAACAGTAGAATGGAAACATACAAATAGTCATTACATATATTCAGATGAAAATAAAAATCTCTTGCCATTCCACATATCATTGCCAATAGTCCCAGAATCATGCAATTTTACAGTTGAATTCCATGAAACATTCAATAAACAATAATATATATTCCAGTCTTGTACAAATAGTTCCAGAAAATAGAAAAGAAATTAAAGTGATGAAAGTGTAGGAAGATATTTTAATTCCTTTATTGAGATATATATGGCATACTATTATGTGCTGGCAATAATTTAGGGTAGTGGGAAGCATCATGTAGTGCTTGTGAGAAGGCAAAGTGGTGCTCACTCTGGATAGCATATTTACAGTATTTTGTCGAATTTAAGAATGTGTATATCTTAAGACCTGTAGTTTTATCCCTGTGTTTCCATCTCAGAAAAACTCACAAAGTTTCAAAAGTAAACAAGTGAGATAACTATTTTAATATGTTACCTAACATGGTAGCTGTTTCTTTGCTAATCAAAATCTACTGCTGGTATCACATAGAGTGCTTCATTAAAAACACACATATAAAGAACTAACCTCTAGGCATTATGATTCAGTAGGTTTGGGTTGAGACCAAGACATGGGTATTTTATAAAATCTTAACTCCTGGTTCTGACATTTTACCCTTACTTAAGATCTAGTGATGTGGTGGAATTAACATATACCCAAAGGCATCGTCTTCTAAGAGTTTAAATAATTTACGAAGTCCACCATGGACTCAATGGAAAGCTTGAAGTAAAGGACAAAAAACACAGAAAGTCAGACAAAGCACTCATTCTCCCGTTTTCCCTTAATCTTTATATTGTTCATTTATTGGACTCAAAGAAGCCAAGACATTCATCCCATTAATGATAATATAATACATTTTGGAATAGAGTAAGTATTTATGAATGTTTTGAGGAAAATTATCCCAAATATATTGAAGCCTATTTCACATGAAATTGGTTTCTTCCCAGGAATTTTTTTTTTTTTTGCTAAAAAAATAGTGTGGTGGGCACTCAATGCAATATACAGATTATTTATCACAGATATGTACACTTGAAACCTATATGATTTTATTAACTAATGTCACCCCAATACAATTAATTTAAAAATAATAAAATCACTTCATAATCCATTAGGTATATTTAACTTGGAGTTATGGAAAATCCAGAAGACTTCTATCTCTCCCATCATTTTCACAACTTCTGTGAGCAAAAAATGATCATTAACACCAAATAATTTCCTATAAGTCAATGTTATGATCTAGCCTCTGCATGCTACAACTCACTAGTTAATTGGCTGCGAGTGAGAAAATGAGAGATCTTGTACAAGTCTGAGATGAACACTACTCCCCACTCCAACTCCCAGATAATCCAGTAAAAAGTGTAATAGGTTGATCTTAATAACTTGTTTTCTGGCTGTTGTTCTTTGAGACACATGCCCCTTGGCTCTCGCCATCCTCCACCTCTCAAGCCAAATGGATCAATCACTAGATGGTCTCTGTGTTCTTGCTTATGCTTAAAATACTTCAACTAGGATAAAATCTTATCTCCCAAATTGAGAGAGTTGAAGTATAATAAGCCAATCAATCCAAAGTTTAACAGACTGATTATGACTTTTTCATTTTGGGAAGAGAGAATGGAGTGAAGAAAATACATGAATAAGGAACTGAGAGTGGACAATAAATTGGTAAGGAAAACGGAGAAAAAGAAGAGTATATATAATTACTGAGTACAAGCATATCTACAGTGGATTCTTCTAAGTTTCCCTTGGGCAAAGACAAATATGTAGCTAAGTAATAGTTGTAGGCTTGATTTTGGTAAATATAAGTAACTCTACCTAACAGGACTTAGGCAGATTTGTTTCAACCTACTCGATTTTATGTGAAGGTTACTTGAGGCATTTTTATTGAGGAATTGTTGCATTTTAAAATTCTAACTTTATGCCTCATAGTATTTCTTACACAGTACCTTTTAAGGTGCTGTAAGAGTATCTGGTTAAACAGAATACATTCCTTAATGGCTATGGTGAATAACATAATAGGTTCTCTCTTACCCAAAGTTTTCCAATGGACTTTGTGATGAAGCAAATAAATTGGCAAAATAAAGGTGAAACAATACCAAAGAAAAACTAGCTAAAAAAGAAAATTCTTTTCTGTCAATAGTTCTTCTGTTTAGAAAATTTCTACTCCATACAAATTTAGGTTCAGCTTGAGGTGATGAGAGAAAATAACATTTAACACTGTAGCAAGAAACCTGTCTGAAAGATTATTTTTATTTGAAAGCTGGAAAATTGGTAATAAAAACTGAACAATGGTGGACAATTGGGCTATGGCAGCAATAACATTCTGGTGGCACCCTGTCCTCTGAGCATTGAACAAACAGTATAACTCAATGCCCTCCACATTTCCCAGTTTACTATATTCAAGAAAAGTGAAAGAGTAAGCTTATCTTCTAGCAATGGCAGAGGAATGATGTAATTATAAGCAGAAGGTTAATTAGAGAGGAAAAGTGTAGATAGTGGAATGTACTGAGGTCTTAAAGTTAAACACTCCTATGTCTGGCTTTAGTACTTATGAGTACCATGATTTGGGGCAAAATAATCTGTGTCATGGTTTTCTTATCTTTAAAACTAGAATATTAATACCAAGTTTACAGAGTTGTTCTAAGAATTAGAAATAATATGTTTAAAGGATCCTGTACTCCATATGTGTGTTCAGTAAATGGTAGTGATTATTGCTACCTTTCCTAGTCCTAAAGAGAGTTAACCTAGGAAGAACTAAAAAACAAACCCATATTGTAGTGAATGGAGATAAGTGCATTAAAAATCAGTGGTACATTTACACAATGGAATACTGTGCAGCTTTTAAAAAAAGAGGAACTCTTACTTTTTGCTACAGCATGAATGGACCTAGAGATTATTATGTTAAGTGAAATAAGCCAGTCAGAGAATGACAAATACCATATGATCTCACTTTTTGTGGAATCTAATGAACACAATAAACTGACAAACAAAATAGAGCGAGAGGCATGGATATATGCAACAGACTGACAGCTCTCAGAGGGGAAGGGGGTTGGGGGACTGGATGAAAGAAAGTGAAGGGATTACTTCCGGCCAGCGTGGCTCAGTGGTTCAGTGTCAACCCATGTACCAAGAGGTTAATGGTTCAATTCTCGATCAGGACACATGCCCAGGTTTCAGGCCCAATCACCAGTTGGGGGAATGCAGGAGGGAGCCAATTGATGTTCTCTCTCATAGATGTTTCTATCTCTCTCTCTCTCCCTTCCTCTCTCTCTAAAAATCAATAAAGAAAAAATAAATAAAAGAAATTGAAAGGATTAGCCAAAGAATATACATGGATAGCCCACTGACACAGAAAACTGTGTGATCATGGCCAGAAGGAAAGGGGGGGTGGGGACTGGGTGGAGATGGGCAAAGTGGGGGGGATGAGGACATCTGTAATACTGTCAACAATAATAATAAAGTTTAAAAAAATAAGGAAAGAGAGCATTATCTCAATCTGTTGAGGTTTTGCTTCCTGGCATTTGTCAACAGTTTGGCTCAAATAAATTCACAACATTCTTCACAGAAACAAAAATGAAATATGAATTGGCAGTATAAAGAGCAGAAATGGAAAAAGGTCTAGATGGCAGTGGAGTGAATGGAAGCTACATAGAACATCTCCCAGGACCAAACTGTAATTGCAACTAAAATAAAGACAAAACATCGGAAAAAGCCAACTGAAGAGCAGCTGAAAGAGAGCCAGGGAAAGAGAGGATGCCAAATTGAGCCTGGTAGGAACTGCAGAGGCATGTGGGGGCTGGCTGGGAGCCCATGGACAGCAAGGAGGGCTGTATTAGCAGTGCGTGATTCACACTGAGAAAGGGAGCATTTTAAAAAGCACCAAATCAGCTACTGCCACTCACCTTGGGCTCTGGCAGAGGGATGGCGGACTGGGCTGGAACTGTATGGAGAGTCTGGGGCTCCTGGCTTAGGAGAGAGCTGAGAGCTGGACTGAAGGTCACCAGGAGTCTTGTACTGAATCACTCTCTCACAGGACAGTAGCCATATTACTCACAGAGCCACTTCCCAGACTCCAGGGGAGAAGCAAAGGCCTCTCCCACAGGAATTCAATACCATCAGTCTAGGCCAAAGAAATGAATATTGAGACTCATTAACATCTAAAGTCTGATACCTAGAAAGTGCCACACCAGCTAGAAATCCTCTTACAACTAAGGGATTTTCCATTCAGCTGCAGGGCTACTAATCCAGGCTAATCAAGTAACTGAGACTAATAGCATCCAGACAAAAAGATAGAGAATAACTCAAATTTCTTCGGTTTGCAAATCTACCAGGAAAATAAGACTTGATAGCGGTGTTTAACGGGGGTACTCCCACACTAATCTAAACCCAGTAGATGGAGCTACAACCAGTAGAACACCAACATCCACAGGGAAAATCTGGCAGGCTCCAAAACTGACTGAGACAGCCAAAATGGTGAAACAAAGAAACAAATCCCAAATGAAAGAATAAGATAATTCTGCAGAACACATAAATGACATAGAATTAAGAAAGATATCAGAGGGAGAGTTCAGAGTAATAATCATGAGGAAGCTCAACAGGATGAGCAGAGAGCTCAACAGCATAAGTAAAGATATAGAAACACTGAACACCAATCAATTGGAAATTAAGAATGACATAGCAGAAATAAAGAACACATTGGAAGGAATAACCAGCAGAGTAGAGTAAGCCAAGAACTGGATCAGCGAATTAAAAGACAGGGTATAAAAATCACCCAATCAGAAACCAAAAAAAAATAAACAATTCAAAAACAGAAAGACAGCATAAGAGAACTGTGGGACAAGAAGAAATATAACAACATCCAGATCATAGGTGTGCCAGAAGAAGAAAGCGGGCAAGGGTTAGATAATATATTTGAAGAAACAGAGACAGAAAATTTCCTTAGCTTGGTGAAAGAAAAAGGCACACAAGTCCAAGAATCACAGAGAGCCCCAAGGAAGAAGAACACAAAGAGGCCTACACTAAGACACATATTAATTAAAATGCCAAAAATTAGTTTGGATGCTGTGGCTCAGTGGTTGAGCATTGACCCATGCACCAAGAGGTTGCTGGTTTGATTCCTGGTCAGAACACATGCCCAGGTTGTGGGCCAATCGCCAGTGGGAGGCATGCAGGAGTCAGCCAATTGATGTTCTCGCTCATAGATATTTCTCTCTCTTTCTCTCCTTCTCACTTCCTCTCTCTCTAAAATCAATAAAGGAAAAAAAATTAAAAATAAATAAATAAATAATAAATAAATAAAATGCCAAAAATTAAAGACAAAGAGAGAATAATAAAGGCAACAAGATATAAGCAACAGGTTACCTACAAAAGAACCCCCATAAGGCTATCAGTTGACTTCTCAACAGAAACACTACAGGCTAGAAGGGAATGTCATAAAGTAATCAAGGAAATGAAAAACAAGTCTCTGAATCCAAGATTACTCTATCAAGCAAGGCTATCATTCAGAATAGAAGGTGAAATAAAGAGCTTCCAAGACAAAAAAACAAAAAACAAAAAACAAACAAAAAAACTAAAGGAATATATTAACACCAAACCAGCACTGCAAGAAATATTAAAAGGACAGCTATAATAAACAGAGGAAATAGGAAGAGAAACATAACAATAATAAACAAAAGTGGCAATAAATAAGTACATATCCATAATAACCTTAAATTTAAATAAATTAAACAATCAGATCAAAGGACACAGAGTAGCTGAATGGATAAGAAAACATTACTCATACATATGTTGTTTACGAGAGACCCACCTCACAACAAAAGACTCAAATAGGTTCAAAATGAAGGGATGGAAAAAAATCTTCGAAGCAAGCAGAAAGTAATAAAACAAAATGCTGGTGGAACAATATTCATATATGATAAAAAAAAGACTTCAAAATGAAAGCCATAAATAAAGACCGAGAAGGCCACTACATAATATTAAAAGGGGCTATCCAACAGGAGGATGTAACCTTGGCAAACATATACTCACTTAACATAAGAGGAACAAAATACATTAAAAAAAAAAAAAACTTTTGCAGGACTTCAAAGGAGAAATCAAAAGCTATGCAATCATAGCAGGAAAATTCAACACCTCACTGTCATCACTGGACAGATCCTGCAGA
Organism: Tadarida brasiliensis; assembly: GCA_030848825.1. Taxonomy (NCBI): domain Eukaryota; kingdom Metazoa; phylum Chordata; class Mammalia; order Chiroptera; family Molossidae; genus Tadarida; species Tadarida brasiliensis. Next base: position 54,632,122 of record CM061280.1, read on the forward strand.
CAAAAAAATTAACAAGGAAACAGAGACTCTAAATGATGCACTAGATCGAATGGATTGAATAGATATTTACAGAGAATTACACCCCAAAACTGCAGAATTCACATTCTTCTCAAGTGCACATGAGACATACTCAAAGATAGATCACATGTTAAGACACAATGTAAGTCTACAAGTTCAAGAAGATTGAAATTATATCAAGCAACTTCTCAGATTAAAATGGCATGAAACTAGAAATCGATTACAACAAAAGCATACAAAAACATTCAAACACGTGGAGGCTACACAGTATATTATTAAACAATGAATGGGTTACCAAGGAAACCAAAGAAGAAATTTAAAACTTCCTGGAAAACAATGAAAATTAACACACAACAACACAAAATCTATGGGATGCAGTGAAAGCAGTCCTGAGAGGGAAGTTCATAGTACCACAGGCCTACCCCAAGAAAAAATAAAAAATTTCTAATTGACTTTCTAACCCTATAACTTAAAGATTTACAAAGTAAAGAAAAAAAACAACCCAGAGCAAGTAGAGTGAAAGAAACAAGGTCAGAGCAGAAATAAATGACATACAAACTAAAACAAACAAACAAACAAAACAAAAAAAAAAACAATTCAAAAGATCATTGAAACAAAGCCCTGGTTCTTTGAGAAGATAAACAAGATAGATGGAGCCTTAGCCACATTCACCGGAAACAAAAAGAGAGGACCCAAATAAACAAAATTAGAAAAGAAAGAGGACAAGTAACCACTGAAACCACAGAAATACAAATGATCATTAAAAAATGCTATGAACAATGTTATGCCAACAAATTGGACAATCTAGGTGAAATGGACAAATTTCTAGAATCACACGGTCTCCCAAAACTGAACCGGGAAGAGATAGAAAACTTGAACAGATCAATAACAACTAAAAAAAATGAATATTTAATCAAGATACTCCCAGCAAACCAAATTCCAGGCCAGGACATCTGTATGGGGGAGTTTTACCAAACATTCAAAGAAGATCTAATACCGATTCTCCTCAAACTATTCCAATAATTCCAATAAGAAGGAAGACCTCCAAACTCATTTTAAGAGGCCAGCATAATTCTAATTCCAAAACCAGATAAAGACACTACAAAGAAAGAAAACTACAGGCCAATACTCCTGATGAACATGGATGCCAAAATCCTTAACAAAATATTAGCAAATTGGATCCATCAATACATAAAAAATTATTTACTATGATCAAGTGGGATTCATTCCAGGAATGCAAGGATGTAACAATATTGGAAAATCAGTAAATGTGATACACCACATAAACAAAATGAAAGATAAAAACCATATGATCAGCACAGCCAGTGTGGCTCAGTGGTTGAGCTTTGACCCACGCACCAAGAGGTCACTGGTTCGATTCCCAGTCTGGGCACACGCCCAGGTTGTGGGTCCGATCTCTGGTGGGGGACATGCCGGAAGCAGCCAATCGATGTTCTCTCTCATCGATTGTTCTATCTCTCTCTCCCTCTCTCTACCTCTCTTTATAAAAATCAATACAGAAAAAAAAATGAAAGAAAAAAAACCATATGATCATATCAATGGATACTGAAAAAGTATTCGACAAAATCCAGCACCCAATTCCAATAAAAATGTTCAGCAATGTGGGAATACAGGGATCATATCTCGACATAATAAAGGCCATATATGAAAAACCTACAAACAATTCAATGGGCAAAAACTAAAATAATTTCCCTTAAGAACAGGATCAAGGCAGGATGCCAACTTTTGCCACTCTTATTTAACATGGTACTGGAAGTCTTAGCCACAGCAATTAGACAAAAAGGAAAAATAAAAGGGATCTAAATTAGAAAGGAGGAAGTGAAACTGTCATTATTTGCAGATGACATGATATTGTACATAGACAACCCTAAAGACTCCATTAAAAATGCACTACAGCTAATAAATAAACTTGGCAAAGTGGCAGGATACAAAATTAATGTCAAGAAATCGACAGCACTTTTATACACCAATAATGAATTCACAGAAATAGAAATTAAAAATAAAACAACAACAATCCCATTTACCATTGCAGCAAAAAGCTAAGATACCTAGGAATAAACTTAAAAAAAAGGACCTTTTCTCAGAAAACTACAGGACATTGCAAAAAGAAATAGCATAAGATATAAAAAAGTTGAAGTATATGCCTTGTTCATGGATTCGAAGAGTTAACATCATTAAAATCTCCATACTACCCAAAACAATTGATAGATTCAATGCACTCCCCATTAAAATACCAATGACATATATCATGGAACTAGACCAAGTGCTCCAAAAGTTTATATGGAACCAAACAAGACACCAAATTGCCACAGCTATCTTGAAAAAGAACAAAGTAGGAGGGATCACAATACTGGATATCAGGTTATACTACAAAGCCATTGTAATCAAAACAGCCTGGTACTGGCACAAGAACATGAATATAGATCAATGGAACAGAACAGAGAACCGAGAAATTGACCCAAGGCATTATGTTCAATTAGGATTTGACATAGATGGCAAGAGCATACAATGGAGTAAAGACAGTCTCTTTAATAAATGATGTTGGGAAAATTGGAAAACTACATGCAAAAAAATGAAACTAGACCACCAACTTACACCATACATTAGAATAAACTCAAAATGAATGAAGACTTAAATGTGACTTGTGAATCCATAAAAATCCTACATGAAAATGTAGGCACTAAAATTTCAGAAATCACACGTATCAGAATTTTCAGCAAGACAGTACCTAAGGCAAGAGAAAAAAAGGAAAAATCAATAAATGGACTCCATCAAACTGAAAAGCTTCTGCACAGCAAAAGAAACAAGCAACAAAATGGAAAGGAAACCCACTATATGGGAGAGCATAATTGCCAATGATACATCAGATAAGGGGATAATTTCCAATATATATATAGTACTCATACAAGTCAACAAAAGGAAGACAAAGAACCCAATTAAAAAATGGGCAGAGGACCTAAATAGACACCTCTCCAAACAGGACATACAAATGGCCAAGAGACATATGACAAAATGCTCAATGTCACTAATCATCAGAGAGATGCAAATTAAAACAACCATGAGTTATCACCTCACACCTGTCAGAATGGCCGCCATCAACAAATCATCAAACAACAAGTGTTGGCGAGGGTGTGGAGAAAAGGGGTCTCTAGTACACTGCTGGTGGGAATGCAGACTGGTACAGCCACTATGGAAAACAATATGGTGTTACCTGAAAAAATTAAAAATTGAACTGCCATTTGACAGAGTGATCCCACTTCTAGGAATATACCCTAAGAAGCCTGAAACACCAATCAGAAAGAATATATGTACCCTTTGTTCATAGCAACACTATTTACAATAGCTAAGATCTGGAAACAGCCCAAGTGTCCATCAGTAGATGAATGGATAAAAAAGCTGTGGTACATATACACAATGGAGTACTATGCAGCTGTAAGAAAGAAAGATCTCTTATCCTTTGAGACGACATGGAGGGACCTGGAGAGTATTATCCTAAGTGAAATAAGCCAAGCAGAGAAAGACAAATATCACATGATCTCAGTTATTTGTGGAATATAATGAACATAACAGTCTGAGGAACAGGGTAGACCCAGAGACGTGGAAGTAGGGTACAGACTGACAATCCTCAGAAGAGAGGGTGGGGGTGAGGGAAGAGATAAACCACAGAACTTATATGCATGTACGCATAACTGATTGACATGGAGAACAAAGGTGGGGACCGGTTTGGGGGGTGGGATGAGGAGGAGAGTGTCAATGGGGAAAAAAGGAGAAACATCTGTAACAAAAATAAATTAATAATAATAATTAAAAAAAAAAGAAATGGACTGCACCAACAACCATGTGAGCTTGGAAAAGAATCCTGAACATCAGATGAAACACCAGCTCTGGCCAGCACATTGATTTCTGTCTGGTGAAGTCCTGAGCACTGCACCCAGATAGTCAATTCCTAGACTCCTACTTATAGCAACTGTAAGATAATGCTTTTTTGTTGTTTTCAACTACTAAGTTTGTAGTAATTTGCTATGCACAAATAGAAAACTAATACATAGTTTAATTATGCTTTGTCAAAATAGGTAGTGTCATGAAATAGAAAAATATATAACAGAATAAAATGTCATATGCGAATATAAAGGAAGTGAAGACAAAAGAAAAAGTGAGTGATCAAAGTGATGTGGCCATTAATGTCAATAGGAGGACAAATTGAAAAGTACAATGAAAGGCAGAGATGGGGAAAAGGATCAAATAACGGTCTAGATTTGTTCTGTTCTACTCTGCCAAAGTAATATGAATAGTTTCTGTTTTGGAATGTGGAATTTACTTTTTTTTTTTTTTTTTTTACCTACTAAATAGTTTAATATTGTTTCTATTACTGCTTTTCAGAACAATGAATAAAGTCATAGTGTGAATGTGTGACCTATATGGACTGCACAAGAGAAGAAGTAGTGAAAACCATTGGATATTTATGGAGAGGTTAAAATGATGGAGATTATTATGCTAAGTGAAATAAGTCAGTCAGAGAAAGGCAAGTACCTATGATTTCACTCATATGTGGAATCTAATGAACAAAATGTACGAACAAGCAAAATAGAGACAGACTCGTAGATAGAGAGCAGGCTGACAGCTGTCAGGGGTTGGGACTGGGGGGCTGGGGAGTGGAGAAATTGAGCAAAAAAGAAAAAAAGAGAGAGAGAAAAACTCATGGTCACAGACAATAGCATGGTGGTTGAAGGAAGGAGAGTGGGGAGGTAGTAAAGGGAAAAGGGGGTCAAATACATGGAGACACAAGAAGATTTAACTTTGGGTTTTGGGGACACAATACAGTATAAGATGATGCATCATAGAATTGTACACTTAAAATATATATAATATTGTTAACCATTGTCACCCCAATAAATTTAATTTAAAAAAAAAGAAACAGAAGAAATGATGCGCAAAATGATGAAATATACTCTATGAAAACTTGAATAAGCTTAGAATGTGTCATCAAATTCTTAGCAAGTTCTTGTAAGGAAAATGATGACATATATTTGGGTATTTTTTTAAATAGTTTATTTTCTAGTAGTTTGTTTACTCCCTAGTGCTTTTATAAGTCTGAGACTCTTTTTACAGTAAGATATACTTAACTGATATCTATTGCGTACTTACCAGGACATTGAAGCATTGCTTGTCCCTAAATTACTCTGCTCTAATTACTATTTTGATGTCCATATAAATTATCTTGACCATTATTCATTACTAAGTACATGCCTGGAGCACACAAAATTCTATTACCATATACTCATGGAAGCTATATTTTATGCAACAGATTAAAAGATCCCCCAGCAACTACTTCCTAGACTTTTCTACAATACTTTCTATGATTTAGAGGATAGATATCCATTTACTTACGCTCTCTTGAGAAAATAGCTATGCCTGACTAAAAACTGAGAATGAACATTTTACTTATAGCCCTTTAAATTAACACTATTAATCCAATTTGCAACAACACATTTATTTAAATTGTGTGAAATTTTGGTAAATTAAGAACAAGTATCATGATCCCAATAGCTTGCTGATTTCATAATGTAGTGAAATTATGGGTCACAGATAAAGAGCATTAGAATCATTTGTGGAAAACTTGTTATAAATACACGTTTTCAGGCCTAAATCTCATAATCTTTTACCTTAAATGCAGGAAATTACATTTAAAATAGGCTCCTCGGGTGATTCTTGTGAAAGAAAAAATGTGAGAACCACAGGATTAGAACATTTTAAAGATGTATATAAATCTTTTTCATTTTGCTTCATATTTCTGTGGTAAACTATGTGAAGAAATGTCAGTACTTGTTAATATGCTATTTTCCTGTACCCACCTTAATATTTTCATATTAATTTCAAGTTTACAGTTTAAGGAAGTATTCTTGTAACAATATTATGTGTTTATATGAAAGAACATGATTGCTGATACCAGATTTGCTTTTAAGGTATTGGTTCTTTTCCATAATCAACATTTAGAGAAAAACAGTGTAGAAAAGATGACTGCAAAGACAAGACAATAAAAATTAAGTAAATAGGATTCAACAGAAATACTGTAATTCATTTGAAAGAAAGAGTTATAAATCAATTGTTATATTTGGTCATTATTGGTTCTGGAACTGGATGGACTAAACGTGTAAGTATTAGCTTACTGCCAGCATCAAGGCAGGTCAGAGTGTTTAAACATATTTATTGAGCTAAACATATCACACTAAATCTTATTTTATTATTCACATACAATAAATAAGCTATTACTATAGGAATATTTTAAAACTTAATGAAGTGTTTGAATTTTCCAGGAAGCTTTACTTTTATTTGCTTAAGTAAAAACCAGAGGGAGTTCAGTTAAAGTTATTTTTGTACCTATGAAATAATATTTTCTCTACATAGTACTATTAAACAAATAACTACAGGTATCAAATTTTAAGATTTCAGATGATCTAAATGAATATCCCTCTCAAAATAATGAATATATTTAATAAATAGAAATGCAATTTGAGAGAAAATGGCATTTCTATATGTATGATGTAATTCTCATCCAGTTGGGATTAAAATAAAATAAAAGTAAGACAGTTGATGAATGTTATAAAGAAAAATATCTTTATTTGACAATCTGAGACATATATTTGAGAAAATATCGATCTACTTTTTTTATAAACAAAACTGGTCACTTTAAACTACGTATTACAGCCCTGGCCGGTTTGGCTCAGCGGTTAGAGCATCGGCCCACAGACTGGAGAGGCCCGGGTTTGGTTCCCGCTAAGGGCATGTACCTCAGTTTGTCCCTGGCCCCGGTTGGGGTCGTGTGGGTGGCAACCACTCGATGTGTCTTTCTCACATAGATGTTTCTCTCTCTCTCTTCTTCCCTCTCTCCCTCCAGCTCTAGCTGAAGATAAATGCAAAAATGTCCTTGGGTGAGGATAAAAAAAATAAAAATAAACTAGGTATTACAAATTACAAATTAGCAATTGATTCTAAATTAACTAAGGACTTTGTAAGAGAAGTAACAACCAACTCTCAATATTGAAACCATGATTTATTATACTTAAAATATATTGCATCTTAGTAAATCTAGTTTCTATTTGCTTAATCAACAGACATTTAATCATGCAATGTAAGTAATAATTAGAATCTAGTCTATGTCACAAAAGTACTGTATAGGTTCATAACATTGTAACTCCCTCTAGAAAAATTACAGAATAAAAAAGACAAGGGATGTATTGTGGCTAGGAAAAGTTGAAAAGGGTGTTCCAATGAGTGTGAATGACCAATTCATAATTACAGACAATTTAAATAAAAGATAAGTGGATACTATATTGATCTCATTTGTTGATGATATACTTTCAGCATTACAATACTGAATTATGTATATATTCACTAAATACTATATATATATATAATTAAACAATAGTTTTCCTTAAATGATAAATTACTTATAGGTAATAAATTTTGCATAAACTGTTTGTAAATTTCATCTTTTCACAAGCAAACCATATTGGTAGCAAAATAAAGAATTATAACCCTGGCCGGTTTGGCTCAGCGGTTAGAACGTCGGCCGCGGACCGGAGAGTCCCAGGTTCGGTTCCCGCTAAGGGCACGTATCTTGGTTGCGGTTTGCCCCGTCCCAGTTGGGGTTGTGTGGGTGGCAGCCACTCGATGTGTCTCTCTCACATCGATGTTTCTCTCTCTCTCTCTCTCTTCCTTCCTCTCTCCCTCCCGTTCTGTCTGAAGACAAATGCAAAAAAAATGTCCTCGGGTGAGGATTAAAAAAAAAATTAAAAAAAAAAAGAATTATATATTTAAAAACTAATTGATTGCCAAAATGACATTGTTATTGACCATGTACCCTGTCTGCACATTATATATCCATGACTTATTTATTTTGTAACTGAAAGTTTGTACCTCTTATTCCCCTTCACCTTTTTCGCCCATCTCCTACCCCCTTCCACTCTGACAAACATCAGTTTGTTCTCTATATCTATAAGTTTTCTGTTATTGTTGTCATTATTTTTGTTTGTTTAAATTCCATGTATAAGTGAAATCACATGGTATTTGCCTTTCTCTGCATGACTTATTTCACTTAGCATAATGTAACTTAGGTCCATCCATGTTGTGACACATAGCAAAATTTTATTTATTTTATTTTCATATCTTTATATATGCACACATACATTTTCTTTATTCATTCATCTATTGATGGACACTTAGATTGCTTCCATATATTGGCTATCAGAAATAATACTTCAAAGAACATAGGGTACATATAACTTTTTGAATTAGTGTTTTCATTTTCTTCAGATAAACACCCAGAAATGGAATTACTGGGTCATATGGTTCTATATTTAATTTTTTGAGGAACCTCCATACTGTTTTCCATAGTGGCTACACCACAGTTGACCATACCACAAACAATGAGTGATGGTTCCTTTTCCTCCATATCCTCTCCAACACTTGTTATTTGTTAACATTTTTATAATAGCCATTCTAATAAGTTTGAAGTGATTTCTAATTGTGATTTCGATTTTCACCTCCTGATGATTAGTGATTTTGAGCATCTTTTTATATGTCTGTTGGCCACCTGGAAAACATTAGCTTATTTATACGATCTGCAATGATTTTGAAAATTTATATGTAAATTTAATGCCTTCACTAATTAATTTAGATTACTATTGTAAGCACTAAATATTACATTCAAAACAAAATTTCACATCAGAGACAATATCATGATCAGTAGTAAAGAATCGGTACAAATAAATAGACCTACAACAGGAAGAATTGGGTGTCTTGTGTATAGCAAGAATCAGATGTGACTAAAATATTCATGGTATCTGAACTTATGAAGCACATGAAGGCAAAGTTTGCGGCTGGAAATTGAGATTATGAGCTCCCAGTTTATTGTGGAGAAAAGTAACCTGGCCAGAGGAAATAATGATGGTGAAGATGAATGTGAAGGTGAATTTAAAGCTGATAATGATGATTTGCCATTCATTGTCCATGTGGTGTAGCAGATATGGAAAATGTGAATTTGGTTTTCATCTTCACCAGTTATTACCAATGTGGCCTTGAACAAGTTACAACTCCTCTGAAATTTCTCATAATTAAAATGCATATAAGATCTTTGGTTTATCTCTTCCCACCCCTCCCACCCCCATCCCTCTGAGGTTTGTCAGTCTGTTCCCTTCTTTCATGACTCCGGATCTCTTTTGATCAACAACATATTTTGTTCATTATGTTCCACAAATAAGTGAGATCATGTGAGTGGATAAAAAAGTCGTGGTACATTTACACAATGGAATACTATACAGCTGTAAGAAAAAGAGACCTCTTACCCTTTGAAATGACAAAGAGAGACATTGGAGTATTATGCTAAGCAAAACAAGCCAGTCAGAGAAAAACAAGTACCACATGCACTTCTTCAATGCAGTGGTTAGTATCATTCTGCTTGCTTTCTTGGTTAGATTTTAGTTTTTGTTTTTGTTTTTTCCACAATAGAGTGTAAATCTCCCTTGTTCAAAAATTAATTGAATGGGAATCATAAAATTCTAGCATTCTAATGATTATGGATGTTCTAATTTCATGGATCTCTTGAGCAACAGTATTGTTTCTGTCAGATTTTTAAAATGTATGGTTACTGGGATGAGCAGAAGATGGCAGCTGGCAGGACCGGAGGGAGGGTGAGTGTGTGAGAGAGTGAGCTAGTGTGTGAGAGAGTGTGAGTGGACATGAAGGTGGACGACCAAACTCATGCAGTGCAGAGACTCAGAGCAGAAGTTTCCTGTGCTGTGGACAAGGAGCAGCCGGCTACCACAGTAAGCAGCTCTTCAGGGTGCTTCTCCCTGCGCCATGGGAAGGTCCAACCATTTTAGAAGATCCCAGGTCTTCCCTGGGAGGAGACAGTGGGAGCTGCTAGGGCCCAGCAACCTGAGCCCACCAGTGCACCTGGCACCCTTGGAACAGTGGACACCCTGTGTCAACACAGACCAGTGCACAGTAGTGGAGCTGCCTAGGTGCCGGTTGTGGAAGCTGCAAATGGCCAGGAGCCCAGCACCATCCCCCAAAGTAACAGTCCGATCAGACCCCAGATATACCCCCAGCAACAGAGGCTGGGGAACAGACATCCATCTCCAGGCAACAGAAGCACAGATCAGCACCTGAGACCCATCCCCAGAACCTACAGCAAAGGCTGAGCAGGAGCTGAGCCCCATGGGGCAGTAGCACTCCCCAGCTACCAGGAGTGGGACCTGGGGCTCCATAGAGGCCTGTGTGACTCAGCGACCCACAAGATAGGCCTGGAGCCTGGTCTCCAAAGAGACTGAGTGATCTAGCTGCCTGCGGGACCTGCAGGGTTCTGGGGCACCAGAGAGGTCTGTGTGACCCAGCTACCCACAAGATAGGAATGGAGTCCGGTCTCCAAAGGGACTGTGAGATTCAGCTCCCCACAGGATCAGCGGGAAGCCTGGGCTCTAATGGGGCCTGTACAACCCAACTGCCCACAAGATCAGACGGGAGCCAGGGCTCCAGTGAGGCCTGTGCAACACAGCTGCCCACAAAACTGGCACAGAGCACAGCTCCAACAGGACTTGAGCTATATAGCTACAGGTGGCACCAGCGACCAGCTGGGAACACAGCTCCAGAGGGGCCCACGTGATCCAGCAGCAGCACCTACCAGGACACACCAATACCAGCCCCCAGTAGTCAATCTTCCAGAATCCACAGCAGGCAAGAGGCGACATGCAACAGAACAGTCTGGGAGGCACAGTAGCCTTATTTGATATACAGTGAGCTACCTACACATCCAAACATCCCTCAATAGGTCTAGAGCTACCAGATGGCTAAAATGGGGAAACAAAGAAACAACATCCAAAGGAAAGAAAAAGAGGAATCACTAGAAAAGGAACTACAGGATATGGAAAAAAGCAACTTCTCAGATAAAGAAATCAAAGCAATGATTTTAAGGGTGCTCAGACAATTTGGTGAGAACTACAAGCAACTTAATAAGAATTACAAAGAGCTCACTGGGAACTGCTTCAGCTTAAAAAAAGAGGTAGAAGCTATGCATAAAAATCAGGAGGAAATAAAGAATGACATAGCTGTTAGGAAAAATAACTTAGGAGGGTTCAATAGTAGATTAGAAGAAGCTAAAGACCGAATCAGTGACTTAGAAGACAAGGTAGAAAAAAAAACATCCAAATAAAGCAGTAAATGGAAAAAAAATTAAAAAACAAGAGGAAAGTTTAAGGGAGCTGTGGGACGATACAAAACATAACAACATTCATATTATAGGGATACCGGAAGGAGAAGAATCAGAAAAAAAGAATAGAGAATCTGTTTGAAGAAATAATGATAGAAAACTTCCCTAAACTGGTAAAGGAAAAAGCCATACAAGTCCCGGAAACACACACAGTCCCAAGCAAATGAACCCCAGAAGACCCACAGCTAGACACATCATAATAAAAATGGCAACCATTAAAGACAAAGAAAGAATCTTAAAGGAAGCAAGAGAGAGACAGAAAGTTACCTACAAGGGAGCTCCCATTAGACTGTCAGCTGATTTCTCGACAGAAAAGATGCAGGCCAGAAGGGAGTGTCATGAAGTGTACAAAGTAATGCAAGGCAAGGCAAGGGTCTGAATCCAAGACCACTCTATCCATCAAGGCTATCATTCAAAATTGAAGGAGAAGTAAAGAGCTTCAAGGATAAAACAAAAACAAAAACAAAAACAAAAACCTAAAGAAATTTACCACCACCAAACCACCACTGCAAGAAATGCTGAAGGGACTGTTGTAAGAAGAAGAAGAAACAGAGAGGGGGGGGGGAGATCACAGGCATACAATTAAAAAGGCAACTAATAACTATCTATCAATAATTATCGTAAATGTAAATGGCTTAAATGCTCCAATCAAAAGACATAGGGTAGCTGATTGGATAAGAAAACACGACCCATATATATGCTGTCTATAAGTGACACACCTCACAACATAAGACTCACACAGGATGAAAGAGAAGGGATGGAAAAAATTTTTCAAAACAAATGGAAATGGAAAAAAAACTGGTGTAGCAATACTCATATCTGACAAGATAGACTTCAAAACGACCATAATAAGAGACAGAGAAGGTCACCACATAATATTAAAAGGATCAATCCAACAAGAGCATATAACTCTGGTAAACATGTATGCACCAAACATGGGAGCACCAAAATACATTAAAAACAAAACTTCTGGAAGACTTCAAGGGAGAGATCAATAGCAACAAAATCATAGTGAGTGACTTTAACACGCCACTGACACCACTGGATAGATCTTATAGACAAAAAATTAATAGGGACATGGAGTCCTTACAAGACAAACTAGATCAGTAGGACTTCATTGATATTTACAGAACATTTCACCCCAAAGCTGTAGAATATACATTCTTCTCAAGTGCACATGGGTTATTCTCAAAGATAGACCACATATTAGGACACAAAGCAAGTCTCTACAAATTCAAGAAAATTGAAATCATATCAAGCATCTTCTCAGATCACAGTGGCATGAAACTAGAACTCAATTACAATAAAAACACACAAAAACATTCAAACATTTGGAGGCTAAACAGCATGTTATTAAACAACAAATGGGTTACTAACAAGATCAAGGAAGAAATTAAAAACTTCCTGGAAACCAATGAAAACAAACACACAACAACCCAAAATCTATGGGACACAGCGAAAGCAGTCCTGAGAGGGAAGTTCATAGCACTGGAAGCCTACCTCAAGAAACAAGAAACATTTCTAATTGACATTCTAACTCTACAACTAAAAGAACTAGAAAGTAGACAAAAATAAAAACCCAGAGCTAGTAGGAGGAAGGAAATAGTAAAGGTCAGAGCAGAAATAAATGACACAGAGAAAAAATAAATAAATAAATAAAAATAATCCAAAATTTCAATGAAACAAAGAGCTGGTTCTTTGAAAATATAAATAAGATTGATAGACCCTTAGCTAGACTCACCAAGAAACAAAGAGAGAGAACCCAAATACACAAAATCAGAAATGAAAGGGGAGAAGAAACAACTGACACCACAAAAATACAAAGGATCGTTAACAAATACTATGAAGAATTTTACAGGAACAAATTGGACAATTTAAGCAAAATGGACAAATCTCTAGAAACACATAGTCTCCCAAAACTGAACCGAGAAGAGATAGAAAACTTGAACAGACCAATAGCATCTACGGAAATTGAAAATGTAATCAAGACTCTCCCAGCAAACAAAAGCCCAGGCCCAGACGGCTACACAGGGGAGTTTTACCAAATATTCAAAGAAGAACTAACACCCATTCTCCTCAAACTATTCCAAAAAATTCAAGAAGAAGGAAGACTTCCAAACTCATTTTATGAGGCCAGCATAATTTTAATTCCAGAATCAGATAAAGATACTACAAAGAAAGAAAACTACCAGCCAATATCCCTGATGAACATAGATGCCAAAATCCTGAACAAAATACTAGCAAATCGGATCCAGTAATACATCAAAAAAATTATTCATCATGATCAAGTGGGATTCATCCCAGGGATGCAAGGCTGGTACAATTTTTGTTTTTGCCAATCAATAAATGTCATACACCACATAAACAAAATGAAAGATAAAAATCATGTGATCATATCAATAGATGCTGAAAAAGCTTTCAACAAAATCCAGCACACATTTCTGATAAACACGTTCAGCAACGTGGGAATAGAGGGATAATATCTAGATATAATCAAGGCCACATATGAAAAACTTACAGTCCACATCATACTCAATGGGCAAAAACTAAAAGCATTTCCCTTAAGAACAGGAAAAAGACAGGGGTACCCACTTTCACCACTCTTATTTAACATAGTACTGCAAGTCTTAACCATAGCGATCAGACATAAAGAGAAAATAAAAGAGATCGAAATTGGAAAAAAGAAAGTGAAACTGTCATTATTCTCAGATGACATGATATTGTACATAGAAAACCCTAAAGACTCCATCAAAAATCTACTAGACTTAATAAATGAATTTGGCAAGGTAGCAGGATACAAAATTAACATCAAGAAATTGACAACATTCTTATACACCAACAAGGGACTCACAGAAAGAGAAACAAACAAACAAACAAAAATTCCCATTTACCATTGCAGCAAAAAATTAAGATACCTAGGAATAAACTTAACCAAAGAAGTAAAGGACCTATTTGAAGAAAACTACAGGACATTGAAAAAAGAAATAGAGGAAGATATTAAAAAGTGGAAGCACATAAATTGTTGATGGATTGGAAGAATTAACATCATTAAAATGTCCATACTACCCAAAGCAATCTATGGATTCAATGCAATCCCCATCAAAATACCAACGCCATATTTCACAGAACTAGAACAAATACTTCAAAAGATCATATGGAACCAAAAGAGACCCCAAATAGCCACAGCAACCTTGAAAACGAAGCACAAAGTAGGTGGGATCACAATACCAGATGTCAGGTTATACTACAAAGCCACTGTAATCAAAACAGCCTGGTACTGGCACAAGACCAGGCATATAGATCAATGGAACAGAACAGAGAACCCGAAAATTGAACCAAGACATTGTGATCAATTAATATTTGGCAAAGATGGCAAGAGCATACAATGGATTAACAAGAGCATCTTCAATAAATGGTGTTAGGAAAATTGGATAGCTACAGGCAAAAATATGAAACTAGACCAGCAACTTACACCATATACAAGAATAAATTCAAAGTGGATAAAATACTTAAATGTGACTTGTGAATCCATAAAAAATCCTAGAAGAAAATGTAGGCAACAAAATTTCAGACATCATATGCAGCAGAATTTTCACTGATACATCACCTAAGGCAACAGAAACAAAGGAAAAAATGAACATATGGGACTACATCAAACTAAAATGTTTCTGCACAGCAAAAGAAACAACCATCAAAATGGAAAGGGAACCCACTATATGGGAGACCATAATTGTCAATTGTATATCAGATAAGGAGTTAATTTCCAAAATATGTGGAGTGCTCATACAACTCAACAAAAGGAAGACAAAGAACCCAATTAAAAAATGGGCAGAGGAACTAAATAGACACCTCTCCAAACAGGACATACAAATGGCTAAGAGACATATGAAGAAATACTCAACGTCACTAATCATCAGAGAGATGCAAATTAAAACAACTATGAGGTATCACCTCACACCTGTCGGAATGGCCGCCATCAACAAATCATCAAACAAGTGTTGGCGAGGGTGTGGAGAAAAGGGGACTCTAGTACACAGCTGGTGGGAATGCAGACTGGTGCAGCCACTATGGAAAACTGTATGGTGTTTCCTTGAAAAATTAAAAATTGAACTGCCATTTGACCCAGTGATCCCACTTCTAGGAATATATCCTAAGAAGCCTGCAACATCAATCAGAAAGAATATATGTACCTGTATGTTCATAGTAGCACTATTTACAATTGCTAAGATCTAGAAACAGCCCAAGTGTCCATCAAAGATGAGTGGACAAAAAAGCTGTGGTACATATATACAATGGAATACTATGCAGCTGTAAGAAAGAAAGATCACATATCTTTTGAGACGACATGGAGGAACCTGGAGAGTATTATGCTAAGCGAAATAAGCCAATTAGAGAAAGACAAATACCACATGATCTCACTTATTTGTGGAGTATAATGAACAAGGTCTCCTGATGAACAAAATAGACCCAGAGACAGAAAGGAGTACGGTTCAGACTGACAAACTTCAGAGGAGGAGGGCAGTGGGGATGGATGAGGTGAACGAAAAACTTATATGCATGTATGCATAACCAATGGACATAGACAGCAGTGCTGGAAGGGTGGGGGGACAGGATGGGGAGGAGGGTGTCTAGGGGGGGGAAGGAGAAAAATCTGTAACAAAAATAAACTAATAATAAAAAGAACATCTACGATGAAAGTTGCAACACAGCGTAGTGCTATGAATTGTTGTCAGTGTGACTTATCGAACCCCTTTTCTGGTTCATCATGGAGCTTCCTTTGTGATCTCCTATATAAATAAAAGATACAGTAAAATACACAGAGAATTGCATTTGTGAAAAATCACACAAATTTCTCACCTTATTACTGCACTATATCAACCTACGTTTTTCCTCTATAAAGACAGTTTTTATTTGTTTTTCACCTGTTTGCTTACTGTTATGTAATTTTCTTCAAATTGTTCTCTGGGACTGCATCTTCTTTCCTTAACTGGACTGAAAACTCCTCAAGGCCAAAGGTCATTCATGTGGTTTCTTTAGTAGCTCCTCCCATTTTGGAGCACAGCATTCTGTGTACACACTGGGAGTTCAAGATATGCTTGAGGTCCAAAAGGTGGGGCCTAAGGCTAAATGTCTTGTTTTATATTAATAAACTTGCAGTCTTATCAGCAAGCACTTCCAATGAAAAACTGCCTCTCCCCATAACAGTATCCTCAGGGAGATTAATTTATGTTTTCTAATTAGCTCCTGATAGTAACTGAAGTATTGTGATTTTTGTCTGTACTGTTACTTTATGGGGGCTTTTTACCTTACTACGTAGGTTCATAAAACTACATCATTTTAAGAAAATGCTCCTTTTAACAAAGTGATAGAAGATTATTTAGGGACTCTCTGATAACCAGCTTATTCAAAAAGGGTCTCCACTTTCTTCAGAGCTGAAAGGCAGATCTAGAACTTTATGCAGGTCGTGTATAAAAGACTTTGATTACTTTAGTTCAGAAAATTTTCATTCTTTGTTTGAATTGCACATAATCATT
Source organism: Tadarida brasiliensis (assembly GCA_030848825.1). Taxonomy (NCBI): domain Eukaryota; kingdom Metazoa; phylum Chordata; class Mammalia; order Chiroptera; family Molossidae; genus Tadarida; species Tadarida brasiliensis. The sequence goes on from CM061280.1 coordinate 54,648,961, forward strand.
ATTGTTGTTCTTCATAGCACGTGAGATTGAAACTATAATGAGATGAAGGATTTAAAGAAAAAAAATTCCTTAAAAGAGAAAGTTTTAACATTGATGATACTATACATAAAGATGCATTGAAAAGGGGTAATAAAAATCCCCATTATCTCAAATCATAAATACAATTCCCTTCTGGAGGTTTTCATTAAAATATATATCAAAGACAAATTCAAATTTAAACTTTGGTTGTAAGAAAAAATACCTAACAAGTGTGCTAACATGGATTTGCACTAAGTAAAAATTGTTTTGGTAGAATTCTGATCCTAGAAATATTGCTCAGATAGTTGAAATACAGTACTATGCAGAAACATACACACAATCCTTATGATGAGAAAACTTTCCAAAACCCTCTCATCAGTACCATCTGAACTCCAAATGGGTTAATCAGGTATAGCATTGAGTTAAGACCGAAACAGTCACAATTTTGTCTCTTCATATCAAATGGAAGATCAGCGAAAATACATCAAAGCATTAATGTACATCTTTAAAATCTTAAGCATGGCACTGATTTTTTTCCAGGTCAAAGTACATTTCAAATCTATGAGCAGTCTCTAGGACTCTTAACCCCAACTGTCTGATCCTAAGCCTGAATGTAAATATAAAATGGGTTGATATTGTTTTCTACACCTAATGAGTTTATTTGTCAATGACTTTTTTTTTTATCAATTTATTTTTGTTACAGATGTTTCTCCTTTTTCCCCCCATTGACACCCTCCTCGCCATCCCCTCCCACCCCATCCCCAGCTTTGTTGTCTATGTCCATCGGTTATGCATACATGCATATAAGTTCTGTGGTTTATCCCTTCCCTTCCCCCCACCTTTTGAGGATTGTCAGTCTGTACCCTACTTCTATGACTCTGGGTCTATTTTGTTCACCAGTTTGTTTAGTGCGTTATATTCCAGAAATAAGTGAGATCATATGATATTTGTTTTTCTCTGCTTGGCTTGTTTAGCTTAGGATAATACATTCCAGGTCCTTACATGTCATCTCAAAGGACAAGAGATCTTTCTTTCTTACAGCTGCATAGTAGTCCATTGTGTATATGTACCACAGCTTTCTTATCCACTTGTCTACTGATGGACACTTGGGTTGTTTCCAGATCTTAGCTATTGTAAATAGTGCTGCTATGGACATAGGGGTACATATATTCTTTCTGATTTGTGTTTCAGTCTTCTTAGGATATATTCCTAGAAGTGGGATCACTGGGTCAAATGGTAGTTCAATTTTTAATTTTTTGAGGTAACACCATAGTGTTTTCCATAGTGGCTGCACCAGTCTGCAGTCCCACCAGCAGTGTACTAGGGTCCCCTTTTCTCCACATCCTTGCCAGCACTTGTTGTTTGATGATTTGTTGATGGTGACCATTCTGACAGGTGTGAAGTGATACCTCATTGTTGTTTTAATTTGCATCTCTCTGATGATTAGTGATATTGAGCACTTTTTCATATGTCTCTTGGCTATTTGTATGTCCTGTTTGGAGAGGTGTCTATTTAGTTCCTCTGCCCATTTTTTAATTGGGTTCTTTGTAGCAGTGTCAATTACTTTTTAATATTTTCATTGATTTACTTTATAAGTACTATAAAATAGGGTATGGATGAGGAAATATAGTCACTATACTTATGCTGTAAATATTCTATACGTCCCTTATGGGCATCTTTCACTAAATTAACAATAAAAATAACAATCACCACACAGTGGCATACCAATAATAATTGTTAATATTTGTTAAGCACTTACTGTGTATTCAAGTTACTATGCCAAGCAATTTGTATGCATTAACTTTATTTTTTATGTAATACTCTTAAATGATTTTTTGTGTCCTATCATCATTATATAATATCTCTAAAAGCCCCATGGTACAATATTATTATATCACAAAGGTTTAGATGAGAAATTTCCTAGGCCTAAAACATTCAACTATTAATGACAGAGCCAGAATATAAGACAGAGCCAGTTCAAGCAAACTGGCTCAGTGGTCCATGGAGCACCATAATTTTCTGAATTTTGTTGAATAGAAGAGCCTTTGGCAATTTTATTCAGTAGCTTTACTTTATGGATGTTATCCCAGCTACCTTTATAGTGGTTGTTCCTTTACCAGTTATGAATTTATAGATTGGTGTAGTATATCTCAAATTTATTCAAATCTCTATAGCATATTTACTATTATTATGTCATTATCCTGTATGTAGATTAATTTCACAAAATGTTCATAAGTTTCTTTCCTGCAGAAAATTTGAGTGACTCAGCAGTCAAGAACAAAGCTTTGCTAATTAGCTTGGAGCTTGTCTGTCTAATGGGGTCTATCAGCAAGGAAATGAGAAGCAATCAATGAAAGGGCTTCTGTTTCAACAACACACAGGAGCTGGAAAGATTTTAACAAACTAAATGTAACAATGAACACTCAAAAATATCTATGCATTTCAATGAAATATGGATTCAGAATACTATATAAGTCATGAATGTTTGCCAGCCCTTGACTAATAGAATATGTGCATATTTATTTTTACATATGGATTCATATATTATAAATATTTATATAATATATATATATGTACATTTAAACTAACCACATTGATCAAAAAAGAGACAGTTTAAAGATCCAGCTAGTAAAGAGCCAAAGAAAATATAAACCCACTATATGGGAGAGCGTAATTGCCAACGGTACATCAGATAAGGGGTTAATTTCCAAAATCTATATAGTACTCATACAACTCAACAAAAGGAAGACAAATAATCCAATTAAAAATGGGCAGACCGCTTAAATAAACACCTCTCCAAACAGGACATACAAATGGCCAAGAGACACGTGAAAAAATGCTCAATGTCACTAGTCATCAGAGAGATGCAAATTAAAATGACTGTGAGGTATCATCTCACACCTGCCAGAATGGCTGCCATCACCAAATCATCAAACAAGTGTTGGCGAGGGTGTGGAGAAAAGGGGACTTTAGTACATTGTTGGTGGGAATGCAGACTGGTGCAACCACTGTGGAAAACAGTATGGTGTTTCCTCAAAAAATTAAAAATCGATCTGCCATTTGACCCAGTGATCCCACTTCTAGGAATATATCCTAAGAAGCCTGAAACACCAATCGGAAAGAAAATATGTACCCCTATGTTCATAGCAGCATTATTTACAATCGCTAAGATCTGGAAACAGCCTAGGTGTTCATCAATAGATGAGCGGATAAAAAAGATGTGGTACATATATACAATGGAATACTATGCAGCTATAAGAAAGAAAGATCTCTTAACCTTTGAGACAGCATCGAGGGACCTGGAGGGTATTATGCTAAGCGAAATAAGCCAGTCAAAGAAAGACAAATATCTCATGATCTCACTTGTTTGTGGAATATAATCAACAAAATAAGCTGATGAACAGTAGGATTTAAACTCACAAACCTCAGAGGAGGGGGGCAAGGAAGAGGGAAGAGATACACCAAAAAACTTATGCACATAAGCATAACGAATGGACATAGACAACAATGCTGGGGGATGGGAGGGTGTCAATGGGGGAACAAGGAGAAACATCTGTAACAAAAATAAATTAATTAAAAAAAAAGAAAATATACAGAAAACCATCTTTCTTTAATTCAGTGTGTTAGAAAGAATGCATAAGAATGAAATTCCATTTGACAGCCTGACAGGTAATAGAGCATCAGGTAAACATGCACCTATACTTTAGTGATGATAATCCAATGATAATAACGTTACACTTATATTTTTATCAATTTCTTTATAGTTTAAAGATATGTTCAAGACAAAGACAGAAATATTAGGGGGACCAGAAAGTAATGTTGTTTCTGCACATTTCGATATCCGGTTGTCATTTATCAGCTCATTGTGTACTTCAAAATCATGCCAAAGACATTTTAAGGTTAGAGTGGGTTAGAGTGACTTATTTACTCGTAAATAATTAAATCTTTTTTTTCTTTTTTTTTTTTTTTTGCAATTTATAGTGAAATGGCCAGCCAAATACTAGAAGAGGTACATATCCGGCATTGTATGCTTTTTGAGTTTCACAAGGGTAGTAACGCAATAGTTGCTACCAAAAACATTTGCGATGTTTATCCAAGTGCATTAGCTATTCATAAATGCCAAAGGTGGTTTTCTAAGTTCAAATTCAGTAATTTTGATCTTTCTGACTCATATTGATCAGGAAGACCAACAACTTTAGACAATGACATGGTAAGGGTGGAAGTGGAAGCAAATCCGTGTCAGACAATCGAGGAACTGTCAAACACTCTTAACCAACCTTGGTCGACCATCCAAGAACATTTGCAGCAGATTGGTAAAGTAAGCAGAGCAGGTGTTTGGGTCCCGCATAATCTATCCGAAGAAAACAAAGCTAACCGGTCCACCACATGCAACTTATTGCTTCAGTGGCACAATAGAGAAGCGTTTTTTGATCGCTTGATCACTGGAGATGAAAAACGGGTCCTCTATGATAATCCAAAATGCAAAAGGCAGTGGCTCTCTCTGAATGAATCGCCATAAAGTACAGCTAAGCCAGGTTTACACCCCAAAATGGCACTTTTGTGTGTTTGATGGAGTATTCGCGGGGTCGTTCATTTTGAAGTGCTGAAACCTGGACAAACTGAATGCAGACCTTTACTGTGAACAATTGGATCAAGTAAATCAATCTTTAATTGAAAAGTGCCCAGCGGCCCTGGCCGGTTTGGCTCAGCGGTTAGAGTGTCAGCCCGCAGACCAGAGAGTCCCGGGTTCGGTTCCCGCTGAGGGCATGTACCTCAGTTGCAGTTTGTCCCTGGCCCCGGTTGGGGTCCAGTGGGTGGCAGCCACTCGATGTGTCTGTCTCACATCGATGTTTCTCTCTCTCTCTTCCTCCCTCTCTCCCTCCTGCTTTATCTTAAGATAAATGCAAAAATGTCCTCGAGTGAGGATAAAAAAAAAAAGTGCCCAGTGATTGTCACCAGAATAGGCATTATTCTGCAACACGATAATGCAAGACTGCACTGCGCAATATGAACCCTGGAAAAAATTAATGAATTGGGGTGGGAGGTATTGCCTCACCCACCATACTCGCCTGATATTGCGCCATCAGATCGCTACATTTTCTAAGTGGCAAAAAATTTGAAAATTTGGATGATGTCCAAAATGCCATCTCCAGATATTTTGCTCAAAAACCAATTGATTTTTATAGATCCAGCATTGAAAATTTGCACACTAGATGGCAAAAGGTTGTTGATAATGAAAGTGATTACATCATTGATTAAAAATAAAAACTTGTTAAAAATTTATGTGTTTGAACTAATGTCATAAAAACATGACATTACTTACCGGTCCCCCTAATAATTCAGCATAACAAGACAAAAGAAAAATTAAACCCCACTACTAAAGAAAAAAATGATAAAACATAAGATTTAAGACAAAAAAAAAGATTCTAGATTAAAAAATTAAAGTCAATAAATTATACAAGAAAATGTTGTTGAATAAATTACTTTGGTAATGTTGAATTAAATATATATGAAGTTGTTAATTAATGTTTTTATTAATACAAATGAATGTCACAAGTCTGTATTAAATCCATCCCATTCTGGGAAATAACAAGTAAACAGAGGTTAGAAATAGTGTTTAACAAAAGAACCAAGGAATGTTTTTTGTTTTTGTTTTTTTCAATAATGAGGAACACTCTGTAATGAGGAACATTCTGCTTCACTGAACTTAGGATCATGAATGAGTTAGTAGCTACACTCTTTGATAAATGATGCCAATTGAATCCCAAGGTTCATGTCCTAGAAGATTACAGTGGTATAATATACATATACCACTGAAATATATATGTATATATATTTCCAAGGATGGTTGTTTTCATCCATTCATAGCATTGCATCTTGATTTTGGTAATAAATGGTAAAGAGTAAGGAAAACTATAAGCTCTTCAATACAAAGATAAAAGCTTATATTTCATGGTTTAGTTTTCTGCTCCCTTAGTCATTTATGTTCACAATTAATTTTCTCTTCATTCCTTTCCAAACTTTCATACTCTTTTTTATAAACCTCCACTCAATACATTCGCTGTCAAGATTGCTGCTGGATTGTGGTGTGTCACTGATTATTGTTCACCATTTATTTATTCAATAAACACATATTTAGCAAAATCCTCTGTAAATATAGTGCCAGGTGATGAAAAAATTAGACAGCATTCTTTACCCTCATAAAGCTGATCTTCTATTTGGGTATAACGGTATTACTTTTAAAGTTAAAAACTACAAAATGAAATACATATTATCAAATATGGATGTTCATAAAATGTTATTTCTCTAGATATATGTAAAATAAATATGTATCAAATGTATTGTGAATAGATTATCAAGAGAAAAACAACCAGAATAGACTAAGAACCATACTCATAAGGGATTTCATACTATTCCAGTATATTATAGGTTGACAGCATGTTGCTTGTGTAGAGCTGCATATACTATGTAGAAGAGAGATCGAGGGACAAAGATGTTTAAATAGAATGGCATGAATATAAAGCAAATTCTATTAGTTTGGAAAACCAAGGCAATTCTAAGACTTTATAACTACTAGAAATTAAGGAATGATAGTAGAATTTAGAGTTATTTTGAATTAATCTCCTCCCATACATTTTGGGCAAAGTAAAGACTAGAACTCTTTATTGGATAATATTTATATTAACCACCACAGGTCTATAAACTCAGGTCATAAAATGTTCTGTATAGTCAAAGTACAGCATAATATATAAATGTACAACAGTGGGAGTAAAACTAATGTGAAAGTCCAGGGAAGGGTTCCTTGAGGAAGAAATTTTAAACTGAAATATGAAGAAGGACTAGGGGTCACACAAGTGAATATTAGTGTCTGTGAAGGAATGGGTTCTAAACAGAAAGGACTGAATGCACAAAGGCCTGGAGTTAAGATAGGTCCAAGTATATGATTAAAGATTCAAAAGAACAGCAGTATGCTTGAAACACAGACATGTCACATAAGATATCATGAGACCCATATTAAAGACTAAGGTTGTTATACTAAGATCAATTACAACTACAATTTAGTCAAGAAAATTAAATAGACATTTGAAATAATCTGTGTCTGCATAATAGGTCAGTTTTCAAGTATTTGTAAAGACTCTCGTGTTGACAGAATTTTAGTGGTCCATGAAATTTGTCATGAACATTTTGCCTTTATCAACATATACCCATCACTATGCAGGTCCATATAATGATGTGTGTCAAATAAGCAGCATAATACTTAAGTGGGCTGAGAAATTATTTCAGGTTAACATAGTAATAAAAAGCCTCATGGAACAAGTAGGGTTTGAAATAAGGTTTCAAAGAAGCATACAATTTTGATAAACATCATTGGGATAGTGGTTGACAAGATGGGGGAGTGTATTCTCTTAAAGGAGAACAGGATTAAAAAAACATAGATATGATAAAGTGAGGGGCATGTTCTGAGCCCCATGAAATGAGCAGTTTGGCATCACTGAGATGAGTTATAAGCCTACATAGATGGTTACAGATCCTGAACTAGAGCATTCCAGTAAGGATGGCATAAAACGAGGAATTAGAAAACACATTCAGTGAAAAATCTATAGAACTTTGTGGCTAATTTCATATGAAGAGTTGGGGAGAAGGAGAAAAGTAAATGTTTATATTTGAGTAATGTGTAAGATAACTACTACATAAGAAATGTTGTGGGCTTTTGTTATACTTAGTCTTCATGTAGTCCTCACTTTTATACACTTTACAATAACACCCTAAAATGTATTTTTTGTCTAATTTGGACTTTTGTATACAAGTTGACAAATATTAATTATGAATTATTGCATGCTGTTATGACCTGCCAGCCACTAATTTAGTTTGGTGGCATCTTCGCCTTTGTCTATAGAGCAGCATCTGTTGGTACAAGTGTTAATATTTAGATACATTATAATTTCACTGATGACAAATGAGAGAGGAGCTGAATAAAGAGAAAATTTCAACACTTGTAATAGAAACATAATTCTCATAAATTAGTTCAACTGAGATGAATATAAAAATCAAGTGGAACAAAATCTGTTTAAATTTGTTGGATTTAAGCTTGTATGAACTTGTGAAAGGAAAACTGTTTAAAAAGTGCATAGCAAAAATATACCAATTAAATGTTTATCTAAATAAGAGTTTTATTTCAGTATTTTAATTTTTTTCTCTTTAAGAACAGAAGCACTTATGTAGTACAAAATTCTGTTTTTGGCTTGTGACATATTTGGCCTGATATGTTTTCTTAAGTAGACATGATAGTAAAGGACTAACTGTAGGAAATTCAGGATTATAAACCAATTTTTTTAACATATAAGATAATTTTATTTTAGTAATGTAAAGTTTGAAGTAATGATGGACATTTATGTGGAAATAGTGAGCAGTTATAAATGTAAGACTGGAGCTCAGATTGGAATTAAATGTTTGAAAATTATATGGCCAGAGGTGGTGTATGGACTATAGAAATGTAATTCAAATGATTAATGTTATAATGGATCCAGGAATATTGTACAGACAATATAAACGTATATAGTACATATATCTATATGTACAATATATCATATTTCTATAAAACACACATTAAACATTTCTGTTCCCTGACCTAGGGACTTACTAATAAAGTTGGCCATCTTGAACATTTTGTAAAAAGAGTCACCTGCGAGGAATCAGAACTCAAGCTAGTGCCACATGTGGAAAATGTACAGTTCATCCTCTACACAAAAAAAAAAAAATGAAAACTGCAAATTAACAAATTATTTTAAAATTCATCTTAAAAACATTGAAAATAGAGGCACAACAGAAGTAAATATGAAACTGCTTAAAGAAAGTCTGCACAATCTAGGGCAGGAGTGCAGGAGCAGGAAGGAGGAGGTCAAAAGGAGGGACATCTGTAATACTTTCAACAATAAAGAATTTTTTTTTAAAAAGGCAACCTCCCTTAAAAGAAAAAATAATTACTCTGAAAATGAGGTTACAGTTAAAATTGCATATCATACATGAAAGCAAACCACCATGAAAATGTAAGCAAATAAAATAAACATAAGAAGCAACACAGCCTGAACAGTGTGGGTCAGTGGTTGAGCGTCAACCCATGCACCAAGAGGTCACTGGTTTGATTCCTGGTCAGGGAAGATGCCCAGGTTGTGGGCCCTTTCCCCAGTGAAGGGCATTCATGAGGCAGCTGATCAATGTTCTCTCTCATCGATATTTCTGTCTCTCTGCCTCTCCGTTCCTCCCTCTAGAATCAATAAAAATAAAAATAAATTAAAAAAGAAGTAACACATTGTGAACTATACATAATTAAAAAAATTAAGTCTTTAAAATAAGTATGTTAAAAGAAGGAATAGATACAATGAAAAGCAAGAACAAGACACCATAGCAAAAATGACAAATTAAAAAAAAAATTAACTTAGCCAGATTGTAGCATGCAGCATTAAAGAAACAGAAAGTATAAAAGAGAAATCCAAGTACTATGGAGGACAGTATATGAGATAATCCAATCAGGTTCCATATAATCAGAGTTCCAGAAGAAAAAATAAAATAAAAAAGAGACAGTGTTCCAAAAATAATTGGCTGAGGAATTCCTAGGATTCAGGAAAGACAAAACTGCTTAGCCTTAAAGATACACTACATGATGAACAAAATGCAAAATAGAAAATTTACATCTAGACTCATAAATTGGTAAAAATAAAGAGTATCAAAGACAAATATTAAATCTTAATGCTTGCCAGAGAGAAAAGACTATCTACACTGGAACTCTAATCAGACTTACACAGGACTTCTTATCAGCAAAAATAAATGTCAGAAGTAAATGGAATAATGTTTTCAAAGTTCTAAGAGAGAATACCTCTCAATTTAAAAGTATAAACTTATTGCCTGGCCAGTGTGGCTCAGTGGTTAAGCATTTACTCATGCACCATGAAGTTACCGGTTATATTCCCAGTCAGGGCACATTCCCAGATTGTGGGCCCAATCCACAGTGGGGGGCATGCAGGTGGCGGCCAATCGATGTTCTCTCTCATCGATGTTTCTCTCTCTTCCTTCCTCTCTCTCTAAAAAATCAATAAAGAAAAATTTAAAAACAAGGTTAAACTGCCATTTAATAAAGGGATTAACACAATGAATTTTTAGACCTACACAATTTCAGAGCTTACTGCTACAGAATATACCTGAGTATGAAAAAGTGTGAAGAGTTGGGATGCAAGAACAATGGTTCAAGAATAAATTGGTAAATTGTGTTGGTAAATTTGTACAAGTAATGGGTAACTCTAAATAAATATTATTAATAATAATGATAATGATTACTGGAGAATTTAAAGATAATGTGCACCTAAAATGCTAGAAAACAATAGTATGAAAATGGTAGGAGATGGTTGAGTCAAAGTATTCTAAGATCATTGTGGAAAAAATAATATAGACTCTGATTAATTATAATACTTTTAGGTTATATACACATATACACCTGTAAAGGAAACATGTAAAATAATACAAATATAAAATAAAAATTCCAAAAAAGTAGAAAAGCAAATGTGCATAAAACATATAATAAAAATTCTATTGACTTGATAGATCTCAGGAAAGGATACAGTAGAAATTAGTCCAATTATTTAGTAATCACAACTAATACAACTATTAAACCATCTATTCAAAGACTGGTAGAAATACAATCCAGATATATGTTAACAAGAAAAAAACTACCAAAATATGAAAACAATTCACCACAGTAGTACAAATAGTATTAACCAATGGCAAACCAATGCATAAGATGGAATACCATACAGTTCATAAAAAAAATATACTATCTCTCTATCATCTATCTATCATTTATCTATCTATCTTAACCTGTGTATATAGCAAAAGAGTGGATTTAAAAAAATATGGAATTATATTTCAGTATTATGTCATTTATATAAGTTTAAAATTTCAAAGCATTATATTATTTATAAAAATGTATGCACATATGTGGTAATTTATAAAAACATGGATTTATGAATCTTATGGTGGGAATGTTAACTGTAACAGTAAATCTTTATTTCCTTTTAGAAACATCAAAAGAAAATATAGTAAATGATGATATTATCATATTAATTACTATTTATTCAGTATTTAGCATTACTCAGGCACTGTTCTAAACATTTTATATGTATTAAGTTATTTAATCTTACCCTATGAGGTTGATATTTTAACTATATATTGGATTATTAGGTGCTTGTTATATTACACTGTATAAATTTGTTTTAAATATTTAATAATGATAATAAAATAAAATGTCCTGAGTGGTTAGAAGGTCACTGGTCATTTGTAAGACTATAGTTTCAATAGATATAAGATTTAGAAAAATATAGTAAATTCTAACAGGAAATTTAACTCACTTTAAAAGTTCTACAATGGCCCTAGCCAGTTTGGCTCAGCGGTTAGAGCATCGGCCCGTGGTCCAGGGAGTCCCGGGTTCGGTTCCCGCTAAGGGCACGTACCTTGGTTGCAGTTTGTCCCCGGCCCCGGTTAGGGTTGTGTGGGTGGCAACCACTCAATGTGTCTCTCTTGCGTCGATGTTTCTCTCTCTCTCTTCCCCCCTCTCTCCCTCCAGCTCTATCTGAAGATACATGCAAAAATGTCCTCGGGTGAGGATTAAAAAAAAAAAAAAGTTCTACAATGCGTTTCTCCCCCAGTGCCACCGTCCATGCACACAATATAGATACAAGTAAAGAGTATATTTTCTAATCATTAAGGGTGTGTTTGTTATTTTCTTTTTATCTCCAAATGGCACTCAGTAATGGGGTTTAAATCAAACTAGTTTCAATAGATGTTAAATGCAAAGGAGAGACAGATGATATATTTTAAGCTTTATACAAACAAATTAGCAGCTATTTTTAGTAATTTGCAATTTGAAAAATCAAAGTCAATTGATTTAATTGTTTCTCATTTTTAAATATAATGTAGTAATCTGGTGCATGTTCTCTTTTTATTGCTAAAGATAATGCTACAAATCTACTTGCAATAATATATTTAAGGTATTCTTCAAGAAGCAGTCAGTATATTACTTATATTTTTGGCTGATAAAAAATATGGTAATCATGTATATGTATTTACAATATGCCTAGATTGTTTGTAGTTTCATGAGATAGAAATATAACTAAAGATTAAGAGCATAAAACTCATTTTAAAATTTTATTAAAACTTACTTTATCCAAGCACTATACCATGTGTTTATTAATATGCACTTTTATTGAATCGAGCTCATCAGTGAGAATTTTACCTGCTAGAATTTGAAATACTTTGCCTTGAAAAGATCAGCATATTGGCATTCTTGCTAATTCTGCATCACAATTATTATGTTTGAAAGTCTCAATTACCCTTGCTACTTTGGGAAATAACGGAAGAAACACAGACATCAGCAGACCAGATTTGTCTGTACACTGTAATCTTGAGAAAGTTATTTCTCCTTTCTAAGTCTCTGGTTTTCTTGTCTAGAAACTAAGGGCGTTAAATTAGATCTCAAAGATTTTGTCCCTGAATCAATCCAAGAGAATAATTTTTTAAAAGACTGAATTTGTGTATTTAAATAATTTTATTTTTGAAAACCAAACAAAATTATATTTGATTAGTTTTTAATTGAATTTAGTGAGGTGGCATTGTTAATGAAATTACACGTTTCATGTATACAATTCTATAATACATAATCTGTATATTTTATTGTATGTTTACTACCCCAAGTCAAGTCTTTTATCAGTATTTATCCTCCCTTTACCCTTTTCTACCTTTCCTCTGTTAATTACCACCCTCTTTCCCTCCGGTAATCACCACACTGTTGTCTATGTCTATGAGTTTGTTTGTTTGTTTGTTTTTTCATTTGCTTAATCCCTTCACTTTCTTTCTCCAGGCCCCCAATCCCACCCCTCAACAGGTGTCAGTCTTTTCTCTGTATACATGAGTCTGTTTCTATTGTGTTTGTTAGTTTATTTTGTTCATTAGATTCCACATATAAGTGAAATAATATGGTATTTGTCTTTCTCTGACTGGTTTATTTCACTTAGCATAGTATTCTCTAGGTCCATCTATACTGTTGAAAAAGGTAACATTTCCTTATTTTTTACAGCCAAATAGTAATGGAACTGCCTTATAACCCAGCACTTTCACTTCTGGGACTATATCTAAAGAAATCTGAAACCCAAATTTGAATGACTATATGCACCTCTATGTTCATTGCAGTGTTATTTACAATAGCCAAGATATGGAAGCAACCCAAGTTTCCATCAGTAGATGACTGGATAAAAATGCTGTGGTACATTTACGAAATTTTGTTTTAAAAAGTATTGAAGGTTATGTAAAAAGTATGACAGCAGAACCAGTGTTCTTTAAGAAACAGCAATAGAGCAAAATGTCTAGGAGAGGAGGATTGTGCCATACTTAAGATTGTGGGGCTTGGGATTCTGAATAACCAACTGAAGATTAGCTGGAGAAAAGACTTATAACCAAGGATTTAAGAGGAGGCCAAACAAGACTGGTAGAAAGCGCAGAGGTGCGAGAGGGCTGGCAGGGCTTCTACAGGCAGCAGCTAAATGTCCAGAGGGATATCTCAGCTGAGGGGGTTCCCCTTGAAAAGTCTGAGGTCTAAACCAAAACTGGGTTCTCCAGCCCAGAACAGCAGAACTGGGAATGGTGCCCACACAACATCTGGCTGTTAAAAGCAGTGGTGTTTCTGTCCACAAGGCACTCTCTTAAAGGACCAACACATAAAATTTACTTTGCAGTCACTCACCTTGGGCTCTGGCAGAGAGAGGGCAGAGTGGACTAGAGCTGTATGAGGAGATTCATGGTCTGGTGGCTCTGGGGAGAGAGCTGAGATGACAGCCACCAAGACCCCTGTGTTGAGTCACTCCCCCATACTGCAGAAGTCATCTTTCTCAGGCAGAGTTTTTTCCATCCAGATAGCATTAGCCTGGGGCAAAGCAATAACCACATCCTTTGGAATCCTTCTTGCCCCACCTGGTGAAGCTCATGCCCTGACTACAGCCAGAGTCTCATTAAGTGACTGAGACTAAAAAATGTCCTGCTGGCAGAGGTGGATCCATGGGTGCTTGGATATGACCTGTTCCTGGGCCCAGGCTTAGTAAAGAACAGACCTTGGTGCTCTGCTTTGTTCTTTCCAAACGCATCCAAGCCCAGCAGAGGGAGCCATAAGCTGTAGGTTGCTGATAGCTTCAAACAGGTTGCTCAGTGACAAGCACAGTGTCTGACTGGCCTGCATCAGAGTCCTTATGAAGAGGCCCAGAACCAGTATACCCAGTGTCCAGCTTCAGACAACAACAGAGCTGGATCCAATAAGTTTCACAAGCAAAGTATCAACAGGGAGATATTGGCAGGCACCAAACCTTGCTGAGGCAAATTGTCTGCTTTGTGTGATCAGCACCTGCACAGCAGTCTGCATACTGTATTGGGGGTTGAGCCTCACTGTCAGCCAGCCAGAAGGTAGAGACTACACACAAACAGGCAAATAGCAATAAAAATTCAATTACAACAAGAGGGCCCACACAACGTGCACAAGGGTCATTCTTAGAGCACCACATTCTGGTGATCAGGGAGACTGTGCCACTGGGTCCCACAGGTCACCTACTACATAAGACCATGCTACTAAGACAAGGAGTCATAGCTGATCTACCTAATTCATAGTAACAAACTGAAATTGGAAGCCAAGATGGGGAGACAAAGAAACAGGTCACAAATGAAGGAACAAGATAATTATCCAGAAGAAGAGATAAAAAAGTGGAGGTAAGCAATTTATCAGATATAGAGTTCAGAGTAATGATTAGAAGAATGCTCAACAGCATGAAAAAAGATATAACAACCATAAAAAGGATCAGTCAGAAACAAAAATGTCATATCTGAAATAAAGAATACACTGGAGTCTGGCCAGTGTGGCTCAGTGGTTGACCATCAACCCATGCACCAAGAGGTTGCCTGTTTGATTCCTAGTCAAAGCACATGCCCAGGTTGGGGGTCAAATCCCAAGACGAGGGCATGAAGGAGGCCGTCAATCGATGTTCTCTCTCATCAATATTTCTGTCTCTCTCTTTCTCTCCTTTCCTCCCTCTCTAAAATCAATAAAGAAAAAATAAAAAAGAATACACTGGAAGAAATAAACAGTAGATATAATGGAGAAGAGGATTGAATCAGTGATTTGGAAGACAAAGTAGAAAAAAAAAACACCCAATAAGAGCAGCAAAATGAAAAATTAAATTTTAAAAATGAAGATGGTTTAAGGGGCTTTTGGGACAACATGAACTGTAAAAACATCCATGTGATAGGGGTACAAAAAGAAGAGAGAGAGCAAGAGATTAGGAACTTATTTGAAGAAATATGTCTGAAAACTTCGCTAACCTGGTGAAGGAAAGAAAAATGCAAGTCCAGGAAGTGAAGAGAATCCCAAAGAAGATGGACCCAAAGAGGCTTACACCAAGACATTTCATAATTCAAATGCAAACATTTAAAGACAAAGAGAGAATCTTAAATGCTGCAAGAGAAAGGCAGTCAGTTATCTACAAGGGAGCTCCCATAAGACTGTCAGCTGATTTTTCAACAGAAACACTTAAGTCCAGAAGGAATTGGCATGATATATTCAAAATAATGAAAAACAAGGACCCACAACCAAGGCTATTTTACACAACAAGGCTATCATTTAATATTGAAGTAACAACAAAGAGCTTGCCAGACAAGAGAAAGCTAAAGGAGTTTGTTACCACCAAACCAGCATTACAAGAAATGTTAAATGGCTTGCTTTAAGAATCATAAAAAAAAAAAAAATAGAGGAGCATAGTTAAAAAATAAAATGAAAATAAATTTGTGCCTTTCAATAATCACTTTATTTTTTTTATTTATTTTTTTGGTTATTCCCCACCCGGGGGATATTTTTCCATTGATTTTTAGATGTCCGCTTTCACCACTCTTATTCACATAATACTAGAATTTCTAACCACAGCAATCAGACAAGAAGAAAAAATAAAAGGCATCTAAATAGGAAAAGAAGGATTAAAACTGTTATTATTCACAGATGACATGACAGGGTATGTAGAGTACTCTAAAAATTCCACCAAAGAACTATTAGAACTGATAAATGAATTCAGTAAAGTAGCAAGATACAAAATACATATCTAGAAATTAGTTTCATTTTTAAACACCAATAATGAACTACCAGAAAGGGACACTAAAACAATAATTCCATTCACAATTGCTTCAAAAATATACATAAGAATAAATTTAACCAAGAAAGTAAAAGACTTGTATTTGGAAAATTATAAGACACTGAAGAAAGAAATTGAGGGAGATACAAATAAGTGGAAACATATACTGTATTCATGGATACGAAGAAATAATATCATTAAAATGTCCATACTACCCAAAGCAATCTACAGATGCATTGCAATTCCTATCAAGATACCAATGAGGTATTTTACAGAAGTAGAACAAATGTTTCAAATGTTTGTATGGAACCACATAAAACTCCAAATAGCAGCAGTGACCTTAAGAAAGAAGAGCAAAGTTGGAGGAATCACCATACCTGACAGCAAACTATACTACAAGGCCATAGTTATCAAAAGAGCGTGGTACTGGCATAAAAACAGACATATAGATCAATGGAACAGAAGAGAGAGACCAGAAATAAATCTATACCTTTATAGTTCACTAATATTTGACAAAGGAGATAAAAACATACAATCAAAGATTGTTTATTCAAAAAACAATGTTGGGAAAATTGGACAGATACATGCAAAAATAAATAAAACTAAACTATGTTTTTACATCACGACCAAGAATAAACTCCAAATGGATTAAAGACTTAAATGTTAGACTCAAAACCATAAAAATCCAAGATGAAAACAGGCAGTAAAATCTCAGACATTTCTCTTGGTAATATTTTTTTCTGATCTATCTCCTTGGGCAACGGAAACAAAAGAAAATAAATAAAACAAAACACAACAAACAAACAAAACAAAACAAACAGGACTACATCAAACTTAAGAGTTTTTGAACATCAAAGGAACCCATCAACAAAATGAAAAAGCAACCCACTGAATGGGAGAACATAGTCACCAATGGCACAGCTGATAAGGAGGTAATATCCAACATTTATAAAGAACTTATAAAAATCAACACTAAAAAAATAAACAAACAATCCAATTTTAAAAAAAGGTAAAAGACCTGAGTACACTTCTACAAAGAGGACATACAGATGGCCAATAGATATATGAAAGGATGCTCATCATCACTAATCATCAGAGAGATTAAATTAAAACTGCAATGAAGTATCACCACACACCTGCCAGAATGACTGTACTCAATAAATCAACAAACAACAAGTGCTGATGGGAATGTGGAGAAAAGGGAATCATCACGCACTGTTGGTGGGAATGCAGACTGATGCAGCCACTGTGGAAATCAGTATGGAGTTATCTCAGAATATTAAAAATGGAACTGCCTTATGACCCAGTGATGTCTCTTCTGGGAATTTATCTAAAGAAACCTGAAACACTATGTCCATTGCAGCATCGTTTATAATAGCCAAGATTTGGAAGAAGCCCAAGTGTCCATCAGTAGATGAGTGGTTAAAAAAGCTGTCGTACATTTACACAATAGAATACTACACTGCCACAAAATAGGAAGACAATTTTACCCTTTGTGACTGCATGGATGGACCTGGAAAACATTATACTAAGTGAAATAAGCAAATCAATCAGAAAAAGACAAGTGCTTTATGATTTCACTCATATGTAGAATTTAATGAACAAACTGAACTACCAAGCAAAATAGAGACAAACTCATGAATGAGAGCAGGCAGACAGCTCTGTGGATGGGGGTGGGGGTTAGGAAGTGGAGGGATTGAGTAAAAAGAAAAAAAAAGAGAAAGCTCATGGAGATAGTCAACAATGTGTTGATTGTGCGGGTTGGGGGAGATGGGTGGAGGTAGAAGAGGGCATAGAGGGGATAAATGGTGATGGAAAAAAAGAAATATATTTTAAAAAAATAAGTAGCAGAGAGAAGCTAGACTCTTGAGACTTTTAATTTGGAAAAAAATTTCATTTTATCTAACCATAATAAAATGTTTTTGAATACTCCTACGATAATTTTTATATTATTAATAACATGAAAGGATTTTTGCTGGATATTTGTGTTGTCTATATAGAATCTACTGGGCTGAATAAATAATAATAAATATGTAATAGCAGCACCTGCACTATTACAAACATCAGTCAAAGGCTTGATTAATGACTTTGGAGGGATAAGAAACAAAGTTCATAAAAAAGAAGTCTAAGAAAGACACCTGAAGGTGACATAACACTCACAATCTAGAATTTATGTTTTTGCCCTAACACAAGTAAGGCATGGCTACATTATCCAGTTATCCTAATATATTGATTGTTATTTGGAAAATATTAACATGTCTCTCTTTTTTGCTTAAATATTTATTCTACCTGCATGGCATTCTTTAAATGTGCTTTCTGTAATAGAAATAACCCCTTTTCATATATGAGTACTTTATAGATAACAAATCAAATAAGTAACTTTTTTTACACAACCACTAAAAAAAGTAAACACACATGTCCTCATTTCACAAACGTAGAAATAAAAACATACAGATTTTTTGTTGTGGTAAGTGGCAGAATCAAGATAAAAACTGAGATCAGCCTGCCTCCATGATCTATACATTAATTTGCTTTCTACAGAGCCATCATGAACAAACCCCTTTAAATGAAAGTGTTTTACTCACATCAACAAACATCACCTTTAAGAGCACTGGTAAAATCTATTTTTTTAATTTTTTTTTCTTTATTGATTTTTAGAGAGAGAGAGAGAGAGAAAAACATCAATGAGAGAGAACATCAATTGGCCATCTCCTGCATGCCCCCCACTGGGAATTGGGCCCACAACCTGGGCATGTGCCCTGACCGGAATCGAACCAGTGACCTCTTGGTGCATGGGTCGACACTCAACCACTGAGCCACACCGGCCAGGCAAAATCCATTTTTTTAAATCAGGTGACACTAATTCCCCACTCCTTTTGGAGGAGAAGTGGGTGCTTTAATTAGCTCTTTGTCTTTTCTTCGGCTCAGCCTGCCTTCAGAAAAAATGTATTCTGTTTTCCTCTCTAAGTAATATGATTAATCTAGAGAGAATGGCTATCTCTGAAGTGGATGGATGACAGTTGTTTAGACCTGTCTGTTACTGGGTGGACAAATCTAAATGATTTTGTGGAGTTATAACTCTAAGTCTTATTCTTCGATTTAGTTTTTAACTGGCAAAAGTACTGACATGTTTATCTTTATTTTTCTTACTCTGTAATGTATCTCTCAATTGATTCCAAGTGCAGAAGAACAATGGGGTGCTTTTTGGGGGTCCCTAAAGCACTAACATTGGCCTTAATTTAATGATTACTTTTATTGATTATTTCTATTGTGAAGATAATACTGGGCACTTAAAAATAGAGATAAATAAGACACATTCTTATGTATATAATAAGAAATAAATATAATTCAATATCAAGTATCTCTGATCCAAATAACAGTATTCCTCTCCCTGTTTATTATTTTTTACAACCCCAAAGAAAGTGTTAAAAAACTCCAAATAAGTTTTCCTTCAAATATAGAGCTTATAAATGGATAGTGACAGGACTTGACTAAGAACTAAATATTTGATAGATTAAGTGAAATTTACACAATAGGTCAAGGCTGATCTAGCAGCAGAAAATACAAGGTAACGAAGAATAATGAGCCATTGCTATTAGGGAGAACGAGCAGGAGATATTAAACAGATGTGGGTAATAGTTGATATAAGAACTTCATGTAAGGATAATTTAATAAGTGAGCATGAGTAGGAGCAGTCCAGCTATGAGCTTGGGTTAGTTGAGATCCAGCCTAGGGACTGAAGTAAGACTCCAGTCTTTAAGATGATAGACTAGAGTAAAGCACATTCTTGTTTAGACTCCAAATTAAGGACACAAGCATGGAAAAAAAAAAAAGACAACAATTTCATTCCTAGACTGCAGTGTTGGTTGAAAGGAAAGAAGAAAAAGATCAATATTAGCATGAAGATGTAAGTTTGGAATGGCAAGTCTGACTGGTTATTTGGTGACCAAGCTATATGTTAAATGATTACTACTATACTTGCTAGTAGAATCTAATTCAGAGTAGAGCATGGGAATCAGACAACGCATTGTCTTAACTTTAAGGACTAGGGAAAGGAGCCAGGAAAATAATTACTACAGCGTCTAGGGCAATGTCATGTTTCCAGTGGGTATTGATGAACACTGGTAGAAAGATAGCATCAAGGTATGGAGGAATAAAAAGCCTGGATTAGCAGACTGGAAACCTGGATTCTAGACCTGACTCTGCTAATAACTAGTTGATTAATATTGGACAAGTCAATTTAGCTCCCTGGGATTTATTTTTCTCATATGCATACTAAAGGATTTGAACTATATAGATGGGTCTCCATTTTTACAATTTTAACATTCTATGCTAATAGGGCAATGACTTGTATCTACTTCATGATTTTTCTATTAAGACAGACCATGCTTTCATAACTAAGCGAATACCTGGATTGTATTTTTATTCAGTTGATACTGTTAAAATTAACATTCTTATTTTTACTTCCTTCTCCCACCCCTCTTTATGCCAAGATTAAAATAATGTCACTGAATATCCACAGTGCAATGTAGAACGAATTGTTTGTTTGTTTATTTTGCAACTGAAATCAGCATTTCATATTTCTTTGAAAGTAGTGATAATATTAGCATAGACCATCTGCATTTACATTAGTAGTGGGTGATTGTTTTTTTTTAACATGTTTTATATTGATTTTTTTTTTTTTTTTAGAGACAGAGGAAGGGAGAAAGAGATAGAAACATCTATGTGACAGAGAAACATCGATCAGCTGCTTCCTACATGTTCCTTACTGGGGAATGAGCCTGAAATCTGGGCATGTGCTCTGACCAGGAATCGAACTGGGACCTCTCAGTCCATGGGACGACACGCAGTCCACTGAGCCACACCGGCCAGGCAAATGTCACTTTTATAAAAAATTAAATTTATTTGGATGACTTTTGTTAATAAAATTATTTAGGTTTCAAGTATAAATTTCTTAGTACAATACCTGTATATTGCATTGTGTGCCTACCACCCACCTCAAATCATCTACTGTCACTATACATTTGTCCCTCTTTACTTTTTAATACTCCCATCCCCCTTCCTTCCGGTAACTACCATATTGTTGTCTCCATCATTTCCCATGTGTACATCTCACAACTTTAGTTGTTTTTTTTTTAATTTTATTTTACTGATAAATCAAAACAAATCCTGGTTATTATCCATTTAAAACTGAAATGAAAATTTCCCCCTTGATACGTTGGTGAGCCATTTCCTTTTGTTGTGACTAGCTATAGAAATTTTGTATTTCTTTTGAAATACAAAGTTTCCATAGATTTTTAATGTAATAGTATGAGTGGACTCAATGATACCTTCTTCTGGTAGGTTAAATGAGCCCTGAGACAGTACCATGTGTTGCTTGAGAGGGACCAAAATAATCCAAATTATACATATAAACTAGATGAGCTGATTTTCTTAAACATAATTATTTTTAATTGTGTCTTGCTGTCATTAAAATTCTACACTTTTCTTGTTGCTTACTAAGAAGTATGACCATTTTTTAGTTCCTATATACAACAAATTAGTTGCACTTGCTTCAAAACTATTTTTCTGGATCTAAACCATATGTGAATTAACTGATTGCCTTCTCACAGCCTAATATTTAAAATATGGGATTTGATTCCTAGTGCAGTTTCATCATCATACAATTGATTATTCTCCAGTAGTTTCATGTATGTTTATCTAATAACTCCATTTTGCTTCTTTCCCACACAAACTTTTCAGTAACTCACATAGTTCTTGGGCTACAATAGATATTTTTTATGCTTTTAATAATGTTTCCAATTCACAGATTCTCAGATAGTCACAGGTTATATGTCAGATTACACATATAAAAAAGCTATAGCAGGAAAGGAACAGCAACCAAACATTATGATGATTTGTTCATCTGCTTCAGGGAGATATAGAAAGATAATGTTTTGTGATGAAAAATAACCCTTATCAGAAGACTTGTGTTGAGTCCTTAGAAGTAATGTTGAGAAATAACCCTAGACTCAGTCAGGATTGCATACATATCTTTCTCTATCCTTCAGAGTTACTGTGAAGCCAAAATGAAATAAAACAGGTGAAGGTACTCAAATGATGGAAATATTCTATAAATGTCACTGGTTATCAAAGCTTTACTTTCTGTATGTGAATCTGTGTGTATTTATTAAAAATTCTTATCTTCCTTAGTTTCTTTACTAATATTTTTCTTCCTCTAGCAATGAAGGTGACAAGGTCATCCTAAGACATAGCTAACTCATTACTGTGCATGAAGGACTTAGCCATGATATATTACCTCTTAACTAGTTTTTTTATTGTTTGTGAGATTAACAACTGAAGTCAGATTAAACCAGAAATAGGATAGGAATGGAAAACCAGTGAGTCTGAATATGTTCACATGTATTGTACATTATTGATTATCAAGTTGATCATATTTAGTTTAGGAGAGAGGTTTTCAAATGCACCATGATCTCACTAAATTCTAAGAATGCAAGCTGTTCTTTTGGACTGGAGCTTTTTCATCTTTCCCTTATGTCATTCCACCACCATCAGCTAGTGCATCTCTATTCATATGTCAGTTATCCACTTAAAAACACCTTCTACATATAACTTTTCATGACAAACTTAAGTCTGCATCAGGGGTCTTTTTTAAGTATTTAAACATTATTCTGTATTATAATTGCCTGTGTACCTATTTCTCTCACTCAAGATACTCTAAGCTCTTTAAGGGCAGGCATTTTGACTTTCGTAGATTTAAGCAACAAATATGTATCAAGTGCCTCATTCATGTACATCAACTCTTAGCACATTGTTTCTCGATATTAGATGTACAGTAAATAAATAAAAACTAAAACTTATACTCTTGTTTCATAAAAATAAAAACAATTTTAAAATCCCCTTTAAGATGAAAAAGTTAATGTTATGAATTTAGCATATATAAGTAATATCTTATAAAATCCCTCTCATAATCACATAATTTAGTTTTCTATCATTTCCACACTAATGATAATTTAATGTCTTCTGCCACTTCTGGAGATATATATATATATATATATATATATATATATATATATATATATATTGTAGAAACAAATAAAGTTTCAGAATTGTTATTCTTGTGAAGAGTGTGGTTGGAAAATATTTTTTAAAATATGTTTTCATTGATTTTTTTAGAGAGAGAGGAAGGGAGAGAGAGATAGAAACATAAATGTGAGAGAGGAACATTGATTGGCTGCCTCCTGCATGCCCCCTACTGGGTATTGAGCCTGAAACCCAGGCATGTGAACTGACCGGGAATCTAAATAGGATCTCTCAGTCCATGGGACGATGCTCAATCCACTGAACCACACCGACTGGGCAATATTTTTGTCCATTGCATAAGATAGCTGACAATGAAATAAGAGATGACAGAATACTTCCTGTTATAGATATAGAATCAATGTGCCATATCAAATTTATAGGACTACATTTTTTTTAGCATTTGAGCCACAAGCTCAACAGGTAAGATGAGATATCAGTATAATAATAATTAAATATATTTTAAGGGATCCTTGAAAGAACTTATATTGGAAATATTAATAGCATAAACTATGTTACAACACATTGTTTCTTTTGTTTCTCATAATTCATGATTCTATATATTGACTTTAAAAAATAATTTCTTAACAGCCAACATGAAATAAGACTCGAGTCTTATAGTACCATTTGATTCTCTTAATTTCTCACAATTTTTAGAAATCAAAAGTCAACTAATTATTGTGTGCATGCATTTTAACAGAAATACGTATTTCAAAATAAATTTAAATTGATGGCATTTTAACCAAGGGATCTAAAAGTTAGAAGAAGATAGTTATGAGGTGTCTGTACCTTTGCAAAAAAAGAATAAAATGATTCAGTGAAAATCCAGAAGTGTCCAGGGGCATGAAGTTTTTTATTATTTCCTGGTCATACTGAGTCAAGAAATTGCAAGACTTACCAAGAGGACAATACTGCACAATCAATACAATGTTATAAACTGTGAAGTACTGTTAAATTAGACATGGACAGTGTTATCCAACAGATGCAGTTTTGCCAAATAAGAGTACTGATGGCCAACAAATCTTCCCAAACTAACATATAACATTCAAAGGAAACTAACAAACAAACACACAAAATAAGAATAGATCCACTACCTTTCTTTTATGCACCTGGAAGATGAAAATAGTGGACATATTTCAAACTTTAAGTATATCTAAATCAAGTCTGCAAACCTAAAATGAGATAAATCATAATAGTTTGGATAAAATTCACAGGGAAAATAAAGTATTCACTGGTTAGAAAAACATCAAAAACATGGTTTAACAATTACCTACAAAAGCCTGGCCATGTTCCCTGACATTTTCTATTCTATTTTATTTTTTTAATTGTAGCTTGAAGCCCATTTAATTTATTGAAAGACTCACTAATGTGTTTCTATTTGAAGTTTGCAAAGCATTTGTCTAGGAAGCTCTTTGGTGGCAGGTCCATTATTTCCAACCTATTTCTTTACTAGGAATTAAAACAAAACTTTAAACAGTTATTAATGAATAGTGTGAACATTGAGATAATAATGTCATTTTAAAGTGCATTTTGTACACTCTAAAATACTGTATGTATTATTTGTCTTTGAGTTTTATAAAAATTATGTTCCCTAGTCCAGCTAGTGCGGCTCAGTGTATTGAGCATTGTCCCATGGACTGAGAAGTCTTGGTTTGATTCCTGGTCAGGGCATATGCCAGGGTCCCAGTCTCCATCCCAGGTAGGGGGCATGCAGGAGGCAGCCAACTGATGTTTGTCTCTCACATCAATGTTTCTATCTCTCTCTCTCAAAATAAATAAATAAGTAAATAAATAAAAACATACTTTAAAAAAATATGTGGTCTAAATTTCAAAATTAGTAGTGATTGTTTATAAAAAATTTCAACTATCATCACATTTATATTTTAGTTTGAAATTATTCAGTGTTATTTGGTCACGCAAAAAGGTTGATCCTTATAAATGCATTGAAAGTCTTGACCTTAATTATGCAATTTAAAAATATTTGGAAGATTCGAATTAACTGAAATGTATTAATTGTCATAAGAATCCACAAAATAAGGTATTGCCAATTAAATAGAGAAACAGCAGCTTATTTGAAGTACATGCTAACAATAATCTTCCGTGGCATCCTGTATTGACTCAACTAGAAATGACACATTTGTTTCATGCATAAAACTCATCATCTTTACATTAAAAGCATGTAGATGTATATTCTATATTCATCAAAACTATCCATGAAAATCTCATGTGAAAAATCAAGGAAAATAATATATTCTGAAACTATGTTATTGTGTATAGTTTTTGGTGACTATGGAGCCTTATCTTTTTAAGTTTTAATTTATTTTCCCTTATATCCAGAAGAGTTTTTTCCTGGTTGTTTACTTGTTGTTTTGTTGGAAACGATACTGTGGTACAAAGAGGTAAAAAGTCTATTTAAGTGTTAAAAGAATAAAGACCATGATAACTGATACATGGTAAGAGACTAGTAAATATTTAGTAACTTGATAATTATATTTAGACTAAATAAACTAAACAAACAATTCTGACTCTTGGCCTTTTTTTTGTTGTTTTTTTCTTTTTCTATTACATATTTATTCTTCCCCATGATATAAAGAAAGTAAACTTTCTTAAGTATAACTAGGTAAGGACTTTCCCCCAATGGACTATAATTCTACTGCCTCTCTATTTCTCATTGCAGTTTTCAAATTTCCCATTTTCTCTCTTTCCTTCTGTCATGCTCAATCTTGTTGCATGCATTTATACTGGATTAGGAGAGAATAACATAATGTAACATGACTGATGAAATGAACATGATCCATACTATAGTTCTCATCAGCCTAGGAAAATTTGATCAGATGTGGTTAGAAAAACTATTTTTTGAGTGATACCTTTCTCTAATCTCTTACTTTGAATATGCATTGGGCTGTAGTAAAGACTTAAAAGTCTGTCTAGTGACCTACATAACTCAATGCTTGCTATATTAAATTTTTTGTACATTTATTTAAGGCTTTTATTCTATTTTGGTAAAAGAAAGGTTTGAAATTTTAAATACCATACAAA
This sequence comes from Tadarida brasiliensis, assembly GCA_030848825.1. NCBI lineage: Eukaryota > Metazoa > Chordata > Mammalia > Chiroptera > Molossidae > Tadarida > Tadarida brasiliensis. The sequence goes on from CM061280.1 coordinate 54,675,303, forward strand.
TTATAAATGAAAAATAAAAATTTTCAAATTATGACCTTTTTTAGGGGGTATAATTTTTTTCTTTTTTTTCTCTTTTGGTACTTGTGAGTGCAATTTTATTATTTTTTTTAATTTGTTTTCCTTTATTGATTTTAAAGAGAGAGGAAGTGAGACGGAGAGAGAGATAGAAACATCGATGAGAAAGAACATCAATTGGCCACCTCTGGTATGCCCCCCCACTGGGGATCGGACCCACAACCTGGGCATGTGTCCTGACCAGGAATCGAACTGGCGACCTCTTGGTGCATGGGTCGATGCTCAACCAGTGAGCCACACCGGCCGGACGAGTGCAATTTTAATGTAATCAATGCACACAGTTAATTATTATAAGGACATTATCTTGATTTATTTCAAAAGTATTTTCTCTAAGTCCCAATGCACAGGTTCTTTTTTTGTGCTATCATATTTAGGCATGTTTTACTGGATATATTGCAACACATTAAATATCAAATAAAGTATAACCTCCTAAATTTAGATTTACATGAATGAGGTATGTTCAGCTATATGGTAATCCAAGTAATACAGAGAACTGCCTTCAGGACGTTCAATTGCCTGGATGTGCACTGTCTCTTTGCCCCATATATTGAGGAGATATGCTGCATTGCATACTAATGTATTAGAGTAATTTAAACTTTTTAATTGGATGATAAACATTGAAGAAAAAATTGGAGACACTTCCTCACACTAACCGTGTGGCCTTACAAAAGGTCTATTGGAGCTTATAGTTTGACTGGGTGAGGCCAAATGAATAAGTTAACTCTGTTGCTACTCTTTTACTCTTGACAGTGGCCTGCAGGTGCAATTTGAGACACAATGGCTGGGCTGGAGGAGATTTTTGCTCAAACCCCATAAATTAATATTAGTTAACATATTAATATAATTAATATAAATTAATATAATGTTCGAGGTCCAACATTGTGTTCAGGGTAGCCATGCATGAAATCATTATTATGGAGGAGCACATATTCTGGTCAAAACTGTTGATTTGATAGAAATCTGTATGTACATAGTATGCATTTCCTTGAAAATTTTCAAATTAATTTATCATAAAGTTTCACATAACATTTGTTCAAGTGATCTGAAATTTAGTCATTATTTCAAATATCTATAATACAAATTTGGTAACTCAAGACAAAAAGTGTCCAAGCAATTTACTCAGTATATGAACACTTTTCTATAGCTCCTTTAAGAAATAATCTAGTTGAATTTACCTTGAAGACAGTTTTAGCTACTCTGAACAATATATATTTTATTTAAACTATCTCATTTCTACTTATTTGCCCAACTTGCAATCATTTCTCCCTTTTTATAAATTGTAAATAGTATTCCCCTTATAGCAACTAGTTGTACTTCACACCTCTAATACAGAAAATTTATGTTAATACTGTTATTCACAATAACTAACATGAAAGACAATAAACTAATATGAAAATTATTAGATTAATTTAAAAAGAAAGTGACACAAAGACTAATACTCATTATGTTTGATATTTATATGACTTATAAGTTTCATCACTATTATTTCTCTAGCTTAGTTTTATTAACAGCCTTTGAGCCAGAAGGCATTTTATCTTAATTCAAATTTTTTCCACCTGAAGGTAATGAAAGCTTACTTTTATGCAACAAAGCAGTGATTTGTGATTTTGCTTTTTCCCTTATAGTCTTCTTGATACATTTGTGTCTCCCACCACAGAAAAGAAAGATGAATAATTTATTCTAAATAAAAAGAATATTCACACAAAACCCCAAATAATTATTCATTGCCTCTTGAGCTAAAAAAAAATTATGTAATACTAAATAAAGAAATTCAATGTTTTAGTGATATTGAACTTTGTCCATTTTTTAAAATAGGTTACTCAGCCCTGTCCGATTTTGCTCAGTGGTTAGAGTGTCGGCCTGTGGACCAGAGAGTCCCAGGTTTGGTTCCCACTAAGGACACATACCTCAGTTGTGGTTTTTCCCTGGCCCCAGTTGGGGTAGTGTGGGTGGCAACCAGTCGATGTGTCTCTCACATTGATGTTTCTCTCTCTCTCTTCCCTCCTCTCTCCCTCCAGCTCTATCTGAAGATAAATGCAAAAAATGTCCTTGGGTGAGGATAAAAAATTTAAAAAAATACATTACTCAATAAAGTACAATGAGTAAAAGGCAGACAGAAGATGATCTCAGATATCTCAAGACCTACTATACTCTCCTCAATGTACCAATCAAATTATTCATAAGAAAACACAACTGGTTGGCTAATCTGTCTATCAAAAGAGTATAAAATGCTAAAAGAAAATTATTCTGAGTCTGTATGCATATAAATGACAGAATCTTCTTCTAAAAAGGTGTATTATAAGCCAATGATTTCCAACTTAATGTGTTACAGTGCAATATCAGAAAAAAATCAGTAGCATCCATGAAGGGATTAAAAATATCCAAACAATATCGATTATACAATCTATAATTATGATAATATCACTACTATAGCAATATGATATCTCATGATACTTGGCAGAGCAGCTCCAATAATTGCAGTATTTATTTTGTAGATTTTAAGCATGTTGTCAGTATTTGTTTAAAACTGTTTAATGAACTTAATTCACTCTCCTATATTCAAAAAAGGCAAAGTATCTTTAGGTGGTAAGAAATTCATAATCAGACCTAAGAAAGTAAGACTTGACAGTGGTGTTTAACCTGAGTCCTCCCACACTCATCCAAACCCAGTAGAGGGAGCCACAAACAGCAGAGCGCCAACACCAACAGGGAAAATTTGGAAGGCACCAAAACACTCTGAGACAGCCAAAATGGTGTCCCAAATGAAAGAACCAGAGAGTTCTGCAGAAGAAGAGTTCTATGAAATGGAATTCAGCAAGCTATCAGGGGTAGAGTTTAGAGTAATTATAATGAGGAAGCTCAACAGAATGAGTAAAGAGTTCAACAGCATGAGTGAAGATATAGAAACATTGAAAATCAACCAATTGGAAATGAAAAATCACCAAGTAGAAATGAAGAATGACATAGTAGAAATAAAGAACACATTGGAAGGAATAACCAGCAGAGTAGATGAAGCTGAGGATTGGATCAGTGAATTAGAAGACATGGTAGAAAAATCCACCCAATCAGAGAACCAAAAAGAAAAAAACAACAATTAAAAAACAGGAAAGACAGTTTAAGAGAACTGTGGGACAATATGAAACATAACAACATCCACATCATAGGAGTTCCAAGAGAAGAAGAAAATGAGCAAAGGTTAGAGATATATTTTAAGAAATAGAGACAGAAAATTTTCCTATCTTGATGAAGAAAAAAGGCATACAAGTACAGGAAGCACAGAGAGCCCCAAATAAGAAGAACCAAAGAAGCCTACACCAAGACACATAATAATTAAAATGCCACCCTAGCCGGTTTGGCTCAGCAGTTAGGGCGTCGGCCCATGGTTCAGAGAGACCCGGGTTCGGTTCCCGCTAAGGGCATGTACCTTGGTTGCAGTTTGTCTCCGTCCCCGGTTGGGGTCGTGAGGGTGGCAGCCAGTCGATGTTTCTCTCTCACATTGATGTTTCTCTCTCTTTCTTCCTCCCACTCTCCCTCTCACTCTATCTGAACATGAATGCAAAAATGTCCTCAGGTGAGGATAAAAAAAATAAAAACTAAATAAATAAAATGCCAAAAATTAAAGACAAATAGATAATCTTAAAGGCAGCAAAAGATAAGCAACAGGTTACCTACAAAAAAAAAAAAAAACCCATAAAGCTATCAGCTGACTTCTCAACAGGAACACTAGAGGCCAGAACAGAATGGCATGAACTAATCAAGTAATGAAAACCAAGGATCTGAATCCAACACTAGTCTATTCAGCAAGTCTATCATTCAAATTAGAAGATGAAATAAAGAGCTTCCAGCACAAAAAAATGCTAAGTGAATATATTAGCACCAAACCAGCATTCCAAGAAATGTCAAAAAACAAAACCTGTGTAATAAGCAGAAGAAATAAGAAAAATATGAAAAATATAACCACAATAAACAAAAATGGCAATAAATAAGTACATATCAATAATAACCTTAAATATAAGTGGATTAAATGTTCTGATCATAAGACACAGAGTAGCTGAATGGATAAGAAAATATGACTCATATATATGTTGTTTACAAAACACCCACCTCACAACAAAATACTTACAAAGGTTGAAAATGAAGGATTGGAAAATAATTTTCCAAGCAAACAGAAAGGGAAAAAAAAAAAAAAAGCTGGGATACCAATACTCATATCCAATAAAATAGACTTGAAAATGATGGCCATAACTAGAGACATAGAGGGCCAATACATAATATTGAAAGTATCTGTCCAACAGGAAGACGTAACCTTGGTGAGCATATATGTACCCAACATAGGAGTAACAAAATACATTTAAAAACTTCTGGAGGACTTCAAAGGAGAAATCAACAACAATACAGTCATAGCACGAGACTTCTACACCCTGCTAACAGCACTGGATAGATGCTCTAGACAAAAAAATTAGCAAGAAAACAGACTCTAAATGATAAAGTAGATCAAATGGATTTAAGAGATATCTACAAAGGATTACACCCCAAAACAGTAGAATTCACATTCTTCTCAAGTGCATATGGGACATTCTCTAAGGTAGACCACATGTTAGGACATAAACTAAGTCTCTACAAGTTCAAGAAGATTGAAATCATATCAAGCATCTTTTCAGATCACAATGGCATGAAACTAGAAATCAAGTACAATAAAATCACACAAAGGCATTCAAACACATGGAGGCTATATAGCATGTTATTAAACAATGAATGGCTTACCAAGGATATAAACTCAGAAATTAATATTTCCAGGAAAATAATGAAAATGAAAACACAACAACACAAAATCTATGGGACACAGTGAAAGGGGTCCTGAGAGGGAAGTTCATAGCACTACAGGCCTAACTCAGAAAACAAAATAAACAAACAAAAAATCTAATTGATTATCTAACCTCACAACTTAAAGAACTAGAAAGTAAACAAAAAGAAATACTCAGATAGTAGAAAGAAAGATATAGTAAAAGTTAGAGTAGAAATAAATGACATAGAGATTAAAAAAACAATTCAAAATATCAATGAAACAAAGATCTGGTTCTTTGAAAAAATAAACAAGATTGATGGACCCTTAGCCAGACTCACCAAAAAACAAAATCAGAAACAAAAGAGAAGAAATAATAACTGGCACAGCAGAAATACAAAGGATAATTTAAAAATACTGTGAAAAAATATAAGCCAAGAATTGGATAAACTAGGTGAAATGGACACATTTCTAGAATCACGCAGTCCCCCAAAACTGAATTAAGAAGAGATAGAAAACTTGAACAGACCAATAACAACTAAGGAAATTGAAGATGTAATCGATAAACTCCCAGCAAACAAAAGCCTGGGCCTGGATAGCTTTATGGGGGAGTATTACCAAACATTCAAAGAAGAAATAACACCATTCTCCTCAAACTATACCAAAAATTCAAGAAGAAGGAAGACTTCCAAACTCATTTTATGAAGCTAACAACATTATAATTTCAAAACCAGATAAAGACACAACAAAGAAAGAAAACTATAGGCCAACATCCCTGATGAATATAGATGGCAAATTCCTTAACAAAATATTAGCAATTTGGCCAGTAATACATCAAAAAAAATTCACCATGACCAAGTGTGATTCATCTCAGGGATGCAAGGCTGCTACAATATTTGCAAATCAATAAATGTGATACACCACATAAAAAAAAAAGAAAGATAAATATCATATGATCTTATCAATAGATGTTGAAAAATCATTTCACAAAATCTAGCACGCATTTCTGATAAAAACAGTCAGGAATGTGGGAATATGGGGATCGTATCTCGACATAATAAGGCTGTATATGAAAAACCTACAGCCAACATCATACTCAATGGGCAAAAAATAAAAGCATTTCCCTTATGAACAGGACAAGACAGGGATGCCCACTTTTGCCATTCTTATTTAACATAGAACTGAAAGATTTAGCCAAAGCAATTTGACATAATGAAAATATAAAAGGGATCCAAATTGGAATGGAGGAAATGAAAGTGTCATTATTTGCAGATGACATGACATTGTACATAAAAAACCCTAAAGACTCCATCAGAAAATTATTAAATTTAATAAATGAATTTGGCAAAGTAACAGGATAAAAAATAACATCAAGAAATTGACAGTGTTCTTATATAACAATAATGAATACACAGAAAGAGAAACTAAAAAAAAAAAATCTCATTTATCATGGCAGAAAAAAAATTAAAACACCTAGGCTTAAACTTAACCAAAGAAGTAAAGGACCCGTTTGCAGAAAACTACCGATCAGAGAAAAAAGAAACAGAGGAAGATATAAAATAGTGGAAGCATATACCCTGTTCATGGATTGGAAGAATTAAGATCATTAAAATGATCATACTACAAAAAGCCATCTATAGATTCAATGCAATCCCCATCAAAATACCAACAACATATTCCACAGAACTACAACAAATACTCCAAATACTCCAAAAGTTTCTAAACAGAAACACTACAGGCCAGAAGGGAATGGAATGAAGAAATCAAGGTTAAGAAAAAAAAGGATGTGAATCCAAGACTACTCTATCCAGCAAGGCTATCATTCAAAATAGAAGGTCAAATAAAGAGCTTTCCAGACAAAAAAGGCTAAGGGAATACATTAGCACCAATCCAGCACTGCAAGAAATGTTAAAAGGACTGCTGTAATAGGTAGAAGAAATAGGAAGGAAAATAGAACCACAATAAATAAAAATGGCAATAAATAAGTACATATCAATAATCACCTTAAATGTAAATGGATTGAATGCTCCAATAAAAACACACAGAGTAGTGGATTGGGTAAGAAAGCATGACCCATATATATATTGCTTACAAGAGACCCACCTCACAATAAAACACTCACATAGGTTGAAAATGAAGGGATGGAAAAAAATCTTCCAAGCAAAGGGAAAGGAAAAAAAAGCAGGGGTAGCAATACTCATATCTGATAAAATAGATTTCAAAATGAAGGTCATAACTATAGACGAAGAAGGTCACTACATAATATTGAAAGGATCTATCCAACAGGAAGAGAAAACCTTGGTAAACATATGTGCACCCAATATAGGAGGACCAAAATATATTAAAAATCTTCTGCAGGACTTCAAAGGAGAAATCGACAGCAATACAATCATAGCAGGGGACTTCAACACCCCGCTGACATCACTGGATAGATTCTCTAGGCAAAAAATTAACAAGGAAACAGAGACTCTCAATGAAGCACTAGATCAAATGGATTTAATAGATATATACAGAGGATTACACCACAAAAGTACAGAATTCACATTCTTCTCAAGTGCACATGGGACATTCTCAAACATAGACCACATGTAAGAACAAAAACTAAGTCTGTACAAGTTCAAGAAGATTGAAATCATATCAAGCATCTTCTCAGATCACAATGGCATGAAATTAGAAATCAATTGCAACAAGAACATGCAAAGACATTTGAACATATGAAGGCTAAATAGCATGTTATTAAACAATGAATGGGTAACAGAGAAGATCAAGGAAGAAATTAAAAACTTTCTGGAAACCAATGAAAATGAACACACGACAACACAAAATTTATGGGATGTAGCGAAAGCAGTTCTGAGAGGGAAGTTGATAGCACTACAGGCCTACCTCAAGAAACAAGAAAAATTTCTAATAGACTATCTAACCTCACAACTTAAAGAACTAGAAAGCAAACAAAAAGAAAACCCCACAGCAAGTAGAAGGAAGGAAAGAGTAAAGATTAGAGCAGAAATAAATGACATAGAGACCAGAAAAACAATTCAAAGGATCAATGAAACAAAGAGCTGGTTTTTTGAAAAGATGAACAAGATTGATGGACCCTTAGCTAGACTCACCAAGAAACAAAGAGAGAGAACCCAAATATACAAAATCAGAAACGAAAGAGGAGAAGTAACAACTGACACCACAGAAATACAAAGGATCGTTAACAAATACTATGAACATTTATATGGCAACAAATTCGACAATCTAAGCGAAATGGACAAATTTCTAGAAACACATAGTCTCCCAAAACTGGACTGGGAAGAGATAGAAACCTTGAACACATCAATTACAACTAAGGAAACTGAAGATGTAATCAAGACTCTCCCAGCAAACAAAAGCTCAGGCCCGGACGGCTACATGGGGGAGTTTCAACGAACATTCAAAAAGAACTAACACCCATTCTCCTCAAACTATTTCAAAAAATTCAAGAAGGAGGAAGACTTCCAAACTCGTTTTATGAGGCCAGCATAATTCTAATACCAAAACCAGGAAAAGACACTACAAAGAAAGAAAACTACAGGCCAATATCCCTGATGAACATAGATGTCAAAATCTTAAACAAAATACTTGCAAATCGGATCCAGCAATACATTAAAAAAATTATTTACCATGACCAAGTGGGATTCATTCCAGGGATACAAGGCTGGTTCAATATTCGCAAATCAATAAATGTAATACACCACATAAACAAGATAAAAACCACACGATCATATCAATAGACGCTGAAAAATATTCGACAAAATCCAGCACCCATTTCTGATAAAAATGCTCAGCAATTTGGGAATAGAGGGATCATATCTTGATATAATAAAGGCCATATATGAAAGACCTATAGTCAACATCATACTCAAGTCACAAAAATTAAAAATATTTCTGGTAAGAACAGGAACAAGACAAGGATGCCCAGTTTCACCACTCTTTTTTTTTTTTTTTTTTTCATTTTTTGTTCAGATAGAGTGGGAGGGAGAGAGAGGAAGAGAGAGAGAGAGAAACATCGATGTGAAAGTGACACATCGAGTGGCTGCCACCCACATGACCAACCAGGGCCGGGGACAAACCGCAACCGAAGTACATGCTCTCAGTGGGAACCGAACCCGGGTCTCTCGAGACCGCAGGCCGACACTCTAACCACTGAGCCAAACCAGCCAGGGCTCACCACTCTTATTTAACATAGTACTGGAAGTCTTAACCACAGCAATCAGACATGAAGAAAAAATAAAAAGGATCCAAATTGGAAAAGAGGAAGTGAAACTGTCATTATTTGCAAATGACATGATATTATACATAGAAAACCCTAAAGACTCCATCAAAAATCGACTAGACTTAATAAATGAATTTGGCAAAGCAGCAGGATACAAAATTAGCGTCAAGAAATCGACAGCATTCTTATACACCAATGATGAACTCACAGAAAGAGAAACTAAAAAAAACAATCCCATTTACCATCGTGGCAGAAAAAATAAGATACCTAGGAATAAACTTAACCAATGAAGTAAAGGACCTATTTGCAGAAAACTACAGGACATTGAAAAAAGAAAGAGAGGAAGATCTAAAAAACTGGAAGCACATACGTTGTTCATGGATTAGAAGAATTAACATCATTAAAATGTCCATATTACCCAAAGCAATCTATAGATTCAATGCAATCCCCATCAAAATACCAGTGACATATTTCACAGAACTAGAACAAATACTTCAAAAGTTCATATGGAACCAAAAAAGACCCCGAATATCCACAGCAATCTTGGAAAAGAAGAACAAAGTAGGTGGGATCACAATACTGGATATCAGGTTATACTACAAAGCTACTGTAATCAAAACAGCCTGGTACTGGTACAAGAACAGGCATATAGACCAGTGGAACAGAACAGAGAATCCGGAAGTTGACACAAGACATTATGCTCAATTAATATTTGACAAAGGTGGCAAGAGCATACAATGGAGTAAAGACAGCCTCTTTAATAAATGGTGTTGGGAAAATTGGACAGCTACATGCAAGAAAAAAAAAAATGAAACTAGACCATCAACTTACACCATACATAAGAATAAACTCAAAATGGATAAACGACTTAAATGTGACTCGTGAATCCATAAAAATCCTAGAAGACAATGTAGGCAACAAAATTTTGGACATCATACGCAGCAGAATCTTCGCTGACACATCACCTAAGGCAACAGAAACAAAGGAAAAAATGAACATATGGGACTACATCAAACTCAAAAGCTTCTGCACAGCAAAAGAAACAACCATCAAAACAGAAAGGGAACCCACTGTATGGGAGAGCATAATTGCCAATGATACATCAGATAAGGGGTTAATCTCCAAAATATATAGAGTGCTCATACAACTCAACAAAAGGAAGACAAGGAACCCAATTAAAAAATGGGCAAAAGAGCTAAATAGACACCTCTCCAAATACGACATGCAAATGGCCAAGAGACATATGAAGAAATGGTCAACATCACTAATCACCAGAGAGATGCAAATTAAAACAACAATGAGGTATCACCTCACACCTGTCAGAATGGCCGCCATCAACAAATTATCAAACAACAAGTGTTGGCGAGGGTGTGGAGAAAAGGGGACTCTAGTACACTGCTGGTGGGAATGCAGACAAGTGCAGCCACTGTGGAAAACACTATGGTGTTACCTCAAATAATTAAAAATTGAATTGCCATTTGACCCAGTGATCCCACTTCTAGGAATATACCCTAAGAAGCCTGAAACACCAATCAGAAAGAATACATGTACCCTCATGTTCATAGCAGGACTATTTACAATAGCTAAGATCTGGAAACAGCCCAAGTGTCCATCAGTGGATGAATGGATAAAAAAGCTGTGGTACATATACACAATGGAGTACTATGCAGCTGTAAGAAAGAAAGATCTCTTATCCTTTGAGATGACATGGAGGGACCTCGAGAGTATTATCCAAAGCGCAACAAGCCAAGCAGAGAAAGACAAATATCACATGATCTCACTTATTTGTGGAATATAATAAACATAACAGTCTGAGGAACAGTGTAGACCCAGAGATGTAGAAGTAGGGTACAGACTGACAACCCTTAGAAGTGGGGATGGGGGCGAGGGAAGAGATAAACCACAGAACGTATATGCAGGTATACATAACTGATGGACATGGAAAACAAAGCTGGGGACGGGGTGGGGGGATGGGGAGGAGGGTGTCAATGGGGAAAAAAAGAGAAACATGTGTACCAAAAATAAATTAATAAAAAAGAAATTTAAGAAAAAAAAAGATAAAGAAAAAATACTCAAGTCACTAATCATCAGAGAGATGCAAATTAAAACAACTCTGAGGTATCACCTCACACGTGCCTCAGTGGTTGCCATCAACAAATCATCAAACAACAAGTTTTGGTGAGGGTGTGGAGAAAAAGGGACTCTACTACACTGCTTGTGGGAAAGCAGACTGGTGCAGCTACTATGGAAATCAGTATGGTGTTTCCTCAAAAAAGTAAAAATTGAACTGCCATTTGACCTAGTGATCCCACTTCTAGGAATATATTCAAGAAATGTGAAACACCAATCAGAAAGAATATATGTATCCCTATGTTTATAGCAGCACTATTTATAATTGCTATGTTTTGGAAACAATCCAAGTGTCCATCAATAGATGAGTGGATAAAAATGCTGTGGTACATATACACAATGGAAATCTATGCAGCTGTACGAAAGAAAGATCTCTTATCCTTTGAGATGACATGGAGGGAACTGGAGAGTATTATGCTTAGTGAAATAAGTCAATCAGAGAAAGACAAATGTCACATGATCTCACTTATTTGTGGAATATAATAAACAAAATAGACCCAGAGACATAGAAAGTAGTAGGGTTCAGACTGGCAAATCTCAGAGGGGGGGTCAGGGGGGAGAGAAGAGATAAACCGAAGAACTTATATGCATGTATGCATAACCAATGCACATAGACAACAATGCTGTGAGGGTAGGGTGGGATTGGGAGGAGGGTGTCTATGGGGGAAAAAGGAGAACCATCTGTAACAAAAATAATTTAATAATAAAAAAAATAATAAAACCTTCTCCTCCCTGTAAAAAAAAAAAAAGAAATATACAATCATTCTTTGGTTTTTGTCTATATATGCCAAAATATTCTATAAGACCACACTCACTTAATAGGAGATATCGTATTTTTATACATTTATCAAAATTTGGCTGCATAGAAGTTTTCAATGGGATACTTGTTGTGGGCAGTTTTAGGTCCTCTTTTATAATGCAGTAACTATTGTCCCCAATTCAGATTGATTGACCTGAAATAAAAAGTAATTTTAGATTCTTAGTACCTTGTTCCTCTTTCTACCAATACAACTCTAAATCTCCTCAGACCATATCTGAAACCAAATATCTTAAATGTCAGTGTTGTCATCACTGCCATTATTATTATTTTAAATAGTATATTTCTAAATTTGCATCCTTCTTTGTTATTCCTTTGAAGTATATTTCACATGAGTCAATTTATCTTATCTACAGATAGTTGTAGAACCAATAGAAAAATGAATACCTAGATTCAGATATCACTTAAAATCCACTGTACTTTAAACATATTCCGGGTGGTATTGAATTGAATGATTTAAAAACTACTTTTTGGGTTTCTGGTTCAAGATGACAGAATAGGTAAATACCGTGCTTGCTTCCTCCCACAACCACATCAAAAGTGCAACTACACAACCACAACAACCATCATTGAGAACTATCTGAAGTCTAGATAAACAGAAGACCTATAACTAAGGAAATACAGGAGAAGCTATGCTAAGACTGGTAGGAGGGGCAGGGGCACAGAACATGGTGGTCCCACATCCACTCATGGCAGTTAATAATTGCGAGGGATATTGTGGCTGCCAAGATACCCCTGAGGAGCAGGGTTTCAAGCCCCACAACAGGTTCCCAGGCCAGGGTTCCAGTGTCAGGAAGAGAAATCCCCATAGCTTCTGGTTGTAAAAACCAGTGGATATTGTAGCCAAGTGAGATGGAGGGCTTTAGAATCCCAGAAAAACACATGGTCTTACTCATTTATGGACTCATTCTTGGTGATCTCCAGCATTGGGCAGAAGTTTGAAAGGTGCTACAGACATATGGGGAGGAACTTCAGGGTGATAACTGGAGATGCAGTGTTGTCCCAGACAGAAGTACTTTCAGAGGCCATTGGTCCTTTGCTGAGCCCTCCCCCTGCACACACAGGCTGGCACCATATCTGTGTCTCTATCAACCTAGCTAACACTGTTTTCCCTGCTCTGGTGGTTGTCTGAGACCCCATCCCACCCACAATGTAGGCCTACCCAAGTTGCTTCCTGTGACTTTTCCAAACAAATGGCCAGTCTTGGCTCATGCTGCAGACTTTCTTAAAATCTTTCAAAGGTTCACAAACTCCAGACAAACAGCAATTGGTCTTGGTATGCCTGTACCAATATGATGGTACTAGCAGCCCCTAGCATGGCATTAGCAGCCCCAAGCATGGCACTAGCTGCAGCTGGCCTCAGTTTACACCTTAACCTCTCCCTGGCACTTCCAAGCCCAGTACAAATGGCAAACAGAGCTCAATTTGTAGCTCATACCAAGTGGCCCTGAGCAAGGCACAGGCAAATCTGAAATTAGTCTGCACCACAACCTCTCCCAAGAGTCTCCAGGATCATCACACCCAGTGGCCAGCTTCCAACCACAAAAAAGCAACACCCAACCATCTCCATAATTAACACAATAGAAGCACAGATTCAGCAGGTACCAGAGCCTGGCTAAAGCCAATCCTATACCATAAGTAGGCCCCTGCACAACAGCTCCACTGCAGTCATATCCAGTCCTCAAAACCAATTAACCTGAGGGTCAATATCTCACACTGAACTGGCAACAGCAGTCAAGACTCAATTACAACAGGAGGGCACACACAACTCACACACGGGACACACTTGGAGCACTCAGCTGAAGTGAATAGGGAAACAGCTCCACTGGGGCCCACAGAACACCTATTATATAAGACATATATAAGACCAAGTCCAGGAGATGTAGCAGCTCTACCTAATATATAGAAACAAACACAGATAGGTAGCCAGAATGAGGAGACAAAAAAAAAAAAGTCCCAAATAAGAGAATAAAATAAAACTCCAGAAAAAAAGTAGTAAACAAAATGGAGACAAGCAATCAACCAGATGCAAAGTTTAGAGCACTGATTGTAAGAATGCTCAATGATTTCAGTGACAACTTCAACAAAGAGGTAGGAAACAAAAATGGAAATAGAAAACATAAAAAAAGAACCAATTGTAAATGAAGAATATAATAACTAAAATGAAGAATACATTAGAGGGAATCAACAGTAGTTTAGATGAAACAGACAATTGAATCAGTATTTTGGAAGATAACGTAGCAGAAACACCCAATTAGAAAAGCAAAATGAAAAAATAACACCCCCCCCCAAAAAAAAAAGAGGATAGTTTAAGACACCTCTGGGCAACATCAAGTATAACAACATTCACATCACAGGGTTAACAGAGGAGAAGAGAGAGAGCAAGGAATCAAAAACCTATTTGAAGAAATAATAATGAAAAACTTCCATAAACTGGAGAAGAAATAGACATACAAGTCCAGGAAGCTCAGTGAGTCCCAAACAAGATGAACCCAAAGAAGCCCACAGCAAGACACATCATAATTAAAATGCCAAAGAGTAAAGACAAAGAGAGAATCTTAAAAGCAGCAAGAGAAAAGCAGTTAGTAACCTAGAAGGGAGCTCCCATAAGAATTTCAGCTGATTTCTCAACAGGAATTTATAGGCCAGAAGGGACTGGTAAGAAATATTCAAAGTGAAGAAAATCATGAATCTGCAACCAAGACTACTCAATCCAACAAGGCTTTCATTTAGAATCAAAGAAAAGATAAAGAGATTCTCAGACAAAAAAAAAAAAAAAAAAAAAAAAAAAAAGCTAAAATATTTCATCTACACCAAACCAGTATTACATGAAATGTTTAAGGGAAGGGAGGAAGGTGGCAGGCAGGGAATAACCAAAAATTTACATGCATATATGCATAATCCATGGACACAGACAGTAGTGTGGTGAAGGCCTGTGACCTCATTTTAACAGATGTAGATAATCAGAAAATAAATATCTGCTCTGAAATAGTTTTCTAATTTGATTTTGTTCTCCTCAACCATCCAGGTGAGTGTTTGCTTGCTAATGTAATAAGTAATCATTTGATGGTTTTCTTCTAGCATATAAATTTACTAATATTTGTTATTGTCTTTCATTAATCTCTAACTGTTACATGGGCATTATTATCAAAACAATTAAAAGTGGAAATTATTTCTAAGAAAATTTGCAAGCGTTCTAAACTTGCAGCCAGGTACATCAATTCAGTCTGAAAAGCCACATTGTTATTGGTACCAACATCTTTTAAAAGGAGCATACCATACCTGCCATTTTATTCAACATAATGCTTCATATATTTGGATATCCTAATCATGCATTTTCTTCTTTTGACAAAACATTACTTCAGTTCTTCATCAAAATTATGTCAGTTCTCATTACTATCTAGGTCACATTCTTCTGGACATATGCCTGTTTCTTCATGTCCCTATTAAAATTTTAAAACAGGAACTGTAGATGATAACTGGGAATCCATTAGTGCTGCTCAGTGAATATTGTCATTCTCTTTGGGGCATAGGGTATTATTCTATTTTCTTATCCTCTTGGAACTGTACTGATCATGTAATTTAACTTGACCAATAAATTGCCACTGTTAAGGGTATATGTCACTTCAAGGTGAAATATTCAAAGCAAGAGCAAAATTAATCATGATCTCTTTTTTTTCCTCTTCCATAGTGCCCAGAATTATTCTAGACTGGCTGCTCCATGAGTTTGGCTCCCAGAGTAAAGACAAAGGGCCTACACAATCCATTGTGGACAAATAACATGGGCAAGAAATAAAAAAAAAATTATTATTTTAATTTATTAAGATTAGAGTGTTGTTAGTTACTATAGTATAACCCAGTTTATCTTGAGTGATGAGGAAATCATTATTAGAAGTGCTGTGGTGCTTTCACATACACACACCAAAATACTAAAATATGTGGCAATGACTTAGAGATTAAGTGGCTGACTGTATGAAAAAAAAAGAAGCTTGAAAGATAGATATCCATGTTTTTCAATGGCATATTATTAGTGAAAGGGCCACTACTTGGAATGCAGATAAAGTCCAAGCTGGCACCAAGGTGGTCTGTAAGCCTGGGTCTGCAGAAACCCTTCTAAAGCCTGAAGCCGTGGAGGCTGCTCTGGTGCCAGGGTGGTTTGGAAGCTTGGGGCTGTTGCAGTTGGCCTGGAACAGGATTGTGCCAGGAGCTTGAGTCTGTGAGAGTCAGTCTGGCACTGGAAAGGATCAGGATCCTGGGTCTGTGGGAGTCCACCTGGAGCCCAAATACCACACTACAGGGTCTGGTCTTGTGCTGGTGCAGGCCTAGTCCAGAGATCTATGAATCTAGTGCTCACTTAACTCTCTTTTCCTCACAAGGAATGTGTCTCTCTCCAGGCTGGGATATCAGGGCTTAGGGGAGGAGTAAAAGGAGTAATGTGAAACTGTCATTTCTACCCTCTTCAAAGTGTGTGTGTGTGTGTGTGTGTTTCTTATTTCTAGGCTCTACCCAGGTGCTATAGTCCCTCTTCTGGAATGCTTAGCTTTTGTGAAGGTATTTTTATGCATGGATACTTGTTCAAATTGATGTCTCTGTGAGGAGAGATTTAGAGACTCCTATAATACCATCTCTCAGACATTACTATCATTGACATTTATATTTTGCAGGTAGAAATAAAGAAAATTGAAAGGTTCTATAAATTCAGGGATGTATAAGAGTGGAAGAATCAACTGCTTCTCAAATCCAAACATCAAAAGATAATTGGGCTTTTTGGGGTGATTTATTTTGCTGTGCAGAAACTTTTTAGTTTGATATAATACAATTCATTTATTTTTGCCTTTACTTCCCTTGCATTTGGGGTCAAATTCATAATCCTCTCTAAGACCAAGGTCCATAAGTTTGGTACTTATGTTTTCTTCAATCTAATCTATTATTTCAAGTATTATATTTAGCTCTTTGATTCCTTTTGAGTTAATTTTTGTACATGGGGACAAACAGTAGTTTAGTTTTATTCTTTTACATGTAAACAAAAAGGCAACCAACTGAATGGGAGGAGATATGTTCAAAAAGCAGCTTTGACAAAGGGTTAATATCCAAAATATGTAAAGAACACATACAACTCAACATCAAACAAACAAGCAATCCAATTTAAAAATGTGTAGAAGACTTAGACACTTCTCCCAAGAAGACATACAAATGCCCAATAGAAATATAAAAAGATTCTCAACTTCACAAGCTATTAGGGAAGTCCAAATCAAAACTACAATTAAATACCACCTCATACCTGTTAGAATGACTATTAACAACAGGGCAAGCGCCCGGCCAGTGTGGCTCAGTGGTTGAGCATCGACCCATGCACCAAGAAGTCGCCAGTTCAACTCCTGGTCAGGGCACATGCCCAGGTTGTGGGCCAAACCCCCAGTGGGAGGCATGCAGGAGGAGGCCAATCGATGTTCTCTCTCATCGATGTTTCTATCTCTTTCTCCCTGTCCCTTCCTTTCTCTCTAAAAATCAATAAAGAAAAAACAAAACAAAAAAACAACAACAAGGCAAGTAATAACAAGTGTTGAGGAGGCTGTGGAGAAAAAAGGAATACACATTCACCACTGGTGGAAATGTAAACTGGTATAGCCACTATGCAAAACAATATGGAGGCTCCTCAAAAAATTAAGAACAAAGTTATCATATGACTCAACAACCCCTCTTCTGGGTATCTACATGAAAAATTTGAAAACATTTATTCATAAAGATATATGCACTCCTATGTTAATTGCCAAGACATGGATACAACTAAAGTGTCCCTCAATAGATAATTGAATGTAGAAGATGTGGTACATACATAGAGTGGAATGCAACTTAGCCATAAGAAAAGATGAAATACTGCCATTTGGGACAACATGGATAGATGTTGAGATTATCATACTAAACAAAGCAAGTCAGACAGAAAAAGTCAAGCACCATAATTTCACTCATATGTGAAATATGAGACTAAAAATCACAAATGAATAAACAAGAAAAACAAATAAAAACTCATAGACACAGACAACAGTATGGTAGCTAACGGAGGGGATGGGTTTGGGGAATAGTAAAGAGTAAAGCAGGTCAAAGATATGGTGACAGAGATTTGACTTTGGGTGGTGAGCACACAATGTAACATACAGATGGTATATCATAGATTTGTACACTTGAAACCCATACAATCTTATTAACTAATGTCACTTAAATTTTTAATTAAAAATATAACCAAGAAATAATTTTAATTACAAAGGCCTTTTTAATTCCTTCTTTTGATTATAACTACATTGAGGTTCTAGCTATCATACTCAGTGTTTAAACCTTTCAATGAATTAAGTTAGCATTCAATACATTTCTTCAATTGACAAAAACCTCTCAGGGAAAAAGAATGAAATATTTGACTCTTCCATCACAGCTCGATTGACACAAAGTTTCTGCAGTTATGTAGACAGATTCAGGGGAACGAGAAAGTGAAATATAATAAATCTGAACACACTATCTCGAAAAGAACTATGGGTGTAGCCATTAGCACATGTACCTGACTGGAATCAAATATATAAAAAGCCTTTTCAGTTTTAAAGAGAATATAGTGCCAAAGAAACCATGAAGAATTATTTGTGACCTCAAAATAATCTAGCTTATCCTAACTGACAATTAGCTCAAATTTGGTCTAAATCTTGTAGAATAAAATAAAACAGAATGATTGCCTCTCTTCTCATAAACTTCATATGTCTATTAATGCTACTTCAATTTTATATAAACCATCATTAATGTGAAATATAAAATTTATTAAATAATATTTAACAAATATGAAATATATTTAATGCATATTTAATATTGATTTCACATAGGGTTCAATAATTTAAAAAATCAAAAGAAATCCAAGTAAATTCCAGAGCTTCTGATCCCTGATGAGTTATGAAAATTCTGAATACTCAATAGTCTTATGGATAGTAATGGTCCTGCAGACAGGCTAAAAACCTTGGGCCCTAATTGCTATTAACCTGAAAAAGGACTTCAGCAGAAAACATAAAAGAAAATCTTTGTGAACTGAAGTTAGACAAATATTTTTTTAAATATGCCACAGAGGGCATGAATCACAAAACAATATAAATGTTAAAATGAATGCCATCAATATTATCATTTTCTGCTCTTCAAAAAATTATTTAGAAAATGAAAAGAGAGTGCCCAGCAGGTGTGGCTCAGTGGACTAAGCGTTGTCCCATGGACTGAGAGGACCCAGTTAGATTCTTGGTCAGGGCACATGCCTGGGTTGCAGGCTCGATCCCCAGTAGGGGCGTGCAGGAGGCAGCCAATTGATGTTTCTCTCTAACATACAGTTTTCTATCTCTCTGTTCCTTCTTCTCTCTCTAAAAAAAATCAATAAAAACATATTAAAAATAGAAAATAAAAAGAGAATTCACAGGCTGGGGAAAATATTTGCAACACATATACTCAAGAAAGGTCTTGTATTCACTATATAAACGAACTCTTATAAGTAAATAACAAGAAATCAAACAGCACAACAAAAAATGAATAAGAGATTTAAACAGACAATTCATCAAATAATATATATGGATGTCAAATAAGGACATGAAAAGATGCTCAGTATCATCAGTCAGTGGGGAAATGCAAATTAAAACCAAAATGAGATATCACAACTGACATTGATCGTGAAGAGTTGGTGAAAGTGCAAAACAATTGGAATTCTCTTATATTGTCAATGGGAATGCAAAAGTGCGCAACCACTTTAGAAACATTTTGGCAGTCTCTTATAATGTAAACATAGATATACCATATGACTACGAGTTAGTATTAAGTGAAATAAAAACATACATCTATACGTAAAGTTGTATGAAATTGTTTCTAGCACCTTTATTAATAAGTCAAAACTGGAAACAACCCCAAATACATTAAGTGGTACATAGAATAACATATCGTGGTGTGTTCATACAATGTAATACAACAATTTAAAAGGATGAATACAAAAACATGTATGAATCTCAAATGCATTATGATAAATGAAAAATCAAGTCAAGAGTCACTATACCACATCATTTCATTCATATGACATTTGAGAGAAGACAGAACTATAGGGGCAGCAAGCAGGCAGGGGTTGTCAACAGTGAAAGGTAACAGGAGAGGATTCATAGCAAAGTGGTTCATGGGTTATTTTTGGGGTGACAGAAATAATTTATATCATTACTGTGGACATTATATGTAGTAAACATTTGTACAAACTTATCACACTACATAATTAAAACAAAAAAATTACCAAAATAAAAGTATAATAAAATAAACTTGTCTCAAAAAACAGAGTCTAAGTAAATCTAAGTATTTACATCTATGATACAGTATTTTAAAAAGTTATAAATGTTTGATAGCCCTCTTATTGTGGCTTTCTGTAGTGTTGCAGTCTGACAGAAAAAATAGAGGCTACCTATTCCTGACCTGACAAAGAACTACAAAGGAATATATTATTTTCATGTAGAAGTTATGCATTGAAAGTTATACTAACTCCACAGTATTTGCATTGAAAGTTATACTAACTCCACAGTATTTCCTTCCTTCCTTCCTTCCTTCCTTCCTTCCTTCCTTCCTTCCTTCCTTCCTTCCCTCCTTCCTTCCTTCCTTCCTTCCTTCCTTCCTTCCTTCCTTCCTTCCTTCCTTCCTTCCTTCCTTCCTCCCTCCCTCCCTCCCTCCCTCCCTCCTTTCCTTCCTTCCTTCCTTCCTTCCTTCCTTCCTTCCTTCCTTCCTTCCTTCCTTCCTTCCTTCCTTCCTTCCTTCCTTCCTTCCTTCTCTCCTTCCTTCCTTCTCTCCTTCCTTCTCTCCTTCCTTCCTTCTCTCCTCCCTTCCTTCTTTCCTCCCTTCCTTCCCTCATTTTACAAATATTGATTGGGTGCCTACCCTTTTCCAGGCACTGTTCTAAGCTCTTGTGATATAGCAGTGAACAAAAAAATAAATACCTATCCTCATGTTGCATATATTATAGGAAATGTATACTTAATAAGATCTCCACAAATGATATTTAAATAAATCCAATTCTGGTGCAACTTTTAAAATCTCAATTGTGCCCTGTCCGGTTTGGCTCAGTGGTTAGAGCATTGGCCTGCAGTCCAGAGAGACCCG
Organism: Tadarida brasiliensis; assembly: GCA_030848825.1. NCBI lineage: Eukaryota > Metazoa > Chordata > Mammalia > Chiroptera > Molossidae > Tadarida > Tadarida brasiliensis. The sequence goes on from CM061280.1 coordinate 54,696,489, forward strand.
GGTTCGGTTCCCGCTAAGGGCACGTACCTCGCTTGCAATTTGTCCCTGGCCCTGGTTGGTCGTGTGGGAGGCAGCCACTCGATGTGTCCCTTTCACGTCGATGTTTCTCTCTCTCTCTCTCTCCCTCCCACTCTATCTGAACAAAAAAATGGAAAAATGTCCTTGGGTGAGGATAAAATAAAATAAATTTAAAATCTCAATTATTATATTTGAGGGAAGACTATGTTTCTATAGAAGAAAGAACATAAAAATAATTATACTTAACAATTCTAGGTTGCTCATTATACTCCGGAATTACGTTTCTTTTTTCTTTTATTAAGCATAAAATACATGTTCATGCAAAGCTTAAGTGGTACATAATAATCTGATAACTCTTTGTGTTTATCTGCAGCAATGAATCTGCGAAAATCTAGGCAGTTTGTAATACACATCAGAGTAGCCATTACCTGAGGTAGCTATTAGTAGGCAAGAGTAGTTTCTAATAAAAACCACATTTATTCTTCTCTCTTCATTTCAAGATGATATATTTCTTTAAAAAGCATTTCTGCATCCACTTAAGAAAGTATTTTTACTTTTACTCTGTTTTGGGGAAGTTTAGTTCTTACAAAACTGAAATTCGTATGAAAAACAATACAATAATTAATGAATACACACACACACACACACACACACATCTAGCTTTACTCACTTTGCCCTTCTTAATTGGAATTTATTTTTAAATTCATATGTATACGTTAAAACAAATCTGCTGAAAAAGAATACAATATCTTTTAATAGTGATGTTTGTGTCTACTTTCTTCATGCTAACAGCTGTTTCATGCTTCTTTTACTTAATTCAAACATTGAACAAAATAATATTCAAGAAAATTTAAAAATATACATAATGTGTATATATAATACTAGGGGGATCGGAAAGTAATGTCGTTTCTGCACGTTTCCATATTCAGTTGTCATTTATCAGCTCATTGTGTACTTCAAAATTGTGCCAAAGACATTTTAAGGTTAGAGTGACTTGTTTACTCATAAATAATTAAATCTTAATTTTTTTTTTTTGCAATTTATAGTGAAATGGCCAGCCAAATACCAGAAGAGGTACATATCTGGCATTGTATACTTTTTGAGTTTCACAAGGGTAGTAATGTAATAGTTGCTACCAAAAACATTTGCGAAGTTTATCCAAGTGCATTAGACATTCGTAAATGCCAAAGGTGGTTTTCTAAGTTCAAATCTGATAATTTTTATCTTTCTGACTAGTATCGATCAGGAAGACCAACAATTTTAGACAATGACATGGTAAGGGTGGAAGTGGAAGCAAATCCGTGTCAGACAATCGAGGAACTGTCAAACACTCTTAACCAACCTTGGTCGACCATCCAAGAACATTTGCAGCAGATTGGTAAAGTAAGCAGAGCAGGTGTTTGGGTCCCGCATAATCTATCCGAAGAAAACAAAGCTAACCGGTCCACCACATGCAATTTATTGCTTCAGTGGCACAGTAGAGAAGCGTTTTTTGATCGCTTGATCACTGGAGATGAAAAACGGGTCCTCTATGATAATCCAAAATGCAAAAGGTAGTGGCTCTCTCCGAATGAATCGCCACGAAGTACAGCTAAGCCAAGTTTATGCCCCAAAAAGGCACTTTTGTGTGTTTGGTGGAGTATTCGCGGGGTCATTCATTTTGAAGTGCTGAAACCTAGACAAAGTGAATGCAGACCTTTACTGTGAACAACTGGATCGAGTAAATCAATCTTTAATTGAAAAATGCCCAGCGGCCCTGGCAGGTTTGGCTCAGCGGTTAGAGCGTCAGCCCGCGGACCAGAGGGTCCCTGGGTTCGGTTCCCGCTAAGGGCATGTACCTCAGTTGCAGTTTGTCCCCGGCCCTGGTTGGGGTCGAGTGGGTGGCAGCCACTCGATGTGTCTCTCTCACATCGATGTTTCTCTCTCTTTCTCTTCTTCCCTCTCTCCCTCCTGCTCTATCTCAAGATAAATGCAAAAATGTCCTCGAGTGAGGATAAAAAAAAAAAAAAAAAAGTGCCCAGCGATTGTCACCAGAAAAGGCGTTATTCTGCAACATGATAATGCAAGACCTCACTGCGCAAGACGAACCCTGGAAAAAATTAATGAATTGGAGTGGGAGGTATTGCCTCACCCACCATACTCTCCCGATATTGCGCCATCGGATTTCCATTTATTCCAATCGCTACAACATTTTTTAAGTGGCAAAATATTTGAAAATTTGGATGATGTCCAAAATGCCATCTCCAGATATTTTGCTCAAAAAACAATTGATTTTTATCGATCTGGCATTGAAAACTTGCACACTAGATGGCAAAAGGTTGTTGATGACAAAGGTGATTACATCATTGATTAAAAATAAAAACTTGGTAAAAATTTATCTGTTTGAATTAATGTCATAAAAACATGACATTACTTTCCAGTCCCCCTAATACATATACATATATATGTATATATATACATATATATGCATATATATGTATATATATGTGTGTGTATATATGTATTATATACATATATAAATATATAATACATATATATGTGGTGTATATATATGTGTGTATATATGTGTGTGTGTATATATGTATTATATACATATATAACTATATAATATATATATATATATATATATATATATATATATGGCACATATGTAAAAACAACTTGACTGCCATATATCAATCAGTGGACAGGTAGATCAGTGGGTAATTTCAGCTCTACTTTGTCCAAATTTATATATTCTCAATAAGCATGATTCAAATTATTTCCGGTATTACAGTTTTAATATCCATTGCATATCACCATGCTGGTCCAACCATGCAAAATTGTAGAATTTTAAATGTGTTACATGTACCCACATTATTTAATGGGTCAAGTGGGTAAAAATAAATAATTGAAGTAGTTTAGTCATTTTCTTTATTTGTTTTCTAGTGTTAAAATCAGAAATAGCCCTGGCTGGTTTGGCTCAGCAGTTAGAGCGTTGGCCTGCAGACCAGAGAGTCCTGGGTTCGGTTCCGGATAAGGGCACGTACCTCCATTGCAGTTTGTCCCCGGCCCTGGCCGGAGTTGTGTGGGTGGCAACCACTTGATGTGTCTCCCTCACATCAATGTTCCTCTCTCTCTCTTCCTCCCTCTCTCCTTCCCGTTCTGTCTGAAGGTAAATGCAAAATGTCCTTGGGTGAGGATAAAAAAAAAAATCAGAAATAACATTTTAGCTATCTAATATAATTTTCATCCAAAGGGCATTCCTCAAATTTTATTACAAAATTTCCCCCAAATGTATGCAATCATATATTCTTTGAAAATATGCTTGCTCTTTAAAGGTATGTTTCCTAAATAGTTAAGGTATACTGCTATTCATAATTATATTTTTCTCTTGATCCTTTTTATTGCTCTATTTCACATTTTATCCTATTATCTATAGGGCACAGTAATGAACTTCAACTGTTTTATTGCACTATGTGTTAAACAATGTAACAAACTAGAGAATTAAAGCAATCAAATTAAGGTTTATTTAGCAATAGAGTAATTCTATGTATTTTAATTAAATTATAGAGAATTAAGTTCTAAAGACTCTACTAAGACTGTCTAATATAGGTATGGGGCATCACAAACTTAGGCAAACCGCTGTTAATATCATGTAAAATAATTAGTTGATTTTGATTACGTATTGAAAAATGAAAAGACAAGGAGATACAAATAATGCTTCTAACCTACCTTTTTACCATGAATGAGGATAAATGACAACAAGCTCAGCTACTGACACCTGTAAAGCTCTAAATAATTGTTTCTGAATGAATGACTCCAAATACAAAGCAATTTTCAAAAAGTCCTTTTTTATTTAATTTTTTCCAATTTTATTGATTTATTTTTGTTACAGATGTTTCTCCTTTCCCCCCCCTTAACCCACTCCACCCCATCCCGTCCCCAGCCCATCCCCCAGCACTGTTGTCTATGTCCATTGGTTATGCATACATGCATAAAGTTCTTTGGTTCATCTCATCCATATCCCACGCCCCCCTATTTTGAGGTTTGTCAGTCTGAACCATACTCCTTTCTATGTCTCTGGGTCTATTTTGTTCATCAGCCCACCTTGTTCATTATATTCCAAAAATAAGTGAGATCATGTGGTATTTCTCTTTCTCTGATTGGCTTATTCCTCTTAGCATTACACTCTCAAGATCCCTCCATGTTGTCTCAAAGGATAAGAGATCTTTCTTTCTTACAGCTGCATAGTATTCCATCGTATATATGTACAACAGCTTTTTTATCCACTCATTAATTGATGGACAATTGGGCTGGTTCGAGATCTTAACGATTGTAAATAGTGCTGCTATGAATATAGGGTTACATATATTATTTCTGATTGGTGTTTCAGGCTTCTAAGCATATGCTCCTAGAATTGGGATCACTGGGTCAAAAAGCAGATCAATTTTTAATTTCTTGAGGAAACACCGTAGTGTTTTCCACAATGGCTGCACCAGTCTGCATTCCCACCAGCAGTGTACTTGAGTCCTCGTTTCTTCACACACTTTCCAGCACTTGTTGTTTGATGATTTGTTGATGGCAGCCGTTCTGACAGGTGAGGTGATACTTCATCGTTGTTTTAATTTGCATCTCTCTGACGACTAGTGACCTTGAGCATTTCTTTGTATGTCTCTTGGCCATTTGCATGTCCTGTTTGGAGAGGTGTCTATTTAGGTCCTCTGTCCATTTTTTAATTGGGTTCTTTGTCTTCCTTTTGTTGACTTGTATGAGCACTTTATATATTTTGGAAATTCACCCCTTATCTGTTTTACCATTGGCAATTATGTTCTCCCATACAGTGGGTTCCCTTACCATTTTGATGGTTGTTTCTTTTGCTGTGCAGAAGCTTTTGAGTTTGATGTAGTCCCATGTGTTCATTTTTTCCTTTGTTTCTGTTGCCTTAGGTGATATATCAGTGAAAATTCTGCTGCGTATGATGTCTGAAATTTTGTTGCCTACATTTTCTTCTAGGATTTTTATGGATTCACAAGTCACATTTAAGTATTTTATCCATTTTGAGTTTATTCTTGTGTATGGTGTAAGTTGAAAATCTAGCTTCATTTTTTTTTTTTTCATGAATCTGTCCAATTTTCCCAACACCATTTATTAAATAGGCTGTCTTTACTCCACTGTATGCTCTTGCCACCTTTGTGGAATATTAATTGAACTAAATATTTTGGGTCAATTTCTGGGTTCTCTCTTCTGTTCCATTGATCAATATGCCTATTCTTGTGGCAGTACCAGACTGTTTTTATTACGGAAGCTTTGTAGTATAACCTGATATCTGATATTGTGATCACATCTACTTTGTCTTTCTTTCAAAAGATTGCTGTAGCTATTCGGGGTCTTTTTTGGTTCCATATGAACTTCTGAAGCATTTGTTCTAGTTCTATGAAATATGTCATTGGTATTTTGATGGGGATTGCGTTAAATCTGTAGATTGCTTTGGGTAATATGGACATTTTAATGATGTTAATTCTTCCAATCCATGAACAACGTATGTGCTTCCACTTTTTTATATCTTCCTCTATTTCTTTTTTCAATGTCTGTAGTTTTCTGCAAATAGGTCCTTTACTTCTTCGGTTAAGTTTATTCCTAAGTATCTTGATTTTTTTGCTGCAATGATAAATCGGATTGTTTTTTTAGTTTCTCTTTCTGTGAGTTCATCATTGGTGTATAAGAATGCCGTCGATTTCTTGACGTTAATTTTGTATCCTGCTACATTGCCAAATTCATTTATTAAGTCTAGTAGATTTTTGATGGAGTCTTTAGGGTTTTCTATGTATAATATCATGTCATCTGCGAATAATGACAGTTTCACTTCCTCCTTTCCAATTTGGATCCTTTTTATTTTTTCTTCATGTCTGATTGCTGTGGCTAAGACTTCCAGTATTATGTTAAATAAGAGTGGTGAAAGTGGGCATCCCTGTCTTTTTCCTGTTCTTAAGGGAAATGCTTTTTAGTTTTTGCCCATTGAGTATGATGTTGACTGTAGGTTTTTCATATATGGGCTTTATTATATCGAGAAATGATCCCTTTATTCCCACATTGCTGAGCTTTTTTATCCGAAATGGGTGCTGGATACTGTTGAATGCTTTTTCAGTGTATATTGATATGATTATATGGTTTTTATCTTTCATTTTGTTTATGTGGTGTATCACATTTATTGATTTGTGAATATTGTACTATCCTTGCATCCCTGGGAAGAATTTCACGTGGTCATGATGAATAATTTTTTTGATGTATTGCTGGGTCTGATTTGCTAGTATTTTGTTCAGGATTTTGGCATCTGTGTTCATTAGGGATATGGCCTGTAGTTTTCTTTCTTTGTAGAGTCTTTTTCTGATTTTGGAATTAGAATTATGCTGGCCTCATAAAATGAGTTTGGGAGACTTCCTTCTTCTTGACAGTTTTGGAATAGTTTGAGGAGAATGTGTGTTAGTTCTTATTTGAATATTCGGTAAAACTCCCCCTTGAAGCCATCCAGGCATGAACTTTTGTTTGCTGGGAGAGTCTTGATTACATCTTCAATTTTTTTAGTTGTTATTGGTCTGTTCAAGTTTTCTATCTCTTCCCAGTTCGGTTTTGGGAGACTATGTGTTTCTAGAAATGTGTCCATTTCACTTAGATTGTCCAATTTGTTGCCATATAATTGTTCATAGTATTTGTTAGCAATCCTTTCTATTTCTGTGGTGTCAGTTATTACTTCTCCTCTTTAATTTCTGATTTTGTGTATTTGGGTTCTCTCCCTTTGTTTCTTGGTGAGTCTAGCTAAGGGTCCATCAATCTTGTTTATCTTTTCGAAAAACCTGCTCTTTGTTTCATTGATCCTTTGAATTGTTTTTTGGTCTCTATGTCATTTATTTCTACTCTGATCTTTACTATTTCCTTCCTTCTACTTGCTCTGGGCTTTTCTTTTTGTTTGTTTTCTAGTTCTTTAGGTTGTGAGGTTAGATAGTCAATTAGAAATGTTTCTTGTTTCTTGAGGTAGGCCTGTAGTGCTATGACCTTCCCTCTCAGGACTGCTTTCGCTGCCTTCCACTGACTTTGTGTAGATTTTTGTTCATTTTCATTGATTTCCAAAAAGTTTTAAATTTATTGTTTGATCTCCTTGGTACCCCATTCATTGTTTAATAACATGTTAATTAGCCTCCCTGTGTTTAAATGTCTTTGCATGTTCTTGTTGCTACTGATTTCTAGTTTCATGCGATTGTGATCTGAGAAGATGCTTGATATGAGTTCAATCTTCTTTAACTTGTAGAGACTTAGTTTGTGTCCTTATATGTGGTCTATCTTTGAGAATGTCCCATGTGCACTTGAGAAGCATGTGAATTCTGCAGTTTTGGGGTGTAATTCTCTGTAGATATCTATTAAATCCATTTGGTCTAGTGCTTCATTTAGAGTCTCTGTTTCCTTGTTAATTTTTTGTCTAGAGGATGTATCCAGTGATGTCGGCAGGTTGTTGAAGTTCCCTGCTATGATTGTATTGCTGTCAATTTCTCCTTTGAAGTCCTGCAGAAGATTTTTAATATATTTTGGTGCTCCTATATTGGATGAATATGTTTACCAAGGTTATATCTTCATGTTGGATAGTAACTTTCAATATTATATAGTGGCCTTCTTTGTCTCTAGTTATGGCATTCATTTTGTAATCTATTTTATCAGATATGAGTATTGCTACCCCAGCTTCTTTTTTTCTTTCCCATTTTCTTGGAAGATTTTTTTCCATTCCTTCACTTTCAACCTATGTGAGTCTTTTGTTGTGAGGTGTGTCTCCTGTAAACAACATATATATGAGTCCTGCTTTTGTTATAACCCACGAGAAGCAAACACTCAGGCTCCACTACAGGGTGGCAGAGGGGACAGACAGAAGGTCTCCGAGAGGCTGGGGCAGAGGAACATCTCTCCAAGGCCTTCCCCCAGCTCTCACGAGGACCACGGATTCCCATCCGCCGGAGCCTGAGGAGGTGCACCCCAAGTGGGGAGTCCTCTTTAAAATCTCGCTGGGGCCTCCAAATGTTATAACCTGACAGCGAGATAACCAGAGACGCATGGCCGAATTGTAAAGGAGCACTTTATTACACCGGTGGGCTGTTACACCGGCGGGCTGGGGGGGTACAGCTTCCCCAAATCCTCAGCCCCGAGCCTTCTTTGTTGCCCGCTTTTAAAGGCACAGACTACAGAAAAAAAAACTACATTCTCTTGGCGCCGCTTTTGGCACCGTTAAGGGGGGCTGATACAGAGAAGGGGGGGAGAGGAGCAGGGTAACTATTAATTTTTTTTTTCTCATGGTTTCTCTGAGTTTCCCAAGGCCATCCTCAACCCCTTATCTTTACAGTTTTCTTTGGGTGTCTCAAGGCCCTTATGTTTACAGAAAAGAAACTGCCAGGGTGTGTACGTGCAGTAACTGAGGGTCAGAATGGAGTTATTACATCCCCACTGGTTTTAGGTACAAGTCAAATCATTGACCCTTTTTTTATTAAGGATATTAACTCTGTTCCTGTATTATTTCCAAATTATTGGCATAGAAACAGCAGGTTTCACCTAGTGCTACACAGAGTCTGTTTTGTGTTGCTGGAGGTTATACTTAGGTGGGAGTGTGCAAGGCCCTTGCCCCTGGATATCCCCCAAAGTTAACTTGGGCTGGTCCCATGTACAGTTGTCAGTATTTAGGGTCTGGGAAATTGGCTCGGAGAGGCCTAGCCCTATATAATAAGGGGGCCCCAAATTTAGGCATAACTAGTAGTCAGCCCCTATGTCCTTCCTGTGGCCTAATAAAGGTCTGGCTGACTAATGATATTAATCTGAATGGGGTTAGATTTTCCTATAGGGAAACCCTTGGGCTTGGCTAACCTTCTAAAATCTATATGAGGGTGCCTGCTTCTTATATAGCCCTTAGTAGTAAATATGGTTTCATAACCCCGAGATGGACAAAAGTATTCATTTGCATTCAAGCAACTTGTGGTGACTGTACCGCTCCCTGGATATATATATTCCTACCCCTTGTAGTCCCCATTCCCCCGTAGGTGTCCCATAACCCCAGGGAAGGGGCCCTTCTATATGATATTAATCTTCAGTAATACCATCTGTGCCTATGGTGCCTCTCATGAGGTCACATAGGTCGAGACTGAAAACAGGTTTTTCTATCCCCTTTTGTGGTGACACTTCTTAAGATCTTCCCCAGTATCTCATTTTCAAGTTCTCAGTTCCATTGGGGCCCAGATCTATAAAAATTCCCCTGTATAGTCATAATCAGAAAAATTAGAGTCCCAATAAATGCAAGAGTCTCATTTTTAAGGGATCTGGAGAGGCCTGCACCGTCCGTTCTGCTTTTTCCACCTTCAGCCGGGAATGGTGCAGCCAGACCGGGATGCCGTTGACCTTGACAGCCGTTGGTGCAGGCAGGATGACAGTGTATGGTCCCTTCCAGGCCAGAGTCAGTCCCTGGGTGGTAAATTTGTTTACCCATATCAAGTCTCCAGGCTGGAAAGGGTGCACAGGGTCTGAGGTGGGCACAGGCAGGGCATCGTAGACGTGTTTATGGACAGCTTTCTGGGCGGACTGCAGGGCCTGCAAGAACTGTAAGAGGGCGAGGGGGAGCAGACTACATCCTACACTGTTGTTCCATTACCAGGGGCAAGCTCTCCCTCTCTCAGTGTCCTATCTTGTTCCTTTCTTGAGTATTCCTCCAATATCCTGTCTTTCTGTAATATGTATGTTCCTTTTTTTTATTTTTTTTTATTTTTTTATTTCTTCTGTACAATTTTTTTTTTTATTTTTTTTTTTTATAAACTTTTTTTAACTTATACAGACCCTCTGCGACTTACACAATCCTTCTTCAACTTACACAAACCCTCTGTGACTTTCCTAGTCCCTCCCCTGACATGAACCTGAGAGCTTGCTCAATCTATATGCTGTCTGCACATCCCCCAGCTTTTCTTCTCCTCCTCCCTACTTAGACCCACACATTCCTGCTTCCCTCTGCCTTCTCCCTTTCCCTGTGACCTTACTGGACATTGCCTGCCTCTCAGGAGTTCAGTAAGCTTGGTGTAACCTAAGTGGGTAGTCTGGTGCAGCTGGTTGACTAAAGTCCGACCTAGAGCCTCTGGGACTAACAACCTCCCATCAGGCAGTGTCCACCATCCACTGATTTCTTTAATGGCTTGTTTCTGCTTGACTAAGTCATTTTCTGACCTAGTGTATCTGGAGAGGCCATTCCCCACTGGTTTTAGGGCCGCCTCTCAAGCTTCCTGGTGCAGTAGATTTCCTTTCTTGCCCCATCGGAGAGCCTGGATTAGGGCTATGAGTTCAGGCTACTGGGCTGAAGTTCCCCTACTTAATGACTGTGACCAAATGACACAGTCCTGAGTTACTACTGCTGTCCCAGCATACCTGATTTCTTCCTGGACATAGCTGCTCCTGTCCGTGAACAATACCTCATCTGATGATGGCAGTGGGACATCCTTGAGGTCTGGGCAGGCCGCCTGCACTATGTCGATTACCTCCAGGCAGTCCTGTAGAGGTTTCTCCGGGTCATCGTCTGGAAGCAGGCTGGCAGGACTGATGGCCAACGTCTTGTGGAACTTGATGCAGGGGCTGGCCTGGAGTGGCAGTGGCCAGCAATTGAATGATCTCTGGAGGAGACCACGTCTGAGTAGGGGGTATCAGCACTCCAGCAGGACCAGAAACGAAGGAGTCACAGTATTTTCCCAAAGTCCATAGTCCTCTTTGAAGTCCAGGGGTAGGTTAGAGCCCGATTGGCTCGGTCAGGACTGAGTCTGCTGCACCAGTACCTACCAGGAAACTAACTAGTTTGTCCCCTATTGTCTTGTCTATCTCTAATCGGGACCTATGTCTGCTGTCCTGGCTCTTCCTTATGTTTCCCTTTCTCGGGTGATCCTTTTCTATGGGCCCTGTTCCCCTTAAGGCTGTTATTATTACCTTTGCTATTCTATTATCTTATTTCCCCGATATTTCATTTCTAAGAATGTTTACTGTGCAACCCAATGAGGTCTTCTGGGCACTAGGGCTGCTGTCTATGATTAGACTAACCGTAACAAAGTTGAGGGAGACACAATAGGGAGGCAGACGAGAACAAAAACAAGGGAAGACACACAAGACAGAAACTTTCGCTTCGTCCGCCTGGCCGCTCCCCTCGCGGAGATTTCAGACGCCTCTTGGCATGTGGCAGGTTGGAATAAGCCCCCAACTCGGATCAGGCTCGCTGGTGGGACACCATAGTGGCCCAAGAACCTGATACCGCCTGTTAGCCGTATGAGGTCGTCACGGAACCGCAGGGTAGGACTCACTCAGGCTCCGTAACCGAAGTCGTGGAGCACGGTCACTCAGACACAATTACATTCACACAGTCACACTCACACACCAGAAGTTCTCGGGAGGTGATCAGTCTCCCCTTCCGCCCCAGTGGCGGACCAGAAAGCACCGCGGTCCAGAACCAGAATTTGCCAGAATTGAACCCCACCTAACGTCTCAGGGGGATCCCGGAGAGGAGAGGCTGTGCCGCGTCCGGCCCTCTCACTCCCACCCAGATGGACCGGTCACCCAGAACTCACCTCCGGAGGCTTTACCAGGTCTCCTTAAATCTTTTTGGGGACGTCTTGGCATCTCCCAGCCGCTCGTCAGAAACCTAAATCGGATCTTTGAGGCCCTGGAACATCTCAGGGGGTACCTCCCCTCAGATCTCTAGGGGTCCGGCGGCCAGACCGGGAGAGGCCGTTCATCCTAGGCGTCTATCCCCTGGTGTCCTAAAGCACCAGGGATCTCGCTGGGGCCTCCAAATGTTATAACCCACGAGAAGCAAACACTCAGGCTCCACTACAGGGTGGCAGAGGGGACAGACAGAAGGTCTCCGAGAGGCTGGGGCAGAGGAACATCTCTCCAAGGCCTTCCCCCAGCTCTCACGAGGACCACGGATTCCCATCCGCCGGAGCCTGAGGAGGTGCACCCCAAGTGGGGAGTCCTCTTTAAAATCTCGCTGGGGCCTCCAAATGTTATAACCTGACAGCGAGATAACCAGAGACGCATGGCCGAATTGTAAAGGAGCACTTTATTACACCGGTGGGCTGTTACACCGGCGGGCTGGGGGGGTACAGCTTCCCCAAATCCTCAGCCCCGAGCCTTCTTTGTTGCCCGCTTTTAAAGGCACAGACTACAGAAAAAAAAACTACATTCTCTTGGCGCCGCTTTTGGCACCGTTAAGGGGGGCTGATACAGAGAAGGGGGGGAGAGGAGCAGGGTAACTATTAATTTTTTTTTTCTCATGGTTTCTCTGAGTTTCCCAAGGCCATCCTCAACCCCTTATCTTTACAGTTTTCTTTGGGTGTCTCAAGGCCCTTATGTTTACAGAAAAGAAACTGCCAGGGTGTGTACGTGCAGTAACTGAGGGTCAGAATGGAGTTATTACACTTTCTTAACCAATCAGCTACTCTGTGTCTTTTGATCAGGACATTCAATCCATTTACATTTAAGGTTATTATTGATATGTTCTTATTTATTGCCCTTTTTTTTGTGGTTATGTTTTTCTTCCTATTTCTACTAATTACGGGTGTCCTTTTAATGTTTTTTGCAATGCCAGTTTGGTGCTAATATAATCCCTTAGTCTTTTTTTTTTTTTTTTTTTTTGGTCTGGGAAGCTTTTTACTTCACCTTCTATTTTGAATGATAGCCTTCCTGGATAGAGTAGTCTTGGATACAGATCCTTGTTTTTCATGACCTTGATTGCTTCATGCCATTCCCTTCTGGCCTGTAGTGTTTCCGTTGAGAAGTCAGATGATAGCCTTATGGGGGTTCCTTTATAGGTAACCTGTTGCTTATCTCTTGCTGCCTTTAGGATTCTCTCTTTGTCTTTAATTTTTGGTATTTTAATTACTATGTTTCTTGTGTGGGCCTGTTTGGGTTCTTCTGACTCGGAGCTCTCTGGGCTTCTTAAACTTGAATGCCTTCTTCCTTCACCATGTTAAGGAAGTTTTCTGTCACTATTTTTTCAAATATATTCTCTAACACTTGCTCATTTTCTTCTTCTTCTGGAACTCCTATGATGCAAATGTTGTTATGTTTTCAGTTGTCCCACAGTTCTCTTAAGCTATCTTCCTGTTTTTTAATTGTTTTTAACTTTTGGTTTTCTGATTGATTGATTTTTTCTACTCTGTCTTCTAATTCACTGATCCAGTCTTCAGTTTCCTCTACTCTGCTGGTTATTCTTTCCAATGTGTTCTTTATTTCTGCTATGTCATTCTTCATTTTCACTTGGTTTGTTTTTAATGTTTCTATATCTTTACACATGGTTTTGAAGTTCTTACTCATGGTGTTGAACTTCCTCAAGATCATGACTCTGAACTCTACCTCTGATAACTTGCTTAACTGCATTTCATTTATCTCATCTTCTGTAGAGTTCTCTTGTTCTTTCATTTGGGATTTGTTTCATTGTTTCACCAGTTTGACTACCACACTGGGTTTTGGAGCCTGCCAAATTTTCCCTGTAGATGTTGGTGTTCAGCTGTTTGTGGCTCCCTCTGCTGGGTTTAGATGAGCATGGGAAGACCCATGTTAAACACCACTGTCAAATCTTATTTTCCTGGGTAGATTTGCAAGACCAGGAAAGGTTAAGTTATCCTCTAGCTTTTTGCCTGGAGGCTATTAGTCTCTGTTACTTGATGAGCCTTGGGTTGTAGCCCTCAGCTGAATGAAAAATTCCCTCAGGTGTTCACCATAAGAGGATTTGCATAGGGTGGGACAGATGCTGGTTGTTAATGAGCCTCAATTTTAATTTCTCTGGCTCAGCTGTTTGGGGTTAAATCTCCAAGGGAGGGGCTACTGCTTCTCCCCAGAGCTCTGGGAAGGAGCAAGATGGCCACTGTCTTGTGTGGCTGAAACTCAGCAAAAACTCTGAGCACCCTCCAAATCCAAAGTGTCTCCACAGAGTTTCAGTCCAGTCCTCCCTCCTTCTGCTGGAGCCCAAGGTGAGTGGCTGTAGCTAATTTAGTCCTCTTTCTCGGCCCTCTACACTGTGGAGCTGGTTTGGGATTTTAATCCCAATGGAGCTGCTTACAGCTAAAACAACTGCTGTCCGTGGGCTCCCTGCCTGCCCTCTCATGCCTCGACAGACCTACCAGGCTCAATTCAGTGTCTTTTTTTCCTGTCCCTGATTATATGGTCCTCTCCCGCTGCTTTTCTGTTGCTCATTTCCCAATGATTTGTCTTTATTTTAGTTGTAATTCCAATTTGGTCCTGGGAGATGGTTTGTATAGCTTCCTTTCACTGTGCTGCCATTTTGGAATCTCACACCTTTTTTTTTATTAAAAAACAAAATTTTCCCTGCTGGTGTGGCTCAGGGGATTGAGCATCATGCCATGGAATGAGAGGTCCTGGTTGGATTCCTGGTCAGGGCACATGCCCAGATTTCAGGCTCAATCCCCAGTAGGGGGCATGCAGAAGGCAGCTGATTGATATTTTTCTCTCATATTGATGTTTCTATCTCTCTTCTTTGGCCTTTACCAAATTATTGTGTTTCCTGAGGTATATATGTATGTTCATTAACTATTTTCTTCACCTTCTTTATCCACTCACCCCAACCCCTCCCCTTGGGCACCAGCCAGCCTGTTCCATGTAATCTTTAAAGCAACGACTTACCTTTTCTTTAATGCTCACATGCGCTTTTAGAATTATTTTCCAGAATATTTTCTGTAGCTTGAATGCAAATCTAGGTAGATGATCATGAGAGTAAAAAATGCTAGTGTTTAAAATGGAATTTGAACATGTCAAAGAGTTGAAGCATGGAAGTGATATTTGATAAATATTTTTTAAAATAACTTTTTTTAGCCTGGCCAGTGTGGCTCACTGGTTGAGCATCGACCCACACACCGAGAGGTCACTTGTTTGATTTCCAATCAGTGCACATGCCCAGGTTGTGGGCCAAATCTCCAGTGTGGGACATGCAAGAGGTGGCCAGTGGATGTTCTCTCTCCTCAATGTTTATCCCTCTCTCTCCCTCTCCCTTCCTCTCTCTCTAAAAATCAATCAATAAATAAAAAACTTTTTGATAAATATTCAAGAACACTAAAAATTATTCTAATAATGTTTAAAGTGTTAGTTTCATTATATAATTTAACATATATTCATTAAAAATGTACTTGTATTCATCTAATCATCCAACTTCAATCACTCTAAAATATTTTACTGGGCTTGAACCTTTACTAATAATTATAATGTACTTGCAGGGATTCAGCATGGGTGACACAATGCAAATTTATCAATCTACCAAAAAACTTACAGCTAATATAAATAGACCAAAATCTCATTTACAGTCAGATAACCCATTACTGGAAAGCCTAGAAACAGAAGCTGATTCAAAGAGAGTAAGTATAAGATTATGGTTAGAGTGGTGATCTAGTAAGAAAATTTTTGTTTCTTTCTTCTTGCTAGAAACTTAAAATAATTTCATAAGTGACTGAAGGTCTCAAAGTTACACACTCCTAAGATTCATTAAACAAATTCTGTGGTTATTTATCTGAGTCTTATTAACATCAGAATTTAATGTCTTAAGATTTTGTTTTTATTTTGAAGCATCCTTGGCCATAAAAATATGTCTTATTCACTGGATATGGATGCAATATGGACACTAGGGATCTGGTAATATTGCTTGGTCCCTTTTAAAGATAATTTTATTTCATGATTTTCCTTTCACATTTGGTATAAGTATTGCATTAAATGCATTTATGCACTTATTATTTTTTCAGGTTAAATCTTCTGTCGCTAAATAAAAATTAATAATATTTCTGTGTAAAATCCATTGTAGTACATCTATATCCTGCTTGGCCCATAAACATTGACACATACTCCAGGATCATGTGCTTTGCCATCTCATTCGACATGCTCTTCTTCAGTGCGTCCTCTCTTTTCTACTGTTTTTACTTACCAGTTTTTTGCTAGTTGTTGACAAATATATATTTCCCATAGTATGTTTCCTTAAAGATTCAAATATAATTGGCATCTCCCTTTGAATGTCTCACAGGCATTACAGGCAAAATTCCCAAGAGAAATTTTGATCACCATGTGATGGTATTTGGAAGTAGGGCCTTTGGGGATTAATTAGATTGAAAGGATGGAGCCCACATGAATGGTATTAGTGCTTTTAAAGAAGAGGCTGAGACATTGCTACTGCTCTTTTCACCATGTGAGGATGCAACAATACTACTCTCTGTAATCCAGGAAGAAGTCACTCACCAAGAGCCTGACCATGTGGGTACCCTGATCTTAGACTTCCAGTCTCCAAAACTGTGAGAAATAAATGTTTGTTGTTAAAGCCTCCCAGTCTCTGGATATTTGCTACAGCACCCCAAACTGGCTAAAATATGCATTTAAACTTAAAATGTGTCAAACAGCCATGCTAAACTTTCCAATTTGACATTATGTTTCATGAGGACAGAGACTACACAGTATTCAATTCTGTACCACAACACATAGATCATATAACACTTTCATATTCTGATAAATATTTTTTAATTGTGCTGTATACTCTTCATAACTGAGTTTCTCACTCTGATCTATTATTTTTTATGTAAACCCATTCTGTACATGATGCCATTTAATCCTTTACCAGTTCTGCAGCTTCAAACAAGATACTTTCCAGATCTTGGCCTCAAGTCCTCTTCTATAAAATAAATGATTAGAATATATTATTACTATAGGTCCTTTCAACACTGATATTCTTGGCAATATAAACCAAATGCAGAGGGGATTTTTAGAAAAGCTAATACTTGAATTCAACATTAAGGATTTGTGGACTTTTACCTCAAAATTATTTTTAAATTGTTTATAACAGTTTTATTTGTATGAATTTTACCTACCATACAATCCATCTTTTTAAAATCTATAACTCAATAGAATGTAATGCACTCATTCAAAGAGTTGAACAACCATCACCATAACAAGTTTAGAACATTCCCATAACCCCTAAGAGAAACACTCCTCATCCATTAGCAGTCACTCCCATTTTTTCCTAGTCTTCCCAACCCCAGCCCTAGGAAACTTGACATTTGATAAAAATAATATTATATATGATGTGATATTTTGTAACTATCTTTCACTTAGCTTTAAGTTTTCAAAGTTAATGTTGTGGCATGGATCAGTACTTCATTTTTTTTTTATTGTTGAATAATATCCTATTATATGGAAATACCACTTTGTATTTACCCATTATCAGTTAATGGGCATTTATGTTGTCTTTGTATGGACATAGTGTATTATCAATACATGCAGAAAAAGCCTTTGATAAGATACAACATTCACTTATGATTGAAACACTTACTAAAATGTTTATAGAAGAAAAATATCTTAAGATAATAAAGGCCATAGATAACAAACCTCAATGGTGAACCACTGAAAGCTTTCCTATAAATTCAGGAACAAGATACGGATGACCATTCTCACCACTTTTATGCAACATAGTTCTGAAAGTCCTATGTAGAGAAAATAAGCAAGAGAAAGAAATAATAGCATCCAAATTGTGAATGAAAAAGTAAAAATGTCACTCTGCAGATGACACATTTCTGTATATAGAAATGCCTAAATACTTTACCAAAACACTATTAGAAACAATAAAAAAATACAGTAAATTTTCAGGATAAGAAAATCAATGTACAGAAATCCACTGCTTTCCTATAGACTAACAATAAAACTTCAGGAAAAAAAAACACAAAAAATAATAATAATTCTTTTTGCAATTACAGCAAAAAGAATAAAATACCTAGGAATAAACTTAACAGGATATCAAGGATCTATATACTGAAAACGACAAAGCATTATTAAAAGAGATAGAAAAAAACACGAGAAATGTAAAGATATTCCAGGTTCATGGACTGGAAGAATCAACATAGTTAAAATGGTCATATTACTCAAAGCAATATATAGATTTAAAGCAATCTCCATCAAAATCCCAATGTCATTTTTTAAAGAAATAGAACTAAAAAAAGTTTTTTTTTCTCCAGATGTGTATGGAACCACAAAAGACGTTGAATAGCCAAAGTAATCCTGAGAAAAAGAACAAAGTCAGAGGTATTACATTACATGACTTCAAGTAATACTACAGGACTACAATAATCAAAACAGCATAATATTGGCAGAAAAACAGACACACAGACAAATGGAACAGAATAGAGAGGTCAGAAATAAAACCACATGTATAGGGCAAATAATTTTTGACAAAGGAGCCAAAAACACACAATGGAGAAAAGAAAGCCTCCTCAATAAATGGTGCTGAGAAAGTTGGAAAGCCATAGGCAAAATACTAAAGTTAGACTATTTTTCCCCCATGAACAAAAATTAATTCAAAATTGATCATCAAAGACTAAATATCTGAAACAATAAATTACATAGAATAAAACATAGGTACTAAATTTATGGACCTTGGTCATGGTCATAGAGAACATTTTATTAATTCGATGCCAAGAGCATGAAAGTAAAGGCAAAAATAAATGAATGATATTATATCAAACTAAACATGTGCACAGCAAAAGAAACTGCCTACAAAACCGAAAAGGAAACCAACCAAAAGAATTTATACAACTCAACAGCAAACAGACAATCCAATTAAAAATGGACAGAGGACCTGAACAGGCACTTCTAATGAGCCAGTCAGAGAAAGAGAAATGTCACATGATCTTATTATATGTGGAATCTAATGAGCAAAATAAACTGACAAACAACATGGATCCAAAGACATGGAAGCACAGATCAAACTGAGGAATCTCAGAGGGAAGGGGAGTGGGAAGAGATTAACCAAAGAATTTATATGCATCTATGCATAGGCCATGAACACAGACAATAGTGCAGTGAAGGCCTGAGGTGGGGGCTTGGAGGTGGGAGCTGGGTGGAAGGAGTCAATGGGGAAATAAAGGGGAAGGGACATCTGTAATACTTTCAACAATAAAGATAAATTTTTAAAAAGAAGACATACACACAATCAACAGAAAAAATGCTCAATTTCAGTAGTGTTAGGGAATTGTAAGTCAAAACTACAAAGAGATACCACGTCACACCTGTTAGAATGGGTATTATCAACATGACAGGTAATAACAAGTGTTGGAGAGATTGTGAAGAAAAAGGAAACTTAATTTACTGCTGGTAGGAATGTAAACTGGTACAGTGACTATGGAAAACAGTGTGGGGGTTCCTCAAAAAACTAAGAACAGACTTACAATATAACCCAGTGATCCCTTTTCTTGGTATTTACCCCAAAGATGTGAAAACATTTATTCTCAAAGATACATGCACCTCTATGTTCATTGCAGCATTACTTAGGGTGGTCAGGAGATGACAACAATCAAAGTGTCGTTCAATAGAGGATTGGATAAAGAAGACATGGTTCATATATACTATGGCACACTATTCAGCTGTAAGAAAAGATGAAATACTGCCATTTGCAGCAACGTGGATAGATCCTGAGGATACTATGCTAAGTGAAATAAGTCAATCAAAAAAATCTAAGAACCATGTGATTTCACTCATTTGTGCGATATAAAACTGAAACTCATAGACACAGACAACAGTATGGTGGTTACCAGAGGAAAGGGGGTCGAAGGATAGTAAAGGGTAAAGGGAGACAAATATATGGTGACACAAGATGATTTGACATTCGGTGATTGGCACACAATGCAATATAAGGATCATCTATCATAGAAATATACACTTGAAACATATTTGATCTTATTAACCAATGTCATTCCAATACATTTAATTAAAAAGAAGATTTGCCTGGCTGGTGTGGTTCAGTGGATTAAGTGTCAACACATGGACTTGAGAGATTGTGGTTCAATTCTGGTCAGGGCACATGCCTGGGTTTGGGGCTCAATCCTCGGTAGGGGGCATGCAGGAAGTAGCCAATCGATCTGTTTCTCTCTCATTTCAATGTTTCTCTCTCTCCCTTCCTCTCTCTCTAAAAAATCAATAAAAACATATTTTTAAAAAATTAGAGCAGAAGTAAATTAAATAGTGATTATAAAAATGATAGAAAAAAATTAATGAAATCTAGAAGTGGTTTCTTTGAAAAGATCAACTAAATTGACAAATGTTTATTTTAGACTATGAAAAAAAGAGAAGACTCAAATAAAAGTGGAGATGAAGAAGGACACATTATAAATTATGCCATAGAAATTAAAAGGTCATATGAGACTACTTTACAAATTATATGCCAACAAATTGGATAACCTAAAAGAAATGGAGAAATTCCTAGAAACATACTGTTATGATGTGTGAGTGAGACAACCAGAGACACACAGCCAAATTGTAAATGAGAGGAGAGCTATATTCACTGACAGGCTGGGGGGGGGCATAGTCTCCCCAAATCGACAGCAACGAGCATTCTTACAGTCCCACTTATAAAGACCAAAACCACATCCTCTTGACGCTGCCTTGGCATCATTAAGGGGGAAACTGATACAGATAGGGGGCATGAGGAGTGGTTACAAGGGTTAGGGCAATCATTAATCACAGTATTTTTATGGTTTTTCTGGGTTTCCCAAGGCTATCACTAATCCCTTTATCTTTATGGTTCTGGTTCTCTAAGGCCGTGGTGTTTAAATGAGTCAGGGTGTGTACATGTATCAAATGCTGGTCAGAATGGAGTTACTTAAATTAAGTAGTCTAGTTCATTCACCACTGGTTTTATGTATATGAGTCAAATTGTTGACTCTTCTTCCTCCTCTGGGACAGGTATATATAGTGCCTTAACTACAAGGAGTTGTATAGAATTTATTCTCCTCTGTATAGTTTTGATAAGGCAATTGACAAGGCAGGGTCCAATGGTCAGGGCTAAGAGCAAGAGGGCGAGCAGCCCTGCCACTGCAGATAAGAAAGTTGTCAGCCAAGAGGACCAATTAAACTTTCCCTTTTCTCACACATACACCCATATCACTTTCTTTTCTTGAGTATTCCTCCAATGTCCTGTCTTCTTGTAATATGTATGTCCCTTTCTTTTATCCTTTTTTCACCTTTTCACTTCCTCTGTTCTTTCTCTTTTTTGCTTCTTTCCTCTACACAATCCTTCTTCAACTTGCACAGACCCTCTATGACTTACACAATCCTTTTTCAACTTGAACAGACCCTCTGCGACTTACACAATTCTTCAACTTTCCTAGTCCCTCCCCTGACATGAACCTAAGAGCTTACTCAATCCACCTGCTGTCTATACATCTCCCAGTTTTTCTTCTCCTCCTTCCCACTCAGACCTACACACATCTGCTTATCCCTCTGCTTTCTCCCTTTCACTGTGACCTTACTGGACACTGCCTGCCTCTTCCTCACCCCTAAGTCCATGAGCCCTGTCCCCATAGCCTCCTATTCCTTGGAACCCTTACTAATTATTTTGTTCTGTCCTTGGTATATGGGGATAACATCCTCAAATAGGGAACATAGATCTATAGTGAACTGCACTTGTTCCTGTTCCCCTGCAGTCTTCTTGGCAAGGACTTCCCCTGTGATTCCATTCCTAAGTTCCCAATTCCATTTATACAGAGTAAAAGCAATGTCAAAATTCCAACACTCATGTGAGTCTTATTTTTAAGGGGTCTGGAGAGGCCTGGACTGTCCATTTCGCTTTTTCCACCTTCAGCTGGGAATGGTGTAGCCAGGTTGGGATGCCATTGACCTTGACAGCTGTTGGTGTAGTCAGGATGACAGTGTATGGTCCCTTCCAGGCCAGAGTTAGTCCCTGGGTGCTAAACTTCTTTACCCACACCGAGTCCTTGGGCTGGAAGGAGTGCACAGGGTCTGAGTTGGGCACAGGCAGGGCATCATGGATGTGCTTATGGATGGCCTCCTGGGTGGATTGCAGGGCCTGCAAGAAGTTGAGTAAGGAGCAGTTGTGAATTTCAGCCATCAATTCCTCCCTGAGCTTGGGAAGAATGGGAGGAGGTCTACCATACATAATTTCATAAGGGGAGAATCCCTCCTGTTATGGGGTACATCTCTCCTGTAAGAAGGCAAGGGGGAGCAGAGTGGTCCAGTTTTCAGCAATTTCTAAAGTAAATTTGGTTAAGGTTTCCTTTAAGATTCTGTTCATGTGCTCTACCTGCCCTGAGCTTTGGAGTCGGTAAGCACAATGAAGTTTCCAATTAATATGCAAGACCTTGGCTATGTCCTGTGATATTCTTGCTACAAAGGCAGGGCCATTGTCTGACCCTAGGGTCACAGGCAACCCAAATCTAGGAATGATTTCTTGGAGTAATTTCTTAACTACAATGGTGACTGTCTCTGTTTTGTTAGGGTAGGTCTCAACCCACCCAGAGAAAGTGTCTAAGTAAACCAGGAGGTATTTATATCCTGATCCTGGGGGCTTAACTTCTGTAAAATCTATTTCCCAATGTTCCCCTGGGGAGACTCCCCCACCTGGATTCCCAGGGGAGGTCTTCTACCCTGCTAAGCATTAACCTGGGCACAGGTTGTGCACCTAGATACAGTGCTATCCATTATATTGTCTAACTTGGATATGAAGTACCTGCCTCTCAGGAGTTCAGTAAGCTTGGTGTGGCCTAAAAGAGAGGTTTGGTGCAGCTGATTAACTAAAGTCCTCCCTAGAGCCTCTGGGACTAACAACTTCCCATCAGGCAGTGTCCACCATCCATTGATTTCCTTTGTGGCTTGTTTCTGCTTGGCTAAGTCATTTTCTGACCCAGTGTAAGTAGGAGTCAAAGGCAAACTTGAGTTTGGCATAGCGACTAATATCTGAAGAGGCCCTACTGATTATAGGGCTACCTCTTGAGCTTCCTGATCTGCAGCATGATTTCCTTGTGCCTCTGTGGAGTTCCCTTTTTGATATCCTTTACAATATACAATAGTCACGGCCTTTGGTAATCAAATTGCATATAATAAGGCAAGAATTTCTTCCTTATGTTTTTTTTATTAATTGGTTTCTGTTACAGATGTTTCTCCTTTTTCCCCCATTGACACCCTCCCCCCCATTCCCCCTGCCCCATCCCCAGCTTTGTTGTCTATGTACATTGGGCATGCATACATGCATATAAATTCTGTGGTTTATATCTTCCCCTCCAAAGCCCCTCTTGTGAGGTTTGTCAGTCTGTACCCCACTTCTATGTATCTGGGTCAATTTTCTACATCAGTTTCCTTAGTTCATTAGATTCCACAAATAAGTGAGATCATGTGATATTTGTCATTCACTGCTTGGCTTGTTTCACTTAGCATAATACTCTCCAGGTCCCTCCACGTCATCTCAAAGGAGAAAAGATCTTTCTAAGAGCTGCATAGTATTCCATTGTGTACATGTACCACACATTTTCCATCCACTCATCTACTGATGGACACTTGGGTTGTTTCCAGATCTTAGCTATTGCAAATAGTGCTGTTATAAATATAGGGGTACATATATTTTTTTTCTGATTGGTGTTTCAGATTTCTTAGGGTATATTCCTAGAAGAGGGATCACTGGGTCAAATGGCAGTTAAATTTTTAACTTTCTGAGGTAATGCCATAGTGTTTTCCACAGTGGCTGCACCAGTCTGCATTCCCACCAGCAGTGTACAAGAGTCCCCTTTTCTCTACACCCTCGCCAACACTTGTTGTTTGATGCATTGTTGATGGCACCCATTCTGACAGATGTGAGGTGATACCTCACTGTTGTTTTAATTTGCATCTCTCTGATAATTAGTGATGTTAAGCATTTCTTCATGTGTCTCTTGGCCATTTGTATGTCCTGTTTGGAGAGGTGTCTGTTTAGCTCCTCTGCCCATTTTTTAATTGGGTTCTTTGTCTTCCTTTTGTTGAGTTGTATGAGCACTCTATATATTTTGGAAATTAATCCCTTATCTGATATATCATTGGAAATTATGCTCTCCCCTACAGTGGGTTGCCTTTCCACTTTGATGGTTGTTTCTTTTGCTGTGCAGAAGCTTTTGAGTTTGATGTAGTCAAATGTGTTCATTTTTTCCTTTGTTTACCTTGCTGCCTATGATGTCTGAAATTTTGTTGCCTACATTTTCTTCCAGAATTTTTGTGGATTCACGAGTTACATTTAAGTCTTTTATCCATTTTGAGTTCATTCTCCTGTATGGTGTAAGTTGGTGGTCTAGCTTCATTTTTTGCAAGTAGCTGTCCAATGTTCCTAACACCATTTATTGAATAGACTGTCTTGACTCCACTGTATGCTCTTGCCACCTTTGTCAAATATTAATTGACCATATTGTCCTGGGTCAATTTCTGGGTTCTTTGTTCTGTTCCATTGATCAACCTGCCTGTTCTTGTGCCAATAGCAGGCTGTTTTGATTACAATGGCTTTGTAGTATAACCTGATATCTGGTAATGTGATCCCTCCTACTTTGTTCTTTTTCAGGATTGCTGTGGCTATTCGGGGTCTTTTTTGGTTCCATATAAAATTTTGGAGTGTTTGTTGTAGTTCTGTGAAATATGTCCTTGGTATTTTGATGGGGACTGTATTGAATCTATAGATTGCTTTGGGTAGTATGGACATTTTAATGATGTTAATTCTTTCAATCCATGAAAAAGGTATATGCTTTCACTTCTTTATACCTTCCTCTACTTATTTTTTCAATGACCTGTAGTTTTCTGTGAAGAGGTCCTTTACTTCTTTGGTTAAGTTTATTCCTAGGTATCTTAATTTTTTCGCTGCAATGATAAATGGAATTGTTTTTTTAATTTCTCTTTCTGTGAGTTCATCATTGGTGTATAAGAATGCCATCGATTTCTTGACATTAATTTTGTATCCTGCTACTTTGCCAAATTCATTTATTAAGTCTAGTAGATTTTTGATGGAGTCTTTAGGGTTCTCTATGTATAATATCATGTCATCTGCAAATAATGACAGTTTCACTTCCTCCTTTCCAATTTGGATCCCTTTTATTTTTTCTTCATATCTGATTGCTGTGGCTAAGACTTCCAGTACTATGTTAAATAAGAGTGGCGAAAGTGGGCATCCCTGTCTTGTTCCTGTTCTTAAGGGAAATGTTTTTAGTTTTTGCCCATTGAGTATGATGTTGGCTGTAGGTTTTTCATATGGCCTTTATTATGTTGAGATATGATCCCTCTATTCCCACAATGCTGAGCATTTTTATCAGAAATGGGTGCTGGATTTTGTCAAATGTTTTGTCAGCATCTATTGATATGATCACATGGTTTTTATCTTTCATTTTGTTTATGTGGTGTACCACATTTATTGATTTGCAAATACTGTACTAGCCTTGCATCCCTAGGATGAACCTCACTTCGTCATGATGAATAAATTTTTTGATGTATTACGGGATCCGTTTTGCTAATATTTTGTTAAGGGTTTTGGCATCTGTGTTCATCAGGGATTATGGCCTGTAGTTTTCTTTCTTTGTAGTGTCTTTTTCTGGTTTTTGAATTAGGAGTATACTGGCCTCATAAAATGAGTTTGGAAGTGTTCCATCTTCTTGGATTTTCTGAAATAAATTGAGGAGAATGGGTATTAGATCTTTGAATGTTCAGTAAAACTGCCCTTTGACACTATCTAGGCCTGGGCTTTTGTTTGCTCGGAGTTTCTTAATAACATCTTCAATTTCCTTTGTTGTTATTGGTCTGTTCAAGTTTTCTATCTTTTCCTGGTTCAGTTTTGGGAGGCTGTGTGTTTCTAGAAATTTGTCCATTTCTTCTAGATTGTCCAATTTGTTGGCGTATAATTGTTCATAATATGTTTCGATGATCCTTTGTATTTATTTGGTGTCAGTTGTTACTTCTGCTCTTTCGTTTCTGATTTTGTTTATTTTGTCTCTCTCTTATTGTTTCTTGTTGAGTCTGGCTAAAGATCCATCGATCTTGTTTATCTTTTCATAAAAACAGTTATTTGTTTCACTGATCTTTTGAATTGCTTTTTTAGTCTCTATGTCCTTTCTTTCTGCTCTGACCTTTACTATTTCCGTCCTCCTACTAGCTCTGGGGTTTTTGTTTGTTAGTTTGTTTACCTTCTAGTTCTTTAAGTTGTAGGGTTAGAAAGTCAATTAGGAATTTTTCTTATTGCTAGAGGTAGGCCTGTAGAGCTATGAACTTCCCTCTCAGGACTGCTTTCATTGTGTCCCATAGATTTTGTGTTGTTATGTGTTCATTTTCAATGGTTTCCAGGAAGTTTTTAATTTCTTCCTTGATCTCATTAGTAACCCATTCATTATTTAATAACATGCTATTTAGTCTTCAAGTGTTTGAATGATTTTGTATATTTTATTGTAATTGAGTTCTAGTTTCATGCCACTGTAATCTGAGATGTTTGATATGATTTCAATCTTCTTGAATATGTAGAGAGTTGCTTTGTGTTCTAACATGTGGTCTATCTTTGAGAATGACCCATGTGCACTTGAGAAGAATGTATAATCTGCAGCTTTGGGGTGATATGTTCTGTAAATATCAATGACATCCAACTAATATTGTTCGTGTTGTAAGGATTCTATGTCCTTGTTAAGTTTTTGTCTAGAAGATCTATCCAGTGGTGTCAGTGGCATGTTAAAGTCACCCACTATGATCGTGTTGGTATTGATCTCTCCCTTAAAGTCCTCCAGACGTTTTTTAATATATTTTGGTGCTCCCATATTTGGTGCATATATGTTTACCAGGGTTATATCCTCTTGTTGGATTGGTCCTTCTAATATTATGTAGTGACCTTCTCTGTCTCTTATTATGGGTCTTGTTTTGAAGTCTATCTTGTCAGATATGAGTATTGTTACACCAGCTGTTTTTCCATTTCCATTTGCTTGGAAATTTTTTTTCCATCCTTTCACTTTCATCCTGTGTGAATCTTTTGTTGTGAGGTGAGTCTCTTGTAGACAACATATATATGGGTCACGTTTTCTTATCTAATCAGCTACCCTATGTCTTTTGATTGGAGCATTTAAGCCATTTACATTTAAGGTAATTATTGATAGATAGTTATTAGTTGCTTTTTTAATTTTATGCCTATGTTTCTCTCTCTCTCTCTCTTTCTTCTTCTTCTTACAACAATCCTTTCAGCATTTTTTGCAGTGCTGGTTTGGTGGTGGTAAATTCCTTTAGCTTTTTTTTATTTTTTATTTTTATCCGTGAAGCTCTTTATTTCTCCTTTAATTTTGAATGATAGTCTTGCTGGATAGGGTAGTCTTGGATTCAGACACTTGCCTTGCATTACTTTGTACACTTCATGCCACTCCCTTCTGGCCTGCGTGTTTCTATTGAGAAATCAGCTTACAGTCTAATGGGACCTCCTTTGTAGGTAACTTTCTGTCTCTCTCTTGCTTCCTTTAAATTCTTTCTTTGTCTTTAATGTTTGCCATTTTTATTATGATGTGTCTAGCTGTGGGTCTTCTGGGGTTCATCTTGCTTGAGACCCTCTGTGTTTCCTGGACTTGTGTGGCTTTTTCCTTCACTAGTTTAGGGAAGTTTTTTGTCATTATTTCTTCAAGCAACTTCTCTATTGCTTTCTCTGATTCTTCTCCTTCCGGTACACCTATAATGTGAATGTTGTTATGTTTTGTATTCCCCCACACCTCCCTTAAAGTCTCCTCCTGCTTTTTAAACTTTTTTTCCATTTGCTTCTCTATTTGGGTGTTTTTCTCTACCTTGTCTTCTAAGTCACTGATTCAGTCTTCAGCTTCTTCTAATCTACTATTGAACCCTTCTAAGGTATTTTTCATAACAGCTATGTCATTCTTTATTTCCTCTTGATTTTTATTCATAGCTTCTACCTCTTTTTTTAAGCTGAAGTAGTCCCAGTGAGCTTTTCATAATTCTTATTAAGTTACTTGTAGTTCTCACCAAATTGTTTGAGAACCTTTGAAATCATTGCTTTGAATTCTTTATCTGACAAGTTGCTTTCTTACATTTCCTGTAGTTCCTTTTCTGGTGATTCCTCTTTTTCTTTCCTTTGGGTGTTGTTTCTTTGTCTCCCCATTTTAGCCATCTGGTTGCTCTAGACATGGTGAGGGATATTTGGATGTGTAGGCAGCTCACTGTATATCAAATAAGGCTACTGTACCTCCCAGACTGTTTTTTTTTGTGTGTGTGTGTGTGTGTTGCCTCTTGCCTGCTGTGGATCAAGTAGGATTGACTACTGGGGGTTGGTATTGGTGTGTCCTGGTAAGTGTTGCTGCTGGATCACCTGCGCCCCTCTGGAGCTGTGTTCCCAGCTGGTCGCTGGTGTCACCTGTAGCTGTATAGCTCAGGCCCTGCTTGAGCTGCGCTCCCTGCTTGCACCATGGGCAGCTGTATCACACAGGCCTCACTGGAGCTCTGGCTCCCCATTGATCTCTTGAGCAGCTGGGTTGTACAGGCCCTTTTGGAGCCGCCACTTCCCACTGATCCCACAGTCCCTTCTGGAAATCTAGCTCCAAACCTATCTTGTGGGCAGCTGAGTGGCACAGGACTTTCCAGTGCTCCAGCTCCCCGCAGGTCCCATGGGCAGCAAGATCACACAGTCCTTTTTCAGACTGGGCTCCATGCCTATCTTGTGGGCAGCTGGGTCCCACGGGCCTCTCTGGTGCCCCTGCTCCCTGAAGGTCCCATGGGCAGCTAGATCTCACCAGTCCCTCTGGAGCCCTGGCTCCCCACCACTCTTGTGGGCAGCTATGTTGCCCAGGCCCCTGTGGAGCTCCAGGTCCTGCCGCTGGCGGCTGGGGGTTGCTGGTGCCCAGTAGGGCTCAGCTCCTGCTCAGCCTTTGCTGTCGTTTCTGGGGATGTGTCCCAGCTGCTGATCTGTGCTTCTGTTGCCTGGGGATTGATGTCTGCTCCCCAGCCTCTGTTGCTGGGGTTATATCTCAACTCTGATAGGGCTGCTACTGTAGGGGGTGGTGCTGGGCTCCTGACCATTTGCGGCTTCCACAGCAAGCACCTTGACAGCTCTGCTACTGTGCACTGGTCTGTGTTGACACAGGGTGTCCATTGGTCCGATGGTGCCAGGTGCATTTGTGGGCTCAGGTTGCTGGGCCCTAGCCGCTCCCACTGCCTCCTCCCAGGGAAGAACCAGGATCTTCCAAAATGGTGGGACCTCCCTGTGGTGCAGGGAGAAGCGCCCTGAAGAGCTGCTTACCACGGTAGCCGGCTGCTCCCTGTCCACAGCAGAGAGACCTTTTACTGTGCGTCTCTGCACAAATTTGGTCGTCCACCTTCACATCCACTCACTCTCTCTCACACACTAGTTCACTCTCTCACACACTCACTCTCCCTCTGGTCCTGCCTGCCACCATCTTTTCTTCTTTGTTATTTTTAATATTTTTCCTGGCTGAGGTCAGAAGCCCTTTTTCTTGATAAATGGCACTATGCACATGTACTGTTGCAAAGGCATAACTGCTGTCTGTATAGATGGTTATCAATTTATCCTTTCCCCAGCATAAGGCCTGGATCAGGGCTATGAGTTCAGCTTGTTGGGCTAAAGTTCCCCTACTTAATGACTGAGACCAAATGACACAGTCTAGAGTTACTACTGCTGCCCCAGCATACTTTATTCCTTCTTGGATATAGCTGATCCCTTCTGTGAACAATACCTCATCTGATGATGGCAGTGGGACATCCTTGAGGTCTGGGTGGGCTATCTGCACTGTGTCAGTTATCTCCAGGCAGTCGTGTAGAGGTTGCTTTTGGTCATCATCAGGGAGCAGGCTAGCAGGCCAGTGTTTTGTGGAATTTGAGGCAGGGTTGATCCAGGAGGAGGGCCTGGAGCTTGTTAACTTGAGTGTTTGACATCCAGAACTCTGGAGCACTCTGGAGGAGGGCTTCAACTGCACAGGGTGCAGTTAAAGCTAGCTCTTGTCCTAGAGTTAACTTGTCTGCCTCATTTACTAGGAGTGCAGTAGCTGCTATTGCTCTGAGGCAGACAGGCCATCCAGTTGCTACAGGATCTAGTCTTTTGGATAAGTAGGCTACCAGTCTCTTCCAGGGTCCTAAGTTTTGAGTGAGGACTCCCTTTGTTATTCCTCTCACCTTGCTTACATATAAATGGAAGGGCTTTGTAATGTCAGGTAGGGTTAGAGCTGGTGCCAACACTAGGGCCTTTCTTGGGGTTTCAAAAGCCTCTTGCTCTGTTTCAGTCCAAACTAGAGGCTGTGTTCCCCCAGTGCTCACATATAGAGGTTTCTCAATGGCTGCAAATTCTGAGATCCACAGGCAGCAGTATCCTACTGCTCCTAGGAATTCTCTGACCTGCTTCTTAGTTTTGGGGATGGGAATTCGCAGGATGGCTTCTATGCGGCTCAAGGAAAGGGTCCAATGCCCTTTACTAATCTTATATCCTAGGTATGTGACTTCCAGGGAACATAATTGAGCCTTTTTGGTTGAGACCCAGTACCCTAATGTCTGTAAGGTGCCCAGGAGGTGCTCAGTACCTCTCTGGCAATTTTCCTTGTCTTTTGCTGCTAGGAGAAGGTCATCTACATATTGGAGTAGGGTACATTCAAGGTGCTCCTTTCTAAAGGCCTGCAAGTCAGAACTGAGGGCCTCATCAAATAGAGTAGGAGAGTTCTTAAAGCCTTGAAGTAGTCTCATCCAGGTTAACTGTCCCAAAAATCCCTCCTCAGGGTCTGTCCACTCAAATGCAAAGATAGACTGGCTAACAGGGGCTAAAGGGATGCTAAAGAATGCATCCTTTAAATCCAGAACTGTATAGAACTGGTGTTCTGGTGGAAATAGGCTCAATAGAGTATAGGGGTTTGGGACCATCGGGTGTGTGGTCTTGACCTGTTTGTTTATTTCCCTCAAATCTTGCACCAGCCTAAAGTCTTTGGTGCCAGGTTTCAAAACTGGAAGAAAATGTGTATTCCAAGATGATTGACAGGGAACCAGAATCCTAGCCTCCCGTAGCCAACGAATATGAGGGGCACTGCCCTTCTTTGCTTCATGGCTCATGGGGTATTGTCTTACCCTGACTGGAGTCACCATGACAAGCAGTTGAACCACAATTGGTGGCTGGTGGCTAGTGGCTAGCTAGTCCGGGAGGGTTGCTTTCAGCCCAGACAGAAGGGAAGAGATGTTGTAATTTCTTCATGTAAGCTGATAGCTCAGGGTCCATTTTCAGGGGGCCTGGGGTTCCTTCCTGTAAAAGATATTCCTCTGACAAAGGGTAGGTTATAAGTATTTTTGAAGGTGAACATGGGATTTGGTCCTGATGTCCTGGGTTTACAGTAAGGCGTGCTTCTTCTCCAATAAATGATATTGTAGCCTGTAACTTTTGGAGGAGATCACATCCCAACAGAAGATATGGACATTCAGGCATAACTAAGAAAGAGTGTATAACGGTGCCCTTTCCAAGATTTACAGTTCTGTTAGTTGTCCAAGGGTAGAGGGCAGTCTGACCTGTCACTCCTTGAATTGAGGTCTTCTTAGTTGTTAGTGGAACCAGAGGCTCATTTAAAACTGAATGTGTAGCCCCTGTATCTATTAAGAAATTAACTAGTTTGTCCCCTACTTGTGCAGTAATCCTGGGGTCCTGGGCGCTGAGTTGGAAGGAGCCCTGGCCCCATCATTCTTCTAAGTTAAGGACAGCTAGGGTATGTCTATTTGCCTCGTCTTTCCTATCCTGCTGATTTGGGCACTCTCACTTCCAATGTCCTTCTTTCTTGCAGTAGGCGCATTGGTTCTTCCCTAATTGGGACCTAGGCCTATTGTCCTGACCCTTCCTTATGTTTCCCTTCTAGGGTGATCCTTTTCTATGGGCCCTATTTACCTTAAGGTTGCTACTACTGCCTTTGCTATTCTTTTATCTTGTTTTTCCCCAGGGGTGTCCCTATTATTATATGCCTTTTGAGCTATTCCAACCAATTGGGTGAGATTCATTCCTTTAAAACCTTCTAGCTTTTGGAGATTTTTTCTAATATCTTGGGCTGACTGAGTAACAAAAGCCATGTTTATTGCCCGCTGGTTTTCTAGAGCATCCGGGTCTATTGCAGTGTACACTCGGTACGCTTCACAAAGTTGCTCCAGAAAGGCAGCAGGAGATTCCTGCAGGCCCTGAATTACTTCTGACACTTTGGATAAATTAGTAGGTTCTAGCAGTCACTTTTAATCCCTTTAATAAGTACCGGTGAAAAGTGTCCAGTGAATTTTTCCCTGCAGTGGTATTGGGGTCCCATCTGGGCCTGAGGGTAAGAAACACGCCATTGATTTCATCTTTATTTTCCTCTAAGGGTCCCCCACTAGGCCCCCAAACTGCTTTTCTGGCCTCTAGTTTAATTCTATCCCTGTCTTCTGAGGTAAAGAGAGTTGCCAAGAGCTGTTGGCAGTCATCCCAATTTGGCCTGTGCGTTTGAAAAATGGATTCCACCAGTCCAATAAGTGCCTGTGGTTTTTCAGGAAAGGGCAGGTTTTGGGTCTTCCAATTATAAAGATAACTGGTGGAGAAGGGAACATAGACCATAAAAGGGTGGCCCCTTGCATGTTCTGCTGTCAGAGGTGCCTCCCTTAGGGGTAGTATTGCATCCCCTCCCCCTTCTTTTGGGGAATTCCCATATTCCAGTCTGCTTCTGGTATGGGGTGGTGAAGTGAGTGGCCCTGAATCCCCTGAATGTGACTTTGCTCTTGGATTGTAGGAAGGTGGGAATTCAGGTTCCTCAGAGGAAGAGGGAAGTACTGGATATTTGGCCTTTGGAGTAGTGGGGGTTTAAGGTTTTAGTTTTACAACCAGTAATCTAGTACCAGTCTGGTGTGCACAGGTCTTTAACCATGGGGGTGGATGTCTCACTAAATCAAGCCATTGATCAATATAGGGAAATTAGTCTGGATGTCCCGGATCCCCTGTGACTTGATTCCAAACTGCCTGCACTAACTCAGGGTCAAAGGAGCCTGTATCGGGCCATCCTACCCCCAAAATGGGCCATTCTAATTCACAGAGAGTGTGCAATTTACTTTTTGAGAATTTAATCCCATACCCATATTCATGTCCAAAAGCTTCCCTGAAATGCCATAAAGAGGCATCCGAGGGGGGTCTTTTGAGAACTTTGCCCATTACTCATCCTCCCTAGGGGAAGATAAATTTAGCCACAATCCAGACTCAAATTAAACAGAAAAAAAAAAAGAGAAAACTGAGAATTCCCAAGGGCTAAAGAACTGTAAGTTCCCTTGTAGTAAAAGGTCTGTGAGCTAGTATAAAATATCCTCAACCTCTAGTGAGACTGGCCAGCACCAAAGTATATCCTCAAGGAGACAACGGACAAACAGGATGAAGTGACAGAATAAGCATGAGGACAACCTATAAGGAACAGAGACAAAGGAAGACACACAAGACAGAAACTTTCACTTTGTCCACCTGGCCACTCCCCTCCCAGAGATTTAGACACTTCTTGGCATTGGCAGGCTGGTATAATCCCCCAGCATTGATCAGGTTCGCAGGTGGAGACACCAGAATGTCCCCAAGAATCTGATACTGCCCTTAGCTGTATGAGGCCATCATGGAACCGCAGGTAAGGACTCACACAAGCTCTGTAACAATCATTGTGGAGCATGGTCACTCACACACAATCACACTTACACACAATTTAAACTTCCTTCCAGAAATTCCCTATCCTGAGTGGCATCTATGCCACTTGGGAGATAATCAGACTCCTCTTCTGCCCTAGAGCAGGCCTGAGGGAACAGAATTTGGCAGATTTGAACCCCTCCTAACATCTTAGGGGGATTCCCCAGAGAGGACAGGCTACACCACATCCAGCCCTCTCACTCTCATCCAGATAGACCGGTCACCCAGAACTTACCTCTGGAGGCTTTTTACCAGATTTCCTTTGTAGATTTAGAGACTGTGCAGTGTCTCCCGGGCCCTCCTTCTGAGACCCGAGAAAACCATCTGCGGCCTTGAAACATCTCAGAGGGTGCCTCCCCTAGAGGTTTTCTTGAGCCTGGCTAGCTTCCAAGAGAGGCATCTAGTCCCTGGTGTCACAAAGCACCAGGAATCTCTCTGGGGCCTCCAAATGTTATGACATGTCAGGGACACAACCAGAGATGCACAGCCAAATTGTAAATGAGAGGAGCACTTTATTCACCAGTGGTCTGCGGGGGGCATAGTCTCCCTAAATCAACAGCAACGAGCATTCTTACAGTCCCACTTATAAAGACCAAAACCACATCCTGTTGATGCTGCCTTGGCATCATTAAGGGGGAAAGTGATATAGATAGGGGGTATGAGGAGCTGTTACAAAGGTCAAGGCAATCATTAATCACAGTATTTTTATGGTTTTTCTGGGTTTCCCAAAGCTATTACTAATCCCTTTATCTTTATGGTTCTGGTTCCCTAAGGCCACGGTGTTTAGATGAGTCAGTGTGTGTACGTGTATCAAATGCTGGTCAGAATGGAGTTACTTAAATTAAGTAGTCTAGTTCAATACAATCTACCAAGACTGAAAACTGCAGAAATAGAAATTATGAACAGACCAATAAGTAAGGACATTGAATCAGTAATTAAAACCCTCCCCTTAAAGAAAAGCCTGGGACCAGATTA
Source organism: Tadarida brasiliensis (assembly GCA_030848825.1). Classification (NCBI taxonomy): domain Eukaryota; kingdom Metazoa; phylum Chordata; class Mammalia; order Chiroptera; family Molossidae; genus Tadarida; species Tadarida brasiliensis. The sequence continues at coordinate 54,730,972 of CM061280.1, forward strand.
CTTCACTGGTGAATTTTAGCAAAGATTTAAAGAAGAATTAATGCCATTCCTTCTTGATCTATTCCAAAAAATGAATTGTGAAGAACACTTCCAAACTGATTTTATGAGAACAACATTACACTGATACCAAAGCTAGATAAGAACAGTAAAAACCAATATTCCTGATGAACATAGATGAAAAATCTTCAACAAAATATTAGCAAACCAAATTTAATATTATATTAAAAGGATTATACAGCACGATCAAGTCAGATTTATCCTTGGGATACAAGGATAATTGAACATACACAAATCAATAAATATGGTACACCACCTTAAGAAAATGAAGGATAAAATTTGCATGATTAACTCAATAAAGGCAGAAAAAGCATTTGATAAAATTTAACACACTTTCTTGATAAAAACATTCAACAAGCTAGTAGAATGAACATAACTCAGCATAATAAAGGCCACATATAGAAAGTCCACAGCTAAAATTACACTCAACAGTAAAAAACTGAGAGCTTTTCATCTAAGAACAGAAACTAGGCAAGGATTCTTATTGTCAATATTTCTATTCAACATGATGCTGGAAGTCCTAGCCAGAGCCAGTAAAACAAAAAATAAATAAATAAAATGCACACAAATTGGAAAGTAAGAAGTAAAATTTCTGTTCTGATGTCATGACCTTATAACTATAAAATTTTGAAGATATATCTCTTATATACATAAACTGTAGAAACTAGTACATAATTTCAGCTAATGTGCAGAATATAAAACCAATGCACAAAAATTAGTTATGTTTCTAAACTGTAACAATAAAAAATCTGAAAAGAAAATTAAAATGCAAAACAATCCCATTTACAATCAATAGCATTTTAAAAAGTAAAATTCTTAATAAACTTAAACAAGGAAGCAAATACTTGTACACTGAAAACTACAAAACATTGCTGAAATTAAAGAAGGCACAAATAAATATCCCGTGTTCTTCAATAGGAAGACTTAATATTTTTAAAATGTTTGCACTACAGAAAATGACCTACAGATTCAATGCAATCTTGATCAAAATTTCAGTGACTTTTTAATAATTAAAAAAATTCCTAATAGTCATATCAAATCCCATTGCACCCCAAATTGAAAAAGCAATACTTACAAAGTAGAAAAACCTGGAGTACTTTATTTTACAAATCTATAGTACTCAAAACAGTATAGTAATGTCATTAAGACAAACATATTGTCCAAGGGAACAGAACAGAGAGCCCAGAAATAAACCCTGGGATATATAACCAAATGATCTTCTGTAAGAACAACAAGACTACACAATGCGCCCAGCCAGTGTGGCATAGTGGTTGAGCATCAACCTATGCACCAAGAGATCATTGGTTCAATTCCCGGTCAGGGCATATGCCCAGATTGTGGGCTAAATCCCCAGTGAGAGACATGCAGGAGGTGACCAATCGATGTTCTCTCTCATCAATGTTTCTATCTCTCTCTCCCTCTCCCTTCCTTTCTCTTTAAAATCAATCAAAAATAATAATAAAGACTACACAATGGGGAAAGGATAGTCTTTTCAACTAATGGTATTGTCAAAACTAGATATCTATATGTACAAGAATTAAGTCTTAAAAAGATCAAAATCTTGCCATATTCCATGATATGGATAAATATTGAGGACATTTTTCCAAGTGAACTAAGCCAGTAACAAAAAGACAAATACTAAATGATTCCACTTGTATGATGTACATCCCTCTTAGTCCCTTTGGACCACTATAACAAAAATTATATATACTGTATGGTTTATAAACAGAAATTTATTTCCACAGTTATGGAGACTGGTAAATACAAGACCAAGGTACCAGTACAGTCAATGTCTAGTGAAAGCCTGGGTCATGGTTTATAGACTGCTGTCTACTTGCTGTGTCCTCACATAGCAGAAGCAAAGAGGAAGCTTTCAAGGGTCTCTTTTTAAAGGATACTAAACTCATTCATAATGGCTCTGCCCTCGTGATCTAATGACCTTCCAAAGGCTCCATCTCTCAATACAATCACATTGGGAATTAGGTAAACTGCAGAGGGAAGGGGGATGGGAGTGGAGTGGGAAGAGATAAACCAAATAACTTAGTTCCATATATGCATAACCAATGGACACAGAAAATAATATGGGGAAGGCATGAGGGGGATGGGAAGGGGGAGGAAGGGGTCAATGGGGGACAAAAGAGGGAACATCTGTAATACTCTTAACAATAAAGGTGAAAACAATGAATGGAGGAAGAGATGTAAACATTTAATATACAGTTGTATCTAAATAGTCAAATTCACCTGGCCCATGTGGCTCAGTGGCTAAGTGTTGACCCATGCACCAAGAGGCTGCAGGTTCAATTCCCAGTCAGAGCATATGCCCAGGTTGTGGGCCAAATCCCCAGTGAGGGGATAGCCAGAAGTCTTTTCCTTTTGACTGTGGCCAGTCAATGTTCTCTCTCATCAATGTTTCCATCACTCTCTCTCTTCTTTCCTCTCTCTCTAAAATCAATAAAGGAAAAAAAAATACATGAATGAATAAATAGTCAAATTCATAGAAACAGTAAGTATAATGTCATTACTAGGGGATGGTAGAGTGGAGGGTGAAATGAGTTGTTCACTGGATAACAAGTTCCAGTTTAAAGATTAAAATGTTCTAGCTATTGCACAACAATATTTATATAGTTAACACTGCTATACTGTATACTTAAAATGGTTAAGATTATAATTTTTATATTATGTGTTTTTACCACAATAAAAATTGGTGTGTTAAGCAATACAGTCAAAAGGCAAAGACGGTAGGCTATTAATCTCAGTTACTTGATGAGCCTTGGATTGTAGCCATCAACTGAATGAAAAAATCCCTCAGGTGTTCAGGGTAAAAGGATTTCCGGCAGGTGGGGCAGATGCTTGCTGGTTGTTAATGAGCCTCAATTTGCATTTCTCTGGCCTGGCCAGGTGGTGTTAAATTCCTGAGGGAGAGACTTTTGCTTCTCCCCTGGGCTCTGGGAAGGGGCTCTTTGAGTAATATGGCTACTGTCCTGTGAGGGAATGATTCAGCACAAAACTTCCAGTGCCCTCCAAATCCCAAGTCTCTCCACACAGTTCCAGTCCAGTCTGCCCTCCCTCTGCTGGAGCCCAAGGTGAGTGGCTGTAGCTAATTTAGTGCTCTGTCCCAGCTCTCTGGGCTGTGGAGTGAGCTTGGAATTTTAACCCCGAGGGAGCTGCTCACAGCCAAAATAGCTGCTGTCAGATCCCAGCCCACCCTCTCCTGCCTCCACAGCTCCTACCAGGCTCAATTTAGTGTCCTTTTTCTGTCCCTGGTTATATGGATCCTCTCTAGCTGCTTTTCTGTTGTTTTCCCCCGATGATTTGTCTTTATTTTAATTGTAATTCCAGTTTTGTCCTGGGAGATGGTCTGTGTAGCTTCCATTCACTCCACCACCATTTTGGAATCATAAAACAACAAGCCCTTGTGAGGATGTAGAGAAAAAGAGACTCTAGTACCCTTCTGGTGGGAATGCAGACTGGTGCAGCCACTATGGAAAACAATGTGGTGTTTCCTCAAAAAATTAAAAATTTGACCCAGTGATCCTACTTCTAGGAATATACCCTAAGAAGCCTGAAACACCAATCAGAAAAAATATATGTACTCCTATGTTCATAGCAGCACTACTTACAATTGCTAAGATCTGGAAACAGCCCAAGTGTCCATCAATAGATGAGTGGATAAAAAAGCTGTAGTATATATACACAATGGAACACTATGCAGCTGTAAGAAAGATCTCTTATCCTTGAGATGACATGGAGGGAACTGGAGAGTATTATGCTAAACGAAATAAGCCAATCATAGAAAGACAAATACCACATGATCTCACTTATTTGTGGAATATAATGAACAAAATAAACTGATGAACAACATAGACCCAGAGACATAGAAAGGAGTATGGTTCAGCCTGACAAACTTCAGAGGTGGATGGGGGGTGGGGGCAGGATAGGTAGGAGGGTGTCTAGGGGGCTCCTTTGTAGGTAACTAACTGTCTCTCTCTCATTTTATGTTTAAGATACTCTCTTTGTCTTTAGCCTTGGCCATTTTAATTATGATGTGTCTAGGTATAGGTGTCTTTGGGTTCATCTTGACTGGGACGCTCTGTGCTTCCTAAACTTGTATAACTTTTTCTTTCACCAGGGTAGGGAAGTTTTCTGTGATTATTTTTTCAAACAGGTTCAAGGAGTAATTTCCAAAATATATAAAGTACTCATACAACTGAACAAAAGGAAAACAAACAATCCTATTAAAAAATGGATGGAAAACCTGAATTGACACTTTCACAAAGAGGACATACAAATGGCCAAGACACATATGAAAAAAATGCTCAATATCACTAATCACCAGAGAAATGCAAATTAAAATGACTACGAGATATCACCTCATACTTGCCAGAATGGCTACCATCAACAAATGATCAAACCACAAGAGCTGGCTAGAATGTGGAGAAAAAGGTAATTTAGTATATTGCTGGTGGGAATGCAGACAGCCACTATGGAAAATAATATGGTGTTTCCTCAAAAAGTTACGAATGGAAATGCCATTTGAACCAGTGATCCCACTTCTAGGAATATATCCTAAGAAGCCTGAAGCACCAATCAAAAAGAATATATGCACCTCTGTGTTCATAGCAGCACTATTTACAACAGCTAAGATCTGGAAACAGTCCGAGTGTCCATCAGTAGATGAATGGACAAAATGCTGTGGTACATATACACAATGAAGTACTATGCAGCTGTAAGAAAGAAAGACCTCTTACCCTTTGAGACAACATGGAGGGACCTGAAGAGTTTACACTGAGTGAAATAAGCCAGTCAGAGAAAGACAAGTACCACATTATCTCACTTATATGTGGAATCTAATGAACACATTTAACTGACTAACAAAATAGATCCAGAGATGTGGAAGTAAGAAACAGATTGATAAACCTCAGAGGGAAACAGGGTGAGGGGGGGCAGGAAGAGATAAACCAAAGAACTTATATGCATATATGCATAACCAATGGACACAGACAACAGTGTGGTGAAGGCAGGGGGGCTGGAGTGGAAAGGAGGTTGTCAATGGGGGGAAAGGAGGGATATCTGTAATACTTTCAATGATAATGATAAATTAAAAAAATAAAAAAGAACAAAATGTTGTGACTGAAATAATAGTGGACAGAAAATGAGCAGTCCAGGGTGATAATCTCAAATTTGTCACTAAATGGTCTGAAAGCAGTAAACATTTCCATACCTGTTTTGAAATTTAGTTTGTCAGTATTTTTCCTAAAATATTACTTATGTGCTCAGATTTTTAAAATGCTCCAAACTAAAGCTTTATTGGAGATTCATGACATGCAGTAGCATGGTTTTAGGATATACTCATTAAAGAAAACTGTTAAGACTTTTTTTCTAAATTATGTCTGATTTCGAACCCTGCCCTTTGTCCCTAACTGCCAAGTAAGTTGTGTTTAATGGAACCCACTTTGGGAAATATTAGAGTATATTCTCTCTTATGGTCTTCCTAGGTACATTCTATGGTTCTTACTGTAATTCTTTAGTGATGTTTCAAATCAATGCATGCAACACTCAATAATTACTTATTGTTACTTTGGGTAAAATTTTTAAGTATCAGTATATTTTGGATGAAATAACAAATGATATTTATCCAAACTGACTTTAATTATAAAATGTGTTTTCAAATAACAAGATTTAAAAGTAAGGCAGACTTCAGAAGTTATATATAAGGGTTCCACTTTCACTATTCTATAATATTTTTTTAGTTTGCATTCCTTGAGATGTGTTCATTTCCAGTGAAATAGTTAAGATGACTATGGAAGTTCTCATCATCAGTCTAGATATGGCAATATTCAGGTGAAAATGACTACTCTTTCATATGTTTTCTTCTTAGGAGTGGAGAAAATGTTCTCAGAAGTCCCTTAGATGACTTTACTAATGTGTCATTTGTTAGATATATAATCTTAATACAATCAATGGCAAAAGGATGAAATTTCCATGAGTGAATTGTTCCAAATTTTATCCACCATGTGGCGGTAGAGTTCAGGCAGCCTCCCTTGAAACAAATTATTATATGTTATGTAGTAGGTAACAAAAAAATCAGTGTTTTCTTAAGAAGAAGGAGGGTATAACATATTAAGTTGATAGTATACGAGGTTTGTGGCATAATCTTAAACAAATGTTAAAAATCTCAAAGAAAAATGCTTTAAAATAATAGACTTTGTTGAAATAGAGAAACACATTGAAAAGAAACATCATGTGGAATATATGAGGGTCTGAAACCTATGGTCATTTCTCACATCACAAAGTACTGTATCCTTAGGCAAATTATAAAATATATCTGAGCCTCAGTTTCTTTACCTACATAAGGATGTTATTTCTTAATGTATTACACTTGAAATAGATATAATGATAATAAAATGGAATAATAGATATGAGAGCTCTTTGAGTTAAAAGTACCATCTTATTTTAAAATATATTTAGTTACCTTTGATAAAGAAGATTCAACTTTTTCATGTGGTAATTAGTATACTTAGATGTAATCCATTAAAAAGACAAAGAGTTCAATTTATGTAGTTGTTTTTCTCTTATAACTTTGGTAGTTCTGTTCCGTATTGTATTAAAGGATTGAATGATTCAAATTATCTTAACCTATCTTTTTTTTTCTTAGCATGGCTTCTTGAAGATGGTAACCTGTATTTTTGATGAGTTTGCAAGAAAGAGAAGGGCCTGAAATCTAGCAACTCAGAATTGATATAATGCTTACAGTAACATAAATGACAAAGTGTCAGTGATGACTGAGATGACAAATGACAACATGCATATTAATAAGCACTAGACAACATTCAATCACTGTCCAATAGTCCTAGTCAGGTTGAATGACAATCCAATCTTCAAATGCAGTAGTTCACAGAGGAGGTGTGACTGTCACCAAACAACTTCTATAATTTAAAAAGTCAGCAGAAAAGTGGCAAGGTTATGCTTTCTTTGGTGGAGGTCTGAATGACACCTACATATTTCTTATATTCATACTAAAGGGCAAAAACACTAACTCCCAATATGTGGTGTAGAATTCATGTTTACACATGCCATCAGTTCCTATTCTTCAACTGAATATAGTACTGAATGAAACTAAAATGTCTCTCTCTGTCTCTCTCTCTCCATACCTGTATAATTATTTAACTGAATTACTTATTCATTTGTTTGTATGATCAATTCTGTCAAAGTAGTCAATCTAGTTGAAATTAATGTGGTCTTGTGTTATTAATCTAATCATGTTATGAATGTACTCTGTGTATGTGTTCATTTATGTATATAATATACACATATTAATTTTTTAGATTTGAAATGTCCAAAAATTTATGAATCATCTACTTTATCTTTTTATTTGCAGGATTTTTTCCTTTAAAAAAATTTTTTTTCCTTTATTGATTTTAAAGAGAGAGGAAGTGAGAGGGAGAGAGAGATAGAAACATCGATGAGAGAGAACATCAACTGGCCACCTCCTGCATGCCCCCCACTGGGGATTTGGCCCTCAACTTGGGCATGTGCCCTGACCAGGAATCGAACTTGCGACCTCTTGGTGCATGGGTTGGTGCTCAACCGCTGAGCCACACTGGCTGGATGGATTTTTTTCCTTTTTAATATGGATATGGATTCCTTAAAGAAATTTATTTTCAAAATATAATACATTTAAATAATGTAGAAACTTGACAAGGAGGCCCTGAGTTGGAAAATTTGGACAGTCCAGTCCAAAAGTTTGTTATTCAAAAGTTACAAACAGAAATTCCTTCTAGCAATGCAGAAATGGCTGATATTGTTGCTGTTATCACAGCTCTAATTTTATTTCAACATATATTTTTGATTGAATATAAATATCTATCAGAAACTGTATTTGTGCCTAGGCTTGAATATAAATGCATATGGAAGATTTATACCTTTGGTTCTTATGCTCATTTCTTTTCTACTAAAATCAACAGATATTTTTCCATTTTTTAAACACATACAACAATGCACTATGTTTCTGTGATAGGTGGGCATTCCAAATATGCTCTCTTGAAATAACATTAAGAATGATTATATTAAATACTACTTCAACTAACTTCACTTGAGAAATAAGAAATTATCCATCAAAAATGCTAGAAATATTTGGCTTTTTCATACAATAATTTATTTTTAGCATATTATATTAGTCATCTAGGGCTACATAACAAAATATCCCAGACCAGGAGGTTTAAGCAACATAAACTTATTTTCTTATATTTCTAGAGGCTGGAAGTCCCAGATCAATATGCCAGAGGTTTTGTTTTTCCAGAGGCTTCTCTCCTTGACTTGCAGTGACTTTGTCCTCTACATGGCCTTTTCCCTATATGCATGCACTCCTGGTGTTTCTTCTTCTTCTTATAAGGACACTAGTCTTATTGGATTAGGGCCACACTTTGTTTTGTTTTGTTTTATCTCATGTACCCTTGTTAAATGTCTTATCTCCAAATACCATCAAATTGGGGATTAGAACTTCATTCTATGATTTTGAGAGGACATAGAAAAAGCTAAAGGAGTTCATCACCACCAAACTAGTATTACATGACTTGTTAAAGGATCTTCTTTAAGAAGAAGAAGAAGAAAAAAGATAAAAATACGTACAATAAAATGGTATAAATACATTTATAAATCTATAAACAATTGAATTTCAAAATCAAAATAAATAAACAAGCAGAACAGAAACACACTCATAGATATAGAGAACATTTTGACGGTTGCTGGATGTGAACTATGTTGAGGGGATGGGTGAAAAATGTGAAGGGATTTAGAAGTACAAATTAGTAGTTATAGTGTTGTCATGGAGGTGTAAAGTACAGCAAAAGGAATATAGTCAATAATATTCTAATAACCATGTATGGTGTCAAATGGGTATGAGAAGTTTTGGGATGATCACTTAGTAAGTTTTATAATGTCCAATCACTGGGGTATACACCTGAAACTAATGTAATGTTATATGTCAATGGTAATTGAAAAACATTTTTAAAATTATTTTAAAAAAGAAAATTCTGTCTGTTTTAAGGAAACTCTTGGTACATCATTTTCAAGTAAATTCAATGTAATTCAGTGATTATTTATTCAACCTGTATTATGTGATAAAGCATGAAAATCACTTAGGACATTTACTGGCAAATAGTATATTTACAGGAAAATTTGTTATCTTTAGTTTCCCAGTGCAAAAAATTAAAAGAGAAAAGAATGAGAAATAGGGAGGCGAGAGAGAGAGAGAAGTTCCATCCTTAGAAAAACTTAAAAAATCGGGGGAAAAGACAGTCATATGATCTAGTATTAAAAAGGGCATCAGAGCCAGATCGGTGTGGCTCAGTGGCTGAGTGTGGACCCATGCACCGAGAGGTTGCCGGTTCAATTCCCGGTCAGGACACATTCCCAGGTTGTGGGCCAAATCCCGAGTGGGGGGCATGCAGGAGGAGGCCAATCGATGTTCTCTCTCATTGATGTTTCTATCTCTCTCTCCCTCTCCCTTCTTCTCTCTCTAAAAAGCAATAAAGAAAATAAATAAATAAATAAATAAATAAATAAATAAATAAATAAATAAATAAATGGCATCAGAGATAATTAGTGATACCAAAAAAGAGAAAAGGGAGAGTGACATGTGGGCAAGAGTGTGTGAAAAGTATTCATGAAGGAATTGAATTTGTAGAGGGCCTCAAATAAAAAGCAAGGTGGAAATTCCAGGCAAAGAAATCATCATGAGCGAAGACAAAGGGATGGGAATGAGCACATGGTATTATATAGTAGTTTCACTCTACACCCTCTTTCTTCCCCAAGCGCTAAAGGTAGGCTGACACACTCAACACAACCTGCAGCCTATGGAATGTTTTATGGTCATTACTAAGCTAGGACACTCCGTAAAAATTCTTATTTGGGACCTCAAAGAACATGCCTTCCATAATATGAAACCAGCATATATTTCTGACTCATGTTTATCCATATTTCCTTGTAAATTTGGTAGCGGTACATTTACAGAAAATGTATTCACATGTAGACAAATGCAAGAAAGAAAAGCAATTTATCTAAATGAAGTTACATATCCTTCAAGAGGCTAATGATCAGATATGAGATATGTAGATTTGGAACACATGCACATTTTGTGAGGTATGTTTTTCAGATGAAGAAGTCTAAATTTATACTATGATTCAAACACCACATTCAGTTTCTTTCGGGTTTTGCTCATGATTTCTAAGAAAAAAATAAATACAGAACATTTATATATACATATTACATACATATAGATGTATACATGTACACATACCTTTAATTTTGGTAATTTTTGTTTCAAAATTGCCCCTCCCTTGAATGAAAATGGGAGGTTGTCATTGAAAAATGTTCCAATTTGGATTAGAGAGAAATGGGAGGATACAGCTGTGTAGCTACCAGCCATCTCCATATTCTAGTTTCATCTTTATATTAAAGATGTACATTATTTTATTTCTGCATGTACCCCATTCTTAGATTATCAGACAGAATTACAGACCAGAAGAGATAAGCTTGTATATTATGTGTTTTGCATTTTGGCCATGGTTATTGTACCATGGCCATCCATCTGATCCAACCTGGAATGATCTGGTTTTCTTTCTTTAGAAAATTTGAACTTTAGGTACAGAGACAGATTTAGTAAAAGAGCATTTGAACCTGGGCTGTCCGATCAAATAGATATGGCCTAGAGATAATATCCAGTGCAACAACAAACTATGAAGAATACCAAAATTAGGAACTCTATAGAGAAAGTTTATCTGAAGAGAGACAGATGGATTTTTAAAGTGAGATATATCACAGACCACACAGAACACAATGAGTCTGACTTGTAGACAATATTTGACAGCTAGTTATAATTTCTGAAAACCATTTTCTGTTTCTTTGCAATAATGTCCACACATATAAGCAGGATAATGTTTCTTGTTCCTGTTCATTAAAGAGTTCCGGACTAGAATAGTTTTCTTTTTTTATTATCTTTATTGTTTAAAGTATTACAGATATCCCCCCATCTTTTCCCCCACTGATGCCCCCCTCCCTGCTCCCACTCCCCTCCTTCCTTCTCCATACTATTGTCTGTGTCCATTGGTTATGCATATATGAATATAAGTTCTTGAATTATCTCTTCCCACCCCACCCCCATCCCTCTTCCCTCTGAGGTTTGTCAGTCTGTTCCCTACTTCCATGTCTCTGGATCTATTTTGATCGTCAGCACATTTTGTTCATTATATTCCATAAATAAGTGAGATCCTGTGGTACTTGTCTTTCTCTGACTGGCTTATTTCACTTATCATAATAGTTTTCAACATTATTATGAGTGCTTTTGAATCTTCTTAACTACCCCAGAAATGAAAATGTTTGCTTGGATACTGTTTGCTTAGAAGGTAATAAAGCATTTGCCTATTGTGTGAGGCAATACCTGCAATGTATGCTGTAGACACTCAAAAGATATTGAGTAGATTGAACAAATGTTTCAACTTTACACTCATACAGGGGGAACATAAATAATATTATAAAATGGTGGAATTTCATTATAGCATTATGGCATTTAATCCCAACATAAACCTACACCTATGAAAACTGATTCAAAGTAGCCATAGCATATGTAGATATTGCATAATGTATCAATTTTTATCACAGATATTTTAAGGGTTATTCTTCATTCATAAATAACTACTAAATAATGTTCTTTCTTTCTTTAAGTAACTCACTTCCCATTATTTATCAGAGAAGAGATAGCTAAAGTAACATAAGTAACTAAGGGATAGTAAGTGCCTGGCCTAGTGTATATTTCATTTAATATTTATCAAACAAATGAAGTTACTCAGAAACCAAGGCTAAATATTTTTTCTGTAAATTGCTCCATTTTGCATACATTGAGTTTGCTCTCTTTTTCTGTTTCTAGTAATTGCTCCATTGGGAAAGAGGAGGTGTATATTTAACCTCTATTCTTTAAGAAATTATTTTACCTTAGATTTAATCTTTCTAAGATTGTGCATAGTACAGTTGTAGACATAAGGGTTATGACAAATTCAACCCTGTTAAATACAGTGCTGCAAAGCCAATACCTTCTTAAATCCAATTTGTGAAACACTCCAATAAGTGTTCACTATATTCCCTGTGTTGTACTTTACATCCCAGTGACTATTTTGTTACTGCCAATTTGTGTGTCTTCCTATTCTTGAACACAGAATGTCTCTCCATGTATTTTATTCTTTAGTGTCTTTCATCAGAGTTTTGTAGCTTTCTTCATATAGATCTTGTATTTATCTTGTTAGATTTATATTATTTATTTCATTTTTGAGGCTGCTAATCTATATCATTTTGTGTGTTTAATTCCAATGACTACTTGTTCCTTGCAGGTCTATAGAAAACTGATTTACCTTTGTATATTAACCCTGTGTCCTGAAACCTTGCTATAATTTCATCTTAGTTCCAAGTGGGGTTTTTTTTGTTTGTTTTTTTTTGTTTTGTTTTTTGTTTTTTGTTTTTTTTGAGGAGGAGGATTGTTTCAGATTTTCAACATAGATGATCACATTATTTACAAACAATGGCAATTTTATTTCTTAATTCCTAACCTGTATACCTTTAATTTACTTTTATCCTCTTATTTCACTTAGCTAAAACTTCTAGTACATTGCTCAAAAGGAGTGGTGAGAGGAGACATTCTGTCTTAGAGTTGATTTTAGTTGGAAAGCTTTGAGTTTTTCACCATTAAGTAAGATGTTAGCTGTAGGATTTTGTATTTTTTTTTTTTATCAAACTAAGGAAATTTATCTTTATTCCCAGTTTACTGATAATTTTTGTTACAAGTGGGTATTGGATTTTCTCAAATTATTTTTCTGTATCTGTTGATATGAACATAAGATTTTAAAATATTGATCCAGGACTGAGTATCTGGGATACCAGTCCCACTTGTTTGTGGTGTATAATTTTTATCTACATTGGATTATTAGTTTTTTTTTTTTTTTTTAATGTAGCCATCCTAGTGTGTGTAATGTCATATCTCACTGTGGTCATGGTTTGCAATTCCTTGATAAGTTGGTGTCAAAAAATGTGTCTGTTTGTATTCCGGCTGGTGTAGCTCAGTGGTTAAGCATCGACCCATGCACCAAAAGATGGCCGGTTCGATTCCAGCTCAGGACATATGCCCAGCTTGTGGGCCCAATCCCCAGTGGGGGGCATGCAGGAGGCAGCCAATTGATGTTCTCTCTCATCGATGTTTCTCTCTCTCCCTCTCACTTCCTCTCTCTCCCTCTCACTTCCTTTCTCTAAAATCAATAAAAGGGAAAAAATTTGTCTATTTGTCATTTGTAAATCTTTTTTTTGAAAAATGTCTTCAGATTATTTGCCCTTTTTTTTTTTTAATTGGGATATTTGGTTTTGTTGATGTTGAGTTGTAATAGTTCTTTTATGTATTATGCTTGGACGCTCTTTATCAATATATGGTCAGCTAATACTTTCTACCATTTTGTAGGTTATATTTTCACCTTATGAATGGTGTTGTCCTAATTTTTGTTTTATAAAAAAATAGCATCAATATGATGATTCTCTTCAGAGATCATATTATTACTCTTTGTAATTTGCTAAGTATGCCTTTATTGATTCCTGGGGTCCCCTATCTTCACAACAGCCAATTGTGATGATGATGATGATGATGATGATGATGATGACAGTTGCTAATATTTATTGAATGCTAACCATTTCTCAAGTATTGTGATAGTACTTTAATGTACTTTCTCATACAATCCCTAATATATCACACCATTAAATAGGTTTTTAAAAATTTTTTATTGTTAAAAGTATTACAGATGTCCCCCTTTATTCCCCATTGAACTGCTCTTTCCTGCTCCCACCACCCTTCTGCCTTCTGCATCCTAGTGTCCCTGTCGATTGGTTGTGCATATATGCATATATGTTTTTTGGTTTATCTCTTACCTCCCCTCCCAACCCCCATCCTTCTGAGGTTTGTCAGTCTGTTCCCAACTTCCATGATTCTGGATCTCTTCAGGTTGAAAGCTTATTTTGTTCATTATGTTCCACCAATAAGTGAGATCATGTGATACTTGTTTTTCTCTGACTGGCTTATTACAATAAGCATAATAATCTCTCAAAGAGTAAGAGCTCTCTCTTTCTTACAGTTGCATAGTTATCCATTGTGTAAATGTACCAGTGTTTTTCATCCACTTGTCTACTGAAGGGGTGTCTACTTGGGGTGTTTCCAGATCGTAGCTATTGTAAATAGCGCTGCTGAGAACATGGGGGGTGCATGTATTTTTCCTGATTGGTGTTTCAGGCTTCTTAGGATATATTCCAAGAAGTGGGATCACTGGATCAAATAGCAGTTCCATTTTTTAGTGACTGTACCAGTCAGCATTCCTACCAGCAGAGTACTAGGGTACACTATTCTCTAAATCCTGACCAGCATTTGTTGTTTGAGGATTAGTTGATGGCCGCCATTCTGGCAGGTGTGGGATGATATCTCATAGATATTTAAATTTGCATCTCTCTGATGATTAGATATGATGAGCATTTTTTAATATGTCTCCTGGTCTTTTCTATGTCCTGTTTGGAGACGTGTCTATTCAGGTCCTCTGCCCATTTCTATATTGAATTTTTTTTCTTCCTTTTGTTGAGTTGTATTAGTACTCTAAATATTTGGATATTAACCCCTATCCGATGTATCATTGGCAAATATGTTCTCCCAGAGAGTGGGTTCCTTTTTCATTTTCATGCTGGTTTCTTTTTCCATGAAGAAGCTTTTAAGTTGGATGTAGTCCCATTTATTATTTTTTTCATTTGTTTCTCTTGCCCTAGGTGATGTATCAGTAAAAATTCCACTACATATAATGGCTGAGATTTTTTCGCCTACATTTTCTTCTAGGATTTTTATGCTTTCACGAGTTACATTCAAGTCTTTTATACATTTTGAGTATTATTGTATATGATGTAAGTTGGTGGTCTAGTTTCTTTTATTTTTTGCATATAACTGTTCAATTTTTTTTTTATTAATTTCTTTTTGTTACAGATATTTCTCCTTTTTCACCCATTGACACCCTCTTCCCCATCACCCCACCCCATCCCCAGCACTGTTGTCCATGTCTATTGGTCATGCATACATGTATATAAGTTCTGTGGTTTATCTCTTCTCCCACACACACCCTCCTCTGAGGCTTGTCAGTCTGTACCCCACCTCGATGTCTCTGGGTCAATTTTGTTCATCAGTTTGTTTAGTTCATTATATTCCACAAATGAGTGAGATTATATGATATTTGTCTTTCTCTGCTTGGCTTGTTTTCTTTAGCATAGAACTCTCCAGGTCCTTCCATGCCATCTCAAATGATAAGAGATCTTTCTTTCTTACAGCTGCATAGTATTCCACTGTGTACATGTACCACGGCTTTTGTATCCACTCATCTACTGATGGACACTTGGGTTGTTTCCAGATCTTAGCTATTGTAAATAGTGCTGCTATGAACATAAGGGTACATATATTCTTTATGATTGGTGTTTCAGGTTTATTAGGGTATATTCCTAGAAGTGGGATCACTGGGTCAAGTGGCAGCTAAATTTTTAACTTTTTGAGGTAACACCATAGTGTTTTCCACAGTGGCTGCACCAGTCTGCAGTCCCACCATCAGTGTACTAGAGTCCCCTTTTCTCCATATCCTCGCCAACACTTGTTTGATGATTTGTTGATGGTGGCCATTCTGACAGGTGTGAAGTGATACCTCATAGTTGTTCTAATTTGCATCTCTCTGATGATTAGTGACGTTGAGCATTTTTTCATGTCTCTTGGCCATTTGTATGTCCTGTTTGGAGAGGTGTCTATTTAGGTCCTCTGCCCATATTTTAATTGGGTTCTTTGTCTTTCTTTTGTTGAGTTGTATAAGCACTCTATATATTTTAGAAATTAACCCCTTATCTGATGCATCATTGGCGATTATGGTCTCCCATATAGTGGGATCCCTTTCCATTTTGATGGTTGTTTCTTTTGCTGTGCAGAAGATTTTTAGATTGATGTAGTCCCCTGTGTTCATTTTTTCCTTTGTTTCTCTTGCCTTAGGTGTTGTATCAGTGAAAATTCTGCTGCCTATTATGTCTGAAATTTTGTTGTCTGCATTTTCTTCTAAAATTTTTATAGATTCACGAGTTATAGATTTAAGTCTTTTACCATTTTGAATTAACTCTCATGTATGGTGTAAGTTGGTGGTATAGCTTTATTATTTTTGCTAGTAGCTGTCCAATTTTCCCAACATCAGTTATTGAAGAGACTGTCTTGACTCCACTGTATGCCTTGCCACCTTTGTCGAATATTAATTGAGCATATTGTCTTGGGTCAATTTCTGGGTTCTCTATTCTGTTCCATTGATCTATTTGCCTGTTGTTGTGCCAGTGCCAGGCTGTTTTGATTACAGTGGTTTGTAGTATAACCTGAAATCTGGTAATGTGATCCCTCCTACTTTGTTCTTCTTTATCAGGTTTGCTGTGGCTATTCGGGGTCTTTTTTGGTTTAATATGAATTTCTGAAGTATTTGTTCCAGTTCTGTGAAATATGTCCTTGGTATTTTGATGGGGATTACATTGAATCTATAGATTGCTTTGGGTAGTTACAGACATTTTAATGATGTTAATTCTTCCAATCCATGAACAAGGTATATGCTTCCACTTTTTTATGTCTTCCTCTATTTCCTTTTTCAATGACCTGTAGTTTTCTGTGAAGAGGTCCTTTACTTCTTTGGTTAAGTTTATCCGTACGTATCTTAATTATTTTGCTGCGATGGTAAATGGGATTTTTTTTTTTTTTTAGTTTCTCTTTCTGTGATTTCATCATTGGTGTACAAGAATGCCCTCGATATCTTGACGTTAATTTTGTATCCTGCTACTTTGCCAAATACATTTATTAAGCCTAGTAGATTTTTTATGGAGTCTTTAGGGTTTTCTATGTAGAACATCATGTCTTCTGCAAATAATGACAGTTTCACATTCTCCTTTCCAATTTGGATCCCCTTTATTTTTTCTTCATGTCTAATTGATGTGATTAAGACTTCCAGTACTATGTTAAATAAAAGTAGCAAAAGTGGGCATCCCTGTCTTGTTCCCGTTCTTAAGGGCAATGCTTTATTTTTTGCCCATTTAGTATAATGTTGGCTGTAGGTTTTTCATATATGGCCTTTATTATGTTGAGATATCATCCCTCTATTCCCACATTGCTGAGCGTTTTTATCAGAAATGGGTGCTGGATTTTGTCAAATGCTTTTTCAGCATCTATTGATATGATCATATGGTTTTTATCTCTCATTTTGTGTATGTGGTGTATCACATTTATTGATTTGTGAATATTGTACCATCCTTGCATGCCTGAGATGAAACCCACTTGGTCATGATGAATAATTTTTTTGATATATTGCTGGATCCGATTTGCTAATATTTTGTTAAGGGTTTTGGCATCTGTGTTCATCAGGGATATTGGCCTGTAGTTTTCTTTCTTTGTAGTGTCTTTATCCAGTTTTGGGATTAGGATTATGCTGGCCTCATAAAATGAGTTTGGAAGTGTTATGTCTTCTTGGACTTTTTGGAATAGTTTGAGGATAATGGGTATTAGATCTTCTTTGAATGTTCGGTAAAACACCCCCGTGAAGCCATCTGTGCCTGGGCTTTTGTTTGCTGGGAGTTTCTTAATTACGTGTTCAATTTCCGTTATTGTTATTAATCTGTTCAAGTTTTCTATCTCTTCCTGGTTCATTTTTGGGAGGCTGTGTGTTTCTATAAATTTGTGCATTTCTTTTAGGTTGTCCAATTTGTTTGCATGTAATTGTTCATGGTATGTTTCGATGATCCTTGTATTTCTGTGGTGTCAGTGTTAGTTCTCCTCTTTAATTTCTGATTTTATTTATTTGGTTTCTCTCTTTTTGTTTCTTAGTGAGTCTGGCTAAAGGTCCATCAATATTGTTTATCTTTTCAAAGAAGCAGCATTTTGTTTCACTCATCTTTTGAATTGTTTTTTTAGTCTCTAGTTCATTTATTTCTGCTCTGACCTTTTCTATTTCCTTCCTCCTACTAGCTCTGGGTTTTTCTTTTTGTTTACTTTCTAGTTCTTTAAGTTGTAGGGTTAGAAAATCAATTAGGAATTTTTCCTGTTTCATGAAGTAGGCCTGTAGTTTTATGAACTTCCCTCTCAAAACTGCTTTTGTTGTGTCCCATAGATTTTGTGTTGTTGTGTGTTCACTTTCATTGGTTTCCAGGAAGTTTTTAATTTATTCCTAGATCTCATTAGTAACCCATTCATTGTTTAATAACAAGCTATTTAGCCTCCAAGTGTTTGAATGTTTTGTATGTTTTTATTGTAATTGAGTTCTAGTTTCATGCCACAGTGATCTGAGAAGATTCTTGATATGATTTCAATTTCCTTTAATTTGTAGAGACTTGCTTTATGTCCTAACATGTGGTCTATCTTTGAGAATGACCCATGTGCACTTGCGAAGAATGTATATTCTGCAGCTTTGGGGTGAAATGTTTTGTAAATATCAATGAAGTCCAACTGCTCTAGTTTGTCTTGTAAGGATTCAATGTCATTGTTAAGTTTTTTTGTCTAGAAGATCTATCCAGTGTTATCAGTGTCATGTTAAAGTCACCCACTATGATCGTGTTGCTATGATCTCTTCCTTGATGTCTTCCAGAAGTTTTTAAATATATTTTGGTGCTCCCATGTTTGGTGCGTATATGTTTACCAGGGTTATATCCTCTTGGTGGATTGATCCTTTTAATATTATGTAGTGACCTTCTATGTCTCTTATAATCGCCCTTCTTTTGAAGTCTATCTTGTCAGATATGAGTATTGCTACCCCAGCTTTTTTCCATTTCCATTTGCTTGGAAACATTTTTTCCATCCCTTCACTTTCATCCTATGTGTGTTTTTTCTTGTGAGGTGGGTCTCTTGTAGATGGACAGCATATATATGGGTTGTGTTTTCTTATCGAATCAGCTACCCTATGTCTTTTAACTGGAGCGTTTAAGCCATTTACATTTAAGATAATTATTGATAGACAGTTATTAGTTGCCATTTTAATTTTATGCCGGTGTTCCTCTCTCTCTCTCTCTCTCTCTCTCTCTCTCTCTCTCTCTCTCTCTCTCTCTCTCTCTTGTTTCTTCTTCTTCTTTCAACAGTCCCTTCAGCATTTCTTGCAGTGCTGGTTTGGTGGTGGTAAATTCTTTTAGTTTTTTTTTAATCTGTGAAGCTCTTCATTTTTCCTTCAGTTTTGAATGATAGCCTTGATGGATAGAGTAGTCTTGTACTCTTGGATTCAGACCCTTGACTTGCATTACTTTGTACACTTCATGCCACTCCCGTCTGGCCTGCCACGTTTCTATTGAGAAATCAGCTGACAGTGAGTGCAAGCTCCCTTGTAGTTAACTTTCTGTCTCTCTCTTGCTTCCTTTAAGATTCTTTCTTTGTCTTTAATGTTTGCCATTTTTATGATGATGTGTCTAGCTGTGGGTCTGCTGGGGTTCATCTTGCTTGAAACTCTCTGTGTTTCCTGGACTTGTGTGTTTTTTTCCCTCACCAGTTTAGGGAAGTTTTCTGCCATTATTTCTTCAAATAGGTTCTCTATTCCTTTCTCTGATTCTTCTCCTTCCAGTATCCTTATACTGCGAATGTTGTTAAGTTTTGTATTGTCACACAGCTCCCTTAAACTCTCCTCCTGCTTTTTCAATTTTGTTTCCATCTGTTGCTCTATTTGGGTGTTTTTCTCTACCTTGTCTTCTAAGTCACTGATTCAGTCTTCAGCTTCTTCTAATCTACTATAGAACCCTTCTAAGTTATTATTCATAACAGCTATATAATTCTTTATTTCCTCTTGATTTTTATGCATAACTTCTACCTCTGTATGCGTAGCTTCTACCTCTTTTTTTAAGCTGAAGTAGTTCCCAGTGAGCTCTTCATAATTCTTATTAAGTTGCTTGTAGTTCTCACCTAACTGTTTGAGCACCCTTAAAATCATTGCTTTGAATTCTTCATCTGACAAGTTGCTGTCTTCTATTTCCTGTAGTTCCTTCTCTAGTGATTCCTCTTTTTCATTCCTTTGGGTGTTGTTTCTTTGTCTCCCTATTTTAGCCATATCGTTGCTCTAGACGTGGTGAGGGATGTTCAGATTTGTAGGCAGCTCACTGTATATCAAATAAGGCTACTGTGCCTCCCAGACTGTTTTGTTGTATGTCACCTATTGCCTGCTGTGGATCCTGGAGGATTGACTACTGGGGGCTGCTATTGGTGTGTCCTGGTAGGTGCTGTTGCTGGATCACATGGGCCCCTCTGGAGCTGTGTTCCCAGCTGGTCTCTGGTGCCACCTGTAGCTGTATAGCTCAGGCCCTGTTGGAGCTGAGCTGCCTGCCAATACCTTGGGCAACTGTGTTGCACAGGCCTCATTGGAGCCCTGGATCCCCGCCAAGCCTGTGGGCTGCTGGCTTGTACAGGACCCATTGGAACCCCCATTTTCTGCTGATCCTGTGGGGAGCTGGATCGCCCAGTCTCTTTGGAGACCTGGCTCCACACCTATCTTGTGGGCCACTGTGTTGTACAGGTCTCTCTGTTGCCCCAGCACCCAGCAGGTCAGGGAAGAAGCTAGATAGCACAGTTTCTTTGGAGACTTGGCTTCAGGCCTATCTTGTGGGCCACTTTGTGGCACAGGCCTCTGTGGAGCTCTGGATAACACCGCTGGGCGCTGGGGAGTGCTGTTGCCCCATGGGGCTCAGCTTCTGCTCAGCCTTTGCTGTAGTTTTTAGGCATGGGACTCAGCTGTTGATATGTGCTTCTGTTGCCTGGGGATGGATGTCTGCTCCCTAGCCTCTGTTGCTGGGGTTATATCTGGACTCTGTTCAGGCTGCTACTATGGGGGATGGTGCGGCGTTCCCAGCTGTTTGTGGGTTCCGCAACAGGCACCTAGGCAGCTCCACTACTGTGCACTGGTCTGTGTTGACACAAGGTGTCCACTGGTTTGAGTGTTCCAAGTGTACTGGTGGGCTCAGGTTGCTGGGCCCTAGCTGCTCCCACTGCTTTCTCCTAGGGAAGACCCAGGATCTTCCAAAATGTTGGGACCTCCCCATGGCACAGGGAGAAGCACCCTGAAGGGCGCTGTGGTAGCCGGCTGCTCCTGTCCACAGCACAGGAAACTTCTGCTCTGTGTCTCTGCACTGCATGAGTTTGGTCATCCTCCTTCATGTCCACTCACACTCTCTCACACACTAGCTCACTCTCTCACACACTCATCCTCCCTCTGTTCCTGCCCATCACCATCTTTAGCTGTCCAATTTGTACAGCACCATTTTTGAAGAGACTGTCTGTCCTTCATTGTATGCTCTTGCATCATTTGTTGATCATTAAGTGTGCATACTGTCTTGGGCCAATATCTGGGTTCTCTGATCTCTTCCATTGATCTATATGTCTGTTCTTATGCCACTATCAGGCTGTTTTGGTTAGGATGGTTTTGTAGTATAACTTGGTATCCGGTATTGTGATCCCTCCCACGTTGTTCTTCTTTTTCAAAATTGTTGTGCCTATTTGGGGTCTTTTAGGCTTCCATATAAACTTTTGGAGTGTTTATTCTGGATCTGTGAAATGTGCTGTTTGCATTTTAATAGAGATTGCATTGAATCTGTAGATTACTTTTGGTAGTATGGACATTTTAATGATGTTGATTTTTCCAATCCTTGAATATAATATATGTTTCAAATTTATTATATCTTCTTCTATTTTTTTTCAAAGTCCTGTAGTTTTTTGAGAACACTATTTTACCTCCTTGGTTAAGTTTATTCATAGGTATTTTTATTTTTTTGTTGTTGCAATGGTAAATAGGATAGTTTTGTTCATTTTGTTGTTGATGTTGTTTTCCTTTTTGGAGTGTTCATTATTGACGTATAAAAATGCTGTCAGTTTCTGGATGTTAATTTTGTATCCTGGTACTTTGCCAAATACATTTATTAAATCTAGTAGATTTTTGATGGAGTCTTTAGTGTTTTCTGTGTACAATATGATGTCATCAGTGAATAATAACAGTTTCACTTCCTCCTTCCCGATTTGGATCCTTTTTAGTTTTTCTTCATGTCTGATTGCTGTGGCTAAGACTTCTAGTACTATGTTTAATAAGAGTGGTGAAAGTGGGCATCCCTGTATTTTTCCTGTTCTTAAAGGAAATGGTTTTAATTTTTGCCCATTGAGTATGATGTTGGCTGTAGATTTTCCACATATGACCTTTATTTTGATGAGATATGGTCCCTCTATTCCCACACTGGTGATCATTTTTACCAGAAATGAGTGCTTGATTTTCTCAAATACTTTTTCAGCATCTATTGATATGATCATATGGTTTTTATTTTTCATTTTGTTTATGTGGTGTATCACATTTATTGATTTGTGAATATTGTACCAGCCTTGCATTCCTGGGATGAATCCCAATTGGTCATGGTGAATAATTGTTTTAATGTATTGCTGGATTCAATTTGCTAATATTTTATTAGGGGTTTTGGCATCTGTGTTCATAAGGCATATTGGCCTGTAGTTTTCTTTCTTTGTAGTGTCTTTATCTGGTTTTGGAATTAGAATTATGCTGGCCTCATAAAAAGTGTTTGGACATCTTTCTTATTCTTGAATTTTTTCGAATAGTTTGAGGAGAATGAGAATGAGTTCTTGTTTGAATGTTAGGTAAAACTTCCCCGTGAAGCTGTCTGGGCCTGGGCTTTTATTTTCTAGGTGTTTATTGATTACATCTTCAATTTCCTTAGTTGTTATTGGTCTGTTCAAGTTTTCTGTCTATTTCTGATTCAGTTTTGGGTGACTGTTTAATTTTAGAAATGTGTCCATTTCACCTAGATTTTCCAATTTATTGGTGTATAATTGTTCATAGTTTTTTTAAATAATCCTTTGCATTTCTGTGATGTCAGTTGTTATTTCTCTTCTTTTTTTTCTAATTTTGTTTATTTGGGTCCTCTCTTCTTGTTTCTTGGTGAGTCTGGTTGAGGATCCATCAATCTTGTTTGTCTTTTAAGAATCAGCTCTTTGTTTCATTGTTCTTTTGAAATTATTTTTTGTCTCTCTGTCATTTATTTCTACTCTGACCCTTACAATTACATTCCTTCTACTTGCTCTGAGATTTTCCTTTGCTTGTTTTCTAGTTCTTTAAGATGTAGGGTTATATAGTCAATTAGAAATTTTTCTTGTTTCTTGAGGTAGCCCTGTAGTTCTATGAACTTCCCTCTCTGGGCTGTTTTGCTGTGTCCCATAGATTTTGTGTTGTTGGTTTCCAGTAAGATTTTTATTTCTCCCTTGATCTCCTTGGTAACCCATTTGTTGCTTAATAACATGCTCTTTAGCCTCCATTTGTTTCAATGTTTTAAGTGTTTTATTATATAATTAAATTCTAGTTTCATGTCATTGTGATCTGAGAAGATGCTTGATATGATTTCAATCTTCTTGAACTTGTAGAGACTTGGTTTGTGTCTTAGCATGTAGTCTACCTTTGAGACTGTCCCATGTGTGCTTGAGAAGAATGTGAATTCTGCAGTTTTGGGGTGTAATTCTCTGTAGCTATGTATTAAATCCATTTGATCTAGTGGTTCATTTAGAGTCTCTGTTTCCTTGTTAATTTTTTGTCTAAAGAATCTATCCAGTTATGTCACTGGGGTGCTTAAGTCCTCTGCTGTAATTGTATTGCTGTCCATTTCTCGTTTGATGTCCTCCAGAAGTTTTTCAATATATTTTTGTGCTCCTATATTGGGTGCATATATGATTACCATGGTTATGTCCTCGTGTTGGGTAGATCCTTTCAATATAATGTAGTGGTCTTCTTTGTCTCTAGTTATGGCCTTCATTTTGAGGTCTATTTTTATCAGATATGAATATTGCTACCCCATCTCTTTTATCTTTCTGTTTGCTTGAATCATTTTTTCCTTCCCTTCACTTTCAACCTATGTGAGTCTTTTGTTGTGAGGTGGGTCTCTTATAAGCAACATATATATGAGTCATGTTTTCTTATTCATTCAGCTACTCTGTGTCTTTTGATTAGAACATTTAATCCATTTAAGTTTAAGGTTTTTATTTATATGTAATTCTTTTTTGCCATTTTAATTCATTATGCTTATGTTTCTCTCCTTCATTCTTCTGCTTATTATAGCAGTCTATTTAACATTTTGTGCACTGTTGGTTTCATGGTAATATTTTCCCTTAGCCTTTTATTTTTTATTATTTTTGTCTGGGAAGTTCTTTATTTCACCTTCTATTTTGAATGATAGCCTTGCTAGATAGGGTAGATCTGGATTCAGATCTTTGTTTTTCATTACCTTGAATACTTCATGCCATTACCTAGTGGCCTCTAGTGTTTCTGTTAAGACATAAGCTGATAGTTTTATGGAGGCTTCTTTGTAGTTAACCTGTTGCTTATCTCTTGCTGCTTTTAGGATTCTCTCTTTGTGTTTAATTATTGACATTTTAATTATGATGTGTCTTGGTGTGATTTTCTTTGGGTTCTTATTACTTGGGGGTCTTTGTGCTTCTTGAACTTGTATGCCTTTTTCCTTTACCATGTTAAGGAAATTTTCTGTCACTATTTCTTCAAATATATTCTCTAACCCTTGCTCATTTTCTTCTTCTTCTGGAATTCCTATGATGCAAATGTTGTTACATTTCATGCTATGCCACAGTTCTCTTAATCTGTCCTTCTGTTGTTTAATGTTTTGTTGTTGTTGTTGTTGGTCTCTGATTGGGCAATTTTTCTACCCTGTTTTTTAATTCACTGAACTGATACTTAGCTTCCTCTACTTTGCTAGTTATTCCTTCCAATGTGTCCTTCATTTCTGCTATGTCATTCTTCATTTCTGCTTGGTGGTTTTTCATTTCCAATTGGTTAATTTTCATTGTTTCTCTATCTTTACTCATGCTGTTGAGCTTTCTCATAATCATTACTCTGAACTCTACCTCTGATAACTTGCTTAATTCCATTTTATTTATCCCTTCTTCTGTAGAATTTAGAATTCTTTTGTTCTTTCATTTGGGATTTGTTTCTTTGTTTACCCGTTTCGGCTTTCTCAGTGGGTTTTGGAGCCTGCCAAATTTTCCCTGTGAGTGTTGGTATACTGCTGATTGTGGCTCCCTCTGCTGGGCTTAGATAACTCTAGGAGGGCCTACATTAAACAGCAATGTCAGGTCTTACTTTCCTGGGTACATTTGCAGGCCAAGCAATGATTCAGTTATCGTGTAGCTTTTCCCTGCAGGCTATTAGTTCAGTTACTTGATGAGCCTCAGTTTTAGCCCTCAGCTGAATGAAAAATCCCTCAGGTGGACAGGGAAAGAGGATTTCCAGCAGGTGGAGCAATTGCTTTTCCCTGGGTTAAAGTTGTTTTGATAAGCAAGTGGTTTCTGTGTTGTGCATTGTTGGCTCAGTGAGGAGGTCCTGGCCTTGTCTTCA
The DNA here is from genome assembly GCA_030848825.1 of Tadarida brasiliensis. Classification (NCBI taxonomy): domain Eukaryota; kingdom Metazoa; phylum Chordata; class Mammalia; order Chiroptera; family Molossidae; genus Tadarida; species Tadarida brasiliensis. The sequence continues at coordinate 54,756,504 of CM061280.1, forward strand.
CAGCTCAGTCCCTAGAGTCACAGGGTAGTGTTAAATTCCCATGGAAGGGGCAATTGCTTCTCCCCTAGGCTAAAACAGAGGATTGCTTGACAGAGATGGCTACTGAAGCCATGGGGAAGGGGCTTAGCATTGAAACTTAGGCCTCAGCCTTCAAAGCTCAGTCATCAGAGCCAGGATCCCCAGCTCTGAGAGCCAGGTCTAAATTTCAAGAGGCTCCTTTTTTTTTTTTTCCTTCATTCCTTGCTTGCTGGTAGAATCTAGCTGTTAATGAGCCTTAATTTGCATTTCTTCTGCAGGGTGGTGTTAAAATGCTGAGGGAGGTGCCGTTGCTTCTCCCCAGGGCTCTGGGAAGTGGCTCTTTGGGTAAGATGGCTACTGTCCTATGAAGAAGTGAATCAGCATAAAACTGCCAGTGGTCTCCTTCCCAGCTCTCTCCCCAGTGCCATGAACCACTGACTCTCTTCACACAGTTACAGCCCAGTCCACCCTCCCTTTGTCAGAGCCCATGTTGAGTGGCTATAGCTGATTTAATGCCCTGGCCCATCAGGGAAGTGCCAGTGTTCCCTGATCCTCTCCCTGCTGGACAAAGCCTTAGCTCTTGTGAAATCCTGAGCCAAGTGTTATATGGGAGCCTTTCCCTGCTATGCCACTCTGTGCTGTGGAGCCAGCTTGAGGTTCTAATCCCCAGCTTCTTAGAGGAAAATGCTCACAGCTAAGACAGCCCTTAGCTTTTGCTCGTGGGCACCCAGTCAGCCCTTTCATGCCATCATAGCTCCTACCAGACTCGATTTGATGTCCTCCTTCCATTCCTGGTTATAAGGGTTCTCTCCAGCTGTCCTTCAGTTGGTTTTTCCTGATGACGTCTTTATTTTAGTTGTAATTCCAGTTTGCTCCTGGGAAACAGTCGGTGTAGCTTCCATTCACTCTGGTGCCATTTTTCAGTCACTGCCAGTATGGGCAATTGCTGGTGGCTGGAATCCCAGCACAGCTCCGAGACCCAGAGTGAGGGGGGTGAAGTATCTGTCAGTGGAGAACATGAGTCAACAGTGCAGTGTTTTGCCACTGCCTTCCTCACCAGCCAGCCAAGTGCAACAAGGGGAGGTTGGCCATGGAGCTGAGGAGCTGTGGACAGAGGGAAAGATGCGGGGCCACTTTGTGGTGCTCTCCAGCTTTGTGGTGCGCTCCCAGAGGGTTTGACACAAACCCTCCATTAAGTAGGTATTACTGTCATCATTTACAGATGATAAAACTGAGGCCTAGAAAAAGCCACATATCTAATAACAGGAAGATAAAGAAAATAAATCACAGGCTGATTGCTCATCTTATTATACTGTCCCATGATCTGTATTTTGAGTTTTTCTCACTATAATCCCTCAAAAAATTGTGGTTGTTTTTACCCCAGTTAAAGATTTTCTGATAAATTAATATGTCCTGTGGTTGTTATGAGCTGTTAATCAGTTAATAAGTTAATATATTCATGAGCTTTTTTTTTTAGAACTTTCACTTATTCATATTTAGGTCTTAAAGCAATAATATCTTAAATTGCTGAGTTAAAACAATGGAAATTTTAGCCACAACCAACACAGTGAGGAAGATTATTTGGAACAATGTGACCCTTCAGTGATTCTCACATCTTATGAAAAACCATATCATTGACTCCATTTTCATATCATGTTGACCCTACTTTACCGTCCAATCATTAATTCACAGACTAGCATCCTTAAAAAATATTGGTGTAATATTGATGAACAGACACTAAAGGCTCAACTAAATATACACATTTAATTTTGAGTTGATGTGATTTATTTATTTATTTATTTATTTTTGCTCATTCTTGTGAGCACTGAATATTTTAGTTGTTGTGCTCAGCCAGTGTGGCTCAGTGGATTTAACATCTTCCCATGGACTGAGAGGTCCTGGTTCGATTCCCAGTCAGGGCACATGCCTGGGTTGTGGACCTGATCCACATTAGGGGGCGTGCAGGAGGCAGCCAATCAATATTTCTCTCTCACATTGATGTTTCTATCTCTCTCCCCCTAAAAATACAATAAAATATATTTAAACATTTTTTAATACTTGTATTTATTTATTTGTAAAATTTATTCACAAGAGACTCTAGCTGGCTTTCTCAGTGGTTAGAGCATCAGCCCACAGACCAAAGGGTTGTGGGTTTGGTTGAGGTCAAGAGCACATACCTTGGCTGTGGTTCAAGCCCTGGCCCTGTTGGGGTCATGTGGGAGGCAGCCAATTGGTGTGTCTCTATCACATCAATGTTTTTCTCTCTCTCTCCCTCCCTCTCACTCTATCTGAAAAACAATGGAAAAATGTCTTCAGGTGAGGATAAGAAATATATATTCATAAGAGATTATATCCAGCTCACTGATGCATGGTTCTATCTAACCTTTCCCCAGAAAATGTTTTGGTGTTTTTTTTGTTTTGTTTTGTTTTGTTTTCCTAAGTTTATTATGGGGTTTGAATACAAATAGTGTACCTTTTTCTTTAATTATCTCTTTTCTGGTTGAAATTAGATCATTTGCATACATATTTAATTTTTATATGTAAGTGCAACTCAAATATTTGTTTATTCTTCTCCTACATGTGAGTTAAAAACTTGGTTTAATTCAACACCTTATCCAGATATTCTGCTATAAAATATAACACATCTGTGAGGACAGAGAAAATCTTACTTGGACTTCCAGACCTCTCTTCCAAACATTTATTGTATGTTCCTATTCAAACACCATTCACATAACAAAACACAAATTCCAAAACACCTTTTTCAATACTCTTTCTTTTCACTCTTAATGTAATATTTAGATATGGAACATTTGGAACATAATTATTTTTTTTAAATTTATCTTTATTGTGTTGAGTATTGCAGATGCCCCTCTTTTTCAGGTTTAGATAATATCATAATTGTAGGACTCCCATGATGGGATTAGTACTCTTATAGGAAGAGAAAGACAGAGAGCTCTCTCTCTCACCATGCACACACCAAGGAAAGTCCATGGAAGTCCATAGCAATAAAGCTGTTGTCCAAAAACCAGGAAGCAGGTCCTCACCAGCAACTGAATCTATCGGCACCTTGACTTTGGATTCTCAGCCTCAATAACTGTGAGAAATTTGTTTGTTATTTAAGCCACACAGTTTATAGTATTTTGTTCTATGTTATAGCAACCAGAGCTGACTAAGACAAACACCAATAGCCAAAACCCAGAGGCAAGAAAGAACAAGGCTTGCTTAAGAAAATTAAAGAAATTTTACTTAGCTGGAGTTAAAAAGTGTGTGTGTGTGTGTGTGTGTGTGTGTATGCACGTGTGCTTGCTGGGTGAATAGAGTGATGAGTGATGAAGCAGAAAAGTAGAACTGGCACTTTTGAATAAATATGGGGACCTGAAAGTACTATTTCCTCCCTGAATAATGGATTTGAAAACAAACAAACAAGCAAACAAAATTATATCCACCAGCAGAGAGAAGCAGCAAAGTTTTCTATCTCTGCAAAAGGTTTACACACAATAAAAAAAGAGAATCTAGCCCGGCCGGTATGGCTCAGTGGTTGAGCATTGACCCATGCACCAAGAGGTCGCTGGTTTAATTCCTGGTCACTGCACATGCCCAGGTTGCGGTCACGCTACATGCCCAGATAGTGGGCCAAAACCCCAGTGGAGGACATGCAGGAGGCAGCCAATCAATGTTCTCTGTTATTTATGTTTCTATTTCTCTCTCCCTCTTCCTTCCTCTTTTTCTAAAATCAATAAAGAAAAAAAATTAAAAAAAAGAATCTATCTTGAGGGATAATTGCTTTTTAAAACCAATGAGGCTCACTCCAACTTCTTGAGATACTAAAACTACTGAAACAAAATTAATATATGTTAAAATAGTCAACTCATTATAGAAAGGTTGACACAATATGAGAGAAAAATTATACATGAAAAAATATAATAAAGAGACTTCTATAGTTTCAAAATATATAATCAATGAATTAAAAAACCCAGTCATTGGACAAAAAGATTAAACATTGCTGCAAAGAGAATTGGTGAACTGCATGTTAGATCAAGTTTTCATAAGAAAATCCAGACAGATAAAGTCATAGAAAATATGAAAAAATGATTAAAAAAAGATCTTGACTGTGAATGGAGAAGGCTTATAAAGTGAGAGAGAAACAAAACCAGGCAATATTAAAATGAAAAATGGTCCATAATTTTCATGACTAATAAAATATAAGAATCCTCAGATCAAAAAAGAACAATTACTCAAATTGGATAAATAAAAATAAATCTATATATAGACATAGTATATAGAAATTCAAGGGCAAGAAGAACATATTAAATTTATCTAGAGAGAAAAAATAAATTAATTAAAAGTATTCAGTTATATTATCCTCTAGAAATTGCTTGAAAAAAAATACCAAAGATAATGGAATTCTATTTTCTAATTGAATTTATTGGGGTGACACTAGTTAACAAAATATTACAGGCTTCGGGTGAACAATTGTACAACACATCATCTGTATAATGTATTGTGTGTTTACCACCCGAAGTCAGGTTTCAGACCATCACAATTTATTCCCCCTATGCCCTCCTCTACCACTCTGCCCCCACTGCAATTACCACCACATTGTTGTCCTTGTTCATGAGTTTTTCTCTTTCCTTTTATTTTTAGCTCAAACCATCCACCTCTACCCCAGCCCCCACCTCCTCACCCCCGATAGCTGTCAGCTTCCTCTCTATGAGTCTGTCACTATTTTGCTTGTTAGTTCATTTTGTTCATTAGATTCCACATATGAGTGAAATCATATGGTATTTGTCTTTCTCTGACTGGCATATTTCACTTACAGTAATGCTCTCCAGGTCCATCCATGTTATCACAAAGAGTAAGATTGGTTTCTTTTTTACGACGTTGTAGTATTCCATTGTGTAAATGCACCACAGATTTTTTTATCCACTCATCTACTGATGGACACTTGGGCTGCTTCCAAATCTGGAATAATATTTTATAAGTACAGAATAAATTAACTCAACTTAGAATTCTAAGCCTAAGTAAATTTTCTGTAGAGAATGAAAGTAACATAAAAACATCTCCAATCAAAACTGAGGAATTTTACCACTCACAGATCTTGTTGAAAGAATTTCCCCTGGGAGATGTATTTTAGGAAGAAGAAATTTGAATTTAGAACGAAGCAATCATAAGAAGTAATGGTGAATAAAAAAACTGACAAATACTTTACATAGATAAATATGAATAAGTATTTACTTTGGTAACAGTAATGATAATAAGATGATTATACAGGAAACAATTATTTTTCAAATGGTAGAACTATAAACATTAGTGAAGAGAATGATAAGAATAAAAGTATTCTAAGATCCTGTTAATAATCAGGGGATTTTGAAACTAAATGATTAATTTTAAAATCTGACAAGTCAATAATATATTTAAATTCTTAAAGTAGCCACCAAAACAATGAAAAGGGAATGTATGACTTTCAAAATTAATATAGAAAGAAAAAATAAGAAATAAAATAAGAAAATGCTGTGCAACACAGCTGCCCAAGGTACGGGCAGGGAGTGCACCTTCAACAGTGCTGGAGCTATACAGCTACAGGTGGCACCAGTGAGCAGCTTGGAACACAGCTCCAGAGGGCCCCACATGATCCAGCAGTGGCACCTACAAGGACACACCGATACCAGCCCCCAGTAGTCAATCCTCCAGGATCCTCAGCAGGCAAGAGGCGACATGAAACAGAACAGTCTGGGAGGGACAGTAGCCTTATTTGATATACAGGGAGCTGCCTACACATCCAAACATTCCTGACCACATGTAGAGATACCAGATCGCTAAAATAGGGGGACAAAGAAACAACACCCAACCGAAAGAAAAAGAAGAATCACCAGAAAAGGAGCTACAGGAAATGGAAGACAGCAACTTGTCAGATAAAGAATTCAAGGCAATGATTGCAAAGGTGCTCAAACAGCTTGGTGAGAACCACAAGCAACTTCATAAAAATTATGAAGAGCTCACTGGGAACAATTTCAGCTTAAAAAAGGAGGTAGAAGCTATGCATAAAAATCGAGAGGAAATAAAGAATGACATAGCTGTTATGAAAAATAACTTAGAAAGGTTCAATAGTAGATTATAAGAAGCTGAAGATAGAATCAGTGACTTAGAAGACAAGGTAGAGAAAAACACCCAAATAGAGCAGCAAATAGAAAAAAAATTAAAAAGCAGGAGGACAGTTTAAGGGAGCTGTGGGACAATATGAAACATAACAACATTCGCATTATAGGGATACTGGAAGAAGAAGAATCAGAGAAAGGAATAGAGAGCCTGTTTGAGAAATAATGACAGAAAACTTCCCTAAACTGGTGAAAGAAAAAGTTACACAAGTCCAGGAAACACAGAGAGTCCCAAGCAAGATGAACCCCAGAAGACCCACAGCTAGACACATCATCATAAAAATGGCAACCATTAAAGAGAAAGAAAGAATCTTAAAGGAAGCAAGAGAGATACAGAAAGTTACCTACCAGGGAGCTCCCATTAGACTGTCAACTGATTTCTCAATAGAAACGCTCAGGCCAGAAGTGAGTGGCGTGAAGTGTACAAAGTAATGCAAGGCAAGGGTCTGAATCCAAGACTGCTCTATCCAGCAAGGCTATCATTCAAAATTGAAGGAGAAATAAAGAGCTTCACGAATAAAAAAAAGCTAAAGGAATTTACTACCATCAAACCAGCACTGCAAGAGATGCTGAAGAGACTGTTGTAAGAAGAAGAAGAAACAGAGAAAGAGAGTGAACACAGGCATAAAATTAAAATGGCAACTAATAACTATCTATCAAAAATTACCTTAAATGTAAATGGCTTAAATGCTCCAATCAAAAGACATAGGGTAGCTGAATAGATGATGAAACATGACCCATATATATGCTGTCTACAAGAGACACACCTTACAACAAAAGACTCACCAGGATAAAAGTGAAGGGATGGAAAAAAAATTTCCAAGCAAATGGAAATGAAAAAAAAGCTGGTGTAGCAATACACATATCTGACAAGGTAGACTTCAAAACAAGGGCCTTAATAAGAGACAGAGAAGGTCACTAGATAATATTAAAAGGATCAATCCAACAAGAGGATATAACCCTGATAAACATATACGCATCAAAAATGGGAACACCAAAATATATTTAAAAACTTCCGGAGGACTTCAAGGGAGAGATCAATAGCACCACGATAATAGTGGGTGACTTTAACACTCCAGTGACACCACTGGATAGATCTTCTAGACAAAAAAATAACAAGGACATACAGTCCTTAAAGACAAACTAGTTCAGTTGGAGTTAATTGATATTTACAGAAGATTTCACCCCAAAGCTGCAGAATATACATTCTTCTCAAGTGCACATGGGTCATTCTCAAAGATAGACTACATGTTAAGACACAAAGCAAGTGTCTACAAATTCAAGAAAATTGAAATCATATCAAGCATATTCTCAGATCACAGTGACATGAAACTAGAACTCCATTACAGTAAAAACACACAAAAACATTCAAACAATTTGAGGCTAAATAGCATGCTATTAAACAACAAATGGGTTACTAACGAGTTCAAGGAATAAGTTAAAAATTTCCTGGAAACCAATGAAAATAAACACACAACAACACAAAATCTATGGGACACAGTGAAAGCAGTCCTGAGAGGGAAGTTCATAGCACTACAGGCCTACCTCAAGAAACAAGAAAAATTCCTAATTGATTTTCTAACCCTACAACTTAAAGAACTAGAAAGTAAACAAACAAACAAAAAAAAAACCAAACCCAGAGCTAGTAAAAGGAAGGAAATAGAAAAGGTCAGAGCAGAAATAAAATACATAGAAACTAAAAAAAAAAAACAAGAAAAAAAACAAACAAACCAAAAAAAAAAAAACAATTCAAAAGATAAATGAAACAAAAAGCTAGTTCTTTGAAAGGATAAACAAGATCAATGGACCTTCAGCCAGACTCACCAAGAAAAACAACGAGGTGAACCAAATAAACAAAATCAGAAATAAAAGAGGAGAAGTAACAACTGACACCACAGAAATACAAAGGATCATAGAAATATTCTATGAACAATTATACGCCAACAAATTGGACAACCTAGGAGAAATGGACAAATTTCTAGAAACAGTCTCCCAAAACTGAACCAGGAAAAGATAGAACACAGGAACAGACCAATAACAACAAAGGAAATTGAGGATGTAATTAAGAAACTCCCAGCAAACAAAAATCCAGGCCCAGATGGCTTCACTGAGGAGTTTTACCAAACATTCAAAGATCTAATACCCATTCTCCTCAAACTATTCCAAAAAATCCAATAAGACGGAACACTTCCAAACTCATTTTATGAGGCCAGCATAATCTTAATTCCAAAACTGGATAAAGACACTGCAAAGAAAGAAAACTACAGGCCAATATCCCTGATGAACACAGATGCCAAAATCCTGAACAAAATATTAGCAAATCGGATCCAGCAATACATCAAAAAAATTATTCATCACGAGCAAGTGAGGTTAATCCCAGGCATGCAAGGATGGTACAATATTCGCAAATCAATTAATATGATACACCACATAAACAAAATGAAAGATAGAAAGCATATGATCATATCAATAGATGCTGAAAAAGCATTTGACAAAATCCAGCACCCATTTCTGATAAAAAGCTCAGCAATGTGGGAATAGAGTGTCCATATGTCAACATAATAAAGGCTATATATGAAAAACCTACAGCCTACATCATTATCAATCAGCAAAAACTAAAAGCATTCCCCTTAAGAACGAAAACAAGACAGGGGTGCCCACTTTCACCACTATTATTTAACATAGTACTGGAAGTCTTAGCCACAGCAATTAGACATGAAGAAAAAATAAAAGGGATCCAAATTATAAAGGAGAATGTGAAACTGTAGTTATTTGCAGATGACATGATATTGTACATAGAAAACCCTAAAGACTCCATAAAAAATCTACTAGACTTAATAAGTGAATTTGGCAAAGTAGCAGGATACAAAATTAACGTCAAGATATTGATGGCATTCTTATACACCAATGATGAAATCACAGAAAGAGAAACTAAAAAAAAACAATCTCATTTACCATCACAGCAAAAAAATTAAGATACCTAGGTATAAACTTAACTAAAGAAGTAAAGGACCTCTTCACAGAAAACTACAGGTCATTTTAAAAAGAAATAGAGGAAGATATAAAAAAGTGGAAGCACATACCTTGTTCATGGAGTGGAAGAATTAACATTATTAAAATGTCCTTCCTACCCAAAGCAATCTATAGATTCAATGCAATCCCCATCAAAATATCAACAACATATTTTACAGAACTAGAACAAACACTCCAAAAGTTTATTTGGAACTCAAAAAGACCCACAATAGCTACAGCAATCTTGAAAAAGAAGAACCAAGTAGGAGTGATCACATTACCAGACATCAGGTTATACTACAAAGCCACTGTAATCAAAACAGCCTGGTACTGGCACAAGAACAGGCAGATAGATCAATGGAACAGAATAGAGAACCCAGAAATTGACCCAAGGCAATATGCTCAGTTAATATTTGACAAAGGTGGCAAGAGTATAGAGTCAAGACAGTCTATTCAATACATGGTGTTGGGAAAATTGGACAGCTACTTGCAAAAAAATGAAGCTAGACCATTAACTTACACCATACACGAGAATAAACTCAAAATGGATAAAAGACTTAAATGTGACTTGTGAATCCATAAAAATTCTAGAAGAAAATGCAGCAACAAAATTTCAGACATCATAGGCAGCAGAATTTTCACTGATACCACACCTAAGGCAAGAGAAACAAAGGAAAAAATGAACACATGGGGCTACATCAAACTAAAAAGCTTCTGCACAGCAAAAGAAACAACTATCAAAACTATCAAAAGCGATCCCACTATATGGGAGACTATAACTGCCAATGATGCATCAGCTAAGGGGTTAATTTCCAAAGTATACAGAGTGCTCATATAAGTCAACAAAAGGGAAAACAAAGAACCCAATTAAAAAATGGGCAGAGGACCTAAATAGACACCTCTCTACAGGTGTCTATTTACATAAAAATGGCTGAGAGGACATACAAATAGCCAAGAGACATTTGACAAAATGCTCAATGTCACTAATCATCAGAGAGATGCAAATTAAAACAACCATGAGTTATCACCTCACACCTGTCAGAATGGCCGCCATCAACAAATCATCAAACAACAAGTGTTGGCGAGGTTGGGGAGAAAAGGGGACTCTAGTACACTGCTGGTGGGAATACACACTGGTTCATCCACTATGGAAAACACTATGGTGTTACTTCAAAAAGTTAAAAATTGAACTGCCATTTGACCCAGTGATCCCACTTCTAGGAATATACCCTAAGAAACCTGAAACACCAACCAGAAAGAATACATGTACCCCCATGTTCATAGCAGCACTATTTACAATAGCTAAGATCTGGAAACAGCCCAAGTGTCCATCAGTAGATGAATGGATAAAAAAGCTGTGGTACACATACACAATGGAATACTATGCAGCTGTAAGAAAGAAAGATCTCTTATCCTTTGAGATGACATGGAGGGACCTGGAGAGTATTATCCTAAGCAAAACAAGCCAAGCAGAGAAAAACAAATATCACATGATCTCACTTATTTGTGGAATATAATGAACATAACAGTCTGAGGAACAGGGTAGACTCAGAGCCGTGGAAGTAGGGTACAGACTGATAACCCTCATAAGAGGGGGTGGGGGGAGAGGAAAAAGATAAACCACAGAACTTATATGCATGTACGTATAACTGATGGACAACAATGCTGGGGATGGGGAGGGGGGAATGGGAGGAGGGTGTCAGTGGGGGAAAAAGGAGAAACATCTGTAACAAAAACAAATTAATAAAAAATGAGAGAAGAAAAAATAAAATAAGAAAATGAATATTTAATGAAAATCACTAAATGAAATGATAAATATCAATCTATACTCTTTCAGAAATTACAATAAAAATAAGTAGATTCAGGAGTCAGCTAAAAGAGGTTCTCAGATATGGATTTTTCAAAAATTTTTGTGTTGAGGAAAATATTTGCAATAATGACAGGTAAGGGTGTATATAGAGTATGGAAGGTTGGAAAAAGCTATGTCGGTTAGAAAAAGCTATGTCAGGCAAATACTACCATAAGAAAGTTGATGTACCTGTATAAATAAAAGACTACTCTGCCCTAGCTGGTGTAACTCAGTGTTTAAGAGCATTGTCTACACACAAAAGGGTCGTGGGTTTGATTCCTGATCAAGGGCACCTTCCTGGGCTGCAGTTTCAATTCTGGCCCCCATCGGGGTGCTGTGGAAGGCAACCAGTCGATGTGTGTCTCTCACATCATTGTTTCTCTCTCTCTCTCTCTCTCTCTCTCTCTCTGTCTCTCTCTCTCTCTCTCTCTCTCTCTCTCTCTCTTTCTCTCAATCTCTCCCTCTGCTCTCTCTAAAAATTAGTAAAATAATGTCCTCAGGTTAAGAATATCACAACAAAAAAAGTAACACTACATATTGACACAAATATATACATATATACATACTACATAATGATAAATAAAGCAATTCACTGGGAAGTTATGCCATCATGTACTTCTAAGCTTCTAATATCATAGTCATAAAATATGTAAATTGAAGCTTGACTGAATAAAAAATTGACAAGAAGAAAATGTAAAATACACAGTAATTTTTTTAAAAACTTACTTTAAAATAATAACACAAGTGACAGAGAAAGCATAAAGGAAAGTAAATGAATGAGATAACAAATACATTACATATCAAAACTTCCATGAAGCCTATTAACTAATATATGCTAGAAAAAAACATTTTTGGCAATTTTTAAATTTTTAATTTGAGTTTAAATTCAAGATTATTCTGTATTAGTTTCAGATGTACAGCAAAGCTGTTAGAAAATATATGTACTTTATAAAGTGGTCCCTCCACTGCTTCAAGTACTTACTGGTCCCACACATAATCATTCCAGTGTTATTCCCTATATTTCCTATGCTTTAATTCACATTTCAGTGGCTAATCTGTAACTCCCAATTTGTAATGCTTACTCACTTCACCTTTTTCACCAAGCTTCCCCAAACCACCTCTCCTCTCACAGCTGTCAGTTTTTTCTCTGTTATCTATGGGTCTGTTTCTACTTTGTTTGCTTGTTTATTTTGTTCATTAGATTTTGCATATAAATGAACTCATATGGTATTTGTTTTTCTCTGACTGGCTTATTTTACTTAGCACACTTCTCTCTAGGTCCATCCATGCTGTCACAAAAGCAAAGATCTTCTCATTTTATGGCTGAGTATTATTCCATTGTGTAAATAGACCACAGTTTTTTATTCCACTCATATACTGTTTTGCAATTAAGCTGCTTCTAAATCTTGGCTATTGAAAATAACACTGCAATGAACATAGGGGTGAATATATACTTTCAAATTAATGTTTCAGATTTCTTCAGATATAATCCCAGAAGTGAAATTGGTGGGTCAAAAGGCAGTCAGATTTTTAATTTTTTGAGGGACATCCATACTGTTTTACATAGTAGCTGTACCAATCTGTATTAATACCAATAGTGCACAAGGGTTCCCTTTCCTCTACATCCTTGCAAACGCCTGTTGTTTGTTGATATATTGATGATAGTCATTCTGACAGGTGTGAGGTGATATCTTATTGTGGTTTTAATCTGAATTTCTCTGATGATTAGTGTATTGAGCATTGCTTCATATATCTATGGGCCATCTGTATGCTTCATTGATGTAGTGTCTATTCAGGATTTCTGCCCACTTTTATTTATTTATTTATTTGATTTTATTAATTTATTTTTGTTACAGATGTTTCTCCTTTTTTTTCCCATTGACGCCCTCCTCCCCATCCCCTCCACCCCATCCCCAGCTTTGTTGTCCATGTCCACCAGTTATGTGTACATACATATAAGTTCTGTGGTTTATCTCTTCCCTCTCCCCCCCACCCCCTCATCTGAGGGTTGTCAGTCTGTACCCTACTTCCACATCTCTGGGTCTACCCTGTTCCTCAAACTGTTATGTTCATTATATTCCACAAATAAGTGAGATCATGTGATATTTGTCTTTCTCTGCTTGGCTTGTTTCGCTTAGGGTAATACTCTCCAGGTCCCTTCATGTCTTCTCAAAGTATAAGAGATCTTTCTTTCTTACAGCTGCATAGTACTCCGTTGTGTACGTGTACCACAGCTTTTTCATCCATTCATCTACTGATGGACACTTGGGCTGTTTCCAGATCTTAGCTATTGTAAATAGTGCTGCTATGAACATGGGGGTACATGTATTCTTTCTGATGGGTGTTTCAGGTTTCTTAGGGTATATTCCTAGAAGTGGGATCACTGGGTCAAATGGCAGTTCAATTTTTAATTTTTTGAGGTAGCACCATAGTGTTTTCCATAGTGGCTGCATCAGTCTGCATTCCCACCAGCAGTGTACTAGAGTCCACTTTTCTCCACACCCTCGCCAACACTTGTTGTTTGATGATTTGTTGATGGCGGCCATTCTGACAGGTGTGAGGTGATAACTCATGGTTGTTTTAATTTGCATCTCTCTGATGATTAGTGACATTGAGCATTTTGTCAAATGTCTCTTGGCCATTTGTATGTCCTGTTTGGAGAGGTGTCTATTTAGGTCCTCTGTCCATTTTTTAATTGGGTTCTTTGTCTTCCTTTTGTTGACTTGTATGAGCACTCTGTATACTTTGGAAATTAACCCCTTATCTTATGTATCATTGGCAATTATGCTCTCCCATACAGTGGGTTCCCTTTCCAATTTGATGGTTATTTCTTTTGCTGTGCAGAAGCTTTTTAGTTTGATGTAGTCCCATATGTTCATTTTTTCCTTTGTTTTTGTTGCCTTAGATGATGTATCAGTGAAGATTCTGCTGCATATGATGTCCGAAATTTTGTTGCCTACATTTTCTTCTAGAATTTTTATGGATTCACGAGTCACATTTAAGTCGTTTATCCATTTTGAGTTTATTCTGGTATATGGTGTAAGTTAATGGCCTAGTTTCATTTTTTTGCATGTAGCTGTCCAATTTTCCCAACACCGTTTATTAAAGAGTCTGTCTTTACTCCATTGTATGCTCTTATCACCTTTGTCAAATATTAGAGTATTATAGATGCCCCCCTTTTTATTTTCACTTGCTCCCCACCACCCAGTTCCTGCCCTGCTCCAGGCCTTCACCACTCTATTGTCTGTGTCCATGGGCAATGCATATATCCATAAAAGTTCTTTGATCAATCTCTTCCAGCTGCCACCTCCCCCTTTCCCTCTGAGATTCGTCAGTATGTCTCATGTTTCAATCCCTCTGGTTCTATTTTATTCATCAGATTATTTTCTTCATTAGATTCCCCATATAAGTGAGATCATGTGTTGCTTATCTTTCTCTGACTAGCGTACTTTACTTAGCATAATACTCTCCAGGTCTCACCATGCTGTCAAAAAGAGTAAGAAATCCCTTTTTCTTTTTTAACAGCTGTGTAATGTTCCATTGTGCAAATGTACCACAGATTTTATTTTTTTTCCATTCATCTACTAATGGGCATGTGGCCTGTTTCCATATCTTAGCTATTGTAAATAATGCTGCTATGAACCTAGGGTTGCATACATTCTTTCTAATTTGTGTTTTAGGATACTTAGGATATATTACCAGAAGTGGGATCACTGAGTCAAACAGCACTTCCATTTTTAATTTTTTGAGGAAACTCCACATTGTTTTCCATAGTGTCTGCCACAGTCTGCATTACCAAAAGCAGTGTACTAGGGTTCCTCTTTCTCCACATCATCATAGCACTTGTTGATTGTTAATTTGTTGATAGTGGCCACTCTAGTCATGTGTAAAGTGGTAGCTCATTGTCATTTTAATTTTCATCTCTCTGATGATTAGTGATGATGAGCATTTTTGTATATGTCTCTTGGCCTTTTGTATGTCTTCTTTGGAGAAATGCCTATTCTATTCATGTCCTCTGCTCATTTCTTAAATTGAATTGTCTTACTTTTGTTGAATTTTTTGAGTTCTGTATGTATTTTGGAAATGAACCTCTTATCAGATATATCACTGGAAAATATGTTTTCCCATATAGTGGATTCCCTTTGCATTTTGGTGTTGTTTATTTAGTTGAACAGAAGCTTTCTAGTTTGACATTTTCCCATTTGTTTATTTTTCCCTTTGTTTCTCTTGCTCTATGAAATTTATCAGTAAAAATTGTGCTACGTGAGACATCTGAAAGTTTACTGCCTAAGGTTTCTTCTAGGATTTTTATGATTTCACAACTTACATTTAAGTATTTTATCCAATTACAGCTTATTATTGTGTATAGTGAAAGCTGGTGGTCTAGTTTCTTTTTCTTTTTTTTTTTTTTTTTTTTTTTTTGCATGTATATGTCCAATTTTCCCAACATCATCTATTGAAGAGACTCTCTTTACGCCATTGTATGCTCTTGCCTCATTTGTCAAATACTAATTGAGGATAATGCTTTGGGTCAATTGCTGGGTTATCTATTCTGTTCCATTGATTTGTATGCCTATTCTTCTGACAGTACCAGGCTAGTTTGATCATAATCGCTTTGTAGTATAACCTGATATCTGGAATTGTGATCCCTCCAACTTTGTTCATCTTTTCCAAGATTGCTGTGACTATTTGGGGTCTATTTTGGTTCCATATAAATTTTTGAAGTATTTGTTCTAGTTCTGTGAATTATGTCATTAGTATTTTAATAGGGATTGCATTGAATCTATAGATTGCTTTGGGTAGTGTGGACATTTTATTTTTTGTAATTTTTTAATGTATAGCATACACACATATGAATAATTTAATTATTTCTTTATCCATTTGTATCTATATTAATTTTATTTATTTATTTAAATTATTTTTATTAATTTGTTTTTGTTACAGATGTTTCTCTTTTTCCCACATTGACACCCTCCTCCCCATCCCCCCCGCCCCATCCCCAGCTCTGTGCACTGGTTATGCATACATGAATATAAGTTCTGTGGTTTATCTCTTCCCCTGCAACACCCCGTCTTCTGAGGTTTGTCAGTCTGTACCCTACCTCTATGTCTCTGGGTCAATTTTGTTCATCAGTTTGTTTGGTTCATTATATTCCACAAATAAGTGAGATCATGTGATATTTCTCTTTGTCTACTTGGCTTGTTTCACTTAGCATAATACTCTCCAGGTACTTCCATGCCATCTCAAAGGATAAGAGATCTTTCTTTCTTACAGCTGCATAGTATTTCATTCTGTACATGTACCACAGTTTTTGAATCCACTCATGTACTGATGGACACTTGAGTTGTTTCCAGATCTTATCTATTGTAAAAAGTGCTGCTATGAAAATGTAGGCAACAAAATTTCAGACATCATAGGCAGCAGAATTTTCACTGATACCACACCTAAGGCAAGAGAAAAAAAGGAAAAATGAACACGGGGTACTACATCAAACTAAAAAGCTTCTGCACAGCAAAAGAAACAATCATCAAAATGGAAAGGGAACCCACAATATGGGAGACCATAATTGCCAATGATGCATCAGATAAGGGATTTATTTCCAAAATATATAGAGTACTCATACAACTCAACGAAAAGAAAACAAAGAACCCAATTAAAATATGGGCAGAGGACCTAAAGAGACACCTCTCCAAACAGGACATACAAATGGCTAAGAGACATATGAAGAAATGCTCAACATCACTAATCATCAGAGAGATGCAAATTAAAACAACTATGAGATGTCACTTTACACCTGTCAGATTGGCCGCCATCAACAAATCATCAAACAACAAATGTTGGCGAGGGTGTGGAGAAAAGGGGACTCTAGTACACTGCTGGTGGGAATGCAGACTGGTGCAGCCATTGTGGAAAACACTATGGTGTTACCTCAAAAAGTTAAAAATTGAACTGCCATTTGACCCAGTGATCCCACTTCTAGGAATATACCCTAAGAAGCCTAAAGCACCAGTCAGAAAGAATATATGTAGTGTGGACATTTTAATGATGTTGATTCTTCCAATCCATGAACATGATATATGCTTCTATTTTTTAATATCTTCTGCTATTTCTTTTTCAATATCCTGTAGTTTTCTGATAACAGTTCTTTTGCCTCCTTGGTTAAGTTAATTCTTAGGTATCTTAATGCTTTTTGCTGTAATGGTAAATGGGATTATTTTTTAGTTTCGCTTTCTGAGTGTTTTATTGGTACATTAAAATGCTATCAATTTAAGGGTATTAATATTGTATCCTGCTACTTTGCAAAATTGTTTTATTAAATCTAATAGTTTTGGGTGGAGTCCTTAGGATTTTGTATGTACAATATCATGTCATCTGCGAATAATGAGTGTCTCTTTCTCCTTTTTAATTTGAATGCCTTTTATTTCTTCTTTGTGTCTACTTGTTGTGGCTAAGACTTCCAGTACTATGTTGAATAATAGTGGTAAAAACAAACATTCCTGTCTTGTTTGTTCTTAATGGAAACACTCTTAGATTTTTCCCATTGAGTATGATGTTGGCTGTAGGTTTGTTATATATGGCCATTGTTATGCTGAGTTATGATGCCTCTACTTTAGTCCCATGTTGCTAAGAGTTTTCACAAATATAGTGTTGGGATTTTTTTAATGTTTTTTTTTTTTTTTTTTTTTTTTAGCATCTATTGAAATGATCATATGATTTTTATCTTTAATTTTGTTTATGTGCTGTATCACATTTTTTAAAAAATTTATATTTATTGTTGAAAGTATTATTGATGTCCCTCCTATTTTTCTGCATTGGCACCCGCCTCCTCACTTCCACCCCCCCTGGTTTTAATGCACTGTTGTCTGTATCTATTAGTTATGTATATATGCATATAAGGTCTTTGGTTTATCTCATCTTATTCCCTAACCCCCTCCCCTCGGTGATTTGTCAATCTGTTCCCTACTTCCTTGTCTCTGGATCTATTTGGTACATCGGTTTAATTTGCTCTTAAGATTCCACATATAAGTGAGATCATGCGTTATCACATTTTTTGATTTGCGAATATTGTACCAGCTTTGAATCCCAGGGATAAATCTCACTTGGTAATTGAGAATAATTATTTTAATATATTGCTAGATCTGATTTGCTAATATTTTGTTGAGGATTTTGACATCTATGTTCACTAGGGATATTGGGCTCTAAGTTTCTTTGTAGTGTCTTTACCTGGTTTTCAAATTAGAATTATGCTGGCCTCCTTAAAAGAGCTTGTAAATCTTCATTCCTCTTTTATTTATTTTCAATAGTTTGAGGGGAATAGGTGTTACTTTTTCTTTGAATGTTTGGTAAAACTCCCCTGTGATACCATCTGGGCCAGTGCTTTTATTTGCTGGGAATTTATTGATTATTCCTTCAATTTCCTTAGTTGTTATTAGTCTGTTCTGGTTTTCTAACTCTTCCCGTGTAAGTTCTGGACAATTGTATGATTGTAGGAATTTGTTCATTTCACCAAGGTAGTCCAATTTGTTGACATGTAATTGTTCATTGTATTTTCTTATAATCCTTTGCATTTCTGTGGTGTTTGCAGTTCTGTGGTTGTTATTTCACCTCTTTCATTTGTGATTTTATTTATTTGTGTCTATTTTGTCAGATGTGTATTGCTACTCCAGCTATTTTTTTTAAATAATTCTCTTTTTTTACAGATTTTTAAAATTTATTTTTAATTATTTTTATTAATTTGTTTTTGTTACAGATGCTTCTCCTTTTTCCCCATTGACACCTTCCTTCCCATCGCTCCCACCCCATCCCCAGCTTTGTTGTCTATGTCCATTGGTTATGCATACCTGCATATAAGTTCTGTGGTTTATCTCTTCCCCCCCAACACCCCCTCTTCTGGAGTTTGTCAGCCTGTACCCTACCTCTATGTCTCTGGGTCAATTTTATTCATCAGTTTGTTTAGTTCATTATATACCACAAATAAGTGAGATCAGGTGATATTTGTCTTTCTCTGCTTGGCTTGTTTCGCTTAGCATGATACTCTCCAGGTGCCTCCATGTCACCTCAAATGATGAGAGATCATTCTTTCTTACAGCTGCATAGTATTCCAAGGTGTACATGTACCACGGCTTTTGTATCCACTCATCTACTGATGGACACTTGGGTTGTTTTCAGATCTTAGCAATTGTAAATAGTGTTGCTATAAACATGGGGGTACATATATTCTTTTTGATGGGTGTTTCAGGCTTCATAAGGTATATTTCTAGAAGTGGCATCACTGGATCAAATGGCAATTCAATTTTTAACTTTTTGAGGTAACACCATAGTGTTTTCCATAGTGACTGCACCAGTCTGCATTCTTACCAGCAGTGTACTAGAGTCTCTTTTTCTCCATACCCTCGCCAACACTTGTTGTTTGGTGATTTGTTGATGGCGGCCATTCTGACAGGTGTGAAGTGATACCTCATAGTTGTTCTAATTTGCATCTCTCTCATGATTAATGACGAGCATTTTTTCATGTCTCTTGGCCATTTGTATGTCCTGTTTGGAGAGGTGTCTCTTTAGGTCCTCTGCCCATTTTTTAATTGAGTTCTTTGTCTTCCTTTTGTTGAGTTGTATGAGTACTCTATATATTTTTGAAATTAATCCCTTATCTGATGCATCATTGGCAATAATGGTCTCCCATATGGTGGGTTCACTTTCCATGTTGATGATTGTTTCTTTTGCTGTGCAGAAACTTTTTAATTTGATGTAGTCCCCTGTGTTCATTATTTCCTTTGTTTCTCTTGCCTTAGGTGTGGTATCAGTGAAAATTCTGCTGCCTATGATGTCTGAAATTTTGTTGCCTACATTTTTTTTTCTAAATTTTTATGGATTCATGAGTTACACTTAAGTCTTTTACCCATTTTGAGTTTATTCTTGTGTATGGTGTTAGTTGGTAGTCTAGATTCATTTTTTTTGCAAGTAGCTAACCAATTTTCCGAACACTATTTATTGAAAAGACTGTCTTGATTCCACTGTATGCTCTTGCCAACTTTGTCTAATATTAATTAAGCATATTGTCTTGGGTCAATTTCTGGCTTCTCTTTTCCGTTTCATTGATCTATCTGTCTGTTCTTGTGCCAGTATCAGGCTGTTTTGATTACAGTGGCTTTGTAGTATAACCTGATATCTGGTAATGTGATCCCTCTCATTTTGTTCTTTTTTTTTTCAAGATTGCTGTGGCTATTCGGGGTCTTTTTTGGTTCCATATAAATTTTTGGAGTGTTTATTCTAGTTCTGTGAGATATGTTGTTGGTATTTTGATGGGGATTGCATTGAATCTATCGATTGCTTTGGGTAGTATGGACATTTTAATGATGTTAATTCTTCCAATCCATGAACAGGGTATGTGCTTCTACTTTTTTATATCTTCCTCTATTTCTTTTTTCAATGATCTGTAGTTTTTTGTGAAGAGGTCCTTTACTTCTTTGGTTAAGTTTATTCCTAGGTATCTTAATTTTTTTGCTGCGATGGTAAATGGTATTGTTTTTTTGTTTGTTTGTTTCTCTTTCTGTGAATTCATCATTGGTGTATAAGAATGCCATCAATTTCTTGACATTAATTTTGTATCTTGCTACTTTGCCTAATTCATTTATGAAGTCTAGTAGATTTTTGATGGAGTCTTTAGGGTTTTCTATGTACAATATCTAGTCATCTGTAAACAATGACAGTTTCATTTCTGCCTTTCCAGTTTGGATCCTTTTTATTTTTTCTTCATGTCTAATTGCTGTGGCTAAGACTTCCAGTACTATGTTGACTAAGAGTGGCGAAATTGAACATCCCTGTCTTGTTGCCCTTCTTAAGGGGGATGCTTTTATTTTTTGTGCATTGAGTATGAGGTTGGCTGTAAGTTATTCATATATGGCTTTTATTATGTTGAGATATGGTCCTTCTATTCCCACATTGCTGAGCGTTTTTATCAGAAATGGGTGGTGAATTTTGTCGAATGCTTTTTCAGCATGTATTGCTATGATCATATGGTTCTTATCTTTCATTTTGTTTATGTGGTGTATCACATTTATTGATTTGCAAATATTGTACCCTTCTTGCATCCCTGGGATGAATCCCACTTGGTCATGGTGAATAGTTTTTTTTTTATATATTGCTGGATCCTATTTACTAATATTTTGTTAAGGATTTTGGCATCTGTGTTCATCAGGGATATTGGCCTGTAGTTTTCTTTCTTTATAGTGTCTTTATCCGGTTTTGGAATTAAGATTATGCTGGCCTCATAGAATGTGCTTGGAAGTGTTCCATCCTCTTGGATTTTTTGGAATTGTTTAAGGAGAATGGGTATTAGATCTTCTTTGAATGTTCGGTAAAACTCCCCCGTGAAGCCATCCGGGCCTGGGCTTTTGTTTGCTGGGAGTTTCTTAATTATGTCTTCAATTTCCGTTATTGTTATTGGTCTGTTCAAGTTTTCTATCTCTTCCTGGTTCAGTTTTGGAAGGCTTTGTGTTTCTAGATATTTGTCCCTATCTCCTAGATTTTCCAACTTGTTGGCGTACAATTTTTCATAGTATGTTTCTATGATCCTTTGTATTTCTGTGTTGTCAGTTGTTACTTCTCTTTTGTTTCTGATTTTGTTTCTTTGGTTTCTCTCTTTTTGTTTCTTGGTGAGTCTGGCTAAAGGTCCATCAATCTTTTGTATCTTTTCAAAGAACCAGCTTTTTTTTCATTGATCTTTTGAATTGTTTCTTTAGTTCTATGTCGTTTATTTCTGCTCTGACCTTTATTATGTTCTTCCTCCAATTAGCTCTGGGTATTTCTTTTTGTTTACTTTCTAGTACTTTAAGTTGTATGGTTAGAAAGTCAATTAGGAATTTTTCGTGTTTCTTGATGTAGGCCTGTAGTGCTATGAACTTCCCTCTCAGAAATGTGTTCACTGTGTCCCATAGATTTTGTGTTGTTGTGTGTTCGTTTTTATTGATTTCCAAGAAATTTTTAATTTATTCCTGATCTTGTTAGTAACCCATTTATTGTTTTAAAACATGCTATTTAGCCTCCAAGTGTATGAATGTTTTTGTGTGTTTTTATTGTAATTGAGTTCTAGTTTCATGCCACTGTGATCTGAGGAGATGCATGACATGATTTCAATCTTCTTGAATTTGTAGAGACTTGTTTTGTGTCCTAACATGTGGTCTATCTTTGAGAATGACCCATGTGCACGTGAGAAGAATGCATATTCTTCAGCTTTGGGGTGATATGTTCTGTAGATATCAATTACATCCAACTGATCTAGTTCGTCTTGTAAGAACTCTATGTCCTTGTTAATTTTTTGTCTAGAAGATCTATCCAGTGGTGACCGTGGCATGTTAAAGTCACCCACTATGATCGTGTTGGTATTGATCTCTCCTTTGAAGCCCTCCAGAAGTTTTTAAATACATTCTGGTGCTCCCGTATTTGGTTTGTGTATGTTTACCAGGGTTATATTCTCTTGTTGGATTGATCCTTTTAATATTATGTAGTGACCTTCTCTGTCTCTTATTATGGCCCTCGTTTTGAAGTCTATGTTGTCAGATATGTTTATTGCTACCCCAGCTTTTTTTTCATGTTTGTTTGCTTGAAAACATTTTTCCATCCTTTCACTTTCATACGGTGTGAATCTTTTGTTGTGAGGTGGGTCTCTTGTAGACAACATATATATGGGTCGTGTTTTCTTATCCAATCAGCTACCCTATTTCTTTTGATTGGAGCATTTAAGCCATTGACATTTAAGGTAATTATTGATAGTTATTTGTTGCCATTTTAATTTTATGCCTGTGTTCCCCTCTCTCTCTCTCTCTCTCTCTCTCTCTCTCTCTCTATATATATATATATATATATATATATATATATATATATATATATACTATATATATATATTCTATATATATACTCTCTCTATATAATATATATTCTATATATATAATATACTCTCTATATATTATAGAATATATATTCTATATATATAATATACTCTCTATATATTATATATATAGAGAGAGTATATTAAATATATTATATATTATATATTATATATTATATATTATATATTATATATTATATATTATATATTATATATTATATATTATATATTATATATTATATATTATATATTATATATTATATATTATATATTATATATTATATATATTATATATAGAGAGTATATATATATATAGAGAGAAATATATATATATTTCTTCTTTTTCTACTTTTTCTTACAACAGTGCTGGCTTGGTGGTGGTAAATTCCTTTAGCTTTTTTTTTTTTTAGCCGTGAAGCTCTTTATTTCTCCTTCAATTTTGAATGATAGCCTTGATGGTTTGAGTAGTCTTAGATTCAGACCCTTGCCTTGCATTACTTTGTACACTCCCTTCTGGCCTGTAGCGTTTCTATTGAGAAATCAGTTGACAGTCTAATGGGAGCTCCCTTGTAGGTAACTTTCTGTCTCTCTCTTGCTTCCTTTAAGATTCTTTCTTTGTGTTTAATGTTTGCTATTTTTATGATGATGTGTCTAGCTGTGGGTCTTCTGGGGTTCATCTTGCTTGGGACTCTCTGTGTTTTCTGGGCTTGTGTGGCTTTTTCCTTCACCAGTTTAGAGAAGTTTTCTGTCATTATTTCTTCAAACAGGTTCTCTATTCCTTTCTCTGATTCTTCTCCTTCCGGTACCCCTATAATGTGAATACTGTTATTTTTTTCTATTGTCACACAGCTCCCTTAAACTGTCTTCCTGCTTTTTAATTTTTTTTTTCCATTTGCTGCTCTATTTGGGTGTTTTTCTCTACCTTGTCTTCTAAGTCGCTGATTCGGTCTTCCGCGTCTTCTAATCTACTATTGAACCCTTCTAAGGTATTTTTTATAACAGCTATGTCCTTCTTTATTTCCTCCTGATTTGTATGCATAGCTTCTACCTCTTTATGCATAACTTCTACCTCTTTTTTTTAAGCTGAAGTTGTTCCCAGTGAGCTCTTCATAATTCTTATTAAGTTGCTTGTAGTTCTCACCAAATTGTTTGAGCACCCTTAAAATCATTGATTTGAATTCTTTATCTGACAGGTTGCTTTCTTCCATTTCCTGTAGTTCTTTTTCTACTGATTCCTCTTTTTCTTTTCTTTTGGTGGTGTATCTTTGTGTCCCCATTTTAGCTATCTGGTTGCTCTAGACGTGGTGAAGGATGTTTGGATGTTTAGGCAGCTCACCTTATATCAAATAAGGCTACTGTGCCTCCTAGATTCTTCTGTTGTGTGTTGCTTCTTGCCTGCTGTGTATCCTGGCGGATTGACTACTGGGGGCTGCTATTGATGTGTCCTGGTAGGTGTTGCTGCTAGATTGCTTGGGGTTCTCTGAAGCTGTGTTCCCTTCTGGTAGCTGGTGTCCCCTTTAGCTGTATTGCTCAGGCCCTGCTGAAGCAGCACTCCCTGCCTTCACCTTGGATGGCTGGGTCATACAGGCCTGTCTGCTGCCATGGCTCAGCACAGCTCTTGTGGGCCACTGGGTTGCACAAGACCCTCTAGATCCCAGGTTCCACACTGCTCTTGTGGCCCACTGGGTTGCACAGGACTGTCTGATGCCCAGGCTCCGCACCTCTGTTGTTGGCCACTGGGTCCCACAAGCTCTGAGGATCCCTGGCATACCACTGCTCTTGTGGGCAGCTGTGTTGTACATGCCCCGATGGAGCCCCAGGTCCTGCTGCTGGTTGCTGGGGAGTGCTGCTGTCCTGTGGGTCTCAGCTCCTGCTCAGCCTTTGCTGTAGTTTTTGGAGATGGTTCTCTGCTTCTGGTCTGTGCTTCTGTTGCCTGGGGATGGATGTCTGCTCCCCAGCCTCTGTTGCTGGGGTTATATCTCCACTGTGATGGGGCTGCTACTCTGGGGGATGGTGCTGGACTCTGAGCCATTTGCAGTTTCTGCAACTGGCACCTTGACAGCTCTGCTACTCTGCACTGGTCTGTGTTGACAGAGGGTGTCCACTGGTTCAATGGTGCCAGTTTGCTGAGCATCGATAGGGCTCAGTTTGCTGGGCCCTAGCCTCTCCCACTGCCTCTTCCCAGGGAAGACCTGGGATCTTCCAAAATGGTGGGACCTCCCCAAGGTACAGGGAGAAGGCCCTGAAGAGCTGCTTGTGGAGGTATCAGGCTGCTCCCTGTCCACAGTACAGGAACCTTCTGCTCCACGTCTCTGCACTGTAAGAGTTTGGTTGTCCACCTTCATGTCCACTCACACTTTCTCACACACTCACCCTCCCTCAGGTCCTCCCCACAGCCATCTTTCCAGCTTCTGTGTCTGATTTTTTTTTTTTTAAAGATAGGAAGGGAGAGAGAGATAGAAACATTGATGTGAGAGAGAAATATCGATTAACTGCTTCCTGCATGCCCCCTACTGGGGATTGATACTGAAACCCAGGCATGTGCCCTGATTGGTAATTCAACCAGGACCTCTCAGTCCATGGGATGACACTCAATCCACTGTGCCACACCAGCAGGGCTACTCCAGCTATTTTTTAATTTTCATTTTCATGAAATTTTTTTTTCATTCCTTTACTTTCATTCTGTGTGTGTCTTTTGTTCTGAGATTGGGCTCTTATATGTTGGTCATATTTTCTTATCCATTCACCTGCCCTATATCTTTTGATTGGGGCATTGAAGCCATTTACATTTCAGGTTATTTTTGATAGGTGCTTATTTTTTACCATTTTTATTATTTATTCCTGTGTTTCTCTCTTTTTCTATATTTCTTTTTCTTCATATACCAGTCCCTTTAGAATTTCTAGCAGTGCTGGTTTGGTGGTAATAAAATCCTTTAGCCTTTTTCTATCTGTGAAGCTCTTTATTTCAACTTCAATATTGAATGAGAACCATGCTTGATTGAGTTGTTTTAGATTCAGCCCTTAGCTTTTCATTACTTGGTATATTTCATTCCACTCCCTTCTGACCTGAAGTGTTTCTACTGGGAAATCAGCTGATAGTTACCTAACTTTCTGTCTCTCTATTGCTGCCTTTAGAATTCTTTCTTGGTATTTAACATTTGCCAGTTTAATTATGATGTGTCTTGTTGTCAGTCTTTATGGTCTCTTCTTGATTGGGACTCTGTATGTTTCCAGAACTTGAGTGACTTTTTTTCTTTCCATGTTTGAGAAGTTTTCTGTCATTATTTCTTCAAACAAGTTACCATTCCTTTCTCAGATTCTTCTCCTTCTTGTATGCCTATGATGCGAGATTTTGTTATGTTTCATGGTTTTTATTTTTATTTTCTTAATTTCTGCTCTGATTGGGTGTTATTTTCTACTTTGTTTTCTAATTCAGTGATCCAGTCCTCTGCTTCTTCTAATTTATTCTTGATTTGTTCTGGGATATTCTTCATTTCATCTATGTCATTGTTCATTTCTGATTGCTTCTTATTCATAATTTCTATATCTGTTTTCATGCTAGTTTAGTTTCCACTAAGTTCCTTATAGTTTTCATTAAGCTGATATTAGTTCTTACTAAGTTGTTTGAGCATTCTTATTACTATCACTTTAATTACTGTATCTGATAAATTGCTTGCCTCTATTTCTTTTTTTAATTTTTTTTCTTTATTGATTTTAGAGATAGAGGGAGGGAGAGGGAGAGAGATATAGAGACACCAATGAGAGAGAACATTGGTTGACCACCTCTCGCATGCCCCCCACTGGGAATCAGGTTCACAACCTGGGCATGTGCCCTGACCAGGAATCAAACCGGCGACCTCTTGGTGCATGGGTCAATGGTCAACCACTGAGCCACACTGGCTGGGCATCTTGCCTCTATTTCGTTTAATTTTTTTCTCTGGAGATTCCTCTTGTTCTTTCATTGTGGGACTGTTTCTTTGTTTCCCCAGTTTTTGCTCTTTCTTTGTGTTTGTTTCTGTGTATAAAATAAGACTGCTTTGTCTCACAATCTTGGTGAGGTGGCCTTCCTGTGGGACGCAGTGGTATAGTCACCTTGATCTTCTGAGCTAGGTGCTCTAAGAATGACCTTTGTGTGGGATATGTGGGCTCTTCTTTTGAATTTGGGTCTTGATTGCTGTTGTCCATTTCTGGGTGCTCTCACCCCTCAAGTTTGTTGACTGCAAGTCTCAAACCTGATTATGTCATGCCAACTATTACACAAGTACTGACAGAACAAAACAAGACAAAACTCAAGAAACCAAAAACAACATGGAAAAAAAAAAACACAATAAAAGCAACAGCCCCAACTAAAAGACTAAAAAACAAACAAACAAACAAAAAACACACACACAAAAGAATACTAAAAGGTATCAGACTAAAAGAATTAGAGGAAGGGTAAAAGAAAAGCAAGAACAAAAACAACACAAAAGAATATGAAAACAAAGAAGGCAGAGACCAGAAATAAGATAAGTCTAAAAAAATAAAATATTAAAAATAGTAATAAAAATTTAAGAAGGCAATAATGCTAAATAAAATAAAATATAGAGTAGGAAATGAAAAACTGGAAAAGAAAAGAAATAAAAATTGAATTAAAAATTAAAAAAAATCTTTTAGAAAAGTAAAGAAAATGAGAAAAAATTAGTCTAAAATGAAAGCTAGCATTAAGGGAATATGGGAAAAAAGAGAGAAGAGAAAATCCAAATCAAGCAAAAATAAACAAAATATCTTTGCATGTGCTATTTGTGGAGCTCACTGGATTTTACTCTGATGTTGTTGGATGTGGTCTCTTGGTGTGTGAGTCCGTCCTCTAGGGTAGTTCTCTTGTGCAGGTCCATGTGAATCACTGTCCATGCCTGGTCCTGGACAGCCTGGCTGAAGCCCTGCAAGGTATCTCCCCAAGTAGTCTGGTGGGCAGGGCTTCCATAACCTAGAGGCTGGTTCTGCTTTTAGGTTCATCCCTAGAATGTGCTTGTTTTGAGCTCCTTTCCCTTTCCCCATGGAGCTGGTCTCAGTGGGTTATCCAGTTCAGTCAGGATGGTTTAAATGGATTTGATTTGGAGGTGGTTCCCATAGCTTGTAGGAGGGCAATTAGTTGTTTCCTCTCTTTCCAATTCCTCAGCTCTGCCTGGATCACTGGCACCTCCTGATCACCACCCCAAGTAGGAAGGGATGAAAAAACAGCCCTGCTCTGTGCTCTAATCCTTAAGCACAGCCAGCTATCACTAGGAGTCCAGGCTTATGTCCTGGCTTCTGTCCAGGTTCCCACCAGGCCAGATGTCTAAGTCCCCAACACCACCAGGCCCAGCCACAGAGGTGCATATTTCCAACCCAGAGGTATTCCACATGTTAGCAAAAGGACTCCACCTCTTTGCTCGAGGTGGGGAAGATTGTGCCTCTTCTCCTGGGCCCTCTGACTGGTACCCATGCTGCTCTCTGCTGAATAGTTTTTCAAGAACCATCAGCCCCTCAGATTCACTTCTATGTGATCCTCTCAGACCTCTCTGCAGGTCCAGAGTTCTGCTTATTGGCTTCTCCCGCAGACCCTGATCAGTGTAATCTTCTCAGGCTGGTGTTGTAACCAAGCACTCAACTTTCACATGGGAGAGTGCTGTCTGAGTCCCCTCAGTGGGCCAAATCACTTCTGATTCTCACTGCTCAATGCAACGTGGGCTCCCCTTCCATTCTCTGTTGCTCTGTTTTGGGAATCCCTGTGTGGGGCTAAGTCTCCATGCTCCCCGGGGACAGGAGCTATGCTGCTGCAATTTCCCTCTGGCTTCCCAGTAGTGCTGTGTGAGTTGGTTTACCCTCTTTGCATCTTCTCCTGTCCCATCTCCACATTCTCTGCTCATAGTATTTCCAGTCAGTTATTTTTCAGTTGTTGTTTTTGTTTTTTTTAATTTTTTTTTCTTTATTGATTTTAGAGAGAAAGGAAGGGATAGGGAGAGAGAGATAGATACATCAGTGAGAAAGAACATTGGTTGGCTGCCTCCTGCATGCCCCCCACTGGGGATCTGGCCCACAACATGGGCATGTGCCCTGACCAGGAATCAAACCAGCGACCTCTTGGTGCATGGGTCAATGCTCAACCACTGAGCCACACCAGCCAGGCTCAGTTTTTTTTTTTTTTTTTTTTAAGTCAAATGTTCTGTAGTTTAGCCACAAATCCAGTCTAGTGCGAGGAGCAAGTAGACAGAACTTCCTTAGGCTGCAGCCATCTTGCATCCTCCCTCAAATATATATGTTTTAAACTGAAAAGGGCATCAAAATCAGAAAGGAATAAATAAAACTGTCACTATTTGCAGATGACTTGGTGTTATGGAGAGAAAATATTAAACACTCTACAAAAAAACTGTTAGAATGAATAAAAAATTCAGTAAAGTTGCAAGATATAAAATATTGCTATGTTTCTATACAGTAATAAAGAAGAGCAGAGAGGAAAATTAAGAAAATAATTGCATTTGTGATTGCATCGAAAAATAAAAACATTTTGGAATAAATTTAACCATGAAGGTGAAAAATCTGTATGCTGAAAAGCCTAAGACTTTGATGAAAGAAATTGAAGAAGATACAAATAAATGAAAAATTATCCCATGATTGTGAATTGGAAGAATTAATACTCTTAAAATGTCCATAGTAATCAAAGCAATTGACAGATTCAATGCAATCCCTATCAAAATTCCAATTGCATTTTTCACATAAATAAAACAAACAACTTTACAAAATGTATGGAACTATAACAGATCCCATAAGCTAAAGGCATTATACTCCCTGATTTTAAATTATATTACAAAGCTATAGTAATCAAAACAGTATGATATTGATATAAAAATAGACACATAGATCAATGGAGCAGAATAGGGAATCCACAAATAAATCCATACATATATAATCAACTAACTCATAACAAGGGAGCCAAGAATATACAATGAGTAAAAGACTATCACTTCAATTAATGGTGTTGAAAAAACTAGATAACCACATGCAAAAGAATGAATAAAACTGGACCATTACCTTAAACCATGCAAAATATTAGCTCAAAATGGATCAAAGTTGATTCCAAAATGGCAGCAGATTAAGTGGAATCTACACTCACCAACTCCCAGGACCAAACTGGAATTACAAATAAAATATAGAAAAATCATCCTGAATAAACAACTGAAGATCAGCTGTAGAGAACACTTATAACCAAGGATGTAGAGAGAAGCCCACATCGAAACTGGTGGGAAGTATGGAGGGTCAAGAGGGCTGGCTGGGCTCCCAAAGGTAGCAGCTGAAGTTCTGTAGGAATATCTCAGCTGCAGGGGATTCCCTCTGAGAAGGTTGAGGTCTTAACCCCAAGCTGATCTTCCTATCCCAGAGTAATGAAACTGAGAAATGTGCCCACATAACATTTGGCTGTGAGAAGTACCAAAAGTTCTCTCTGGCAGTGAGAGGTGGCTAGAAACACAGGCATCTTCCTAAATGGCAAATGCACTAAACTTTGTTTGCAGCAACTTACCCTGGGTTTCAGCAGAGGGAGGGCAGAGTGGACTAGAGCTGCAGAAAAAAGTCTGGGATTTACGGCTCTGGGGAAAGAGCTGCAGAGGCAGCTACCAGTATCTATGTTCTGAGTCATTCCCCCATGCTACAGAAGCCAACTTTCTCAGGCAGAGTTTTCCCATCAAAGCAGCTTTAGCCTAGGGGAGAAGCAATTACCCCTCCCATTGGTCCCACCCTGTGAAGTTTACACCTGCTGTAGACTACAGCATGAGGCTCATTAAGTGCCTGAAATTAATAATCAGCCTACAAGCAGAGGTGGGTATCTGGGTGCTTTGAGTCTTTGCCTGACCTGTTTCTCTACCCTAGGCTTGTAAAACCAGACCTTGGTGTTCTGTTTGGTCCTTTCCATAAACACCTGTCCCCAGCAGAGGGAGCCACAAGCTGTGGATACCTGGTAGCTCCAATAGAAGGTACTCAGGGCCAGTCACAAACACTATCTGACATTAGCCTGCACTAGAGACCTTCTGAAGGGGCCCAAAACCAATAAACCTAGTGGCCAGCATCAGTGAGCAACACAACAGGTCCCAAAAAATTCACAATCAGTATATCCACATGGAGATTATGGCAGGCTTCAAACCCTGTTGAGGTGAATTGGGCTTCATGTGATAAGCACTGCACAGAAGACTGTATGTTATGTTGGGATTGAGCATCATTGTCAGGCACACTGAGAGTCAAGCCTATGCACAAATGGGCCAATACCAATGAAGACTCAATTACAACAGAAGGGCCCACACAAAGCACACAAGGGACATTACTA
This sequence comes from Tadarida brasiliensis, assembly GCA_030848825.1. Taxonomy (NCBI): domain Eukaryota; kingdom Metazoa; phylum Chordata; class Mammalia; order Chiroptera; family Molossidae; genus Tadarida; species Tadarida brasiliensis. The sequence goes on from CM061280.1 coordinate 54,787,757, forward strand.
AAGCACCAGGTCTGATGATCAGAGAGACTGTGCCACTGGGACCCACAGGTCACCTTCTACATGAGACCACCCTACCTAGACTGAGAGTTATAGCACATCTACCTAATACATAGAAACAAACCCAAACAGGTAGCCAAAATGAGGAAACAAAAACACAATCCTCAAATAAAAGAACAAGGTAATGGAGATAAACAATTTATAAATATAGACTTCAGAGTACTGATTATAAGGATGTTCATCGGCATAAAAATATATAGAAATTATGAAAATAAAAGAGTCAGAAATGAAGAATGACATAGAAATAAAGAATACACTGCAAGGAAAAAACAGCACATTAGAGGAAGCCAAGGATTGGATTCGTGAATTAAAAGACAGTAGAAAAAAATCACTAAATGTCACACAAGTTCTGGAAGCACAGAGAGTCCCACCCAAGGAGAACTGAAAGAGGCCTAGGCCAAGGCACAACATAATTAAAGTGCCAAAAATTAAAGACAAAAAAAGAATGTTAAAGGCAGCAAGAAAGAAAGCAACATGCTACTTACAAGAGCTCCCATAAGGCTGCCAGATGATTTGTCAACAAAAGCACTACAAGCCACAAGGGAATGGCATGAAATATTCAAGGTAATGCAAAGCAAGTATCTGAAACCAATACTATTCTATTCAATAAGGCTAGCATTCAAAACAGAAGGTGAAATAAAGACCTGCCCAGACAAAGGAAGGCTAGATAATTTTATTAAATCCAAAGCAGCATTGTAAGAAATATTAAAGGCACTGCTGTAATAATAAGAAGAAATAGAAACATAGGCATATGAATAAAAATGGCAATAAATACGTACCTATCAATAATAATTTTAAATGCAAAAGGACTAAATGTTCCAATCAAAAGACGTATGGTAGCAGAATGGATAAGAAAATATGACCCTTATATATTTTGTCTACAAGAGACATACTTCAAACCAAAAGCCTCGCACAAGATGAAAGTGAAAGATGAAAAACAAAATTTTTCATGCAAATGGAAAAAACAAAAAACAAACAAAAAAACCCTGGGGTAGCAATATTCATATCTGACAAAATATACTTCAAAATAAAGGCCATAACAGGAGACAAAGAGTGTCACCACATAATACTAAAAGGATCAATCCAACAATATAGAGCCTAAATGACATACTAGATCAGATAGATTTGATAGACATGTACAAAACATTTCACCCCAAAGCTGCAGAATATACATTTTTTTCAAGTACACATAGGACATTCTCAAAGACAGATGGCATGCTAGCACAAAAAGTCTCTACAAATTCAAGAAGATTGAAATAATATCAAGCATCTTTTCATTTTACAAATGCATGAAACTAGAAATCAGTTACAATAAAAACACTCAAAAACTTGCAAACACATGGAAGCTAAATAGCATGTTAGTAAACAATGAATGGGTTACCCAGAAGATCAAGGAAGAAATTAAAAACTTCCTAGAAAACAATTAAAATGAAAACACAACAACAGAAAATCTATGGGATGCAGCGAAAGCAGTCCTGAGAGGGAAATCATAGCATTACAGGCCTACCTCAAGAAACAAGAAAATTTTCTAATTGATTATCTAACCTTACAACTTAAAGAACTAGAAAGTAATCAAAAAGAAAAACCCAGAGCAAGTAGAAGGAAATAAATAGTAAAGGTCAGAGCAGAAATAAACAACATAGAAACAAAACAAAACAAAACAAAAAACAATTCAAAAGATCAATGAAACAAAGAGCTGGTTCTTTGAAAAGATAATCAAGGTTGACTCATCTGTAGCTACATTCAACAAAAAACAGAGAGAAGACCCAAATAAACAAAATCAGAAATGAAAGGGGAGACATAACAACTGACACTACAGAAATAAAAAGGATTGTTAAAAAACACTATGAACAATTATATGCCAAAAATTTGGACAATCTAGGTGAAATGGACAACTTTCTAAAATCACACAGTCTCCCAAAACTGAACCGGGAAGAGACAGAAAACTTGAACAGACCAATAACAATTAAGGAAATTGAAGATGTAATCAAGAATCTCCCAGCAAACAAAAGCCCGCGCCAGATGGCTTCAAGGAGAATTTTACCCAACATTCAAAGAAGAAATAACATACGTTCTCCTTAAACTATTCCAAAAAATTCAAGAAGAGGAACACTTCCAAACTCTTTGTATGAAGCCAGCATAATCCTAATTCCAAAATCAAATAAAGACACCACAACAAAAGAAAACTACAGGCCAATATCCCTGATGAACACAGATGCCAAAATCCTTAACAAAATATTAGCAAATCAGATCCAGCAATACATTAAAACAATTATTCACCATGACCAAGTGTGATTCATCCCAGGGCTGCTAGGATGGTACAATATTCCCAAATGTGTCAATTATATCTAAATTTTTAAAATAATTGAAAAATCTATTTCGCTTGATTTTTAGAAAATAGCAATGGATTAAAATCAAATGAAAGAATACAGAGGGTTTTTAAAAGATTTAATATGGAATAAATGAAATAGAAGAAGAATGGACAAGTTATGCTACTCCCTGCTCCATACAGACTTGCCAGGTGTCTCTTTCATTCTTGAAAACTTCCATGAGTTTCTCTTCACAATTTCCAAGGAGCAGAACTAGTATCCCAAGAATAATATTTCAAACAATAAAATCAGGCCTCACTGTCTAGCAAAAAGGGGTGACCATCAGGATCTGAATACCTATGTATGTGTATATCCTCCTGAAATATAATGAGATTATTAACAAGAGCATTTACAAGTACATATAACATACAATCTCTGGCTTAGAATATTATCAACTTGAAATTACATTTAAGTAGAAAAATATACAATAAATTCCAAGAGTGTTTCTGCTGTGATTGCAAGACTATGAATATAGAGAACAAGGGGAGAAGGCTTAAGACACTATGACAAAGAGGTGAGAGTATTGGAAGAATTAATGAAACATGGAGAAAATTATCCTCAGAAAGAGAACAATCAATGTTAAGAGGCAAATTACTAAACAAAGGTTTTGCACTTGGTAGTCCATGACACCACATACAAGGATGGAGCTAGAAATTATATTAAGTGACACTGAAAGTGACAGTATTAGGGAAGCTTTATTCTGAGGGAGATGATAGAGAATGGGGTGGTGCTCCTGAGAAAAATAACAGTGAAAAGAAAGAGAGGAAAACAGCAGAATCCTGAAAATGGAAGAAAAAAGTTTGGCAACATTTTCCTTCACTTCTCCCACTCCTGCCATTAACATTATCTATTAAACAAACAACATTTCACTAAAGCAGCAGAAGAGAGTATATTTGAAGTACAAACCCTGCCCATGACATGAGTGTAGGAATAAGAAAACACACACACACATACATACACACACACACACACACACACACACAAACACATACACAGAAGGAGGAGGTGGGAGAGAAAGGGAATATCTCAACACAAAGTTACTGCGCAAGTACAATAGGAAATATGAATAAAAATATTTTAGCTGATGAAATAACACCATCCCCAAACAATCATTAAAAAATGCATAATTTGCATCTCTCTGATGATTAGTGATGTTGAACATTTCTTCATATGTCTCTTGGCCATTTGTATGTCCTGTTTGGAGAGGTGTCTATTTAGTTCCTCTGCCCATTTTTTAAAATTGGGTTCTTTGTCTTCCTTTTGTTGAGTTGTATGAGCACTCTATATATTTTGGAGATTAACCCCTTATCTGATGTATCATTAGCAATTATGTTTTTTCATACAGTGGGTTCACTTTCCAATTTGATGGTTGTCTCTTTTGCTGTGCAGAAGCTTTTTAGTTTGATGTAGTCCCATGTTTTCATTTTTTCCTTTGTTTCTCTTGCCTTAAGTGATGTATCAGTGAAGATTCTGCTGTGTATGATGTCCGAAATTTTGTTGCCTACATTTTCTTCTGGGATTTTTATGGGTTTACGAGTCACATTTAAGTCTTTTATCCATTTTGAGTTTATTCTTCTATATGGTGTAAGTTGATGGTCTAGTTTCATATTTTTGCATGTAGCTGTCCAATTTTCCCAACACCATTTATTAAAGAGGCTGTCTTTACTCCATTGTATGCTCTTGCCAACTTTGTCAAATATTAATTGAGCATAATGTCTTGGGTCAATTTCCGGATTCTCTCTTCTGTTCCACTGGTCTATATGCCTGTTCTTGTGCCAGTACCAGGCTGTTTTGATTACAGTAGCTTTGTCATATAACCTGATATCCGGCATTGTGATCCCACCTACTTTGTCCTTCTTTTTCAAGATTGCTGTGGCTATTCAGGGTCTATTTTGGTTCCATATGAACTTTTGAAGTATTTGTTCTAGTTCTGTGAAATATGTCATTAGTATTTTGATGGGGATTGCATTGAATCTATAGATTGCTTTGGATAATATGGACATTTTAATGATGTTAATTCTTCCACTCCATGAACAAGATATGTGCTTCCATTTTTTTTTATATCTTCCTCTATTTCTTTTTTTAATGTCCTGTAGTTTTCTGCAAACAGGTCCTTTATTTCTTTGGTTAAGTTTATTACTAGGTATCTTAATTTTTTTTGCTGCGATGGTAAATGGGATTGTTTTTTTAGTTTCTCTTTCTGTGAGTTCATCATTGGTGTATAAGAATGCCGTCGATTTCTTGACATTAGTTTTGTATCCCGCTATGTTGCCAAATTCATTTATTAAGTCTAGTATTTTTTGATGGAGTCTTTAGGGTTTTCTATGTATCACCTCACACCTGTCACAATGGCCGCCATCAACAAATCATCAAACAACAAGTGCTGGCAAGGGTGTGGAGAAAGGGGGACTCTAGTACACTGCTGGTGGGATGCAGACTGGTACAGCCACTATAGAAAATACTATGGTGTTACCTCAAAAAATTAAAAATTGAATTGCCATTTGACCCAGTGATCCCACTTCTAGGAATATACCCTAAGAAGCCTGAAACACCAATCAGAAAGAATATATGTACTCCCATGTTCATAGCAGCACTATTTACAATAGCTAAGATCTGGAAACAACCCAAGTGTACATCAGTAGACAAATGAATAAAAAAGCTGTGGTACATATACACAACGGAGTACTATGCACCTGTAAGAAAGAAAGCTCTCTTATCCTTTGAGATGACATGGAGGGACCTGGAGAGTATTATCCTAAGCGAAACAAGCCAAGCAGAGAAAGACAATATCACATGATCTCACTTATTTGTGGACTATAATGAACATAACAGTCCGAGGAACAGGGTAGACCCAGAGATGTAGAAGTAGGGTACAGACTGACAACCCTCAGAAGAGGGGGTGGGGGGGAGGGAAGAGATAAACCACAGAACTTATATGCATGTATGCATAACCAATGGACATGGACAACAAAGCTGGGGATGGGGTGGGGGGGATGGGGAGGAGGGTGTCAATGGGGAAAAAAGGAGAAACATCTGTAATAAAAATAAATTAGTAAAAAAATTTCAAAAAATAACGCATAATTCTAACTAAATTACATATAAGTATTTTGATGTCTGTTTCTAAAACCTATTTCTTTCTTTAAACTTATACATTTAAAATCTAATGCAAAATCAATTTTTTATTAATTAATTTATTTTTGTTACAGATGTTTCTCCTTTTTCCCCCCAGACACCCTCCTCTCTACCACCCCCCAAGCATTGTTGTCTATGTCCATTGGTTACACATACATGCATGTATATTGTTTGGTTTATGTCATCCCTCCCACTCACTCCCCCTCCTCTGAAGTTTATCAGTCTGAACTGTACTCCTTTCTGTGTCTCTGGGTCTATTTTGTTCATCAGCTTCTTTTGTTCATTATATTCCATCAAAAGATGAGTGGATAAAAAAGCTGTGGTACATATGCACAATGGAACACTATACAGCTGTGAGAAAGAAAGATCTTTTATCCTTTGAGATGACATGGAGGGACCTGGAGAGTATTATACTAAGTGAAATAAACCAATCAGAGAAGACAAATGCCACATAATCTCACTTATTTGTGGATTTTAATGAACAAAATCAATTTTTTTAATCCTCACCTGAGGATATTTTTTTATTTATCTTCAGATAGAGTGGTAGGGAGAGAGGGAGAGAAAGGGAGAGAGATAAACATCAACATGAGAGGGACACATCGACTGGTTGCCTTCTGCATGACTCTGACCAGGGCTGGGGATGAACCGCAACTGAGGTACATGCTCTTGACTGGAATCAGAACTGTGACTCATTGGTCTGTGGGCCGACATTCTACCGCTAAACCAAATCATCCAGAGCCAAAATCAAATTTAAAAAAAATGCAAAAAATGTTGAATTCAGAAAACAGTATTAAGCCAAAGCAAGAAGACTCTTTTATAATGCTAAAAGTTATATTCATAATGAAGACACAACAGGAATTAATATCTATGTGTAATATCAACTTAGTGACTATCCATTTAAAGGAGAAAGTACAGGCAATACATGGAGAAATATGTGAAAATATCAGTAATGCAGGACTTCCATATCCCCCACTCAATATAATAGAGTGAATAGGCATAGGCATGGATAGGTAAAATTATAGGTAATAAAAACAAAGTAATTATTAATAGAGTATAGTTTATAGATAATTAAGCACTACAATCTAACAATAGACAGTGTATGTTCTTCCAGAATGCTTATAAACTATTTCATATTCACATATGAAGGCCTATATCAGAAAAATATCAGGACGTGTCATAAAGAGAAAATGTATAAATATTTTCTTATCATCATGTATAAGATCTGAAAATTAAAAATACAATGCAAAACAATGGAATATCACTTTGGCGTGTAAATATTACACAATTTTTGGAGCAAAGGATACTAAGGAAAATTGCAGGCTTCCTAAGAAGTAATGATAATGACAGTAGTACATATTATAATATATGACATATATTTGAAGCAAGCACCATAAGGAAATTCTCAGTTCACAAAAATTAAGGTACACTTTTTATTTTTTTAATGCTATAAGGGAACAGACAAACAAATGGGGAATTCTACAGAGCAACTTATCTGGGCAATTTTAAAATAATGAATTTAATAAAAATTGAGGGGTCTTTAAAATGAAAGGAAATCATACAAATACGCAATGCATGAATCTTGGTTGGAACCTGGTTGAAGAAAACCAAAGATAGGTTCTATTTTGTGATAAATGGGGGGAAATTAATGGAGACCAGATACTAGATGATATAATGGAACTATTGTTTATTGTCTTAGGTGTGATAATGATACTGTAGTTATATTGAAGAATGATTTTATTCTTAGGATACTCATGTGGAAATGTTTATATATAGAGAAAGAGTACACAATAAAATATAACAATATTGATTGTTGTTGAATCTGAATGGTGGTGAATTTTTTCAACATTTTTCTTTTTGAATTATAATTTTTAAGTATAATAGATATATAATAATTTAGAGTTCACAAAATCAAAACTATAGAAAGGAAATAAACATATGCATAGTATAATACAGTTTATGTAAGTACTCTAAGTATATAAATATACTATGCATTATTTCACACATGGATTATGTTTGATGATATCATATGCTAATATCAAGGAGTGATTAACTCTGGAGAAGAGTATGGCAGTGTGGGAGAGAAGGAACCTCAGCAAACAGGGCAACATTATAATCTTTGTGAAATGTAGCTTGTGGTAACAACATTTTGTTATAATATGCTCTGTATTTTCTATGTTTAAATATTTCATAATTAAATACGTTTTAGCTTAAAATGTCTCCAGATAAAATATAGAAGATAGTGAATATCAAACTAATAAAATAATGATCTAGAAGTAAAGAGAGAGAAAATATGAATCTAAGCGAAATAACTATGCAACCATTCTACACTGCTGATATTTTCCTGAATTTTTAATCAGGAAAGGAACTCATATCCTAAGAGGTTGGTACACGGTATCCTTCCTACAAAAGCAATGCTGTTCTTTGGGTGTTTTTAACATTTTATCATGCTGATTATGCCAACTTTGTTCATAATAAAGGAGACATGCAGATACTTTCACAAATTTTATATAAAGAGATCAGTGCAGTTATAGACAATGGTGTGCTGGAGCTAGCTTACACTGGATCAATAAAGTTGATTGTACACATTTCAGAGAGCTGGCTCACTAGCATACTACTTGTTACATAGGAATTGAAGTGATATGCTGGTAAAGAATTAACAACTGGCTCTCCTGGGGATAAAAGTTTTGATTTATACTGCTTGCTGGTTGCTATGGTCTATATATTCCTCCCATGTCAATTTCAAGCTACCAATGTGACATCACTAAACCCATGCCACTGGGAATAAAAGCACACAGCCAGCATTTTTAACTCAGTTTGTGTTGACTCCAACACACCACTGAGGTATACTTATCTTAAAACTTCCTTTCTGACTCTGTAGTAGATTCTAGTGCTACATGATGGAAACAATAGAGAAGATAAATCTATCATTGTCATTCACAACTCTAGCAAGGAAGGAGGAAGTAAGGACAAGATTGCTTTGACAAATTTGCTATATCTTGAATTTTTTACACAGCTTAAGAATGTTGTCATACATCTAATTATATATCATATATATTCATATATACATGTCATATATATTCATATATGTATTATCCTACTCTATTCATCACGTAGGTACTTAGATTGTCATTTTACTATTCAATTCTTCCAGGATTTGAGAAAATATTATTGAAAAAATATCATTGAGAATAATTACTTTTATAGTTGTATATTTTTTTAATTGATTTTAGAGAGAGAGAGGAGGGGAAAGGGAGAGAGATAGAAACAATGAGAGAGAACATCGATTGGCTGCCTCCTACATGCCCCCCACTGGGGGTCGTGCCCATAACCTGGGCATGTGCCCTGACTAGGAATAGAACCAGCAACCTCTTGGTGCATGGGTCGATGCTCAACCACTGAGCCACACCGGCGTAGCTATAGTTACATATGTTAAAGTCAAACAAGTTTTGAACTTCAGGCAATGTAGCACAGAGGCTGATTGAGCTGGAAAATTTATTTTAAAAATAAGCTATTCTCGCCCTGGCCAGTTTGGCTCTGAGGTTAGAGCTTGGCCTGGCCCCCAGACAAAAGATTCATGGGTTTGATCCTGGTCAAAGGCATGTACCTGGGTTGCAAGTTCCATTCCACACTCTGGTCAGGGTCGTGTGGGAGGCAACCAATCCATGTGTTTCTCTCATATCAATGTCTCTCTCTCTCTCTTTCTCTCCCCCCCCACCTCCCTTCCTTCTTCCATTCTCTCTAAAAATCAATGGAAAATTATCCTAGGGTAATTATATATATATGAGGATTAACAACAACAACAAAAAGTCTATCAGTTTTTTTAACATTATCACATGAGAGAAAGGTTAAAAACCCTTCAAAACAAATGACTGAATCATTAACAGAAAATAGATGCTGAAAATACACTACATTGTGAAACAGGTCATTTCATTTCAAAATGATTTTCTCTAAGAATTGTAACCTAGAGGAAGAAAACATTATAGTTTCATAAGTCTGGAATTACACGATAAAACTTGCATCAGATATAATTGCATAATGTTTTTTTTTTACTCATGAATATTTCAACCACCAGTCTTAATACTAAAGACTAGGGATTGAATGTATATAATTTGTAGAAAAATATGCCAGAATTTATGTAGAACTACTTGTAATAGAAACTGCCTATATTTCACAAGTTGATGAAAACAAGAACATTGGAAAATCATGTTCACCTTGACATATGTAAAATGCATCTCTATAGAAATCATTTTCTATATTATATTGTCTTAGTTTGTTCAGGTTGCTATAACAAAATATCATAGACTGGGTAACTTATAAATAACAAATTTATTTCTCACAGTTCTGGAGGATAGAAGTCCAAGATTAGGGTTACTAGCATGGTTGCATGAGGTCCCTCTTCCTGGTTGCAGACTGCCAACTTCTGGCTGTGTGCTCACATGGTGTTACGGGGCTAGGGAGCTCTTTGGGGTCTCTTTTCATAGAGCACTAATCCCATTTATGAAGGTTCTGCTCTCATGACCTAATCACCTCCAAAAACCCCCACATTCTAATGCCATTACAATGGGTACTGGGATTTCAACACAAATTTTAAGGGAATACCAACATTCAGACCATAGAAGGTATGAACAGGGATTTATTATACTTGAACAACGATTCCATAGCTCTGAATTATTTCATTGCCATAACCAACATTAGGAATGGTATTGCAGATATAAGGATAAGGTCTACATGTATTTCTAGATTCCTAATGATACTTCCTATTTTAGTAACAAGGCCTGAATTAAAGTATATGTATGATTATCAAAATCCCTGTTTAGTGGAATATAGCAGTTATCTATAGAGAGCTTTAAGACTAATATACAAAACATTTGAACAATCTAATGTTAAATATCATATAATATGCTTCTCATATCTTATTAAAAATTCAGGTCCCTGGGAAGAAGACTCTGAGGTCAGATTTACCCTACAGGATGTTTACTTGTTAGTGCTCTTAGAATCAACACCTATAGAAATAACGGGGACAAAGAAGAATTGGACAGAAGAGAGAAGTTGAGCTGTAATACAATCCCAAATAAGGTTTCAGCTGGGAGCCCTAGAGCTGGGACTATCCTTTACAGTTATCCTTTAGAGGCAATTGGCTGGGCCTTCATACTTTCACACTGATCAGTAATTTGATGTATTCTGCTTCAAGTAAGGGCACCTTAGGTAAGGCAATTTACTTCACTTGAGGCAATCTCCAAAGAGAGCTAAGAGCTGAGGGCTAAAACCAGGAGTAAGTGCATCATTCATGGAGGGGAGTGTGGGTGCAGCCTCAGTCTCCACTATGTAACTCTTTGATGAAATAAGAAAAAGTGCTCACCCTATCAAAAGATAAAATGTTGTTTTATCAATGGTTTCAGAGAGGTATACGTTGAAAATTTCATCTGCCCATGTCCATTCAACTACTGTTTTCTTCCTATGTAAGTATCATTTGATTTAAATTATACACTTTTAGAAAGTAATATTTCTTTGCTCTGAGCTGGGTAATAAACATCATAAATACAATATAATGGCAAAGCAATGCTGACATTATAAAAATTAATTCAGATATTGAATATTTCTACTTAGTTCTCTGTGTATATGGCATTAACACAATATGTTGCATGTGCTTTTAATATTATTGGATGTGTACATAAAAATATTGACTTTTCTAACTGATTCTACAAGGTAAATAATAGTCTTCCTAAATATATTGGACCCAATAAGAAAAAAACACATCCTGAATATTTAAAAGTGTTTACTCTCAATACATGATTTGCATTTTCACTGCATCCCATTGCCAGAAAGTGCAAACTTCTTCAGCTCTTCCTGAGAAGGTTAAACAAAGAGGAGGCACAGTACTATCTATCATTAGACAAACTTTATAGTAATCTGTAAAATCTAGATGTTCAAATTATTTTTGTTCCCCTTTTTAACCCAAAGGCAGGGCAAAGAATAGTGTAACCAGTGTATATATCCTGCTGTGCTCTGATTGGTTGTCATTGTAGAAGAAAGCCCAGTGGGATAAGTTAGTGTGCAATAAAAACCATGGAAACCCTTTTCTAACATATGTTGCATGGGATAACCACATCAGTAAAGTAGTTCAATTTCAATTATAGCACATGCTTTCACAAGTATTTATTTTGTAAGCTTGTTTTCCCATGTTTACTTCCTATTTTGAATATTGCTCTCTTCTTGTATTTCAAATTGAATTGCAGTGTGAAAGAAAAGGGAGAGAGTTCAGTATTAAACTGACCTTTACTAGCTTCTATGGAACAACCCTCAATAGATTATATCATGTTAATTCCCTTCTCATCTCAGAGAGGACTTTTCTTATTTTATCTTATCTAAAATGATATTTGATTCAATTTCCCCAAAACTTCTAGACCCCTATCATTTTCTATTTGTTTTAAATTATTAAATGTATTGGGGTAATATTGGTTAATACAATTATATAGTTTCAAGTGTACAATTCTTTGATACATCATCTGTATATTGCATTGTCTGCAAACCTGCATTATTTACCTTCATTGATGAAGTCTGAAACTATAATTACATTCTTTGATGTGTTCTTCTGTGACTTCCATTTGAAAGTTAGATACTTTAAATAACAGATTTTTGTTTCTTGTGTTTCTAGCTGCTTCCCAGTGCTGGAACATAGGAATAAATAAATAAATAGCTTGAAATTTAGGTATATATTTCCTAGTTGTGTCCCTGTCTTTAACTTCTCTTCCAGATAACTTGTTTTGATTTTATGGACCTAAGTTGTAGCTTACTCACATCTTACTATGGAATGTATTTTAGGTACTAACTACCTCATTTTAAGTGCATGAGGTATATCTAAATATCTAGATATCTAGGTTTATATCTACATATAGATATAAATATTTATGTATATAGCTCATGCACTTAAACACTTAGAATATATTTCTCTTGTTCTTTCTCTGTATTATGAAAATTTCAAAGATATCCCAAAATGGAAAGAATGATATGAAGAAAGCCCCAAAATTTATCACTTGGTGTAAACACTGGTGACCAATTTTGTTTCACCTATATATCTATACACTTCCATGTACACCCTGGTTATTTTGAAGCATATATTAAGGCATCTTCTAATAAAACTAACGATGGGATTTACAACTGAAATGGAACACCTTTTGGAAGTCAAATATCCTGAATTTGTGAGTTACAAATAATCCCTGTCTTGCTTGAATCTTTTCAACCTGAGAAATGTCCTATATAGGGTATCCCAAAACAATGTATACATACTTTGAATAATTATAAATCCAATGTTTATTAAAATGTTTTATTAAAATACATTAATAGAATCTACAGACACCCTGTTTACATTTTTTGGGACACCCTGTGTAAGATTATCCTTTTAAAAAAATTTTTTTTCCTTTATTGATTTTAGAGAGAGAGGAAGTCAGAGGGAGAGAGAGATAGAATCATCGATGAGAGAGAACATCGATTGGCTGCCTCCTGCATGCCCCTCACTGGGGATTGGGCCCACAACCTGGGCATGTGTCCTGACCAGGAATCGAACCAGTGACCTCTTGGTGCATGGGTCAATGCTCAACCACTGAGCCACACCAGCCAGATAAAGGTTATATTTATTATCTTCCATATTCCTTGGCTAACTATAGTGTATTTTTCAGTGAATCTGATGAAATAATTAAAGTAGATTATTTGAAAGAATGTTGTCTCAACTAACCATAAAAGTATTTAAAAAGTGTTTAAATTAATAATATAATCCTTTTGATGTCTATTTCCAGCTTTCATAAAGCAAATATCATGTGGATTTATATTTCTCCCTAAGAGAGTATTTATTGTATTAAACATATAGTGTCCAAGTTCCCTAATACCCTTTACATGGTCCTTTTGCAAAATGTTCTTAAGCAATATGATAAACAATTAACTTTTCAAATTGTTAATTCTTATAGTATTGCCCAAAGTCTGTGACATTATTGGCTTAAACATACTCTTAGATGTACAAAGGTATAGTCTCCAATTCTTTTACATTTGATACATTAGTAAGCAAGGCTATGTATGTATTTTTTTATGAGCACTTACCAGAAATGAAAAGTACACCACATGATTGTTCACAGCATTTTTTGTCTTTAACTGTAATTAATATTAATTTAAATGCAATAAACTGCACATATTTAAAGAGAACAATTTGATAAGTTATATGAAATATATACACCTGTGGATTCTTCACCCTAATAAAGATAAACATTATGATCATCCAAAAAGTTTCTTTGCGCCCTTTAATAATCCATACCTATATCCACCTCTGTTTCTGGGTAATCACTGATCTGCTTTCTGCCATACATTTTTTATTTTTTAAAGAAATCTATGTAAATGGAATTATATAGTATGCACACTTTTTGATCTGGCATTTTTTCTCTCAGCATAATAATTTTGTAATTCATCTATGTTGTTGTATGTATCAACACTTCATATATTTTTATCACCAAGTAGTCTATTGCTTGTATATACCAAAATTTATTCATCTACTAATATGTTTTATGGATGTTTAAGTTGTACGTAGTCTGGTTTTGGCCATTACAAACAAAGTTGCTGGTAATATTTGTATAGAAGTCTATACGGGGGCATATGTTTTTCTTTCTTTGGGGTGAACACCTAAGAGTAGTATGACTGGGTCATGTAGGAAACTTGCTTTGTTGATTTTACCAAGTTGTTTTCCAAAATGACTTTTAAATTTAACATTTTTACCAGCAGTATGAGCATTCTAGCTGCTCCTCATTCTTGCCAACATTCAGTATAGTTTGTCATTTTAATTTTTTTTCCTTTGTGGTGGTATCTCATTGTGGTTTAATTTGCATTTCCCTGGTGATTCATAAGGTTGAGCATCTTTTTATATGCTCATCGGCAATCAATATACGATCTTTTTTTAAAAGTTCTCTCTTAAATATTTTGCCTATTTTCTAATTGCTCAATTAGAAGACATTGCATAAACATATAAGAAAATACATAAATATATTTTATATACAATAATTTATATATAAATAATATATAGACTTTATAATACATTATTTTATATGTGCTTTTGTACATATTACATATATATGTATGTGTGTGTGTATATATATATATATATATATATATATTCTGAGTTCAAGTATTAATACTTTGATTGCAATTACTTTCTTACAGTCTTTGCCTTCCTTATTTTAGAACTGAAAAATTTTTTTATTTCACGACAAAATTTTTCAACTTTTATGCTGTTTTGTTCTTTGTGCTTTTTGTCTTATATCATAGGAACATTTGGCAATTTCTGTAGACATTTTTATTGTTATGGCTGGGAGGGGGCTAGGGGTAATTATAAAAATCCTGCAATGAACTAGATAGCCTGTCTGTAAATCACTTTGTATCTGCCTATTAAAGAGGGAAGAATTCCTTCCTAATGTTATAATAATGGACGAACACATAATACACTGGACAGATGAGATTGATAGCAGTTTATTAGTTATCCATATCCCCAGAGGAGGAAAACACTGCATGCAATGAAGGGCCACATGGGGACTGTACTCATAAACAGAGTAAAAATCCAGGAGCTGTGGGAGGCAGGCTTTATGGTATCAAGAGGATGGGGTGTCCCTTAGTTCCTCTGTGAGGATGTGATTGATTGGCTTGTTTAAAAAAATTCTGTGGTGAAGCAAGGAGCTGAAACCCAGTGCTCTGAAATAAGCAGGAATTGTAATTTGTTCCTTTGATAAAAAGGGTTGTTTGGTTAGTGGACCTTATCTGGCAGAGCAAAGTGGGAAGGAGAATTTGTGTTTGGGTCATTCAAGGCCCTCCAGATTTTACCATATGTCAAGACAGTGCATAATATCTGGCCTTGATTATAGGCCTTGCACCACACACTCACTACAAAGAATTACCCTCTTCAAAATATCAGTAGTGGAACATGATATCACAATTGGAGGTGCTCATTCACATATCCCCTCAGCAACAATAATTTGACAGCCCTCAATGGACAAAAACTTCTTATATAAAAAACCCTTAAGACTCCACCAAACCGTGGTAAAAATAATCAGTGATTCAATAAAGTCACAGGATACAAAATCAATATACCAAATTCACATGCATTTCCATATCCTAACAACAACCTATCTGAGAACCAATTCAGAAAAAAATCCCATTTACAATAGCATCGAAAATAAAATACAGAGGTTGGCAAAAGTAGGCTTACAGTTGTAATACAAATAAATTATACAATAATTAATAAGCAATAATACAGGAATAAATCATGCTTTGTGTACTTGCTACTGTAAACCTACTTTTGCCCTCCACTGTATGTAGGAGTAAACTGAACCAAGGAGGTAAAAGATTATACTCTGAAAACTATAAGACATTGATTAAAGAAATTGAAAAATTTACAAATAAATGGAAGGAGACCTTTTGTTCACAGATTAGAAGAACTGATATTGTTAAACTGTCCATATTACCCCAAATGATATATAAATTCAATAAAATCCTTATCAAAATATTAACATCATTTTTAACAGAAAGAAAAAAAATATGAAAATTTGTATGGAAACACAGAAGTCTCTTGAGAAAAACAACAAAGCTGGAAGCATTAACTTACTGATTTCAACCTATATTACAGAGCTATAGTGATCAAAAGAGTGTGGTAGTGGCATTAAAAACAGGCACATAGAACAATAGAACAGAATCAAAAGCCCAGAAAAACAAATAAACAAACATATAAGGTAAACTAATCGTTGGCAAGGGAACCAAGATTTCAATAAAAAGAAAAAAAATGGAAAAGAGGAGATATTTAAATATATATACTTTTTTTCTCCACTATAGTGCTTGAGTTGAGAAACACTCATCTAGAAGTTTGCCATTTTTCTCTGATCTATGAAAGCTCATATATATATATATATATATATATATATATATATATATATATATATAATGTACAGTTTTCCTTCTACTTTTTGTACACGTAAAAGTATGTACAAAATTTCCTCTTCTTTTCAAAATTTCCTAATTTGCACCATTGGTTATTGGCAATAGGTATTTCATCTTTACTAGTAAAAGTATTTAACACTGAAAGTTTCTAAGTGCTACTTTTAGCATTTAAACCTCAAATTTTCTTTCTAAACGTTGTTTTAGCCAAATCCCATAAATTATTCATAGATGTGATGTTTGATCTTTAGATATGTGGGGCATTTCTAGTTATTGTTTCTGATTTTATTTTAATTCTGTTGTCAGAAAATAAACTTTCTATTATTTAATATTTAATCTTTAAAAATTTTATTGTTGAAAGTATTACAGATGTCTCCCCGTTTTTGCACCATTGACCCCATCCTCCCCGCTCCCACACCCCTCCTGCTTTCTCCAAACTAATGTCTGTGTCCATTGGTTGTGCCTACATGCATATAAATTATTTCATTTCTCTCTTCCCAACCTCCTCACCCCCATCCTTCTGAGGTTTGTCAATCTGTTCCCAACTTCCATGATTCTAGATCTATATTGATTGAAAGTTTAGTTTGTTCATGATATTCCATAAATGAGTGAGAACATTTGGTACTTGTCTTTCTTTGACTGTCTTATTTCACTCAGCATAATACTCTCCAGGACCCTCCATGTTGTCTCAAATGGTAAGAGATCTTTCTTTCTGACAGCTGCACAGTATTCCATTGTGTAAAAATACCACAGTTTTTTTATCCACTCATCTGCTGATGGACTCTTGGGGTTGTTTCAAGATCTTAGCTATTGTAAATAGCCCTGCTATGAACATAAGGGTGCATATATTCTTTCTGACTGATGTTTCAGGATTCTTAGGATATATTCCTAGAAATAGGATCACTGGGTCAAATGGCAATTCAATTTTTACTTGTTTGAGGAACAACCATATTGTTTTTCATAGTGGATGAACCAGTCTGCATTCCCACCAGCAGTGTACCAGAGTACCCTTTTATCCACATCCTCGCCAGCTCTTGTTGTTTGAGGATTTGTTGATGGCTGCCATTCTGACAGGTGTGAGGTGATATCGCATAGTCATTTTAATTTGCATCTCTGTGATGGTTGATGATGTCAAGCATTTTTTCATATGTCTCCTGGCTCTCTGTGTGTCCTCTTCGGAGAAGTGTCTATTTAGGTCCTCTGCCCATTTTAAAAAAATATTGTCTTCCTTTATTGATTTTAGAGAGAGAGGAAGTGAGAGGAAGAGAGAGATAGAAACATCAATGAGAGAGAACATCGACTGGCCGCCTCCTGCATGCCCCCCACTGGGGATTGGGCCCACAACCTGGGCATGTGCCCTGA
The DNA here is from genome assembly GCA_030848825.1 of Tadarida brasiliensis. Lineage (NCBI taxonomy): Eukaryota > Metazoa > Chordata > Mammalia > Chiroptera > Molossidae > Tadarida > Tadarida brasiliensis. The sequence continues at coordinate 54,805,636 of CM061280.1, forward strand.
CCAGGAATCGAACTGGCGACCTCTTGGTGCATGGGTCGATGCTCAACCACTGAGCAACACTGGTTGGGCTCTGCCAATTTTTTAATTGGATTGTTTTCCTTATGTTGAATTGTATGAGTACTCTCTATATTTTGAATATTAACTCCTTACCTGATGTATCATTGGCAAATATGTTCTCCCAGAGAGTGAGTTTTCTTTTCATTTTGATGCTGGTTTGTTTGCAATGCAGAAACTTTTTAGTTTGATGTAGTCCCTTTTTTTTTCCCTTTGTTTCCCTTGCCCTACATGATGTTTCAGTGAAAATTCCGCTACTTATGATGTCTGAGATGTTTTGCCTACATTTTCTTCTAAGATTTTTATGGTTTCACAAGTTACATTTAAGTATTTTATCCATTTTGACTATTCATATGTTTGGTGGAAGTTGGTGGTCTAGTTTCATTTTTTTACATACAGCTGTCCAATTTTCCCAGCACCATTTATTGAAGAGACTCTCTTTTCTCATTGTATGCTCTTGCCTCATTTGTCAAATATTAATTGTGCAAATTGACTTGGGTCCATATCTAGGTTCTCTATTCAGTTCATTGATCTATATGTGTGTTTTTGTGCCAATACCAGGCTGCTTCGATTTTGATGGCTTTGTAGTATAACTTGATATCTGGTATTGTGATCCTTCCCACTTTGTTCTTCTTTTTCAAAATTTCTGTCATTATTTGTGGTCTTTTACGGTTCCACATAAACTTTTGGAGTGTTTGTTTTAAATCTGTGAAATATGCTGTTGGTACTTTAATAGGGATTGCACTGAATCTGTAGATTGCTTTGGGTAGTATGGACATTTTAATGATGTTGATTTTTCCGATTCATGATCATGGTATATGTTTCCACTTTTTTATATCTTCCTCTATTTCTTTTCTCAATTTTGTTCTCAGTTTTCTGAGAACAAGTCTTTTACCTCCTTAGTTAAGATTATCCTTAGGTATCTTATTTTTGTTGTAGTTGTTGCAATGGTAAATGGGATTGTTTATTTGTTTGTTTGTTTCCCTTTCTGGGTGTTCATTATTAGTGTTTAAGAATGCCATCGATTTCTGGATGTTAATTTTGTATCCTGCTACTTTGCCAAATTCATTTATTAAATCTAGTAGATTATTTGCTGAAGTCTTTAGGGTTTTCTATGTACTATTATTTAATATTTTAAATGGTAGATATTTGTTTTAAAGTCCAATACAATGTATATATTAGGAATAATATCATGTGATCCTGTATCACATATTCTGAAGTTTGTGTCTAATGTAAGAGTTAAGTAGATCATGATAAATGATAGTACTTTTTTACTTTCTTTGTCTTTACTTAGTTTGTCTAATTATTTTGTCAATTACTGAGAGATGGCTGTAAAACATACTGCTACAATTTTGGTATTATCTATTTCTACCCTTAATATTGTCAATTTTTTTTCATGTACTTTAAGGCCCTTTTATTAAGCATATGGGTATTTATAATCAATGTTTTCCCAATATTTTTTTTTATTTTTATAATCATGAAATATCCTTACTTAGTTCTTCTTTTTTAATTTTTATTGATTTACATTTGTTACAGAGGTTTCTCCTTTTTTCCCCCATTGACACCCTCCCCCCTCCCCCCTGCCCCATCCCCATTTATGTTGTCCATGTCCATTGGTTATGAGTACATGCGTACAAGTTCTGTGTTCATCGCTCCCCTCCCCCACCCCCTCTTCTGTCAAATGTCAGTCTGTAACCTACTTCCATGTCTCTGGGACTACCCTGTTCCACACACTGTTATGTTCATTATATTCCAGAAATAAGTGAGATCATATGATATTTGTCTTTCTCTGCTTGGCTTGTTTCACTTAGGATAATAGTTTCCAGGTCCTCCCATGTCGTCACAAAAGATAAGAGATCGTTCTTATTACAGGTGCATAGTACTCCATTGTTTATATGTACCACAGCTTTTTTATCCATTCGTCTACTGATGGACACTTGGGCTGTTTCCAGATCTTAGCTATTGTAAATAGCACTGCTATGAACATGGGGGTACATGTATTCTTTCTGATTGGTGTTTCAGGCTTCTTAGGGTATATTCCCAGGAGTGGGATCACTGGATCAAATGGTAGTTCAATTTTTAATTTTTTGAGGTAACACCATAGTGTTTTCCATAGTGGCTGCACCAATCTGCACTCACACCAGCAGTGTACTAGAGTCCCCTTTTCTCCACACCCTCGCCAACACTTGTTGTTTGATGATTTGTTGATGGCGGCCATTCTGACAGGTGTGAGGTGATACCTCATTGTTGTTCTAATTTGCATTTCTCTGATGATTAGTGAAGTTGAGCATTTCTTCATATGTCTCTTGGCCATTTGTATGTCCTGTTTGGAGAGGTGTCTATTTAGTTCCTCTGCCCATTTTTTAATTGGGTTCTTTGTCTTTCTTTTGTGGAGATGTATGAGCACTCTATATATTTTGGAAATTAGTCCCTTATCTGATATATCATAGGCAATTATGCTCTCCCATACAGTGGGTTGCCTTTCCACTTTAATGGTTGTTTCTTTTGCTGTGCAGAAGCTTTTGAGTTTGATGTAGTCCCATGTGTTCATTTTTTCCTTTGTTTCTGTTGCCTTAGGTGATATATCAGTGAAAATTTTGTTGCATATGATGTCTGAAATTTTGTTGCCTACATTTTCTTCTAGGATTTTTATGGATTCATGAGTCACATTTAAGTCTTTTATCCATTTTGAGTTTATTCTTGTGTATGGTGTAAGCTGATTATCTAGTTTCATTTTTTTGCATGTAGCTGTCCAATTTTCCCAACACCATTTATTAAAGCGGCTGTCTTTACTCTACTGTATGCTCTTGCCACCTTTGTTGAATATTAATTGAGCATAATGTTTTGGGTCAATTTCTGGGTTCTCTGTTCTATTCCATTGATCTATGTGCCTGTTCTTGTGCCAGTACCAGGCTGTTTTGATTACAGTAACTTTGTAGTATAACCTGATGTCCAGTATTGTGATCCCTCCTACTTTGTCCTTCTTTTTCAAGATTGCTGTAGCTATTCGGGGTCTTTTTGGTTCCATATGAACTTCTGAAGTATTTGTTCTAGTTCTGTGAAATATGTCGTTGGTATTTTGATGGGGAGTGCGTTAAATCTATAGATTACTTTGGGTAGTATGGACATTTTGATGATGTTAATTCTTCCAATCCATGAACAAGGTATGTGCTTCCAGGTTTTTATATCTTCCTCTATTTCATTTTTCAATGTCCTGTAGTTTTCTGCAAATAGGTCCTTTACTTCTTTGGTTAAGTTTATTCCTAGGTATCTTAATTTTTTTGCCGTGATGGTAAATGTGCTTTTTTTTAGTTTCTCTTTTTCTAAGCTCATCATTGGTGTATAAGAATGCCGTCAATTTCTTGACATTAATTTTGTTTCCTGCTACTTTGCCAAATTCATTAATTAAGTCTAGTAGATTTTTGATTGAGTCTTTAGGGTTTTCTATGTATAATATGTCATCTGTGAATAATGACAGTTACACTTCCTCCTTTCCAATTTGGATCCCTTTTATTTTTTCTTCATGTCTGATTGCTGTGGCTAAGACTTCCAATACTATGTTAAATAAGAGTGGTGAAAGTGGGCTTCCTTGTCTTGTTCCTGTTCTTAAAGGAAATGCTTTAATTTTTGTCCATTGAGTATGATGTTGGCTGTAGGTCTTTCATATATGGCCTTTATAATGTTGAGATATTATCCCTCTATTCCCAAATTGCTGAGCGTTTTTATCAGAAATGGGTGCTGGATTTTGTCAAATGCCTTTTCAGTATCTATTGATATGATCATATGGTTTTTATCTTTCATTTTGTTTATGTGATGTATCACATTTATTGATTTGCGTATATTGTACCAGCCTTGCATCTCCGGGATGAAACCCACTTGGTCATGGTGAATAATTTTTTTGATGTATTGCTGGATCCGATTTGCTAGTATTTTGTTAAGGATTTTGGCATTTATGTTCATCAGGGATATTGGCCTGTAGTTTTCTTTCTTTGTAGTGTCTTTTTCTGGTTTTGCAATAAGAATTATGCTGGCTTCATAAAACGAGTTTGGAAGTCTTCCTTCTTCTTGAATTTTTTGGAATAGTTTGAGGAGAATGGGTGTTAGTTCTTTGAATGTTCGGTAAAACTCGCCCTTGAAGCCGTCAGGGCCTGGGCTTTTGTTTGCTGGGAGGGTCTTGATTACATCTTCAATTTCCTTCGTTGTTATTGGCCTGTTCAAGTTTTCTATCTCATTCCGGTTCAGTTTTGGGAGACTATGTGTTTCTAGAAATGTGTCCATTTCGCTTAGATTGTCGAATTTGTTGCCATATAAATGTTCTTAGTACTTGCTAATGATCCTTTGTATTTCTGTTGTGTCAGATGTTACTTCTCTTTCATTTCTGATTTTGTGTATTTGGGTTCTCTCTCTTTGTTTCTTGGTGAGTCTAGCTAACGGTCCATCAATCTTGTTTATCTTTTCAAAAAACCAGCTCTTTGTTTTATTGATCCTTTGAATTGTTTTTTTGGTCTCCATGTCATTTATTTCTGCTCTGATCTTTACTATTTCCTTTCTTCTACTTGCTCTAGGGTTTTGTTTTTGTTTACTTTTCAGTTCTTTAAGTTGTGAGGTTAGGTAGTCAATTAGAAATTTTTCTTCTTTCTTAAGGTGGGCCTGTAGTACTATGAACTTCCCTCTCAGAACTGCTTTCGCTGTATCCCATAGATTTTGCATTGTTGTGTGTTCATTTTCATTGGTTTCCAGGAATTTTTTAAATTCTTCCTTGATCTCTATGGTAACCCATTCATTGTTCAGTAACATGCTATTTAGCCTCCATGTGTTCATATGTTTTTGCATGTTCTTGTTGCAATTGATTTCTAGTTTCATGCCATTGTGGTCTGAGAAGATGCTTGATATGATTTCAATCTTCTTGAACTTGTAGAGACTTAGTTTGTGCCCTAACATATGGTCTATCTTTGAGAATGTCCCATGTGCACTTGAGAAGAATGTGAATTCTGCAGTTTTGGGGTGTAATTCTCTGTAGATATCTATGAAATCCATTTGATCTAGTGCTTCATTTAGATTCTCTGTTTCCTTGTTAATTTTTTGTCTAGATGATCTATCCAGTGATGTCAATGGGGTGTTGAAGTCTCCTGCTATGATTATATTGTGGTCGATTTCTCCTTTGAAGTCCTCCAGAAGATTTTTAATATATTTTGGTGCTCCTATATTGGGTGCATATATGTTTACCAAGGTTATATCTTCTGGTTGGATAGACCCTTTCAATATTATTTAGTGGCCTTCTTTGTCTCTAGTTATGGTCTTCAATTTGAAATCTAATTTATCAGATATGAGTATTGCTACCCCAGCATTTTTTTCCTTTCCGTTTGCTTGGAAAATTTTTTTCCATCCCTTTACTTTCAACCTATGTGAGTCTTTTGTTATGAGGTGGGTCTCTTGTAAACAACATATCTGTGAATCATGATTTCTTATCCAGTCAGCTACTCTGTGTCTTTTTATCGGAGCATTCAGTCCATTTACATTTAAGGTGATTATTGATATGTATTATTTATTGCCATTTTTGTATAGTGTGGTTCTAATTTTCTTTCTATTTCTTCTGTTAATTACAGCTGTCCTTTTAACATTTCTTGCAGTGCTGGTTTGGTGCTAATATATTCCCTTAGCCTTTTTTTTTTTTTGTCTGGGAAGCTCTTTATTTGACCTTCTATTCTGAATGATAGCCTTGCTGGATAGAGTAGTCTTGGATTCCGATCCTTGTTTTTCATGACCTTGATTACTTCATGCCATTCCCTTCTGGCCTGTAGTGTTTCTGTGGAGAATTCAGATGATAGCCTAATGGGGTTTCCTTTGTAGGTAACCTGTTGCTTATCTCTTGCTGCCTTTAGGATTCTCTCTTTGTCTTTAATTTTTGGCATTTTAATTATTATGTGTCTTGGTGTGGGCCTGTTTGGGTTCTTCTTACTTGGGGCTCTCTGTGCTTCTTGAACTTGAGTGTCTTCTTCCTTCACCACGTTAGGAAAGTTTTCTGTCACTATTTCTTCAAATATATTCTCTAACCCTTGCTCATTTTCTTCTTCTTCGGGTACTCCAATGATACGAATGTTACTACGTTTCCAGTTGTCCTACAGTTCTCTTAAGCTATCATCCTGTTTTTTCATTGTTTTTTCCTTTTGGTTTTCTGACTGATTGATTTTTTTCTACTCTGTCTTCTAATTCACTGATCCGGACCTCCGCTTCCTCTACTCTGCTGGTCAGTCCTTCCAATGTGTTCTTTATTTCTGCTATGTCATTCTTTATTTCCACTTTGTTGGTTTTCATGGTGTCGATGTCCTGACTCATGCTGTTTAGTTTCCTCAAGATCATGGCTCGGAACTCTACCTCTCATAATTTGCTTAACTGCATTTCATTTGTCTCATCTTAGGTGGAGTTCTCTTTTCCTTCATTTGGGATCTGTTTCTCTGTTTCACCATTTTTGCTATCTCAGTGGGTTTTGGAGCCTGCCAAATTTTCCCTGTGGGTGTTGGTGTTCTGCTATTTGTGGCTCCCTCTACTGGGTTTGGATGAGCGTGGAGCGCCCTCCTTCACCACCACTGTCCAGTCTCACTTTCCTGGGTAGATTTGCAAGCTCAGGAAAGGTTTAGTTATGTTCTAGCTTTTTGCCTGGAGGCTATTAGCCTCAGTTACTTGAAAAGCCTTAGGATCTCAGTTGAATGAGAAACTCCCTCAGATGTTTACAGTGTAAGAGGATTCCCAGAGGGTTGGGCCAATGCTGGTTGTTAATGAGCCTCAAGTTGCATTTCTTTGCCTCTTTCTCTCACCTGGGAATCTCCGAGGGAGGGGCTTCCACAGCTCTGGGAAGGAGCAAACTTGGCTGCCGTTCTGTTTAACCTGGAAGCAGGTGCTGGCCACCACCATCCTTTGTGGCCACAGCTCAGCACAAACTCTGAGTGCCCTCCAAATCCCAGGTGTCCCCACAGAGTTCCAGTCCAGTCCGCCCTCCCTCTGCCGGAGCCCCAGGTGAGTGGCTGTGGCTATTTAGCACTCTGTCCCAGCCCTCTGCGCTGTGGAGCAGCTGGGGCTCTTAACCCTGAAGGCGGGTGTCGCTGCTGCTCCCAGCTAAGGCAGCTGCTCACACCCAAGGCCGCTGCTGTCCGTGGGCTCCCAGCCCGCAACCCTCATGCACCTCTGCAGATCCTTCCAGGCTCATTCAGTGTCCCTGGTTGTATGGTTCTCTCCTGCTGCTTTTCTGTTGCTTTTTCCCTATGATTTGTCTTTATTTTAGTTGTAATTCCCGTTTGGTCCTGGGAGATCGTCTGTGTAGCTTCCATTCACTCCACTGCCATTTTCTCCCCCCTTATTTAGTTCTAACACTCTTTGTTTTAGTGTCTGTTTTACCTGACATTACACTAGGAACTCCATCAAGTTGTTTGCATGATAGAAATTTTTTCCAATTCTTTTCATTTGAATCTATGCCTTTATATATAAAAGCTATGCCTTATGGACAGACTATACTAGAGTCTTGGTTTTTTACTCATTCTGTTCATCTTAATCTTTTAATAGATTTTAAAAGATAATTCATGCAATGTAATTACTGATATGTTTGGGTTTCACTTTGCCATTTTATAACTTAGGATTTTTTTGTGAGTCCTTTCTGTTTTTTATCACCTCTCTCCACCCTTGATCTGTTCTTTCCTGACTTCCTTTAGCTTACTAGACTACTATCTCCACAACAGACCTTTAATCTAAAAATAAGGCAACATACTTTTCTAGTCTATTGTTCAATAATATGAGAGTCTGACATAATAACAATCTTATTTAAATAGGTCCATCTCATTTTAATGATCATGTCTATCATTTCTTTCTATTATTAAAGTTTAACAAACTTTAATTCACTTCTAGGACCAATAAATTATGTTATTTTCACTATATTAGTGCTGAGGGAAGTAAAACATGAAAACAAATAGAACAGATATATATATTTGAATGTTAAAAATGGCTAACAAACATTGAAAAGTTATGAAATCAAGACCTGGGAAATGACTAAAATTCATGGAGGTTTTCCAATAATATGGAACTTCTTTTCCCCCTATGAACATTTGTTGTTTCCTTAAGAGACAGCAGTTATGCTCAGAAGATAACTGAATTGTTGATAACCTAATCTGTTTAAGGCACCAAAAATGTGAGCCACTTGTCAGCCAAGAATTGACCAGGTAAATCAACCATGCCATTGCAAATCAGTTAAAGAATCTAGCTTCAAATGTTCCTAATCTTTATTATTGAATTAAGAGAATTGTGAGTGCTACCAGCCCCCTTCCAGAACTAAATATTGATCATGTCTTGAGCAAGATAATATCATCCATGGCTTCAAAATATTTCTACTTTTTTCATGTAAAATGAATTCATTACATAAAAATATTGGGGCACACAGGAGGTAAACAATAAGAAGAGCAATTAATAACTTCTTTCTCTTTACTCACACAGCACTTTACATGCTACATTTTGAAGCTAATAACATTTGTTAGTATTCAAAATAGCTATTTGCATGTCTATACTTTTCACTTTCTCCAAAATATAAGTGCTTTGGAAGCAAGGACCATGACTTTGCCATTTCTGTATAGTGATTTTGGGTACTGTCTTTTTCTCTTTAAATTAGCTGTAGTCACTGTTTTTCATCACACCTCCTGACCCCCATGTCCTTCACTCAACACACTGTTCATAATTGAAATACAGTAAAAAATGGAAAATGGCCCTTGCTATAAGTGTACTACAGAGTTCTCCCTTCCTCACCTTCTGCATGGGTTAGTAGATTTTATTGATTTACATGTGGCCTCATCACAAACTGAATTTAAAAAAAAATTACAATGTTACTGAATTTTTAATCAGTTCTGTTTTAAATAAACAAAGCTCAAAATGGAATGTTGGTTTATAATTTAAAATTTAATTTTACAGTTATCCCATGATTACTTCATATTTTCTGGCCCATAAACTATGAGCCAGAGATTGCCATATGATATTCAAAAGGACATAAATTTAGTAGGTATTTTCACTCACCCACTATTATCAATCGTATCTGAAATTGGGAAATAATGAACAGGCAATTTGCATTATGCTTGGTGCTGATTAGGAGAGAACTACAGAGTTCAGAGTCTGTCACATGTTCCTTACCCAGGTTGTCCTAAGATGACTAAGTATTAAACACACACACACAAACAAATACATCTTGGCTGAAATGGCCTTTTAGGAACCAGATAATTTCATCATTAATGTTGTCATCTATAAATTACATGTAAGTATCATATTCTACATTAAGGTTTTCTACTCCTTTAAATTTTCATGCTAAAATGTGTTTCTTTGATATTTTGAGGGATTAATGAAAGGGCTAAAACAAAACAAAAAAATACCTACAGCATAAGTGAACCCCAAAGAGAGGAAAATAAATTATGTAGAATATTTTAATTGGATAAAGCAGTAATTTAAACTGAATAAACATACAAAAGTTTAGAAGTCTCTCTATCCACAGGAATAGCTCTGATATTTAAACTCTAAACACATTTAACATCCTTGCCTATAACAGAAATGTGATATAGAAGTTAAGAGGTTGATCAGTTGTCAGGGAAAATGGTGAATCTTTGCCTCAGCATAGTCAGTGACCAAGTGATTAATTTAAATCAGTTAAGTTTGCAATATGCAGCCCTGGCTGGGTAGCTCAGCTGGATAGAGCATTGTCTAGATACACCAAGGTTGAGGGTTTGATCCCCAGTGAGGGCACATACAGAAGTCAACCAATGGACGCATAAATAAGTGGAAGATCGAATTGATGTCTCTTTCTCTCTCTCTTTCTTTCTTTCTTTCTTTCTTTCTTTCTTTCTTTCTTTCTTTCTTTCTATATTTCTTTCTGCCTTTCTTTCTCGTTCACTCTCTCTCATCAATAAATACAATTTTAAACAAATTTACTATATAGAAAATAATTTTATACAAATAAAATGAATATTAAATAACAAGTGCCCAAGATATAAGTTCTATACATAACCCAGATAACATCTGTTTAAAATGAACAATGAGGATTTAATAGATATTTACAGAGAATTACACCCCAAAACTACAGAATTCACATTCTTCTCAAGCGCACATGGGACATTCTCAAAGATAGACCACATGTTAGGACACAAACTAAGTCTCTACAAGTTCAAAAAGACTGAAATCATATCAAGCATCTTCTCAGATCACAATGGCATGAAACTAGAAATCAATTGCAACAAGAACATGCAAAGACATTTGAACACATGGAGGCTAAATAGCATGTTATTAAACAATGAATAGGTTACCGAGGAGATCAAGGAAGAAATTAAAAACTTCCTGGAAACCAATGAAAATGAAAACACAACAACACAAAATCTATGGGATGCAGTGAAAGCAGTTCTGAGAGGGAAGTTCATAGCACTCCAGGCCTACCTCAAGAAACAATAATTATTTCTAATAGACTATATAACCTCACAACTTAAAGAACTAGAAAGCAAATAAAAATAAAACCCAAGAGCAAGTAGAAGGAAGGAAATAGTAAAGATCAGAGCAGAAATAAATGACATAGAGACCAGAAAAACAATTCAAAGGATCAATGAAACAAAGAGATGGTTTTTTGAAAAGATAAACAAGATTGATGGACCCTTAGCTAGACTAACCAAGAAACAAAGAGAGAGAACCCAAATACACAAAATCAGAAGTGAAAGAGGAGAAGTAACAACAGACACCACAGAAATACAAAGGATCATTAACAAATACTATGAACATTTATATGGTAACAAATTCGACAATCTAAGCAAAATGGACAAATTTCTAGAAAAACATAGTCTCCCAAAACTGGACCGGGAAGAGATAGAAAACTTGAACAGACCAATAACAATGAAGGAAATTGAAGATGTAATCAAGACCCTCCCAGCAAACAAAAGCCCAGGCCCAGACGGCTTCACAGAGGAGTTTTACCAAACATTCAAAGAAGAACTAACACACATTCTCCTCAAACTATTGCAAAAAATTAATGAAGAAGGAAGACTTCCAAACTCATTTTATGAGGCCAGCATAATTCTAATTCCAAAACCAGAAAAAGACACTACAAAGAACGAAAACTACAGGCCAATATCCTTGATGAACATAGATGCCAAAATCCCTAACAAAATACTAGCAAATTGGATCCAGCAATACATCAAAAAAATTATTCACCATGACCAAGTGGAATGCATCCCAGGATGCAAGGCTGGTTCAATATTCACAAACAAATAAATGTGATATACCGCATAAACAAAATGAAGCATAAAAACCACATGATCATATCAATAGATGCTGAAAAAGCATTCGACAAAATCCAGCACCCATTTCTGATAAAAATGCTCAGCAATTTGGGAATAGAGGGATCATATCTTGATACAATAAAGGCCATATATGAAAGTCCTACAGCCAACATCATACTCAATGGGCAAAAACCAAAAACATTTCCCTTAAGAACAGGAACAAGACAGGGATGCCCACTTTTGCCACTCTTGTTTAACATAGTACTGGAAGTCTTAGCCACAGCAATCAGATGTGAAGAAAAAATAAAAGGAATTCAAATTGGAAAGGAGGAAGTGAAACTGTCATTATTTGCAGATGACATGATACTATACATAGAAAACCCTAAAGACTCAATCAAAAATCTACTAGACTTAATTAATGAATTTGGCAAAGTAGCAGGATACAAAATTAATGTCAAGAAATCAATGGCATTCTTATACACCAATGATGAACTCACAGAAAGAGAAACTAAAAAATCAATCCCATTTACCATCGTGGCAAAAACATTAAGATACGTAGGAATAAACGTAACCAAAGAAGTAAAGGACCTATTTGCAGAAAACTACAGGACATTGAAAAATGAAATAGAGGAAGATATTTAAAAGTGGAAGCACATACCTTGTTCATGGATTGGAAGAATTAACGTCATTAAAATCTTCTTCCTACTCAAAGCAATCCATAGTATCAATGCAATCCCCATCAAAATACCATTGACATATTTCACAGAACTAGAACAAATACTTCAAAAGTTCATATGGAATCAAAAAAGACCCCGAATAGCCACAGCAATCTTGAAAAAGAAGGACAAAGTAGGTGGGATCACAATACCGGATATCAGGTTATACTACAAAACTACTGTAATCAAAACACCCTGGTACTGGCACAAGAACAGGCATATAGAGCAGGGGAACAGAACAGAGAATCCAGAAATTGACCCAAAACATTATGCTCAATTGATATTTGACAAAGGTGGCAAGAGCATACAATGGAGTAAAGACAGCCTCTTTAATAAATGGTGTTGGGAAAATTGGACAGCTACATGCAAAAAAATGAAACTAGACCATCAACTTACACCATACACAAGAATAAACTCAAAATGGATAAAAGACTTAAATGTGACTCCTGAATCCATAAAAATCCTAGAAGAAAATGTGGGCAACAAAATTTCAGACATCATACGCAGCAGAATTTTCACTGATACATCACCTAAGGCAACAGAAGCAAAGGAAAAAATGAACACATGGGACTACATTAAACTCAAAAGCTTCTGCTCAGCAAAAGAAACAACCATCAAAATAGAAAGGGAACCCACTGTATGGGAAAGCATAATTGCCAATGATACATCAGATAAGGGGTTAATCTCCAAAATATATAGAGTGCTCATACAACTCAACAAAAGGAAGACAAAAATCCCAATTAAAAATGGGCGGAGGAACTAAATAGACACCTCTCCAAACAGGACATACAAATGGCCAAGAGACATATGACAAAATGCTCAACATCACTAATCATCAGAGAGATGCAAATTAAAACAACCATGAGGTATCACCTGACACCTGTCAGAATGGCCGCCATCAACAAATCATCAAACAACAAGTGTTGGCGAGGGTGTGGAGAAAAAGGGACTCTAGTACACTGCTGGTGGGGATGCAGACTGGTGCAGCCACTGTGGAAAACACTATGGTGTTACCTCAAAAAATTAAAAATTGAATTGCCATTTGACCCAGTGATCCCACTTCTAGGAATATACCCTAAGAAGCCTGAAACACCAATCAGAAAAAATACATGTACCCCCATGTTCATAGCAGCACTATTTACAATAGCTAAGATCTGGAAACAGCCCAAGTGTCCATCAGTGGATGAATGGATAAAGAAGCTGTGGTACATATACACAATGGAGTATTATGCAGCTGCAAGAAAAAAGATCTCTTATCCTTCGAGACGACATGGAGGGACCTGGAGAGTATTATCCTAAGCGAAACAAGCCAAGCAGAGAAAGACCAATATCACATGATCTCACTTATTTGGGAATATAATGAACATAACAGTCTGAGGAACAGGGTAGACCCAGAGATGTGGAAGTAGGGTACAGACTGACAACCCTCAGAAGAGGGAGTGGGGGGGGAGGGAAGAGATAAACCACAGAACTGATAGGCATGTATGCATAACTGATGGACATGGACAGCAAAGCTGGGGACGGGGTGGGGAGATGGGGAGGAGGGTGTCAATGGGGAAAAAAAGAGAAACATCTGTAACAAAAATAAATTAATAAAGAAAAAATAAATAAATAAAATGAACAATGAGTTTTGCAATGTGGTTGTTTTTCTGAAACATCTGTGATCTAGTAAGTTATATATATAGTTAAACTATCATTATGGAATGCACCTAACACAATTTTGAACCTTTTATACTTTGCACTAGTGCAATTTTGTGGAGATTAACACAGTCATCATATGATTTTTGCCTGCTGTTTAAATATGTATTTCCCATGATTCTAAGATGTCTCTTTCAAAAGTCAAGGAATGATGTGGTCCTATTTCAAGGACCTAAACACCTTTTGTCACACACTTCTTGGTTGTATTAAATTTTACCATATCTCTTGCAGCTTTCATCTGCATAGACTCACAAGTCCTAATATTGTTGCCTGAGTATGTATGAGTGTCTCACCAAACTTTCCATCAATTTAGTTTCCCTTTGTCAAATATTTTCTAGCTGAGTTTCTCTGAACCCTGCTGTAATGCTCCATAATGAAATACCTGTCAAGCAAGATACTTTTCTTGTTAGGTACTACCAACTAGTCCATCAGGAAGAAATTATTTCTTTATTAACTATTTATTTTAGTTCCTGACAGGGTATGACAGTGATCAGCTATTCACTATGTGTAATTATGAGTACTGATGTGGATACTGTAGGAAGTAGAAGGATTAATTTAACCCATAAATAAGTTTAATTTTACTTAGGGGATTTATAAGAAAATTATACATAAAGATAAATATCTACATTAATATTTAAAATTCATGTGGCTTAGACTAATGATTTTTCTTGAGTAGGAAGTATAAAACCCAAGCAATGTTTAAAAATTGTGACATAAATTGATCAATCTTGTGTAGATTTGAATTGGATAAGCTACCTATACTTATGTATTCTAAGTTCAGATTATTCGAAGTATTGCATTTCTACTTCATTTATAATTGCATATAGCATTTAAAATGCATATAGCATTTAGGAAAACAAATATAATATAAAGAGAGAAAACAAGAGTTTAGTATGAACTGTGGTCTTCTACTTTCTTGGTTGTTAATTTGCTCCATGACCTTCAGTTAGTAACCTCATTGTGTCTCAGAGGATATAATAATCCTGACCTGCTTCAACAGGGGCATGCTGTACCTTAATTGATGTGTGTTAAGTGCCTGCAGGTACTTTAATGAAAATCATTATTGAAATGCAATTATTAACAGTTAGGATAATGAAGTTAGCTTAGACGATTTAGCCAAGCCTGGTGTGAAGATGATTTTGAAGTTCAAGAACACAAAATTCCCTGATACAAAACCTAAATTAAAAAAAAGGCCTAAAAGAGCAAAAATAAAAAATGAAACCATAACTGGCTTATTTGCTGACTTTAGCAGCATCAAGGCCTGCGGTTTATTGCTTTGTCTCTGAACAAGTGCATTGCAATCGATGTGAATGACTACAGAGATGCGAAGAGATAATTTTGCAAAAATGTTGAAAATGCAAAATTTGGGAGAGCTTGATAGGCTAGAAATGCCTGTATTGATTTTGTAAAGGTTGGAAAATTACTATAATACCTCCCTACTATAAGGTAGATTGCAAATCTTGCATTTTATGCAAGATCAACTCTAATTTTCAATTTAAGGAAAGGTTAGTGTATTTACATACATTACTTTTATCCATGAGAAAGTTAAAAGATCATGTGCTTACCTAGTAGAAACCAGTTGGGAAATTCCCAGTAGGACTTATCTTTCTGCTCAACAATTCCTAGCTGTCTATATCTTTCAGCAGAGTTGTCTTTACGCACAGAGAGTAATCAGACAAGAATGAAAATAAGTTTTAAAAAAAGGAAAAAAAAAATACCTTCCTTATTCTCAAGAAATTACAGAAACAAACAAAAGAAATATTTTCAAAAAATGGTCTGAATAATGATCATTGAATCTTAAGTAATGTCACACTTACATTTATCATTTTTTATTAATGCTATTTTTAATTGATATCAATTGCATTTCATAGTACAACAATGTCTAGAACATAGGATCACCACAAAAACTGAAAATTCAAGACAGAGAGATTTTCTTCAATTAGATCTTTGTTTTCAGCCACAGTGTGGAAAGTTTCAGTGCTTCTAAAAGTACAGAATGTAATATTCTGTAAATATTTTTTGTTTATTTATTTGCTAAAAATATTAGAAAAAATATGTTAAAAACTGCAACTAACACCCATGATATCACTTCTCACAATTAACACATTTATTTTGCATTAGTGAAATATTTTTATTTTTTATTTTATATTATATATGTACAGTTGGCCCTCGTTTATCGCAGTTAATCAGTTCCAGACTCCACCGCAATAAATGAATTTCCGCAAAGTAGGATTCTTTATTTATAAATCGAATATTTTCACAGTTAGAGCATAGAAAACCTGTTTAAGACCTTCAAAATGCGTTTTTTAACATTATTAGAGCCCTCTAGACATGATATAACACCCTTTAGTCACCATTACACTCATATTACCCAATATATTAGACAAAATAAGACATATTAGACATTACAAATATATTGTTATTGTACATTTAATTACACACACACAGTTCTTACACACAACCACTTACCTATGAAAATAGTGCAACTTGTTTGATGATGAAACGATGAAGATGAAGAGATGTACTGCACAGCAAAGAAGAGCAAGGTTACTGCTCCTCTGAAGGCATGACCTCAGTAGGAGAGTCTTCAGGTGGTGCAGTATCTTCAGCAGGTGCGTCATTGTCTTTTTCCGCTGAAGGAGTACTAGGAGTAGGCAGTGGGTGTCTGGGTGTGCGGCTGAAGAACATCGTGATAGGCAGTTCCTGGAGCTGTCTTTTCATATGCGTGAGGAGGCTTTTGTAGGTTTCTATTGCTCCATCAAGTGCATTCCAGAACCGCAATGCACGCATCATTTGTGGGTCCCATTCACCAATCATGTCCTGTACTACCTTAATAGTTCTCACGACTTGAGAGAGACGCTCAAGGGTAAGGCCATCTTCCTCCTCCTGACCCACAGGAACCTCTGGCTGCTCTTCCTCCTCCTCACTCGAAGACTTAGTCATCTCCACCAGATCCTTGTCAGTTAAGGGATCCGAATGTGTCTCCAGCAGCTCATCCACGTGTTCTGGATGATACTCGCCCTCCTCAAGGATCTTCTGGAACGTGTTGTTCACGTAGTCCTCTGCTGTAGGCTGGTCAGCAGAGGCAGCTTCTCCATGGAGAACAACACTCTTTTGATGATACACCTCTTCTGGAACTTCTTGAACCAACCTTTGCTCACTGTGAAATCCATGATCGTTGCAGAAGAGGGTCCTGGTTGAGGTTCATCCGCCATAAAGCACTGATAGAGCTGCCTTGCCTTCTCCCAGTTGACCAGCGAATCCAATGGAATGTTTTTCTTGCAGCTGTCACTGATCCAAATGGCTAGAGCAGATTCTGTTTTCACTATAAACTTATTACGACTTGTCATGATGCGCTTTGCTTCCTTGTTGAAAGAGACAGTAGCCATTGCACGGATGTTCTTTTCATCTTTACAGATGGAGGGAAAGGTAGACTCATTCAAGTCGTAATGACAGGCAACCTCCATGATTTTCTTGCCATCTTTGATCATATCCAAGAGTTTCACTTTCTCCTGGATGGTAAGCATCTTTCGCCGGTGCTTAGTTTCATCGTCAGAAGGCTTAGAAGAAGCAGACGTGTAGAAGCCATCATGGGGCTTAGATAAAAGTTCTCAGAAATCGCAAACACTTACAAGAGCAAAGATCCTTCCGATCCGTAGCAATGTAGAAACGTGTATGAGAGAAACTAACTTGCATGAGGCTGAGCCAATCAGTGGCCAGGATAGAGGATAGCCAATCAGTGAACAGCACACTCTGGTTGGCTTGGTTTCACCACACAAGATACTTTGGAAAAAAGTTATTGCCTGCCCACAAGGAGTGGTTGAGCGGTTGCACCTAGTGTTGAAGGATTTGCGGGGTGCTCAAATACATAGGCCCATAGTCCATACGTACAGTAATTTTAATTTTAATTGTAATATAGGGGTGTATAATTGACTCAGACAACTGAGCACGCGCTGTATCATTTTTACTGTCTGGATCAACTTTTTAATGAATATATTTGAAAAAAACCGCAACAGAGTGAAGCCGCGAAAGTCGAAGCGCGAAGTGGTGAGGGACGACTGTATTTAACATGGCGAACATTGTTTAAAGCCCTTTGTTTTTTTCCCTCAGTACAATTCTCCTCTAAACTTCATCAGAACATATCACTACTATGGATATATATAGTTGTTGTTGTTGTTACTCCTCACCTGAGGGTATTTTTTCCACTAATTTTTAGATAGACAGAAAGGGAGTGAGAGAGAGAGAGGGAAACATCGATGTGAGAGACATATATATTGATTGCCTCCCACAGGACCTGCCCAGGGCAGGGAATTGAACTTGCAATCCAGGTAAGTGCCCTTGATCAGGAATCAAACCCATGACCCTTCGGTTCATGGGCTGACACTCTAACTGCTGAGACAAACTGGCCAGGCCGATTATGAATACTTTTATAATTATAATATGGTTTAATAATTTATGACATATATGTATATATATTAGTAATTAATATACTATTGTGTTTTGGTATATGTATATTTTAAATATATATTAATGGCATGATACTTCTTGTATCATTGTGCAATTTGCTTTTTCACTTAATATTATATTCTTTATATATATATATATTTATTTTCATACATACAAATCTATTTCAGTCATTTTAACATATATAATAATATCCCACTGTATTGATAAACCATAATATTCTTATATGTGCCTTTACTGATGGAGATTTTAGCCATCACACTGTATAAATGTCTCCTTGTGTACATGTGCAAAAGTTTTTCTTGGGTATATATGTACCTAGGAGTTGAAGTTATATATGTATATATACAATTATATATGTATATTTTAAAATTTGCCAGTTATTATACATTACCTCCTGAAGAGTTTATATCAGTGAAAACAATCATCAATAATACATTGGTGTTAAAATATTCTTTTAAATATTCTATTACCACTTGGCAAGGGGATGCAGAATAGTGTTAATTGGTGGAATATATATATATATATATATATATATATATATATATATATATATATAATTTGCTATCTGTATTAGTTTTCTAGGGCTGCTATTATAAAATGACCAAGACTGGTGAGCTTAAACAGAAAGTGATTTTTTTAGTTCTGGTGGTTTAGTTTCTTCTGAGGCTTCTCTCCTTGCCTTGCAGATAGCCACCTTCTCCCTGCATCCTCATATTTCCTGTCTTCTGTGCTCATGTAACCCTGGTACCTCTTTATGTATCCAAATCTTATTTCTTTTGAGAATACCATTCAGATTGGATTCAGGCCTATCCATATGACCTTATTTAACCTTAATTACTTTTTTAAAGGCCTTATCTCCAAATATGATCACATTCTGGGGTACTGGTGGTTAGGCTATATATATATATTTTTTCCCAGATATTATACATTGCCTTCTGAAGAGCTTATATCAGTGAAAGCAATCATCAATAATACACTGGAGTTAAAATCTTTTTTAAAAAATATTGTATTATCACTTTGTAATTTTATAGTTATATAGAAAAAGTATTTATTTTTAATTGAAATATTAATTTAACATCTAGTATAACTGAGAATTGTATTGTAAAAGTAAAAGCAGATTCCCACTTTAAAATTTAGATCAGACAGGAAATATGAGGAGCTCTCTTTCTGAGAATGGAATCTGCCTTCCTTCATTGTTTAATTGACTCATCTCAACGGTTTCCAAAGAAGTCATGTATGAACAAGGTTGCTAATGAACCAAACTAACTTTATAAACCGATTTGAATCTCCCAGTTTTAAATCTGAGCAAGCAGACATGATTATGTATTTCAAGTAAGATGATAAAGAGGAAATGCTTTTAAACTGTATAATGTATGAATATAATTGGGCAATAAATGGAGGCTCCACCTACAAGAAACAAGTCTAAAAGAGCCATTACTTAGTAGAAAATTGGAGATATTTTTTCTAACAGTTAAGTTAAAAACTCAACAATAAAAATTTGCTCGTTTTCGTGGATATCTCAATTGAAATTCTTTTAAAATCTAGGAGTCAAATAAAATATTAGACAGAACTTCCCAGATAACATTCACATTTCACTTTGCTTAAAAAAAAAAAAAAAGAATAAAGTTGCCCTTGGTGGCTTGAGAGCCTCAGATATAAAGCCTTTCCCTTGTTAAGAAGCTGCTGATTATTACCGTTGTTTAGTTTCCTGCTTCAGTTGCAAATTTTTAAAGCTTTTTTATGATTGTGTGTTATAATTCTGTCATACACTGTGAAATTTTTTAATTGATCATTTTATTACTTCCATGAATAAAAAACTCTGAATTCCTCATGTCACCTGTATAAAAGTAAATGTATCACAGATTTCAGGCATGCAATGAATGATAAGTATGGCAAACCACCTCTCTTTTGTTTGTTTGCTTTTAATTTTTTTCTTTATTGATTTTAGAGAGAGAGGAAGGGAGAGGGAGAGAGGGATAGAAACATCGATGAGAGAGAGCATCAATTGGCTGCCTCCTGCATGCCCCTCACTGGAGATTTGGCCCACAACCTGGGCATGTGCCCTGACTGGGAATCAAACCAGCGACCTCTTGGTGCTTGAGTAAATGTTCAACCACTGAGCCACACTTGCCGGGCAAACCACCTCTGTTTTGAATTCAAAATGTCACCTGGTGTCTTATTCTTTTGTTGGGCTACATAGGATAAAGCCCCTCAAACATTATGGACATTATTTCTATAGAAATATAGTGTCATATCTGAAACACGTCCTCTGCAAACAAAAAACAAAAAACAAAACAGTAGTATATACCACCTTCATATTTCCAATGATAGTATGGTAAATAAAAAATAGACTTCTTCCTTTTTCTATATATAAAAAAGGATAATGTAAAACAAAAAGTTAATCTCAATATAGCAATATTTCTCATGAAGGGTATATTTATAGATTTGATATAATTTTACAAACGCAAACCTATGTGGTCAATGAAATGAATTTATAAAAATTCCAATAATTCAGTACTTTGAACTTCTCTGTACTCAGACTACCTCAGATACAGTAAATACATTTCAAATTCTAGATATTGTATTGCTGAAATACACAACTTTTATTTTAACAAAAACAAATACTTTTTATACTAGTTTTATTAAATGCAACAAGGAACAGTCTTCTTGCATTTTGATTTTATGATAGAGATTGCATTTGGTAAAATTATTTGATTAGAGAGTAATTACCATTATTAGATTAGTGGGAATTAAATGACAATTACTAAAAATTACAGGTAATTACATTGCAGCTTAATTTCAAAGCTAAACTCCTTACCCCCTACAAAAACTTTGTATCTATGTGCTTAAATTATGTCTGTATATCTATTAATGTGATGTATAATAATGGCTCTGATCATTTGAAAGCCAAAAGTATTAATTGAACAATTGTTAAAGCCACACTGCCTGAAGGCACTATTTGTCAAGAGAGTAATATGTTGACCAATTATATCCACTCAACCTTGAAGGATAATTCTATCTTCTGATGGGAACAAATTACCATTACACTTTTTTTTTCCTCCAAAGTTTAACTGTTGGCTTTTACAATGTAAATTTTCTAAAATGAACACTTTTTTTGAGTGCCAGACTTGCTTTGATTTAAATAAAACTGTATAATATACAAATTTATCAGAATATCACATAAATGTTCAAAGAAAGTTAAAATAAAATTTTAGCCCTCAAGAACATAGACACAATCTAAGAAATAGGGGTAAAGTTTTGAGTTCTTAAAATAGTAGTCCAGCAGGGCAGGTGTGACTCAGTGGACTAAGCATCATCCCATGAACTGAGACGTCCTGGTTCAATTCCCTGTCAGGGCACATGTTGGGGTTACAGGTTTGATCCCTGGTAGGGGCCGTGCAGGAAGCAGCCAATTGATGTTTCTCTCTCATGTAGATGTTTCTATCTCTCTCTCAGTTCCTCTCTCTCTAAAAAATCAATAAAAATATTTAAAAAGTAAAATTGTTGTCTGAAAACTCCTAGGCTTGAACCTGGCATTTTTCTCAATTAGAAGGTAGTGACTTTGCTTTAGCATACAGATTGAACCTCTGGTTTCCTGGCTCAGAAGCGAGTAGAAGTAACAAACCAGGAAAAAACTGGAGGAAATGTTAAAGCCACTTATAATGGTGACAGAAGTAAAGGCTCAAAATGTGACTTTAATGAAAGTAATAGAATAACTAAAAGATAGTCCTGAATTTTACTCTTACATAGTAAAATAAAGGATGATCTTCATGTTCATCTCAAGTTATCAAGAAATGGTTAGATTATGTTCAGTGTCTTTCTTGGAATACCAGGGAGTAAAATAGATATCAGAAAATTTTATATCAAAAATGACTATTTGTATTCATAATTTTATCATCGTGAAATCTAGTTACTCACCTCCCTTATTGAAGCCAAGTAAGGATTTTTCTACATTTATGTGAAATAAAATAAGATTTAAGATTCCAGAAAGAATAGTGCATTCTTGTGATATTATTAAGCCATAGTTTCTTGCCTAGGTATTTTGTTTTAAAAATAAAAGAGTTTAGAATGTCAAATATCTGATGGATTTATTTAGTAATTTCTGGTTTGTCAATGTGTTCTGTATCTTGGAACCTGTCCACTTGTCTCTTTGAGTTTTGGGGAAAATTTATAGCAGTATTTGACAATATATTTTATATCAGGAATTTTTTATTTGTGTTCATTTGTTCCTGCTGATGCCAGAAATGAAAATTAGAAACATATAACGCTTCTTTGATCTGTGATATACAGTTGGGAAATATTGCATTTGTCCTTTTTAAAACAATATTTCCAATGAATCTGGTTAATTTAAGCCAAAAATAAAAGGGAAGCAAAACAAGCAAACAGAAAAAAATTCCCCACTGAGATCCAATTCATAGGAATTTTCATTATCATACATCAGTTTCAAACCGTGAATTTCTTGTAAGAGTCTTTTCATGAGGTTACAATATTATAGAAAGTAAAGAATAGCAGACTGTGATAAAAATATGTCAGAATATATGACTTCTTTAATTGGAAGTGAATATACTTTGTTGTTCTCCATCAGTATCTGCTCTATCCAAAAATCCTCAATCCATTTTCTGTCAGCCTGAATCATTTTGCTTTCTCTTGTTTCACCAGGCCATCTGAACCTGTTACCATGTGTTTTATATATATCCTTATTGTTGAAAGTATTACAGATGTCCCTCTTTTTTTTCTCCATTGATTCCCCCTCCATGCTCCCGCCCACCCCCTCCTGCAGCCCTTTCTCTCTAACGATACTATGGTTCCACTTTCTTCAATCCCTTATTCTTTCTGCTTCTTTTCTTTATTCAAGTGCACTTTGCAGTCACATGGGAAACTGCCAATGAGGTGTAAACTCCTGTGTGAGAAACTCTTTCTCACCCTAGCAGAACAGGTTAATAACACAAATTTTCTAAAGGCTTGACTGAGATGGTGATTTTGACAACTTATGAGTAGCTAAAGGCAAAGAAAACACTCAGTACTGATTGATGGAAATATCCTGGACTGTGATTCAGAAGTCCTGACTGAGTAGCTACATATTACTTAGGGTAAATCTCTTAATCTCTGAACATCAGATACGTTTACTATAAATTGGGATTTGAAGTAGACAGCTCCTTTTAAACTCTAAAATGCTGTGAATGTGATGGCAAATTATGGATCAGTGTATTTCCCTATGTTATCCATTTTGTTTTCATTAATCACTTACTATCATTAAACATTATACCATGGCTAAATTCCAAATTAGCATCCATTGTAAAAAATAACAGAAAAATAACTTATTCAGTTTCTCAGTGTAACATCTTTCTACCTAAAGGAATTAATAGTATATCTAAATCTAACCACCATCTGAAAAGAGTCAGTCCTAGTCAACATTCAATCTTTTTCTAATTTAGTCACATTGTGGAAGAGGACTGAATTTTGAGTTAATAAATGCCTGTAGTCACACTTGAGAAGAACCAGTCTGAGCATTCTAAGATTAATCCCTCACCCTTCTAATGGTTTAATTCTTGAAACCAGAGCAACTGCATTTATTCTACAGTCAATACCTCACAAACCATAAATTAGCAATTTAGAAGTGAGCCAAATAAAATAACCATGCAGTTCTGCAATCAGATTAACCAATAAAATGTGTGCAAATAAATCTTTGAGAAAAAATGAGTATGCTTCTCCAGAAGTTCACTGAATCAAAAGTGTGGTGGTTTAATATGATAAGAAAAGTCTTGGATATTTATATATAACCCTCATTTCTGGTATATTTTTACAACTTAATGAAAATGATCACTCAGGGAAATGTCAGATGTAACTTGTCACCACTTATCATTTAAAAAAATAGTAACTGCTGCTTTTTAGAGATAAAAGACAGTCTTCTTAGTTTTATAGGCAAGTCAAAGAAATATAAGCAAAATATGCACTGAAAATCAAACTTTTTTTCTTGACTGCTTTTTAATTAAGTTTAACATTCACAGAGCTCCTGTTAGTGACTGAACTAGCTGTTTTGGAAGATACAAATATACTTCAGTCCTGGTTCACACCTTAAAACTGCCTACAATATCAGTTGCTTTTGACTCTGTAAGAAACAACCAAGTGATTGATATAATAATTTCATTCAGTTTTATATGTGGATATTTAGAATATCATAAAAAGTTAAACTGCCTTCAATATTTTGCTAGATGTCCAAGGGATACCTGATAACTAAATTTAGAATTTTTTTAGAAGACTGAATTAGTAGAATAACTAATTTGGTTAGGAATATGAGCTCCAGATTAATTTTATGTGTGATTTAATTAACACTTTACTTTTAAAAATTTATAACTATATTTTTTCCTTTTTATTGAATTTATTGGGGTGACACTGGTTAACAAAATTATACAGGTTTCAGGTACACAATTCCACAACACATCAGCTGTACACTGTACACATCAGCTGTATACTGTAATGTGTGTTCATCACCACAAGACAAATCTCGGTCCATCACGATTTATCCCTCCTACACCCACCTCCACGTCCCTCCACCCCACTCCCCCTGGCAATAACCACACTTTTGTCAGGGTCCATGAGTTGTTGTTTTTTTCTCTCTCTCTTTTTCTTTCTTTTTTACTCAAGTCTTCCACCCTTCCATCCCCCACCCCTCCCCGAGCCTATAATCCACCATTTACTGCCTATGTTACGTTAAGCAAGTTACTAATCCTACCTGGGGCTCAATTGTCTTATAATCAAATTGGAGGTGGATAATACACACTATCTACCATGGTGGTGGCTGATTTTAAAGTGAGATTATAAAAAGATGTCTGTTTACAATATGAGGGAATAATAGGTTCTCATGTTCCTTATTAATTTTTATTAACTCCAGAACTACACAAAATACTGTATATAAAATACTGGAAAACAGTTATCACATATTAAGAAACAGACATCACAGGATTGTAGGCCCTGAGAAAAGGGAAATATTCAAGGTGGGACATGCAATTACTTGGTTTTCAGCCTAGAGGTTACTCCAGATCATGCCACAGGTTTGGGGAAAGCCAGTAGACCCCTAAATTCTCACAACATTATGGAGATAGAGATAGAAATTTGGAGAAGCCACAGTGGCTAGAAGTTGTAAGGTAGTATTCCAGAGAGAAGGAAGCTACAAAAGAAAAGAAAAAAAAAAAAGAGCTCCATGAACTAGCATAATGCTAATCTTGGGTCCTTGACTTAAAGCCATTTTGTATATGCATTTGGAGAAACTGCAAGAATTTGGGAAAATAATAACTTGCAGGGAAAAATACACAAAGGTGGGGGGAGTATGATTCACAATTGCCCAAACTAAGAGTGGTCCAGGAATTACTTGTAGGGGCTAAAAATTTGTAATAGTTTTCCTTCCACCTTCTAAATTCGACTAATAATTAAATTAACAGAGACAGATTAACAGAAGAAAATCAAAATTTATTACAAGCACATGGGGAATTCACATAAACATGAAAAATGCCAAATACAATGAGGCAGCATTGGGTATATATGACCTTTTGGACAAAGGAGAAAACAGGGAGAACAGAGTCTTGGATTTCAAAGGTGAGAATGGGTGATTTGAGGGTAGTTGAGAAAGACTTGAACACACATGCACAGCAAATTCTTGCTAGGTAACTCAGTGGGACACAGGGGGTTTCTAGCTAGCAGGCCCTACCTGAAGCCCTCCTATTTACCATACTTAATTCAAATTAGGCTAGGGTGAACATACTAAGATTCCTCTTAAAGCAGGTTTTTCTCTCTGAACCTTTTAGGCAGGAAAGGGGGAAGAGTCAAAGATTGTTTCTGAATCTTTTATTTCTTTTTTTTTTTTTCACTTAAATATCATCAGTTTCTATTTTTGCTCTTATTCATTTGTACACATTTTTTTTAATTGTAGTCTCTGTAGATACAGTTTCAATAATGGTATAATGGATACCTTTGTGATTGTATCTTTTTGTTAAGAACTTTTATTTTTTATTTATTTTATTTTTAGAGGATTTATTTATTTATTTTATTGTTGACAGTATTACAATGTCCCCCCTTTTTTCCTCCATTGAACCCTCCCCCCCCATTTCCACCCCCTCCTGTTTTCCCCAAACTAATGTCTGTTGTGCATATATGCGTATAAGTTCTTTGGTTTATCTCTTCCTAACCCAACACCTCCCACATCCCACCCCTCTGAAGTTTGTCAGTCTGTTCCATACTTCCATGACTTTGGACCTATTATTATCGACAGCATATTTTGTTCATGATAAACCATAAATAAGTGAGATCATGTGGTACTTGTCTTTTTCTGACTGGCTTATTTCCCTCAGCATGTAGTACTCTCAAGGCCCCTCCATGTTGTCTCAAAGGGTAAGACACAATATAATTAAAATGTCAAAAATTAAAGACAAAAAGAGAATCTTAAAGGCAGCAAGAAAAAAAGCAGCATGTTATCTACAAAGGAGGTCCCATAAGGCTGCCAAGATGATTTGTCAACAAGCACTATATGCCACAAAGGAATGGCCAAAGTAAGTATCTGAAACGAAGACTACTCTATCCAGTAAGGCTAGCATTCAAAACAGAAGGTGAAATAAAGACTTGCCCAGACAAAAGAAGGCTAAAGAAATTTATTAAAACCAAAGCAGCATTGTAAGAAATGTTAAAGGGATTGCTGTAATAATAAGAAAAACTAGAGACAAATATAGACATATGAATAAAAATGGTAGTAAATAAGTACCTGTTAATAATAACCTTAAATGTAAATGGGTTAAATGCTTCAATCAAAAGATATATGGTATCTAAATGGATAAGAAAATACAACTTATATATTCTGTCTACAAGAGACCCACTTTAGAACAAAAGCTTCAGAGAGGATGAAAATGAAAGATGAAAAAAAAAATGTTCCATGCAAATGAAAATGGAAAAAAAAAAACCACACACAAAAAAACCCTGGGGTAGCCATACTCATATCTGACAAAATATACTTCAAAATGAAGGCCATAACAGGAGACAAAGAGTATCACTACATAATACTAAAAGGATAAATCCAACAAGTGTGTATAACCCTGGTAAACATAGATGTACCCAATAAAGGAGAATCAAAATATATTTAAATTTCTGGAGGACTTTAAGGGAGAGATCAACAGCAATACATTCAGAGAAGGGGACTTTGCCACCCCACTGAAATCACTGGATAGATTTTCTAGACAAAAAAAAAAAAAAAATCAACAAGGAAATACAGACCCTAAATGACACACTAGATCAGATAGATTTAATTGACATTTACCAAACATTTCACCTAAAATGCTGCAGAGTATACATTCTTCTCAAGTACACATAGGACATTCTCAAAGATAGATGGCATGTTAAGGCACAAAGTCTCTACAAGTTAAAGAAGATTGAAATCACATCAAGCAAAAGACCTCTCTCTGGTCCACAGGCCGATGCTATTACAACCGCTGAGCCAAACTGGTCAGGGCAGATCTTTCTTTCTTACAGCTGCATAGTATTCCGTTGTGTAAATGTACCACAGCTTTTTTATCCACTTATCTATTGATGGACACATAGGTTGCTTCCAGATCTCAGCTATTGTAAATAGCACTGGTATGAACACAGGAGTGCATATATTCTTTCTGATTGGTGTTTCAGGCTTCTTAGGATATATTCCTAAAAGTGGAATCACTGGGTCAAATGGGAATTTCATTTTTTTTTTTTTGAGGAAGCCAAATGTTTTATTTCTTAATAAACAACTTAAAATAGATATCCCAAAAAGGCAGCTTCAGGGTGGTAAAACTTTAATCCTCTTCACATTCAAGATCCCAACCTTCAGGGAGAATACACAGACATTCAGTAGACACCTCAGAGAAATCACACATTAACGGTAGGAGTAAGTGAACCTTATATTATCAACTACTTTGGGTCTGCCCTAGTAAAAATGATACTTAAAAAGATCAAACCTGCCCAGCCAGTGTGGCTCAGTGGATTGAGCATTGCCCCATGGACTGAGAGGTACTGGTTGGATACCTGGTCAGGGCACATGCCCAGGTTGCAGGCTAGATCTCCAATAAAGGGAGTGCAGGATGCAGCTGACCAATGTTTCTCTGTCACATCGATGTTTCTGTCTCTCTCTCTAAAAGAATCAATAAAAACATATTTTAAAATAAAATAAAAGCATTTCCATTAACAACAGGAACAGGACAGAGGTGTCTGCTTTCACCACTCTTATTCAGCACAGTACTGAAAATCTTAGCCACAGCGATCAGACAAGTAGAAAAAAAACACAAAGGATCCAAATAGAAAGGACGTGTGTGCATGCACATATTCGCAGGTGAGTAGGTTTCTGTTTGTGTGTGTGTGTGTGTGTGTGTGTGTGTGTGTGTGTGTGGTGTATATGATCACATGTTGATTGAATAGTGGCAGGAAACAGAGGAGACAAGGATCATGAAATACAGGGAAGAAGGTAAGAAGGGACCAGATCTTGGAAAGTCTTACCTGCTATTCTAAGGACCTTAACATTTATCCTGTATTATTTTAATCCCCAAACCACAACAGCCTTGATTCTGATTCAGTAGATCTATATTGGTCTTAAGAATACATTTTTTAAAATATGTTTTCTTTATTGATTTCAGAGAGAGAGGAAGGGAGAGGGAGATAGAAACATTGATGAGAAAGAACACTGATGGCTGCCACCTGCACATCCCCCACTGGGGATCGGGCCCACAACTTGGGCATGTGCCCTGACTGGGAATCAAACTGACAACCTCTTGGTGCATGAGTCGATGCTCAACCACTGAGCCACACTGGCCGGGACAGAATACGTTTTTAAATATACATATTCAAAATACACGCTTTTAAAAATAAATTTTGCCTTGAGATAACAGCCATTTAATAATGAAAAGTTTTAAGCACAAATACAACATGGCTAAAAATGAGTCTTAGAAAATGCACTCTTAAAAAAAAAATGCATTGGAAAGGAGTGACAGGTGTTACCATGCTTCTGCAGTATTTCAGTAAATGATGAAGGCCTGATATAAGGTAACAACAGTGGCAAAGGGAATAGTAATCAAGAGACTGAATGATTTGGGTGATGTTAATTTAGGAAACACTGTGTTAATAATAATGGCATGGGTTACGTCCCAGCTCTTCCAAATACTTAGTGTGGATTCATGGAGTAGGTCCTTAACAGCTCTTAGTCTTGGTTTTCTTGTTTGTAAAACAATGACTAAATTATTACATTTTAGACAATGATAAGAAATATAACATAGTTAAGAAAACTGTTTTCAATGAGGTAGGTTCTATTATTATACCTATTTATTTGGACAATGAAAATAAGATTGAGAAGATAATTATCATTTTTAAGGTCAAACAACCACTACAAGGTAGAATCAGAATTCAAAATCAGGTAATCGGTATCCTCCATTTCAATGTCGTTGGCTGGAATAAAGAGTAGATGGTGGGCTTAATCAGATTATGGACTAACAATAATAACATCTAACACTTACAGAGTACTTACCATGTTTTTCACACTGGTTTATAATTATATATTCATATTTATATATACATTTCTCAACTTATATCCCACAATTATTCTTATTTTGTTGATATACTTGAGAATTCACAATAGCCCTGGCCGTTGTGGCTCAGTGGTTAGAGTGTCAGCCCAAAGGGTTGCGGGTTTGACTCCCAGTCAAGGGCACATACTTGGGTTGCAAGTTCATACCCCGCCCTGGTGGGGCACATGTGGAAGGCAACTAATCGATATGAGATGCATCTCTCTCTCTCTCTCTCTCCCACCCCCTCCCTCTCCCCCCGCTTCTAGTCTCTAAAAAAATCAATAAAAAAATATCCTGGAGTGAGGATTAGTAACAATAAAAAATTCACAGTGCATATTCTGATTGGACTTTTTTGCCTTTCCTTTTGCCAAATTTAAACAAATTTACTTCTAAAACTATCTACAGCTTAATTAAAACAACTCTTGTTAATGTAACATTTATAAAGAAAACTTTGGTGGAATAAATACCCTTCAGCTTTGGAAGCAATCACAATTAAGGCTATCAATACTCATTAACTGCTTTGTAGAGAAAAACAAAAATAAGTTACTAAGTAAAGTGACTTTAATGGTAGGTTACTCTATAAAATACTGTAATCTGTTTCTGATCTAGAAAATTAAGAATAGATTAATTACCCAGGACTTCCAAGAAGTGATACACAAGAGGGTTGAAAGTCCTGTGTATATTTAAAGATACTGACATTTATATAAATATTTTCTCCCAAATAGCATCTCCTTTAAAATCTCCCTATCACTGTTAACAGTAACCAGCCCTGGCCAGTGTGGCTCAGTTGGTTGTCATCCTGTGCACCAAAGATTGCTGGTTTGATTCCTGGTCAGGGCACATCCCTGGTTGGGGGTGTGTGGGATTGCGTTAAATATATAGATTGCTTTGGGTAGTATAGATATTTTAATGATGTTAATTCTTCTACTCCATGAACAAGGTATGTGCTTCTACATTTTTATATCTTCCTCTAATTCTTTTTTCAAGGTCCTGTAGTTTTCTGAAAATAGGTCCTTTACTTCCTTGGTTAAGTTTATTCCTAGGTATCTTAATGTTTTTGCTGTGATGGTAAATGGGATTGTTTTTTTAGTTTCTCTTTCTGTGAGTTCATCATTGGTGTATAAGAATGCCGTCGATTTCTTGACGTTAATTTTGTATCCTGCTACTTTGCCAAATTCGTGAATTAAGTCTAGTAGATTTTTGATGGAGTCTTTAGGGTTTTCTATGTATAATATCATGTCATCTGCGAATAAGAACAGTTTCACTTCCTCCTTTCCAATTTGGATCCCTTTTATTTTTTCTTCATGTCTAATTGCTGTGGCTAAGACTTCCAGTACTATGTTAAATAAGAGTGGTGAAAGTGGGCATCCTTGTCTTGTTCCTGTTCTTATGGGAAATGGTTTTAGTTTTTGTCCATTGAGTATGATGTTGGCTGTAGATCTTTCATATGTGGCCTTTATAATATTGAGATATGATCCCTCTATTCCCACATTGCTGAGTGTTTTTATCAGAAATGGGTGCTGGATTTTGTCAAATGCTTTTTCAGTGTCTATTGATATGATCATATAGTTTTTATCTTTCACATTGTTTATGTGATGTATCACATTTATTGATTTGTGACTATTGAACCAGCCTTGCATCCCTGGGATGAATCCCACTTGGTCATGGTGAATAATTTTTTTGATGTATTGCTGGATCCGATTTGCTAGTATTTTGTTAAGGATTTTGGCATCTATGTTCATCAGGGATATTGGCCTGTAGTTTTCTTCCTTTGTAGTGTCTTTTTCTGGTTTTGGAATTAGAATTATGCTGGCTTCATAAAACAAGTTTGGAAGTCTTCCTTCTTCTTGAATTTTTTGGAGTAGTTTGAGGAGAGTGGGTGTTAGTTCTTCTTTGAATGTTCGGTAAAACTCCCGCGTGAAGCTGTCAGGGCTTGGGGTTTTGTTTGCTGGGAGAGTCTTGATTACATCTTCAATTTCCTTCGTTATTATTGGCCTGTTCAAGTTTTCTATCTCTTGCTGGTTCAGTTTTCGGAGACTATGTGTTTCTAGAAATTTGTCCATTTTGCTTAGATTGTCGAAATTGTTGCCATATAAATGTTCATAGTATTTGTTAACGATCCTTTGTATTTCTGTGGTAACGTTGTTACTTCAGTTGTTACTTCTCCTCTTTCATTTCTGATTTTGTGTATTTGGGTTCTCTCTCTTTGTTTTTTGGTGAGTCTAGCTAAGGGTCTATCAATCTTGTTTATCTTTTCAAAAAACCAGCTCTTTATTTCATTGATCCTTTGAATTCTTTTTTTTTTTTTTTTTGGTCTCCATGTCATTTATTTCTACTCTGATCTTTACTATTTCCTTCCTTCTACTTGCTCTAGGGTTTTGTTTTTGTTTGCTTTCTAGTTCTTTAAGTTGTGAGGTTAGGTAGTCAATTAGAAATTTTTCTTCATTCCTGAAGTGGGCCTGTAGTGCTATGAACTTCCCTCTCAGAACTGCTTTTGCTGCATCCCATAGATTTTGCGTTGTTCTGTGTTCATTTTCATTGGTTTCCAGGAAATTTTTAATTTCTTCCTTGATCTCCATGGTAACCTATTCATTGTTCAGTAACATACTATTTAGCCTCCATGTGTTCAAATGTCTTTGCATGTTTTTGTTGCAATTGATTTCTAGTTTCATGCCATTGTGGTCTGAAAAGATCCTTGATATGATTTCAATCTTCTTGAACGTGTAGAGACTTAGTTTGTGCCCTAACATATGCTCTATCTTTGAGAATGTCCCATGTGCACTTGAGAAGAATTTGAATTCTGCAGTTTTGGGGTGTAATTCTCTGTATATATCTATTAAATCCATTTGATCTAGTGCTTCATTTAGAATTTGTTTCCTTGTTAATTTTTTGTCAAGATGATCTATCCAGTGATGTCAGTGGGGTGTTGAAGTCTCCTGCTATGATTGCATTGCAGTCGATTTCTCCTTTGAAGTCCTCCAGAAGATTTTTAATATATTTTGGTGCTCCTATATTGGGTGCATATATGTTTACCAAGGTTATATCTTCCTGTTGGATAGACCCTTTCAATATTATGTAGTGGCCTTCTTTGTCTCTAGTTATGGTCTTCAATTTGAAATCTAACTTATCAGATATGAGTATTGCTACCCCAGCTTTTTTTTTCCTTTCTGTTTGCTTGGAAGATTTTTTTCCAACCCTTTACTTTCAACCTATGTGAGTCTTTTGTTGTGAGGTGGGTCTCTTGTAAACAACACATATGTGAATCATGCTTTCTTTTCCAGTCAGCTACTCTCTGTCTTTTTATCTGAGCATTCAATCCATTTACATTTAAGGTGATTATTGATATGTACTTATTTATTGCCATTTTTGTTCAGTGTGGTTATATTTTTCTTCCTATTTCTTCTGCAAATTACAGCAGTCCTTTTAACATTTCTTGCAGTGCTCGTTGGGTGCTAATATATTCCCTTAGCCTTTTTTTTTTTTTTTTTTTGTCTGGGAAGCTCTTTATTTGACCTTCTATTTTGAATGATAGCCTTGCTGGATAGAGTAGTCTTGGATTCAGATCCTTGTTTTTCATGACCTTGATTTCTTCATGCCATTCCCTTCTGGCCTGTAGTTTTTCTGTTGAGAAGTCAGCTGCTAGCCTTATGGGGGTTCCTTTGTAGGTAACCTGTTGCTTATCTCTTGCTGCTTTTAGGATTCTCTCTTTGTCTTTAATTTTTGGCATTTTAATTATTATGTGTCTTGGTGTGGGCCTGTTTGGGTTCTTCTTACTTGGGGCTCTCTGTGCTTCTTGAACTTGAGTGTCTTCTTCCTTCACCAGGTTAGGAAAGTTTTCTGTCACTATTTCTTCAAATATATTCTCTAACCCTTGCTCATTTTTTTCTTCTTCGAGGACTCCTATGATGCGAATGTTATTACGTTTCCTGTTGTCCCACAGTTCTCTTAAGCTATCTTCCTGTTTTTTCATTGTTTTTTCCTTTTGGTTTTCTGATTGATTTTTTCTAGTCTTCTAATTCACTGATCCGGTCCTCTGCTTCCTCTACCCTGCTGGTCAGTCCTTCCAATGTGTTCTTTATTTCTGCTAGGTCATTTTTTATTTCCACTTGGTTGGTTTTCATGGTGTCAATGTCCTTACTGATGCTGTTTAGTTTCCTCAAGATCATGGCTGGGAACTCTACCTCTGATAATTTGCTTAACTGCATTTCATTTATCTCATCTTCAGTAGAGTTCTCTTGTTCTTTCATTTGGGATCTGTTTCTTTGTTTCACCATTTTTGCTATCTCAGTAGGTTTTGGAGCCTGCCAAATTTTCCCTGTGGGTGTTGGTGTTCTGCTCTCTGTGGCTCCCTCTACTGGGTTTGGATGAGCATGGAGGGCCCTCCTTAAACACCACTGTCAAGTCTCACTTTCCTGGGTAGATTTGCAAGCTAAGAAATGTTCAGTTATGCTCTAGCTTTTTGCCTGGAGGCTATTAGCCTCAGTTACTTGAAAAGCCTTAGGATCTCAGTTGAATGAGAAACTCCCTCAGGTGTTTTTAGTGTAAGAGGATTTCCTGAGGGTGGGGCTGATGCTGGTTGTTAATGAGCCTCAATTTACATTTCTTTACCTCTTTGCCTCACCTGGGAATCTCCCAGGGAGTGGCTGCCATAGCTCTGGGAAGGAGCAAACTTGGCTGCTGTTCTGTGTAACCAGGAAGGAGCAGTCTGGCCACCACTGTCCTTTGTGGCCACAGCTCAGCACAAACTCTGAGTGCCCTCCAAATCCCAGTTGTCCCTTCAGAGTTCCAGTCCAGTCCGCCCTCCCTCTGCTGCAGCCCCAGGTGAGTGGCTGTAGCTATTCAGTGCTCTGTCCCAGCCCTCTGAGCTGTGGAGCAGCTGGGGCTCTTAACCCTGAGGTAGTGTGCTGCCGCTGCTCACAGCTAATGCCGCTGCTGTCCGTGGGCTCCCAGCCTGCCACCCTCATGCGCCTCTGCAGATCCTACCAGGCTCATTCCATGTCCCTGGTGTATGGTCCTCTCCCGCTGCTTTTCTGTTTCTTTTTCCCGACAATTTGTCTTTATTTTCGTTGTAATTCCCGTTTGGAACTGGGAGATCGTCTGTGTAGCTTCCATTCACTCCATTGCCATTTTCTCCTCTCTATTAGTTGAAGTTTTAATTTCTTGTTAGCCCATTCAATGATGGCTTGACCTTGACGGTGAGATTCCAGATGACACAGACTCATAGCCTTTAAGACTCCCCCATAATACTTGTGCTTTGAAAGCCAGGAAATTAAAGCTTGCAGTAACCCCATTAATTCTTTCAAATCGCTCCCGTTTCTAGAGGGAGGCGGCTCTTCATCAGGGGGAGATAATCCTCATCCTTATACCTTCTTTTTATTAATCACTGACACTATCTTAGAAATGGCCTCATCATCTGTCCCATGGGCCGTATGCGTCCTACAAAATCAGTACCAGCTGACATCACACATCTCAGCAAATTAGCCTGACCAAATAGATCAGGCTAATTTTTCAGTTGATGATTTTGTATGGCCCTCCAATGATGTTATAAATATCCAAATGGCCCTTGGCAGAAAAATAGGTTACCCACCCCTGATCTAACACATATGTCAATTCAATAGTATAAATTGTCTCTTTACATTTAATCACTCCCACTCTCCAATCTAATCTGAGCAGCTTCAATAATAATCTTTCCCAGTTACCTTTTGGTCACAATCCTGATTCAAAATATTTAAAAGCTACAGGTTTCCTACAGTATAAGTTGAAACACTTTAGCATAAATTTACAATCTTATCTTTTAAAGTACGTGCTAACATATTCACTATTTTCAGTATATAATCCAGGCAAAGTTAGAAAGTAAGTCAAGATCAATTGCATTATTACTGTCGCATCAGCCACCTTGTGATATTAATCCCAGTCAGGAATGGGGTCAGTAATTACAGCAGGTCTCAACCTCCAGTTTTTCCTCTAGGTTATCTACCTCTTTATTTAAACTCCACTTAGGGTCTCATCTCTTTTATGTGCCTAAATCACTCATGATTTTTCTCCCTTCCACAGATCAACACTAACTCTCAGAATGGATTTGCTGAAATATCAATGCAGTTCAGTGATCATTTTATGTTCTGCTTTCATCGCCCATGAAAGCTGTTTCAAACTTTACCTTTCTCCTCAAGTTCCATACCCTCAATCCTAAGCCATGATTTTCCTCCTAATAGAAAATAAAAACATTTACTCAAAATTGTGTACCTCCATCTTTTAAATTATATATATTTTTATCCATCAGTTTCTCCTGTCTCAGATATGTTTCTTTTTTTTTTTTTTCACTTGCAGTAATCCCCTCTGATCTTTTGGTTCCCTTTACACCAATAATCATCACTCTTCTATACTCTCAATTTACCCTTTTTATCAGCCTGTATACATACTTAAATCTCTCCTATTCTAAAAAAAAAAAATGCAACACATGCACATGCGCACACAAACACACACGACCTGCTATAAAATGGCACTCACAAACTTTGTGAAACTGGCCCTGGCTGGTTTGGGTCAGTGGATAAAGCGACAGCCCATGGACCAATGAATCGCCAGTTCCATTCTGGTCACAGGCACATACCTCGGTTGAGGTTCATCCCCAGCCCTGGTCAGGTCTCAGGTTATGTGGGAGTCAACCAGTTAATGTGTCTCTCTCACATCAATGTTTCTCTCTCTCCCCCTTATCTCTCCCTCTCTCCCACTATCTGATGATAAATGGAAGAATATCCTTGGGTGAGAATTAAAAAAAAACAAACAAAACTTTGTGAAACTGAAAGATGTATAGTTATTTTAAAAGATATATGCCAATATTTACCAACATTTTAAATGTCCATACCTGATAGCCTAGTAAGTGATGACTTTGGCATATTTGTCCTAAAGAAATGCTCATACAGATGCCCAGATATTTTTGTTCAGTCTCATAATCTTTCAAATTACCTACCTGAGCAAAAACATTAGAAACAATGTAGCCTAGACATGGCTCAGTGGTTGAGCATTGACCCATGCACCAAGAGGTCACCAGTCTGATTTCCAGTCAGGGCACATGCCCAGGTTGTGGGCCTGATGCTCAGTGCGGGGCATGTAGGAGGCGGCTAATTGATATTTCTATCTCTCTCTCCCTCTCCCTTCCTCTCTTTCTAAAATTAATAAAAAATATATTTAGAAACAATCCAGCCTAATTGGCCTTAGTGGGAAAATGTTTGAATTAATTGTATTTTATTCATAAAAACAATGCAGTAGATACAAATATACTAACATAGAATGTTCTCTAATACAGTGTATATTACATGAAAATATATCACAATAGTAATAAGGTATAATAATTCTAATTATACATAATGCATGCAGGCTGGATTGGTGGTTGACAAAGGGGACTTTCCATTTTTTACTTTCCATTGAATTTGTACAGTGAACTAAATCCTTATAATTATTGCCTCTGTGTGTGTATAAATCTTGAAAACATATTATCCCAGATTAGTTTTTTATTTTTATATAATCACATAGATTTTTTTTAAGTTTGCTTTTTAATTTTTTAAAAATTATTTTTATAAAAAATTTAGGAAGACAAAAATGTTATCTATAATTCTATAAACCTAACACATAATTTGGTGCCTTAGATCTGTTCTACAATATGGGAGTGGTAGAAAGAACTATAGCCTATCACAGGCTTTTGTAAATAAAGCTTTATTGGAACTCCAAATCAAACATTTGTTACTTTTTGTCTATAGCTGCTTTCATGTCACAGTGGAAGAGTTAAGTGGTTGCAGAAGAGACTGTGTGGTCCACAAAACCTAAGATATTTACTTTCTGGCCCTTTTCAGGAAAAACAAAAGTCACTAACACATTCAATAGAACTTATTATCACAGCAGTATATATTACACAATTGTAGTCAGTGCTAATACAATTTTGTACTCTTTTCCATGTAATAACATAGCAAATGTATTTCCTTATTGACATTTTTATGACTATAATTTTTAATGGTTTTCTAGGAAATC
The DNA here is from genome assembly GCA_030848825.1 of Tadarida brasiliensis. Classification (NCBI taxonomy): domain Eukaryota; kingdom Metazoa; phylum Chordata; class Mammalia; order Chiroptera; family Molossidae; genus Tadarida; species Tadarida brasiliensis. The sequence goes on from CM061280.1 coordinate 54,843,442, forward strand.
ATCTGTCACATAAGACATTTAAAGGAACATTTCCTTATTATTCAACATATAGCTTTTGATTTTTAGTATTAAAAGTAATTATTAGAAGAAAGTCTAATGAATATTTTTGGCTCATTTTGGATGATTCTCTTATGGTGTATTTTAAGAAATTTAATTAGAAAATCAAAAGATATGAATATTTTATAGTTTTCATAGAAATTATCACAGATGTCCAGAAGAGTTGTACCAATTGACAATGGCAGCAGCAATGTTTGCTAGTACTGAATTCATTCGACAATGCCAAAAAAGGTTATGGGATGGTGTGTGTGTGTGGGTGTCCAAGCTTGTGCTTCACTAGTTTATAATCTCTGTTTTCTTGATTAATACTCTGGTTGCATATTTTTTTTGTTCCTTTTTAAATTTTGGAATATTATCTGACCTCATCTTTTACTCATATTGTTGGGATCTTCAAGTTATTTGTGCTATCAATTCTATGATTTTTATGTAAGAAATTTAATTTATTTGACATATGTGCTTAAATATTTTAAAATGTCTTAAGCTGTCATATTTGGCCAAACTCTTTAGTACAATATTATGTGCCTTTTATCTTCCTCTGTTCTACTGAAATCCTGGAGAAATTTTCATTAGTAATCTGATTTTTTAAAATTATCTTTGCTTACTCATTTGTGGCATTTGACCTTGATTACCCCCATTACTACATTAAAACTCTCTTCTGCCTTATTTTTTTTTCCCTCTCCTGGGTCTCCTGGGGATATTTCTCACTTTTATTTGCTAGAAATCTCTTATTTATTTATTTATTTTTTTTTACATTTCAAGCACTGATTGTCTTAAGTTTTCATCTAATCATTATTTCCTTACCACTCAGTAAATTTTTCTGGGTATTTTCAAACTCTCGAAAGTTTTTATTTTACTGTTATACTTTCCCTATCTTTATTACTCATTTTTCTCTCAAGCTCCAGTAATGTTTTCAAATTCTTTTTTAAAAAATTAAATCTATTGGGGTAGTATCATTTAATAAGATTATGTAAGTTTCAGTACACATTTCTGTGGTACATGATCTGTATGCCTATTGCATTGTGTGCCCACCACCCAAAGTCAAATCATCTTCCATCACCATATATTTGACCACCTTTACCCTTTACTGCTCCCCACCCCTTTCACCTCTGGTAACCACCACACTTTTGTCTGTGTCTATGAGTTTTTATTTGTCTGTTTCTCTTGTTTATTTACTTGTTGCTTTCAGTTTTATTTCCCACATATGAAACAGGTCCACCTGATTGTCTGGAAGTTTGTTCCAAAAAATTAATTAAATTAATCTCCAGAAAGTAGGTCCTCTTCCTGTCATTTATATCTTCATTAATGATAATATTATTGAGCCATTTTATATAGCTAAAAATCTCAGAGATGTCTTTTATATTTACCTTTTCTCACACTCCATATTCAACAAGTCACCAAGTGTCATCAATTATAACTTTTAAATATCTTGTTCTATTGAACTATCCCAACTGCAGAGGATTAGGCCTTCATCACCCCTGTCAATTGTTTCTTAACTAGTTTCTCACAGTTAAAGTCTTCCCTCTTGTTTTATGTTACCTAGTCCTGAAGATTTTCCCATTTTATATCACTACTACCACTGTATTATAATTACTTGTTTACATGTTTGAAATCTCTATTGGACCATAAGCTCTTAACAGTGTCATATTAGGCTTTTTAATCCCAGTTCCTAGAGCAAAACAAGTGTTAACAGTGATTGTTTGATAAACAGTATTTGAATATAGGCATTCATGTATTATAATCACAAAACACTATATTAGTTTAGCAAGACATATAGCCTTCACTTTAATTATGTAAAGGACAATAAGGATGTCTAGTCAAGATGTTTTAAATGTCAGCATGTAGGTTTGGCACCATCAAAAGTTATGACAATATTATTGACTATATGTTCTATGCTTTAGTTACTAATGATTTATTCTTGATTTTCTGATATTTTTATCCCTTTGTCTTGATATAAAAACAAAATCATGATCCAGCAAAACAAAGAATGAGTATTCCTTGGAAGAATTTCAACTCAGAAAAATTTGAATTTAGTGTTCTCTTTTGTATATTTTCACAAAAAAAGAAAAATACTAAAATAATGACTATATTTCTGAGTTAACTATTTCTTTAAATGAATTATGTTCTAAAAGTCATAAATAATACAGGGTCAAAGTATATATATATATATATATATATATATATATATATATATATATATAATCTCCCCCAAAATGTAAACACACTTTGAATAATTATAAATTCCAGTGGGTTAAATTTGAGAAGAAAGAAACATCAAGTGGGCTATCAGTTTTAAAGTACATATACTTTATTTTTGGAAACCACTGTGATATACATATATATATATATATATATGTATATATATATATTCCCTAGCAAAAGAGGTAAAATTAGCTACTTTAGAGACATTAATTATGTGCTTAATCTTTATTATTACATATCACAACTCTCTACCCAACTTAAAAGAAAGGTATTCAGGTAAAAAGAAAGTGCTTGGACATGGTATGAGAAATAAAGAAATGTAAAATCACATAAATGAGTACTTTAAAGTATTTTTCATTACCATGTCACACTACTGAAGACAAATACTAAAAAGCAAAAAGAGAATTAAGGAATAATTTCAACTGCTTATTAATATTTATTGGCTAAATATGGGGCTAATACAAGTAAAACAAGAGAAAATTAGTAGAAGAGAATGTTGTAAAGAATGTGAATGTTGTTCACATATCAGGTTAATTTAAAAACAGAAGAATCAGGATCTGAAAAATGGCAGTGGAGTGAATTGGAATGGCACAGCCCATCTCCCAAGACCAAACTGGAATTACAACCAAAATAAAGACAATCTTTTGGGAAAAATGAACTGAAGAGCAGCTGGAGAGAACCCTTATAACCAGGGACATAAAGAGGACACCAAATAAAGCCTTGTAGGAGCTACAGAATCACGCAAGTGATGGATGGGTGCCCACTGGCAGCAGCAGAGGGCTGTCATAGATGTGAGCAGTTCCTTCTGAGAAGTTAGGAGTTAAAACCCCAAGCCAACTACACAGCACAGAGTGGTGGAATAGGGAAAAGCTCCCACATAACACCTCGCTGAGACAATAATCATAGGAGAGAAGTTGGAAACACCAGCATTCCCTGAAGGGCCTGTTCACTGAATCAGATACAGCCACTCACCTTGGGCTCCAGCAGAGGGAAGGCAGACTGGACAGAAACTCTGTGAAGAGATTTGAGGGTTAGTGGCACTGAGAGAGAGCTGGGAAGGAGGGAATGGGGAGTTTTATGCTGAATCATTTCTTCATAGGACAGTGGCCATCTTACTCAAAGAACCCCTCCCCAGAGCCCTGGGGAGAAGTAACAGCCCCTCCCTCAGGAGTTTAACACCACTCTGCTGGAGAAATGCAAACTGAGGCTCATCAACAGCTAGAGTCTATCAGAAAGCAAGGAGGGGGAAAGAAGCCTCCAAAAGATTTTAAATTTGGACTGGAATCTCAGTGTTGGGGGCCCTTGCTCTGAGAACTGAGGTGTGAAGGTTGAGGCTTGAGTTCCTATGCTGAGCCCCTCCCCCATGGCTTCAGCAGCCATCTCTGTCAAGTAGCCCTCAGTTTTAGCCTGGGGGAAAGCAACAACGCTTATGTCAGGAATTTAATACCACCCTGTGGCTCTGGAGAATGAGCTATGAAGGCAGAGGTCTGGACCTCTGAGTTGAGCCAATTAACCACACTGCAGAAACCATTTTCTTATCAAAGCAATGTTAACCTAGAGGAAAGCAATTGTCCCACCCTCAAGAAATACTCTTACTCCTGTACACCTAAGGGATTTTTCATTAATCTAAGGGCTAAAACCCGAAGCTCATCAAGTAACACAAAATAATAGACAGTGGGCAAAAGCTATAGGATAACTGAATCGTTGCTTGGCCTGCTAATAGAACCAGAAAGTAAGACTTGACATTGGTGTTTAATGCTTCCCCCCTAAGTCATCCACACCCACTAGAGGGAGCCACAATCAGTGCAACACCAAAACCTACAGGGAAAATTTGGCAGGCTCCAAAACACACTAAGACACCAAAATTGGTGAAACAAAGAAAAAATCCCAAATGAAAGAACAAGAGAATTCTAAATTCTACAGAAGAAGGGATAGATGAAATGGAATTAAGCAAGTTATCAGAGGTAGAGTTCAGAGTAATGATTATGAGGAAGCTCAAAAACATCAGTAAAGACCTCAACAACATGAGTAAAAATATAGAAACAATGAAAATCAACCAATTGGATATGAAAAACCACAAAGCAGAAATGAAAAATCACATAGCAAAAATAACACATTGGAAGAAATAAAAAGAGGAATAGAGGAAGCCAGGAATCACATCAGTGAATTATAATACAGGGTAGAAAAATCACCCAATCAGAGAACCAAAAATAAAATGCAATAAAAAAAAAAAGGAAGACAGCTTAAGAGAACTGTGGGACAATATGAAACGTGACAACATATGCATCATAGCAATTCCAAAAGAAGAAGAAAATGACAAGAGTTATAGAATATATTTGAAGAAATAGTGGCAGAAAACTTCCCTAGCTTGGTGAAAGAAAAAGGCATACAAGTTCAAGAAGCCCAGAGAGTTACAAGTAAGAATAACCCAAAGAAGCCCACACCAAGACACATCATAATTAAATGCTAAAAATTAAAGATAAAGAGAAAATCCTAAAGGCAGCAACAGACAAGGAACAGGTTACCTACAAAGGAGCCCTTATAAGGATATCAGCTCATTTCTTAAAAGAAATACTACAGGCCAGAAGGGAATGGCATGAATTATTCAATGTAATGAAAAACAAGGATCTGAATCCAACACTACTGTATCCAGCAAGGCTATCATTCAAAATAGAAGGTGAAATAAAGATATTCTCAGGGAAAAAAAAAAAAAGCTAAGGGAATATATTAGCACCAAACCAGCACTGCAAGAAAAGTTAAAAGGACTGCTGTTATAAGGTGACAAAATAGGGAGAGAAACATAATCATAATAAATTAAAAGGATAATAAATAAGTGCATATTAATAATAACCTTAAATGTGAATGTATTAAATGCTCCAATCAAAAGACACAGTGTAGCTAAATGGATAAGAAAGCATAATTTATATATATATTGTTTACAAGAGACCCACCTCACAACAATCACTCACATAATTTGAAAGTGAAGCGATGGAAAAAAGTTTTCAAGTAAATGGAAAGGAAAAATAAAAAATCTGGGGTAGCAATACTCATATCTGATCAAAGAGACTTCCAAATGAAGGCAATAACTAGAGACAAAGAGGACCACTACATGATATTGAAAGGATCTATCCAACAGGAGAATATAACGTTGGTAAACATATATGCACTCAATATAGGAGCACCAAAATATATTGAAAATCTTCTAGAGGACTTCAAAAGAGAAATCAACAGCAATACAGTCATAGCAGAGGAATTCAACACCTTGCTGACATCACTGGATAGATCCTCCAGACAAACAATTAACAAGGAAACAGAGACTCTAAATGAAACAGTAGGTTAAATGGATAATAGATATCTACAGAGAATTACACCCCAAAACTGCAAAATCCACTTTCTTCTCAAGTGCACATGGGACAGTCCCAAAGATAGACCACATGTTAGGACACCAACTAAGTCTCTACAAGTTCAAGAAGATTGAAATCATATCGAGCATCTTCTCAGATCACAATGGCATAAAACTAGAAATTAATTACAATAAAAACACTCAAAAACTTTCAAACACATGGAGGCTAAATAGCATGTTAAGAAACAATGAACGGGTTACCAAGGAGATCAAGAAAGAAATTTAAAAATTCCTGGACACCAAAGAAAATGAACATGCAACAACACAAAATCAATGGGACGCAATGAATGCAGTCCTGAGAGTGAAGTTCATAGCACTACAGTCCTACTTCAAGAAACAAGAAAAATTTCTAATTGAATATCTAACCTTACAACTTAAAGAACTATAGACTAAAAGAAAAGAAAAATGCTCAGCAAAGTGGGAATAGAGGGATTGTATCTGAACATAATAAAGGCCATATATGAAAAACCTACAGCCAATATACTCAATGGGCAAAAACTAAATGCATTTCCCTTAAGAACAGGAATTCCCACTTTTGTCACTCTAATTCAACATAATACTTGAAGTCTTAGCCACAGCAATTAGACAAGAACAAAAAATAAAAGAGATCCAAATCTGAAAGGAGTATGTGAAACTCATTATTTGCTGATGACATGATATTGTATATAGAAAATCCATTAGACACCACCCAAAATCTAGTAGATTTAATAAATGCATTTGGAAAAGTATCAGGATAAAAATTAACACCCAGAAATCGATGGCATTCTACACAAATAATGAACACTCAAAAAGGGAAACAAAACAAAACGACAGGCAAAAAAAATCTCATGAAAAATAAGATGGCGACGGGCAGAACCGGAGCATGAGTGAGTGTGTGAGAGTGTGAGGGAGTGTGAGAGAGAGTGTGAGTGAATGTGACGTGGAAGACCAACTTTGAGCAGTGCAGAGACATGGGACAGAAGGTTCCTGCGCTGTGGACAAAAAGCAGAAGGCTATGTGGTAAGTGGCGGGCCAGTGAACTTTCCCCAGCATGGCCTGGAGGCCCCGCCATTTTGGAGGATCCCGGGTCTTCCCTGGGAGGAGGAAACAGAGAGGGGCTGGGGCCCAGCAACCTGAGTCCACTAGAGCGCCCTACACCATCCATCCAGTGAACTCAGCTGCCTTGGCATGGTCAGCACACAGTAAGTGCCTGTAGCAGTACCCAAAACAAGCCTGGAGCTGGAGCCCCACTCCCAACAACAGTGGTGGCTCGCCAAGGCCTGTGGCAGCAGCCCTGAGGCCAGCAGGACCCAGACCCGTGGTGTTGTGCACTCAGCCTGGGAACCAGGCCTGTGGCCAGTGGTACACTGGCTCCAGACTCCAGGCCCACAGCAGCACACAGCCAGCCCAGGACCCAGGCCCGAGACGGTGCGCAGCCAGCCCAGGACCCAGTCTCCAGGCCTGCAGCAGTGCAGCAGCCCACCCAGGCTCAAGGCAGCTTGCCCAGGCTCACGGGGGCACTAGCACGAGCTTGGGAGCCTAGAACCTCCCCCCACAGCAACAGTGACTGGGCACAGTAGAGCCCCATCTCCAACAGGCATTAGCATCTCAGTCTGGCAACCGAAACCATTCCCAGCTGCATCACCAAAGACTGACCAAGAGCAGTGCCCCAGACCAAGCAGCAGGGCTAGAGCAGCTGAGACCTGTCCCTGACAAATGCAGAAGTGGAGTTGGAGTGGATCCCCTCCCCCCAGCAGCAGCAAAATCCCAGGTGCAAAGCATCCTCAGCCCCAAACAGCAGTAAAGGATTGGGACCTAAGAGCACCCACTGGCAGCAGCAGTAGCAGTGCAAACTGGGAGGTGACACTCACCTCCAGCAGTGACTGTTCAGGAGCAGAGCCCCACCAGGCAGCAGGGTCCCCCAACAGCACACCAGCAAGACCCACAAACCCTAGAAGTGCACCAGTGAAATCCACGAACCTCAGGAGCATATCAATGAAACCCATGAACCCCAGGAGGACAGGAGCTGGACCCATACATCCCAGCAGCGTACCAGAGGGACCCACAAAACCCAGCAGCATGCCAGTGGAATCCACGAACCTCAGAAGTGTGCCAGTGGAACCCATGAAAACCAACAGTGCACTAGTGGAACCCCACACACTCCAGCATCATACCAGCGGGTCCCCCACACCCCAGAAGAGCACCAAATGAACCTGTGCACCCCCAGGCAGCAGCAGCAAATATCGGCAGCTAAGACCCATTCCCAGCAGCATCAGCAGAAGCCGATCAAGAGTGTAGCCTCAGCCCAAGCAGCAGCAAGTCTCGGAGAGCCAAGAACAGCATGACAGACCATTTCCAGCCACCAGGAGTCAACTCTCCAGTACACACAGCAGACAAGAGGAGCCATACACCAAAACAGGCTGAGAGGCACAGCAGCCTTAATTGATACACACTGACCTGCCTACACATTCCAACTTCCCTCACTGAGCTTAGAACTACCAGATTGCTAAAATGGTGAGACAAAGAAACAATACCCAAATGAAAAACAAAGAGAAATCACCAGAAATGGAACTACAGGAACTAGAAGAAAGCAACATGTCAGAAAAAGATTTCAAATCAATGCTTATAAGGGTGCTCAAACAATTTGGTGAGAACTACAAGCAACTTAATAAGAATTATGAAGAGCTCACTGGGAATTACTTTAGCTTAAAAAAAGAGGTAGAAGCTATACATAAATATCAAGAGAAAATAAAGAATGACATAGCTGATATGAAAAATACCTTAGAAGGGTTCAATAGTAGATTAGAAGAAGCTGAAGACCGAATCAGTGACTTAGAAAACAAGGTAAAGAAAAACACCCAAAAAGAGCAGCAAATGTAAAAGAAGCTTAAAAAGCAGGAGGAGAGTTTAAGGGAGTTGTGGGATAATCAAAACGTAACAACATTCGCATTATAGGTGTATCGGAAGGAAAAAAAATCAGAGAAAGGAATAGAGAACCTGTTTGAAGAAATAATGGCAGAAAATTTTCCTAAACTGGTGAAGGAAAAAGTCACACAAGTCCAGGAAACACAGAGAGTCCCAAGCAAGATGAACCCCAGAATAACCAGAGCTAGACACATCATAATAAAAATGGCAAAAATTAAAGACAAAGAAAGAATCTTAAAAGAAGCGAGAGAGAGACAGAAAGTAACCTACAAGGGAGCTCCCATTAGACTGTCAGCTGATTTCTCAATAGAAACGATGCAGGCCAGAAGAGAGTGGCATGAAGTGTACAAAGTAATGCAAGGCAAGGGTCTGAACCCAAGACTACCCTATCCAGCAAGGCTATCATTCAAAATCGAAGGAGAAATAAAGAGTTTCAAGGATAAAAAAAAAAAAAGCTAAAAGAATTTACCACCACCAAACCAGCACGGCAAGAAATGCTGAAGGGATTGTTGTAAGAAGAAGAAAAAGAAACAGAGAGAGAGAAAGAGGAACACAGGCATAAAGTAAAAATGGCAACTAATAACTATCTAGCAATAATACCCTTAAATGTAAATGGCTTAAATGCTCCAATCAAAAGACATACAGTTGCTGATTGGATAAGAAAGCATGACCCATATACATGCTATCTACAAGAAACTCACCTCACAACAAAAGACTCACATAGGATGAAAGTAAAGGGATGGAAAAAAAATTACCAAGCAAATGGTAATGAAAAAAAAGCACATGTAGCTATACTCATATCTGACAAGAAAGACTTCAAAACAAGGGCCATAATAAAAGACATAGAAGGTCACTACATAATATTAAAAGGATCAATCCAACAAGAGGATATAACCCTGGTAAACATATATGTACTAAATATGGGAGCTCCAAAATACATTTAAAAACTTCTGGAGGACATCAAGGGAGAGATCAATAGCAATACGATCTTAGTGAGTGATTTTAACACTCCACTTACACCACTGGATAGATCTTCCAGAAAAAAACTTAACAAGGACATAGAGGTCTTACAAGATGAAGAAGATCAGTTGGACTTCACTGATATTTATGGACCATTTCATCCGAACGCTGTAGAATATGCATTCTTCTCAAGTGCACATGGGACATTCTCAAAGATAGACCACATGTTAGGACACAAAGCAAGTCGTTACAAATTAAAGGATATTGAAATCATATCAAGCATCTTCTCAGACGACAATGGCACGAAACTAGAACTCAATTACAACAAAAACATCCAAACACTTGGAGGCTAAATAGCATGTTATTAAACAATGAATGGGTTACCAACGAGATCAAGGAAGAAATTAAAAACTTCCTGGAAAACAATGAAAACGAACACACGACAACACAAAATCTATGGGATGCAGCTAACGCAGTCCTGAGAGGGAAGTTCATAGCACCACAGGCCTAACTCAAGAAACAAGAAAAATCCCTAATAGACTCTTTAACCCTACAACTTAAAGATCTAGAAAGAAAACAAAAAGAAAAACCCAGAGCAAGAAGAAAGAAAGAAATAGTAAAGGTCAGAGCAGAAATAAACGACATAGAGACTAAAAAAAAAAACAGTTCAAAAGATCAATGAAACAAAAAGCTGGTTCTTTGAAAAGATAAACAAGATCAATGGACCTTCAGCCAGACTCACCAATAAACAAAAAGAGAGGAACCAAATCAACAAAATCAGAAATGAAAGAGGAGAATTAACAATTGACACCACAGAAATACAAAGGATCATCGAAACAGACTATGAACAATTATACGCCAACAAATTGGACAATCTAGGCAAAATGGACACATTTATAGAAACACACAGTCTCCCAAAACTGAACCGGGAAGAGATAGAAAACTGGAACACACCAATAACAACAAAGGAAATTGAAGATGTAATTAAGAAACTCCCAGCAAACAAAAGTGCAAGCCCAGATGGCTTCATGGGGGAGTTTTACCGAACATTTAAAAAGATCTAATACCCATTCTTCTCAAACTCTTCCAGAAAATCCAAGAAAATGGAACACTTCCAAACTCATTTTATGAGGCCAGCATAATCCTAATTAAAAAACCAGATAAAGACACTACAAAGAAAAAAAAACTACAAGTCAATATCTCTGATGAATACAGATGCCAAAATCCTTAACAAAATATTAGCAAATCGAATCCAGAAATACATCAAAAAAATTATTCATTATGACCAAGTGGGATTCATTCCAGGGAGGCAAGGATGGTACAATATTCACAAATCAATAAATGTGATACACCACATAAACAAAATGAAAGATAAAAACCATGTGGTCATATCAATAGGTGCTGAAAAAGCATTCGACAAAATCCAGCACCCACTTCTGATAAAAATGCTCAGCAATGTGGGAATAGAGATATCATATCTCAACATAATAAAGGCCATATATGAAAAACCTACAGCCAACATCATACTCAGTGGGCAAAAACTAAAAACATTTCCTTTAAGAATGGGTACAAGACAGGGATGTCCACTTTCGCCACTCTTATTTAACATAGTATTGGAAGTCTTAGCCATAGTAATTAGACATGAAGAAAAAATAAAAGAGATCCAAATTGGAAACGAGGAAGTGAAACTGTCATTATTTGCAGATGACATAACATTGTACATAGAAAACCCTAAAGACTCCATCAAAAATCTACTGGACTTAGTAAATGAATTTGGCAAAGTTGCAGGATAGAAAATTAAGGTACAGAGATCCCAGGAGTCACCTCGGAAGACGGCAGTGGGCAAGGCCAGCGGAAGGGTGAGTGTGTGAGAAAGTGAGCTAGTGTGTGAGAGAGTGTGAGTGGACATGAAGGTGGACGACCAATCTCGTGCAGTGCAGAAACGCAGAGCAGCAGGTTCCTGTGTTGTGGACAGGAGCAGCCGGCTACCAAGGTAAGCGGCCCTTCAGGGTGCTTCTCCCTGCACCTCAGTGAGGTCCCACCATTTTGGAAGATCCGGGTCTTCCCTGGGAGGAGGCAGTAGGAGCGCCTAGGGCCCAGCAACCTAAGCCCACCAGTGCACCTGGCACCCTAGGACCAGTGGACCTTCTGTGTCAACACAGACTAGTGCACAGTAGAGGAGCTGTCAAGGTGCCAGTTGCAGGTTGCAGAAGCCTCAAATGGCTGGGAGCCCAGCACCATCCCCTGCAGTAGCAGCCTGATCAGAGTGGAGATATACCCTCAGCAACAGAGGCTTGAGAGAAGACATCCCTCCCCAGGGAACAGAAGCACAGACAAGCAGCAGAGTACCATCCCCAAAAACTACAGCAAAGGCTGAGCAGGAGCTGAGTCTCATGGGGTAGCAGCACTCCCCAGCTGCCAGCAGCAGGACATGGGGCTCCACAGAGACCTGTGTGAACCAGCAGACCACAAGAGCTGTGAGAAGCTGAGTCTCCAGAGGGATCTGTGCGATCCAAACTCCCGTGGGACCTGCGGGGTGCTTGGGCACCAGAGAAGCCTGCATGACCCAGCTGCCCACAAGATAGGCTTGGAGACAGGTCTCCAAATGGTCTGTGCAATCCAGCCAGCCACAGAACCTGGGGGTGCTGGGGCACCAGAGAAGCCTGCGTGACCCAGCTTTCCCATAAGATAGGTGTTGAGTTGGGTCTCCAAAGGGACAGTGCAATCCAGCTGCCCACAAGATCGGCGGGGAGCCAGGGTTCCAATGAGACCTGTACAACACAGCTGCCAAAGGTACGGGCAGGGAGCACGGCTCCAACAGTGCCTAAGTTATACAGCAGCTGGGAACACAGCTCCAGAGGGGCCCACGTAATCCTACAGCAGTACCTAACAGGACACACCAATACCAGCCCCCAGTAGTCAATCCTCCAGGATCCACAGCAGGCAAGAGGCTACATGCAACAGAACAGTCTGGAAGGCACAGTAGCTTTATTTGATATACAGTGAGCTTCATACACATCTGAACATTCCTCACCACGTGTAGAGCTACCAGACAGCTAAAATGGGAAGACAAAAAAAAAAAAAAACAACACTCAAAGGAAAGAAAAAGAGGAATCACCAGAAAAGGAACTACAGGAAATGGAAGACAGAAACTTGTCAGATAAAGAACTCAAGGCAATGATTTTAAGGGTGCTCAAACAATTTGGTAAGAATTATGAAGAGCTCACTGGGAACAACTTCAGCTTTAAAAAAGGGGTAGAAGCTACACATAAAGAGGTAGAAGTTATGCATAAAAATCAAGCAGAAATAAAGAAGGACATAGCTGTTATGAAAAATAGAAAGTTTAAATAGAAGATTAGAAGAAGCAGAAGACTGAATCAGTGACTTAGAAGACAAGGTAGAGAAAAACACCCAAATAGAGCAGCAAATAGAAAAAAAAATTTAAAAAGCAGGAGGAAAGTTTAAGGGAACGGTGGGACAATACGAAACATAACAACATTCGCATTATAGGGATACCGGAAGGCGAAGAATCAGAGAAAGGAATAGAGAACCTGTTTGAAGAAATAATGGCAGAAAACTTCCCTAAACTGGTGAAGGAAAAAGTCACACAAGTCCAGGAAACACAGAGAGTCCCAAGCAAGATGAACCCCAAAAGACCCACAGCTAGACACATCATAAAAAAAAAATGGCAAACATTAAAGACAAAGAAAGAATCTTAAAGGAATCAAGAGAGAGACAGAAAGTTACCTACACGGGAGCTCCCATTAGACTGTCAGCTGATTTCTCAATAGAAAAGATGCAGGCCAGAAGAGAGTGGCATGAAGTGTACAAAGTAATGCAAGGCAAGGGTCTGAATCCAAGACTACCCTATCCAGGAAGGCTATCATTCAAAATTAAAGGAGAAATAAAGAGCTTCACGGATAAAAATAAATAAATAAAAAAAAGCTAAAGGAATTTACCACCACCAAACCAGCACTGCAAGAAATGCTGAAGGGACTGTTGTGAGAAGAAAAGAAGAAGAAGAAGAAGAAGAAGAAGAAGAAGAAGAAGAAGAAGAAGAAGAAGAAGAAGAAGAAGAAACAGAGAGAGAGAGAGAGAGGAACACAGGCATAAAATTAAAATGGCAACTAATAACTGTCTATCAATAATTACCTTAAATGTAAATGGCTTAAAAGCTCCAATCAAAAGACATAGGGTAGCTGATTGGATAAGAAAACATGACCCATATATATGCTGTCTACAAGAGACCCACCTCACAAAAAAAAGACTCACAGGATGAAAGTGAAGGGACGGAAAAAAAAATTTCCAACCAAATGGAAATGAAAAAAAAGCTGGTGTAGCAATACTCATATCTGACAAGATAGACTTCAAAACAAGGGCCATCATAAGAGACAGAGAAGGTCACTATATAATATTAAAAGGATCAATCCCACAAGAGGATATAATGCTGGTAAACATATACGCATCAAACACGGGAGCACCAAAATATATTTAAAACTTCTGGAGGACATCAAGGAGGAGACCAATAATAACACGATCATAATGGGTAACTTTAACATGCCACTGACACCACTAGATAGATCTTCCAAACAATAAATTAACAAGGACATAGAGTCCTTAAAAGACAACCTAGATCAGTAGGACTTCATTGATATTTACAGAACATTTCAATGCAAAGCTGCAGAATGTACATTCTTCTCAAGTGCACATGGGTCATTCTCAAAGATAGACCACATGTTAGGACACAAAGCAAGTCTCTACAAATATAAGAAAATTGAAATCATATCAAACATCTTCTCAGATCACAGTGGCATGAAACTAGAACTCAATTACAATACAAACTCACAAAAACATTCAAAGGCTAGGAGGCTAAATAGCATGTTATTAAGCAATGAATGAATTACTAACAAGATCAAGCAAGAAATTAAAAATTTCCTGAAAACCAATGGAAAAAAAACACACAAAAACACAAAATCCATGGGACACAGTGAAAGCAGTCTTGAGAGGGAAGTTCATAGCACTACAGGCCTACCTCAAGAAACAAGAAAAACTCCTAATTGACTTTCTAACCCTACAACTTAAAGAACTAGAAAGTAAACAAAAAGAAAAATCAAGAGCTAGTACAAGGAAGGAAATAGTAAAGGTCAGAGCAGAAATAAATGACATAGAGACTACAAAGCATTTCAAAAGATCAATGAAACAAAAAGCTGGTTTTTTGAAAAGATAAACAAAATGGATGGACCTTTAGCCAGATTCACCGAGAAACAAAAAGAGAGGAACCAAATAAACAAAATCAGAAATAAAAGAGGAGAAGTTACAACTGACACCACAGAAATTGAAAGGATCATCAAAGCATACTATGAACTGTTGTGACCAGTGAGATTGACCACACTCAGATATGAATTGGGTTTTGGAAAATTTTATTGAACTAAAGGTGAAGCGCCTGCAGTATGGCTCATGCAAGAGTAACTGCGGTACCAGCCTTTGTTTCAGGGCTCTTAAATAACCCCCCTAGCTTAGCTAGGTAGCAAGCAAGCTGGCAAACAGAAGTGGATATTGGCAGTTAGCTTGTTCAGCGAGGTGCAGTCAACCTGTTCAGTTGGCTAGGTAACAATTAACAATGCTATATTCACATGGGAACCAAGATGTGCGGTTAGGCCTCTGGCAGCTAGAGATGATAAATGGAGATTAGGGAGGGTAGAAAAGTTTCTGAACATTTGCCTTTGTCTTAGACTAAACTCTGGGGTCAGTACAGGGCTTGCCTGGAGGTCCTAACATCCCCCCCTTCTCTTGGGAGTAAGGCAAATCTTTGTCTTAGGCTGCCGTGGTGGATATACGGTGATATTCACCATATCTCTTTTGGGCTAATATGAGTGTCCTAACTGATTGAATTCATTGCTGGATGAAAGCTATAAGCCAGTTCAGGATAATGGGTCCATAGGTGAGAGCTAGAAGCAAAAGGACTAGGACCAGCTATGGTGGATATTAAGGTGGTTATCCAGGGAGACCAGTTAAAAAGCTCCTGGAACCATGGTTGAGATAAGCGTTCTTCTCTCTCTCTCTCTCTTTCTCTCTCTCTCTCTCTCTCTCTCTCTCTCTCTCTCTCTCTCTCTCTCTCTGCTAACCGGTTTTGCAATTCTTGCATTGATTGCCGAATAATGCCAGAGTGGTTAGCATAAAAACAACAGGTTTCTCCTAGAGCGGCACAGAGGCCTCCTTGCTTGAGAAAGAGGAGATCTAGTCCTCGTCAATTCTGGAGGGCTACTTCTGCGAGGGAATCTATCTCCAATTGGAGATAGGTAACTTGTGTCTGGAGGAGTTGCATGTCTTTCGAGAAGGTGGCTGACAGGTTCCTTAGGCCAATGTCAGTATTGATGAGGGCTGCCGCTCCTATGGCGGTAGAACCTGCAATCCCCAGGGTTGCTAGAATAGGAACTAGTATGGAGGCCCGCTTCTGGAGTCTATTATGTTGGTCTGGGCTTAGGAAGTGGACCATCCCTGCGGGGCCAGCATAAAGGTATATCTGGGGAATGATATAGGTAGAAATACATAGATCCTGTTGGCTAGAAGGTATAATACATTGGCGGATTCCAGAGAGGCAGGCAAACCATGTTCCATTTGGGGCAATTAGGGCCCATTCAGGTCTTGGGGTACTGATGGTAACATGGGTGTGGCAATTGCCCTTATAAGGGGAATGACCTAAGGGGTAATTACCAAAGGTGTAGCAAGTGCCTTGCCCTTCGAAGTCTGTGAGAGTCAATTTCCCAGTCTGAATGCAGGGCTTTAGGGGACCCTGCCCTGGAGAGAGGGTGTCATTAATGGTAATATTCATAGGGGTCAAGGCTCCCGAGAAGTTTGCTGCTCTCCCTATATAGTAGGGCGGTGCTGGGTCTAGACATAGCCAGCAGTTAGAGGTGGTGTTGGGAGCAGTTACATTGAGTACAGAGAAAACTGAGTCTAGTGTGTCCCATAGGGGGTTATGGGAGACATGGGGAGGTCTGGTACAAGATGGAGACGTTGGGGTAGGAGGCAAATTGGGGGTGCTATTGGTGGTGGGAAGCCAGTTAGGTTGAAGGGTATTGAGTATGAGATTCGGACCAATTGGCTGTCGAGGTGGCAGTCCCCCAACTTTGTCAGGTTGTTTGGGGGGTGGGCTCCATGGCAATTGCTGAATACTAAAAAGAGTGCCAAGGTCCAGGCCCATTAGGTACAGCCTGAGTCCCCAAGTTTTTCCTGTCAGCCAGGCTGTGCTCCGTGGTAGTAAGATGGTGATGATCATAGGGTTACAAGTTGAGTTTTTGCAAGCGGGGTCTGAGCTACCTCTTAATTTGTGGGGGAAGGGATCTCGGAAGAGGTCGATGTGTGGGTCCTGTCCTCCACCTGGGGACCAGCCTAGGGCTAGGGTCTCACAGACCCAAGCTTTACAATAGTAATCAGTGAGCTTGCCACAGTTAGCCCGTTCATGTGTTTCATGGTAACCTGGTCGTTCGGGGCATGCATAATGTGGTGTGGATCAGAGTTGATGATTGAGTTTGGCTAGATCACAAGGCCATTGTCGGGCCATTAGTCCATTTGATCCGTATAGTCTTTGGTTGTCTCTTTTCCCAAAATCACTTAAACAAAGATCATCATGGAAAAACTTAGAGAAGTCCGCAGTTAGGGTAATAGAGGAGGTGGAGAAGGTTTCGTTTTTTGCTAAAAGCTTCCTGTCTTGGGTTCGGGTAAGAACCCAAACATATTTGGTCAATCTTGGGGTGGCTGTTGTGCATCTGCAGAGGGTGCTGATGAGGAGGAGTAAAATCGTACCTTTAAGGGGTCCTTGGTGTCCCGTGTAACTCTCCATCTTTTGGGTATCTGGTTTGGGTTTGCCTTCTTGATGTGAGTGTGGTGTACCCAGTGCTTTCGACCAAATACCTTATAGGCAGTTGGGGTTTTCAGGATTACCTGGTAAGGTCCTTCCCAAAGCGGAGTGAGAGACCCCTTAGTGTACCATTTTGTCCATATCCAGTCCCATGGTTTGATGTCCGAGGCTGGCGGCGGTGATGATGTGGGTCCTCTGGCCGGTGGGGGCCTCCTGTCCTCAGTCAAGAGCTTAGCTTCCTGCCGGATCAGTTGGATAGCCTGCAGGGACTTGAGAAGAGTCTGGTTAGAGATTTCTCCTAATAGGTTAAGACAAAGCTTAGGAATAATGGGAGGGGGTCTCCCATACATAATTTCATAAGGGGTTAGATGACTAAGGTAAGGAGTACATCTAGTACTTAATAGGGCAAAAGGCAACAAGTTTACCCACGTATCATTTATTTCTAATTTCAATTTAGTTAAAGTTTCCTTAAGGGTCCGATTCATCCTTTCTACCTGTCCTGAACTCTGAGGTCGGTAGGCACAATGCAATTTCCATGTGATCTTAAGAACATCTGCTATTATCTTTGATATTTTGGCTATGAAAACCGGGCCATTGTCAGACCCCAGCATTAAGGGCAGGCCAAATCTGGGGAGGATTCCTGTGAGGAGGTGCCGGGCTACCGTGGTGGCAGTTTCATTTTTGGTTGCATATGCTTCAGTCCATTCAGAGTAGGTGTCGATGAAGACGAGGAGATATCGGTACCCATACTGAGTGGTGCAGACCTCGGTAAAATCAAGTTCCCAGTGTTCCCCAGGCTCCTGACCCCTCAGTCGTGTTCCTGGGGGTAGTTGACTTGGTGGACCTGAGTTCACCTGAGCACAGGAGGGGCATCGGGCCACTTCTGATTCTGTGACCGTCTTTAGGTCAGGTATATCGAAGTATTTTCAGATAAGTGTTTTGAGTTTTGTGGCCCCTAGGTGTGTTCCCCCGTGAATGTCCTGGATAAGGGCAACCCCAAGTGCCTTTGGTAATAAAAGCCTTCCATCTGGTAGTTGTTTCCAATTTCCCCTTGTCTGGGTGCAGCCCAGGGAGTTCCCAAGATTTATTTCCTCGGGAGTATAGTGGGGGTTCAAGGGTAACTCGGGTGGAGGCATTAATGGCAGGAGTTCGATGGGGGCTGTTGAAGCCTCAGCTATCTGTCGGGCAGCCTTATCAGCTAAGTTGTTACCCCTCTGGGTGGCACTGGGCTGTCGGTCGTGCCCTCGGCAATGAATGATAGCTAGTTTTTCAGGTAGCCAGATAGCCGTCAGGAGATTGAGGATCTCCTGCTTGTTTTTGATCTCTTTCCCGCCCGACGTTAGGAGCCCCCTTTCTTGATAGAGAGCCCCATGGATGTGGGCAGTGGCAAAGGCATACTGACTGTCCATATAGATGTTGACTTTCTTCCCCTCACTCAGTTTCAAGGCCTACATAAGAGCGAGGAGCTCAGCCTTCTGGGCTGATGTTCCCTGTGGAAGGGCCTGCACCCAGAGTTTCAGTTTCCGTGGTGACTGCTGCCCCTGCAAATTGTCTTCCATCTCTTATGAAACTGCTTCTATCCGTGAAGAGGGTGAGGTCTGGGTGTAGGAGCGGTTGGTTAGTGAGATCAGGTCTTATTCCCGTAAGGTTGTCAAGGAGTTGCTGACAGTCATGGAGAGGTGCTTCAGGGGATGCTTCTGTGTCCGGCAACAAGGTGGCAGGATTCAGGACGGTCGTCTTCAAGAAGGTAACGTGCGGTGGGTTGAGGAGTAGGACCTGGTATTGGAGCAGCCGCGAGTTGGAAATCCATTGATCAGGAAGCGCTCGTAGAAGCGCCTCCGTGGTGTGGCTTCCAATGATCTGAAGGTCCTGCCCCAGGGTGAGTTTCTGAGCTTCCTTAACTAAGAGTGCAGTGGCTGTGATGGCCCACATACAGGATGGCCATCCAGCTGCGATGGGATCTAGCTGTTTGCTGAGGTATGCAGTGGGTCTCTTCCAGGGCCCGAGGGTCTGGGTTAGGACCCCCTTCGCTATTCCCTTCTTCTCAGCGACGAACAACTGAAATGGCTTTGAGATGTCTGGTAGGGCCAAAGCAGGAGCAGTCATAAGTGCCTTCTTCAGGGCCTGGAATGCTTGTTTGCATTCGTCAGTCCACTCGAGTTGCAGGTTCTTACCCACCGTGCTAAGGTATAGCGGTTTGGCCAATTCGGCGAAGAGGATCCAGAGCCGGCAATATCCTATGGCTCCAAGGAATTCTTGAATCTCTCGTTTGGAGGTGGGCGAGGGTATGTTCAGGATGGCTGCAACCCGTTTTGATGAGAGAGTCCGATTCCCTTCAGTGAGAACATACCCCAAGTAGGTTGCTTGACGAACACAAATCTGGGCTTTCTTCACTGAGACTCGGTATCCCAGCTGCTGCAGCGTGATGAGCAGGTCTCAGGTGCAGTTCAGACAGGTTTCCTCTGAATCAGCGGCAGCAGCAAATCATCTACATATTGGAGCAAGGTGCAATCCGGGTGCGCCATCCGGAAACCTTGGAGATCTTCATTCAAGGCCTCATCAAATAGGGTGGGTGAGTTCTTAATCCCTTGGGGCAACCGAGTCCAAGTAAGTTGCCCCAAGAATCCCCCTTCAGGGTCTGCCCACTCAAAGGCAAAGATATTCTGACTTTGTGAGGCCAGTGGTAATGAGAAGAAGGCGTCTTTTAGGTCAAGGACAGAATAAATGGTCCGGCTTGGGGGAAGTTGGCTGAGAAGGGTGTAGGGATTTGGGACTGTGGGGTGGATAGTCTCGACCCGTTTGTTGACCTCTCGTAGGTCCTGGACTGGTCGATAGTCGTCACTCCCTGGCTTTTGGACAGGGAGGAGAGGCGTGTTCCAGGATGAATTGCAGGGTACGAGAATGCCTGCTTCCCTGAGTCTTCTAATATGGGCTACTATACCTTCTCTCGCTTTTAGGGAGATGGGGTACTGTTTGACCCGAATTGGGGTGGTCAAACTGGTCAATTGAACAATGATGGGGGCTCAGTGAGAGGCCAGCCTGGGAGGGTTGATTTCAGCCCAGACCCCTGGTATTTGCCTCTTCAATTCTTGGAGAAAGCTATTTGGTTCTACTTCTTTTGGTTCAGATTCTAGGAGGAGATATTCTTCAGAGAGGGGCACTGTGAGGAGGAGGGAGGTGGGCCGTGGGACCCCTAGTGTCAGGGAGGTCCCGCCTTCCCTGAAAGTGATCGTGGCCTGGAGTTTTTGGAGTAAGTCCCTTCCCAGCAAGGGGTAAGGGCTGTCCGGTACCACTAGGAATGAGTGGATGATGGTGCCCTTCCCTAGATCGGTGATGCGGGCTCTTGTCCAGGGGTAACTTTTGGTTTTTCCCAAGACCACTTGGACAGGGGTCTTATAGGTGGTGACCGGGCCCGGAGCGGCCTGCAAAACCGAGAAGGTGGCCCCCGTGTCGACTAGGAATGGTGTAGGAGTTCCCTTGACATCTATGGTTATCATGGGTTCCTGGGGGCCGAGGTGAAAGGAACCCTGATGGCCCTAGTCTTCCTCTGTTTCAAGTAGGAGACGGGCGGGTTGTTGCTCTTTAGCTTTTTTCATTAGAAGCTTTGGGCAGTCCTTTTTCCAATGCCTGGTAGCTTTGCAAAAGGCACATTGATTCTTGCCTAAGGGGGTCTTCCTTGTGTTGGGGTCTTTTCTGTTTTTGTCCCCCCGCGATTATTGCCCCGGTTGTCAGGAGCAGGTTGACCGGCAAGCAAAATTTTCGAGAGGGCCTTGGTTTGTTCACAAATAGGGTCCTCTTGATTCTGATAGATTCTTTGAGCTATTTCTAGGAGTTTTTCCCTATTCTCCTCTGGGAATCCTTCTATCTTCTGCAATTTCTTTCTAATATCTGGGGCAGACTGGGAGACAAAGGCCATATTGACCAGTCTCTGATTGGTTTCCGAATCGGGGTTGAGGGGAGTATAGGTTCAGTATGCCTCCAGTAGCCTCTCTAAGAAGGCCACTGGAGACTCAGATGAGCCTTGAATAACTGCTGCAACCTTGGTAAGGTTGGTGGGCTTCCTAGCGGCTCCCCTCAGGCCTCAAAGCAGATTGCCATGATACGTGAACAAACTTTGCAGCCCCCCATCTGTATTTGGGTTCCATGCAGGTGGGTTCCTAGGGAGTTGTTCCTCTAATTCATCGAGGCGCAGGGAGTCTCCCTCACCAGTTAGAGCCTTAGCGGCTTCTCTATAAATTCTGTCCTGTTCTTCAGTAGTGAAAAGGGTTTGCAGTAATTGCTGACAATCAGCCCAGGTTGGTTGATGAGTCCAGAATATGGACTCAAGTAGGGAGATCTGGGAGGAGTGGGTATAGCCGCCGCGGTTTCGGTTCCTGATTCTTTTTGGGAGGTTTAGGGCCAGATGGTTCTCTTTTCCCCAGTGGTTTTGGGGCGGCTACCATAATCGTCCTCCCTGCTATTTTGGCCTTCATGGCATTTCCTTTAGGGCCCTGAGTCCCATCCTGTGAACATTTCTGAATGTAGGACGCTTTGTCAGAGACAATATCAATCCATACATCTACATATACCATCTGATCTGGATGGGAGACCCCGTAAACTACCGACTGAATGGCGGACAGGAGGGACAGGTCAAAGGACCCCTCCGATGGCCAATCGACAGCGAAGGTCGGCCATTCCAGTTCACAAAGGGTGCGGAGGAAGCCCGGGTCGGCAGGCTTCCCATAGTCACAAGATCTCTTAAAGAAATCGGAAAAGTTAGAGAGGAGACAGCTCAGGGGGGTACGTGGCTTTGACAGTCCTTGTCCCATCTCGGTGGAACCTGTGGATGCAAAGCAAGATGGACAACACAGAACACTGAACATAAAATGGAGACAAGCAAGCACGGTGGCTGGCCTCACACTTCGAAAGTCATTCATTCACCAAATGAGAGTCTAAACTCTCCAGTATTGGGGACAGCATCCTGTGACCAATAAGGGGTTCGCAGTCCACAGCGTCCCGCCTGCGAGGTCCCCAAACCAAATTCCGGAATCAACAACAAAGACAAATGGGATTGATCCCTTACCAAAATCCTCGAGGAGGAGGCTTCCTTAGGCCAAATGTGACCGTAGTGCTGAATCCAGCGGTGGGATGGAGGCACCCACCATGTTGGATATCTGAGGAGGTCGATCCCCAAAGGTAGGGGAGACCTACAAGGCAATCTCGCTGGGGCCTCCAAATGTTGTGACCAGCGAGATTGACCACACTCAGATATGAATTGGGTTTTGGAAAATTTTATTGAACTAAAGGTGAGGCGCCTGCAGTATGGCTCATGCAAGAGTAACTGTGGTACCAGCCTTTGTTTCAGGGCTCTTAAATAGCCCCCCTAGCTTAGCTAAGTAGCAGGCAAGCTGGAAAACAGAAGCGGATATTGGCAGTTAGCTTGTTCAGCGAGGTGTAGTCAACCTGTTCAGTTGGCTAGGTAACAATTAACAATGCTATATTCACATGGGAACCAAGATGTGCGGTTAGGCCTCTGGCAGCTAGAGATGATAAATGGAGATTAGGGAGGGTATAAAAGTTTCTGAACATTTGCCTTTGTCTCAGACTAAACTCTGGGGTCAGTACAGGGCTCGCCTGGAGGTCCTAACAGAACAATTATACGCCAACAAACTGGACAACCTAGGAGAAATGGACAAATTTCTAGAAACACACAGCCTCCCAAAACTGAACCAGGAAGAGATAGAAAACTTGAACAGACCAATAACAACAAAGGAAATTGAAGATGTAATTAAGAAACTCCCAGCAAACAAAAGCCCACACCCAGATGGCTTCACGGGGGAGTTTTACTGAACATCCAAAGAAGATCTAATACTCATTCTCCTCAAACTATTCCAAAAGGTTCAAGATGACAGAACACTTCCAAACTCATTTTATGAGGCCAGCATAATCCTAATTACAAAACTGGATAAAGACACTACAAAGAAAGAAAACTACTGGCCAATATCCCTGATGAACACAGGTGCCAAAATCCTGAACAAAATATTAGCAAATCGGATCCAGAAATACATCAAAAACATTATTCATTATGACAAATTGGGTCTCATCCCAGGCATGCAAGGATGGTACAATATTCGCAAATCAATAAATGTGATACACCACATAAACAAAATGAAAGATAAAAACCATATGATCATATCAATAGATGCTGAAAAAGCATTCAACAAAATCAAGCACACATTTCTGATAAAAACACTCAGCAATGTGTGAATAGAGGGTCCATATCTCAACATAATAAAGGCTATATATGAAAAACCAACAGCCAAAATCATTCTCAATGGGCAAAAATAAAAGCATTCCCCTTAAGAACGGGAACAAACAGGGATGCCCACTTTCGCCACTCTTATTTAACATAGTACTGGAAGTCTTAAACACAGCAATTAGACATGAAGAAAATATAAAAGGGATCTAAATTGGAAAGGAAGAAGTGAAACTGTCATTATTTGCAGATGACATGATAGTGTACACAGAAAACCCTAAAGACTCCATCAAAAATCTACTAGACTTAATAAATGAATTTGGAAAAGTAGCAGGATACAAAATTAACATCAAGAAATCGACAGCATTCTTATACACCAATGATGAAATCACAGAAAGAGAAACTAAAAAAACAATCCCATTTACCATTGCAGCAAAAAAATTAAGATACCCAGGGATAAACTAAACCAAAGAAATACAGGAGCTCTTCACAGAAAACTGCAGGTCATTGAAAAAAGAAATAGAGGAAGATATAAAAAAAGTGGAGGCATATACCTTGTTCATGGATTGGAAGAATTAACATCATTAAAATGTCCTTACTACCTAGAGCAATCTATAGATTCAATGCAATGCCCATCAAAGTACCAACGACGTATTTCACAGAACTAGAATAAACACTCCAAAAGTTTATATGGAACCAAAAAAGACCCCGAATAGCTACAGCAATCTTGACAAAGAAGAACAAAATAGGAGGGATCACATTACCAGATTTCAGGTTACACTACAAAGCCACTGTACCCAAAACAGCCTGGTACTGGCACAAGAACAGGCAGATAGATCCATGGAACAGAATAGAGAACTGAGAAATTCACCCAAGACAATATGCTCAATTAATATTTGACAAAGGTGGCAAGAACATACCGTGGAGTCAAGACAGTCTCTTCAATAAATTGTGTTGGGAAAATTGGACAGCTACTTGCAAAAAAAATGAAGCTAGACCACCAACTTACACCATACACGAGAATAAACTCAAAATGCATAAAAGACTTAAATGTGACCCTTGAATCTATAAAAATTCTAGAAGAAAATGCAGGCAACAAAATTTCAGACATCATAGGCAGCAGAATTTTCACTGATACAACACCTAAGGCAAGAACAACAAAGGAAAAAATTAACACATGGGTCTACATCAAACTAAAAAGCTTCTGCACAGCAAAAGAAACAACCATGAAAACGGAAAGGGATCCCACTATATGGGAGACCATTATCACCAATGATGGATCAGATAAGGGGTTAATTTCCAAAGTATATAGAGTTCTCATGCAAGTCAACAAAATGAAGACAAAGAATCCAATTAAAAAATGGGCAGAGGACCTAAATAGACACTTCTCCAAACAGGACATACAAATGGCCAAGAGACATATGACAAAATGCTCAATGTCACTAATCATCAGAGAGATGCAAATTAAAACAACAATGAGGTATCACCTCACACCTGTCAGAATGGCCGCCATCAACAAATCATCAAACAACAAGTGCTGGTGAGGGTGTGGAGAAAAGGGGACTTTAGTACACTGCTGGTGGGAACGCAGACTGGTGCAGCCACTATGCAAAACACTATGATGTTACCTCAAAAAATTAAAAATTGAACTGCCATTTGACCCAGTGATCCCACTTCTAGGAACATACCCTAAGAAGCCTGAAACACCAATCAGAAAGAAAATACGTACCCCTATATTCATAGCAGCACTATTTACAATCA
This sequence comes from Tadarida brasiliensis, assembly GCA_030848825.1. NCBI lineage: Eukaryota > Metazoa > Chordata > Mammalia > Chiroptera > Molossidae > Tadarida > Tadarida brasiliensis. The sequence goes on from CM061280.1 coordinate 54,868,822, forward strand.
CTAAGATCTGGAAACAGCCCAAGTGTCCATCAGTAGAAGAGTGGATAATAAAGCTGTGGTACATATACACAATAGAGTACTATGCAGCTGTAAGAAAGAAAGATCTCTTATCCTTTGAGACGACATGGAGGGACCTGAAAGTGTTATCCTAAGTGAAACAAGCCAAGCAGAGAAAGACAAATATCACATGATCTCACTTATTTGTGGAATATAATGAACTAAACAATCTGATGAACAAAATAGACCCAGAGTCATAGAAGTTGGGTACAGACTGACAATCCTCAGAAGGGGGTTGGGAGGGAAGGAATAAACCACAGAACTTATATGCATGTATGCATAACCAATGGACATAGACAACAAAGCTGGGGACGGGTTGGGAGCGGATACGGAGTAGGGAGTCGGGGGGTGGGGGAGAAGAAACACCTGTAACAAAAATAAATTAATAAAAAATAAAAAAAATCCCTATTATACTTGAAAGAAAAAAAAAATAACTAGGAATAAACTTAACCAAGGAGGCAAAAGTACTGTTCTCATAAAACTACAGGACATTGAAAAGAAGAAATAGGAGAAGATATAAAAAAGTGGAAACATATACTATGTTCATATATCAGAAATATCAACATCATTAAAATGTCCGTACTTCCCAAATCAGTCTACAGATTCAATGCAATACCTATTACAGTATCAAGGGCATAGTACACAGATCTAGAACAAACATTCCAAAAGTTTATAAGGAGTCATAAAAGACCCCAAATAGTCACAGCAATTTTGAAAAAGAAGAACAAAATGGGAGGGATCACAACACCAGATATGAAGTTATACTACAAAGCCACTGTAACCAAAACAGCCTGGTACTGGCCCAAGAACAGACATATAGATCAATGGAACAGATCAGAGAACCCAGATATCAACACAAGATAGTACACACAATTAACATTAGACAAAGGATGCAAGAGTGTACAATGGAGAAAAGACAGTCTTTTCAATAGATCGTGCTGGGAAAATTGGACAGCTATATGAAAAATAAAAAATGAAACTAGACTGCCAACTTACACCATACACAAGAATAAACTCAAAATGGAGAAAAGACTTAAATGTTACCCATGAAACCATAAAAATCCTAGAGGAAAATGTAGGCAAAAAAATCTCAGACATCTTATGTAGTGTAATTTTCGCTGATACACCACCTAGGGCAAGAGAAACAAAGACAAAAATTAATAAATGGGACTACATCAAACTTTAAAATTTCTGTACGGCAAAAGAAACCAGCGTCAAAATGAAAAGGGAACTTATTCTCTGGGAGAACATATTTGCCAACAATACATCGGATAAGGGGTTAATATCCAAAATATATAGAGTACTCATACCTCATACAACTTAACAAAAGGAAGACAAACAACCCAATTAAAAAATGGGCAGAGGACCTGAATAAACGCTTCTCCAAACAGAACATACAAAAGACCAGGAGACATATGAAAACATGCTCATCATCTCTAATCATCAGAGAGATGCAAATTAAAATGACTATGAGATATCACCTCACACCTGACATAATGGCGGCTACCAGCAAAGCCTCTAACAAATGCCTGCAAGAATGTGGAGAAAAGGGCACCCTAGCACATTGCTGGTAGGAATGCAAACTGGTGTAGCCATTGTGGAAAACAATATGGTGTTTCCTCAAAAAATTAAAAGTGGAACTTCCATTTGACCCAGTGATTCCACTTCTTGGAATATATCCTAAGAAAGCTGAAACACCAATCATAAAGAATATATGTACCCCTATGTTCATAGCAGCACTATTTACAATAGCTAAGATCCGGAAACAGCCCAAGTGCCCATCAGTAGATAAGTGGATACAAAAACGGTGGTACCCCTACAGAATGGAATGCTATGCAGCTGTAAGAAAGAGATTTCTTACTCTTTGAGATGACATGGAGGGACCTGGAGAGCACTATGCTTAGTGTTATAAGCCGGGCAGAGAAAGACAAGTACCACATGATCTCACTTATTTGTGGAACATAAAGAACAAAATAAGCTGTCGACCAAAAGTGATCCAGAATCATGGAAGTAAGGAACAGACTGACAACTCTCAGAGGGATGGAGGTGGGGAAGGTGGGAGGGGAGAGAAGAGATAAACCAAAGAACTTATATGCATATATGCATAACCAGTAGTCAGGGACATTAAGCTGGCAAAGGCAGGAGGTGGGTGGGAGCAGGAAGGAGGGGTCAATGGGGAAAAATGGAGACATCTGTAATACTTTCTACAATAATATAAAAATAAATAATTAAAAATAGAAGAATCCAGAGCACTCAAAATATCCTATAATAGTAGCCATTTCTAACTAATAGCCATTCAGGGTTATGTAAAACAATTTTTCAAGTTTCTCCAAGATAAGAAAGAATCAACAACTATAACTAGAATATTCTCTCCATCATGAGGCAATACTGAAAGGTATTATTTCTAACATCTTCAAAAACCTCATGCAACTCCATCATTTCTGCCCTGATGAAAATGGTCAAACATAAATGCAATGTTAAAAAAAGGAAACGGCTGTACTATACCTGCCAGAATTGATTACCAAAGACTCATTTCTATAAACCATCTCTGATTACAGTATTCACTTGGAAAAAACCACCATCAAACTCAGTTCTAAGAGGAAATTATAAACCACTGCTTTTATGAGCAAAGCTAGTAAGGACTGGAGTACTTTTTTAATTGCAAATTAAGCCAAACTTAATTGAACTGTTCCAATAACACAACTTTGGGCCTTGTCAGCATCAATATTCACTACTTTGGCAATTCAAAACCATGTTAAAAAATAATAATTTTAAAAAGTGACTTTTTTTTTTAGAACGGGAAAGCTTTTACTAACAACAAACTCAATTCAGGTGTTTGAAGGGATTTTCAATAAGAATAATTCCTTTAGGTGTCGGCCAGGTGACTGAGTTGGTTGGTGTATCATTCAGTTACACCAAGGTGGTGAGTTGGGGACTTCCAATCAGAGTATATATCCGGGTTGCAGGTTCAGTTCCTGGTAGGGGGGCATACAGGGGGCAACTGATAGTTATTTCTCTCTCACATTGCTCTCTCTCTTCTTTCCTCTCTCTCTAAAAACAATAAAAAACAGCCCAGCCAATGTGGCTTGGTGGATTGAGCATTGTCCCATGGAATGAGTTCCCAGTTTGATTTCTGGTCAGGGCACATGCCCGGGTTGCAGGCTTGATCTCAGTGTGATGGGGGGGGGGGTATGTAGGAGGCAGCCAATGGATGTTTCTCTCTCACATCCACATTTCTGTCTCTCTCTCTAAAAATTAAAAAAAGCACAGTTTAAAAAATACATAAAAATAACAACATATCCTCGTGTGAGGATTAAAAAAAAAAGAATAATTCCTTTAAAATAGCTGCATATGAGAGTATAGTTAGTATTTTCATTTTCTTAGGAAAATAGCACTAAACTTTTCTAACTTTTAACAGCAGATTTCAGAGAGAATATATTTAATACAATTGGAGATCAACGACTTAACTTTACTGGTGCGTCCAATAATGGAAGGCTAAATTATAAACAGTTGATTAACTTAATGAAATCAGCCAGTAATTTGGAATTTGTGATTATTTGGGCATACTTGACTAAATTTTGTCTTTCCTCTTTATTTAAAATAAAAGTCTTTCTATTTTCAACAAAATTAAGTGTACATAAGTAAAGGGCTTTCCATATTTAAGAGTGAAGACAATGACCTTACTAATGTAGAAATAACATTTATAGACAAAAATTTCTTGCACTAACAAAAAAGAATTCATAGTAAAATAAGTTAATTTATTTTTTTAAAAGCAAATATTGATCTTGGGAATATCATGTTAAGTGAAACAAATCAGATGGAAAAGGACAAGAACCATGATTTGACTCATAAGTGGGATATAAACAGAAAATAACAAACAAACTCATAGATACAGACAATGGGGAAAGGAGGAAGAGGGTGAAACGGATCAAATATATGGTGACAGAAGGAGACTAGACTTTGTGTGGTGGGCACACAATGCAATATACAAATGATATATTATAGAATTGTACACTTGAAACGTAATCTTATTAACTAATGCCACCACAATAAATTAAATGAAAATTATAGGCTGATGTTGATATATAATCCAGATTTGAAAGATATGTAAGAACAAAATAACATTACTTTTAGACAGAGAAAGAAAAAGTTATTTCAGGATGGTGAAATCTCATTGACTGGTATTTATTATTGATTATTGATTTTAGAGAAAGAAAGGTAGAAAAAGAGTGATGTGAGAAAGAAACATTGATCAGTTGCCTCCCACACTCGCCCTGATTAAGGATTGAACCCACAACCTGGGTATGTGTCCTGATCAGGAATTGAAATTGCCACCTTTTGGTGTACTGGACAATTCTCCAACCAACTGAGCCATGCCAGCCAGGACTTGACTGGGATTTAGATGGAAGAAGTCCAGTGTGACAATCTTCTTCTGACTATCCTACTTCTTAACAGTATTTAGGCAACCATTCTCAAATAATGAGTTTGAACTTCTGGTAAGAAACTATTTTCCATACCCATGATACCTTTAATGACTTTACTATTATTAACAGGAAAAGAATGAAGGAAAGACTAGATAATATAGGCATGCCATTTATACAACTGTGCCAGGAAGCTGCAGTTAAAACTCTCAAGTCTGTTCCACACAGATCAATGGGGAAAAGGCCTGGATGAAGTCAGTTTAGATACATGCCCAGTAAGGTGTGGGTGACATGGGAAAGTGCTTCCTTGCCTGTCAGTCACACCTGGAAACAAGTCAGTGACCAGAATAGGCATGGCCTCTGCAAGAGTGTGAAATCTGAGATACATAAGCTCCTGAACAAAGAAAGTTCTCTCTTGGCTTTTGGCCCTCTTGTTCTCTTGGGACTCCAGTTGCAGGGGGCGTATTACACTGCATTTGCCCTTGTTGTTCACAGCCATGTGGGACACACACAATGGACTAATGGACTGAAGCTAGCCTGATGCCTGATGCTACATCTGACTCAGCTTCATCATGGAATGGAAACTTTAGATACTGGCCCTACTTCTACTTTTAGCTTTGCTGAACCCACAGCTACCCTTTGTCCGGAACTGGACTAAGGGAACTAGGACTTTGCAACCCAAGGGATATAGCTCCACGAAAATGAAGTCTTTGATCACATCTCATTCTCCCATGGGGCCTCCAGAAGTTCTTATTCTAGTGACCCCCCCCCCAAGAACCCCACTCCCACTAGTGATGGGAAAATCTGGCCCACTCTTTTCTTTGGTAACACCTGGAATATGGGCAACAATGAACATGGCATGTTATTGGGAAGATAAATTTCCAGGTTCAGAGGTTTCATGTAAAGAATATATATGCTGTAATATGTCAAGTTATAGAAAGCTATGGAAGGCAGGTTTAAGGACTTTGGTTCTCAACCTTTTTTCCTTAGCAGCATAGCTGGTAGATGGCATTCAGATGAACAATGCATTCCTAGGTATGTACACAGAGATAAGTCCAAATCCCAGAGTGGGAGCTCTAGCTCCACCCCCATTTATTTGTACATAAGAAAGTGTTTCTGAGTGAGTGAGATGCTATTATAAGGATAATTGTGAATCTAGTCATATGTATGATTCCAATCATCTATAAATGGTACTTTCTGTTAAAGAGAGAACCACAGACCCCACATGGCTTCAGTTGTATTAAAGCTCAGGATATCATACGTAATTGCTGTTTCTGCCTCTTCCAGAAATATAATCCTAATCAATCAGTCTGGTCAACACCAATGAGGTAATATGTCATGTGGACCCTCTCTATCCCCCAGAGAAAGAAGAGGCAATCTGCACGGTAAAAATCAATGCTCTTCCCTTTCTCTCAAAATACGTTCTGGTCTCAAAATAATTCATTATTTTCTTTTGTTAATAGCTTCCTTGCCCCACCCTTCTTTCTATAAAAACCTTCCAGAATACCTGTTACAAGTCCAAAGTCTGTGCCTGACGCTTTGAAAGGCCAAACCTCAGAACATCAGAGTTTGGAGTAAGGAAAAATATATTGATTGAGAAGGGACCAACCAAGAAGATGGGAATGCTAATGGTACCTCAAACCCATATTATCAAACTACTGAGTTCAGGTTTCTTTTATGTCAAGGGTAGGGGAAATAGGAGGGGATATTTTTGTAAAACTCAAACTATAAGCAGAATTCAGTTAATGATTAGCATGTCTATATGCAAGTCTAAGCAGAGGCAATTAGCCTGAAGGCCATAAGAACAAAGAAGCTAGAAAAAGATGGACTCAAAGAGAGACCAAGCATTTCACTCTGTTATATATCCTTCTGGTTCCTAGATGGGATGCTGCCTGATTCATAAATTGCTTAATAAAGCCAAATATATATTAAAATGTACTGAGCAGAACTTTGCTCTTTAACATTTTATATTAGTAAATAATTATTTTGATGTGTCTCACAATTGTCCATAATTTAAAAAGAGCCCATGTGTTTTTTTATGTTTTTTTGGGGAAGAGATGTGTTTGTTTATCATAGTGTGGAGGAAGAACATCAATTAAGCATCAACTCTAGGATTTCACATTTGAGGTGCTTTGTGACCATCAAGATTAAGATAAAATGTTAAACATGGAAAAAAAATAGGACATTAGGATATGAACTATAAGGAAAAAAATCAATAGATTCTATTTATCTTTCTTTTATTGCCATTGAAAATAAAAAATGAGGATGCATTTGTTGAGATTTTGTATGTCAGTATTTTAAAGTTTAATACATTGGGTTTAAATTTAGACTGATTTTGGCATCAATCTGTCCAAAGAGATAATATTTTTCAGTTATGATAAAACATATGAAATTGCTGATGTTTGACATTTGACCTACAAAAGTTGTAATTCCACATGGTTCAATCTAATATAATTCTTTATTTTGTGACAGAGACAGACCTGATTCTTAGGTAAAGTGTAGGCTTTGATCAAGTAAAGTATGAGCAACAATAGGATAGAACCCTTTGTAGAAGATAAGTGGAATAAGTGAAGTAAATAAAATATCTGAAATGTAAAATATTGATTCCCTTAGATATACAAGAGGTTTGGGATTCTCAACCATAAAGAATAAAAAATGTATAACAAAATTAACATTAAGTATCAAACTATATTTATAGCTACAGGATGCCAAACAAAACTTAACAATTTAATATGCAGTCATGCTTGTTTCCACTTACTGTAGAGATGAAATGTCCAGATAAATAAATGCACATTTACTTTTCTTTTAGATGTCTAAATATAATCTAAAGTGGGATTTCACAGAGTAGAAACTAATTCCATATAATCATACCAAATAAAACGACAGTCCCTTTTTATATGTTCTTTCTATTTATGAAAAAATAATACAAGCAAGGTTAATGTAGTATTTAGATAATAGATTTATTAAGTATCAGGATAAATAGCCTTACCTTATGCTTCAGTGGTAAACAGTGACAGCTAGTCTATATATAGACTTGGTAAAGGGAACAAAGTGGCAGCTTACAATCACGTATTTCTTTACCCATTAATAATAATGTTAACAATTATTAGTTGATTAATAATTAAGATTAGTGTTCTAATACTTGTTGAATAGTTTCAATGTTTAAAAACTGAAAGAGTTCCTATCGATGTGAATTTCATGCTTTTCTTGAAAATTTCAAAGATCTAACAATACTGACCTCGCATTTCCAGATGTCTACAATCAGCCAAAAGTGAAGAGCAGACATTCCCTTAGATGAGGCAAGCACTCTAATTTTTCAAACACCCCTCCCAGATCATTTCACTGCATTATGGTTTTGTTCCTTGTAAGTGTTTGAGTTTTTTATTCCTGACTCAGCGTTTTAGGACCAAACATAAATGACTGGGACATATTAGGGCAAAGGGATGAATTACAAATCAATAAGAATTATCTTATGCCACATACTCTCCCTCAGCCCTGTGGGAATGTATGTATGTTTCAAAATGAATGATGATAAAAGCATGTGATTAAGATATACTTTGTATTTACACATGTTAACAGGATCACTTCTATCTATAGAAAGAATATTTTGGTAGAGGGGGAGGGAGGTTCTTTTCCAGAGTTTCTCAAATAAAATTGTATAGATACCCACTTTATCTTATATGTATAATGATGATTCCTTCATAGAAAACCTTGAAGCAGTTTTTAACAAGGAAAGAAGTCACAACTGGGGATTTAAAAAAAAAAACACACAAAAGAAAGTTCTATGTGATTCATTTATCTGTACCAGGGCCAGACATCTCATGTGGTTGGAGCTAAAATGCTCTGTTAATAGAGATTTATGGAAGGAAAGATACAATAAAGATCTTTTGTTTTCACACTTGTCTATTAAATTGTTCTATAATATTTAAGGATTTGGGGTCAAATTATAACATTTGACTTAGATTATGAACTGTGAAGTAAAAGCCTTTACTGTGATGGCAAGGTTAAGACAATAAAGTGACTTCTCTTATTTTAATTGACCTTTAGCTTCTTCTGGATTGAAGAACATAGGGAGATTTGGGCTCTTAAACAAGGCTCAAAAAAAAAAAAAAAAAAAAAACTTATGTGGAGCAGACGAAGAGAGTTGAGTGAGCTCCAGAAATTGTGACTCAACAAAAATGAAAACTAATAAAGGAAATGGATAGTAGATAGTAGGAGATCCTGTAAAAAAGCAAGATAGATAGATTTCAGAAATAGTAGCATAGATATTTAATTTACAGGATTTTCTTTCTGTTTGGTATTTGATTTTGTTATCCTTATGTTTTCAGTAACGTTAATTAAAAAACTAGAATGAGCATTGCTTTGGTGAATAGAGGTGGCTGGGCTAGAAACTTTATCAGTTTGGGGAGCAGTTATAAGATGACCATAGATGGATGGCATAGAAGCCCTGAGAAAATATTCAAAATGAGAAGTGAAATCAATCACAAGAAGAATATAAGCATACCCTGGAGACATGTAGTAATCCTTAAAGAAGAAATTAAACCTTTGCAATCACCCAGAATAAAGACTTTCAATACGATTAGCTGAAAATTAAAAGAAAGCACACCCTCAAACGGCTGCAGAATTGGGGAACACCCGTTGTCATTGTTTCAATATATATCAATGACTATTTTCCATGATTGAGGCCAGATATTTTTTTCTTTTTCAATTTGTATCCCCATCCATATATATACCATGCATTGAAGCCCTCAATAAATATTTCTTAAGTGGATATATGATGTGAACATCTGGAGGTGGGGATGTGTTTAATTGGAAGAAGTACTGATTGAGAACAAATTAATTTGCTAAACATCACTTCATTTTCTAACAATGTAATCACAGATGAATCGTCCATAGAAAATTATAGAGTATTGGTTCTAATGTCCCAGAAGAGCTGAGAATCCACTTTGTTTGGATGCCTGCACAGAAAAGAGTCATGAAAAACAGGTATACTCTAGGGCACAAGATGAAGAAATTATGTGGCAGTGCTGGACTTCTAGTTCCCTGACTTTACTCTCTTCCATTATGAATGAAGTATGTAAAAATTGAGGTATATTTTCTATTATGTTACAAAATGATTGAACTACCACTGTGTAATCTTGTCCTTTTTCTTGTTTTATTTTTTGTATATTTATTTCCTGAAAGATTGTTTTTGAAAGCAATTTTTATTTGTTGAGAAGACTATTCATTATTTCCTGAAAATTGACTGGGACTGGAGTGAGAGAAATTATGAGAGAGTGAGATATGATTCCAAGATGCCTTTTGTCTTAATCCTGTCAATTTGGTAAAAGAGCATACAAACCTGCTTGGCTCAGAGTTCAGAACAGGCCCACCTAGCTGCATATTTCCCTGTTTAATTTGGTATTTGTTTTTCTACTTATCTAATAGAATGGCTTTTTTCAGCCTGGCAGACAGCTGCTCTAGATACAGCATAATTTGAACAGGCACAGATGTTAGTCATTTTATCATTGCTTTTTCTCAATGTTGAGCCAAGGGGAGAGGGATAAGAGATTGGGTGCAGAGAGACTAGTTTGTCACAAATGCAGCCAGTAAGAGGATGCTCTATTTAAAGATAATTTTAAAATAATCAAACAGACTAAGAGTCAGTCTGATTTTATTGTCACCTTATGCCAATATTTCTAAACATTGTCAGTGATAAAATACTCCTCCTGCCATGGCTGACTACTTCTATGGTCCCTCCCACCTTTGAACAATACTGCTCCCCACCCCTTATTTTTCTTCCTTTCTAATTAAATTAAAGCATTTAAAATCATAGAAATAGTGCCCTACTACACGGCTACTTGCTATCTATGTGACCTTGGGCAACTCATTTAACAAATTTGTGGAAATATAAATAGCACCTATTCTATAGAAATGTAAGAAATTAATGAGTTGATTTTTTTAAAGTGCCTATAAACAATGTCTGGCACATAATAAGCTTTTAATGTATTAGTTTATTATTATTATAATTCATTTCATGACCATACTTAATTTTGAAAATAGGTACAATAATACTAAGGTTTTATTAATTTGGAATTTGGTTATAAGAATATTTGTTACATATGCACTGATCTTTCTTATATATTTTATCAATGTAAAGACACTGATTTTACAGGGAATCTTGAGTTGTGGGTGGGAGAATGTTATTTGAGTATTTATTGAATGTCTACAATATGTCAGGTACTGTGAGTGGTACCAAAGTATAAAATATCATCTTTACATTTGGTAAGAATAAGTCATACCAAGACATATGTATATACACAAAGTGACTCCTTTATTTGGCCATGGAAGACACTATTAATTGATCACAACACTATTTCTCAGCTTCACAATCCTTCTGAATGTAAGACCTCAAGGAACCATTACCTATCTATGGAAGTTGGTAGTTAAGATGAATTGTATTGGCTATCACAGGTTAAGATGGTACCCATGTGTTAAATGAATAATCTATGCAGCAGGGTATCATAATAAAGGGATGTAAAGAAGAAATCTTTAAGAAGGAGTGACCTTCACTGTACTTAAAAATAAATTAAATATATAAATGACCCAAGTGATAAAATGAGGTTGAAAAATATTTTAATATAATTTTATGGTTACTTATTTCAAATAAAATATTCATCTTTCAAAGTTTGGAATGTTTCATAAAAACAAAACGTTCTAATGAAGTCAACCAAAATATCTTCTCAGGTTATCAGGGCCAATGTCAGTCTAAAATTAGTGGTCTATAGATTAAATTGATCAGCTGGATTTATAGCCATTTGTTAAAAAGACTTATTTGGATTAACATTCCACAATTCTATTAGAATAAGATTTTTAAATTGATTTATTTATTTTTCTTTGTAAAATACAAAGTACAATTTCTTTACTTACTATATGAGATATATAGAGCTCCAAAATAAATAAAACATAAGAAAATAATTATTATACATATATTTATATATAATTACATATTCTTCCTGGTTGTTTCTTTTTAAAATACCAATTAATATGTCCATGTTCCAAAACAAACAACTAAGTATTTTTTATGAAAGTTAAACATGACTTATTTAAAAAATAAAGTTTTCCACCTGAGTTGTAGGCAATTTATTTGCGAATTAAATATATAGGAGTCAAGAGCTCAAGCTCAAAAACTTTGCATACGTGGGGACTAAAAAAATTTACTCCAACCTTATAAGATCTTTTAGCTGGACTAATCAAAATAACAGATTAATAGGAAAAAATCAAGTTTTAATACACGAGCACAGGTAATTCACATAAGCATGAAAATTCCAAAGACAGTGAGGTAAAATTCAGCATATATGTCATTTTGGACAAAGGACAAAGGGGAATAGGGGTCAGTGATGAGATTTAAAAGGTAGTAGGCAATTTACAGATAGTTGAGGAAGTACAGAACACACATGGTAGGTAAATTTTGCTATGAAACCCAGAAACAATGAAACCCTGGTGGTGGGGGAGGATCTACTAAACATGCCCTGCTAGACACCCTCCAATCCACCATACTGAATTCAAATTAGGCTTTTAAGGCAAACATCCTAAGATTTCCTTCCTAAAGCAAATTATTCCATCTGAATATCTTAGGCAGAAAAAGAGAGAGGGTCAAATGTTCTTTAAGCTTTAAGGTGGCAAAACTTTGGTCCTCCTCAGCATATTTGATTTTAAAATAGCATTAACTGTTCTTTAAAATTGCAGAAATAACATGGTATATAGTCCCACAATTCACGTTTCATTACTTGCCCTTGAATTGTTATTTTCTAACACAATATTCTTATCATGGAGAAATACAACTATTAAAAATTAACATTTCTGTTTCCTGTATCCATGCCTTTTTCTATATATTTGTCAGTTTATTTTGTTTATTAGATTCCACACATAAGTGAGATCATATGTTATTTGTCTTTCTCTGACTGACTTATTTCACTTAGCATAATAATCTGCAGATCCACACATGCTGTTTCAAAAGGTAAGATTTTCTTCGTTTTTACAGACTCATGGAACAGACTGACAGCTGTCGTAGGGGAGGGTAGGGAGGGGACTGGATGAAAGAAAGCAAGTGGATTAGCCAAAATACATATATACATAGTACATAGACACACAACAGTGTGGTGATAGCTAGAGGGAAAGGGGGGTGGGGGCTAGATGGAGGTAGAAAAAATGGATAAAAATGAGGATGGAAAGAGATTTTGTTTGGGGTGATGAGCACACAATGCAGTTTGCAGATTTTTTTTAAGTTGTACACTTGAAACATGTATGGTTTTGCAAACCAATGTCATCCCAATAAATTTAATAAAAAAATAAATAGAAAAGTCAAGAAGATGGTAGCTGAATAGACAGAACTTTCTTGTACCTCCTTCCAGGGTCAGATTGGAAATAAAACTAAATTCACCCAGACTTACCATCTGAGGTCCATCTGGGGAGGAGACTTATAACAAGAAAGGACATAAACCACCTGGAGTTGGGTAGGAAGGGCGAGATCACAAGAGGGACTGGCCCAGATTCCACAGACAGCAGGTCAAGAGAGGAGGAAGCTCCTCCCGACTGTGGGGGAAAGGTTCTTTTGTTTGATTTTTTTTCCCCTGAGTCGATCAAGGCCAGATCCCAGGCTAGGCTCCTTAGTCCAAAGCACCAGAGCTGAACACAGTGGCCCTGGTAACACCCAGCCTTGAAAGGTAGCAGGGCTTCTGGCCGCCGAGCAGAACAGAGCCAGTCAGAGATAAAGCCAGTTTGTTTGCTTTTTTTTTTTTCTTCTTTTTCTTTCTTTCTTTAAAAACCAAGAACATAGGATTTTCGTTTGAGGCTTCAGTGGAATGAAGGTGATGTGCACTGGAGGTTTCTAAGGAGAAGCTGGGGTGGGAAGTATTGGGGGAAGCCTTTGAAAATTAACAATTGGGTGACCTGAATTCAGTCCTATCTCCCCCAAACCAAAGTGGCCATTTTTCCTGAGAGGTGCAGGACCCTCCCAGAAGCCACAGTTCAGGAAAATGAAAATACCTTGACCTAGGGGAATCAGCTCACTCCATCCTCAAGAACCCTGCTTGCCACACCCTGCATCTCCACCCTTGAAAAGGAAACAGCAGTAGGGGCCAAATCTATAGGTTTGAAAAGTCTCAGGGAGCATCAGTGACGGGCTGATGCCCCACTGTCTCAGAAACCCAACTGGTGCTTCTCCATTATGGGACAGCTGATAGAAACTCCCAGTTTACAGCTGATCACACTGGACTGCATATAGGATCTCTGCCCAGACAAGGGAAGGGAAATATTCTGGATCACTCACAGAGAATTAGCTCTGGGACAAGAAAACACACCCACCACATTCCCTGAAATCTGAACGGCATCTCCTCCTCACAGGAAACCCAGAGATCTTATACTCCTGATTCCACCTAAAGAGTTTTCACAAACAGACTTTTCAGTGATTAATATTGACTGCTTGCCGGCAGGTGAAGGCAGGTTGAGGTAGATCCTAGGGAACCTGGGGAAGTTTGCTGAGTTGTCAGTGGGCCTCATGCTGATAACAAACTGGCCTTATAGTACAGCTGGGCCCCTCCTGCACGCAGCCACAAGTTCGGTGAAGACAGACACAAACTGGGTAGCTTGAAGTTTCAAACAGGTTGCTAAGATTCAAAAGAGGACAGTTTCTGACAGTGGCTACCACCTAATTACCAGTCAGCATCAGTCATCAGAAAAGAAGGATTCAAAAGCAGCTCTCAGGAGCTGAGATAAACTCTACTGAGACAAACACCACTTTTTATATATTTCTTCTTTATTGATTTGTTATTATTTTAGTCTCTGTTTTCTTTCACATCTCTAATTTTCTTACTCTATTTTTTTCTTTTTTCTCTTGCTCAATCTTTTTTCTTTTTTCTCTGCTTTCTCCTCTATTTTCATTTTCATATTTTTTTCTGACATATCATTTTCCTTTCCATATTTTTTTCTTACTTTATTTCATTCACCTCTGCCCTGTCATATTACTTTTCCTTCCCCTTTTTTCTCTCCTTGTATCTCTACTCTTTACTTCTAGTATTTGGAGGGCACTACAGAAATACAAAGGATTGTAACAAATATTATGAACAATTATATGGCAACAAATTGGACAATCTAAGCAAAATGGACAAATTTCAAGAAACACATAGTCTCCCAAAACTGAACCGGGAAGAGATAGAAAACTTGAACAGACCAATAACAACAAAGGAAATTAAAGATGTAATCAAGACTCTCCCAGCAAACAAAAGCCCAGGCCCGGACGGCTTTACAGGGGAGTTTTACCGAACATTCAAAGAAGAACTAAACCCATTCTCCTCAAACTATTCCTAAAAATTCAAAAAGGAAGACTTCCAAATTCATTTTATGAGGCCAGCATAATTCGAATTCCAAAACCAGAGAAAGACACCACAAAAAAAGAAAACTACAGACCAATATCCCTTATAAATATAGATGCCAAAATCCTGAACAAAATACTAGCAAATGGGATCGAGCAATTCATCAAAAAAGTTATTCATCATGACCAAGTGGGATTCATCATGCAAGGCTGGTACAATTTTTGCAAATCAATGAATGTGATACACCACATAAACAAAATGAAAGATAAAAACCATATGTTCATATCAATAGATGCTGAAAAATAATTTGACAAAATCCAGCACCCATTTCTGATAAAAACGCTCAGCAATTTAGGTATAGAGGGATCATATCTCGACATAATAAAGGTGATATATGAAAGACCTACAGCCAACATCATACTCAATGGACAAAAATTAGAAGTGTTTCCCTTAAGAACAAGAACAAGACAAGGATGCCCACTTTTGCCACTCTTATTTAACATAGTACTGGAAGTCTTAGCCACAGCAATCAGACATGAAGAAAAAATAAAAGGGATCCATATTGGAAAGGAGTAATTGAAACTGTCATTATTTGCAGATTACATGATCTTATATATAGAAAACCCTATCGACTCCATCAAAAATCTATTAGACTTAATAAATTAATTTGGCAAAGTAGCAGGATACAAAATTAACATCAACAAATCAATGGCATTCTTATACACCAATGATGAACTCACAGAGAGAGAAACTAAAGAAATAATCCCATTTACCATTGCGGCAAAAAAAATTAAGATACCTAGGGATAAACTTAACCAAAGAAGTAAAGGACCTATTTGTAGAAAACTACAGGACATTGAAAAAAGAAATAGAGAAAGATATTAAAAACTGGAAGCACATACCTAGTTGATGGATTGGAAGAATTAACATCATTAAAATTTTCATAGTACTCAAAGCAATCTGTTGATTCAATGCAATCCCCATCAAAATACCAAAAACATACTTCACAGAACTAAAACAAATACTTCAAAAGTTCATATGGAACCAAAAAAGACCCTGAATAGCGACAGCAATCTTGAAGAAGAAGGACAAAGTAGGTGGGATCACAATACCGGATATCAGGTTATACTACAAAGCTACTGTAATCAAAACAGCCTGGTACTGGCACAAGAACAGACGTATAGACCAGTGGAACAGAACAGAGAATCTGGAAATTGACCTAAGATATAATGCTCAATTAATATTTGACAAAGGTGGCAAGAGCATACAATGGAGTAAAGACAGCCTCTTTAATAAATGGTGTTGGGAAAATTGGACAGCTACATGGAAAAAAATGAAACTAGACCATCAACTTACACCATACACAAGAAAAAACTCAAAATGGATAAAAGACTTACATGTGACTCGTGAATCCATCCATAATAATCCTAGAAGAAAATGTAGGCAACAAAATTTTGGATATCATACACAGCAGACTTTTCACTGATACATCACCTAAGACAACAGAAACAAAGGAAAAAATGAACACATAGGACTACATCAAACTAAAAGTTTCTGCACAGCAAAAGAAACAACCATCAAAATGGAAAGGGAACCCATTATATGGGAGACCATAATTACCAATGATACATCAGATAAGGGGTTAATTTCCAAAATATGTAAAGTGCTCATACAATTCAACGAAAGGAAAAAAAGAACCCAATTAAAAAATGGGCAAAGGACCTAAATAGACACCTCTCCAAACAGTACATACAAATGGCCAAGAGACATATGAAGAAATGTTCAACATCACTACTCATCAGAGAGATGCAAATTAAAACAACAATGAGGTATCACCTCACATCTGTCAGAATGGCCACCATCAAAAAATCATCAAACGACAAGTGTTGGCGAGTGTGTGGAGAAAAGGAGACTCTAGTATACTGCTGGTGGGAATGCAGACTGGTGCAACCACTATGGAAAACACTATGGTGTTACCTCAAAAAATTAAAAATTTAACTGGCATTTGACCCAGTGATCTCACTTCTAGGAATATACCCTAAGAAGCCTGAAACACCAATCGGAAAGAATATATGTACCCCCATGTTCATAGCAGCACTATTTACAATGGCTAAGATCTGGGAACAGCCTAAGTGTCCATCAGTAGACAAATGGATAAAAAAGCTGTGGTACATATACACAATGGAGTACTATGCAGTTGTAAGAAAGAAATATCTCTTATCCTTTGAGACAACATGGAGGGACCTGGAAAGTATTATCCTAAGTGAAACAAGCCAAACAGAGAAAGACAAATATCATATAATCTCACTTAATTTTGGAATATAATGAACATTACAATGTGAATAACAGGGTAGTCCCAGAGACGTGGAAGTAGGTTACAGACTGACAATCCCCAGAAGAAGGGGTGCGTGGGGGGAGATAAAGCACAGAACTCATATGCATTTACGCATAACCAATGGACATGGGCAACAAAGCTGGGGTCGGGGCGGGAAGGGAGTGGGAGGAGGGTGTAATGGGGGAAAAAGTAGAAATATCTGTAGCAAAAAATAAGTAAGTAAGTAAATAAATAAATAAATAAATAAATAAATAAATAAATAAATAAAATAAAATAAAAAGAAACCTAGTGGGAATGACAGAAGCATGAAAGTGGAGTAGAAACCTTAAA
Source organism: Tadarida brasiliensis (assembly GCA_030848825.1). Taxonomy (NCBI): domain Eukaryota; kingdom Metazoa; phylum Chordata; class Mammalia; order Chiroptera; family Molossidae; genus Tadarida; species Tadarida brasiliensis. The sequence continues at coordinate 54,886,317 of CM061280.1, forward strand.
TAAGAATCAGTCAGAAATAAAGAATAGTATACCTGACCTCAATAATACACTTCAAGGAATCAAAAGTAGACTGAATAAGGCAGAGGACTGAATTAGTGATTTGGAAGACAAGTTAGAAAAATAGACCCAATAAGAGCAGTAAAAATAAAACATAAAAAAGGAATATAAAAACAGGAGGATAGTTTAAGGGAACTTTGGAACCATATATATATCTTATATATTATATAATTGTATATTATTATATATATAATATATAATATATTATATATTATATAATATATAATATATATTATATATTATATATCATATATCGATTATATATATATAATATATGATATTTTATATATATTATATATATTATATATAGGTGTACCATAAGGAGAAGAAAGTGAGCAAGAAGTTGAGAACCTGTTTAAAGAAACAGCAATAGAAATATTCCTTAACCTGGTGAAGGAAAAAGACACGAGTTCAGGAAACCCAGAGAATTCCAATCAAGATTAATTCAAAGAAACCCACACCTAGATGCATCATAAGTAAAACTGCAAACATTAAAGACAAAGAAAGAATCTGAAAGGCAACAAGAGAGAAACAGAAAGTTACCTACAAGAGGGTTCCCATTAGACTGTCAGATGATTTCTCAACAGAAACATTTCAAGCCAGAGGGATTGGCATGACATATTCAAAGTAATAAAAAGCAAGAACCTGAATCCAAGACTACTCTGTTTATCAAGGTTATCTTTTAAATTTGAAGATGAAATAAAGAGCTTCCCAAACAAACAAACGATTAAAAAGTTAGAGTACATTACCACGAAACATTGCAGGAAATGTTAAAAGGAGTGCTTAAAGAAGAATAACAAAGAGAGAAAGAGAGGATCATAGTTATAAAGGGAAAACAAAAGGGAAGTAAATAAGTACCATACCTTAAAAAACAAACAAAAATCTCTAATAATCTTTCCAACCCTACAATTGAAAGAATTAGAAACAACAACAACAGCAACAAAAAAGCCCAGAGTAAATAAAAGGAAAGTTTAATAAAACTCAAGCAGAAATAAATGACATAGAGACTTGAAAAAAAAAAATACAGAGGATTAAGGAAACTAAGAGCTGGTTCTTTGAAAATGTAAACAAGATTGATGAACCTTTAGCCAGACTTATAAAGAAACAAAGAGAGAAGACCCAAATAAATAAAATCAGAAATGAAAGAGGTGAAGTAACAACTGACATCACAGAAATACAAAGAATTGTAAGAACATATTTTGAATATCTGTATGTCAACAAACTGGACATCCTGGGTGAAATGGACAAATTCCTAGAAACATACAATTTGACAAAACTCAGTCAGAAATCAGGAAGATGCAGAATACCTAAATAGGCTTATAATAACTGATGAAATTGAAGCAGTAATAAAACAAAACAAAACAAAACAAAACTACCAGCAAACAAAAGCCCTAGACCACATGGATGACCTCCCAAGGGATTTCTACCAAGCTCTCAAAGAAGAACTATGACCTATCCTCCTCAAACTATTTCAAAAAATTGAAGAGGAGGGAAGATGTCCAAGCCATTTTCACAAGGCCAGCATTTTCTTAATTCCAAAACCAGATAAACACACTACAAAGAAAAAAAGTATATGCTAATATACCTAATGAATATAGATTCTAAAATACTCAACAAAATATTACCAAATAGGATCCATCAATACATTAAAAAGATCATACATCATGACCAAATGAGATTTATTCCAGGGATGCAAAGATGGTTCAATATTTGCAAATAAATAAACGTGATAAACCACATAAACAAAATGAAGGATAAAAATTATATGATCATATCAGTAGATGCAGAAAAAGCCTTCGAAGAAATCCAGCAGCCATTTTTGATAGAAACTCTCAGCAATGTGGGAATAGAGGGATCATACCTCAATATAATAAAGGCCATATATGACAGACCTATAGCTAACATCATATTCAGTGGGCAAAAACTAAAAACATTTTCCTTAAGATCAAGAACAAGTCAGGGATGTCCACTTTCAACATTCTTATTCAACATAGTAATGGAAGCCCTAAGTACAGTGATCAGACAAGAAAAATAAATGAAAGGCATGCAAATTTGAAATTAGAAAATGAAACGGTCATTATTCACAGATGACATGATGTTGTACACAGAAAATCCTAAAGACTCCAACAAAAAACTGCTAGATTTAATAAATAAATTCAGCAAAGTAGCAGAATACAAAATTAACACCCAGAAATCAGTGGCATTTTCACTCACATATAATGAAACTTCAGAAATGAAACTAAAAACTCTTCCATTTACCATTGCAACAACAACAACAACAACAAAATAAGATACTTGGGAATAAACTTAACCAAGGAGGTAAAATACCTTAACTTGGAAAACTGTAGCACATTGGAAAGCAAAATAGAAGAAGATACAAAAAGTGGAAGTGTATACCATGTTCATGAACTGGAAAACTTCACATCATTAAAATGTCCATACTACCCAGTGCAATCTACATATCCAATGTAATCCCTATTAAAATACCAATGGTATATTTCACAGACCTAGAACAAATATTCTAAAAATTGATATGGAACCACAAAAGACCCCGAATAGCCACAGCAATCTTGAAAAAAGGAAACAAAGTTGGAGGGATCACAATACCAGATATCAAACTATACTATAAGCCCACTGTAATAAAAGCATCTTGGTACTGGCACAAGAAAAGAACAGAGCCCAGAAATTGACCCATAGTAATATGGCCAATTAATATTTGACAAAAGAGGGAAGAGCATGCAATGGTGTAAAGATCGTCTATTCAATAAATGGTGTTGGGAAAACTGGACAGGTACATGGCAAAAAGTGAAACTAGACCACCAACTTACACCATACACAAGAATAAACTCAAAATGGATAAAATGCTTAAATGTAAGTTGCAAAACCATAAAAATCCTAGAAGAAAAGATAGGCAGTAAAATCTCAGACACCTTATGTAGCAGTATTTTCACTGATACTTGGCCTAGGGCAAGGTGAATAAAGGGAAAAAAATGAACAAATGGGACTACATCGAACTGAAATGCTTCTGCACAGCAAAATAAACCATCAACAAAATGAAAAAGCAACATTCTCTATGGAATAACATATTTACCAATAACACACTTGATAAGGGTTTATATTCCAAAATATATTAAAAACACACCTCAACACCAGGAAGATAAAAAGTCCAATTAAAAAACGGGCAAAGGACCTGAACAAGCACTTCTCCAAAGAGGACATACAGATGGCCAATAGACATATGAAAAAAATGTTCAATGTCATTAATCATCAGAGTGATGCAAATTGAAACTACAATGAAGTATCACCTCACATTTGCCAGAATGGTTTCTATCAATAAATCAACAAACAGCAAGTGCTGGCAGAGATGTGGAGAAATAAGAACTGCTGGTGGCAATACAGACTGGTACAGCCACTGCAGAATACAATAAGGAAGTACCTCAAAAAATTAAAAATGGATCAACAGTTTGACCAAGTGATCCTACTTCTGGGAATATATCTTTAGAAACCCAAAACCCCAATCAGAAAGAATATATGCACCCCTATGTTCATTGTAGCATTATTTACAATAGCTAAGATCTGGAAACAGCCCAAGTGCTTACCAGTAGATGAGTGGATAAAAAAGCTGTGGTACATTTACACAATGGAATACTACACAGCTGTAAAAAAGAAGGATCTCTTACCCCGTGAGACAGTATGGATGGAACTGGAGACTATTATGCTAAGTGAAAATAGCCAGTTAGAGAAAGACAAATATCATATGTTTTCACTTATAAGTGGAATATAAAGAACATATTATACTGACAAAATAAGTCCAGTGTTATATATGCATGGAACAGAATAACAGATATCAGTAAGGGGGGACTTTGGAAGAGAGAAGACAGAAAGACTGACCAAAGAACAAATATACACATATGCATAACTCATGGACATAGACAATAGCATGGGGAAAGCCTGTGGTGGGGTGGGGATTAGGTCAAGGGGGGCAAAAAGGGACAAAATGGGAGATATTTGTCAACAATAAAATAAAAATCAGAAAAATAAATACCAGTAAAAAGTATAAAATAACAAAAATTAACATTTCTTTCACATACTTTGAGGAAATTTCTTCTGTAATTTTCAAAGGTAATCATGGTCAGAGTCTCAGAGGAAAAGAGAGAAATAGCTTGTGGTTCTATGCCTATTTTGAGATTTTCTTGAGACTGATTCAGGTTCAATGTGTAAGCAATCATGTTTTGGTATTGGGAACAATGTTTTGATAGTTTTCTGCCCCCCTCCCCAGATTAATTCGGTTAATGGTCTTTATAGAATTCACTTAGTTAGCCCAAACCTTACAAATACTGATAACTCAAACAGATCTCTTTTTTTGACTTTAACATTTTAAACATATTTAGAGGTATTTTGGTACACACAGACTGCTATTTGTTTTGAAAGAAAAATGTCCTTTGCAGCTTTTTTGTAAAGACTTTATTAATGCTTTCCAAGATGACTCCTAAGGCTACTTTCAAAACCTTGACCATTACATACATATTGTTTTGGATTTTGTTCATAATAAGCAATAAGTAAGAAAATTTCTTCTTTTTAAATTTGCTTCCACTGAATACAATATTTTATTATTTACTATACCTATTTTATAATAAAATTATATGCTAAGGTAAAGATTCACAAAATAAAAATGTAATTTTTACATGCAAATGTAACTTTTTCACAGTAGAAATTCTCTTATTCTTAATAGGAGATTTGTGAGAATATGTGGGTATAGTGTAGGGAAGAGGAGTAAAAATAGGAAGTAGGAGACATTTTGCGGCTAAACACAGAAGTCAGTGTTCACTGGTATTCAGGAATCTAATAGATCAAAGAGCTATTAACCTCTTCTTGCTTGTTGTAATTTTTTCCCCATTTTTTTCCTCGTGGGAATCAGAAGGGGTCTGATTTCTTGTCTGTCTTAAAACATGAAACACCCAGCTGCAGACTTAATGTGTCTAGGTGGGCTACAATGAAGTCTCTGGGAACAATATGCTGTGGGAACAACTCATGCTCTTCTTCCTGATCCCATATACTCCTTTTCTGAATATAAGAGGTAGTAGTAGTGGAAAAATATATGTCTCACCATTGATATATCCTCCTGACCAGGGAGATGGCACATAACCCACTAGGAGGATAATCATTCTCTTTTATAAATGAGGCATAATTTCAAATTCAGTGTGGTATTTTGCGACTCAATAAAATTCTGTATGTCTCTAAATTTTAAGGAATAAAGCCTAGTTCACTTTTAATGACAGTGTAGGATGGACATAGAGTTTGCTTTTAACTCTTAAAAGACAAGAAGGTGGAAATCAGCATGGCCTAGTAAGATCAAAAGTTAATTAATACAATCTGTAGGTCCACCATCTGTGGAAATCTGGAGAAACACAGTATGTTGGCATAACAGCCAAATGTATAAGACATAAATTACTAGGAAACATTGGTCCATTAAATACTTGGTACTAATGGTTAGCAAAAGCATTTGCATTTAGTAAACTAATAGTGGTATAGGTTATACTAAGTACAGACTTGGTGCGATTGGTCACATTAGGTGTTAAACTAAATAAAAATATTGTTAATCATCTATATTTGGCATTTCCAGCACTGGGTGCAATGATAGATATAAGATCACACAAACATTATAATCAGAAGTTTAAAATGATTCTCATTTTCCGCATAAAGTATTTGTTGCACTGTACCACATGACTATCCTCAGTTATAAATATGTTATGGTTGTCTTAAAAAAAAAATTACTCTATTGACAGACACTCCCATCCAACTAACATGCATTTCCCTGACCCCCTTTATAAAAAAAACATTTGCAAAAGAGTTTCATGAACTTAAACTCCTTGTCTTTTTCTCTTATTCTCTCACTTTACTACAATTTTGCTTTAATTCACATACCTTAAAATTTACTATTTTAATGTTTACAATTTGGTGGTTTTTATAGTATATTCTCAAAGTTGTGTGAACATCACAATTATCTAATTACAAAAAGTTTTCATAATCTAAAAAGAAACTTACGAGTTAGTGGTCACTCCTTAGTGCCCCCTCATCAGAGCCCCTGACAACCACCAATCTATTTTATATTTCTATTAATTTGTTTATTATGGCCATTTTATATAAATGGAATGATACAATACAGTGTCTTTTGTTAATACCCTCTTTCATATAGCATATTTTTTCAAGTTGTATCCATGCTGCAGCCTGTATGAGTAGTTCATGTATTTTTATTGTCAATATTGCATTATATATATAACATTCTCATTATCCACCCATCAGTTGGCATACATTTGGGTTGTTTCCACTTTTTTGGCTATAGGGATAAGTTACTATTAACATTAATATATATGCCTTTATGTGGACATATTATTTCAATTATCTTGGGTATAAACTAGGAGTAGAATTGCTGGATCATATAACCACTATGTACATAACATTTTGAAGAACTAAAAACTTGTTTTTCAAAATGACTATAATATTAATATTTTATACTCATATTGTCAACCTATATTTTATTCTGATGAATTATTCACTTTCTAACAACTTATTATTATTGTCTGTCTTTTTTTTTTAGCCATTCCAGTAGGTGTGAAGTGGTTTTTCAGTGTGGTTTTGGTTTCCATTTCCCTAATGACAATTTGATTATGATGTAACTGGATGTGGATATCTTCGGTTTATCCCATTTCAAGGATGTTGAACTTTATAGTTATGTAGATTAATGGTTTTTCAAATCAATTTTGGAAAGATTTTGACAGTTTTTTCTTTAAGTAGTTCCTCTGCCCCCTCTTCCTCCCCTTCACCTGGAGCTCCCATTATGCATATGTTGATCTTCCTGATGATGTTCCATGGGTCTCTGAGGCTTTGTTCATTTTTTAAAATTAATCTTTATTTCATTTATCTCAATTTGCATAATTTCAATTGGCCTATCTTTAATGTTGCTGATATTTCCTTCTCTTAGGTCAAATCCACCATCTAGCCCTTTTAGTAAATATTTCAAGTATTATACTTTTAAACTCTAAAATTGTGCTTCTTTTGTGTAATTTATATATCTTTATTGATATTCTTTGTAATTTATTAAGTTTATTGGTGTGACATTGGTTCACAAAACCATGCATGTTTCAAGTGTACAACTCAACAAAATATCATCTGCACACTGCATCATGCACCTATCATCCCAAGCAAAGTCCTTTTCCATCTCCATTTTCCTATTGTTTACACACCTCCCATTACCCTCCACCCCCCTTACCCACCCTCTGGCTATAACAACACTGTTGTCTGTGCCCATATGTTTAATATATATATAATATGTATCATATATATATATATATATATGATATCATATATATATGATATCATATATATCATATATATATGATATATATATCATATATATATATGAGATATATATTATATATATATTGCTTAACCCCTTCACTTTCTTTCATCCAGTCCCCCAATACCCCACCCTTCTGACAGCTGTTAGTATATTCCATGTATCAATGTCTCTGTTTCTATTTTGTTTGCTAGTTTATTTTGTTCATTAGACTATACATATGAGTCAAATTATATGGGATTTGTCTTTCTCTGGTTTATTTCATTTAGCATAATAATCTCCAGGTCCATTCATTCTGTCACAAATGATAAGATTTCCTTTTTTCTTTTTTTTTTCTTTTTTCTTTTATTATTTTTTTATTAATTTATTTTTGTTACAGATGTTTCTCCTTTTTCTGGAAACTATTATCCTAAGTGAAAGATTTCCTTTTTTCACGCTGAATAGTATTCCATTGTGTAAGTGTACCACAGCTTTTCAATCCACTCATCTACTAGTGGTCACTTGGGCTGTTTCCACTTCTTGGCTATTGTAAATAACGCTGCCATGGACATAGAAATTCTTTGAATTAGTATTTTATGTTTCTTTGGATATTTTCCCAGAAGTAGAATCACTGGATCAAAAGGCAGTTCCATATTTAATTTTTTGAGGAACCTCCATACTGTCTTCCACAGTGGCTACACCAGTCTGCATTACCACCAACAGTGCACAAGAGTTCCCTTTTTTACAAATCCTCGCCAGCACTAACAGTTTATTGATTTATGGATGACAGCCATTCTGACAGGCATAATGTAGTATCTCATAGTGATTTAATTTGCATCTCTCTGATGATTAGTGACATTGAGCATTTTTTGTAGGTCTTATGGTCGTATCTGTATGTCCTTTTTGTTTTTAAAAATATGTTTTAAATGATTTTTTTTATAGAGAGACAAAGGGAGAAAGAGATAGAAACATTGATGTGGGAGAGAAACATCAATTAGCTGCCACCGGCACGCCCCCTATTTGGGAACGAGCCCGCAATCCAGGCATATGCTCTGACCAGGAATCGAACCAGAAACTCTCAGTCCATGAGAGGACACTCAATCCACTGAGCAACACCAGCTGGGCTATATGTCCTTTTCAGAGAAGTGTCTATTCAGGCCCTTTGCCCATTTTTAAATTGGGTTGTTTGTTTTCTCAATGTTGAGTAGTGTAAGTTTTTAATATATTTATGAAATTAACCCCTTATTAGATATATCATTGGCAAATATGTTTTCCCATTCAGTGGGTTCACTTTTCATTTTGATTTCTTTTGCTATGCAAAAGCTTTTTAGTTTGATGTAGTCCCATTTTTTCCCCTTGTTTCCCTTGCCTGAGGAGATATATCAGCAAAAATATTCCTATGATAAATGTCTGAAATTGTACAGCCTATCTTTTCTTCTAGGATTTTTGTTTCCCGACTTACATTTAAGTCTTTAATCCATTTTGAGTTTATTCTTATGTATGGTGTAAATTGGAAGTCTAGTTTCACTTTTTGCATGTATCTGTCCAATTTTCTCAACACCATTTATGGAAGAGATTGTCTTTACCCTATTGTATGTTCTTACTTCCTTAGTCAAATATTAATTGACCATAAAAGTGTGGGTTTATTTCTGTGCTCTCTAGTCTGTTCCATTGATCTAAATGCCTGTTCTTGTGCTAGTACCAGGCTGTTTTGATTATAGTGGCCTTGTACTATAACTTGATACCTGGTAGTGGGATCCCTCCAACTTTGTTTCCCTTTCTCAAGATTACTGAGGTTATTTGGGTTATTTTGTGGTTCCATATACATTTTTGAAATATTTGTTCTATGTCTGTGAGATATGCTCTCGGTATTTTAATAAGAATTTCATTGAATCTGTAGATTGCTTTGAGTAGTATAGGCATTTTAATGATGTTAATTTTTCCTATTCATAATCATGGTATATGATTCCACTTATTTGTATCTTCCTCAACTTCTTTCTTCATTATCTTAGAGACCAATCTCCCTGATGGATATAGATGCTAAAATCCTCAACCAAATATTAGTGAACCATATCTAGTAATACATTAAAAATATTATCAACCAAGATCAAGTTGGAATTATTCTGGGGATGCAAGATTTGTGCAATATTCACAAATCAATAATCATGATATATCACATAAACAAAATGAAGGATAAAATTATATGATCATATCAATAGATTTAGGGAAAGCATTTGATAAAACCCAGCACCCATTTATGATAAAACATCTCAGCAAAGTGGGAATAGGGAGATCAGATTACCTCAACATAAAAAAGGCCAATATATGACAAACACAGCCAACATCATACTCAATGGGCAAAAATTAGAAGTGTTTCCCTTAAAATCAGGAATAAGACAGGGACGTCCACTTTCACCACTTTTATTTAACATAGTACTGGAAGTAATATCCACAGCAATTTGTCAAGAAAAAGAAATAAGAAAATATCCAAATTAGAAAGGAGGAAGTATAACTGTCATTTGCAGATGACATAATATTGTATATACAAACCCTGAAAATTCCACCAACAAACTACTAGCTCTAATAAATGAATTTTATGAATAGCAAGATACCAAATTAATATTCAGGAATTGGTGGCATTTTTTATACCAATAATAAAAAATCAGAAATAGAAATTAAGACAATAATCTCATTTACTAGAGCAAAAAAAAAAAAAAAAAAAAAAAGATACCTAGGAATAAACTTAACCAAAGAAGTAAAGGACCTATTTGCAGAAAAATACAGGACATTGAAAAAAGAAATAGAGGAAGATATAAAAAACTGGAGGCACATACCTTGTTCATGGATTGGAAGAATTAACATCATTAAAATGTCCATACTACCCAAAGCAATCTATAGATTCAATGCAATCCCCATCAAAATACCAATGACATATTTCACAGAACTAGAACAAATACTTCAAAAGTTCATATGGAACCAAAAAAGACCCTGAATAGCCACAGCAATCTTGAAAAAGAAGGACAAAGTAAGTGGGATCACAATACTGGATATCAGGTTATACTAAAAGGTACTGTAATCAAAACAGCCTGGTACTGGCACAAGAACAGGCATAAGGACCAGTGGAACAGAACAGAGAATCTGGAAATTGACCTAAGACATTATGTTCAATTAATATTTTACAAAGGTGGCAAGAGCATACAATGGAGTAAAGACAGCCTCTTTAATAAATGGTGTTGGGAAAATTGGACAGCTGCATGCAATAAAATGAAACTAGATAATCAACTTACACCATACACAAGAAAAAACTCAAAATGAATAAAAGACTTACATGTGACTCGTGAATCCATCCATAAAAATCCTAGAAGAAAATGAAGGCAACAAAATTTTGGATATCATACACAGCAGAATTTTCTCTGATACATCACCTAAGGCAACAGAAACAATGAAAAAAATGAACACATGGGACTACATCAAACTAAAAGTTTCTGCACAGCAAAGAAAACAACCATCAAATGGAAAGGGAACCCACTATATGGGAGACCATAATTACCAATGATACATCAGATAAGGGGTTAATTTCCAAAATATGTAGAGTGCTCATACAACTCAACAAAAGGGAAAAAAAGAGAACCCAATTAAAAAATGGGCAAAGGACCTAAATAGACACCTCTCCAAACAGGACATACAAATGGCCAAGAGACATATGAAGAAATCCTCAACATCACTAATCATCAGAGAGATGCAAATTAAAACAACAATGAGGTATCACCTCACACCTGTCAGAATGGCTGCCATCAACAAATCATCAAATAACAAGTGTTGGCGAGTGTGTGGAGAAAAGGGGACTCTAGTACACTGCTGGTGGAAATGAAGACTGGTGCAGCCACTATGGAAAACACTATGGTGTTACCTCAGAAAATTAAAAATTGGATTGCCATTTGACCCAGTGATCTCACTTCTAGGAATATATCCTAGGAAGCCTGAAACACCAATCAGAAAGGATATATGTACCCCCATGTTCATAGCAGCACTATTTACAATGGCTAAGATCTGGAAACAGCCTAAGTGTCCATCAGTAGACAAATGGATAAAAAAGCTGTGGTACATATACACCATGGAGTACTATGCAGCTATAAGAAAGAAAGATCTCTTATCCTTTGAGATGACATGGAGGAAACTGGAGAGTATTATCCTAAGCGAAACAAGCCAAGCAGAGAAAGACAAATATCACATGATCTCACTTATTTGTGGAATATAATGAACCTAACAGTCTGAGGAACAGGGTAGACCCAGAGACGTGGAAATAGGGTTCAAACTGACAACCCTCAGAAGCGGGGGTGGAGGGGAGAGAAGAGATAAACCACAGAATTTATATGCATGTACACATAACTGATGGACATGGACAGCAAAGCTGGGAACAGGGTGGGGTGGATGGGGAGGAGGGTGTCAATGGGGAAAAAAAGGGTAAACATCTGTAACAAAAAGAAATGAATAAAAAAAATTTGAGAGAAAAAAAAAATATGGTACCTAGAAATAAATTTAACCAAAGAGATATTCTCTATTTGAAGATATATAATTCTCATACTTCATATCTTTAAATGTGGTTTTCTTACTTCTTCAAACTTATTTATAATAGCATTTTAAACTAAGTTTAGGAAGTCCAACATATGGCATTCTTCAAGGAAAGTTTCAATTGACTGTTTTTTTTATTTTAATATCTGTTACATATCCCTTTTTCTTTGCCTTTCTTTTAATTTTTTTGTTGGAAACTGAGCACTTTGAATAATATAATGTGGTAACTCTAGAAATCTGATTCACTACCCACCCCAAGTGTTTGTTGTTCTTTGTAGTTTTTTTTCCTGCTCCTGTTTGTTGAATCACTTTGTAGGACTAATTCAATCAAGTCTATATTACTTGTTGCATGTGTATCTCAATAAGTTATCTTAGGGTTTTTCTAATATTTTGGCAAAGATTTTCTATATTACCTTGAATAAATGTCTCAAACCATTGCTGAATGGCTTTGTGTTTGTGATGCCCCACACCATCATTCCCTCTGGCAGTATACAATTCTGCCTTGCCTTCCAGCTTACTCAAATCCTCAAAGTTAGTGAGAAGAGATTAGAGCCTTCTCATTTCTCTTTTGGGCATGTGCACAGACAAGCACATGCTCTTGACCTTCTATATTTCCACATATATGTCAAATCTTTTCAAAGCTCGTAAGGACATCTCTTTCTTCAGATTTTTCTTTTTAGTTTTTGGTAAGTATCTTGTGTAATCAACTGGTGTTATTGCCTCAGACAGCTGAAATATTAAACAACTGCCACTAGTTGTTTTCTCTAATGCCCCCAGGGAAAAGTTGTTTTGTTCTGGCTGTTGAGTCAAGTTAAATAAAGGTCAATCATTTAATTTAGTGTTTCCAGGGAGCTCCCACACAGATCAAATAATTCTCTGAGAATGAATCTTTACGGCTAGCTCCAAACCTCTTGTGCCTCCTCCAGTGGTAGTTAGGTTGTTGGTCTTCATTATGATTTTTAGAGTTATTACACAGCTACAGAAGATCTGGGAGACAGAGTAGTGGAGAGTGGCTAAGGCAAAATGTTACAAACCTAAATGGTCTTGCCAAGATTTTGCTATTTTTCTTAAATATTAATAAATGCTTCTTGAATTGTTGTAAACCACTGTCTAATATCCAGAGTTCTGTAAAAGTGAATTTTGACAATTTTTGATGTGTTCTCATTGCTTTTATGGAGGTTTCAGAGGTTCTTACTCTCCATTCCAGAAGTGCTTCTTCTCTCATTCTCTCTAAACCATTTATGTCTCCACTACCCATTGAAACTGCACTTGTAGTCTGTTTCTTACTCAATAATCAGAGATCTCCTTTTAAAAAGTGTTTTACATCATAGGACTTTTCTAAAACTGTTCATTGGCTTCCCACCTCATTCAAAGTAACACCCAAAGAACTCACTTAGGCCTACATGACATTGCTGTTTCTGTCTCTTTCTACATCTCTGACTTCCTGTTTCACTATTGGACCCTTTGCTTATACAACTGCAGTCATACTGGTATTATTTCTGCTCCTTGAATATTTCAGGCATGTAAACACTTCAGGGATTTTTTGAAAGGGTTAATAATGTTTTAACAAAACTAAACTCCATTCTGACCCTCAGTTACTGCACGTACACACCCTGGCAGTTTCTTTTCTGTAAACATAAGGGCCTTGAGACACCCAAAGAAAACTGTACAGATAAGGGGTTGAGGATGGCCTTGAGAAACTCAGAGGAACCATGAGAAAAAAGAGATTAATAGTTACCCTGCTCCTCTCCCCCCCTTCTCTGTATCAGCCCCCTTAACGGTGCCAAAAGCGGCACCAAGAGAATGTAGTTTTTTTTCTGTAGTTTGTGCCTATATAAGCAAAGAACAAAGGAAGCTCGGGGCTGAGGATTTGGGGAAGCTGTACCCCCCCAGCCCGCCGGTGTAACAGCCCACCGGTGTAATAAAATGCTCCTTTCTCTACACTGGCCTTACGTTGAGGATGTGATCTCCTGCCGGCTCAGACCTTTTATTTGGTGCCGAAACCCGGGAGGTCTGTGAGGATCCCACATTGGGGGCAACCGCGGGCCCCTGGAGTCCTCCGGGCCTCCTGTCGGACCGGGATCGATCACATCCTCAGCCGGATACCAGACCTCCAACCTTTCCTGCCGATCCAGCATCAACACCGGACACTAATTTATGGGTGAGTGTTTATTTGCCTACCGGTCTGATTCTCCGGGCTGTCTCGTTATCCTCCGTCCGGGACAAGAGAGCCAGGCTCTCAATCACTACTGTGTGATCGTCCCTCCGAAAATCCAGCGCTGGTCGGGACATGCTCCTCGGGAACCAGGTTCCCTCAGCTCACCATATATCTGGGGACGCCTGGTATAGGTGAGTTGCACGTCTCTCTACTCTAGGGGAGAAGCGGGGACGCCTTCTTCTTCCTCTAGTGTATCCGTCCGTCGGACCGCTAGGCCGCAACATCTCACACCGCAACATGAGGCAACACCCCTAGGATATCCCCTAAAAAGTCTACAGACCCTAGGGCGCGCTCAGGACCTACGTCCCAAGCGACTCATTTTTACTGCAACACTGCGTGACCTCAGTACAATGGGTCACAATAACCTAAAATGACACTTTCAACATTCTACCAACACAGACAATTTCTGTCAAAGGCAAGGAAATGGTCTGAGGTTCCTTACATCCAGGCCCCTTTGCACTCACAACACAACACTCTGTATGCGACTCTTACTGTCTCTCCCAAATCTTCCTGCTGCACTCTAATCCTCCCAAACCTCTCTCTGAAGACAGCGCGCTAACTTCTCCTATTTTATCCTTTGACTCGGCTGATCTCGCTCCACCACCTCCTTTCTCAGCCCCTCCGGCAGGGCCTCCTCCTCCGGCCCCTTCTGTGGGCCCCCACCCTACCCTGAGCCTCCTACTCCGTTTCGACACCTCTACCTCTGCAAATGACTCCCTCACACACGATCGATCGGGATCCATCTCTGGTCCCTATCAGTCCCCTACCTCAGCCCCCGGATTAGAATGCCTCCGGAGGGAGGCAGCGGGAACTGGAGGGACTGTCATTTTAAACCTGAGATTTATCTCTCAGTCAACCCTGGACAAAAACTTGAAAATGGCCCTCAAACCCCTCAACAGAAACTTCTAAATCTAACCTTTAAGTTCAATAATCGTAATGAAGAGGCTAAACAGCAAAAAATAGCAGAATTCCAAATGTTTGCCTCTGCCATCAGAGCCCCCACCAATAAGAGGGGTCAGCAAAACCCCCTTCAGGGGACAGAAGGACACCCACCAGGATCAGCAGAGCGGACCCCCAGGTCCCTGCTTTAAATGCACTCAGATTGGCCACTGGGTGAGGCAGTGCCCCAACCCCCGACCACCGCCTAAGCCATGTCCTCAATGTGGAGGGCCCCACTGGAAGTCGGACTGCGGACAGACTGCGCAGAGTCGGTCCTCATCCCTTCCTCTGGCTGGCGGATCGGGCAATCCAGGCCTTGATCTGATTGGCCTTGCGGCTGAAGACTGAAGGTGCCCAGGAACGGACGCCCCGACCGTCATCTCGAACCCCAAACCTCGGGTAACTCTGGTGGTAGCAGGTAGGCCAATTTCATTTTTAATTAATACCGGGGCAACCTACTCTGCCCTCCCCGAGTTCAGGGGACCTCTTCAACACTCTGGGGTTTCAGTTGTGGACATTGACGGCCAAATATTGCAACCCAGGGCAACCCAGACACTCACTTGTTCTTTAGGCCTTTATATCTTTCTCCACTCTTTTTTCTTACATTACCAGCCTGCCCCACTCCCTTGTTAGGGTGGCACATTCTATCTAAACTCCATGCTACTTTAACCTTACTCCTTCTCTCCCCACCAACCACTCTCATTCTTTACTTTGTCTCCTCCAAGAATCGGCTTCCTCTCCTAACAAAAGCCCCCGGCGCCCCTCCTCCCCTTGTGGGCCACCGCTGAAACACCACTACTCTTATCGGTTTTTCAATGACCCAGTGAGATGAGGGGAGGGGGAGTGAGCCTTGAGGGGCTCTTGCTTCTGGCACCAAGCGCTCAGCTGCCCCAGCTGGGCGTGGCCTGCTCCGGGAAAAGTGCTAGATAGGAAATTTGACTGGGGCGGTACACCTGTCAATCAATAACACAGGTATCCTAAGGCATCTCAGGGAGGACAGAAACCTCCTGTGGAGAGGGAAAAATGGGAAACGTGCAGACTGCAAATAGATGGAGCAAGCTCTCAGGTTCATGTCAGGGGAGGGACTAAGAAACTCGCAGAGGGTCTGTGCCAAGTTGAAGAAAGATTGTATAAGTCGTAGAGGGTCTGTGTAAGTTGAAGAAAGTTTGTGGGGAAGGAAAGAGATAAAAAGAGAAGGATTATGCAGAGGAAGTAAAAAAATAAAAAAAAATAAAAAAAATAAATATACATATTACAGAAGACAGAATATTGGAGGAATACTCAAGAAGGGAAAAAGAAAGGGACACTGAGAGGGAGAGCTTGCCCCTGGTAATGGAATAACAGTCTAGGATGTAATAAAAAGGTAACAGGTTTAGGCTACTCCTGACCCTTAGATCAGACAACAGCCTCGCGTTTATAACAAAGATATCACAGGATATCTCTAAGGGGTTAAATATAAGTTAAAAGCTTAATTGTGCCTACCGCCCACAGAGTTTTGGGCAGATGGAGCACATGAGCCCACAGAGTTTTGGGCAGATGGAGCACATGAGCGGGACCTTGAGGGAAACCTTAACCAGGTTTGCTTTGGAAACTGGTGAGGGCTGGACCACTCTGCTCCCCCTCGCCCTCTTACAGTTCTTGCAGGCCCTGCAGTCCACCTAGAAAGCTGTCCATAACACATCTGCAACGCCCTGCCTGTGCCCACCTCGGACCCTGTGCACTCTTTCCAGCCCAGGGACTGGATGTGGGTAAAGAAGTTCACCACCCAGGACATTGTCATCCTGCCTGCACCAACAACGGCTGTCAAGGTCAACGGCATCCAGATCTGGCAGCACCATTCCCAACTGAGAGGAAAAAGCAAAATGGACAATTCAAGCCTCTCCAGATAAGACTCTTGCGTTTATCGGGACTTTGATCTTTCTAGTTATGACTGTTCAGGGGAATCCTTATAGACCTGGGCCCCAATGGAACTGAAAACTTAAAAATGAAATATTGGAGAAAATCTTAAAAAATGTTACTACAAAGGGAATAGAAAAACCTGTCTTCAACCTTGATCTATGTGACCCCTTAAGGGGGACCTTCAGGGTCACAAAGGTCCCTGATGTCTGGGTCACATATGGAGGGATTAGCCCTCAACTAGAAGACACCCAGCGTGGAGCTGTAGAACATCTGCTGCAGAATGGGGATTGCAAGGGATAGGCTTTTTAGGAGTCCACGACAACCCCATACCTGCAGGAAGTAGACAAAGAGAAACTTCGCCCCTTTTCCCTTTTTTTTTTTTTTATCATTATAAGGTGGGAATGAAAGGGTTAATAATGTTTTAACAAAACTAAACTCCATTCTGACCCTCAGTTACTGCACGTACACACCCTGGCAGTTTCTTTTCTGTAAACATAAGGGCCTTGAGACACCCAAAGAAAACTGTACAGATAAGGGGTTGAGGATGGCCTTGAGAAACTCAGAGGAACCATGAGAAAAAAGAGATTAATAGTTACCCTGCTCCTCTCCCCCCCTTCTCTGTATCAGCCCCCTTAACGGTGCCAAAAGCGGCACCAAGAGAATGTAGTTTTTTTTCTGTAGTTTGTGCCTATATAAGCAAAGAACAAAGGAAGCTCGGGGCTGAGGATTTGGGGAAGCTGTACCCCCCCAGCCCGCCGGTGTAACAGCCCACCGGTGTAATAAAATGCTCCTTTCTCTACACTGGCCTTACGTTGAGGATGTGATCTCCTGCCGGCTCAGACCTTTTATTTTTAATTAAAATTTGTTTTCCTTGGAATAATTTTCCTTAAGTAACCATAAGGTTTGTTTTTCTACATCCTAAAAGTCTCTTCTAAAATACTATTTTTCAGAGAGTATTTCCTTGATTATATTTTTGTTGTCATCCCTATTCTCTCTAGAATTGGTGTACTATGAGAATGAGAATACTATTCTACACATTGCTATACCTCAATTTTTAAAGTAGTTTTTAGCATATAGGTGGAAATTGCTAAACACTTGTACAATGTCTGAATAAAAGAATATGTAGAGTTACTGGAGAAAATTCATATTATTTGTCATACAATGTTGAATATTTATAAATGGAATAGAGTGGTCTTATGATGAAACAATTTGTTGTGGCCTGGAGGAGATAATTGTTGATAGGGAAAAAGTTTGGAGAAGTAAAATAATTTTCATTATGGAATAGAGAACAAGCAAAGAACAGAGGCACCAGTAAGAATTGCATTTTTAATTAATTAAAGTTTAGCCTTATTTGAAAATAATGGTCATTTAAATTAAACCAAGTATTGTAGAAAACCTGTCAGTATTTCTCTTTACTTTCATTTTGTCATCAATATGATGATACAAATATGTGATATTGCTTCTAAATCTAGAGAAAGAAATTGTAAATGTGATCCTTTTTTTTTCATTATTTCAATTAGGCAATTGCTTTCTAGATTATTTTGGCTATAGATAAACTATATAATGAAAGTTGTTTATGTTTTTTTACACCAATTAAGATATCATAGACATAGATTATCAAGTAGGCATTCATTAGTAATATCCCCATAGACTCTCATCAGAACATACTTACATAAGCTAATTTATTGTTTCTTTTTCTAAGAATTACAGAAGTATATAACTAAAAAGAAAAATGTTTCTTCAACTTACTGTACTATTTTGTCACCTTTATAAAAGTCTGTTTAATTTTTTTCCAAAGAAACACTGAATTAAACAATTTGCCAGATTTTAAATGTAGGAAAATATAGTCTTGTGTGTGGATGTGTTTTACAGAATCCATGAAGAAACATACAATTTACCTTTTTAAAAATGTTTTCTCTATTAATATTCCAGTTCTTAATAAAAGATATGAATGTCAAGAATGAATATTGATAAATGAATGAGTGACAACATAATGAAAGCAAACTGAATCACAGGACTTCCATATTGAGCATAGGGGTGGCTGACATAATTATTAAATTATTTGTCTAATATTCATTTCCTGACTTACTACGCTCTGGTGAAGATATATACTTCTAGCCCCCACAGTTTTTCACTTTCCTGAATTAGTCTTCAGAGCTAAAATTTCAAAATGTATTGTTTTTAGAAAATTCTTAACAATTTGTAGGTCATAACACCCTTTGAGAATGTGATAAAAATTAAGAAATCTTTTCCTAAAGTGGAAAGGAGGACCACTGATAGTCACAAACTTCTATATAATTTCAAGAGATTCATTAATATTTTGAAATTCATCTTTTGACCCCAAATTAAGAACGTCTGAAATCAAGGACATTATTTATTGATATAGAATTCTCTTAATGCATGGATTTCCATTGTAATGATCTAGTCTCTGTGGAAAATGAATTAACTCAGAAAATTATAGGACACTTAAATCAAAGATAATATACTTTTTGAGTAGCATTTAAGGTATTTACACTTGCATTATAATCACAAATCTAATTATTTTGGTAGTTTCAACATTGAAAAATAAGAAACACAATTTCTTAGAAGCCAAGAAATCAAGATTTGTCTCTCACAATCAAATTAGGTGTATAGGAAATGAAAATGTTGGATATTCTCCAAGTGCGG
Organism: Tadarida brasiliensis; assembly: GCA_030848825.1. Lineage (NCBI taxonomy): Eukaryota > Metazoa > Chordata > Mammalia > Chiroptera > Molossidae > Tadarida > Tadarida brasiliensis. The sequence goes on from CM061280.1 coordinate 54,906,005, forward strand.
ATAAGGAAAACAATGCAAAACAAACAAAAAACTTGAGGTCTGTTACATTTAGTTTTAAATTCATAGAAAATTCCTCATGTACATAAATAAATCTGTTATGTTTCCATAATAATGTGAGTTTTATTATTATTATTATTATTATTTGGGGAGAGGGAGGTGAAGTGAGTATTGGATAAAATTCTTTATCAGGGATCCTACTATATCTTCATATTGGAACTCTCTGTTTTGCTTACATGTAGGATTTAATTTTAGATCATTATGTACTTACCAGACCATCTACAGTTCTCATTTAATAATGCAGATTCACAAGACAACTTATATAAACAATAAAAGCAAACCAAACCATATTTTTATATAATGATGAGTGTAAATTTATCCATAGATTCATCTATTCAATAATATTTTTAATACATTTATATTATATAGAAGACAATACTCCAATGTTGTGTTGTCTGTGATATAAGAAATTAAAACATTTTGTAGGAGTTCAAAGAAGGGACAGTGGTTTTTAGAGAGAGAGAACAATGATGTTTAGGGAGTAAGGAAATGCTCTGGTCCCAGCTCTATTTGATGAAGCTTAAACTGGTCAATATAAGGTGGTTTGGAGAATGTGGAGATTAAAGCAGGGAGACTAAGTAGTAGGCTATATAACAAAGGTTTATATGAGAGAAATTTTAGACTCAGTATAGAGTGGTAGCTATGCAGACGAAACTAGATTACAGGGGAAAAAATAAGGCATCACAAAAGTAAAAGAAGTAGACCTTAATAATCTTTGGATCTTAATAATAATAGGGAAGAATAAAAAACAACTCAGTATATTTGGTTGGAAAAGCCCATAATTATCAAAAACAGGAAAGGCAGATGAAAAAGTGGTTATGAGAAACATGGTGAATTTGATGAATGCTGAAAACCTAGGTTGGTAAGAACTGTTAAACACAGACTTCTGTCAAAAAGTTCACCCCAATCACCACCAGAATTCTGTTCACATTAGACTAATGAGGTTCTCACCTCATTTTATACTCTAGAGGAGTTAAGCTGTGCAAAAATTCTGTCTTCAGTGCCCTAGAATAAATGTGCTGTTAAAATGAATAATGAGACAAGTAACCCATGATGGAAAAAGGATTACAATTAAAATATATTTAAAGTACAAAGGAGTAAAAGCACTCTCTTCATATATATATATATATATCTTTGACTTTCTGAGACTGCTGGGTTTCTAATATAGGAAATGTAGATTGAGAGTACCTATAGGCATATACCAATGTTTGGTATGTGAGACAGGTATATTATAATTGCTTACTTTCATTATATAAATGATACACTCTGATTCAAGGATAATAGGAAAGTTAGGAGACCCTTAATGGGAATTTCTATAGTTTTTCAATTTTTTTTTTTGTTCTCTCCTCTGTTTCAGACCCATGTCTATGAAATTTATTCTTTCCAAAAATGAAGGAAATTAATTTTGTGTTTACCTACTGTTAACTTAGCACTTTTTACCTGTGAAGTTGTACCTGTTATCACAACAATATAAAATAGACTTTAAAATTAGTTTTTAAAAAAGATAAAAATGAAAAAGGCTAGTTGAGGATACTTATTAACAAGTCTATGATAACAGTAGTAAGAATCACCAACACAAAGCTAATAAAATATATCTAAATGTGCTGACTCTCAGCCTGCCAGGGATCATTACAATGCAATGAACTACAAGCAGACATGGCTTGGAATGAGGGTGATCATCACAAGGGAGCAAATACTCCCAATCTCTGGATGCAGCCCAATTTACAGTTGGCCCTCATTTATCGTGGTTAATCAGTTCCAGACTCTATCGCAATAAATGAATTTCTGCGAAGTAGGATTCTTTATTTGTACACAGTGGTCCCTCACCAGGAGGCATGACTGTATTTTCTTAGCAGTTCCCCAGATTACACTGTGTTTTAGGTAATTAAGTCCTTGAGATAGTGTCTCTGCTGATCTTTCAGCCAAGCCCAGCATTTTTACTGTTCCAGCTGCCCCTGGCTGTTTTCAGCTGAGATTCTTAACAAACACATTCACTCCCTTGGGCAGTAACCCATTTCCAAGATTCTCATCACATCCACTTTCTTGGGCAGTGTTCCAACCCATTCATATTATTTCCCTTGGGCAGTGTTCCAACCCATTCACATTCACTCCCTTGCATACTTTGCCCTCAGCTAGCCAGGCCGCAAGAATGCATACCTCAAGGTTACATTTTGTTCATCCACCAAACCCCACAACCCTACATAAATGAAAACGAGATATAAACCCATATTGGGTTACTAAGGAATACCTTTGTAAAGAAAGAGTTGTAAAAAAAAATATCATTATCCATGAAATTCAATACATGTTGTTCCAAAAGTACTAGATAAATAATATTGTTGTGGCAGAAATTTGGTCGGCAGGAAGAGACAGACAGCACACACTTGGAGGATTAGAAAAGGACTATTTAATGCACACTGGTGCTGTCCCAGAGGAGTCACCTCCAAAGGCTGAGCCCCGAGCCCGGGTTCCAGCTACCTTTTATACACGATAAGCCTCCGGGTATTTGGGGGCCTTCTAGTTCCACTGTTGTTTAGGTGGTTGTCAGATGTAGGGAATTACAAAAGCCAGGGGTGGGGTCTCTGCACTGCCTAAGGGGCTGCACCTGGCTTGCCTTCTCATTCCCCCCTCTTGATTCTCAAGCTGCTCCTAGCAGACTTAGAGAACATCTTGGACAGGGGTTCCCTTAGTGACATGTGAAGAAGACGGGTGACAATCTCTCTGACTGCTTCCTGCTAAAATAGGGACATTGAAGGGGAAAGATGCAGCAACTAGAGTTCTTCACCATCCAGAGGAGAGTAGTTGGGGGTCCTTATTTGAAGCATCATTTAGAGCTTTATTGTTTCCAAGCGAGATAAAATGAAACGGGATAGCAGGTTGAGAATACAAGGGCCAAACAGGAGGGCTATAAAAATCATTAAGAGAGGATAAGCTAATAGGAGTACCCAAGATGTCCAGTATTTGTTCCTTTAACTGTTGGGCCATGTCTCTAACTATTTCTGACTAATTAACATAAAAGCAACATTCCTCATTTAAGAAGAGGCATATTTCTCCCTTTTCAGCAATCAGTAGATCTAACCCCCTTCTATTTTGTACTACTACTGCTGCTAAGGAGTCTACTTGATCCTGTAAGGCTACTAGGAACACAGAGTCCAGTGCTGGTGATGACCCTCAATTCTACTGTTGGAGTCCTCAGGCACTGGCCGTAGACCAATCATCAGGTTTTGCTGTCCTTTTAAGGGTAACCAGAAGAGAATTGTTCTGGCTAGTGGTCACTCTCCAGTCAGGTTGGTTGTCATGTAGCAGGTGAACTGCCTTCACCCATGAGTGATGGATCCAGGTATTCAAACCTGCAACCTTGAAAGCTGTGAGAGTGGTTAGTATAAGTAAATAGGGCCCTTTCCAGGTTTGTTTGAGGGGCTCCATTTTCCAGTCTTTTATCCAGACTTGGTCCCCTGGTCTGTAGGAGTGTACAGTTATTCCCAGGGAAATGGATATTCTATTGGTTACCCACTTATGTACCTCAAGAATGGTTCCTTGACATAGTTTTGCCATGGTCTGCTTAAGGGTCTGATTCATGCATTCTACTTTCCCTGAGCTCTGGGGCCAGTAGGCTGTGTGCAAATTCTACTGGATGCCTAGAGTTTTAGCTACCTGCTGTTCTACTTCTGCTATGAAGGCTGGGCCATTGTCTGATCCTATAGTCAATAGCATTCCATATCTCGGGATGATGTCTCTTAGTAGAGCTTTGGTTACTTCTCTTGCCTTTTCCGTACATGTGGGGTAAGCTTCAACCCAGCCCGAGAAAGTACAGATGAAAACCAGGAGATATTTATTTCCTCTACTGGGTCCTATTTCTGAGAAGTCTACCGCTAGATCTTCAAAGGGTGCTTGGCCGTAGCACTGGATCCCAGTGGGCCTGGTGGGGCCTTGTCTGGCATTGTTTTGAGCACAGAGGAGACAGTGTTGGGAAAATGAGGCACAGAGGAATGGAAGTCAAGCAATCAGGTAGTATTGCCTTAAAAGGCTTCTAGGGTGGTTTTTCCCAGATGGGTGAGTTCCTGTTGTTGGAGGACTAATCAATAGGCTAATTGCTCTGGCACATAGATTCTGTGGTCTGGGAGTATCCACCATCCTTCCTTCATTATATTTCTTCCCTCCTATTGTGCCCATTCGTCTTCCTGGGCCATGTGCAGTCCCAGGAGGAGAACTGGACACAACCCCCACAGCTCTAAGAGCAGTCACCCTAGGATCCCCAAGAACCCCAGCCACCAGCCTGTGGGATCTTAAAGTCCTGGAGCTGGTCCACATGGAGGCAGCAGCCACCCATGCAGGCCTGTGAGGGCCCGCACGTGGTGCCATCGGTCCTTGGTGAATGCTTGCTCTGGCACATGGCATGACCATTGAGATGCCCAGAGCACCAGAAGGCAGCACAGGGCAGTGGCAGCTGTGGAAAGTGGTGTAAGTCAGGCTCAAAGGTCAGCTGGCACTGGCATTCTGCATCATAGTTTTTACCAGAGAAAGTCACAGGCAGGTGCAGGGGAGCCTCTGGCTTGTACCAGAGCTCCTTGGGATCCTTGTGAGTCATCACGGGAGCCATGACATGATGAAAGGCACTCCCAAACCTGTTCAGGCCGACACTTGGAGCACAGCTCTGAGCTGGGTCACACACAGTGCCCACGTCAGCCATGCCCAGGGTGTCACAGGTCCTGATGGTTAAACAGCAAAGTGATCTGGGTCTGAGTCCTCAGGTGTGTTGAGTCCTCGCTGCCAGGCACAGAAGCTGCACAGGGTCTGGGAGGCACTGGGTCCCAGCTGGGGCCCTTCCTCTCCTGGCCCTAGAACCACTAGCTGAATCACCACCAAGGTGACAGTGTTGCGGATGTTCGGATGCTTGAAAGTCTTGGTTGCAGCCGCCATGACTGTGAGCAGGTAACCCTTCAGCCCTGCACCATCAAATGCTGCCATCTTGTCATCTGCCACCACCAGGGTCTCCACGAATCTACTCAGGGAAGCAAAGCACCTGGGCTCTTCAAGGGCTGGACCTGGGGTTCCCAAGAGTCTTGACACTGCACATGGGGTGCTGGCCACTGGTGGGACTCTTGTGGCATAGGATGTGAGCCCCAGCCCCCCCTGTAGAGTTAGGGGTGCCTCCCTCCAGGGGCTGGATGAGGAGTTTGGTCCCAAAGGCAGGGCAGCGGTACCACTGCCTACCAGGGATTTCCAAACCAGGAAGGATGCTTCAGTTGAGTTTCTCAGGAAACACAATCTCCTCTTCCCAGGGGCAAGTCAATTTGCTTTGAAATATAAGTTACCGGTCTCTGCCAAGGCCCAAATTCCTGTGTTAGGACTCCTAGGGACATCCGGAGTCCTAAGGCTGGTGCTTCCAGTCTCCTGGGCAGCAGACGACGGAATGGATGACAGACAGAGACAGGATGGTGACTACAGCATGGCCATCAAACAGTTATTTCAGGAATATCAGTGACTCTCATGATAATGTCAAGACATTCAGAGCCCTCTAGTACAGTTCCAATTATCAGAATATTTTTCTCATTTTTCCATGATATATGATATTTGAGTCACATGAAATTCAATATATGCTCTATCTATTCCAGATGCTGAATAAGCCCACTGGAGGAGGACTATCAACTTTTTGTAAGGCTAGCTCTGGGGGATACCTTATAAACACTGTCTTCGTATTAACCCGCACCCTGCTCCATGAGCTTGGTAAATGTTTTCTCAATCGGGGCCCCAGACAAGGGGTGCCTATTCTTCTCTCTTCAGGGCCTTATATAAGGGTTTTACCAGTTCTGAAAATCCATGTATCCATATTCAACAAACCCTACTGCTCCCAAGAATTCTTGAATCTGTCCACAGGAAGTGGGAAGCAGAATAGTGCAGACTGCGTTTCCTTTTGGCCCCTAGCATTCGTTTGCCTTGGGTGATCTTAAAACCTAAGTCTGGCTGGTAGTGGCTGGGTGGAACAGAACTTCTTGGTTTTCCTTGCTGGCTGTCGGGGCACTCATTTTTCTACCTCCTGCATGCCCCCTACTAGGGATTGGACCCACAACCTAGGCATGTGCCCTGATTGGGAATCAAACTGGTGACCTGTTGGTGCATGGATCAATGCTCAGCCACTGAGCCACACCAGCAGGACTGAGGTCACAGTGGGGAGCAGCAGATGGGGTTGGGCTACCCACAGCCAGCTGCCCATCCAGCCCCTCCTGCGATGTGAGTCCAGCTGGGACATGGCAGAGTGCTGAAGCTGGAAGTGGCTGAGGCCATCTGGGCACCACTTCCTTCACACCCTGGCCTTGTGGAAAGCTGCTCTCTGCAGTCTGGGGCTCAGACTAGCATCAGGGTCAGAGGCAGAGATGCAGATGGACTGGGGACCTTCAGACGAGATGGAGAAAACTTGCCCCTTGGCTTAGGAGAGTTGCCTAGTGGCCTGGCTCCTGCAAACCCTCCTCTCCTGCGTCTTTGTCTCTCCCTGCCTCTGTCTTCCACAGCTTCTCTGGCCTCTCTCTGTCCACTCCAAACTCTAACTTCACCTCTGTGCCTTTGTTTCTGTCTCTCCTGCCCTCTCCCATGTCTCTATGTCTGCAGGTCTCCCTGAGGGTTCCTCATCAGGTATGGCCTCTCATGCTCAGGCTTCTATGGCTAGATGTCCAGCTGGCACCTGAGTCTGGAGCCACTTTCTGGCTTCTGTGACAATCTGCTCCAGTTAACCCTGGTGGGGCGATGAGTCTGAAAGACTGCTCCCCCCTCTTGTAGGGTCCCATCAAGGCCTTTTCTCTGTGGACCCCTTGTCTCCTGCAGTGGTAGTTGCATTGCTGCTGGGGGTTTTGGTCCCTGGGTCGCTGACCTGAGACATCTTCCCACTGGCTCTGGCGACTCTGGATCCAGTGACACAGTGGCTAGTTGTGGGGGTGAGACAGATGGAGGTAGGCCGTTCATCAGGTGAGGTTCCCCATCCTTAGGTCAGTGGAGGGGCCTCTTCTGAATCCCCTTGTAATATAGGAGGCTGCTAAATTCCATGTGAAGTCTTCCTTTCACCTTGTGCCACGAGGACCTTACACTGTCCCTGACTAGTAACACAGAATTGGACCCAAGGAGGCTTGATTTGGGCTATTTCCAACCACTGGTCTATGTGGGGAAATTGCTCAGATGGCCAGAGTCTCTGGTGACTACCCTATACATGGCCTGAACTGTGGGGACATCAAGGGTGCCTTCAGAGGGCTATTCCACACCAAAGGTGGGCAATTCAAATTCACAGAGGGTACACAATTTTCCAGGGGTCAATTTGACCCCATAATCTCCTGAGAACCCCTTTATAAAATTATTTATTATACATTCCAGAACAGTGGGTATAGAGGAACATCTCCCCATAATGATATCTAAGATGGTTAAGCAAACCTCCCAGTGAACGGTGTTGCAAGACAAACAGGAAGGAACTCACATTTCATCCGCCTGGCTGCTCCCCTTGCGGGGACTTAGGCACCTCTTGGCATTGACAGGTCAGTATAAGACCCCCACTTGGATTGGGTTCGCTGTTGGAGACAAATGTCCCTGAGAACCTGATACTGCCTTTAGTCGTATGAAGTCGCCACAGATGTACAGGTTGGGACTCATGCAGGCTCCGTAACATGCATTGTGGAGCATGATCACTCACACACACAATCACACAGAATTTAAACTTCCACCCAGGAATTCCCTATCCTGTGCGGCATCTATGCCTCTTGGGAGGTGATCAAGATCAAGTTCCCCTTTCACCTTAGAGGTGGGCATGAACTCAGTCCTGGGTGCCCAGGGACACTTACGATCCAATGTCCTGGCAGGCTTTTCTATCCTCCCCGGAGTCTGTTCGAGCTCAGTAGTGGTCAGGCCCCGCAAGGGTCAGGGTCAGGGTCCAGTGAAATCACTGGTGGAGTGCCTTCCTTTCCATTGTGGGGGCCCAAAATTAGTGGCTCCTTCCTGCCGGCTTCTGACAACCATGGCTCAAGGGAACAGCACGGCTGTTGGCTTCCCGGTCAACACTAAAATGTTATGGCAGAAGTTCGGTCTGTGGGAAGAGACAGAATGCACGCACTCGGAGGATTAGAAAAGGACTATTTAATGTGCACTGGTGCTGTCCCAGCGGAGTCACATTTTTATTGAGCCAAAGAAACTAGAGTGGGATGGGATTGGAGGTGAGGTCTTTCAGGAAATTTGGCCTTCTGTCACAAACCAAGAGCAGAAATTATTACAGCAGAAAATGGTTAATGCCATTTAAGTTCCTATAGATAGCAAATTATACTTAAATAATCTATTTTTTCCTCATATAACATGTGTCAAATACCTGATTACAGATTCCACTATAGTAGTTTCACTAACAGTCTATGTTGACTTGAAATAATCAAGAAAAAAGATGTTTCGTGAGGTAAGAATCTGACTTCATAATTGAAAGTTCAAAATATACAATCAGAAAAATCAGAGAAATTCAATAATATTAATTCAAAATAGAGAATGAAAGCCAGGATCAAAATTTTAGAAAGAAAGATATGCAGGGATTTTTTTTTTAATTAAAATGAGTGTTAAATTAGGAAATGTGAAGGCTGAATGGAAGGTGGAATGGTTTTTTGTAAGTTATATATTTGACAATCTTAGGAAAACACTACCCAATTAAAATTGCTAGGGAAGAGAGCAAACTTAGCTGGAGATAAAAGGTATTTCAGCAAACTACTAGAGGCAATTAATAGCATTAAATTTAGCAAAGAGAATACATATTGATAAAAAAAATTCTGCAATGTCATCCAAACTCTATGATGTAATTACAGGCTGCCAGCTTCCATCTAGTCTGGCATAATATCTTAGCTCTCAAAACTAAACTTTGTTACAGAATTAATTTTTTTTTGTTAATCCTCACCTGAGGACATTTTTGCATTTATCTTCAGATAGAGTGGGAAGGAGAGAGGGAGGAAGAGAGAGAGAGAAACATCAATGTGAGAGAGATACATCGACTGGTTGCCACCCACACGACCCCAACCAGGGTCGGGGACCAACTGCAACCGAGGCACGTGCCCTTAGCGGGAACTGAACCCGAGACTCTCTGTTCCGCAGGCCGATGCTCTAACCACTGAGCAAACTAGTCAGGGCCAGAATTTATTTTTGATAAAAATAGCCATTAAGGTCATGAATACTGTTATGATTAATGTACCATATGATTGTATGAACTGTATCGTTGCCAGAGTAAATATATCATGTAATTGCATGAATAAATGTAAAATTATACTATTAAATATGAGTCTCTGTGCATTGTGACTGATCTTTCTGTCAATCATAATGGGGCTGCACATGTCAGTTTTCTTCATTTGGGGTCATGCTATGCTATAAATCACTGCTGCCATCTCATATGTCTTACCAACTCAGTTACCTCATTTACCTCATCCCACAGCTAGGATTGACAAATTTAGCAAATAAAAATACAGGACACACAGTTAAATTAGGATTTCAGATAAATAGTGAATAATATTTTAGTAATAGTATGTTGTGTGCCATGGTATTTTTTGTTTATCTAAAATTCAACTTTAACTGGGTGGTCTATATTTTATCTGGCAAACTTACTCCTTTCCCGTTGTTTTCAGGGCATTAATACATACTGAACCTCTCCAATTCATCCTTTCCTACACTTTTCTCATCATAGCCTAAATGTGAAACACTGGAATTCTCTATCTAATAACAATGAAAACTTTTCTGAAATAGGCACACGAAATCAAAATGCTAACAGAGACCGGTCCTCACTAACAACCTGGAACTCCATTATCTGCATTTTTCCTTTCAAAATAGCACATTTTGGTTAGAGGTTGGGAAAGTGGAACATATATATCCTCAACTACAGCTCTACCTTTTAAATCAAAACCTGAGGTCATGTGTTTAGCCACTCTTTTTATTTCCCCTTTAAAAAACTTGTATTTTTAGTTTCTCCCTACAACATAAATTCTCCTAAAAATTCTACCACTTGGGCTAGAGCATTATTTTTTCCCTTAATTATTTCTGTTGTAACAAAACTTTTACATTTTTTAAAATCTTTCTTTCTTCCTGTTCCCTATCAAGTCATGCCTCTCTCTCTCTCTCTGTCTCTCTCTCTCTCTCTCTCTCTGTCAGTCACTTTTAGTTGTACTCTCTAAAGGGAACTGTTGTCAGGGGACAGTTCTTTCATAATATCCCTTTGACTAAAGCAGGTTTAATTTTTGTTGCAAAATTAGATTTTAGAATTCTTTTTTTTCCCATGGATTAATATACAGAAGGTGCCTGTTATCTATCAAAGGATTTGTTAAAAATAAAGGGTGGGGGAGATGTTATTCTTTTGCCAGTAACATTGAATTTTTTCTATGAAAAGACCCTGTGATTTTTAAGAATCACTGTCACTGTCTTTGTTTCTCCTATTTCTCATACTGCTGTGCTTTTTCTGCCAGGGCCCTTTAATATCCCTAGCAATAAGCAATTTCAGACTGGCAAGAAAACAGACATACACAAAAAAATCAATAGCATTTTTTAAAGATTATGTTGAGCTCTTACTAGCTGCCATTAAAATAGGTTCTCTATGTTCTGGCTTTAGAAATATTATTACAAAAAGATCACAATAAGTGAAATGATACACAAATAAGTTCAGAGTTGAAAATTACTCGGGAGAAAGGAACCAAAATATATATTTTATCCAAAGTGTACGTAGCAAGATGTCTAAGAAAACATACCAATTCAAAATTATTAAACTGTGTTAAACATTTTGTTTATATTCTCCATCAGTCATGAAATGTTGTGTACCACCCAATCATTATCCTAGGCATGCCCCACATTATTTCCTATTGAAGGCTTTAATAAATCTCAAGTCTTGGAAGTTTCCACCTCATCCTGAGGGCCTTCAGTATTCATATGTTTGACCTTGGCCTTTTAATTGCTTGACTTGCACATCCAATGATCTCCTGTTCATAATCACAGTTTTATTCAGTAAACATAATAGAATGCAAATGACAGATGTTTCATAGATATTTCTATCAGTCAGTTTCCAAATTGTTAGTTCTATCAGCCATCCATCATTTTTTGGACCATGATCTCTATAAATCTTTGTACTTTCTTGCTCTTCACCAAAAGCCTGTTTGTAAATTCTTCCTATGTGCCATCTGGTATTTTTGCTGTATAATAAGCAAATGCAAGTTAAATGTGATATGATGAAAGGATGCATGCTGCTTTAAAGAGACAGCGTCCATTCATTCATGTGAAGTACCAAGTTCCTCTTTAAAAAAAAAAAAAAAAAAAGGACTTAAGCTAGTTTTACTCATCTTCAGTGGTTCCAAATAAATTTGGAACTATAGAGATTGTGACAAGATTATGTCAACATCAGATAATTTTTTATTTATTCATTGTACTCATTCAGCTAATTCAAGATCCTATTGAAGTTAAGATATTTTGTTACTTGCTGATTTTTTCAAGCTTTCATAAAATAGACATTTATTTATTAATGGCTTAGAATCACAACTTTCTAAGAGCTGTTACCAAAATGAAAAAGGTTGGCTGAGAAACATTAAATCTAAATATTAAAAAAAACAAAAAAAAAAAGCTTGGCATCTCTTTGCTAATACTCCATAGTCTTGAGAAATAATCACTTAGAATAAAATTAATTCCCCAGTGCCTGCTTCTACAGTGAAGTATAAAAATAAAGTACACTGTGATATTTTTGACTAGAGAGCCTAAATGAAAACCAATTTAAGGAAATAAAGTTAGAGAAACATATTATTCCATTTTATATATGAAATCACATTTTCTTGCCTGTTTACTCTTAACGCAGTTATTGGAATATGAATAAAGAACAGCTCATTCATGAATTTCCACAGCTGTTGGAATTGTAGCACCCTACGTGCTTGATTTTGTGACACTGTTTTTCATAAAAGTGCAGAAAATTACATAGTTTACTGTCAAGATTATATATTTTCCATGAACCAGGGAAAGCATTATAAAACCTTTGGAGAACTAAGGAAAATATAGTATTCACTTAAAATACAGAGCTGCACAATATCTTTTATTATTTTTTTTTTTTTGTAAAGTTGATTTGGGTAAATTTTAAAACAACCCTTAAGATATCTGAATAAACCTTGATTACACATATATAGGATCAGGAAATGTAGTTTAAAAAATGGTTCACTCTTACCAAATCAGAAACTATTTTGATATTTCACTTCATTTTATCATGTGTATAAATTTCAAAAATTAGGTACTATATTTCCTAAGTTTTAGTCTAGCAACGTTTAGGACAATGACTGGTACTAGGAAATTATTAAGGTAGATAATGATAATATATTAATTAATTCATTTACCAAGTACCTGCTGTGTATTAAACAAAAATAGATAGGGTTCCCCCTTTATGAAATTTACAGAGTAGCATGAAAGAAAGAGATGGAGTATGATTATTTAAATTCAAGTGTCATAAAGGCAGGAGAATTAGAGTGTGTTTTAAAACTTTGAAGTAGTAATAATCACAATAAGAATACTAATTCAATAGAGGTTGAAGTGTTACAGGATGTACATGCTTTCTGGAATGAAAGTCTTAAATGATGTTGAGATGGGCAATGCCATGTTTATGAGGATGGATTTCTAATCAAGCTTACTTTTGACTTTGACTAAGAAGACTATTGGAGAAATCAGCACTGACCATAGGAGGGAGTGGGAAGTAGAAAAGCTTTTATTGTTTTAAACCTGTGTGCCCATTTCAACCTCTTTGTAGCTAGAGTTCAGGATAAATCAATAAATAATTACAAAATACATATAGTACATAAGTATAATATTAAAATACACGTGCAGCCCTGGCCGGTTTGGCTCAGCGGTTAGAGTGTCGGCCTGCGGACTAGAGAGTCCCAGGTTTGGTTCCCACTAAGGGCGCATACCTCGGTTGCAGTTTGTTCCCAGCCCCAGCTGGGGTCGTGTGGGTGGCAACCAGTCGATGTGTCTCTCTCACATCGATGTTTCTCTCTCTCTCTTCCCTCCTCTCTCCCTCTCACTCTATCTGAAGATAAATGCAAAAAATGTCCTCGGGTGAGGATAAAAAAAAATACATGTGCAAATAAAAACTTCAGTGTATATATTATGTTTGAGGTAGTAATAACAGAAGTCACAGCATTACTGATAGGAAGTGAATAAAATATGTTTACATACATACATGAACAAAGAGGTTCATTTTATAAATTGTATAAAGCTCATGCTTTTTGTTAACAAAAGTTTGACTATGGTTTAGTAAGTTTATTCCATTGAGTTTTCTCATGTATCTAGCTACAAAATCACCATAACTTCCGGTATTATAGCACTGGCCACATAAATAATCCATGTTTTCTTTATTGAATAGTTCCAAGCTTGTCAACCACTGTGACGCTCCCTTTCAACTTATTTGCTTCCCTTCACATCTCATTAGCTAAATTTTGGAATTACCAGTTAATTAGTTTCTGGATTTTGGCAGGTGGCATGAGATAATCTTTCAAATTAGCATTTCTTGGTCTACTTATCACTAAAATTTGGCAGTTTCTAACATTTCTTCAATAATTGTTGATATGACAATACCCTAATGATAGGATGTTTTTTATATCCAATGCTACTAGACATATTTCTTAATGTACAGAGGAATGACAGTTCTGGAAAATAGAACTAGGATTTTTCTTACTATATAAAATGCTAAAAATATCCTTCTGAGTACTTTGAAATTTAATTCCATCATAAATGTACCTTGATACTACATTTTTATTCCAGTAAAAAGCAATATTTTATAAAATATATTCTATTTGAGATGTTTTAAAGGAGCTAGTATAGTCTTTAAAGGATTTAATTGAATAATTCGCCAAAGTTTCTTTGCATAAATTGAATAAACTTGAACTTAGATACTTATCTCGAGATATATATGCTTTACAGAAAAGCAATATTTTAGTATGGTTTTTCAGGGTGTAGTACTTAACAGAGTACCTAGCACATAGTAACTGTCTAATAAATGGTAGCCTTTACTATACTTCAACTTCCTCACATCACATCCAAAGTTCAATACATTTTTAATTACTTCAGGTTACTGAGGAATGTTGTGTTCCTTTTAACCTTCTTACCAAGCCTTCTATCTGGAGAGTTTTTCTCAATCTTTCTGCTTCATGTTCTCGTATTCAGTCTTCTAAGATCAACTCAGGTAGGAAGTTTCCATCCTGACTTGCTTCTCCATCCAGCATTACTGCATTAATATGTACTTATACTCAGTGTAGCATTTTCACACTGTATTTTAACTACAGGTGTTTTTCCTCCAAAAATGATAATGACTTGCTGTTTTTATTATTATTATTATTATTATTATTATTATTATTATTACAAAGATAATATATGTTACTATAGAAAAATTTAAATAATTTTAAAGGGCAGGGCAATTTTGTTTGGCATTCTTTTAGGAATCTATCAGTAATTGTCTACACATATATATGCACACATTCACACCCATATCAATAAGATTTTGTATAAATTAGATCATACTATCAATGTTTTTTAGCTTGAAATTTTCCTCAGCAATATGGTGTGGAGATCTTTCCATATCAATGCATAAAAATAGGAATGATACATTTTAATGGCTGCATAATATTCTGCTTATGGATATACCTATTACTATTTAACCAATTTCACAAATGACGGACATGGAGGTCTACAGGTGAAAAATCTTAGTTTTACACTGCCTCTCACATCCATACCCTCCTTCAGATCCCATTGACACAACCTGCTCTAGTTAAGGACTTCACTATTTCTTATCTGGACCACATATTAGTCTTCTAGCCTCCGAATGAGTCAATTTTGGCCCATTCCATTTTGTTGTATATACTTTTCTGATGAAGTGCTGATTATTTTATTATTTTTTCTCAATAATTCTCAGTAACCTTTATCTATTATTATTTTTTTCCTAATAAATTAGTAGCACAAGCTTTAATCTGCAGTCAGTATGGACAAAAAATACTTCTCCAACCATATGTTCAGTTGT
Source organism: Tadarida brasiliensis (assembly GCA_030848825.1). Taxonomy (NCBI): domain Eukaryota; kingdom Metazoa; phylum Chordata; class Mammalia; order Chiroptera; family Molossidae; genus Tadarida; species Tadarida brasiliensis. Next base: position 54,921,081 of record CM061280.1, read on the forward strand.
TCTCATTTGTTCCAATATTTCAAATATATATATATATCTGGGTTAAGTACAGCTGGAAGATGTGTTTTGTTTGGCTTCTACAGTGTTTCACAACTTGGGAGAATTTGAATGCTTTCCAGTGCAGTATGTCCTATCCTTTGTTTCAAGGTAAATGCAATCAATTCCTATTATCTTCCCCTTTGCCAGCTTTTTCTCACATTTACACTATTTGGCCTCTGAATAGATACAATAAACATATTTCTTGTAAGTAGAATTATTGTTTGGTTTTTGAGTACCTGCCCCCTTTACCTTTCACATCCTTGCCACTGTCCCTTCCTTACTGCTTTTCCCCCACCAGAATTTACTGTTCTCTATTTACAATAATAAAAATCTATGCAAACCACTATTTCAAGCCACTATTAAATGCAAAGTATTTTGTAAAAGTTTACCCATGCTTCCAAACAAGATGAAATGTTTATCTTCTTTAAATCCCTATGGTAATTTATATGGTTTATTATGTGACCTTTATTTTTCTACTTGGTATTATAGGAATTTTTATGCTAATCCCCTAATTACATTCTATAACATTCTGAAATAATGTACAATGTGCACCTACTCTGTGTAAGCCACTGGGCTAAATTGTGCAGCAAATAAATTTAAGGGGGGTTGGGGACTGGGTGAAAAAGGTGAAGGGATTAATGTGTACAAATTAGTCATTACAGAATAGTCACAAGGATGTAAGTTACAGCATAGGGAATATAGTCAATAATATTGTGTTAAATATGTATGGTGCCAGGTGGGTACTGAAAATATCAATGGGAACAATTTGTAAAGTATATGATTTTCTAACCACTAAGCTGCACACCTGAAACTAATACAAAATAATATTGAATATAAACAGTATAATTTAAAAAAAGAAAAAATGGAACTAAGAACTGAAAAAATATGAATAGTTAAAAGAGTTTGAAAATACATTTAGGGGAAGATAAAGCAAATGAAGTAATGGCTATAGGGCTTAGCCACAACCTATGGGAGGCCAAGTTATTTCACCATAACACTTAGAAATGTCAAAGAGTTATTTTCCTTCACTCACTTTTCCTTCTAGATCTCTGCACTTTCTGAATTCTAATATTTATGGCTATTCCCATGATCTTATACTTTGTGCCACCTTAATCATTACATGAAGTTATTTTTCATTGTTATCCTTCAAATCTTTCACGCAGGCATTTCTGTGTGTACAATTTTAGGATGCTATACCTGTTCTTGAAAGCTTTAGTCCACTTCACAACCAAATATTTCACAGGTCAGTTTTATTCATGGAGTTTAGCCACCTGCCTTGTTAGTAGGACCTCTTGTATTAGTCAGAGTTCTCCAGAGAAAAAGAAGGACCTATAGGATATACATAGGGCAGGGAAAAAGTGGGCTTACAGTTGTTTGTATGGAAAGTAATACAATACTTAATAAATAATAATACAAAAATAAACTCTGTTTCAAGTACTCATAACTCTAAACCTACTCTTTCCAAATCCTGTATATACTATTATGAATCTCCTTCTCCCTCTCTCTCTCTCTCTCTCTCTCCCTCCCTCTCTCTCTCTCTCCGTCCCTCCCTCCCTCAATGAAATCATCTACCTTCCACCCAATGACTCAAGAATGTAACCTGGTGTTAGGTTAGACTAATGAAACTCTCCCTTATTTTTGGCATCTGAACTTCTCTTATCAGTTTCAGCATTCATAATTGTCCCAGTTTATCATGCCTTCCATTCATACCTAGTACCTGGCATGCTTTTTATATGATACATTCTTCATGCTTTCTTATTTTTGTCCATGCTATTCTTTCTACCAGAAACACACTTATCTTCCCTTTCTCTTTTTTGCCAATCACTTTTACTGCTTCTTCTATGAAATTTTCCCCAATCTTTCAGGTAAAAGCGATTACTACTTCTTCTTTGTTTCCATTATACTTTTTTTCTGGCTTTATTGAGGTATAATTGAAAATTAAAGAGTGTATATATTTAAAGTGTGCAATTTGATGCATTGATAAATATCTATATATAAACACATTGAGAAGTAATCACCAAAATCGAGCTAATTGTTATATCCATCACCTCTTATCGTTACCATCTTCTTGTGTATGTGTTGAGAATGCTTATGATCTCACCTCTTAGCAAGTGGCAATATATGGTACAGTATTCTTAATGATAGTCACGTTGTTGTATATTAGCTCTCCATAGATTATTCATCTTGCTTAACTGAAACTTTGTATCCTTTGACCAATATCTACTAATATCCTTCTCTCCCCATCCCAGCCCTTGGAAACCACCATTCTAATTCTCTGTTTCTATGACTTTAAATGTTTTAGATTACACATGTAAGTGAGATCATGCAGTTTTTGTCTTTCTGTTTCTGGTTTATTTCACTTAGCATAATGTCCTCCAGGTTTATCCACATTGCTGCAAATGGTAGGATTTTCTTATGTTTAAATGCTGGATAATATTCCATTGTGTGGGTATGTATATATATTTTATTCAACCACATTTTATTTAACCATTCATCCCTTAACATTTAGGTTGTTTCCATATTTTGACTATTGTGAAAAATGTTGAAATAATCATGAAAGTGCAGATATCTCTTTGAGATATTGATTTTATTTTCTTTGGAGATATACCCAGAAGGAGGATTGCTTGTTCTATTTTTAACTTTCTGAGGAATCTCCATATCGTTTTGCAGAGTGGCTGTACCAGTTTACATTCCCATTAACACTGTACAAGAGTTCCCTTTTCTACATTTTCTAACCAACAATTTTTATATTTTTCTTTCTGACAGATGTAAGGTTTTGATATGCATTTCCTTGATCAGGGATAGTGAGTATCTTTTCATACATACTTGTTGGTCATTTAAATTTTTTCTTTATTGTTTAGAGAAAGAGGGAGAGAGAGATAGAAACATCGATGAGAGAGAACATTCATTTGTTGCCTCCTGCATGCCCCCTACTGGGGATTTGGCCCACAACCTGGGCATGTGCACTGACTTGGAATTGAACCAGTGACCTCTTGGTGTATGGGTTGAAGCTCAACCACTGAGCCACACCGGCTGGGCACTTGTTGGCCATTTGTATGTCTTATGAAAAATGTCTATATAGGTCCTCTGCCAATTTTTTCACTGGGCTACTTGAGGTTTTATTTTTGATATTGAGTTATCTGGGTTTCTTATATATTTTGAATATTAGTCTTTTATCAGATATATGATTTCCAAATATTTTCTCCCATTCTATCCCTTATCTCATCACTTTATTGATTATTTCCTTTGCTGCGCTGAAGCCTTTTAGTTTATTGCAATCCCACTGGTCTATCTTTGCTTTTGCTGCCTGTGTTTTTGGGCTTTTGGTGCCAATTCCAAAAAATAATTTCCCAGACCAATGTCAAAAAGCTTTCCCTCTGTTTTCTTCTAGAGGTTTTATGGGTTGAGGTCCCACATTTAAATCTTTAATCCAATTTGAGTTGATTTTATATATGGTGTGAGATAAGAGTCAAATTTCATTCTTCTGCATATGGATATTCAGTTTTATTAAAGAGACTGTCTCTTACCTATTGTGTGTTCTTAGTACCCTCATTGACTATCATCTGACCGTAGATTGTGGATTTATTTCTAGGATCTCTATTCTGTTCCATTGATCTATATATCTGTATTTATGCAAGTACCATACTCATTTGATTACTGTGCCTTTGTAATATAGTTTGAAATCAGAGAGTATGACGCCTCCAGATTTTTTTTTCAGCAAGTTTTCTTTGACTATTAAGGGTCTTTTTAGGTTTTATCTGAGTTTTAATTTTGATTTTTCTATTTCTATGAGGAATGCCATTGTGACTTTGATAGAAATTATATGAAATTTTTAGATCACTTTGAGTAGTATGGACATTTTAACAATATTAAGTCTTCCAATCTATGAATATGGGATGACTTTCCACTTATGTGTGTTGTCTTTAATTTCCTTTATCCTTAATTTATAATTTTCATTGTATAGTCTTTTATCCCTGTGGTTAAGTTTATTCCAAAGTATTTTATTCTTTTTGTTGCTATTGCAATGGGTTTGCATTCTTAGCTATCTTTTCATAAACTTCATTGTTTATGTCTAGATACACAACTGATTTTTGATGTTTTTTTTAATTGATTTTAAAGAGAGGAAGGGAGAAGAAGAGATATACATATTAATGACAGAGAAACATCAATCGACTGCCTCCTGCAAACCCTCCACCGGGGATCGAGCCTGCAACCCCAGAATGTGCCTTCACTGAGAATCAAACCACCAATCTCTGGTGCATGGGATGACACTCAACCAACTGTGTCACACTGGCCAGTCCACAATTGATTTCTGTAAGTTGATTTTACATAAAAACTTTTCTGACTTCATTTATTAGTTCTAACAATATATTTTTGGTTGAGTTTTTAAAGTTTTCTACATATATGATCAGGTAATCTGAAAAAAAGAGGTAATTTTACTTTTTTCTTTAGAATTTGGATACCTTTTATTTCTTTTTCTTGTCTAATTGCTCTAGCTAGTAATTCATTTCAGTGCTATGTGGAAAGAAGTAAGATTGTGGGTATCATGTAGTGTTCCTTATCTTACAAGAAAAAGTTTATCAGTTTTGCCCCATTGTTTATTAATGTTAGCTTGGGCATTTCTTATATTATCTTTATTGTGTTAAGGTAAATTTTCATTATACTTGATGTATACTTGAATTAAGATCATCCATTATGTTGATCACATGGATAATATATACTTATGAATCTCTACTATCTCTCTCATAGTAAGCCATCCATATATTATACATACATTTTGTTATCACTTTTTACAATTATATGAGAATTTATAATTCCATGTTTCCCTCTTTTTCATTATGTTCCAGGGTGTTTAAATCTAAGTTAATTTTTTATTGACTTGACCAACTTAGTCTAAGTATGTAGTGCATTGTTCATTTAATTACCTAGGCTTAAAAGAGTTATTCTAAATATGTTATGCCATTGCATGTAATTTTCAATACTATCAGAAATATAAAAGTATAAATTATGAACAACAAAATGAAATGTTTTGTATGTTATACTCGCCAGTTCAGAAAAAGAAGTTATTTTTTAGCTTCAACCCTTGCCTTTATACTAATTTTCAGAGCTAAACTTTTGTGATAATAAATACAAGTATACCATTATAAGAGGTGTAAAGTAAGCTGAGTTTTTAAATGTAGTAGCATCAAGTCTTCCATAACTTTCAACTTTATAATACACTATATGCATTTTTATTATATCTATTGTTCATCTCTCATGATCATAGTTAATTTTCAGAAGGGCCAAAATTTTCTTTTTTTAATTATTCACTGATGCATATTAAATGCCTAGAATAGTACCTGCCACAAAGTAGGAACTCAATAAATTTTAGTTGAATGAATGAATGAACTATTCCTTAACCCTGTATGCCACTTCTAGTTATTGATCTAGTTCTAATTCTTTCTCATCATTGATTTTTTTCTCAATTTGTATTTATGACCTGAACCATGATATTTAGAATTCTGGTGTAACTATTCTACTGAAAGGACTTTAATATTTTAATTACCTCCTGTCCAGCGGTGTGGCTCAGCGGTTGAGCATCAACCCATGCACCAAGAGGTCGCCGGATTGATTCCCAGTCAGGTCACATGCCCAGGTTGTGGGCCCAATCCCCAGTGGGGGGCATGCAGGAGGCGGCCAATCGATGTTCTCTCTCATCAATGTTTCTATCTTTCTCCCTCTCCCTTCCTCTCTCTCTAAAAATCAATCAAGAAAAAAATTTTAAAAGTATTTTAATCACTTCCTAAATACTAGACACACTAGACATATTTCAATCATTTTATTATTATTTTTTTAGGCTGCATTTGACTCTTGATGAGAACCTACTTCTTGAAACTTGCTACCTATCATTTCCATTATTATATACTCTACTTTTAATTTCTTCTTTATGATTTTTCTTTCTCTGACTCGTTCTTGGGCTCTCCTTCAATGAGCCTCATTAATGCTGATACTTATTTCTAGATATCCATTGTTGTCTCACTGCTCTTCTCAATCTGCATACTTTATATGAGTAATCTAATGCATGATCATAGTAACAGCTATCACATCTAACTCACAGAATCTACAGTTATAAAATAGATCTCTACACCAAGTTTCAGAATAACATATCCAAGTGCTTGCTGAATGACTCTTCTTGTTACCTTCGATTTTACAACATAAACACTAAAATCAACAACTAAAATTGCTGTGTTCCTCCTGCCTTTTCTGGAAAATGGTACCACAAATCATTCAGACACCCAAAGTAGAAATTTGGAAATGATCCTTGAATCTTCTTCTTTTCAATCAATTGACACATTTTATTGATTTACCATCTAATTTTTATTTATTTTCTTTTTTAGAGAAAGAGAAAGGGAACAGGAGAGAGATAGAAACATTGATGAGAAAGAACATCAATTGGCCACCTCCTGCATGCTCCCCACTGGGGATTTGGCCCACAACCTGGGTGTGTGCCCTGGCCAGGAATCAAACCGGCGACCTCTTGGTGCATGGGTTTATTTTCAACCACTGAGCCACATCAGCCGGGTCATCTAATTTTTCTTTAATATGACTAATTACCATTCTTATCTATATCACCCTGGTGAAGATCCCAGTCATCTGTTACCTAAGTGATTGGTTGGTTAAGATATTTGATGAAATAAGAAGTGTACAATGTCATCCAGGTTTTTGTGTGCTTATCATAGGTAACTTACATAACTGGAAAAATGGTGGTGTTATAATGAAACTTAAACCATTCTTCCAGCCCCCAGTACTGTTCTTTCTAAATCAGTCCTTCATCTATCTTCTAAAGCAATATTTTGAACTGTCAACATAGAGATGGTAGTTGAAACAATTAAATTTGAATACATTACCCATGAAAATAATAAATAAAAGGGGAAAGCAGTGGAAGAGTACATTTCTTAGAAGGAAGTGGTATATGTGTTTGGGAGAAGTAGTAAAAGGTGGCATACAGAAATAAGTAGATCATTAAAGGCCTTGTAAAATGTTTTGAAGACTTTAGAATATATGATAGGTTCAATGGGTAGCATTGAAACATTTAATTTATATAAATGAATGTCAGGTTAAGTTTTTTTGGGGGGTGGGGTAGATTATATTGACTTCGGTGTAAAGAATTGATTATTCTTGAGGAAAAGCAAGACTAGAGGCAGGAAAAGCACTTAGCTACAGTAATCTTGGTGAGCAATGATGGTAACATGGACCAAGCCAGCAGGAAAAAATGTCAAATCCATCATTGTGAGGGATGCATATTTCTTGAGGAGGGAGTGCCTTCTGAAATAACACAGATGAGCTGCCAAGTGTCAGATTTAGATTTCATAGGATTATTTTTTAGAACCTAGGGAAGTTAATTAAACCCTAGAATAAACTTATGTTTAAGGAGAAGTACTTGAGATCAAAATCAGAGATGTGTAATACGTCTTTATATTTAAAAATTGGAGGTAAAACCAAAGTGCATTTTAGAGTTCAAGTGTCAAATAAATGGGTGAGCAAGTCAGAAACCACACTTGAAGGCTAGGAGCATATTGGTGGTTGGAATTATTAGAGAGCTTAATGAGGGACCTGATTTAAATGAGGTAAAGGGTGAAGGTTCTTAAGGGAAGAGACATTTAAAGAGAAACTTTAAAAATTGGTTGAAGTTAGATGAAAAGAATGGGGGAGTAGCATTTTATCTAGATTGAGAGTACTGCAAAGATCCTGAAGGGGGAAAGTTTGGCATTTTCAATAAATTAAAAGAAGACCAGTAACTTGATTTCAGAAACCCGGGGGAAAGAGGATACAAGATAAAATAAAAAGTTAATCAGAAGCAAGGACATGTAAGACTTACTGATGATTCTTTAAAAAAAAATTCTTACAGTAATGGAAAGTTATGAGTGACTAAATCATATTTACATATAAAATTCACCTGGCTGCAGTTCAGAGATTAAACTGTAGTGGGGCAAAGATAGAAGTCAGAATATTTGTCATAGTGTATTGCAGGGGTGTGAAGGAGAAACGGTGTTGTCTTAGGGAATGATTGTGGCAGTGTGGATGGAGAAAAATAGTAAAAATTGAAATATACATATCTCAAAACATATCCAAAATGGGTGTTTGAGTCATATGTAATAAAATCATTATGGTTCAGTAACAGTATGCGTGTGTGTATGTGTATATATATGTGTATATATATGTGTATATATATTTTTTTGGGTTGTGGTCTGAGAAGAAGCCTCTATTGTCACCAAAACATGAAAAATAACAAGAAGATAAATTTTGCTTTTTTAATTTAATGAGATTAATTTTGAGACATGCAGATATTGAGATGTCTATAAAATATTTTAACAGAGATATCTAAATAACCTTTGAATACATTAGCGTACACTTAAGGCAGAGATCTAAGCTAAAAATAAAATTTTGAATTATCGGTACTCTTTTAGTAAATGATACAATAGGTGTTGATGAGATCATATACATTTTTTGCAGGGTGAAACAAAATATCCAGGCAGAACTATAAAGCTCATATACGAGGTAGAATAAAACAAGACATTAAAAGTTTAGAAGGAACACTGGTGTCACTCATGAGGATGTAATCCATCCTAACAAAATAAGGGCCCATAAAGAAGACAAGACAAAATGAATTCCAAGTATTAGTTGATAAGTATCTCATGACCTTTACTATAGTTGAATTTGTATTATAACAATGCACTTCTTTTTTTAATCACAAAATGTATTTTCATCTTATCGTTTTCAGTTATTTTCAGAATGCCTTATAGGTGCTCACCAAACCTACATCCATTGATTCAAATTATTAAATAACTAGAAAATAATAAAAGTGTGCAACATCTTATTTTGCAATTCTCCAGTCACTATGAAAGGTAGGAAAAAAAATGGAAAATAGAATACAAGGTAAGGTGTGCATATAACAGCAACTTATCAATTTAGTTGAAAAAATCAATCAGTGAAAGTTTTGTTAGCATTACCTTGGGATTTAAATTAATACTTTTTCCTCTTCTTCTCAACTGAAGATTATTCTGCTATCTATATGAAATAGTCATAGTGGGGAAAAAAGCAAAAGAGAATAGAGGGGAGAAGGAAAGAAAGGAGGGGGACAGAGAGGAGTGAAAAAAGGAAATATAATTAATTTGAAATTACATTTGGAGATTGTCATCATTTCCTTATTTGTACTTCAAAATGAGTAAATATACTAGATACTTCCAGTGTTGTGGATAGACAGGGAAGCAGTACAGTCTTTTAAAGTTTGAAAAAAAAAATAGCCTATTTTTCTACAATTGCTCTTATGTAATCAATATTCTTAGGAGGTGTACAAACATTAAGCTAGGTCATTGTGATTTGCCAGCATAATAAGGAGCAATACCTCCCATATTTTCTAGAACACAAGAAATACATTTGTTTCTTAGTATACCAATGTGGATAAAAAAATGAAGGTATCCATGTCATGTATTAAATTGGTCTTAAAAATGAAACTAAAAGCTGTGATACAAGAAAGATGCTGGAAAAAATTAAATTTGTTTACTCATATTAGAAGCAGCAGCCTAGGAAAATTGTAGTAGACAATTTGTAGTAGAGTTGTCCCCCTTGCCCAAAGGAATTTTTATAATTATCTGTCTGAATATCATTAGACCCACTCCTTTATACCCCTGAAATTATATTGGCAGAAAACCATTTGTAAAAATTCAAGTAGAAGGGAGATTGGAATGAATTATTAGTTATTGGCTCATTTAGTTAGGGTTATCTTATCAATTAGTAACTTGAAAATGAGAAGCCTTAAGTGAGAATCAGTTTCATGGACTGCCAGTAGGAGGAAAGTTGATAAATTTTCACAAAAAGACAAACATTATATGATTCAATTTACATGAAATGTTCACAATAGGTACATCCATAGAGAAAGACAGCAGGTTAGTGGTTGCTAGGGGATATAGGGGTTTCCTTTCGGAGTGATGAAATGTTCTAGAACTAGATAGTGATGATGTGCTTGCATATTATAAATGTCACTAATAGTAAAGTTTATGTCATGTGTATTTTACTGTAATGAAAAAGGAAAGTATAGGGGCATCCAAGATGGCTGCAGAGTATGTGGAAGGTATACTTACCTCCTCCTAGGACTAAACTGTAATTACAACTAAAATATAGAGCAATCAACCTGAATAACCTACTGAAGACTATCTAAACAGAAGGCTTATAACCAAGAATCTATAGGAGAAGACTCATTGAGAATGGTAGGAAGGGCAGAGACCCAAAAATGGCTGGCACCACTCCCAAGGGCAGCAGCTAAGATCCAGAGGGATATCTCAGCTGCAAAGATTCTCTCTGAGGAGTGTGGGGTCTCAATCCCATGCCAGGCTCCCCAGGCCAGAGCACCAGAGCCCAGAAGAGGTGCCCAATAAATCTGGCTGTGAAAATCAGTGGTGATTCTGTTTGCCAGGGAGAGACAGGAGTCTGATACAAACCCATAAGTACTATTAAAGGGTCAGGATTCAAAATATATTTTGCAGCCACTCACCCTGGTTTCCGATGTAGGGAGGGTGGCATGTGCTGGAGTCCTATTACAAGAGACCGGGGTTTATGGTTCTGGGGAGAAAGCTGAAGGCGCAACAATCAGGGACCCTGTGTAAAGTCCCTCTCCCACACTGCAGATATCTTTCTTGGGTAGAGCATTCACCCTCCATAAGACAGCCTGGGTAAATGCAATAGCCGCACCTTCCACACTCCCTTTCATTCCATCCTGCAGAGCTCATGCCTTAAGAAGGGGTCAGCTGCCTGGGCCCAGGGTGCAGAAGTCCTGGCAGACTCAAGGGGGTGTCAGTGACTGTGTTGTGTGACTCTGGGACAGGGGCGATTTCTCTCACCTTCCCATGAGCCTGACTGATGCCTCCCCCTGAAAGGAGATCACTAGCCCCAAAGTACAGATTCCCAGCAACCACACCCTATTGAACTCAGGCCCTCCAGGAGGTCCAGACAGAATCCAGGAAAGACTGAGTTGTGTGGCTTCTAGGACAGGGTTCATTTCTTTCTCACACACCCAACCAGTACAGATCTCTCCCTTTACATAGCCAAATCTAGGTCTGTTAGAACCAGATAAAAGCTGCTGGCCTCACCTGATGACTCTCTAAGACCCTAATCCACCACAGAGGTCTTTAGGAACCCTACGGTTGGCAGCTAACCTTGGTATACCCTGGGACATTTGCTGAGTGACCTCAGACCCAGCATGGTCACCGAGTTTGACCTTGTATCAATCTAGTGAACACCAATTAATTGTCTTACTTGGTGACTCACTGCGAACCAACTTCTTGCAACTTGAGTACCACCAGAGGCTCTTTTAGTGATTGAGCCTAACAGGCAGGTAGCAGGCAGAGTCAAGTGAGGGAAGATCTTGGGGTGACTTGATACTTTTGCTGACCTGCCTCTAGGCTTGGTGCTGATGAAAGCTGTCCTTGGTGTGCAACTTTTTCCTTCCCACGGACACTCAGACCCATCAGAGGGAGCCACAGTCTGTGTATTGCTTTACAGCTCCAAACAGGTTTCCCAGGTACAGAAAAAAATACGTTAGAGAAAACTAGTAAAATTACATTGAAGTCTGTTAATATATTTAATAGTATTATATTAATGTTTATTTCTTAGTTTTAGTAATTGGAAAATATGGGTAAAGAGTATGTGGAATCTCTTTGCACTATTTTTTTAAATGCATAATCAAGTCTAAAATTTTCGCAAAATAAAAGTTAATAATAAAACAAGAAAATAAAAAAAAAATACTAGGATCACAGATGTAAAACCAAAGAAAATAGTGCTTACAATTAATATAAATGATTAAATACTCAATTTAAAAGATGGAGATTGTAAGACTGAATAAAAAACAGTACACATCTAAATACTATTTACAAGAAAAATAGTATAAAGACACAGACTATTTGAAAGTAACACAGTGGTAAAAGATACACCTTGCACACAATGAGCACAAAAAATTCCATATGGTTATGTAATGTCAGAGGAATTAGACTTCAGAACAAGTAATATTAAATAGGAATACATTATGATGATACAAATAGTCAGTTAATTAAGAAAATATAATGATCTTTATTGTGTATGCATATAATTACAATTTTGAAATGCATTAAGCAAAAAAATGTCAGAAGTGGAAGATGAAATGGACAAATCTACAATCATAGTTGACGGTTTAGTATCTCTATCTCCATAATTGATAAGTAAGAACATAAAAAAGACTAAGAATATAGAATACTTGAACAAAGCTGTCAAATTTGACCTAAGTGACATTAATAAAGTTGTACTCCAACAAATCCTGAGTACACTTTCTATTTCAGAGAACGTGGGATATTTTGAACAAAACAGACTATATATAGGGCCATAAAACAAGTTTTAGTAAATTTAAAAGTATTAAAATTATAAAGTATATAATTGATTACAATGGAAATTAAAATAACAACAGGAACACACAAACAAAAAAATCCTGGAAAAATAGCCAAACTTTAAAAGGAAAGCAACATACTTCTAAGTAACCCATAGATGATGTAATTAATCACATGGAAAATTATAAAATATATTTAAATGAATGAGAATGAAAACAAAAATGGGATATACAGGAAAAATTAAAAAATTAATTATCTAAGTCTCCAATTTAAGAAGTTATAAAAATAATTATAAATAAATTCAGAGTAAGAAGATGGAAGGGAATAATAAGATCTAATCAGAAATCAATAAAATAAGAGTCCAACAATATGAAAATCATTAAAACTGAAAAATTGTTATTTGAAAAATTTAATAAAATATGTAAACACTTAAAAGAAAGACAAAGCATGAGTGAAAGTAGAATTTCACTATAAATCAGCAAACATTTAAAGTAAGAGTGGTCAGCTCCTATGTTCATTGCAGTGTTGTTTACAATAGCCAACACATGGAAGCAACTCAAGTACACATCAATAAAGTAGAAAGATAGCTATGATACATATATACAATGGTATATTACTCGGCCATAAAAAAAAAAAAAAAAAAAAAAAAAAACATTTGCGACAGCATGAATGGACCTAGAGGTTATTATGCTAAGTGAAATGTTAGACAAAGAGAGACAAATACCATATGATTTCACTTATATTTGGAATATAAAGAACAATATAAATGAATCAACAAAACAGAAACAAACTCATAGATACAGAGAACAGACTGATAATGGTTGCCAGAGGGGAGAGGTTTGAGGGACTGGGTGAAAAAAGGTGAAGAAATTAAGAAGTACAAATTGGTAGTTACAAAATAGTCATAGGAATGTCAGGTACAGCATAGGGAATATAGTCAATAATATTGTAATAACTATGTATGGTGTCAGGTGGGTATGGAAATATTGGGGGAACACTTTTTAAAGTATATGATTGTCTAACCACTATGCTGTACACCTGAAACTAATACAAAATAATACTAAATGTAAAGTGTAATTAAAAAATTAATTAAAGAAGAAAATATAAAACCAAAAAGTAATTAAAATTAAGAAATAAATAAGGGTGTTTAAAAAAACAAACACACACAAAAAAAAATACAGTGAAAAGAAAACAAAAAACAAAGCAAGAAGGACTCTGAATCAATTTGTCAGAGCTCTAGAAAACAGTCCAAGGTTTACAGAAACCAAGTGAACATCCAATCAGAAAAAATGCATCTTCAAAGAGATAGAAAAGTTTAGCTGTATTTTTACTCAACTCTTTTCCACACTCTTCCGGTGCAAGGCAGTCTTGGTCTTGAAGTGGTAGTAGTCTAGTTCCCACTTCTCTCCCTTGAACCACAGGGAGCAGGCAGATCTTACTAGCAAATTACTGTGTACTTCTATTCTAACATTCTTAGAAAATACCTGAAGTGAGGCCCTCATCACTATTTCTCCAAACAGAACACAAGTAGGAAAAGCAGCAGGCACTTCTCATTAAAGCTTCAAAGTTACTGCAGTTTCAAAGACACATGAGGCAAAAAATGATGGTCAGATACATACAACAGACCATCTAAATCCAGGAGAAGAAGCTAGAGTGAGACTTTTTAGGGGAATTAGGATGTTCAAAAGAAGCCATGTACATGGGAAATTTTAGAAACCTGTCTTTATGCTCAGGCAAAATACATGCTCAAATAATCTGGGAAGACATTAAATTTTCATGTTGGGCCACAGAAAACAGGAAATCGCAAAGACTGGGAGAGGTGAATGGATTATTTTGTTTGTTGATTTTCCTCATTTCTTTTCCTGTTTTGTTTTATTCTCTTTATTATCTCCGTTTTATATATTGGGGTGATATTGTTTAATAAAATTATATATGTTTCAAGTGTACAATCCTATAAAACATCATCTGTATATTATATTGTGTACCCACCTCCCAAAGTCAAATCTTCTTCCGTCACCATATATATATATATATATTTTTTTTTCCCTCTTAGACACCCTCCTTCCCATACTGTCCCCACTCCCACCCCAGCATTGTTGTCTATGTCCATTGGTTATGCTTACATGCATATACATACTTTGTTTTATCTCATCCATCCCCCTCAGCCCTCTTCTCAGGGGTCTGTCAGTCTGAACCATACTCTTTTCTATGTCTCTGGGTCTATTTTATTCATCAGCATATTTTGTTCATTATATTCCATAAATAAGTGAGATCATGTGGTTTATGTCTTTCTTTGATTTGGCTTCGTTCGCTTAGCATAATGCTCTCCAGGTCCCTCCATGTCACCTCAAAGGATAAGAGAGCTTTCTTTTTTTACAGCTGCATAGTATTCCATTGTGTATATGTACCACAGCTTTTTTATCCACTCATCTACTGATGGACAGTTGGGCTGTTTCCAGATCTTAGCTATTGTAAATAGTGCTGCTATGAACATAGGGGTACATATATTCTTTCTGATTGGTGTTTCAGGCTTCTTAGGATATATTCCTAGAAGTGGGATCACAGGGTCAAATGGCTGATGAATTTTTAATTTTTTGAGGAAACACCATATTGTTTTCTATAGTGGTTGCACCAGTCTGCATTCCCACCAGCAGTGTGCTAGAGTCCCCTTTTCTCCTCACCCTCACCAGCACTTGTTGTTTGATGATTTGTTGATGGCAGCCATTCTGGCAGGCGTGAGGTGATACCTCACAGTTGTTTTTATTTGCATGTCTCCGATGATTAGTGACGTTGAACATTTTTTCATATGTCTCTTGGCCATTTGTATGTCTTTTTTGGAGAGGTGTCTGTTTAGGTCCTCTGCACATTTTTTAATTGGGTTCTTTGTCTTCCTTTTGTTGAGTTGTATGAGCACTCTATATATTTTTTAAATTAGACCCTTATCTGATGTATCATTGGCAATTAAACTCTCCATACAGTGGATTCCCTTTCCATTTTGATGGTTGTTTCTTTTGCTGTGCAGAAGCTTTTCAGTTTGATGTAGTCCCATTTGTTCATTTCTTTTTGTTTCTTTCTCTTGCCTTGGGTGATGTATCAGTGAAAATTCTACTGCGTATGATATCTGAAATTTTGTTGCCTACATTTTTCTCTAGAATTTTTATGGATTCACATGTCACATTTAAGTCTTTTATCCATTTTGAGTTTATTCTGGTATATGGTGTAATTTGGTGGTCTAGTTTCATTTTTTTGCATGTAGCTGTCCAATTTTCCCAACACCATTTATTGAAGAGGCTATCTCTCCTCCATTTTATGCTCTTGCCACCTTTGTCAAATATTAATTGAGCATAATGTCTTGGGTCAATTATATTTGACCCACTTCACCATTTAAGACCCTCCAACCCTTTTTCCTCTGGTAAACATCATAATGTTGTTCATGTCTATGTGTTTTGGTTTGTTTGTTTTGTCTGTGTTCTTTTGTTGCTTTCAGTTTTAGTTGTCATATGAGAGTGAAATCATATGGTTCTTTACTTTTTCTGTCTACCTTATTTTGCTTAGCATGATATTCTCAATATCCATCCATGCTATTGCAAATAGCAGTATTTCATATTTTCTTATGGCTGAGTAGTATTCCATTGTATATACGTACCACATCTTCTTTATCCAATCAATAAATTATATCTTATGAATAAATGTTTTCAAAATTTTCAGGTAAATATCCAGAAGAGGGATTGCTGGGTCATATGGTAACTCTATTCTTAATTTTTTGAGGAGCCTCCATACTGTTATCCATAGTGGCTGTGCCAGTTTACATTTCAACCAGTAGTAAATGAGGGTTTTCTTTTTTCTTCCTCCATAACCTCTCCAACATTTGTTATGACTTGCATTGTTGATAATAATAACAGATGTGGGGGGCTATGTCATTGTAGTTTTGATTTACGTTTCCTAGTAGCTAGTAAAGTTAAGCATTTTTTCATATATCTGCTGGTCATTTGTATGTCTTCTTGGGAGAGGTGTCTGTTCAGTTCCGCTGCCCATGTTTTAACTGGATTGTTTGTTGGTTTACTGTGAATTTTCATGAGTTCTTTATATATTTTGGATATTAATCACTTGTCAGAGTTGTTGTTTGCAAATATCTTCTTCCATTCATTTGGTTGCCTTTTTGTTTTGTTGGCAGTTTTATTGCTGTGCAAAGCTTATTAATTTCATATAGTTTCATTTATTTATTTTTACTTTAACTCCCTTGCATTGGGGATCAAATTCATAAAATTATCTCTAAGACCAAGGTCCATACGTTTAATACCTGTGATTTCTTCTATTTTATTGTTTTGGGTCTTACATTTAGGACTTTGATCCATTTTGAATTAAATTTTATACATTGGGACTAAGTATAATCTAGTTTCATTATTTTGCATGTGGCTTTCCAATTTTCCCAGCACCATTTATTGAAGCAGCTTTTGTTTCTTATTGCATGTTTTTGGCTTCTTTGTCAAAAATGATTTGCCCAAATATACCTTGGGTAATAGCTGGGCTTCAATTCTGTGTCATTGGTCTGCGTGTCTGTTTTTCTGCCAATACTATGCTGTTTTGATTATTGACACTTTGTAGTAAAATTTGAAGTCAGGGAGTGCATATACCTCTGGCTTTGTTCTTTGTTCTCAGGATTGCTTTGCTATTTGGGGTCTTTTGAGGTTTCATACAAATCTGATTATTTTCTTGTTCCATTTCTTTAAATAATAACATTTGTATTTTCATGGGGATTGCCTTAAATCTGTATATTGCTTTGGGTAATGTGGCCATTTAAACTATGTTGGTTCTTCCAGTCCATGAACATGGAATATCGTTCCATTTCTTTGTGTCTTTTTCAATCTTTATTAATAATGCTTTTGTAGTTTTCAGTGTATAGGTCTTTCACATCTTTTGTTTTGTTTATTCTTAGGTATTTTATTCTTTTTTTTTTTAAAGGGAGTTCACATTCAACTTGCACTTTATTTTATTATTATTATTTTTTAATCCACACTTTTGCATTCATCTTCAGATAGAGCGAGAGGGAGAGAGGAAGAGAGAGAGAGAAACATCAATGTGAGAGAGACACATCGAGTGGTTGCCACACACACGACCCCAATCGGGGCCGGGGACAAACTGCAACCGAGGTACGTGCCCTTAGCCGGGAACCGAACCCGGGTCTCTCCGGACCGCGGCCGATGCTCTAACCGCTGAGCCAAACTGGCCAGGGCGGTATTTTATTCTTTTTATTGCAATGGCATAATAAATTTTTTTCATGTCTTTTTCTGAAATTTCATTTTTAGTATACAAAAATGCAGTGTGTTTTTGTACACTGATTTTATATCCTCCAACTTCACTGTGTTTCTAATGGTGTGTGTGTGTGTGTGTGTGTTTGTGTGTGTGTGTGTGTGTAGCCTTTAGGGTTTTCTATATACAGAATCATGTCATCTGCAAAAAATTACACTTCATTCCCAATTTGAATGCCATCTATGTCTTTATCGTGCCTTATTGCTCTGGCAAGGACTTCCAAGACTATGTTGAATAAGAATAGTGTGAGTGGACATCCTTGTCTTATTACTGATGTTAGAGGAACAGCTTTCAGTTTTTTACCATTTCCTGTACTATTAGCTGAGGATTTGTCATATATGGCCTTCATGATGTTGAGGTGTTTTCCTTCTATAGCCATTTGATTATTTTAACCATAGGTTGATGTTGTATTTTGTCAATCCTTTTTCTGCAGCTACTGATATAATCATATAATTTGTATCCTTTATTTTGTTAATGTGGTGTATTACATTGATTGATTTGTATATGTTGAACCATCTTTGTGCCCCTAAACTGAACCCCAGTTGATCGTGATGTGTTTTTTAAAAAGTATTGTTGTATTTGCTTTGCTAATATTTTGTTTAGAATTTTACATTGGTATTCATTAGAGATATTGGTCTGTAGTTTACTTTGTGTGTGTGTTATCTTTGCCTGGTTTTGGTATCAGGATTATGTTGGCCTAATAAAGTGTGTTAGGAAATATTGCCTCTTCTTTAAATTTTGGAATATTTTGAGAAGGATAGATATCAAATCTTCTTTAAATGTTTGGTAGAATTCACTTAGTGAGGCCATCTGGTCCTGGACTTTTACTTTTGGGGAGGATTTCAATCATTGTTTCAATTTCTTCACTGGACACCAGTCTATTTAGACTTTCCAGTTCTTTGTGATTCAGTACAGGAAGATTATATATTTCTAGGAACTTATGGATTTCTTTAGGTTATTGAATTTGGTGGCATATAGACTTTCTTAGTAAACCTTTATGAGCCTTTGGATTTCTGTAATATCTGTGGTAACTTCTCTTTCATTTCTGATTTCTTTTCCTTAGTGAGTCTAGCCAGAGGTTTATCGATTTTATTAATTTTTCAAAGAACCAGCTTTTTGTTGCATTATTGCATTATTTTTGTAGTCATTTTGTTCTCT
Source organism: Tadarida brasiliensis (assembly GCA_030848825.1). Classification (NCBI taxonomy): domain Eukaryota; kingdom Metazoa; phylum Chordata; class Mammalia; order Chiroptera; family Molossidae; genus Tadarida; species Tadarida brasiliensis. Next base: position 54,939,980 of record CM061280.1, read on the forward strand.
ATTTCATTTAATTCTGCTATAATTTTTTTTTTTTTTTTATCCTCACTCGAGGACATTTTTTCATTTTTTGTTCAGATAGAGTGGGAGGGTGAGAGAGGAAGAGAGAGAAAGAGAGAAACATCGACGTGAAAGGGACACATCGAGTGGCCGCCAGCCGCATGACCAACCAGGGCCGGGGACAAACTGCAACCGAAGTACATGCCCTTAGCGGGAACCGAACCCGGGTCTCTCTGGACCGCAGGCCGACGCTCTAACCGCTGAGCCAAACCGGCCAGGGCTATAATTTTTATTATTTCCTTTCTTCTGCTGACTTGGGGATGCATTTGTTCTTCTTTTTATAGTTCTTTAAAACGTAATGTTAGATTGTTTAAAGGGATTTCTCTTGTCTGTTGAGATAGGCCTGTATGATATAAACTTCTCTCTTATAACTGCATTACTGCATCCCAGAAGTTTTGACATGTTGTATTGTCAGTCTCATTCATATCTATATATCTTTTGATCTCAATTTTTATTTCTTCTTTGACTAATTTTTTTTAGTAGCATGTTGTTTAATCTCCACATATTTGTGTGTTTTTTTCCGCTTGCTTTTTGCTGTTGATTACTAATTTCAAAGCAACGTGGTCAAAGAATATGCTGGATATGTTTTCAATCTTCTTAAATTTGTTAAGGCTGCTTTTGTATCCTAACATGTGAACTATTCTTGAGAATGTCCTATGTTCACTAGAGGAAATGTATACTCTGGTGTTCTGGGATGAAAGACTCTATAAATGTCAATTATATCTATACAGTCTAATATGTCATTTAAGGCCTATATTTATTTATTGATTTCTATTTGGTTAATCTATCCGTAGCTATCAATGAGGTATTTAGGTTCCCTACTGTGATTGTGTATTTGTCAGTTCATCCTTTCAGTTTTGTTAGTATTTGCTTTATATTCCTTGGTGCTCCCTGTTTCAGTGCATACATTTTGAGAAGTATTATGTCTTCTTTTATTTATTTTTTACTGTTGAAAGTATTACAGATGTTCCCCTTTTTTCCTCATTGACCCCTCTTTGCCGCTACCACCTGCCTTCTGCCTTCCCCAGTCCAAAGTCCCAGTCAATTAGTTGTGCATATATGCATGTAAGTTCTTCTGTTTATCTCTTCCCACCCCATCCCTCTGAGGTCTGTCAGTCTGTTCCCTGCTTCCATGATTCTGGATCTCTTTTAGTCAACAGCTTATTTTGTTCATTATGTTCCACAAATAAGTGAGATCGTGTGGGATTTATCTTTCTCTGACTGGCTTATTTCACTTAGCATAATACTCTCAAGATCCCCCCATGTCATCTCAAAGGGTAAGAGATCTCTCGTTCTTACAGCTGCATAGTACTCCATTGTGTATATGTACCACAGCTTTTTTATCCACTCATCTACTGATGGGCACTTGGGCTGTTTCCAGATATTAGCTATTGTAAATAATGCTATTATGAACATAAGAGTGCATATATTTTTCCTGATTTGTGTTTCAGGCTTCTTAGGATATTATTCCAAGAAGAGGGATCACTGGGTTAAATAGAAGTTTCATTTTTAATTTTTTGAGGAAACACCATATTGTTTTTCATAGTGGCTGAATCTGTATGCATTCCCGTCAGCAATGTGCTCCAGTACCCATTTCACTACATCCGCACCAGCATTTGTTGTTTGAGGATTTGTTGCTGGCCACCATTCTGGCAGGTATGAGTTGATATCTCATAGTCATTTTAACTTGCATCTCTCTGATGATTAGAGATGTTGAGCATGTTTTCATATGTCTCCTGGCCATTTGTATGTCCTGTTTGGAGAAATGCCTATTCAGATCCTTGGCCCATTTTTAATTGGATTGTTTGTCTTCTTTTGTTGAGTTGTGTGAGTACTCACTAGTTTTTGGACATTGACCCCTTATCCAATGTGTCATTGGCAAATATGTTCTCCCAGAAAGTAGATTCCCTTTTCATTTTGATGCTGGTTTCTTTTGCAGTGCAGAAGTTTGCTGTTGTCCCATTTATTAATTTGTTTCCTTTGTTTCTCTTGCCCTAGGTGATGGATCTGTAAAAATTCCGCTACATATCATGTATGAGATTTTTTTGCCTACATTTTCTTCTAGGATTTTCATGGTTTCAAGGGGTTATATTTAAGTTTTTTTTTTTATCCATTTTGAATTTATTCATGTGTATGATGTAAATTAGTGGTCTAATTTCTTTTTTTTTTTTAATATAGCTGTCCAATTTTCCAACACAATTATTGAAGAGTCTCTCTTCTCCATTGTATGTTCTTGCTTCCTTTGTCTAACATCAGTTGTGCATACTGTGTTGGGTTAATATCTGGGTTCTCTATTCTGCTCCATTGATTTGTATGCTTATTCTGTGCCAGTATCAAGCTGTTCTTATTATGATGGCTTTGTAGTATAACTTGTTATATGGTATTGTGATCCCTCACACTTTCTTCTGCTTTTTCAAGATTGCTGTGGCTATTCGGGATCTTTTATGGTTCCACATAAACTTTTGGAGTTTTTTTTTTCTAGCTCTGTGAAATATGATGTTGGTACTTTAATAGGGATTGCATTTAATCTGTAGATTGTTGTGGGTAGAATAGTCATTTTAATGATATTGATTTTTCCAATCCAAAAACATGTAGATGTTTCCACTATTTTATATCTTCCTCTATTTCTTTTTTCAGAGTCCTGTAGTTTTCTGAGAACTGGTCTTTTACCTCCTTGGTTAAGTTTATTCCTAGGTATTTTATTTTATTTTATTGCAACGGTAAGTGGAATTGTTTTTTGTTTGTTTGTTTCCCTTTCTGAGTGCTCATTATTGGTGTATAGAAATGTCATCAATTTCTGAATGTTAATTTTGTAACCTGATACTTTACGAAATTCATTTACTAAATCTACTAGATTTTTGATGGAGTTTTTAGGGTTTTCTATGTATAACATCATGTCATCTGTGAATACTGACAGTTTCACTTTCTCCTTTCCAGTTTGGATCCCTTTTATTTTTTCTTCTTGCCTAATTCCTGAGGCTAAGACTTCTAGTGCTATGTAAAATAAGAGTGGCAAAAGTGAGCATCCCTGTCTTGTTCCTATTCATAAGGAACTGCTTTTAGTTTTGCCCATTGAGTATGATGTTGGTAATAGGTTTTTCATATATGGCCTTTATTAGGATGAGATATGATCCCTCTATTCCCACATGGCGTTTTTTATCAGAAATGGGTGCTGGATTTTGTCAAATGCTTTTTCAGTGTATATTGATATGATCATATGATTTTTACCTTTCATTTTGTTTATGTATTGAATCACATTTATTGATTTGAGAATGTTGTACCAGCCTTGCATCACTGGGATGAATCTCAATTAGTCATGATGAAGATTTTTTAAAAAATATATTACTGGATCCGATTTGCTAATATTTTGTTAAAGATATTGGCATCTATGTTCATCGGGGATATTGGCCTGTAGTTTGCTTTCTTTGTAGTGTTTTTATCAGGTTTTGGAATTAGGATTATGCTGACCTCATCAAAAGAGATTGAAAGTCTTCTTCTTGAATTTTTTGGAATAGTTTGAGGAGAATGAGTGTTAGTTCTTCTTTCGGTAAAACTCCTCCATGAAGCTGTCCAGGCCTGAGCTTTTGTTTGCTGGGAGTTTATTGATTATATCTTAAATTTCCTTACTTGTTATTGGTCTGTTCAAGTTTTTTGTCTCTTCCCAGTTCAGTTTGTGGATATTTTGTGATTCTAGAAAATTGTCCCTTTCACCTAGATTGTCTAATTTGTTGACATATAATAGATCATAGTATTTTTAAACAATCCGTTGTATTTCTGTGGTGGCAGTTGTTACTTCTCCTCTTTCGTTTCTGATTTTGTTCATTTGGGTCCTCTTTCTCTGGTTCTTGGTGAGTCTGGCTAAAGGTTCATCAATCTTGTTAATCTTTTCAAAGAACAAGCTCTTGGTTTCATTGATCTTTTGAATTGTTTTAGTCTCTATGTCTTTTACTTCTGCTCTGACCTCTACTATTTCTTTCCTTCTACTTGCTCTGGGTTTTTCTTTTGGTTTACTTTCTAGTTGTTTAAGTTGTACAGTTAGATAGTTATTTAAATTTTTTTCTTGTTTCCTGAGATAAGCATGTAGTGCTATGAACTTCCCTCTCAGGACTGCTTTCATTGTGTCCCATAGATTTTGTGTTGTTGTGTGTTCACTTTCATTGATTTCCAGGAAGTTTTTTACTTCTTCCTTGATTTCCTTGGTAACTCACTCATTGTTTAATAACATACTATTTAGCATTCATGTATTTTAATATTTTTGAGTGTTTTTATTGTAATTAATTTCTAGTTTCATGTCATTGTGATCTGAGAAGATTCTTGATATGATTTCAATCTTCTTGAACTTGTAGTGACTTAGTTTATGTCCTAATATGTGGTCTGTCTTTGAGAATGTCACATGTACACTTGAGAAGAATGTGGATTCTGTAGTTTTGGGGTGTAATTCTCTATAAATATCTATTAAATACATTTGATCTAGTGCATCATTTAGAGTCTCCGTTTCCTTGTTAATTTTTTGTCTAGAGTATCTATCCAGTGATGTCAGAAGAATGTTGAAGTCCCATGCTATTATTGCATTGCTGCTGATTTCTCCTTTGAATTCCTACAGAAGTTTTTTATTAAATTTTGGTGCTCCTATATTGAGTGCATATATGTTTACCAAGGCTATATCATCCTGTGGACAGATACTTTTCCTTTACTTAATATTTAATTAATTTATTTTTGTTACAAATGTTTCTCCCTTTTCTCTATTGACTCCCTCCTCTCACTCCCACCCCCTTCCCCCCACTGCATTGTTGTCTATGTCCATTGGTTATGCTTACATGCATAAGTTCTTTGGTTTATCTCTGCCCTCTGGACAGATCTTTCAATATTATGTAGTGGCCTTCTTCGTCTCTAGTTATGGCCTTCATTTTGAAGTCCATTTTATCAGATGTGAGTATTGCTACCCTAGCTTTTTTTCCTTTTTATTTGCTTGGAAAAATTTTTTCCATTCTTCACTTTCACCCTGTGTGAGCATTTTGTTGTCATGTGGGTCTCTTGTAAACAACATATATATGAGTCATGCTTTCCTATCCATTCAGCTACTCTGAATCTTTTGGTTGGAGCACTTAATCCACTTACATTTAAGGTGATTATTGATATGTACTTATTTATTGCCAATTTTATTTATTATAGCTATATTTCTCTCTCTGTTTATTCTGCTTATTACAGCAGTACTTTTAACATTTCTTGCAGTGCTGGTTTGGTGCTAATATATTCCTTTAGCCTTTTTTTGTCTGTGAATCTTTTTATTTCACCTTCTTTTTGAATGATAGCATTGCTGGATAGTGTATCTTGGATTCAGATCCTTGTTTGTCATTACCTTGAATACTTTATGACATTCTCCTCTGGCCTGTAGTGTTTCTGTTGAGAAATCATCTGATAGCCTTATGGGGGCTCCTTTTTACGTTACCTGTTGCTTTCCTTTTGCTGCCTTTAAGATGTTCTCCTTCTCTTTAATTTTTGACATTTTTATTACGATGTATCCTTATGTGGGCCTCTTTTGGTTCTTCTTACTTTGGACTCTCCATGCTTCTTGAACTTGTATGTCTTTTTCCTTCACCAAGTTAGGGAAGTTTTCTGCTACTATTTCTTCAAATATATTCTTTAACCCTTGCTCATTTTCTTCTTCTTCTGGACTTCTTATTATGTGGACATTGTTATGTTTCATATTGTCCCAAAGCTCTCTTAAACTGTTCTCCTGTGTTTTTTTTGTGTGTGTGTGTTTTTTAAGTTTTTTTCTTTATTGATTTTAGAGAGAGAGAAAGGGAGAAGGAGAGAGAGATAGAAACCTCAATGAGAGAGAACATCAATTGGCCGCCTCCTGCATGCCCCTCACTGGGGATTTGGCCCAAAACCTGGACATATGCCTTGACTGGGAATCAAAATGGCGACTTCTTAGTGCATGGGTCGACACTCAACCACTGAGCTACAATGGCTGGGCTGTCCTCCTGTTTTTTAATTGTTTATTTTTGGTTCTCTGATTGGTTGATTTTTTTTTCTACCCTGTCTTCTAATTCACTGATCTGACCCTCTGCTTCCTCTAACCTGGTGGTTATTCTTCTAATATGTTCTTTGTTTCTGCTATGTCATTCTTCATTTCCACTTGGTGGTTTTTCATTTCTAATTGGTTGACTTTCATTGTTTCTTTATCTTTATTCATGCAGTTGAGCTTCCTCATAATCATTACTCTGAACTCTGCCTCTGATAACTTCCTAAATCCATTTCATGTATCGCTTCTTCTGTAGAATTCTCTTGTTCTTGCATTTGGGATTTGTTTCTTTATTTCACCATTTTGGCTGCCTCAGTGGGTTTTGGAGCCTGCCAAGATTTCTCCGTGAGTGTTGCTGTTGTTCTGATTGTAGCTCCCTCTGCTGGGTTTGGATGAGTATAGAGGGAATCATGTTAAACACCAATATCGAGTCTTACTTTCCTGGGTAGAGTCAAAGGCCAAGCAATGATTCATTTATTAGATCTTTTGCCTGTAGGCTATTAGTCTCAGTTACTTCATGAGCCTCAGGTTGTATCCTTCAGCTGAATGAAAAATCCCTCAAGTGGATAGGGTAAGAGTATTTCCAGTGGTTTAAATTTGTGTAGATAAGAATGTGGTTTCTGTAGTGTGGATTAGTGGCTCCATGCAGGGGTCAAGGCCTCAGACTTCATAGCTCAGCCCCAAGAGCCACAACACCCAACACTGGTAGCCATGTTCAAGGCTCAAAACCTTCAGAATCTCATCTCTGCCTACTGGCTTGCTGGTAGCCTCTGCCTGTTAATGAGCCTCAGGTTGCACTTCCTTGGGCTGGGTGGTTTTAAATTCCTGAGAAAGGGGCAGTTGCTTCTCCCCTGGGCTAAAGTAATTCTGATGGCAAAGGACTACTTGACAGAGATGACTACCAAATCACGTGGAGTCATACTGCATAGGAACCTAGGCCTCAGCCTTTACAGGTCTGTCCCCAGAGCCATGAAACCCTACACTGAAAGCCAGGTTCAGAGGCTCTTCTCTGCCTACTGGCTGACAGGTAGTCTCTGGCTGGGAATGAGCCTCAGGTTGCACTTCTCTGGGCTGGGTGGTGTTAAATTCCTGAAGGAGGGGCACTTGCTTCTCCCCTGTGTTAAAACCATTCTGATGGGAAGGGGCTTCTTGAGAATAAGGCTACTGCTGTGCGAGGGAATGACTGAGCATAGATGTCTTGATGGCCTCCTTCTCTGCTCTCTCCCAGTGCCATGAAGCCCCAACTCTCCTCACACAGCTCCAGTCTGGTCCACCCTCTCTCTGCTGGAGCACAAGGTGAGTGGCTGTAGCTGTAAATTAGTGTTCTGGCCCTTCATGAAAGTGTAGGGTTCCCAGTGCCTCTCCCTGCCAGACAGAACCTCTGCCCTTGTGCTTTTCTCAGCCAGGTGTTATGTGGGAGCCTTTTCTTCTTCCACTGCTCTATGCTGGGGAGCCAGCTTGGTGTTTAAACCACCAACTTTTCAGTGGGAGAGTCTCACAGCTATGATAACCCTCAGTTGCTGCCTGTGGGAACCCAGCCAGACCTTCTGCACCTTTGCACCTCCTATCAGTCTTGATTTTGGATTCTGTTTACATCCCTGGTTATAAGGGTTCTCTCCAGCTGCTCTTCAGTTGGTTTTCCCAGATGACTTGTATTTATTTTCATTGTAATTCCAGTTTGGTCCTGGGAGATCATCTGTGTAGCTTCCATTCACTCTGCTGCCACTTTTCTCAGCAAGTCATGCCTTCTTGATGTATTGTCCCCTTTATCATTATAAAATATTTATCTTTTTTGGTTATTTTTTTTTATTTATTTTGAAATCTATTTTTGTCAGATATAAGTATGGCTACCCCTGCTTTTCTCTGGATACCATTTGTTTGGAGAATCATTTTCCACCCTTTCACTTGGTGTCTAACTTTGTCTTTGCAGCTTAGATGTGTCTCCTGAAGGCAACATATGGTTGGGGTTTGTTTTTTATCCAGTCTACTACTATCAGTCTTTTTACAGGGGAGTTCAGTCCATTTTATATGTAGGGTGAATATTGCTGTATGAGGATTTCCTATGGCCTCTGTACTTTGTTTCCTGGTAACTCTGTGCCTCCATTGGTTCTTTTCCTTTGATTTCTGTCTGTTCTTTTTGTTTGGTGGTATTCTATAATTCTTTCCCTCTGTTTTCTCTTTGTAAAATTTTTTTTTTCTTTATTGCTTTTAGAGAGAGAGGAAGGGAGAGGGAGAGAGATAGAGACATCGATTGGCTGCCTCCTGCATGTCCCCAACTGGGGATCAGGTCCACAACCTGGGCTTGTGCCCTGACCGGGAATAGAACTGGCAACCTTTTGGTGCATGGGTCGATGCTCAACCACTGAGCTACACCAGCTGGGCTGTTTACTCTTTTTTTCAAGTTATATGTTTCATTTTTGAGGTTTTTGTGTGTGCTTATTATTAGGTTTATGCAAAAGTAAGTTTCACATACACAGTAGTCCCTTTTTTCTGAATGTATTTTATCTCAAATACAGACCTTTACACTCTCCTCTTCTATGTTTTTGTTTTCACAAATTATCCCTATTTATGTTGAGTTCATTTCTGAATTGCAATAGTTTTCGTCTTCTTCCTCTCTCTTCTTTAATAGTTTTACCTCCTTTAACTTTTATGTGATTGTCATTGACCGGGGGTTACAAGGGAGGTTTCGGCAGTGAGATACCCAGGGTAAAGAAACTTCTGGAGCTGACATCATGAGGGATCAGCAGCAGTTTTATGCAATACTTCTAACAGCTTTTGTAGACTGATGCAACTGCAATGGGATGATTTAAATGGGGCGGTGCATGTAGCCTAGGCTTTGCTGTGTTACACTTATGTATGGGTTCTGTTACATAAGAAAACCTGGTCTGTGCCTGCGCAACCAGTTCTGGGGTCATGTCCTGAACCAAGGCCTCTATCAGTAACAGGCCAAGTTCCTGGGTCCTCTCATTCCACCCCTTAGAGGCTGGGGTGTCAGGACTTGACCCATAAATTATTTCCCTGTGCCCAGAGCCCACAACAGCAGTACAGGGTGCAGCATATAATCACAAGACCTCCAGCGAGGCCTGACAAAATCAGTAGGGCCCATCTCCAGGAATTCACTAGCTTGGTCCACTATTGTATCAGGGGTTTTTTTCTTGGAGAGCCTGGATAGCTGAAACTTCAGCAACCATTTTTGTTAAGGCTTCCTGTATCTGCTGCTGGTGGTCTGGGATATAAACATGGCATTCTACATGCAAAAGGGCACAAGTTCCTCCTTGTACCACAGTCAGGAGACCTAAAGCAATCCAGTTATGTAGCACTACTTTACGCATTTGTGCAATTTCATCTAACAGCAAGGCTAAGGCTGTACAGGTAACATTAAAGGTGTGGGCCATATGTTGAGCCAGGGCTTCTACTTGTAATTCTAGAGCTATTGTCCCACCCCCAGGTATAAACAAGGCCAAGGGATAGAACCACCATGCAGCTCTTTTCTCTTGATGCCATCTGTTGTAAACAGGGTCCCAATTAACAGGTTTCTGGGTTAAGGTAGGTGTGAGGTGGCCCTGTATAAAGGGGCGCCCCCACGTACACTGTGTCATGCAATGGGCAGAAAGGTATGCCCATCCATAGTGTCCACAGATCCAAAAGGCATCGCCTGGTAAAATGTCAGTAGGTTTGGTGCCTACTAATTTTCTTCCAATGACTTGGTGGTGGTCATTCCACTCAGTGCTGGCATGGTTCCAGTTGTGGAGAGCCATCCAATTCTTGATTGTATCTGGAGCCACACACCAGGGAAGGTCATCCAAAGTGTCAGATGGTAGCTCAGTACAGACTTAGCAATTTGACACATTGTGTACCTTGGTGAAGGTATGTGCTCAGGACAGCAAACTGTTCCCAGTGGTCAGCCTGGGTGGTAAGACAAAGCAGATAATGAAACCGTCATTGGAAAGCTACGACCCTCTGGCAAGATGCATGCTACCTGCTCATCCTGTGATAGAATGGTAGCTTATAGAAGGGCCCCTTCTGGCTGCTGGTACTTGCAGTCCAGGCATGGAGGACATAGGCTCTTCTTCCACATTTACCAGGTATAGAGGTATGGGCCACAGGAAAACGGCTGACACACTGCACAAGAGGGAACTAGTCACCTCAGGGGGCAACATGGCCCATACTATCAGAGGCCAGCATCCTAACCAAGGAGTGAGTGAGAACCTCTTTTCCAAACCTTGACCCCAGGGTTCTATAAGAGCTATCCAAGGGGCCTCAAAAGTTTCTACTTGCCAAGACCACGTCCATTGCTCTGTGCATCTGAGAGCCACCACTGTACAAGCAGGTAAAATAATGGCATCTCCACTCAGGGAAGGCCTTAAGTCGGTTTCCTTTTCAGGTGATACCCGTAATATTCAGTTAGTACCCTTGGTGACCCTGTCCAGAGGAGCTTTCCCTGTTTCCCATGGCTGTTCATTCAATAGCCTTACCACTATCATCAGGTGTCTTTTCCAGCACCTACAATGAGGTGTTAGGGCTCGTAACTTTTCCTACAAGAGCCCATTGAATTGTTCTATCATCCCTGTGGCTTGGGGTCTATAAGGGACATGTAAGTGCCAACTGATGTCATTGTCCCGTACCCAGGTTTGGACCAAGTGGTCTGTAAAATGAGTTCCTCTATCACTATAACAAGGGGCCTCCCATAACTAGCTGCCAACCACTCCAGAGCTTGGAGGGTGTGAGGCTGATCTGCTTTGGCCACAGAGAAGACAAACTCAAGACCCATAGCAGTGTCAATAGCAGTTAACACATACCATGCTCCATGGTCCTCAGGCAGTTGTCCAATGTAAACTACCTGACAGTTTTGTAAATGCTGGACTCCTCAAGGAATTTGCCCTTGTTTCAGTGGTAACTGTCTCCACTTTGGGTGGTGTTCAGCACACCATGGATACTCATGCACTAACTAGAGCTTGCTGGGTCTTAGCTCTAGTTATAGGCAAGCCCCAGTGCTGGGCCACTAGGCCCATGGTTCGTGCACCAACATGGCCTAATTTCTTTTGTAGCCAGGCAGTGAACACAGCCAGTTCCGAAGAGCCTGGAAGGGCTTGCACACATACCAATGTATCAGCTGCACCATTTCCAGGGGCCTGAAAGGGCTTATGCCCTGATACATGGTAAGTCACCACTACTTCTTTCAGGCCCCATTCCCAAAGGTCCTGCCAAATATCTTTCCCCCACAGGGATTGATGGCCTATAAGCTAATCCTGGGCTGCTCAGCAAGGCAGCCATAGGGTTAAGCCCCTATATACTGCCAAACTATTGGTGCACACATACACACAACCAGACTCTTTCATTAACACTATCCACATGGTTCTTAATTTCGAACATCCAGCTCCTGTATTGTACCAAAAAGTGTCAGTAGCCAGCTGCAAGACCACCACCGCCCACATCAGCAGTTGGCCTTGTCAACAACCATCAATAAACCAAGTGTCTGCTGGAGAGGGAGGCTTTCCCTCCTCAAGGGGGGCTTTCCTCCATTTCCACAGAGGGCTCCTCCCATTCTGCTTTAAACTGTCTAGGTCCCAGCAAGGAGTGCAGCTCCTGCATCAAGGGGCTGGTAGAGAACTGGGCCCTCTCTTCCAAGTAAGAGAGTCAAAGTGGGGGTTTGGGCCACTCCCATACATGGTTAGGTAGCCCTACCAGGTAGGAGGTTTTCACTGTGACAGGACAAGGACGAGTGATACTTTCACTGGCCAATAGAACTGCGTACACCACCAACAACTGCTTTTCAATAAGGGAGTAATGACTTTCAGCTCCCTTCCACAATTGGGACCAAAACCCAATAGGACTCTTCCGAGCCCCTTGTTTCTGTCAGAGATACCAACCAAACCCTGAGTCATCCACCTGTACAGGAGGAATGGCAAAACCGGGTCCATAACTCACAATGTCTGAGCCTGGGCCACCGCCCATTTCATGGCCAGAAACACTTGCTCCACCTCAGGAGACTAGTCCCAGGCCTCTCCGTTCTGGACCATGCAGTGGAGGGGTTTTATCAGCATGGCTAAATGGGGTATAAAGGTTCACCAGAACTCTAGCAATCCCAAATATGCCTGTAATTATTATACTGTTTCTGGTTGGGGATAGGCCTGTATCTTATCTATAATTGCTTCTGGCATGAACTTCCTCTTACCTGACCAAACAATACCCAAGAACTTGACAGAGTATCCACCCCAGCCCGCTAGGGCTTCCCAAAGGCTGCATGCTCTGGCTTCTAGCTCTGCAAGAGAATCAGAGGTCAACATTATATTATTATCAATATAATGGAACAAGTGTACATGCAGATGTTTGTTCCAGGATGCTAAGTCCTGGGCTATCAAACCATGACAAAATGTTGGACTATGTAAATAACTTTGGGGTAACACTTGGAACATCCATTGCTTTCCTTCCTAGGTAAAGGCAAACTGTTCTTGGCTCTCAGGGTCAATGTCTATGGAGAAAAAGGCATTAGCCAAATCTACAATATAATGAAACCACCCCAATTCCTGTGATAAGTGATCCATCAATTCAGTAATATTCAGTACTGCCACATGTAAGGGCGAGATAACCTTGTTCATTTCCCTGTAATCCACAGTCATACTCCATAAGCCATCAAGCTTTCAGACTGACCACATCGGGGAATTATAGGGCTATGCATCAGGCGAATAACCCCTGCTTCTTCTAGTTTTAGAATGATTCACCCAATCTCTTCATAGCCCCCTGGGAAGTCAGTACTATTTCATGTTGACTACCCGTGTTGCTTTCAGGAGCCATAAGAGAACATGGCATGGGTGTCCTCTAATCACTGTCTGTGCCACATACACCCATAGAAGGGATCTGTCCTGTGTAGTTTGGACCACAAGGCCTTGTAGAACATCCATTCCCAGTATATATTCAGCAATCGGTACAATATACACCACATAGGGGGTTGGCGGCAAATGTCCGATGCCCAGCATAAGGGTGACTCAGTGTACTTGGATTTGCCTTCAGCCGTATCCCTCTATTATAGCGCTAGGGCCCTGGAAACGGTCCAGATTCACATAAATCAGGTTCGAGTCTGCCCCCATATCCACAAGGGCCAAAACGTGTTGAACATTCCGGGGGGATGAGTAAATAGTCACTTCTGTATATGGCCTCTGGTCATTCGGTTTCCCCATCAACTGGGTGCCTCAGCCTGTTCCCTAATCAGGCAGGTAGTCAGCCAACTGCACCTCTCCTGTCTTAGTCACAGGGGGTAAGGGAGTGTATTGTTGTTGAGGGTTCAGTTTCCACTACAGGGCCAACAGCAGCTCTATTGGCTGTCCATCTATCATCTCCTTGGCCAGCCCAGCTGCCAGAAGATCACATGACAATTGATGCTGGCTTACCTTCACCAACCCATTCTTGGGCCCATGTTGGGTCCCCTTACCCATGGCACCTGTAGCAGGTGGGGCCTGAGAGTGCTTAGCCTTGCCCTCCATGAGTCCCTGTACCTGTACCACCCAGCCTTGTTTTCGTACTTCCACATCCCCCAGCTGGGCTAGGGCGGTGGTCACTTCATGGACCAGGTGGTTCATGTAAGGGGCCAATAAAGTCACCGTAGTCCTAAAAGTCCTTGAAGGGACATTCCCTAGCACCATGTCCTTCATACAAGCTGTAAAAAGCTCTTCATCTGGGCTGCTGTACTGCTGCATAAACATCACTTGGTGCATACCCATCTCCCATATGACTTGTACTAAATTTAAGTAAGTAGTCTGCTTACTCACGTGCTACGGGAGATCTCCAGCATTCTCCCACCCTGTTCGGGTGGCCACCATCAACCAATTAATCAATGTTTAGTTACCGGCCTGTGGGTTCACCTGTGCTTCATTCTGCAGTTGCTGCTTCAGTGAGGGGACAGGACGGTAATGATACTGGCCAATTGCCCCAACTCAATTGGGCTGAGCTCAGTATTGTCTGTATTGTCATCCCAGAGGCATAACAACCAAGCCTGGACAAACTCCCCCAACTGCTGCTTACACTGCTTTGCCAAGTCCTGTAACTCCATGGTGAAATATGTCATATAAAACATATGCCGGGTCAACTGCCAGGGTCCCGCCAGCCCACCTCCCGATATTAATGGTTCCTCTATCTCTACCTTCTGTCACACCAAGGGCCGGGCTTGTCCTATGGACCCGGCAAGACTGCTAGAGCAGGAAGTCACAGCCGACTCTGCCGCACACTGGAGCATGTGCTCAGCCGCCGCCAGGTGCTATTCCAAGTCCTCCTTCCGGAGCAGCTGCTGCACTTGGTTCCCGAGGTCCTGGATGTCTCAGCTGGCATGTCATAAGACTGCCAGGAACATCCAAGTGATACAACCTGCAGCTTCCTGATGTGCCATGGGAATGTTCGGTTCCAGTATTTCCAAAGCACTCTGAACCTCGTCAGGCTGGGTACGTACAGAGTCCCAATCTTCTGGCGGCATCCAGGCCTTCAGGTATGCTGCCACTGGGTACCGGAGGGCTGCTGGGGGCCACATCCCATCCACTCAGGGCTGCTCCTCACTAGGGGATACTGGGGAGCTCACCTCATTCTGCTGACTATGCCAAGTGTCATCGACGAGGGGATGCAGGGGAGGTTTCAGCAGTGAGATACCCAGGGTAAAAAAAGCTTGTGGAGCCGACATCAGGATGGATCAGCAGCATCTTTGTTCCATACTTCTTACAGCTTTTATAGACTCATGCAACTTCAACGGGATGCTGTAAACAAGGAGGTGTGTGGTGAATGCGGCCTAGGCATTGCTGTATCATGCTTATGTAAGGGCTCTGTTACATAAGAAAACCTGGTCTGTGCCTATGCAGCCAATTCCAGGGTCATGTCCTGAACCAAGACCTCTATCAGCAACAGGCCAAGTTCCCAGGTCCTCACAGTGATATTTGAGTGTAGCATTTTATTCTGAAAAAGGATTGTAGCATTCTGATTCTGTCTGCCTTTTGGTGATCTTACTCATAGGTTTGTGCCCTTTTGGTTTTTGTTTCAGGGTGAATAACTTCCTTGCGTGTTTCCCTTAATGGAGGTCTTCTGGTAGTAAATCCCCTCTCAGCTTCTGTATGTCTGGAAAAGTCTTTACTTCTTATTCATATTTAAAGGATATCTTTCTTGGATATATTGTTCTTGGCTGGTAATTTCTCTCTTTTAGTAGTTTCAATATTCGATTCCACTCTTTCCTAGTTTGAAATATTTCTGCTGAGAAATCTGATGATCATCTAATGGGATTTCTTTATAGGTTATTGTATTGACACATATTTATCACCAAAATTTTACCAAGATTCACTCTTGGTATTATATATTCTATGGGATTTGGCAAAAGTATAATGACATGTATGTACTGTTAAAGTATCATACAGAACAGTTTCACTGCACTAAGATTTCTCTGTGCTCCACCTATTTGTTAATCTCTCTCCTTGATCTAATCCCTGGCAATCACTTATCTTTTTACTATCTTCATAGTTTTGCCTTTTCCAGAATGTCATCTAGTCGAATTAAACAGTACATAGCATTTTCATATTGGATTTTGTTACTCAGTAATATATATTTAAGTTTCCTCCATGTCTTTTCATAGCTTGATACATGATTTGTTTTATTGCTGAATAATATTCCATTGCCTGGATGTACTACTGTTTATTTGTTAGACATTGAAGGACATCTTGATTGCTTCCAAGTTTTGGCAATTATGAATAAATCTGAAATAAACACCTATGTGAATAATTTTGTTAGACATGTTTGCAACTTTTTTGGGGTAAATATCAAGGAGCATGATTGCTCGATCATATGATAACAGTATGTTTACATTTATAAGAAACTGCCAAACTGTCTTTCAAAGTGGCTATGTCATTTTACATTCACATTGGCAATGAACGAGTTCCTGTTTCTCCACAAACTTATCAGCATTTGTTGTTATCAATGTTTTAATTTTTTTGTTATTCATTAATTGTAGTAGTAATGTATCATTACTATAATTTTTATTTCTCTAATCACATAATATGGTGAAAAAATTTTTACATGCTCATTTGTGACCTGTATATCATCTTTACTGAGCTGTCTTTTCATAGTTTTAACCTATTTTTATGTCAGGTTGTTTATTTTTTTATTGTTGAGTTTTAATTGTTCATTGTATATTTTGGATACTAATCCTTTATCAGACATATCTTTTGCAAATATTTTCCTCCCATCTGTGGATTATATTCTATTATTCTTAACAGTGCTTTTCACCAAGCAAAGTGCTTAATTTTAATGAAGTCCAGTTTTCAAAATATTTCTTTCATGGATTGTGTATTTTGGGTTATATTTAAAATCCATTGCCAAACCAAATATCACCTAGATTTTCTCTTAAGTTATCATCTGGAACTCTTACACTTTTGAATTGTACATTTAGATCGATAATCAACTTCAGGTTGATTTTTGTAAAGTGTATATGATCTGAGTGTAGACTCATTCTTTTGCATATAAACATCCAGTTGTTCCAGCATCATTTGTTAAAACATGTACATTTTTTACCCCATGTACTGCCTTTTATCCTTTGTCTAATGTCAAGTGACTATATTTTTAAGGATCTATTTCAGGTATCTTTATTCTGTTATATTCATCTATTTATCTATTATTTCACCAATACCACACTGTCTTTATTATTGTACATTTATACTAAGTCTTGAAGTTGAGTACTCTTAGTCATCCAACTTTGTTTTTCTTCAATAATTTGTTGGCTATTCTGGGTATCTTGTCATTTCATATAAACTTCATTATCAATTTGTCAATATCTAATAAATAATTTGCTGTGATTTTCTTTAGGTGCATTGAATCTATACATAAAGTTGGGAAGAACTGGCGAATTGACATTATTCAGTCTTTCTATCCATGAACATAGAGTACCTCAAAATTTATTTAGTTCTCTGATTTGTTCATCAGAGTATTTAAGTTTGCATATAGATCTTACAAATATTTTGTTAGATTTGCATTGAAATACTTACACATTTTAATTTGGGGGTGATAAAGTAATGTAAATGTTCTTTTATTTTTAATTTCTTTTTAAAATTATTTTATTATTGAAAGTATTATAGATGTCCCACTTTCTCCACATTGACCCCATTCTTCCCACTCCCACCCTCCTCCTGTCTTACCCAGTCTAGTGTCCCTGTTGATTGGTTGTGCATATATGCATATAAGTTATTTGGTTTATTTCTTCCCACTCCTCCTACCCCCCCATCCCTCTGAGGTTTGTCACTCTCTTCCCTATTTCCATAATTCTGGATCTCTTTTGGTCAACAGCTTATTTTATTCATTATGTTCCACAAATAAGTGAGATCATGTGGTATTTGTCTTTCTCTGACAGGCTTATTTCACTTAACATAATAAGCTTCAGGTCCTTACATGTTGTCTCAAAATGTAAGAGATTTCTCTTTCTTACCACTGCATAGTATTCCATTGTGTAAATATACCATGGCTTTTTTATCCACTCATTTACTGATGGGCACATGGGCTGTTTTCATATCTTAGCTATTGCAAATAGTGCAGTTATGAACATAGAGATGCGTATATTCTTTTTGATTGGTGTATTAAGCTTCTTAAGTTATATTCCTAGAAGTGGGATCACTGGGTCAAATGGCAGTTCCATTTTTAATTTTTTGAGGAAGCACCGTATTGTTTTCCATAGTGGCTGCACCATTCTGCATTCCCACCAGCAGTGTGCTAGGGTACCCTTTTCTCCACATCCTCACCAGCATTTATTGTTTGAGGATTTGTTGATGGCCACCATTCTGGCAGGTGTGAGGTAATATCTTATAATCATTTGAATTTGCATCTCTATAATTAGTGATGTTGAGCATTTTTTCATATGTCTCCTGGCAATTTTATCTGTCCTGTTTAGAGAAGTGTCTATTCAGGTCCTCTGCCCATTTTTTAATTGGGTTCTTTGTCTTCCTTTTGTTGAGTTGTAGGAGTACACTAGATAGTTTGAATAATAACCCCTTATCTTATGTATTGTTGGCAATTATGATCTCCCATACAGTGGGTTCCCTGTCCATTTTGATGGTTGTTCCTTTTGCTGTGCAGAAGCTTTTTAGATTGACGTACTCCAATGTGTTCATTTTTTTCTTTGTTTCTCTTGCCTTAGGTGATGTATCAGTGAAAATTCTGCTATGCATGATGTCTGAAATTTTGTTGCCTACATTTTCTTCTAGGATTTTTATGGATTCAGGAGTCACTTTTAAGTCTTTTATCCATTTTGACTTTATTCTTGTGCATGGTGTAAGTTGATGGTCTAGTTTCTTTTCTTTCTTTTTCTTTTTTTTTTTTTTTTTGCATGTAGCTGTCCAATTTTTCCAACACCATTTATTAAAGAGGCTGTCTTTACTCCATTGTATGCTCTTGCCACCTTTGTCAAATATTAATTGAGCATAATTTCTTGGGTCAATTTCCAGTTTGTCTGTACTCTTCACCTGGTCTATATGCCTGTTCTTGTGCCAGTACCAGGCTGTTTTGATTACAGTAGCTTTGTAGTATAACCTGATATCCGGTATTGTGATCTTACCTACTTTGTTCTTCTTTTTCAAGATTGCTGTGGCTACTCGGGGTCTTTTTTGGTTCCATATGAACTTTTGAAGTATTTGTTCTAGTTCTGTGAAATATATCATTGGTATTTTGATAGGGATTGCATTGAATCTATAGATTCCTTTGGGTAACGTGGATATTTTAATGATGTTAATTCTTCCAATCCATGACCAAGGTATGTGCTTCCACTTTTTTATATCTTCCTCCATTTCTTTTCTCAGTGTGCTGTAGTTTTCTGCAAATAGGTCCTTTACTTCTTTGGTTAACTCTGTTCCTAAGTATCTTAATTTTTTGCCGCGATGGTAAATGGGATTGTTTTTTATGTTTCTCTTTCTGTGAGTTCATCATTTGTGTATAAGAGTGCTGTCGATTACTTCATGTTAATTTTGTATCCTGCTACTTTGCCAAATTCATGTATTAATGTAGTACATTTTTGATGGGGTCTTTAGGGTTCTCTATGTAAAATATCATGTCATCTGTGAATAATGACAGTTTCACTCCTGTCTTTCCAATTTGGATCCCTTATACTTTTTCTTCATGTCTGATTGCTGTGGCTAAGACTTCCAGCACTATGTTAAACTACAGTGGTGACAGTGGGCATCCCTATCTTGTTACTGTTCTTAAGGGAAATGCTTTTAGTTTCTGTCCATTGAGTATGATGTTGGCTGTAGGTCTTTCATATATGGCCTTTATTATGTCGAGATATGAGCCCTCTATTTCCACATTGCTGAGTGTTTTTATCAAAAATGGGTGCTGGATTTTGTCAAATGCTATTTAAGCATCTATTGATATGATCATGTGGTTTTTATCTTTCATTTTGTTTATGTGATGTATCACATTTATTGATTTGTGAATATTGTACCAGCCCTGCATCCCTGGAATGAATCCCACTTGGTCATGGAGAATAATTTTTTTGACGTATTGCTGGATCTGATTTACTAGTATTTTTTTTCAGGATTTGGCATCTATGTTCATTAGGGATATTGGCCTGTAGTTTTCTTTCTTTGTAGTGTCTTTTTCTGGTTTTGGAATTAGAATTATGCTGACCTCATAAAACAAGTTTGGAAGTCTTCCTTCTTCTTGAATTTTTTGAAATAGTTTGAGGAGAATGGGTGTTAGTCCTTCTTTGAATGTTTGGTAAAACTCCCCCATGAAGCCGTCCAGGCCTGGGCTTTTGTTTGTTGGGAGAGTCTGTATTACATCTTCAATTTCCAAGTTGTTATTGGTCTGTTCAAGTTTTCTCTCTCTTCTTGGTCCAGTTTGGGAGATGATGTGTTCCAAGAAATTTGTCCATTTTGCTTAGATTGTCGAATTTGTTGCCATATAATAGTTCATAGTATTTGTTAAGGATGCTTTGTATTTCTGTGGTGTCAGTTGTTACTTTTCCTCTTTCATTTCTGGTTTTGTGTATTTGGGTTCTCTCTCTTTGTTTCTTGGTAAGTCTAGCTAAAGGTCCATCAATCTTCTTTATCTTTTCGAAAAACCAGCTCTTCGTTTCATTGATGCTTTGAATTTATTTATTTATTTATTTACTTATTTATTTATTTATTGGTCTCTATGTCATTTATTTCTGCTCTGATCTTTATTATTTCCTTCCTTCTACTTGCTCTGGGGTTTTCTTTTTGTTTTCCTTCTAGTTCTTTAAGTTGTGAGGTTAGATATTCTATTAGAATTTTTTCTTGTTTCTTGAGGTAGGCCTGCAGTGCTATGAACTTCCCTCTCAGAACTGCTTTTGCTGCTCCCATAGATTTTGTGTTGTTGTGTGTTCATTTTCATTGGTTTCCAGGATGTTTTTAATTTCTTCCTTGATCTCCTTGGTAACCCATTCATTGTTTAATAACATGTTATTTAGCCTCCATGTGTTCAAATGTCTTTGCATGTTCTTATTGCAATTGTTTTCTAGTTTCATGCCATTGTGATCTGAGAAGATGCTTAATATGATTTCAATCTTCTTGAACTTGCAGAGACTTAGTTTGTGTCCTAACATGTGGTTTTCTGTAGATATCTATTAAATTCATTTGGTCTAGTGCTTCATTTAGAGTCTCTGTTTCCTTGTTAATTTTGTTTTCTAAAGGATCTATCCAGTGATGTCACCAGGGTGTTGAAGTCCTCTGCTATGATTTTATTGCTATGGATTTCTTCTTTGAATTCCTCCAGAAGATTTTTAATATATTTTGGTGCTCCTATATTGAGTGCATATATGTTTACCAAGGTTATACCTTCCTGTTGGATAGATCCTTTCAATATTATGTAGTGACCTACTTTGTCTGTAGTTATGGCCTTCATTTTCAAATCTATTTTATCAGATATGAGTGTTGCTACCCCAGCTTTTTTTTCCTTTCTGTTTCTTGGAAGATTTTTTTCCATCCCTTCACTTTCATCCTATGTGAGTCTTTTGTTGTGAGGTGAGTCTCGTAAACAACATATATATGAGTCATACTCTTATCCAATCAGCTACTCTGTGTCTTTTTATCAGAGAATTCAAACCATTTACATGTAAGGTGATTATTGATATGGACTTATTTATTGCCATTTTTGTTTAATATGGTTATATTTTTCTTCCTATTTCTTCTACTAATTACAGCAGTCCTTTTAACATTTCTTGCAGTGCTGGTTGTGTGCTAATGTATTCCCTTAACCTTTTTTTTTGTCTGGGAATCTCTTTATTTAACCTTCTATTTTGAATGATAGCCTTGCTGGATATAGTAGTCTTGGTTCAGATCCTTGTTTTTCATGACCTTGATTACTTCAATATATTCTTTTCTGGCCTGTAGTGTTTCTGTTGAGAAGTCAGCTGATAGCTTTATGGGGGTTCTTTTGTAGGTATCCTGTTGCTTAGCTCTTGCTGCCTTTAGGATTCTCTCTTTGTCTTTAATTTTTGGCATTTTAATTACTATGTGTGTTGGTGTGGGCCTGTTTGGGTTCTTCTTACTTGGGGCTCTCTGTGCTTTTTGAACTTGAATGCCTTCTTCCTTCACCAAATTCGGGAAGTTTTCTGTCACTATTTCTTCAAATATTATATATTCTCTAACCCTTGCTCATTTTCTTCTTTTTCGGGGACTCCTATGATGCAAATATTATTACGTTTCAAGTTGTCCCACAGTTCTCTTAAGCTGTCTTCCTGTTTTTTGTTTTTTCCTTTTGGTTTTCTGATTGTTTGATTTTTTCTACCCTGTCTTCTAATTCACTGATCTGATCCTCAGCTTCCTATACTCTGCTGTTTAGTCCTTCCAATGTGTTCTTTATTTCTGCTTTGTCATTCTTCATTTCTTCTTGGTGGTTTTTCATTTCCAATTATTTGATTTTCAATGTTTATATATCCTTGCTCATGGTGTTGATGTCCTTACTTATGCTATTGATCTTCCTCAAGATCATGGCTCTGAATTCTAGCTCTGTTAACTTGCTTAACTGCATTTCATTTATCTCATCATCAGTAGCGTTCTCTTGTTCTTTCATTTGGGATCTGTTTCTTTGTTTCACCATTTTAGATAACTCAGTGGGTTTTGGAGCCTGCCAAATTTTCCCTGTGGGTGTTGGTGTTCTGCTGTCTGTGGCTCCCTCTACTGGGTTTGGATAAGCGTGGGAGGACCCACATTCAACACCACTGTCAAGTCTTACTTTCCTGGGTAAATTTACAAGCCAGGAAAGGTTTTGTTATCCTCTAGCTTTTTACCTGGAGGCTATTAGTCATGGTTACTTGAAGAGCCCTGGGTTCTCAGTTGAATGAAAAATGCCCTCAGGTGTTCAGTGTAACACAATTTCCCAAGCGTGGGGCAGATGCTGGTTGTTAATGAGCTTCAATTTGTATTTCAATGGCCCACCTGGGTGGGGTTGAATCTCCAAGGGAGGGGCCACCTCCTCTCCCAGAGCATGTGAAGGAGTAAAATGGCCACCGTCTTGCGTGGCCGCAACTCAGCAAAAGCTCTGAGTGCCCTCCAAATCCAGAGTAGCCCCACATAGTTCCAGTCCAGTCTGCCCTCCCTCTGCCAGAGCCCAAGGTGAGTGTCTGTGGCTATTTTGTCGCTCTGTCCCGGCCCTCTGTGCTGTGGAGCGGGCTTGGGATTTTAACCCCGAGGGCGCTGCTCACAACTAAGACCGCTGCTGTTTGTGGGCTTCCAGCCCCCCTCTCGTGCCTCTGCAATCCTACCAGGATCGATTCAGTGTCCCTATTTATATGGTCCTCGGAAGCTGCTTTTCTGTTGCTTTTTCCTGACGATTTGTCTTTATTTTAGTTGTAACTCCAGTTTTGTCCTGGGAGATGGTCTGTGTAGCCTCCATTCACTCTGCCACCATTTTGGAATCTGAATAAACTAGTTTTTATATGTCAACAATATCTAGTCAATTAATAGTACTGTTCATTTTAGCTGTGTCTTTTCTAATTTTCTGCTTGCTGGATCTGCTTATGCTAGAGGAATGTTGATGTTTTCAGTTATAATGTTAATTTCATCTATATCTTCTTGAATTTTTAGCAGTCTTTGCCTCACATATTTTGATGTTCTGTTGTTAGATGCATGCACATCAAGGTTTGCTAAGTCTTCTTGGTGAATTGACCCCTTTATCATTTTATAATGTCCTTCATTATTTCTGATACTTTTTCTTGCTCTGAAGTCTGTTCTGTCTGAAATTAGCATACCTGATCTAGATTTCTTTTGATGACTATATCTTAATATATATTTATCCTTTCACATTTAATGTGTATATATTTATATTGAAACTGGGTTTCTTGTGGACAACATATTGTTGGACCTTGTTTTTTGTCCCACTCTGACAATCTGTCTTTTAATTAGTATATTTAGAACACTGACATTTAAAGCAATTATTTATATAGTTGGATTAATGTTGCTGACTTTTTAGATTTTTGTTTTCCACTTTTTTCTACATTTTTTGGATTTAATTAATATTTTATGTTATTCCATTTTCTCTTTTATCATTATATTAATTACACTTCTCTAAAAAATATTTTGATTATTGGCCAAGATTTTGCAATGTATATTTATACCTATTCCATTTCTACAACCAAATAGTTTATGCTGCATCATAGGTAGTGCAAGTTTCTTATAATAAAAAATATATCTTTTTTATTCTTCCCTCCCGTCACTTCTACCATTGCTGTCACTCATTTCAATTATACATAAGTTATAATCATAAAGTACATAAGAATTTTGAATAGACTGTTATTTATGAGATTTGTTAAAAAATAGAAAAATTAAAGATTTTTTTATCTTCACTTGTTCTTTTTCAAGTGTTCTTTTTTATCACATAATTTTCCTTCTCTCTGATGAAATTCTTTTAATATTCATTGTGAGACAAGTATACTGCAACAAATTCCTTCAGTATGTATTTGTCTGAGGAAGTATTTATTATTCCTTTACCTTTAAAGGACAATTTTGCAAGATACAGAATTTTGATTTTGTGTTTTTCTTCTTCTCATCACTTTAAATAATTATTTCACTCTCTTCTTGCTTTCTTGGTTGCTGAGGAGAAATATAATGCAATTCTTATTTTTCCTCCTCTATAGGTAAGTACTTCCCCCCACACTCCAGTTCCTTTCAAGATTTTTTTCTTTATCTTTGATTTTGTGAAGTTTGAGTATGGTATGCCTAGATGTAGGGGTTTTGTTTGTTTGTTTTTGTTTTTTTGCTAGTCATCCTTCTTGGTGTTCTGTGAACTTCCTGGATATGTGGTTTGATTTCTGATATTAATTTGTGAAAATTCTCAATCATTATTACTTCAAATATTTCTTCTGATATTCTAATTACCCATGTTTCACCACAGTTATCCGATAGTTCTTATATACCATGTTATTTTTAAGTTAATTTTAACTTTGCTTTTCACTTAAAAAGATTCCATTAACATATCTTTTTTTGTTGTTTGTTTTATTTTTTCTTTTGTTAATTTATTTTTGTTACAAATGTTTCTCTTTCTTCCCCCATTGACCCCCTCCTCCCGATCCCACCCCCGCACCTGTCTCCAGCATTGTTGTCCATGTCCATGGTTATGCATACCTGCACATAAGTTCTGTGTTTTATCTTTTCCCTCCCCTACCCTCCCACCCCACGACCCCTCTTCTGATGTTTGTCAGTCTGTACTCTACTACCATGTCTCTGAGTCTATTTTGTTCATCAGTTTGTTTTGTTCATTATATACCACAAATAAGTGAGATCATGTGATATTTGTCTTTCTCTGATTGGCTTGTTTTGCTTAAGATAATACTCTCCAGGTCCGTCCATGTTTTCTCAAAGGATAAGAGATCTTTCTTTCTTACAGCTGCATAGTATTCCATTGTGTATATGTACCACAGCTTTTTTATCCACTCATCTATTGATGGACACTTGAGCTGTTTCCAGATCTTGGTGATTGTAAATAGAGATGCTATGAACATGGGGGTACATATATTCTTTCTGACTGGTGTTTCAGGCTTCTTAGGATATATTCCTAGAAGTGGGATCACTGGGTCAAATGGCAGTTTAATTTTTAACTTTTTGAGGTAACACCATATTGTCTTCCATAGTGGCTGCACCAGTCTGCATTCCCACCAGCAGTGTCCCAGAGTCCTCTTTTCTCCACACCCTCGCCAGCACTTGTAGTTTGATATTTTGTTGATGGCAGCATTTCTGACAGGTGTGAGGTGATACCTCATTGTTGTTTTAATTTCCATCTCTCTGATGATTAGTGACTTTGAGCATTTTTTCATATGTCTCTTGGCCATTTGTATGTCCTGTTTGGAGAGGAGTCTATTTAGGTCCTCTGCCCATTTTTTAATTGGGTTCTTTGTCTTCCTTTTGTTGAGTTGTATGAGTACTCTATATATTTTGGAAATTAACCCCTTACCTGATGTATCATTGGCAGTTATGCTCTCCCATATAGTGAGCTCCCTTTCCATTTTGATGGTTGTATCTTTTGCTGTGCAGAAGCTTTTGAGTTTGATGTAGAGAGACAAAGGAAAAAATAAACACATGGGACTACATCAATCTATTGACATATCTTAATTTCAGAGATTTATTTCCTCATTGATGTACGGTCTACTTATGAATCAATCAAAGTCATTTTTCATTTCTGTTATAGTGTATTTCCTTTTTTTAATTGTATCTTAGAATCACCATCATGCTTATATTACTCAATTATTTTTGTGTGTTGTCTAATTTTTTATTAGAAACCTTATTATATCTACTATAATTATTTTAAATTACATATCTGATAATTCTAACACCTGGCCATATTTGACTCTGATTTTGATGTTTGCTCTGTCTCTGCAAATTTTTATTGAGAGCTAGACATAATGCACTGGGTAATAGAAAATATGGTAAATGGACCTTTAGTAAAATGCCAGTGAGATATGGAGAGAAAGTTTTCTATAATCTGTGATTAAGTCTCAGGCTTTTACTGAATGTGTGCCCCTGGACTGTGAACTTCACAGATACTTTCATTCTCCCACCCATTTTAGATGGGACAAAGTGTTGGCTAGAGGGAGCTGGAAGTGGATATTTTATTTCTTCCAGGTCAGGTATTCTTTGATGAAACCCCAATGGGTTAGGCTTTAGTAAATTATTATTACTGTTTTTTTGTTGGATTGTTTGTTTGTTTGTTTTTTGAGGGCAGGCCTTGTTAAGAAAAACAGAATGCTCTGATAGATTTCAAAATGATTACTTTTCCTCTCCCTCTGATAGAATCATGAGGAGGTTTTTCTCTGATCTTAAGAGTGAGAACCTGGTAGAGTTCCTGGTGGTAAAACTCACCAAGTGTGTGCATTCTCCCCCTAAGACTGATACCTCCTGGAGTTTTTAACCCTCAGATGTGTTCACAGGGAGCCTTCAGCAATTTTCCAGTTCCAGTTTCAGTTTTCCTATTCTGGTACTGGTTCCTGTTTAGGTTTCTATTTATGGGTCTCTGCTCAGAAAAATGTGATATATATATATATATATATATATATATATATATATATATATATATGGATGTTTCTCTAATTTTGGGGGAAGTGATATGCCGTGTGAGGTCATTTCTCTAACAGATGTCAAAAGAGTTGTTGGTTTTCAGGTTTTTACTTGTTGTTAGGGTAGAATGAGGAGTTCCAAAATCCATGGTGGACTGAAAATTAAATGTCAAAATGTTTTGGGGTTTTTGTTTGTTTGTTTGTTTTTTTGTTTTTTGTCTTCATATAGCTTCCCCACTTTCAAAGTTACTATGTTTTGCTTAGTATATCTTATAATCATCAAATATGAACTAGTTATTTAGTTTGCTTTTGTGTCTGTCTCTCCAACAAGAAAATGAAGGCTATTCCATGAAAGCATGAACAAGTATGTCTTCTTGCCCATTGTATTCCTTTCACCTAAAACAATGACTTTCACCCAATAGGCTCTCCTTAATTATTATTATTTTGTAATGAATGGATGAATAAGTCATCAATGATTACCTGAAATACAGGGAAAATGTGTAATTTCATGTTTGTGTGATTTAGTGTGAATTTTTCCACTTTTTATCTCAGAGATATGACAGTTTTCTTCTATGTAAATAACATTTAAATATAGTTTTGAAAGAGAAGTTCATCAGTATGAAGGCTGACATCAATAATAAGAGTTGCAAATCTCTCAGTCTATGGCTGTTCATTTAAGCAGAATTATCTATAACAGTTGGTATTGGATACAATCTCTGCTGGATTCAGTTTCTTAAAAAGCAAATAAATGCAAAGCTGACAATGGGAAGCAGTATGGGGTTGATTTAAAAAGTGAATACCAGCACTTGTTGTGTGATGATTTGTTGATTGCAGTCATTCTCATAGGTGTGAGGTGATACCTCATAGTCATTTTAATTTGCATCTCTCTGATGATTGGGGACATTGAGCATTTTTTCGTATGTCTCTTGGCCATTTGTATGTCCTATTTCGAAAGGTGTCTATTTGGATCCTCTGCCCATTTTTTATTGGATTATTCATCTTCCTTTTGTTGAGTTGTATGAGTGCTCAATATATTTTGGAGATTAAACCATTATCTGGTGCATCCTTGGCAATTATGCTCTCCCACATAGTGGGTTCCTTTTCCATTTTGATGATTGTTTCTTTTGCTGTGCGGAATAAAAATTGAACTGCTATTTGACTCAGTGATCCCACTTCTAGGAATATATCCTAAGAAGCCTGAAACATCAATCAGAAAGAATATATATTCCCTTATGTTCATAGCAGTACTATTTACAGTTGCTAAGGTCTGAAAACAGCTCAAGTGTCCATCAATAGATGAGTGTATTAAAAAACTGTGGTACATATACACAATAGAATACTATGGAACTATAAGAAAGAAAGATCTCTTATCCTTTGAGATGACATGGAGGGACCTGGAGAATATTATGCTAAGTGAAATAAGCCAACCAGAGAAAGACAAATATCACATGATCTCACTTATTTATGGAATATAATGAACAAAATAGACCCAGAGACTTAGAAGTAGGGTACAGACTGACAAACCTCTGAAGAGAGGGATGGTGGGGAGGGAAGAGATAAACCAAAAGAACTTATATGCATGTATGTGTAACCAATGGATATAGACTACAATGCTGGGGGTGGGGCAGGATCAGGAGGAGAATGTCAATGAGGGAAAAAGGAGGAACATCTGTAACAAAAATAAATCAATAAAAAAAGTGCATACCAAAATAAAGGTTATTGTTACGTGACACCAGTTGTTTTCGAGAAACCCATTAGGCATTCCACTGCTTGCTGAGTGTACATTCATCTCTAACTTTAGAAGTCCTGAATGTAACACACTGATAGAGTTTAGCATTGTGATTCTGGGCACAGTCAGTTGCCAAGTTTCAACTGTGCTACTCTTTAGCAACCTGTCCAAACATTGACTTTTTTTTTTAATCATTGTAGCTTCCTTGTTTTTCTCCCCCAAAGTGTGATTTTTAGTGTTATTTATTTATAACGGCTTCTGGACTTCTCTACGGCATGTACTTAAGACATAAGAAAAGAGACAGAAATTGTAATGATTGTCATATATATTTTCAAAGTAAGAATCTCTTTTTTAGACACACTGAATGTCTCATTGTAATAAACAATTTTATGAATTGAGAATATTTGTGAGATCAATATTGAGACATTATATCTAAAATTCTATTGATAATCATCATCTCTCTCAGACTAAAATGATCAAATCCTTATTTACAAATGTAGTTCACTTAGTCTCTAATTCCTTAAGAGGAGTAAATATTGTATATTGGTGACATGTCTCTTAGTCTACAACTCATAGTTATAAGCAAATAAAGACTTTGATATTGGATTTTTAATTAATTCTATCAAATTTAACTTGTAATAAAGTTTACTCATTATGAGTAAGGCCAAAAGTGCTGTCATTACTGCCTGTGATTATTTCACTTTTATTAATTCTCTTGCAGTTTCTCTAAGTGTTGTGTAACAAAACTGTTTATAAAGACATCAATTATGAATTTTTTCCATTTCATGATCAATAATGTAGCAATTGATTATGTCAAACAGTGAGCTAATCTGACTGAATTGACCGTACAAGACACAGTCTTAGCTGTGGCTATGAAAAATAAATATTCAAAGTAGTATTAAAAGTTAATATTGGTATGATTTCACTAGGTTGTATGGTTTAACAAACAGCCATATATTCTCAGAGGCTTAAAACAAACAAATAATTGTTTCTTACTTACTTAGGGTTAAAGGTCCCCTGTAACTCTGTTGAGTTCCCTTAAATTTTGCTGTCATATGGTGGCCTCTAGTGGGTCAGTATATGCTGGACTAAGGATTGGCTAAATGTGTCTCCACATATCTTCCCATTCAGAAATCTACACTGAAGTAATGTATCCATTTTCTGGCACATACTGTTTTAATGATTGAGGGTCACACCTTTTAATGATTGTGAGCAAGAGGTCTACATGCCACACAATTACACTTGAAGCAAATGTTTATATGCAGCAAATGTCACATGGCCATAACCAAACTCAATAGGGCAGAGAAACAAAGCAAGGACAAGGATGAAAAAAACACTAGTTCAATCTATAAAAACATTTATTTACCAACATAAACTTTTTTATCCTAATTTTTATCCCTTTACCTGGAAAAATAACTATTTTTTAGAACAGAAAAGTTGCCAGTTATAACATTATATGCAAAGATAAAAAATAAACACCAGATATTTTTGTTTCCTAACTATCCAAATAATTATTGGTTAATGTATCTAATATTTCTTAAATATGTCAGTTTTTAACTTGTATCCTCATGTTTCACACATTTAGCTTTCACTGAATTATCTTAGTTTTGTTATTTATTTATTATACTTAGAAAAGAAAATTTTGTGTGTTTTTTCATTTTTTCTTTATTGATTTTAGAGATAGAGGAAGGGAGAGGGTGAGGGAGAGAGAAACATAGATGATAGAGAACAGATGAGAGAGAACATTGATTGGGTACCTCCTGCATGCCTCCCACTGGGGATTTGGCTCACAACCTGGACATGTGCCCTGTCTGGGAATTTAACCAGCAACCTCTTGATGCATGGGTTGAATCTCAACCACTGAGCCACACCATCTGGGAGAAAATTTTGTGTATTTACAAACAACATAAGTACGAGCAACTGATAAAGCAGAAATCTAGTTAAAAATTGGTTAGCTAAACATGGTTGTTACTATGTCTAAAGCTTTGATATGAGTGATTATCCCTTTATTACAGACAAATATTGTTTGAATATTTCACTTGCCTGTGTCTCTAAAATGTGCCCAAGACTATATGACCTTTCTCAACTGTCAATTGGGTCTACCATGACAAACTATATTATAATATAGTATATACAATTTGGGATAGAAAGATACACATGACTCTCTCATCTTTAAAAATTTCTCAATGTATTAGTTTAATCACTTTTCCCTCATACACTATTTTCTTCTTGTTTTTAAAACACATCTACTAAACACGTAATCATATAAAGCACCACACTGAAGACACACACAGAGCAAGTGTACACACGAGAGATAGAGAGAGAGAGAGAGAGAGAGAGAGATTATTATTCCATCAGATCCTATCATTCTTACAACCCAATACCCATTTCTGGTTTGTCCTCCTCTTGCAAATAGTCTTCCTATCAATTTTATGCTTGATTTGGTTCAGCATAAAGCATAACAAGATAAACATAAGAAATTAATATCTGTGCATGAGTACACCCAGAGGAAACTCAGACAGCTGTAAACGTGGCTAATGTGAATAATCTGGAGCTAGTCAACTTTATCAACCAAATAATAAAATAATTCTCTTTCCTGCTTGTCTGAATAGTCATAAGAGACCATATGTGTAAGGTTCACACAGTCTGCCATCATTCTGAGTAGTCCCAGAAAAAAATGTTCACTAGAAAGCCCACCAATCCCATTTACTCTACATGAAAAGGTATTGAATGCCACCAGACCTGCCATGAGTGACTTTTTGCTCCTCCTTTAATCATAAGAGTCATTTTCACACAGCAAGGAATAAGAGATGTTCAAACTATTAAAAGTATACTTTCCATAAATGTTTATAAGATAAATTGCACTGACTAGTGGAAATGACCCAGTAAAGCTATAAGCAGAAATGGCAGGACTAAGAACATTGTTTGTCAACATGATATGTGGGACTCTTTAATTGAGACCTAAGAACAAATCTAGATACTAAAAACCAAGTCTGAATTAGAAATAGCAAATAAAATGTCAATATAATTTGAAGAAATATAAAAACATTATTAAAGTAATGCATTATAGTCCGGCCGGTGTGGCTCAGCAGTTGAGTGTCGACCCATGCACTAAGAGGTCACTGGTTCGATTCCTGGTCAGGACATGTGCCCAGGTTGTGGACCCAATCCCCAGTGGGGAGCACACAGGAGGCAGCCAACTGATCTCTCTCATCAATGTTTCTATCTCTCTCTCCCTCTCACTTCCTCTTTTTCTAAAATAAAATCAATAAAGGAAAAAAGATTTTAAAGTAATGCATTATATTAATTTAGGTTTTGTTCTTCAAGTTGACCAATTTAGGACACTATGTTTACATCACAAAATTATGGTAATAGTTATATTTTCTTTTCTCCTTTGTCTCTTGCTTCATCTCCTACATATTTTTTTATATTAAAGTTTTGTGCAGGGGAGAGGGAAAATGGTGGTGGAGTGAATGAAACTACAGAGACCATCTCCCAGAACCAAACTAGAATTACAACTAAAATAAAGACAAGACATTGGTAAATACTAACTTAAGAGCAGCTAGAGAGAACCCTTATAACCAGGAACATAAAGAAGACCCCAAATCAAGACTTGTAGGAGGTGCAGAGGCATGGAAGGGCTGACTTGGTTCCCAAAGGCAGCAGCTGAGGGCTATCTTAACTTTGAGAAGTTGGCAGTTTTAACCCCAAGCTGGCTCCCCAACACAGAGCAGCAAAACAGGGAAAGGTGCCTACATAG
Organism: Tadarida brasiliensis; assembly: GCA_030848825.1. Taxonomy (NCBI): domain Eukaryota; kingdom Metazoa; phylum Chordata; class Mammalia; order Chiroptera; family Molossidae; genus Tadarida; species Tadarida brasiliensis. Next base: position 54,972,069 of record CM061280.1, read on the forward strand.
GACCTGGCTGAAAAAAGCACCAGAGCATAGGTTCTGTCCAGTGAGGAGAGGCCCTGGAAACACCAGAACTTCCATGAAGGGCCAGAGCACTAAATTACAGCTACAACCACTCACCTTGTGCTCCAGCAGTGAGAGGGTGGACTGGACTGGAGCTGTGTGAAGAGAATTGGAGGTTCGTGGCACTGGGGAGAGAGCTGGGAAGGAGGCCATCAGGAGATCTATGCTGAGTCATTTCCCCACCTGGCAGTAGCCATCTTCCTAAGGAGGCCCTTCCCATCAGAGCAGCTTTAGCCCAGTGGAGAAGCAAGTGCCCCTTGAGAATTTAACATAACTGGGCCCAGAGAAGTGTAACCTGAAGCTCATTCACAACCAGAGAAAACCTATCAGCCATTAGGCAGAGAAGAGCCTCTGAACACTTTGAGCATTGGACCTGGCTCTCAGTTTGGGTTTTGTGACTCAGGGGACAGACCTAAGAAAACTGGGGCATGGGTTCCTATGCTGAATCACTCCCCATGCTTCAGTAGCTATCTCTGTCAAGCAGCCACTTCCCATCAGAGTGGCTTTAGCCCAGGGGGGTGGGGGAAGGAACTGCCCTCTCTTGGGAATTTAACACCATCCAGCCTGGAGATGTGTAACCTGAGGCTCATTAACAGCCAGCGACTACCAGAAAGCCAGTAGGCATAGATGAGACTCTGAAGGGTTTGAACCTTGAACTTGGCTCCCAGTGTTGGGTGTTGTGGCTCTGGGGACTGAGTTGTGAGGGCTGAGGCCTGGGTGCATTCACTGAATTATTAGACTACACTGCAGAAACCATTTTCTCCTCAAATCAACTTTAGCCCAGGGGAAAACAATTACCCCACATGCTGGAAATCCTCTTACCATGCCCACCTATGAAATTTTTTATTCACCTCAGGGCTACAAACTGAGGCTCATTAAGTAACAGGGATTAATTTTCATCCTGCAGGAAAAAAAGGTCTGGGATAATTGAATCTTTGCTTGACATGTGACACGATCAAGAAAAATAAGACTAGACATTGGTGTTCAGTATGGTCCCTTCTATACTAAACCAAACCCAGCAGAGGAAGCCACAATCAGTGGAACATCAACACTAACAGGGAAAATTTGGCTGGCTCCAAAACTGTGATACACCACATATGTTGTTTACAAGAGACTCACCTCACAACAAAAGAATCACACAGATTGAAAGTAAATGAATGGAAAATTTTTTCCAAGAAAATGGAAATAATAATAAAAAAAAAGGTCGGGTAGCAATACTCAAATCTGATAAAATAGACTTTAAAACGAAGGCCAGAATAGAGAACCCAGAAATTGACCCAAGACTATATGCTCAATTAATATTTGACAAAGGTGGCAACAGCATACAGTGGAGTCAAGATGGTATCTTCACTAAATGGTGTTGGGAAAATTGGACAGCTACTTGCAAAAAAATGAAGCTAGACCGCCAACTTACGCTATACATGAGAATAAACTCAGAATGGATAAAAGACTTAAATGTAACTCATGAATCTATAAAAATTCTAGAAGAAAATGCAGGCAACAAAATTTCAGACATCATACGCAGCAGAATTTTCACTGATACAACACCTAAGGAAAGAGAAACATAGGAAAAAATGAACACATGGGATTACATCAAACTAAAAACTTCTCCACAACAAAAGAAACAACTATCAAAATGGAAAGGGATCACACTATATGGGAGACCATAATCGCCAATGATGCATCAGATAAGGGGTTAATTTCCAAAATATATAGAGTGCTCATACAACTCAACAAAAGGAAGACAAAGAACCCAATTTAAAAATGGGCAGAGGAACTAAACAGACACCTCTCCAAACAGGACATACAAATGGCCAAGAGGCATATGACAAAATTCTCAATGTCACTAATCATCAGAGAGATGCAAATGAAAACAACTATGAGGTATCACCTCACACCTGTCAGAATGGCCGCCATCAACAAATCATCAAACAACAAGTGCTGGTGAGGGTGTGGAGAAAAGGGGACTCTACTACACTGCTGGGGGAATGCAGACTGGTGCAGCCACTATGGAAAACACTATGGTGTTACCTCGAAAGTTAAAAATTGAACTGCCATTTGACACAGTGATTCCACTTCTAGGAATACACCCTAAGAAACCTGAAACACCAATCAGAAAGAATATATGTACCCCAATGTTCATAGCAGCACTATTTACAATAGCTAAGATCTGGAAACAACCCAAGTGTCCATCAGTAGATAAGTGGATAAAAAAGCTATGGTACATATACACAATGGAATACTATGCAGCTGTAAGAAAGAAAGATCCCTTGTCCTTTGAGATGGCATGGAAGGACCTGGAGAGTATTATGCTGAGCAAAACAAGCCAAGCAGAGAAAAACAAATATCACATGATCTCACTTATTTGTGGAATATAATGAACTAAACAAACTGATGAACAAAATTGACCCAGACACATAGAGGTGAGGTACAGACTGACAAGCCTCAGAGGAGGGGGGTTTGAGGGGGAAGAGATAAACCACAGAACTTATATGCATGTATGCATGACCAATGGACATAGACAACAAAGCTGGTGATGGGGCAGGGGGATGGGAAGGAGGGTGTCAATGGGGGAAAAAGGAAAAACATTTCTAACAAAAACAAATTAATAAAAAAAAGGAGGAAAAAAAAAAAAAAAACAAAGGCCATAAGAGGAGACAAAGAAAGCCACTACATAATATTGAAAGGATCTATCCAACAGGAGGATATAACCTTAGTAAACATATATGCACCCAATATAGGAGCAACAAAATAAATTTAAAAAGCTTCTGGAGGACTTCTCAGGAGAAATTGACAGCAATACAATGATAGCAGGGCACTTCAATACCCCACTGACATCATTGGATAAATACTCTAGATTAAAAAAATAAATAAATAACAAGGAAACAGAGACTTTAAAAGACACCCGAGATCAAATGAATTTAATAGACATTTACAGAGAATTACATGTCAAAACTGCTGAATACACATTTTTCTCCAGTGCACATGGGAAATTTTCAAAAATAGACCATATGTTAGGACACAAACTAAAGCTCTACAAGTTCAAAAAGATTGACGTCATATCAAGCATCTTCTCAGATCATAATGGAATAGAACTAGAAATTAATTACAATAAAAACAATCAAAATAATTTAAACATATAGAGGCTATGTAGCATGTTATTAACAATGAATTGGTTACCAAAGAGATGTAGAAAAAAATAAAAAACTTTCTGGAAACTAATGAAAATGAACACACAACAACACAAAATCTTTGGGATCAGCTAAAGCAGTCCTGAGAGGGAAGTTCATAGCATTACAGGCCTACTTCAAAACAAAAGAAAAACTTCCAATAGACTATCTAACACTACAACTTAAAGAACTACAAAGTATACAAAAAGGAAAAACCCACAGCAAGTACAAGTAAAGAAATAATAAAGGTCAGAGCAGAAATAAATGACATAGGAACTAAAAAAATACAATTCAAAAGATTCAAACCAAGAGCTGGTGCTTTGAAGAAATAAAAAAAGATTTATCAACCTTTAACGCAACTCACCAAGCAAAAAAGAGAGAGGACCAAAATAAACAAAATGTGAAAAAAAGGGGAGAAGTGACACCGCAGAAATACAAAGGATTGTTAGAAAATATTATGAACAATTATACACCAACAAATTGGACAACCTAGGTAAAATAGACAAATTTCTAAAATCACACAGTCTCCTGAAACTGAACCAGGAAGAGTCAGAAAACTTGAATAGACAAATATCAACTTTGGAAATTGGAGCTGTAATCAATAAACTGCCAGCAAAGAAATGCCTGGTTCTGAATAGCTTCACAGGGAAGTTTTACCAAACATTCAAAGAAGAACTAACACCCATTCTCCTCAAACTGTTCCAAAAAATTCACAGGGAAACAAGACGTTCAAGCTCTTTTTTTGACACCAACATAATCCTAATTCCAAAACCAGATAAATACACTACAAATAAAGAAAAATACAGGCCAATATCCTTGATAAACAGAGATGCCAAAATCCTCATCAAAATAATAGCAAATCGGATCTAGCTATGTATTAAAAAAATATATTCACCATGATCAAGTGGTATTCATCCTAGGGATGCAAGGCTGGTACAATATTTGCAAATCAATCACTGTGATACACCACATAGAAAAAATGAAAGATAAAAATTATATGATCATATCAATAGATGCTGAGAAAGCATTTGACAAAACCCTGAACCCATTTCTGATAAAAACACTCATCAAAGTTGAAATAGAGGGATCATATCTTGACATAATGAAGGCCATATATCAAAAACCTACAGCCAACATCATACTCAATGGACAAAAACTAAAAGCATTTCCCTTAAGAACAGGAACAAGACAGGAATGCCCACTTTAACCACTCTTATTTAATGTAGTACTGGAAGTCTTAAACACAGCAGTTAGAGAAAAAGAGAAAAAATTAAAGAGATCGAAATCAGAAAGGAGGAAGTGAAACTGTCATTATTTGCAGATGGCATGATATTGCACAGAGAAAACCCTAAAGCTTCCATCAAAAATATGCTAGATTTAATAAATTTATTATTTTAAGTAAATTTTGTATAAGGGAAAAAACCCCATTTACCATTGCAACAAAAAATAAAAATAAAATACCAAGGAATAAACTTCACCAAGGATGTAAAATACCCTTTCTCAGAAATCTATAGGACATTGAAAAAAAAAAAAATAAAAGAAGATATAAAAAAGTGGAAATATATACCATGTTCATGGATTGGAAAAATAAATATCATTAAAATCTCCTTACTACTCAAAGCAATCTACTGATCCAATGCAATTTCTATTAAAGTACTAAAGACATATTTCATAGATCTAAAAAAATACTCCAGAAGTCTGTATAGAACCATAAAAAATCCCAAATAGCCACACTAATTTTGAAAAAGTACAATACTAGCCATAAAATTATACTACAAAATCATCATAATCAAAACAGCCTGGTACAGGCATAAGGACAGATATCTAGATCAATAGAACAGAACAGTGACCTGAGACAGTATGCACAATTAACATTCAACAAAGGAGGCAAGAACATACAATGGAGAAAAAGGAGTTTCTTCAATAAATGGTGTTGGGAAAATTGGACACGTACATGTAAAGAATTGAAATTAGACCACCAACTTAGATCATACACAAGAATAAACTCAAAATGGATAAAAGACTTAAAAGTAACCTGTGAAACCATAAAATCCTAGAAGAAAATTGTAGGCACAAAAGACAGAGACATCAAATATAGCAGAATTTGCACTGATACTTCACCTAGGGCAGTGGGTCTCAACCTTCCTAATGCCACGACCCTTTAATACAGTCCCTCATGTTGTGGTGACCTCCAACCATAAAATTATTGTCATTGCTACTTCATAACTGTAATTTTGCTACTGTTATGTCTTAGGCGACCCCTGTGAGAGGGTTGTTCCACCCTCAAAGGGGTCACGACCCACAGGTTGAGAACCGCTGGCCCAGGGCAAGAGAAAAAAAGGATAAAATTAATAAATGGGACTACATCAAACTAAAGAGCTTCTGAACTACAAAAGAAACGAGCATCAGAATGAAAATGGAACCCACTCTCTGGTAGAACATATTTGCCAATGATATATCAGATAAGGGGTTAATATCTAAAATATATACAGTACTAATAAAGCTCAGCAAAAGGAAGACAAACATTCCAATTAAAAAATGGGCAGAGGACTTGAATAGACACTTTTCCAAACAGGACATATAAATGGCCAGGAGACATATAAAAAAATGCTCAACATCTCAAATCATCAGAGACATGCCAATTAAAATGACTATGAGATATCACCTCACACCTGCAAGAATGGTGGCCATCAACAAGTCCTAAAACAGTAAATGCTGGTGAGGATGTGGAGAAAATGGTACTCTAGCACACTGCTGGTGGGAATGCAGACTGGTGCAGCCACTATGAAAAATAATATGGTGTTTCCTCAAACAATTAAAAATCTAACTGCCATTTGACCCAGTGATCCCATTTCTTGGACTCTATCCTAGGAAGCCTGTTACACCAATCAGGAAGAATATATGCACCCCTATGTTCATAGCAGTGCTATTTACAATAGCTAAGATCTGGAAACAGCCCAAGTGTTCATCAGTAGATGAGTGGTTAAAAAAGATGTAGTAAATTTACACATTGGAATACTATGCAGCTGTACGAATGAGAGATCTCTTACCCTTTGAGACAACATGGAGGGACCTTGAGAGTATTATGCTAAGTGAAATAAGCCAGTCAGAGAAAGACAAGAACCACGTGATCTCATTTACTTGTAAAACATAATGAACAAAATAAGCTGTTGACCAAAAGAGATCCAGAATCATGGAAGTAGGGAACAGACTGAGAAAACTCAGAGGGGAGTGGGGAGGGAGGATTGGGAAAAAATAAACCAAAGAACTTATATGCATATATCCAAAACCAATTGACACGGATATTAGGCTGGGGAAGGTAGGAGGGTGGTGGGAGCGTGAAGGAAGGGGTCAATAGGGAAAAAGGAGGGACATCTGTAATACTTTCAATAAATAAATAAACAACCAATTTACAAATGAAAAATATAAAATAAAATTTATATAATATAAAAGGATGTATGTGTATGCATTAGGTAGTATTAATACATATATTTTCTTACTGTACGCATGGAAGATAGCTAGAAGTAATGAATCACTGTAGAAATGAGGATATCTAGCAACCAGATATTAGTTTTTAAATATGATTTATTACTAAAAGGAACCAGGGCTCTTTGGAGAAGTTGTTAGCTTCCACGTTGTGGCAGAGAATTTACAAGATGAATTTGAAGCATCTTGTGATTCCAGAAATAAGGATGAGTTAAAACAAAATATTACTGAATTTAAATAAAGAAGGCACAAAATACAACCTGAAAGATCTCACAAATGGTCAAATTTGGAAAGATTGATCAATAAAATAAATAACAATATTATTGTGTTATAATAACTCCCAAATAAATGTACATGAAGTCGTAAGGATATAACTAAGTAATTGAAAAAGAAGGAACAACTTTTCATTGCATATGGATTTCAAGTAATATGTATAGAAGAAATTATGGAAATAATAGAAATTCACCATTAGAACAAAATATTAATAATTGTTGAGGCAAAGAATGGCTTACATCAACAACTAATGAAACAACAAAGGTTGGTGAGGATGTGGAATAAAGGGTACTCTAGTACACTGCTGGCTGCAATGCAGACTGGTGCAGTGACTATGGAAAACAATATGGTGTCTTCTCAAAAATAAAAGGAATTGCCATTTGACCCAGTAGTCCCACTTCTAGTAATATATCCTAAGAAGCCTGAAACTGCAGTCAGAAAGAATATATGCACCCTCATGTTCATAGCAGCAGCACTATTTACAATAGCTAAAATGTCGAAAAAACCCAAGAATCTATCAGCACATGAGTGGATAAAAAATATGTGGTATGTTTACACAATAGAATACTAAGAAGCTCCAACAAAGGAAGATCTCTTACCCTTTGAAACAACATGGTGGGTCCTGGAGAGTATTATGCTGAATGAAATAAGCCTGTCAGAGAAAGACAAGTGCCAAATGATGTCACTTATTTATGAAACATCACGAACAAAATAAGCTGTCAACCAAAATAGATTCAGAGTCATGGAAGCAGGGAACAGACTAACAAACTTCAGAGGGATGGGAGAGTGGGAGGAGTGGGAAGAGATAAAATAAAGGACTTATATGCTTATATGCACAACCAATGGACACAGATATTAAGTTGGGGAAAGCAGGAGGAGGGTGGGAGCGGGGAGGAGGGGGTCAATTTGGAAAAAAGTGGGACATCTGTTATACTTTCAACAATTAAAAAAATAAAAGTATACAATAAACTAAAAGTTTTGTGCGGTCCTGGTCACTGTGACTCAGATGTTGAGCATCTTCTCCTGCACCAACAGGTTTCTGGTTTGATTCCTAGTCAGGGCACATGTCTATGTTGTGTGTTCAATCCCCCAGCAGGGTGCCTACAGGAGGCAGCCGATCAATGTTTCTCTCTCACAAAAAAATTTACATACCTAGAAATAAACTTAACCAAGAAAGTAAAGGACCTATTTTCAGAAAAGTACAAGACATTGAAAAAAGAAAAAGAGGAAGATAGATAATAGTGGAAGCACATATTGTATTCATGGATTGGAAGAATTAACATCATTAAAATGTCCATACTACCCAAAGCAATCTATAGATTCAATTTAATCCCCATCAAAATACCAAAAACATACTTCAAAGAACTAGAACAAATACTTCAAAAGTTCATATGGAACCCAAAAGACCCCGAATAGCCACAGCAATCTTGAAAAAGAAGGACAAAGTGGGTGGGATCACAATACTGGTATCAGGTTATACTACAAAGCTACTGTAATCAAAACAGCCTGGTACTGGCACAAGAACAGGTATATAGATCAATGGAACAGAACAGAGAACCCAGAAGTTGACCCAAGACATTATGCTCAATTAATATTTGACGAAGGTGGCAGGAGCATACAATGGAGTAAAGACAGCCTCTTTAATAAATGGTGGTAGGAAAATTGGACAGCTACAAGCAAAAAAATTAAACTACACCATCAACTTACACCATACACAAGAATAAACTCAAAACAGATAAAAGACTTAAATGTGACTCTTGAATCCATAAAAATCCTAGGAGAAAATTTAGGCAACAAAATTTCAGACATCACATGTAGCAGAATTTTCACTGATACATCACCTAAGGCAACAGAAATAAAGGAAAAAATGGACACATGGGACTACATCAAACTAAAAAGCTTCTGCACAGCAAAAGAAACAACCATCAAAATGGAAAGAGAACCCACTGTAAGGGAGAGCATAATTGTCCATGATACATCTGATAAGGGGTGTTCATACAACTCAACAAAAGGAAGACAAATAATCCAATTAAAATGGGCAGAGGACTTAAATAGACACCTCTTCAAAAAGGACATACAAATGGCCAAGAGAGATATGAAGAAATGCTCAACATCACTAATCTTCAGAGAGATGCAAATTACAACAATGACATGCTATCACCTCCCACCTGCAGAATGGCTGCCATCAACAAATCATCAAATAACAAGTGCTGGCGAAGGTGTGGTAAAAAGGGGACTCTAGCACACTGCTGGTGGGAATGCAGACTGATGCAGCCACTATGGAAAACACTATGGTATTTCCTCAGCAAATGAAAAACTGGTCTACCATTTGATCCAGTGATCCCACTTCTAGGAATATATCCTAAGAAGCCTCAAACACCAGTCGGAAAGAATATATGTTCCCCTTGTTCATAGCAACACCATTTACAATCGCTGGGATCTGGAAAGAGACCAAGTGTCCATCAATAAATGAGTGGATTAAAAAACTGTAGTACACATGGAGTACTATGTAGCTGTAAGAAAGAATGATCTCTTATCCTTTGCGACGACATGGGAGGACCTGGAAACTATTATCCTAAGTGAAACAAGCCAAGCAGAGAAAGACAAATATCATATGATCTCACTTATTTCTGGAATATAATGAACATAACAATGTGAGGAACAGGGTAGTCCCAGAAATGTGGAAGTAGGGTACAGACTGACATTTGCCAGAAGAGGGGGTGGGGGAGGGGAGCGATGAACACAGAACTTGTACACATGTACTCATAACCAATGGACATGGACAACAAAAATGGGGACGGGGCAGGGAGGGAGGGGGAGGAGGGTGTCAATGGGGGAAAAAAGGAGAAACATCTGTAACAAAAGTAAATTAATAAAAAATAAAATATAAAAAACAAAAAAAAACAACAAAAAAAAACTGTAGTACATATACACGATGGAATACTATGCAGCTGTAAGAAAGAAAGATCTCTTACCCTTTGAGACATCATGGAGGGACCTCGAGAGTATTATGCTAAGCGAAATAAGCCAATCAGAGAAAGACAAATACCACATGATCTCATTTATTTCTGAAATATATTGAACAAGGTGGGCTAATGAACCAAATAGACCCAGAGACATAGAAAGGAGTATGGTTCAGACTAACAAACATCAGAGTAGGGAGTGGGGAGGGATGGATGAAATGAACCAAAGAACTTATATACATGTATGCATAACCAATGGACATAGACAATAATGCTAGGGTGGGGGGGCGGAGGGTCTAGGGGGGGAAAGGAGAAACATCTGTAGCAAAAATAAATTAATAAAAAATGGAAAAAAACAAAAGAAACAGTTCCATTTTTAATGTTTTGAGAAAATTCCTTACTGTTTTCCACAGTGACTATGCAAGTCAGCATTTCCACCTACAGTGCACAAAGGGTTCCCTTTTCTCCTCATCTTCCCCAATATTTGTTTGTTGGTTTTATTGATGATAGCCATTGTGATAGACATGAGGTGATATTTCATTGAGTTTTAATTTATATCCTGGTGATCAGTGATACTGAGCATTTATTCATATATGTATTGGTCATCTGTCTATCCTCTTTGGAGAAGTGTGTATTCAGGTCCCCTGTCCATGTTTTAAAATTGTTTTCTCTTTATTGATTTTTATAGAGAGAGGAAGGGAGAGGGAGAGAGAGATAGAAACATTGATGAGACAGAACATTGATTGGCCACCTGAAGCATGCCCCCCAACTGGGGATTGGGACCACAACCTGGGCCTGTGCCTTCACCTGGAATTGAACCACCAATGTCTTGGTGCATGGGTCGATGCCCAACCACTGAGCCACACTGGACAGACCCTTTGTCCATTTTTTATTTGGCTAGTTTGACTTCTTGGATTTTGAGTTGCATAAGTTATATATTTTGAAAATTAACCTTTTATCACATGTATCATTGGGAAATATGTTCTTCCGTTCAGTGGGTTCCCTTTTCATTTTGCTGATTTTTTGTTGTCGTTGTTGTTGTGAAAAAATTTTTAGTTTGGCGTGGTGCCATTTGTTTATTTTTTTTCCTTTATTTTCCTGCCCAATGAAATATATTGACAAAGATATTGCTACAATAAAATGTCTGAAATTTTTTGCAACTTATATTTTAGTCTTTAATCCATTTTGAGTTTATTCTTGTATATGGTGTATGTTGGTTGTCTAGGTTCATTTTATTTCATGTATTGTTCCAATATTCTCAACATCGTTCATTGAAGAGACTGTTTTCATTTTTTAAATTATTTTTTATTAATTTGCTTTTGTTATAGATGTTTCTCCTTTTCCCCCCATTGCCTCCCCACCCCCCTGCCTCATCTCCAGTTTTGTTGTTTATGTCCACTGGTTATGCATGCATGCATATAAGTTCTGTGGTTTATCTCTCCCCTCCAACACCCCCTCTTCTGAGGTTTGTCAGTCTGTACCCTACCTCTATGTCTCTGGGTCAATTATGTTCATCAGTTTGTTTAGTTCATTATATTCCACAAATAAGTGAGATCATGTGATATTTGTCTTTCAATATTGGCTTGTTTCACTTAGCATAATACTCTGCAGGTTGTTCCATGTCATCTCAAAGTATAAGAGATCTTTCTTTCTTACAACTGCGTAGCATTCCATTGTGTACATGTACATCAGCTTTTTCATCCACTCATCTACTGATGGACACTTGAGTTGTTTCCAGATCTTAGCTATTATAAATAGTGCTACTATGAACATAAGGGTACATATATTCTTTCTGGTTGGTGTTTCAGGCTTCTTAGGGCATATTCCTAGAAGTGGGATCACTGGGTCAAATGGTAGTTCAATTTTTAACTTTTTGAGGTAACACCATAGTATTTTCCAAAGTGGCTGCACCAGTCTGCATTCCCACCAGCAGTGAACTAGAGTCCCTTTTCTCCACACTCTTGCCAGCACTTGTTGTTTTATGATTTGTTGATGGTGGCCATTCTGACAGGTGTGTACTGATACCTCATAGTTGTTTTAATTTGCATCTCTCTGATGATTAGTGACGTTGAACATTTTTTCATGTCTCTTGGCCACTTGTATGTCCTGTTTGGAGAGGTGTCTATTTAGGTCCTCTGCCCATTTTTAAATTGGGTTTTTTGTCTTCCTTTTGTTGAGTTGTCTGAGTACTCTATATATTTTGGAATTTAACCCCTTATCTGATGCATCATTGGCAATTATGGTCTCCCATATAGTGGGTTCCCTTTCCATTTTAATGTTTGTTTCTTTTGCTGTGCAGAAGCTTTTTAGTTTGATGTAGTTCCATGTGTTCATTTTTTCCTTTGTTTCTCTTGCCTTAGGTTTTGTATCAGTGAAAATTCTTCTGTGTATGATAAAGAGACTGTTTTTAAACCATTGTATGTTCTTGCCTCCATTGTCAAATATGAATTGACTGCAAAGGCATGGGTTTATTTCTGTGCTGTCTATTCTGTTCCATTGATCTATATACCTGTTCTGATGCCAATACCATGCTCTTTTGATTACTATGGTCTTGTATTATCATTTGATATCAAGTAGTGTGATAACTCCAAATTTGTTTTTCTTTGTCAACACTGCTTAGGCTATTCAGGGTCTTTGTTATTCCATATAAAATAGTGAACAATTAACAATTTGTTCTAGATCTGTGAACTATGTCATTGGTATTTTAACAGGAATTTCATTGAATCTGTATATGACTTTGTGTAGTTTAGACATTTTAATGATGTTAATTTTTTTCTATCCCTGAACTTGATATATACCTCTATTTGTTTGTATATTCCTCAGTTTCTATATTCAGTATCTTATAATTTTATGAGTATAGGCCTTTTACCTCCTTTTTTAATTTATGCCTAGTTATATTTTTGTTGCTGTTGCAAAATTAAATGTGATTGCTTTTTGAAATTCTTTTTCTGATAGTCCATTATTAGTGTATAAAAATGCTAACAGTTATTGAATATTGATGTTGTATCCTGCTAATTTTGCAAATTCATTAATTAAATTTAGTAAATTTTGGGTGGAGTCTTTAGGATTTTTCAGGCAATAGCATGCCATCTTTAAATAATGACAGTTTACTTCCTTCTTTCAAATTTGGATACCGTTTATTTCTTCTTCTTGACTAATTGATGGGGCTAGTATTGTAGGTACTATGTTGAATAAGACTGGTAAAAGCCGTCATCCCTGTCTTGTTGCTGATCTTAAGGAAAACACTTTTAGATTTTGCCCATTGAGTATGATGTTGGCTGTGTGTTTGTCATATACCACTTCTATGATGTTGAGTTATGATCCCTATATTATCACTTTGTTGAGATATTTTATCACAAGCGGGTGCTGGATTTTATTAAATGCTTTTACTGCACCTATTGATAAGATCACGTGATTGTCAACCTTCATTTTGTTTGTGTGATCTAGGATGTTTATTGATTTATGAATAATGTACTAATGTTGCAGTCCAGAAGTAAATCCCACTTGTTCATGGTGTATGATATTTTTAATGTATTGCTGGATCCAGTTTTCTAATATTTTGTTAACAGTATTAGCATCTATATCCATAAGGGGTATTGTCCTATACTTTTCTTTCTTTATAGTGTCTATACCTGGTTTTGAAATTGGGATAATGCTGGCCTCATAAATAGAGCATGGAAGTCTTCCCTCCTCTTGAAATTTTAGGAATAGTTTGAAAAGGATAGGTGTTACTTCGTTAAATTTTTGTAAAATTTGCCTGTGAAGCCATCTTGTCCAGTACATTGTTTTCTGGGATTTTTAAAAAATTACTACTTCAATTTTATTAGTTGTAATTGATCTATTCCAGTTTTCTAATTCCTCCTGAATTGGTTTTGGAAGATTGTAAGTTTCTAGGAATTTGTCCATTTTGCCTAGGTTGTCCAACTTTTCAACATATAGTTATTCATAATATTTTTTTACAATCTTTTGTATTTTCTGTGGTGTCAGTTGTTACGTCTCCTATTTTATTTCTGAATTTATTTATTGGGGTCCTCTCTCTTTTTTTCTTGATGTGCCTGGTTAAAGTTTTGTCAATTTTGTTTATCTTTTCAAGGAACCAGCTCTTGGGTTCACTGATCTTTTGTATTGTTTTTAGTCTCTATATCATTTATTTATACTCTAATCTTTATTATTTCCTTCCCCCTACTTTCTCTGAGCTTTGTTTGTTGTTCTTTTTCTAGTTCTTTCAGCTGGAGTTTTAGATTGTTTGGGATTTTTCTTGCTTCTTGAGGTAGGCCTGTAAGCTGTAAACTTCCCTCTCAGGACTGCTTTCATTATGTACCATAGATTTTGGCTTGTTGTATGTTCATTTTCAGTTGTGTCCAGGTAACCTATGATTTTTTCTTTGATATCATTGTCAATCCATTAATTATTTAATAACATGTTATTTAGCTTCCATTATTTTTAAATATTTTTCAGCTTTTTCTTGTGATTGATTTCTACTTTCAAACCATTGTAGTCAGAGTAGATAAATGATATGATTCATTCTTCTTGAATTTATTAAGACTGAATTTGGGTCTTACCATGCGGTCTATCTTTGAGAATTTTTATGTACACTTGAGAAGAATGTGTATACTTCTGCTTTGCGGTCAAAGATAAAAATGCTCTGTAAATATCAATTACATCCATCTAATCCAGTGTGTTGTTCAAGGTTGCTCTTGCCTTCTTGATTTTTTGCAGGAAGATCTATTCATTGATGTCTGTGGGACTTTAAATTCCCTACTATGACTATATAGCTATTGATCTCTCCCTTAATCTCCACCGATATTTTCATTATACATTTTGGTGCTCCTATGTTGGGTGCATGTATGTTTCCAAGGGTTATATTCTCTTATGAGATTAATCATTTTACTATTATGTAGTGACCTTTGTCTCTTGTTATGGCATTTGTTTTCAAGTTTATTTTGTCAGATGTAAATATTGTTAATACAACTTTTTTTTCATTTCCATTTGAATGGAATATCTTTTTCCATCTTTTCACTTTCAGTCTGTGTGTATCTTTGGTTCTGAGGTGGGTCTCATGTAGACAGCATATATATGGGTCATGTTTTTTATCCACTGAGCTGCCCTATGTCTTTTGATTGGGAAATTTAATCTGTTTACATTTTAGTTTATTATTGATAGGTACTTATTCCCTGAATTGTTTTCTTTATACCTCTGCTACTCTATCTCTTGATTTCTTTATTTTCTTTCTTCTTATAGCAGGCCCTTTAACATTTCTTGCAATACTATTTTGGTTGTAATGAATGTCTAGTTTTTTTGTTTGTTTGTTTTCTGTTTTTTGTCTGTGAAGCTCTTTATTTTGCCTTAAATTTTAAATGATAGCCTTGTTGGGTAAAGTAGTCTTGGTTGTAGGTTTTTGCTTTTTATCACTTTCAATATGTCATGCCAATCCCTTATGGCCCGAAGTTTTCTGTTGAGAAATCAGCTGAAAGCCTTATGGGGGCTCCTTTGTAGGTAACTAATTGATTTTCTCTTGCTGATTTTAAGATTCTCTCTTTGTCTTTAATCTTTGGCATTTTAATTATAGTGTGTCTTGGTGTGAGCCTCTTTGGGTTAATCTTGATTGGGACACTCTGTACTTCCTGAACTTGTGTGACCTTTTCCATCACCAGGTTAGACAAATTTTCAGCCATTATTTCTTCAAACAGGTTCTCTATCTCTTGATCACTCTCTTATCCTTGTGGTACCTCTGTGATGTGGATGTTGTTATGCTTGATATTGTCCAAAGGTCCCTTACACTTATCTCAGTTTTTAAAATTGTATTTTCTTTCTGAGGCTCTGTGTGGTTGTTTACTCTTATTTTGTCTCCTAAGCCACTGATTTGATCCTCTGCTGCATCTAACCTGTTGTTGATTCCTTATAGTATATTGCTCATTTCAGATATTGTATTCTTTATATCTGACCAGTTCTTTTTTATGGTTTCTATGTCCTTTTATACACTTGCTATCCCTTCATTTAAGTTCTCATTGAGATCGTTAATTTTCCTCTGAGGTCCTTGAACATCCTTGTAACCATTGTTTTAAATTCTGCTTCTGTATCTTGGTTGCATCTATTTCATTTAATTGTTTTTCTGTGGATTTATCTTGTTCTGTCCTTTGTGGCATACTTCTTTGTTTTCCCCCTTTTGCCTTTGTGTATTAGGAAGATCTGCTATGACTCCCAAACTTGTTATTTTATGATGTAGGTATCTTGTTGGGCTCCTTGATGCAATCTTCCAGATCACCTGAGCTCGGTGCCCCATGAATGCTTTTGTGGGTTATGTGCACCCTCACATTGTAGTTGAGTCTTGAATACTGTTGGCCCTTTCATGGGTGGTGTTAACTCTTCAAGCTGGCTGATTATAAAGATAAACCTCAATCACCATTTTTAAATCACTGTGGAGTCACTGACTCCCCTCCCCCAAGGTGGAATTGTTCCCAGAGAGATCAGGTGCCTGCCAGAACCCCCTTTGTGTGTGCTGCTTGTGTGATTAGTTGGGTCAAGCTCTGGTGTGGTCTGAAGCCCACCACTGGTTGTATTCATTCTGGGTCCACTTGGGCAGGGTTCAGGTACAGATCGTTATCAGACATTGTGTGTAACAGGCTTTTAGTTACTGATTTGGATTTACCACACTGCTTTAGACTGTGTCTACTGGACCCGGGTATACATGAGAGATGCAAATCTTTGTATAAGAGTAGGACTCCTCCAGCTTAGAGCTGGAAGCAGATCTGTAAAAAGACCAAGGTTCCCTGAGGTCCGCCTCCACCTTTCAGCTACTCTGCCTCCCACTAAGTTTGCCTGGTATCCCTCCAGTGCCTTCTGAAGAAAGACTGTAGAGTTGGCCCAGGCTGGCCACATCCTACAGTCTCTTCCATAGGTCGTGAGCTTGGTAGGGAAGGACAACTGTGGCCAGTATTATGGAGCTAGTGGATCCCCTGCTTGGGGGTCATGTTTTTAGGCACTCAATGAGAGGAAAGTGGCCCCTACTCCAATACCAAACCACTCAGTTTCTGCCAGTCTCCAGCTCTACCTCTCCCAGGAAGAACATGCCACAGGTTCAGGTAGAGTGCAGCCAGCCATACCCTCTGCCAAGGGAATATTAGCAGGATAGAGCCATTGGGGCTTGGGAGGACAGATCAAAAGAGTATTTCATTGGAAATGGTGCAGGCTGAGCCCACAGGAATGGGCCATGAAGGTTATCTGGGTCCTAGACAATAGCTTTCAAGGGAGACCCACTCTGAATGTTCTAGCTTTGAACAGCCCTCCCTTCTCCCCCTGAAGCTGAGTTCAACAGAGCAGGCCATCGGGACATTGGAGAGCAAACCCAAGCAGTCTCCTGTCTGGGGTGGTACCAGCAAGCCTGTAGGAGTGGGGCTGGCACTTCTTCCCTTTCCCTGACAAAAGCCTCTGAGGAAGACATTCATGGAATGTCCCAGCTCTGAACAGCTCTCAGATCCCACACAGGACTGAGCTCAGTAGGGAAGCTTCCCCCAGTTGCCAGAAAGGCAGGTCAAATGAGTCTCCCTGTGGGGGAATAATGTGGGTTGAGCTTGCATGGGAGGTAGAAGTGGCCTTCCCCTAATTTATCCACACAACCCAGTACCTGCCCATCAGATTCCTAGACAAAAGCCTCCCCAGGAGATGCACTCCAAAAGTCCCAGCTCTGCACAGCACTCTGTTCCTTCTGAGGGACTGAACTCACCAGGATAGGGCCCAGAGACCAGAAGGAAAGGCCAAGTGATTCAAGAGGTGTGTGGGGAAGCACTGGCTGTGTGATTGAGGTGGGGAAGAATTTTCCCCTTTCCAAAGCTACTCAGTTTAACCTCTGTCTTAGTCTCCACCAAGAGCTTTTCTAGCAAAAGAGCACCCCAAATATTTCTGCTGGATACAGCCAGCAGACCCCTCTGCAGGACCTGAGCACAGCAGAGTGGTTTTGCCAATAGTTGGAGGACCAGGCAATACACTCCCCAGGCTGGTACTATAATAATAGGAGTGTTCAACTCTGGGAAGGTGGCATCTAGGTCTCCAATGTACTCCCTTCTCTTCCAGGTGAACTGAATCCCCACTGATTTTCACCGCCAGATGATACCCAGGCTCCTCTTTCCATCTCTCTTGGTCTGGGTTGGGGAACCCTGTGTGAGGCTTCAACCTCACACTCCTGAGGGCTGGTGTCTTGAAGCTGAAATATCCCTCTGGCTTCTCAGCCACTGTATATGGGTGCAAGGGTCAGCACATTCTGTGTCTCTGCTCTTCCTACCAGTATCTAAGTGACTTCTTCTGTAAATCCTTGGTTATAATATTTCAGTTCAGCTAGCCTTCAGGTGGTTATTCAGGTACCAAACCTGTAAATCCAATGTGGTACCAGGAGGAGGTGAATGTGTCTTCCACCTACTCTGAAGCAATCTTGGAATCCCATAAACAACATTAACGTAAATACAATCCACCTATTCTGTTCAGATTTTCTCATTTTATTTGTATTTATTTGTGTGTATTCTGTTCAGATTTATGCAGTTTTGTTCCTATGTATACCTCCACAATTAATACAGAACAGTCTATTACTACACGAATCACTGATGTTATCCTTTAATAAACACACTCCTTTCCTTGTACCCTACTTTAACACCTCCTGCTAGTCAGTTTTCATTTTTCTAATATTGTATTTTAAGGATGTTATAGAGATATATCAGAGAAAATGGCAGAGTATGGAATGCTGTAATTCTTCCCATTCTTAAAAGTAATGATAAAACAAAGCAAACAGTGAAAATTAACATTTTTAGAAGTTAACCAAAACCTTGGATAAACCCAACAGTTTACAACAATCCATTTTTAATAAAAATGGCTAAATATCAAGGAGAAGAATGAGCTTTGGAGAATTTTAACTATGCTAGTGTGATCCTACACTCCCAAGATCAGAAACAGCATTAAAAATAACACAACATTACCTGTCCTGGAGGGACCAAAATGGACGTTATTTTAAAATAATTATTATTATTTGATCTGTCTGGTGGCTTGCTGGAAGAACCTGAAACAACTTGTATTTTTCCCAGGTCAGAACTTATGCAGTACTTAAAGTCACTATTGGGGTTTGGGAGGGTTGTTTGTTGAAACATTTTTCAGGCAAACATTTTAGTCAGTGATGCCTTAGGCAATGGATATTAGTTGATAAATAGGAGACTAACCAAAAAGTTTGGGAGGACATGTTGGAGAATAAGATGTGCATGAGGGTGTTAGAAAGCTCTTACATTTATTGATTTGCGAATGTTGAACCAGCCTTGCATCCCTGGGATGAATCCCACTTGGTCATGGTGAATAATTTTTTTGATGTATTGCTGGATCCGATTTGCTAGTATTTTGTTTAGGATTTTGGCATCTACATTCATCAGGGATATTGGCCTGTAGTTTTCTTTCTTTGTAGTGTCTTTTTCTGGTTTTGGAATTAGGATTATGCTGGCCTCATAAAACGAGTTTGGAAGTCTTCCTTCTTCTTGAATTTTTTGAAATAGTTTGAGGAGAATGGGTGTTAGTTCTTCTTTGAATGTTCGGTAAAACTCCCCCGTGAAGCCATCTGGGCCTGGGCTTTTGTTTGCTGGGAGAGTCTTGATTACATCTTCAATTTCCTCAGCTGTTATTGGTCTGTTCAAGTTTTCTATCTCTTCCCGGTCCAGTTTTGGGAGACTATGTGTTTCTAGAAATTTGTCCATTTCACTTAGATTGTCGAATTTGTTGCCATATAAATGTTCATAGTATTTGCTAATGATCCTTTGTATTTCCGTGGTGTCAGTTGTTACTTCTCCTCTTTCATTTCTGATTTTGTGTATTTGGGTTCTCTCTCTTTGTTTCTTGGTGAGTCTAGCTAAGGGTCCATCAATCTTGTTTATCTTTTCAAAAAACCAGCTCTTTGTTTTATTGATCCTTTGAATTGTTTCTCTGGTCTCTATGTCGTTTATTTCTGCTCTGATCTTTACTATTTCCTTCCTTCTACTTGCTCTGGGGTTTTCTTTTTGTTTGCTTTCTAGTTCTTTAAGTTGTGAGGTTAGATAGTCTATTAGAAATTTTTGTTGTTTCTTGAGGTAGGCCTGTAGTGCTATGAACTTCCCTCTCAGAACTGCTTTCGCTGCATCCCATAGATTTTGTGTTGTTGTGTGTTCATTTTCGTTGGTTTCCAGGAAGTTTTTAATTTCTTCCTTGATCTCCTCGGTAACCCATTCATTGTTTAATAACGTGCTATTTAGCCTCCATGTATTCAAATGTCGTTGCATGTTCTTTTTCCAATTGATTTCTAGTTTCATGCCATTGTGATACACCACATAAACAAAATGAAAGATAAAAACCACATGATCATATCAATAGATGCTGAAAAAGCATTCGACAAAATCCAGCACCCATTTCTGATAAAAACGCTCAGCAATTTGGGAGTAGAGAGATCATATCTTGATATAATAAAGGCCATATATGAAAGACCTACAGCCAACATCATACTCAATGGGCAAAAACTAAACACATTTCCCTTAAGAACAGGAACAAGACAAGGATGCCCACTTTCACCACTCTTATTTAACATAGTACTGGAAGTCTTAGCCACAGCAATCAGACGTGAAGAAAAAATAAAAGGAATCCAAATTGGAAAGGAAGAAGTGAAACTGTCATTATTCGCAGACGATATGATATTATATATAGAAAACCCTAAAGACTCCATCAAAAATCTACTAGACTTAATAAATGAATTTGGCAAAGTAGCAGGATACAAAATTAACGTCAAGAAATCAATGGCATTCTTATACACCAATGACGAACTCACGGAAAGAGAAACTAAAAAAACAATACCATTTACCATCGCGGCAAAAAAATTAAGATACCTAGGAATAAACCTAACCAAAGAAGTAAAGGACCTATTTGCAGAAAACTACAGGACATTGAAAAAAGAAATAGAGGAAGATATAAAAAAGTGGAAGCACATACCTTGTTCATGGATTGGAAGAATTAACATCATTAAAATGTCCATATTACCCAAAGCAATCTATAGATTCAATGCAATCCCCATCAAAATACCAGTGACATACTTCACAGAACTAGAACAAATATTTCAAAAGTTCATATGGAACCAAAAAAGACCCCGAATAGCCACAGCAATCTTGAAAAAGAAGGACAAAGTAGGTGGGATCACAATACCGGATATCAGCTTATACTACAAAGCCACTGTAATCAAAACAGCCTGGTACTGGCACAAGAACAGGCATATAGACCAGTGGAACAGAACAGAGAATCCGGAAATTGACCCAAGACATTATGCTCAATTAATATTTGACAAAGGTGGCAAGAGCATACAATGGAGTAAAGATAGCCTCTTTAATAAATGGTGTTGGGAGAATTGGACAGCTACATGCAAAAAAATGAAACTAGACCATCAACTTACTCCACACACAAGAATAAACTCAAAATGGATAAAAGACCTAAATGTGACTCGTGAATCCATAAAAATCCTAGAAGAAAATGTAGGCAACAAAATTTCGGACATCATACGCAGTAGAATCTTCACTGATACATCACCTAAGGCAACAGAAACAAAGGGAAAAATGAACACATGGGACTACATCAAACTCAAAAGCTTCTGCACAGCAAAAGAAACAACCATCAAAACAGATAGGGAACCCACTCCATGGGAGAGCATAATTGCCAATGACACATCAGATAAGGGGTTAATTTCCAAAATATACAGAGTGCTCATACAACTCAACAAAAGGAAGACAAAGAACCCAATTAAAAAATGGGCAGAGGAACTAAATAGACACCTCTCCAAAAAGGACATACAAATGGCTAAGAGACATATGAAGAAATGCTCAACATCATTAATCATCAGAGAGATGCAAATTAAAACAACAATGAGGTATCACCTCACACCTGTCAGAATGGCCGCCATCAACAAATCATCAAACAACAAGTGTTGGCGAGGGTGTGGAGAAAAGGGGACTCTAATACACTGCTGGTGGGAATGCAGACTGGTGCAGCCACTGTGGAAAACACTATGGTGTTACCTCAAAAAATTAAAAATTGAATTGCCATTTGACCCAGTGATCCCACTTCTAGGAATATACCCTAAGAAGCCTGAAACACCAATCAGAAAAAACACATGTACCCCCATGTTCATAGCAGCACTATTCACAATAGCTAAGATCTGGAAACAGCCCAAGTGTCCATCAGTGGATGAATGGATAAAAAAGCTGTGGTACATATACACAATGGAGTACTATGCAGCTGTAAGAAAGAAAGATCTCTTATCCTTTGAGACGACGTGGTGGGACCTCGAGAGTATTATCCTAAGCGAAACAAGCCAAGCAGAGAAAGACAAATATCACATGATCTCACTTATTTGTGGAATATAATGAACATAGCAGTCTGAGGAACAGGGTAGACCCAGAGACGTGGAAGTAGGGTATAAACTGACACCCCTCAAGAGAGGGGGTGGGGGGGAGGGAAGAGATAAACCACAGAACTTATGCACATGTATGCATAAGTGATGGACATGGACAACAAAGCTGGGGACAGGGTGGGGGGATGGGGAGGAGGGTGTCAATGGGGAAAAAAGGAGAAACCTCTGTAACAAAAATAAATAAATAAATAAATAAATAAATAAATAAAATAAAGGATTATCCTTTTAAAAATAAATAAATAAATAAATAAATTACATTTATTTAATAGAAAAAAAAAAAAAAGAAAAAAAAAAAAAAGAAACCTCTTACAGTGTGATGCACTGCTGCTGAGAAGAGGTGTGTCAACAGCAGCACCATAGCAAAACAGAAGAACCTTGAAGACTGTGGGATTTTCAAATCTCCCCAATCAAGTATACACAAAATCAGTGAAGAGAGGGTTTGAATTCACAATTATAGTTGTGGGTGAATCTGGATTAGGAAAGTCAATGTTAATCAACTCATTATTTCTCACAGATTTTTATTCTCTAGAGTATCCAGGTCCTTCCCATAGAATACAAAAGACTACAAGTGTAATAATACAAAATTTTAATTTAAAAAATGGGGTTAATTTGCTGCTTACAATAGTAGACACCTCAATATTTGGAGATGCAGTGGATAATAGTAATTGCTGGCAGCCTATTATCAACTACATTGATAGTAAATTTGAGGACTACCTAAATGCACAAATACAAGTGAACAGATATCAGGTGCAGTGTTGTTTATACTTAATAGCTCCTTCAGGACATGGACATAAACCATTGGATATAGAGTTTATGAAGTGTTTGCATGAAAAAGTGAACATTATCCCACTTATTGCCAAAGCAGGCACACTCATACTGGAGGAGTGCCAACAGTTTAAAAAAACAGATAATGAAAGAAATCCAAGAACATAAAATGAAAATATATGAATTTCCAGAGACAGATGATGAAAAATAAACTAAGCCTGTTAAAAAGATAAAAGACCATTTACCTTTTGCTGTGGTAGGTAATAATACTATCATTGAAATTAATGACAAAAGGGTCAGAGGAAGGCAGTACCCTTGGGATGTTGCTGAAGTTAAAAATAGTGAACATTGTGATTTCACAATTCTAAGAAATATGTTAAGAACACATATGCAGGATTTGAAAGATGTCACTAATAATGTACACTATGAGAACTACTGGACTAGAAAACTGGCAGCTGTGACTTATAATGGAGTTGATAATAAGAAGGGCAGCTTACTAAGAGCCCTCTGGCACAAATGAAAGAAGAAAGATGGGAGCATGTAACAAAGATAAAGAAGATGGAGATGGAGCAGGTGTTTGAGATGAAGGTTAAAGAAAAAGTTCAGAAACTGAAGGACTCTGAAGCTGAGCTTCAATGGCTCCATGAGCAAATGAAAAAGAATATGGAAGCACAGTGCAAAGAATTAGAGGGAAAATGTCATCAGTTTGAAGGTGAGAAAGCAAACTGGAAAGCCAAACAACATATTTTAGAACAGAACTCTTCAAGAACCTTGGAAAAGAACAAGAAAAAATGGAATATCTTTAAAACCTCTATTGACCACCAGTTATGTATTAGTTGCCAATGTGCCAACTTGGACATCAGTGTGTGTTGGATCTGTTTGACCAATTTGCACCAGTTTTATCCTTAATGATGGATTTAACAGCATGGCAAAAATTATATTTTATATGTTCTTTTTTTTTTTTCATTTAAGAAGAAGTTTTATTTAATGAATGTTTGGTGTCTTAAGGAATGTCCAGGAGTCTAGGAAAATCAGATTTGGTGCTACACAGTCAGGAACAATAGATCAAAAACAAACAAACAACATTAAAACACTGCTGCTGAAGAACTTTCATCTGCTTGGTCTGGCATCAAAATACCAGAGACTTAGTGTTTGACGCAACAGACATTTATTCTCACAGATCTGGAGGCTGGGAATTCAAGATAAATGTTCTGCCTACTTGATTTCTGGTGGAAAATATTTCTGGATTGTAGATGGCTATGTCCTCACTGTTTTAAACTGGTGTCTCTTCTTCTAAGGGCCCATCATGACAGCCCCACTCTCATGAATTTATCTAAACCTAATTATCTCCCAAAGATCTACTTTGAAATGAGGTTTGGAGTATATGGAACATACCCATTACCTATAAAGTTTATTTGGGCTCCTTCCTTTACAGTCAACTATTTGCTCTTCCTCAGGAGATATGGCCAGGCTATTTTCCAAGCTTGTTGTACTGTATGACATTCTTACCAATAATGAATGAGGGTTCCAGTTGACCTAAGTCCTCATAAACCCTTAGTATTGATTTTTTTTTTAAATGTTGCAAGTATTACGGACATCCCTCTTTTTTCCCTATCGAACCCCTCCTTTCCACTCCCACACTCCTCCTGCCTTCCCCAACCTAATGTCTGTGTTCATTGGTTGTGCATATATGAATATACGTTCTTTGGTTTATCTTTTCCCACTCCTCCTACCACCCCTTCCCTCTGAGGTTTGTTAGTCTGTTGCCTACTTCCATGACTCTGGATCTATTTTGGTTGACAGATTATTTTGTTCATGATATTCCATAAATAAGTGAGATCATATGGTACTTGTCTTTCTCTGACTGGCTTATTTCACTCAACATAATACTCTCCAGGTCTCTCCATGTCATCCAAAGGGTAACAGATCTTTATTTCTCACAGCTGCATGGTATTAAATTGTGTAAATGTACCACAACATTTTTATCCACTCATCAACTGATGGAACTGTGGGCTGTATCCAGATCTTAGCTATTGTAAATAGCCCTGCTATGAACATAGGGGTGTATATATTCTTCCTGATCGGTGTTTTGGGCTTCTTAGGATATATTCCCAGAAGTGGGATCACTGGGTGAAATGGCAGTTCCATTTTCAATTTTTAAATTAAACACCGTATTGTTATCCATACTGGCTGCACCAGTCTTTATTTCCACCAGCAATGTACTAGAGTACCCTTTTCTCCACTCCTTGACAGCACTTGTTGTTTGAGGATTTGTTGATGGTCACCATTCTGGCAGGTATAAGGTGATATCTCATAATCATTTCTTTCTTTCTTCTTTCTTTCCCTCTTTCTTTCCCTTTCTTTCTTTCTTTCTTTCTTTTTCTTTCTTTCTTTCTTTCTTTCTTTCTTTCTTTCTTTCTTTCTTTCTTTCTTTCTTTCTTTCTTTCTTTCTTTCTTTTTCTTTCTCTCTCTCTCTCTCTTTTCTCCTTCTTCTTCTTCTTCTTCTTCTTCTTCTTCTTCTTCTTCTTCTTCTTCTTCTTCTTCTTCTTCTTCTTCTTCTTCTTCTTCCTCCTCCTCCTCCTCCTATTTTTTTAAACTTATCTTTATTGTTGAATGTATTACAGATATCCCTCATTTTCCCCCTCATTGAGTCCCCTCATCCCTACTCCTACCCCCACTTCTTCCTTCCCCATACTATTGTCTGTGTCCATTGGTTATGCATATATGCATATAGCTTCTTTGGTTTATCTCTTCCCACCCTCCCACCCCCCTTCCCTTTGAGGTTCATCAGTCTAACAACCAATTTGTACTTTTAAATTCCTTCACCTTTTCACCCATCACTCCAGCCCCTCCCAACTGGCAACCAACAAAAATTCTCTGTATCCACGAGTCTGTTTCTGTTCTGCTTGCTCATTTTATGTGTAGATTCAATTGTTGATAGATATGTATTTATTGCCATTTTATTATTCATATTTTATCCTTCTTCTTCTCCTCCTCCTCCTCCTCCTCCTCCTCCTCCTCCCCCTTCTTCTTCTTCTTCTTCTTCTTCTTCTTCTTCTTCTTCTTCTTCTTCTTCTTCTTCTTCTTCTTCTTCTTTTCTTCTTCTTCTTCTTCTTCTTCTTCTTCTTATTATTATTATTATTATTATTATTATTATTTCTTCAAGAAGACCTGTCAACTTTTCATATAATAGTGGTTTGGTGGTGATGAACTCCTTCAGCTTTTTCTTTTCTGGGAAGCTTTTCTTTTCTTTTCTTTTATGTCCATCAATTCTAAATGATAGCTTTGCAGGATAGAGTCATCTTGGTTGTAGGTTGTTGTTTTTCATTACTTTGAATATCTCTTGCCACTCATTTCTGGCCTTCAAAGTTTCTTTTGAGAAATCAGCTGATATCTTATGGGAGCTCCCTTGTAGGTAACTAACTGCTTTTTTCTTGCTGTTTCTCAGACTCTCTCTTTGTGTTTAACCTTTGGCATTTTGATGATGATGTGTCTTGGTGAGGACCTCTTTGGGTTCATCTTGTTTGACACTCTTTGTGCTTCCTGGACTTGTATGTCTGTTTCCTTCACCAAGTTAGGGAAGTTATCTATCGTTATTGTTTCAAATAAGTTTTCAATTTCTTGCTCTCTCTCTTCTCCTTCTGGCACCCCCATGATGTGAATGTTGGTCCCAGAGGCTCCTTACACTACCCTCATTTTGGGGGAGATTTTTTGTTCTGATTGGGTGTTCTTTTGCTTCCTTATATTCCAAATTTATGGTTTGCTTCTTAGCTTCACCTACTCTACTACTGATTCCCTGTAAATTATTCTTTATTTCAGTTAGTGCATCCTTCATTTCTGACTGGTCCTTTTTTATGTTCTTGAGGTTCTCACTGAATTCCCTGACATTCTCACAGAGTTTCTTGAAATTCTCACTAAGTTCATTGAGCATCCTTATAACCAGTGTTTTGAACTCTGCATCGCTAGATTTTTCATCTCCGTTTTGTTTAATTATTTTCCTGGAGTTTTGTTCTGTTCTTTCATTTGGGATGTTTCTTTGTCTCCTCGTTTTGGCTGCCTCCCTGTGTTTGTTTCTATGTATTAGGTACAGATGCTATGTCTCCTAGGGTGGTCTATCATAGTAGGTGTCTTATATATTCCAGTGACACAGCCTCCCTCGTCACCCTAGCTGGACCCTCAAGGTGCATCCCTGGTGTGCACTGTACACCCTTCTTTTGTAATTGAGTCTTGATTGCTGTTGGCACATCAATGGGAGAGATTTACTCAGGCTGATCAGCTGCAAGGACTGGCTGTGTCCACTGACCACTGACCTCTGACTACCTTAAAGGATCAGCTGTGCAGAGCCCATCACATAGAGCAAGACTTACTTCAGCAGGGCTTTGGTATCCGCTGAATCCACTCCTTGAGTGTGTTGCGTGTGGAGGTGGTTGGGTGGTGGTGCTTTGACGTGGTCTGAAGCTGGCCTCTGGGTGTCCTGGCTCTGGGGCAAGGTCAGCCTCTGCCTGTGTTCTTCCTGGGACCACCAGGCATAAGCTACAAAGTACACTACAGATGGCTGCTTCTTGTGCTGGTCTTGGAGGTGTCCAGGCAAAGCCTAGCTGTGAACCAAGTCTGGCTGCTTTGAGTGCCAGGCCTGAGGCCACTTAGCTAGAGGTTAGGGGCTTCCTGAGGCCAGGTGCTGCTTGTTTGAGAGAATTTAGGTAAATCTGAAGCAAGAGCCAAGACAGGCAAATCCTACAGTAAAGTCACTGGAAACAGCATGGGAGGGCCTGAAATTTGGGTGGGGCAAGGCCACAGGGCATCACCAGGGTGGGGCAAAAAGTGTGAGCCATGTTTCTGGAATCCCAGATATGGCTACCTCTAACTGCCCAATGTGGGAAGGGTTCACCAAAGGAACAACAACCTCCACCAGTATGTCTATCCTGAAGAAAGCTGCCTCTCTAGTTCTCATCCAAATCCAAAAAACTCAGTTCTTCCTTGTATGTCTCTGGTGCCTTTCAAGCTGCCTCCCCCAAGTTGGGGCCTGGAGTGAGCGGGTCCAAGTAAATCCAGGAATGGGCCCTTTAAGAGGAACTGCTTGGGTCACTGAAGCTTCAGCCTCCCTCAGCCTCAATTCCCACTGGTTTTTGCAGCCAGAAGTTATGGGGACTTTTCTTCCCAGTACTGGAACCCTGAGCTGGGGTGCCTGATGTGGAATGGGGACCCCTTGCTCCTTGGGGTGGATCTTAACAGCCAATGTATCCCTCCTGATTTTTACCTTCCACATTAAGGGGTGGGACCAGCCTGTCTATGCTTCTGTTCCTCCTACCAGTCTCAATGTGGCTTCTGATTTAATTTCACAGTTGTAGATTTCAGGTGGTTC
The DNA here is from genome assembly GCA_030848825.1 of Tadarida brasiliensis. Classification (NCBI taxonomy): domain Eukaryota; kingdom Metazoa; phylum Chordata; class Mammalia; order Chiroptera; family Molossidae; genus Tadarida; species Tadarida brasiliensis. Next base: position 55,000,593 of record CM061280.1, read on the forward strand.
TGAAGGATGGTTGTTCTGCAGTTTAGTTGTAATTCTGATGTAGTTGTGGGAGGAGATGAATACCATGTTTACCTACATTGCCATTTTGACTAGAAGTCTCTCACAGTCATTTTAATTTGCATTTCTCTGATCACTAGATATGTTGAGCATTTTTTCATATGTCTCCTGGCCATTTGTATGTCCTGTTTGGAGAAGTGTCTATTCAGGTCCTCTGCCCATTTTAATTGGATTATTTGTCTTCCTTTTGTTGATTTGTATAAGTCCTCTATATATTTTAGACATTAACTCCTTATCTGATGCATCATTGGCAAATATGTTCTCCCAGAGAGTGGGTTTCCTTTTCATTTAATGCTGGTTTCTTTTGCTGTGCAGATGCTTTTTAGTTTGATATAGTACCATTTATTAAATTTTCTTTTGTTTCTCTTGCTCTAGGTGATGTATCAGTGAAAATTCCACTACATACAGTGTCTGAGATTTTTCTGCCTATATTATCTTCTAGGATTTTTATGGTTTCACAAGTTACATTTAGCCTAGCTGGTGTGGCTCACTGGTTGAGCATCAACCCATGCACCATGAGGTCTCCGGTTAGATTCCCAGTCAGGGCACATGTCCAGGTTGTGGGTCCAGTCCCCAGTGTAGGGCACGGAGGAGGTGGCCAATCAATCTCCTCTCTCATGGATGTTACTATCTCTCTCTCCCTCTCCCTGTTTCTATCTTTCTCTTCCTCTCCCTTCTTCTCTCTCTAAAAATCAATACAGAAAAAAAAATTTGTTACATTTAAGTCTTGTATCCCTTTTGAGTTTGTCCTTGTGTATGATGTAAATTGGTGGTCTAATTTCATTTTTTTTTTTTGCATGTACCTGTCCAGTTTTCCGAATACCATTTGTTGGAGAGACTGTCTTTTCTCCATGTAGACACTTTCCTCCTTTGTCAAATATTAATTGTGCATACTGTCTCAGATCACTTTCTGGGTTTTCTATTTGGTTTCATTGATCTATATGCCTGTTCTTGTGTCAGTACCAGGCTGTTTTGATTAGGATGGCTTTGTAGTATAACTATATCTGGTATTGTGATCCCTCCCACGTTGTTCTTTTTCAAAATCAATGTAGCTATTTGGGATGTTTTATGGGTCCATAAAATTTTTGTAGTATTTGTTCTAAATTTTTGAAATATGCCATTGGTGCTTTGATAGAGCTTGCATTGAATATGTAAATTTCTTTGGATAGCATAGGTATTTTAATGATGTTTATTTTTCCAGTCCCTGAAGGTGGTATATGTTTCCACACTTTTATATCTACCTCTACTTCTGTTTTCAATGTCTTGTAGTTTTCTGAGAACAGGTTTTTTACCTCCTTAGTTAAGATTATTACTAGTTATTTTTTGTTGTTGTTTTGTTGTTTTGCTTTTTTGTTTTTTTGTTTTTTTTTTTGTTTTTTGTTTTTTGTTTTTTTACAATAGTAAATGGGATTGTTTTCTTGTCCCCTTTCTGAGTGTTCATTATTGGTGTACAAGAATGCCCTCAATATCCGGATGTTAATTTTTATTCTGCTACTTTGCCAAATTTATTTATTAAATCTAGTAGACTTTTGATCAAGTGTTTGGAGGTTTCTATGTACAATATAATGTTATTTTCAAATAATGATAGTTTCACTTCCTCCTTTCCAATTTAGATCCCTTCTATTTTTTCTTCTTTTCTAATTGCTGTGACTAAGATTTCCAGTACTATGTTAAATAAGAGTGGTAAAAGTGGAAATTCCTGTCTTGTTACTGTTTTTAGGAAAATGCTTTTAGTTTTTTCCCATTGAGTATAATGTTGGCTGAAGGTTTTTCATACATGGCCTTTATTATGTCGAGATATGATCCCTCTATTCCCACTTTGCTGAACATTTTTATCCAAAATGGGTGCTGGATTTTGTGGAATGCTTTTTCGAATCTATTGATATGATCACATAGGTTTTATCTTTCATTTTGTTTATGTGGTGTTCACATTAATTGACTTGCAAATATTGTGCCAACCTTCCATCCCTGGGATTAATCCCACTTGGTAACAGTGAATACTTTTTTAATGTATTGCTGGATTGGTTTTTCTAATATTTTGTTGTGGATTTTGTATTGTTATGTGTTCATTTTCTTTGGTTTACAGGAAGTTTTTTACTTCTTCCTTGATCTCCTTGGTAACCTATTTATTGTTTAACAACATGCTATTTAGCCTCCATGTGTTTGAATGTTTTTAAGTGTTTTTATTGTAATTGTATTCTAGTTTCATGCCATTATGATCTGAGATGATGCTAGATATGATTTCAATCTTCTTGAACTTGTAGAGACTTAGTTTCTGTACTAACATGTTGTCTATCCTTGATAATACCCCATGTGTACTTGAGAAGAATGTGAATTTGCGGTTTTGGGGTATAATTCTCTATAAATATCTATTAAATCCTTTTGATCTGATGCATCTTTTAGAGGACCTGTTTTATTGTTAAGTTTTTGTGTAGAGAATGTATCCAGGATGTCAGTGGGGTATTGAAGTCCCCTGCTATGATTGTATTGTTGTCAATTTATCTTTTTTTTTTTTTTTATCCTCACCCGAGGACATTTTTTTTTTTCATTTTTTGTTCAGATAGAGTGGGAGGGAGAGAGAGGAAGAGAGAGAGAGAAACATCGACTTGAAAGGGACACATCGAGTGGCTGCCACCCGCATGACCAACCAGGGCCGGGGACAAACTGCAACCGAAGTACATGCCCTTAGCAGGAACCGAACCCGGGTCTCTCTGGACCGCAGGCCAACGCTCTAACCGCTGAGCCAAACTGGCCAGGGCCAATTTATCTTTTAAAGTCTTTCAGAAGTTTTTTTTTGTTTTGTTTTTTGTTGTTTTTTTAAAATATATTTTGGGCCCAGGCCGGTTTGGTTTAGCGGTTGGAGTGTCGGCCTGTGGACCAGAGAGTTCCGGGTTCGGTTCCCGTTAGCGGCGCGTACCAGAAAAAAAAAAAAAAAAAAAAAAAAAAAATATATATATATATATATATATATATATATATATATATATATATATTTTGGTGCCCAGCCAGTGTGGCTCAGCTGTTGAGCATCAATCCATGCACCAAGAAGTTGCTGGTTCAATTCCAGGTTAGGGCACATGCCCAGGCTGTTGGCCAAATCCTCACAGGGGGGAATGCAAAAGGCAGTCAACTAATGTTCTCTCTTATTGATGTATCTAACTCTCTCTCCCTCTCTTCTCCTCTCTGTCTAAAATCAATAAAAAAATTAAAAATAATAAATAAATAAATAAATAAATAAATAAATAAATAAATAAATAAATATATTTTGGTACTGCCATATTGGGTGCATATATGTTTACCAAGGTTATATCCTCCTGCTTGATAGATCCTGTCAATATTATGTTGTGGCCTTCATTATCTCTTGTTATAGCCTTCGTTTTGAAGTCTATTTTATAAGATCTGAGTATTGCTACTCTAGCTTTTTTATTTTTTCATTTCCATTTGCTTGTAAATTTTTTTTCCATCCCTTCACTTTCAACCTGTGAGTCTTTTGTTGTGAAGTGGGTCTCTTATAAACCACATATATATAAGTCATGCTTTCTTATCCATTCAGCTCCTCTGTGTCTTTTGATTGGGGTATTTTATCCTTTTACATTTAAGGTTATTATTGATATGTAGTTATTTATTGCCATTTATATTTATTATGACTATGTTTCTCTATTTCTTCCACTTATTATAGCAGTCCTCTTAACATTTCTTGCAGTGCTGATTTGGTGCTAATATATTCTTTTATTTATTTATTTATTTATTTATTTATTTATTTATTTATTATTTATTGTCTGAGAAGCTCTTTATTTCACCTTTAATTCTGAATGATAGCCTTTCTAGATAGAGTAGTCTTGGATTTAGATCCTCATTTTTCATTACCTTGAATACATCATGCCATTCCCTTCTGGCCTCTAGTGCTTCTGTTGAGAAATCAGCTGATAGCCTTATGGGGGCTCCTTTGTAGGTAACCTGTTGCTTATCTCTTGCTGCCATGAAGATTCTCTCTTTGTCTTTAATTTTTAGCATTTTAATGATTATGTGTCTTGCTGTGGGCCTGTTTGGGTTCTTCTTACTTGGGGATCTCTGTGCTTCTTGAGCTTGTATGCCTTTTTCCTTCACCAATTTAAGGAAGTTTTCTGCCACTATTTCTTCAAATGTATTCTCTAACCCTTGCTCACTTTCTTCTTCTGCTGGTACTCCTATGATGCAGATGTTGTTACATTTTTTTGTTTTCCCACAGCTCTCTTTAACTGTCCTGTTTTTTGTTGTTTTTGTTTTTTTTTTTTAATTTCTTTTTTCTTTTTGGTGCTCTGATTGAGTGATTTTTTTTCTACTCTGTCTAATTTGCTGACCCAATCCTCAGCTTCCTCTAAGCTGCTAGTTATTCCTTCCAATGTGTTCTTTTTTCTCCTATGTCTTTCTTCATTTATGCTTGTAGTTTTTCATTTCCAATTGGTTGGTTCATTGATTCTATATCTTTACTCATGCTGTTGAGCTCTTTATTCATGCTGGTGAGTTTCCTCATAATCATTACTCTGAACTCTACCTCTGATAACTTGCTTAAGTCCATTTCATTTATCCTTTTTTCTGTAATATTTTCTTGTTCTTTTATTCAGGATTTGTGTCTTTGTTTCACCATGTTGGTGTCTCAGCTGGGTTTGGAGCCTGTCTATTTTTCCCTGTGAGTGTCAATGTTTCACCTGTTGTGGCTCCCTCTAATTGGTTTGGACGGCTGTGGAAGTAACCACACTGAACCCCAATGTTTAGTCTTACTTTCCTAGATAGAGTCATAGGCCAAGCCTATTTTTTTTTGTTCTTGATGGAGATTAAGATGCCTTGGATTGTTTATGGTATAGTGTATTTAGAAACTAACAACTCTAAGTACCTTTCCTATATTTTATTTATTTTTTATTAAACAGATGTCTTCATTTTAATGCAAAAAAACATTTTACTATTGTACAATTATGTTATAGTGGTTTGACAATTTACAGGATATTGTAAAATAAAAGGACTCTGAAAGGTTTTAATTGAGGATATATTGCTATAATATGATGCAAACTATGCTTCTCTATGATAATTATAATACAAAGTTTCCATCCAATGCAGTGTATACTGTAATGTAATTTTTGCCTAACAAAGTTGAACCTATTTTTTGACACTTTCATTTGTTTAAATATACACCTGGAAAAAAAGAAACTATATGCTTACAATACACCTAGAGTTTTTTATAACAACCTTTTTTTGTTTGTTTGTTAGTTTTGGATTCTTTATATTATCCTCATTTTGTGCAATCATTTGCCAGAATCTCATTACTGCTTTATTTTTGTAATAACATCTAATTCAGGTATTTTCCATATATTTGGCCCTGTTAAAATAGATTATAGAATCTTTCATATGGAAGGAACCTTGAAGGAAACTTCCTTTACTTCCCTGTTTACACTTTATGATATGCAGCAGAGGAAATGCATTTATAGTTCATTTCTAGGCAAAATTGGGGAGCTAACAACCAATCTATTTCTATCCATGTGCAGTATCTTTATTTTTCTAGAAATGGGAATCATGGCCTCTTGAAGAGAAAAAACGTCACCATTCTGCATTTAGCTGTATTCATATATGACATATCTGTATTTTTTGTTTGTGTTGTAAATACTTCACAAAATAAACAATGTTGTGATGTAAAAAATAAGTGAATGAATAAAAGTCTCCAACATATTTCTGAGAGTCTAGGGGACAATATTCATGCCAAGGGTTTTGCACATTTTAAGAAAAGACTTGATAGCCCGGATGGTGTGGCTCAGTTGTTGAGCAGCGACCCATGCACCAGGAGGTCACCAGTTTGATTCTTGGTCAGGGCACATGCCCAGGTTGTGGGTGCAACCCCCAGTGGGGGGCATGCAGGAGGCGGCCAATCAATGTTCTTTCTCATTGATGTTTCTACCTCTCTCTCCCTCTCACTTCTTCTCTCTCTAAAAATTATTAAAGAAAAAAATTTAAAAAGAAAAGAAAACACTTGATATACTTTGAGCTCTCAACTCTGGTTGACACTGAGGCTCTGTGTGAGTCAGAAATAAATGCTGAGGCAAAGTTGTAAATTTTCCAGTTGAGTGTTGAAGGAGTGACCCAACTTTCACAAAGAGCCTCTCCACAAAATCTGGGAGAGGTTTTGCTTATAAGAATTTAAGGAAAGTTCTGGTTAATAATTGGCTGATTTTTAGTCTAATAAATCAAATATTTCAGTGGCCAAACAAGAAAACAGACTTTACAGAATTAATTAAGAATAATTCCTAAGCAAAAAAAAAAAAAAAAAAAAACAACAAACAACAACCAAAGCAAAACCTGGGGAGAAGGGAGAATATAATTTCCATTGTTGTTGCATTATAATATTTAAAATACTTTTTTTTCAACAAAAATTTACAATAACTGTCAAGGAAAAAGAGTGTAGGTTACCCACAAGAAAAAAAGAAGCAATCAAGAGTAACCTGAAGACTCAGAAAAAGATGGCGGCAGGCAGGACAGAGGGAGGGTGAGTGTGTGAGAAAGTGAGCTAATGTGTGAGAGAGTGTGAGTTGAGTGGACATGAAGGTGGATGACCAAAATCCTGCAGTGCAGAGACACTGAGCAGAAGGTTCCTGTGCTGTGGACGGGAGCAGCTGGCTACCACAGTAAGCGGCCCTTCAGGATGCGTCTCCCTGCCCCTTGTGGAGGTCCCACCATTTTGGAAGATCCCTGGTTTTCCCTGGGAGAAGGCAGTGGGAGAAGCTAGGACCCAGCAACCTGAGACCACCAGTGCACCTGGCACCATCGGACCAGTGGACACCCTGTGTCAACACAGACCAGTGCACAGTAGTGGAGCTGCCTAGGTGCAGGTTGTGGAAACTGCAAACAGCGGGAAGCACAGCACCATCCCTCACAGTAGAAGCCCAATCAGAGTTGAGATATACCCCCAACAACAGAGGCTGGGGAGCAAACATCCATCCTCAGGCAACAGAAGCACAGACAACAGCACAGAACCATCCCCAAAAACTATAGGAAAGGCTGAGCAGGAGTTGAGCCCCACTGGGCAGCAGCACTCCCCAGCCACCAGCAGCAGGACCTGGGGCTCCATCTGGGCCTGTGCAACACAGCTGCCCACAAGAGCAGTGGCCAGCTAGTGATCCATAAGGGCCTGTGTGACCCAGCAGCTCACAAGAGCACTGGGAAGCCAGGGATCTAGAGGGACCTGTGCAACCCAGCGGCCCACAAGAGTGGTGCAGAAAAGGGATCCAGAGGGACCTGTGTGACCCAGCAGCCCACAAGAGCTTTGTGGAGCCGGGACCCCAGACCAGCCTGTGTGACCCAGCCACCCAAGGTGCTGCCAGGGAGTGCAGCTCCAGCAGGGCCTGAGCAATACAGCTACAGGTGGAACCAGTGACCAGTGGGGAACACAGCTTCAGAGGGGTTCATGCAATCCAGCAGCAGCACCTACCAGGACACATCAATACCAGCCCCCAGTAGTCAGTCTGCCAGGATCCACAGCAGGCAAGAAGCAACATGCAACAGAACAGTCTGGGAGACACAGTAGCCTTATTTGATATACAGTGAGCTGCCTACACATCCAAACATCCCTCACCACGTCTAGAGCAACCAGATGGCTAAAATGGGGAGACAAAGAAACAACACCAAAAGAAAAGAAAAAGAGGCATCACTAGAAAAAGAACTACAGGAAATGGAAGAAAACAACCTGTCAGATAAAGAATTCAAATCAATGATTTTAAGGGTGCGCAAACAATTTGGTGAGAACTACAAGCAACTTCATAAGAATTATGAAGAGCTCACTGGGAACTACTTCACCTTAAAAAAAAAAAGAGGTAGAAGCTATGCATAAAGAAGTAGAAGCTATGCATAAAAATGAAGAGGAAATAAAGAATGGCATAGATGTTATGAAAAATACCTTAGAAAGGTTCAATACTAGATTAGAAGAAGCTGAAGACTGAATCAGCGACTTAGAAGACAAGGTAGAGAAAAACATCCAAATAGAAAATCAAATAGAAAAAAAGTTTAAAAAGCAGGAGGAGAGTTTAAGGGAGCTGTGGGACAATAGAAAACATAACAACATTTGCATTATAGGGGTACTGGAAGGAAAAAAAAATCAGAGAAAGGAATAGAGAACCTGTTCGAAGAAATAATGACAGAAAACTTCCCTAAACTGGTAAAGGAAAGAGTCACACAAGTCCAGGGAACACAGAGAGTTCCAAGCAAGAGGGACCCCAGAAGACCCACAGCTAGACACATCATAATAAAAATGGCAAACATTAAAGACAAAGAAAGAATCTTAAAGGAAGCAAGAGAGAGACAGAAAGTTACCTAGAAGGGAGCTCCCATTAGACTGTCAGCTGATTTCTCAATAGAAATGATGCAGGCCAGAAGAGAGTGGCATGAAGTGTACAAAGTAATGCAAGGCAAGAGTCTGAATCCAAGACAACTCTATACAGCAAGGCTATCATTCAAAATTGAAGGAGAAATAAAGAGCTTCACGGATAAAAAAAAAAAAACACAAAAAAAAAAACTAAACGAATTTACCACCACCAAACCAGCACTGCAAGAAATGTTGAAGGGACTGTTGTAAGAAGAAGAAAAGGGGGGGACACAGGCATATAATAAAAATGGCAACTAATAACTATCTATCAATAATTACCTTAAATTTAAATGGCTTAAATGCTCCAATCAAAAGACATAAGTTAGTTGATTGGATAAGAAAACACGACCCATATACATGCTGTCTACAAGAGACCCACCTCACAACAAAAAACTCACACAGGATGAAAGTGAAGAAATGGAAAAAAAATTTTTGAAGCAAATGGACATGAAAATAAAGCTGGTGTAGCAATACCCACATCTGACAAGATAGACTTCAAAACGAGGGCCATAATACGAGAAAGAGAAGGTCACTGCATAATATTAAAAGGATCAATCCAACAAGAGGATATAACACTGGTAAACATATATGCACCAAACATGGGAGCACCAAAATATATTTAAAAACTTCTGGAGTATTTCAAGGGTGAGATCAATAGCAATACGGTCATAGTGGGTGACTTTAACACACTACTGACATCAATGAATAGATCTTCTAGACAAAAAATTAACAAGGACATAGAGTCCTTACAAGACAAACTAGATCAGTTGGACTTCATTGATATTTACAGAACATTTCACCACAAAGCTGCAGAATATACATTCTTCTCAAGTGCACACGGGACATTCTCAAAGATAGACCACATGTTAAAACACAAAGCAAGTCTACAAATTTAAGAAGACTGAAATCATATCAAGCATCTTCTCAGATCACAGTGGCATGAAACTAGAACTCAATTACAATGAAAACACACAGAAACATTCAAACACTTAGAGGCTAAATGGCATGTTATTAAGCAATGAATGGGTTACTAACAAGAGCAAGAAAGAAATTAAAAACTTCCTGGCAAAACAATAAAAAGAAACACACAACAACACAAAATCTATGGAACACAGTGAAAGCAGCCCTGAAAGGGAAGTTCATAGCACTACAGGCCTACCTCAAGAAACAAGAAAAAATACTAATTGACTTTCTAACGTTACCACTTAAAGAACTAGAAAGTAAACAAAAAGAAAAACCCAGAGCTAGTAGGAGGAAGAAAATAGTAAAGGTCAGAGCAGAAAAAAATGACATAGAGACTAAAAGCAATTCAAAAGATCAATGAACCAAATAGCTGGTTCTTTGAAAAGATAAACAAGATCGCTAGACCATTAGCTAGACTCGCCAAGAAACAAAAAGAGAGAAACCAAATAAACAGAATCAGAAATGAAAGAGGAGAAGTAACAACTGACACCAAAGAAATACAAAGGATCATAGAAACATCCTATGAACAATTATATGCCAACAAGTTGGACAATCTAGGAGAAATGGACAAATTTCTAGAAACACACAACCTCCCAAAACTGAACCAGGAGGAGACAGAAAACTTGAACAGACCAATAACAACAAAGATAACTGAAGATGTAATTCAGAAACTCCCAGCAAACAAAAGCCCAGGCACAGATGGCTTCACGGAGGAGTTTAACTGAGCATTGAAGAAGATCTAATACCCATTCTCCTCAAACTATTCCAAAAAATCCAAGAAGACAAAACACTTCCAAACTTATTTTATAAGGCCAGCATATTCCTAATTCCAAAACCAGATCAAGACACCTCAAGGAAAGAAAACTACAGGCCAATAACCCTGATGAACACAGATGCCAAAATCCTAACAAAATATTAGCAAATCGGATCCAGCAATACATCAAAAAAATTATTCACCATGACCAAGTGGGTTTCATCCCGAGGAGGCAAGGATGGTACAATATTCAGAAATCAATAAATGTGATACACCACATAAACAAAATGAAAGATAAAAACCGTATGATCACATCAATAGATACTGAAAAAGCATTCGACAAAATCTAGCACCCATTTCTGATAAAAACGCTCAGCAATGTGGGAATAGAGGGATCATATCTCAACATAATAAAAGTCATATATGAAAGACCTACAGCCAACATCATACTCAATGGGTAAAAACTAAAAACATTTTCCTTAAAAACAGGAACAAGACAGGGATGCCCACTCTTATCACTGTTATTTAACATAGTACTGGAAGTCTTAGCCACATCAATTAGACAAGAAGAAAAATAAAAGGGATCCAAATTGGAAAGGAGGAAGTGAAACTGTCATTGTTTGCAGATGAAATAATATTGTACATAGAAAACCCTAAAGACTCCATCAAAAATTTACTAAAGTTAATAAATGAAATTGGCAAAGTAACAGGATACAAAATTAATGTCAAAAAATTGACAGCATTCTTATACACCAATGATGATCTCACAGTAAGAGAAACTAAAAAAACAATCCCATTTACCATTGCAGTAAAAATATTAAGATAACTAGGAATAAACTTAACCAAAGAAGTAAAGGACTTCTTTACAGAAAACTATAGGTCATTGAAAAAAGAAATAGAGGAAGACATGAAATAGTAGAAGCACATACCTTGTTCATGGATTGGAAGAATTAACATCATTATGATGTCCATACTACCCCAATCAATCAATAGATTCAATACAATCCCCATCAAAATATCAATGAAATATTTCACAGAACTAGAACAAACACAGCACAAGTTTATATGGAACCAAAAAGGACTCCAAATACCGACAGCAATATTGAAAAAAAAAAAAGAACAAAGTAGGAGGGATCACATTACCAGATATCAGGTTATACTACAGAGACACTCTAATAAAAACAGCTTGTTACTGGCACAAGAACAGAGAGATAGATCAATGGAACAGAACAGCGAACTCAGAAATTGACTCAAGACAATATGCTCAATTAATATTTGACAAAGGTGACAAGAGCATACAGTGGAGTCAATACAGCCTCTTCAACAAATGGTGTTGGGAAAATTGGACAGCTGCTTGCTAAAACATGAAGCTAGACCACCAACTTACACCATACCCAACAATAAACTCAAAATGGATGAAAGACTTATATGTAACTAGTGAATCCATAAAAATTCTAGAAGAAAATGTAGGCAACAAAATTTCAGACATCATATGCAGCAGAATTGTCACTGATACCACATCTAAGGCAAGAGAAAAAAGGAAAAAGTGAACACAAGGGACTACATCAAACTAAAAATCTTCTGCTCAGCAAAAGAAACAATCATCAAAATGGAAAGGAAACCCACCATATGGGAGACCATAATTGCCAATGATGCATCAGATAAGGGATTAATTTACAAAATATATAGAGTACTCATACAACTCAACAAAGGAAGACAAAAAACCCAATCAAAAAATGAGCAGAGGACCGAAATAGACACCTCTCCAAACGGGACATACAAATGGCCAAGAGACATATGAGAAAATGCTCAACATCGCTAATCACCAGGGAAATGCAAATTAAAACAACTATGAGGTATCACCTCACACCTGTCAGAATGGCCACCATCAACAAATCATCAAACAACAAGTGCTGGCGAGGGTGTGGAGAAAAGGGGACTCTACTACACTGCTGGTGAGAATGCAGACTGCTGCAGTCACTATGGGGAACACTATGGTGTTACCTCAAAAAGTTAAAAATTGAACTGCCATTTGACCCAGTGATCCCACTTCTAGGAATATACCCTAAGAAGCCTGAAACACCAATCAGTAAGAATATATGTACCCCTATGTTCATAGCAGCACTATTTACAATAGCTAAGATCTGGAAACAACCCAAGTGTCCATCAGTAGATGAGTAGATAAAAAAGCTGTGGTACATGCTTTTTTACCTACTTTTTTACCTGTGGTACATGCTGACCCCACCCCATCACCAGAATTGTTTTCTATGTCCATTGGTTATGCATACATGCATATAAGTTCTGTGGTTTATCTCTTCACTCCCCCCACCCCCTCTTCTGAGGTTTGTCAGTCTGTACCCTACCTATATGTCTCTGGGTCAATTTTGTTCATCAGTTTGTTTAGTTCATTATATTCCACCAATAAGTGAGATCACATGATATTTGTCTTTCTCTACTTGGCTTGTTTCACTTAGCATAATACTCTCCAGGTCCCACCATGTCATCGCCAATGATAAGAGATCTTTCTTTCTTACAGCTGCATAGTCTTCCATTGTGTACATGTACCACAGTTTTTTTATCTACTCATCTACTGATGGACACTTGGGTTGTTTCCAGATCTTAGCTATTGTAAATAGTGCTGCTATGAACATAGGGGTACATATATTCTTACTGATTGGTGTTTCAGGCTTCTTAGGGTATATTCCTAGAAGTGGGATCACTGGGTCAAATGGCAGTTCAATTTTTAACTTTTTGAGGTAACACCATAGTGTTCCCCATAGTGACTGCAGCAGTCTGCATTCCCACCAGCAGTGTAGTAGAGTCCCCTTTTCTTCACATCCTCGCCAACATTTGTTTGATGATTTGTTGATGGTGACCATTCTAACAGGCGTGATGTGATACCTAGTAGTTATTTTAATTTGCATCTCTCTGATGATTAATGACATTGAGCATTTTTTCATATGTCTTTTGGCCATTTGTATGACCTTTTTGGAGAGGTGTCTATTTAGGTCCTCTGCCCATATTTTGATTGGGTTCTTTGTCTTCTTTTTATTGAATTGTATGAGTACTCTATATATTTTGGAAATTAATCTCTTATCTGATGCATCATTGGCAATTATGGTCTCCCATGTAGTGGTTTCCTTCCATTTTGATGATTGTTTCTTTGGCTGTGCAGAAGCTTTTCCGTTTGATGTAGTCCCATGTGTTCATTTTTTCCTTTTTTCTCTTGCCTTAGGTGTTGTATTAGTGAAAATTCTGCTGCGTGTGATGTCTGAAATTTTATTGCCTACATTTTCTTCCAGAATTTTTGTGGATTCACAGGGTACATATAAGTCTTTTATCCATTTTGAGTTTATTGTTGTGTATGGTGTAAGTTGGTGGTCTAGCTTCATTTTTTTGCAAGTAGCTCTCCAATTTTCCCAACACCATTTATTGAACAGACTGTCTTGACTCCACTCTATGCTCTTGCCACCTTTGTCGAATATTAATTGAGTATATTGTCTTGGGTCAATTTCTGGGTTCTCTGTTCTGTTCCATTGATTTATCTGCCTGTTCTTGTGCCAGTACCAGCCTGTTTTGATTAGAGTGGCTTTGTGGTATAACCTGATATCTGGTATTGTGATCCCTCCTACTTTGTTCTTTCTTTTTCAAGATTGCTGTGGCTATTCAGGGTCTTCTTTGGTTCCATATAAACTTTTGAAGTGTTTGTTCTAGTTCTGTGAAATATGTCATTGGTATTTTGATGGGGATTGCATTGAATCTATAGATTGTTTTGTATAGTATGGACATTTTAATGATATTAGTTCTTCCAGTTCATGAACAAGGTATGTGATTCCACTTTTTTATATCTTCCTCTATTTCTTTTTTCAATGACCTGTAGTTTTCTGTGAAGAGGTCCTTTACTTTTTTGGTTAAGTTTATTCCTAGGTATCTTAATTTTTTTTGCTGCAGTGATAAATTGGATTGTTTTTTTAGTTTCTCTTTCTGTGAGTTCATCATTGGTGTATAAGAATGCCATCGATTTCTTAACCATATGATCATATCAATAGATGCTGAAAAAGCATTCAACAACATCCAGCACCCATTTCTGATAAAAACACTCATCAATGTGGGAATAGAGGGATTATATCTCAACATAATAATATCCATATGTGGAAAACCTACAGCCAACATCATACTCAATGGGTAAAAACTAAAAACATTTTCCTTAAAAACAGGAACAAGACAGGGATGCCCACTTTCGCTACTCTTATTCAACATAGTACTGGAACTGTTAGCCTCAGCAATTAGACATGAAGAAAAAATAAAAGGGATCCAAATTGGAAAGGAGGAACTGAAACTGTCATTATTAGCAGATGACATAATATTGTACATAGAAAACCCTAAAGACTCCATCAAAAATCGACTAGACTTAATTAATGAATTTGGCAAAGTAGCAGGATACAAAATTAACATCAAGAAATTGACTACTTAGGAATACATTTAAAGAAGGAAGTGCAAGTAGTGTATACTGAAAACTACAAATTGTCAAAAGGAATAATAGAAGAGTTCAGTAATGGAAAAGTATCTTATGGTAATAGACTGGAATATAATATCATTAAAATGGAAATACCAGACAAAGTTACCTCCAGAATCAAGCAATTATTGTAAAAATTCTCACCAAGATTTTGTAAAAACATCTGATCCTAAAATTCATATGGAAATACAAATGACCTCAAATAGTCACACAATCTTGAAAAAGGAAAAAAAAAAAAAAAAAAAAAAAAAACCAACAACAGTAGAGTACTCACATTTTCTGATTACAAACTTACTACAATAATCGTCCTTTATCTGCAGTTTCACTTTCTATGGTTTCAGTTACCTGTGGTCAAACTGGGTTTGAAAATATTAAATTAAGAAATCCAGAATAAGTCATAAGTTTTAAATTATGTGCCATTCTGAGTAGTGTGATGAAATCTCACACCGTCCCACTCCATTCCATTTGGAATGTGATCATCCTTTATTTTCCCCCAGCATAACTACTCTATATATGCAACCCACCTGTTAGTCACTTAGTAGACATCTTGGTTATCAGATTGACTGTCATGGTATCACAGTGCTTGTACTCAAGTAACCTTTATTTTATGTAATAATGATTCCAAAGTGAAAGAGTAGTGATGCTGGCAATTCAGATATTCCAAAAAGAAGCCATAAAGTGATTACTTTAAGTGAAAAGGTGGAAATTCTCCATTTAATGAAGAGAGAAAAAAATGTATGCTAAGGTTGCTAAGATATGCCACCAAAATTAATTTTCTATGTGTGAAACTGTGAGGAGAGAAAAATAAACATGTGTTAGTTTTTCTGTTGCACCTCAAACTGTGAAAGTTATGGCCACAGTGCATGAGATTGTAAAGGTATTACATTTGTGGGTGGAAGACATTAACTTAAAATGTGTTCTGATTGACTGCAACATGTTGCACTAGAAAGCATTGAGCCTATATAAACATATCAGGTAGGTGTTCCATAGATTTTGTGTTGTTGTGTATTTTTCACTCCCTTTATAGATAGTTACTCGTTCCATGTTTATATATTATATATCTATCTAATCTATCTATGTATGTTTAATGCTGATCAATCTAGATAAAAAGTTATTACTTTTATCATTGTTTTCAAATAGCTTTTGGTCTCATCAACTTTCCCTACTATTTGTTTATCTTCTATTTTTTAAATTCTACTTTAATATTTATTTATATTTTTCCATCTACTTATTTTGTGTCAAATTTATTGTATTTTAGCTTTTTAAATTAGAAGTCTAGATCATTTAAACACTTTCCTTTTCTAATTAGTCAATAATAATGTGATAACTATGTACAGTGCCAAGTCAGTACTAGAAATATCACAGGGAACACTGTAAAATACATGATTGTTTAACCACATCTTTGAAACTAATAGAAAATAATATGGAATGTAAAGTGTAATTGAAAAATAAAGTTTAAATTAAAAAAGAAAAAGTTATTTTAAACTAAACTTTTCTCTAAGAACCTGGTTTAGCTGCATCCCACAAATGATAGCATGTTGTGTTTTCACTATTCATTTCAAAATATTTCTTAAGTTCCTTTTGATATTTCCATTGACCCATGATTATTTAGAATAATGTTATGTAATTTCCAAATTTGGGGGATTTTCCAAACTGTTTTTTTTTATTGATTTCTAATTAAATTTCATTGTACTTAGAGAATATTTGCTCTATATTTTCAATCATTTGACAGTCACTGAGGCTAGATTTGTGGTTAATATATGGTCTATCTTGGTCAGTGTTCTATATAAACATGTAAAAGATGTTTATTTTAATTTTATTTGGAGAAATGTTACAAAAATATGAATTAGGTCATGTTTCATATTGTATAATTATTCTATGTCCTAATTGATTTTCTGTTCATTTATTTTGTCAGTTACCCCAAGGGTAATATTGATATTTCTAAATGAAAATGTTGACTAGTCTGTTTCTTCTTTCAGTTCTATTAAGCTATTCTGTGTTAATTTTTATTTATTATTTTTCTTTATTGTTGAGAGTATTAAATGTGTGCCCCCTTTTAATTCCCACTTGTCCCCTCACCTCCCAGATCTTGCCCCACCCCAAGCCTTCACCACTCTATTGTCAGTGTCCATGGGCTAGGCATATATGCATAAAAGTTCTTTGGTTAATCTTTTAACACAACCCAACCCCATTAATTGAGATTTGTCAGTCTGTTTGAGGTTTCCAGGCCTACAGTTCTATTTTATTCATCAGTTTATTGAGTTCATTAGATTCCACATATAAGGAGATGATCTGATATTTGAATTTCTCTGACTGGCTTATTTCATTTAGCGTAATAATCTCCAGATCCCTCAATGCTGTCTCAAAGGGTAATAACTCATTTCTTGCAGTGCTGGTTTGGTGGTGGTAAATTCCTTTAGCTTTTTTTTTTTTTTTTTTTTTTTATCCGTGAAGCTCTTTATTTCTCCTTCAATTTTGAATGATAGCCTTGCTGGATAGAATAGTCTTGGATTCAGACCCTTGCCTTGCATTACTTTGTACACTTCATGCCACTCCCTTCTGGCCTGCATCGGTTCTGTTGAGAAATCAGCTGACAGTCTAATGGGAGCTCCCTTGTAGGTAACTTTCTGTCTCTCTCTTGCTTCCTTTAAGATTCTTTCTTTGTCTTTAGTGTTTGCCATTTTTATTATGATGTGTCTAGCTGTGGGTCTTCTGGGGTTCATCTTGCTTGTGACTCTCTGTGTTTCCTGGATTTGGGTGGCTTTTTCCCCTCACCAGTTTAGGGAAGTTTTCTGTCATTATTTCTTCAAACAGGTTCTCTATTCCTTTCTCTGATTCTGCTCCTTCCGGTATCCCTATTATGCAAATGTTATTATGTTTTGTATAGTCCCACAGCTCTCTTACACTTTCCTCCTGCTTTTTGCATTTTTTTTTCCATTTGCTGCTCTATTGAGGTGTTTTTCTCTACCTTGTCTTCTAAGTCGCTGATTCAGTCTTCACCTTCTTCTAATCTACTATTGAACCCTTCTAAGGTATTTTTCATAACAGCTGTATCATTCTTTATTTCCTCTTGATTTTTATGCATAACTTCTACCTCTTTTTTTAAGATGAAGTAGTTCCCAGTGAGCTCTTTGTAATTCTTATGAAGTTGCTTGTAGTTCTCACCAAATTGTTTGAGCACCCTTAAAATCATTGCTTTAAATTCTTTATCTGACAAGTTGCTTTCTTCCATTTCCTGCAGTTCCTTTTCTAGTGATTCCTCTTTTTCTTTCCTTTAGGTGTTCTTTGTCTCCCCATTTTAGCCGTCTGGTAGCTCTAGACCTGGTGAGGGATGTTTGGATGTGTAGGCAGCTCACTGTATATCAAATAAGGCTGCTGTGTCTCCCAGACTGTTTTGTTGCATGTCACCTCTTGCCTGCTGTGGACCTTGGAGGAATGACTACTGGGGGCTGGTATTGGTGTGTCCTGGTAGGTGCTGCTGCTGGATCACGTGGGCCCCTCTAGAGCTGTGTTCCCAGCTGGTTGCTGGTGCCACCTATAGCTGTAGAGCCCAGGCCCTGTTGGACCCTTTCTCCCTGCCCATATCATGGGCAGCTGTGTTGCACAGGCCTCACTGGAGCCCTGCCTCCCCGCCGATCTTGTGGGCAGCTGGGTTGTGCAGGACCCCTTGGAGCCCCTGCTTCCCACTGATCCCTTGGGGAGCTGGATAGCACAGTCCCTTTGGAGACCCGACTCCAAGCCTGTCTTGTGGGTAGCTGGGCCGCACAGGCCTCTCTGGTGCCCCAGCACCCAGCAGGTCCCACAGGCAGCTGGATCGCACAGCCCCTTTGGAGACCCAGCTCCAAGCCTATCTTGTGGGCCACTGGGTCGCACAGGCCTCTGTGGAGCCCCAGGTCCCATTGCTGCAGGCTGGGGAGTTCTGCTGCCCAGTGGGTCTCAGCTCCTTCTTAGCCTTTGCTGTAGTTGTGGGGGATGGTTCTCTGCTCCTAGTCTGTGCTTCTGTTGCCTGGGGATGGATGTCTGTTCCCCAGCCTCTGTTGCTGGGGGTATATCTTGACTCTGATTGGACAGCTACAAAGGGCACCTAGGCAGCTCCACTACTGTGTGCTGGTCTGTGTTGACACAGGGTGTCCACTGGTCCGATGGTGCCAGGTGCTCTGGTGGGCTCAGGTTGCTTGGCCCTAGCAGCTCCCACTGTCTCCTCCCAGGGAAGACCCGGAATCTTCCAAAATGAGACCTCCCCAAGATGCAGAGAGAAGCGCCCTGAAGAGCCACTTACTGGGGTAGCCGGCTGCTCCCTGTTCACAGCACAGGAACCTGCTGCTCCTAGTCTCTGCACTGCAGGAGTTTGGTCGTCCACATTCATGTCCACTCACACTCTCTCACACACTAGCTCACTGTCTCACACACTCACCCTCCCTCAGGTCCTGCCCGCCGCCATCTTTTCAAGACAGTGCTTATTTTTAATCTATAAAATGAAGGGAATGAAATAGGTCCATGTTTTTTCCTCCAAAATTTCACCCAGATAGACTTTTTTTTCTGTTTCATGCAGCCTGTTATGAGCTGATTTGTCCCCCCTCTTCCCAAAATCATGTTTTATTTCTAACCTTCACTACCTGAGAACGTGACTATGTTTGAAGATATAATTTTTAAAGAGGTAATTTGGTTAAGATAAGGTCATTAAGGTGGACCCTAAACCATTGTAACTGGTGTTTTTATATGAAAAGGAGATTAAGACACTGAAATGTACAGAGGTGAGACCATGTGAAGACACAGGGAGATGACCACTAACAAGCCAAGGAGAAAGGCCTATGAAACCAACTCTGCAGACACCTTGATGTCAGGCTTCTGACCTCCAGAACTGTGGGAAAATAAGCATCTGTTGTTTAAGTCACCACATCTGTGTGTTACCCTAGTAAGCTAACACAGTCAAACTTAATTTATACGGACTGCATGAATGACAAAGTCATTGTTCTACTGGATCTTACAAGCTAGTTGGGGAGATGGTCAAATAAGCAATCACAATTAAATAATAAAACCTGACATCTAAGTTCTTAATATATATTTTAAGCTAATAAAAATTACTTCATTTTAAAGCTTTCAATAGAGCTACCTTAATAAAGAAAAAAAAAAACAAGATTATATGGGAATGCACAGCAGAAACAGTTATGCTAAATGGTGAAAACAAAAGAATGAGTAAAGGGTTGAGGTGAAGAAAAAAGGAAGAAATAATTCCAGAAATTCTTTAAGGTTTATTCCTATGTGTATAGTCTATGATTCTGTATAATAATCTAAGAAAGTTATACATTAAATATTTTAGTATGGAGTTGTAGACCTATCAATTTAATTTATACATGTATGTATTTTTCAGTTTATTGAGATATAATTACCATATAACATTGTTTAACCTTAAGTTGTACAAGATAATAATTTGATATATGTATATATTGTGAAATTATTATAATATGTTTAATTAAAACCCTTCACCTCGTATAGTTACAATATTTTTTCTTGTAATGAGAACTTTTAAGATCTACTCTCTTAGCAACTTTTAAATATGCAAACCACTATATTTAACTACAGTCAACATGCTGTACATTATATCCCCAGGACTTATTTATACTATAATTGGAAGACTGTACTTTTTTTAACCACCTTTATCCTTTCCCCCCACCCCCACTTCTGATAAACAATCTATTCTTTGTTTCTAACTGTTTGTTTTTTAGATTCCACATATAAATGAGGTCATACAGTATTGGTATTTCCCTGTGTAACTTATTTCCCTTAGCATAACATTATCAGTGTCCACACATGTTGTCACAAATGGTAGGATTTGCTTTTTTAATGGTTGAATTACATATATATTACATTTTCTTTGTACATGCATCTGTCAATGGACATAGGTTGTTTCCAAATCTTGGCCATTGTAAATAATGATGAAATGGACATGGGGTGTATATGTCTCTTTGAAATAGTAATTTTGTTTCCTTCTGAATATATACCCAGAAGTAAAATTGGTGGATCATATAGGAGTTCTATTTTTAATTGTTTGAGGAAATTCCATACTGATTCCCACAGTGGTTGTACCAATTAAATAGACGTATTGAGAAATGAAAATTCACAGTAAACATTTTTGTTGGCTGAAGACCATCATGGATGACTTATGAAATTTTTACTGTTATCTAGATAATTTGGTATCATATAATCACTTGAAGAGAAAAGTTAATCCTCTTCCTGTGCTCCCTGCCCCATGGCAACATTTCAAAATATTTATCTAGTAAGTCACTCAAAGAAATACTTGCACATTTCAGGCAGACTCTTTAATTAGTAAATGGCTAAAAATATGATTTTCATTAACAAGAGTTTCTTCAAAACTCAACTATGATGTATTTGGAAAGTTCTAGATATGGATTTCAAAATAATTTGTCTGTGAGGGAACTGTCAAATATTTTTGAAATAAATTGAATAAGCAAATTATTTTAAACACACACATGCATTTTCTCCAGTTAATATCTGCTGCCTGAAAGTGCTATACAACTCAATGAGTTGACTTCACTGTACTCTTTTATTGTCTTTGAATACCTTAATCAAACCAACTGTCATAATGGTAGAATGTAACCTGATATCCTTCTTCATGGTGTAATTGCTACCAAATCCTGGAAAAGCAATGTTCAAAATGTATTAAGGATATGACTTTATATTATTTAAATGAGGTTAATCAATAGGTTTAAATCCTTCCAGGGAGTACCTACACAATGTCATTTTTGTCAAAGCTTGTCAAAGCTTCTTTTTTATCGAAGCTCATACAGAATTATGCATGACAAAAATAGAATTTGTAGAGGAAATCAGATTAAAATATATTTTACAAGAATTAGATTTTCTACTTCATGTTTTTATGTTAGAATTTATAAATAATGAATAGGAACAATGCCCTCTATTGATAGTTACCTAATTTATCTAACATATTTATTACAAATATTCATTTTTGTATGAAAAATATGGATTGAATGCCTTATATGTACCAACCATTTTTCTATATTGAACAGGCAGACAGTCATAATCCTAATTTAGCTCATAGTCTGAGAACATGGTTTGTAAAATATAAGTAAACAAATACAGTATATAAATGCCAGATTGGTATATATAAGACAGGTACTAAATACATATATCAACTCAACTTGTCAAGATAGGTTAGAATTTGCTACAGTAAATAATGATCTCAAAATCTTAGTACTTAAAACCACAAAATGTTTTCATTCATAATACAGCATGAACTGCCAAGGGCTCTTGTTCATTGTAATTACTCAGGACTTACTCTAGCAGAGGTACCTCTCAACATGTGCTTTCATAAATGCTGAAGTAAAGAAAGAGCTGGGCTGGAGAGTTGATCTTCAGCTTAATAGAAATACATGTCATGTCTGTTCACATTTGATTAGCCACAGCAAAACATTTGGCTTTATATCCTCAATGGGCAGGGAAAGTTAAGTCTTACCATGAGCCAGATCTAAAAGTACTTGATATCATGAACAGCAGTATTGACTTTATTTAGTTCATTGATATAAAACATTATATTTTAGTTAAATTGTAGTTGACATACAAAATTATATTGGTTTCAGGTGTACAATGTATTCTCTATAATGTATTTTTAAAGTATTTAATTTTTTTTTTCTTTATTGATGTTAGAGAGACAGAGAGAAAGGGAGAGGGACAGATAGAAACATCAATGAGAGAGAACATTGATTGGCCACCTCCTGTATGCCCCCCACTGGGGATCAGGCCTACAACAAGGGCATGTGCCCTGACCAGGAACCAAACTGACGATCTCTTGGTACATGGATCGACACTCAACCACTGAGCCACACCGGCCAGGCTCTATGATGTATTTAGTATGAGATAACCACATCACAAATAAGATAAAATGGTAGTTCAACTGAAATTTAAATTATTTTCACGTTATACTATTTGGCACAATCAGGGAGCAATATATATTATGAAGGAAAAGTTAGACTGGGGATCAAAACACAGAAGTTTTAATACCGGTTCCCCCATACAGTTTCTGGATATCCACAAGTCAGTTACACTTCACAACTAGTAAAGTAAAATTTTCAATAAATATTATTTTCTACATTGTAAAGGAAATGTTAAATGGATATTCAGAGTTTGCTTCTGAATATATCCATAAAGTAATTAAAAAAAGATCAGTTTTTTGGTGCAACTTGATACAATTAAATATGAAACTTGGAACTTACAAATAAAAGGAGACTTATTCATTATATATCCTTATATGTTCCCCCTTAAGTATAAATTTGAAGAATGAAACTGAAAGCTTGTTTTACTTATGAGTATTATTTTTTATTTTTTTTTATTTATTAGTTTACTTTTGTTACAAATGTTTTTCCTTCCCCCCCCCCATTGACACCCTCCTCCCCCTACCTCCCTACCCCGTCACCAGTTTTGTTGTCCATATCCATTGGTTATGAGTACATGCGCACAAGTTCTGTGGTTCATCGCTCCACTCCCCCACCGCCTCTTCTGGCAATTGTCAGTATGTACCCTACTTCCACGTCTCTGGGACAACCCTGTTCCTCAGACTGTTATGTTCATTATATTCCAGAAATAAGTGAAATCATATGATATTTGTCTTTCTCTGCTTGGCTTGTTTCGCTTAGGATAATAGGTTCCAGATCCTACCATGTCGTCTCAAAGGATAAGAGATCTTTCTTTCTTACAGCTGCATAGTACTCCATTGTGTATATTTACCAAGGCTTTTTTATCCATTCGTCAACTGATGGACACTTGTGCTGTTTCCAGATCTTAGCTATAGTAAATAGTGCTGCTATGAACATAGGGGTACATATATTGTTTCTGATTGGTGTTTCAGGCTTCTTAGGGTATATTACTAGGAGTGGGATCACTCGGTCAAAAGGTAATTCAATTTTTAATTTTTTGAGGTAACACCATAGTGTTTTCCATAGGGGCTGCACCAGTCTGCATTCCCACCAGCAGTGTACCAGAGTGCCCTTTTCTCCACACCCTCGCCAACACTTGTTGTTTGATGATTTGTAGATGGCGGCCATTCTGACAGGTGTGAGGTGATACCTCATTGTTGTTTTAATTTGCATTTCTCTGATGATTAGTGACATTGAGCATTTCTTCATATGTCTCTTGGCCATTTGTATGTCCTTTTGGGGAGGGGTCTAGTTCCTCTGCCCATTTTTTAATTGGGTTTTTGTCTTCCTTTTGTTGAGATGTATGAGCACTCTATATATTTTGGAAATTAGTCCCTTATCTGATATATCATAGGCAATTATGCTCTCCCATACAGTGGGTTGCCTTTCCACTTTGATGGTTGTTTCTTTTGCTGTGCAGAAGCTTTTGAGTTTGATGTAGTCCCATGTGTTCATTTTTTCCTTTGTTTCTGTTGCCTTAGGTGATATATCAGTGAAAATTTTGCTGCGTATGATGTCTGAAATTGTGTTGCCTACATTTTCTTCTAGGATTTTTATGGATTAATGAGTCACATTTAAGTCTTTTATCCATTTTGAGTTTATTCTTGTGTATGGTGTAAGCTGATGATCTGGATTCATTTTTTTTGCATGTAGCTGTCCAATTTTCCCAACACCATTTATTGAAGAGGCTGTTTTTACTCCATTGTATGCTCTTGCCACCTTTGTCGAATATTAATTGAGCATAATGTCTTGGGTCAATTACTGGGTTCTCTGTTCTATTCCATTGATATATGTGCCTGTTCTTGTGCCAGTACCAGGCTGTTTTGATTGCAGTAGCTTTGTAGTATAACCTGATGTCCGGTATTGTGATCCCTCCTACTTTGTCCTTCTTTTTCAAGATTGCTGTAGATATTCAGGGTCTTTTTTGGTTCCGTATGAATTTTGAAATATTTGTTCTAGTTCTGTGAAATATGTCCTTGGTATTTTGATGGGGATTGCATTAAATCTGTAGATTGCTTTAGGTAGTATGGACATTTTAATGATATTAATTCTTCCAATCCATGAACAAGGTATGTGCTTCCACTTTTTTGTATCTTCCTCTATTTCTTTTTTTAATAGCCTGTAGTTTTCTGCAAATAGGTCCTTTACTTCTTTGGTTAAGTTTATTCCTAGGTATATTAATTTTTTTGCCGCAAGGGTAAATGGGATTGTTTTTTTAGTTTCTCTTTCCGTGAGTTCATCATTGGTGTATAAGAATGCCATTGATTTCTTGGCGTTAATTTTGTATCCTGCTACTTTGCCAAATTCATTTATTAAGTCTAGTAGATTTTTGATGGAGCCTTTAGGGTTTTCTATGTATAATATCATATCGTCTGCGAAGAGTGACAGTTTCACTTCCTCCTTTCCAATTTGGATTCCTTTTATTTTTTCTTCACGTCTGATTGCTGTGGCTAAGACTTCCAGTACTATGTTAAATAAGAGTGGCGAAAGTGGGCATCCTTGTCTTGTTCCTCTTCTTAAGGGAAATGCTTTTAGTTTTTGCCCATTGAGTATGATGTTGGCTGTAGGTCTTTCATATATGGCCTTTATTATATCAAGATATGATCCCTCTACTCCCAAATTGCTGAGCGTTTTTATCAGAAATGGGTGCTGGATTTTGTCGAATGCTTTTTCAGTGTCTATTGATATGATCATGTGGTTTCTATCTTTCATTTTGTTTATGTGGTGTATCACATTTATTGATTTGTGAATGTTGAACCAGCCTTGCATCCCTGGGATGAATCCCACTTGGTCATGTTGAATAATTTTTTTGATGTATTGCTGGATCCGATTTGGTAGTATTTTGTTTAGGATTTTGTCATCTACGTTCATCAGGGATATTGGCCTGTAGTTTTCTTTCTTTGTAGTGTCTTTTTCTGGTTTTGGAATTACGATTATGCTGGCCTCATAAAACGAGTTTGGAAGTCTTCCTTCTTCTTGAATTTTTTGAAATAGTTTGAGGAGAATGGGTGTTAGTTCTTCTTTGAATGTTCGGTTAAACTCCCCCGTGAAGTCATCCGGGCCTGGGCTTTTGTTTGCTGGGAGAGTCTTGATTACATCTTCAATTTCCTTAGCTGTTATTGGTCTGTTCAAGTTTTCTATCTCTTCCCGGTCCAGTTTTGGGAGACTATGTGTTTCTAGAAATTTGTCCATGTCACTTAGATTGTCGAATTTGTTGCCATATAAATGTTCATAGTATTTGCTAATGATCCTTCGTATTTCTGTTGTGTCAGTTGTTACTTCTCTTTCATTTCTGATTTTGTGTACTTGGGTTCTGTCTCTTTGTTTCTTGGTGAGTCTAGCTAAGGGTCCATCAATCTTGTTTATCTTTACAATAAACCAGCTCTTTGTTTCATTGATCCTTTGAATTGTTTCTCTGGTCTCTATGTCGTTTATTTCTGCTCTGATCTTTACTATTTCCTTCCTTCTACTTGCTCTGGGGTTTTCTTTTTGTTTGCTTTCTAGTTCTTTAAGTTGTGAGGTTAGATAGTCTGTAGGAAATTTTTGTTGTTTCTTGAGGTAGGCCTGTAGTGCTATGAACTTTCCTCTCAGAACAGCTTTTGCTGCATCCCATAGATTTTGTGTTGTTGTGTGTTCATTTTCATTGGTTTCCAGGAAGCTTTTAATTTCTTCATTGATCTCCTCAGTAACCCAATCATTGTTTAATAACATGCTATTTAGCCTCCATATATTCAAATGTCTTTGCATGTTCTTGTTGCAATTGATTTCTAGTTTCATGCCATTGTGATCTGAGAAGATGCTTGATATGATTTCAATCTTCTTGAACTAGTAGAGACTTCGTTTGTGTCCTAACATGTGGTCTATCTTTGAGAATGTCCCATGTGCACTTGAGAAAAATGTGAATTCTATAGTTTTCGGGTGTAATTGTCTGTAAATATCTATTAAATCCATTTGGTCTAGTGCTTCGTTTAGAGTCTCTGTTTCCTTGTTAATTTTTTGTCTAGAGGATCTATCCAGTGATGTCAGTGGGGTGTTGAAGTCCCCTGCTATGATTGTATTGCTGTCAACTTCTCCTTTGAAGTCCTCCAGAATATTTTTAATATATTTTGGTGCTCCTATATTCAGTGCATATATGTTTACCAAGGTTATATCTTCCTGTTGGATAGATCTTTTCAATATTATGTAGTGACATTCTTTGTCTCTAGTAACGGCTTTTGTTTTGAAATCTATATTATCAGATATGAGTATTTCTACCCTAGCTTTTTTTTTCCTTTCCATTTGCTTGGAAGATTTTTTTCCATCCCTTCACTTTCAGCCTATGTGAGTCTTTTCTTGTGAGGTGGGTCTCTGGTAAACAGCATATATATGGGTTATGCTTTCTTATCCAATCCGCTACTCTGTGTCTTTTAATCGGAGCATTCAATCCATTTACATTTAAGGTGATTATTGATATGTACTTATTTATTGCCATTTTTGTTCAGTGTGGTTCTACTTTCCTTCCCATTTCTTCTAGTAATTACAGCAGTCCTTTTAACATTTCTTGCAGTGCTGGTTTGGTGCTAATGTATTCCCTTAGCCTTTTTTTGTCTGAGAAGCTCTTTATTTGACCTTCTATTCTGAATGACAGCCTTGCTGGGTAGAGTAGTCTTGGATTCAGATCCTTGTTTTTCATGACCTTGATTACTTCATGCCATTCCCTTCTGGCCTGTAGTCTTTCTGTTGAGAAGTCAGCTGATAGCCTGATGGGCGTTCCTTTGTAGGTAACCTGTTGCTTTTCTCTTGCTGCCTTGAGGATTCTCTCTTTGTCTTTAATTTTTGGCATTTTAATTACTATGTGTCTTGGTGTGGGCCTGTTTGGGTTCTTCTTACTTGGGACTCTCTGTGCTTCTTGAACTTGAATACCTTCTTTCTTCACCAAATTAGGGAAGTTTTCTGTCATTATTTCTTCAAATATATTCTCTAACCCTTGCTCATTTTCTTCTTCTTCAGGGACTCCAATGATGCGAATATTATTACGTTTGCAGTTGTCCCACAGTTCTCTTAAGCTGTCTTCCTGTTTTTTCATTGTTTTTTTCTTTTGGTTTTCTGATTGGTTGATTTTTTCTACCCTGTCTTCTAATTCACTGATCCGGTTCTCCGCTTCCTCTACTCTGCTGTTTAGTCCTTCCAATGTGTTCTTCATTTCTGCTATGTCATTCTTCATTTCTTCTTGCTGCTTCTTCATTTCTTCTTGCTGCTTCTTCATTTCCACTTGGTTGGTTTTCAGTGTTTCTATGTCTTTGCTCATGGTGTGGATGTCTTTACTCAAGGTGTTGATGTCCTTAGTCATGCTGTTGAGCTTCCTCAACATCATGGCTCTGAATTCTAGCTCCATTAACTTGCTTAACTCCCTTTCATTTATCTCATCTTCGGTAGAGGTCTCTTTTTCTTTCATTTGGGCTCTGTTTCTTTGTTTCCCCATTTTGGCTATCTCAGTGGTTTTTGGAGCCTGCCAAATTTTCCTGTGGATGTTGGTGTTCTGTTGTTTGTGGCTCCCTCTACTGGGTTTGGGTGAGCGTGGGAGGACCCACATTAAACACCACCCTGGAGTCTTACTTTCCAGGGTATATTTGCAAGCCCAGCAAAGGTTAAGTTATCCTCTAGCTTTTTGCCTAGAGGCTATTAGTTGTGGTTGCTTGAAGAGCTTTGGGTTTTCAGTTGAATGAAAACCTCCCTCAGGTGTTCAAGGTGAGAGGATTTCCAGGGGGTAGGGCAGATGCTAGTAGTTAATGAGCCTCAGTTTGCATTTCAATGGCCCACTAGGGTGTGGCTGGATCTCCGATGGAGGGGCTGCCGCCTCTCCCCAGAGCCCTGGGATGGAGTAAGAGGACCAGGCCACAGTCCTGCATGGCCGCAACTCAGCAAAAGCTCTGAGCGCCCTCCAAATCCCAGGTGTCCCCACACAGTTCCAGTCCAGTCCGCCCTCCCTCTGCGGGAGTCCAGGTGAGTGGCTGCGGCTATTTTAGCGCTCTCACCGGCCTCTGCGCTGTGGAGCCAGCTCGGGCTTTAACCCCGAGGGCGGGCGCTGCTCACGGCTAAGGCCGCTGCTGTCCATGGGCTCCCAGCCCCCCTCTCGCGCCTCCACAATCCTACCAGTATCGGGTTAGTGTCCCTGGTTGTATGGTCCTCGCAAGCTGCTATTCTGTTCCTTTTTCCCGACGATTTGTCTTTATTTTAGTTGTAATTCCAGTTTGGTCCTGGGAGATGGTCTGTGTAGCTTCCATTCTCTCCGCCGCCATTTTGGAATCCCTCCGGGCCATGTTTTCTTAACCATTCAGCTATCCTATGTCTTTTGATTGGAGCCTTTAAGCCATTTACATTTAAGACTATTATTGACAAGTCCTTATGTGTTGCTATTTTTATTATTTATGCCTATGTTCCTCTCTTCCTCTCTCTATTTCTTCTTCTTCTTACAATAGTCCCTTTAGTGTTTCTTGCAATGTTGATTTGGAGGTAATCAACTCCTTTCTTTTTTGTTTATTTATTTGTTTTTGTTGTGTTTTTGTCTGTGAATCTATTTCAACAGGATAGAGTAGTCTTGGATTCAGTCTCTTGCTTTTCATTACTTTGTATACTTCATGCCAATAATTTGTGGCCTAAAGTGTTTCTATTGAGAAATCAGCTGACAGTCTAATGGCAGATTCATCAACAAATCATCAAACAACAAGTCCTGGCGAGGGTGTGGAGAAAAGAGGACTCTAGTACACTGCTGGTTGGAATGCAGACTGGTGCAGCCACTCTGGAAAATAATTTGGCATTTTCTGAATAAATTAAAAATAGAACTGACATTTGACCCAGTGATCCCACTTCTAGGAAAATATCTTCAGAAGCCTGAAACACCAATCAGTAAGAATATATGTACCCCCATGTTCATAGCAGCACTATTTACAATAGCTAAGATCTGGAAACAGCCCAAGTGTCCATCAACAGATGAGTGGATAAAAAAGCTGTGGTACGTATACATAATGGAATACTATGCAGCTATAAGAAAGAAAGATCTCTTATCCTTTGACATGACATGGAGGGACCTGGAGAGTATTATGCTATGTTAAATAAGCCAATCAGAGAAAGACAAATATCATGTGATCTCATTTTTTTATGGAATGTAATGAACAAAATGGACTCAGAGACATAGATGTAGGGTACAGACTGACAAACCTCAGAAGAGGGGGATGGTGGGGAGGGAAGAGATAAACCAAAAGAACTTATATACATTTATGTGTAACCAATGGACATAGACAACAATGCTGGGATGGTAACTTGCTGGTTTTGATTTGCATTTCTCTATCAATTAAATATATGGAGCATCTTTTTCTGTGATTGTGACCATTTATAAATCTCTTTTGGAGAAATGCTTATTTATGTCCTTTACACATTTGTACTTGGGTCATTTGCTTTTATTGTTGTATATTCTGGAAAAAAGACCCTTCTCAGTTAGCAAATATTTACTCCCATTTTGTATTTTGTCTTTTCATGTTCCTAATAGTATGCTTTGGTACAGAAATGTTTTTAATTTGAGTGAACTCCAATTTATTTTTAAATTGCTTCTGATTTTGGTATCATATTTTTTAAATTTATCTTTATTGTTGAAAGTATTACAGATACCCCCCTTTTTCCCCCATTGACCCCCTCCTTCCCACTCCCAGTGGTTTCATTTTCAATCTGATATTTTCTGACTAATATATTTTTGGGAAACTCCTCAAAATTTCTATCTGTTGATAATACTATTCCTAGTGTTATAATGTTGTTACTAATTTATTAATTTTTCATACCTCATTGTTATTATGAGGATTTTGGAGAAAGTATAAGCTCAGTTTTCCATCTTGAACAAAACATCTAATGTTATTGAACATGATGAAAATATATAAAACATGATGAATAATAATGACAATTATAGATATCATTTTATTCACAGTAGATTAAGTACTGTTTTAATCTAGTAAAAACCCTTTTCTCTTAGTTTGCAATTTATTATTCCTAGATATTTCTAAATGAGGCAGGGAAGTTTCTTGTCATCAAATGCCTATTCTGAATATTTATTGCTTTATTTTTGTCCATTTTCTCCCTTGACTGAACAAACTAAAGTATTGTACTATGTTATATTAGTAATACACTCGACATCCTAGTTCATACTATACTTGTCTCTGTTTTAATATTTACTTCAATTTACTATTTACATGTTTATTTTACTGAAGCTTATTTTACAATTTTGCCATTTAAATTTGAAATTGTTCTGCAATTGCTTTTTTTAAAATGATCATTACAAAATTGTATTGTGTTAGGGTAAGTTTATATAACATATTGGAACTCTTTCTCCAATATAACGAATTAAAATGAATGGAAAGAATCCGCTCTTCTGAAACTTTGATAGAATCTATCCTTGAAAATTTTTGACAAAATATATTTGAAAATAATGTTGTCATATTAAAAAATCATTGGTTTATTCTGGTTTTCTATTATTTTTCCTATTTGTATTTGCTTGAAAATTTCAGAATATTGTATCATATATGTGCAAATATCATTAATTTACTCATTAAAGAAACAATGTTATGTATGTTTTACTTGATTACATAGTCAGTCATTTTATTTAATATTTAGGGTTTCTCCACTTTTTAATAAGATTTTATTATTTTCTTTTCAATTTCACTGTTTTGAGAAGAGAAAAAGAAATAGCTCTTATATTTATTAGTATGCTCTAATTTTTCCTCTTATCTTGTTCATTAATTTCTGCTTTTATTATTTTACACTCCATAATTTTGTTTTGGTAAATTTTTTCTTTAATTTATGTAGTTTAATGCTATTTATTTATATTAATTACTTCTCTTTTAATAGTAAAATTTCAAAGTTATTAATATGCTTTATGTGTAGCTTTGACCAAATCTTGCAACTTCAGTTTATGGTGTTCTCCTCATTTCTGTGAAGACTATAATTAATTCACTCTTTAATTGTATACTGAGAACATCAAAATACAGTCCTTTACCTCTTCAGCCTATGAGAAGTTGCCTCTTCGGAGGCTTTAATTGCTATTTCTGTTTTATTTCTTTGATGTCTTAATGAGGAATAAAAACTATCTGAATTGTGTATTTCTGATATCTGTTTTCTATTTTTCACATCTTTCTCACTATATTTCTTTATTTGCTTTATACTTTTCATTTTATGTAAGCTTCTAAAGCTTGCACTTTGTCTCACTATTTTAATTCTAGGCTTGATGTAATTTTAATTCTCTAATTGTAATTTTAGTTTATTTATTTTCTGGAATTAATTTGAGAAATTGCTTACCTTCCCTTATCATACTTTGCTTCATTCGTATCTTAGTTTTCTTCTATTTTTTCATAAATGTGTTTTATTAGTAGTTAAATTATGTGAGTAAAGCCTCTTGCTCTTATGTGGCAGAAGGCAAAATAAAACTATATTAGATAAAGTGGTTTTGACCAATCCACATATGACAGATAGGAGATTGTTAACTATTTAGAAGTGTCACGTGCAGAGATGATTTCTGTAGATCAGTTGGGTCATATCCTTGAGGAGAGATGCAGAAAAGTATTCTTTCTAGCTATTTCAAATAATAATAATGTTTAAAAATTCTGAACAGTATAGAAGTTCTATTTTATTTTATTTTATTTTATTTTATTTTTCAGTTAGAGTGAAAGGAAGAGAGAGAGAGAAACATCGACGTGAAAGGGACACATCGAGAGGCTGCCTCCACCACGACCCCAACCAGGGCCGGGGACAAACTGCAACCAAGTTACATGCCCCTAGCGGGAACTGAACCTGGGTCTCTCTGAACCGCAGGCAGACGCTCTCACCACTGAGCCAAACCAGCCAGGGCTAGAGGTTCTAATTTATATTAAATAGTTATCATCATCACATCTGGAATGCTCTAAAATTGTGAAATAGGCTGAGGAGCACAGGAAGTCTCTTATGCTAATTACATTATAAAGCTTGGTAGAAAAGGACTCATGGTAATTTAGCTTGGTAATTCAAATAATATAGATCGCCTTGATAAATAATTTCCATTGTGACTGTTTCCATTAAAATGTAAAAATGCTAATGCAATGAACAGTTTCAGAAGCAGCACTCACAATATTTTATTTACTCAAAATATTTTATATTAATATATTAAAAATGTAGTTGGAAAAATTCGAGCTCAGTAAGCAATACATACAAATTACCCAAGTATAAGACCCTTTTGACATAAAAGGATCTGTTAGTAAACTGTGAAAACAAATTTTCTTTTTGATTTACAAGAAATTTCTTTGTGACCTCTATGCTATTGATAAAATACAGAGTATTTTCTTTTCTTACTTAAACACATATTAAACTTTTATTGTGTTAGGTAACCAGAACTTTGGGGTACATTTGTTATAGCTACTAGTATTTTTCTAACTAATGCACTATCCTATTCCTGTGTGTACAGATACTGATTCTATAATAATATTACATGTCCTTTGCTGGCTGACAATGTGTCTCATAAATTTTTGTTCCCACCATAATATTTCATATAGGGCTGATAATATTCTTTTCAATTTATAAGCATGTATGTTTAGAAAATTTTGGAGATCAGATAAGATGATAGAAAGTTTTTGTGGGTTTTTTTTTTTTGGATTTTCTTAGATTGCTTTTTTGATAATTAATTAATTTATTTATTTGTGTTACAGATGCTTCTCTTTTTTCCCCCATTGACACCCTTCTCCCAACTCCCTGCCCAGCATTATTGTCCACATCCTTGTTTACACATACATGTGTAAAAGTTCTGTGGTATCTCTTCCCTCCCCCCACATCCACCTCTTCTGAAGTTTGTCAGTCTGCACCCCACTTGGGTCTATGTCTCTGGGTCTATTTTGTTCCTCAGCTTGTTTTGTTCATTACAATCCAGAAATAAGTGAGGTCATGTGATATTTGTCTTTCTCTGATTGACTTGTTTCACTTAGCATAATACTCTCCAGGTCCCTCCATGTTGTCTGAAAGGATATCTTTCTTTCTTACATCTGCATAGTATGCCATGGTGTAAATGTGTCACAGCTTTTTTATCCACTCATCTATTGATGGATACTTGGGCTGTTTGCAGATCTTAGTGATTGTAAATAGTGCTGCTATGAACATAGAGGTACATATATTCTTTCTGATTGGTATTTCAGGCTTCTTAGGGTATATTTCCAGAAGAGGGATCACTGGGTCAAATGGCAGTTCCATGTTTAATTTTTTGAGGAAACACCATATTGTTTTCCATAGTGGCTGCACCAGTCTGCATTCCCACCAGCAGTATACTAGAGTCCCCTTTTCTCCACACCCTTGCCAGCACTTGTTGTTTGATGATTTGTTGATGGCAGCCATTCTGGTAAGTGTGAGGTGATACCTCCTAGTTGTTTTAATTTGCATCTCTCTGATGATTAGTGATGTTGAACATTTCTTCATATGTCTCTTGGCCATTTGTATGTCCTGTTTGGAGAAGTATCTATTTAGGTCCTCTACCCATTTTTTAATTGGGTTCTTTGTCTTCTTGTCTTCCTTTTGTTGAATTGTATGAATACTCTATATACTTTGGAAATTAGTCCGTTATCTGACGTATCATTGGCAATTATGGTCTCCCATATAGTGGGTTCCCTTTCCATTTTTATGGTTCTGTATTGGATGAATGACGAGCAAGGTGACCCCTTTTTCTTCTCTGTGTTTTAATCAGTACTCCCATATCTTTGTGGAAAACCAACAGATAAACCTCATTATTTATCAGATCTCACCGCTATTCTTTTTATTCTAGTTAAACAAGTTAGTGGCATTCAGAAGAAGATAAAAAAAAAATTCTAAGGCAATGTGCCAGGTCACTCCTTGAACTCTACATAGATGGTAGCTAATAATAATTAATTGTTATTAACATGCATTTAATGATGTTCTACACCAACAACTCTATTTCTAAAGAGGGCAGAATCACATTTTTAGCTCTTAATAAAGTCTATCCTTTTTCAGTAGTGGCACATTCCCATGAGTTGCCTGTTCCTGATGGAGCAGAATTTAGTTTGTTGAATTTAATCATAGTCACACTGGGTAGGGTCAGGAGAAAAATATAGAGTCTGTACTATTTCAGTCAAAAACAGAGTAAAATATCCAACCAAATAAGATACCCATCACCTTTTACAACTTCAAATACCAAAGCTTTCACATAAGGATTGAGGCATCGTCTTAGATTTGGAGACATGCTTTATGAAATCAGTAACATGTGAATTGAGTTATTTGGTTGTGGCATTTTCTCATTATGTGTATAGCATTTGTTTATTGGGACTCATCCAAAGTGAACTTGTTGGATTCTTTTAACAATTATTTCTTCCCTCTTTTTATTTCAAGGTATTTAGACTTTATGGAAAATAACTTACAGTTTTCAAATAATAAGTAAATAAAATACCAAATTAAAAAGAAAATTAAAAAATAACAGTGACATATAAATGTTTCACTTTCGAATTAACTTGGAATGAATATATTTTGACATATTCTGTTTTACACTCAACCATTTCTAAACTGAATGTTTATATGACACATTTGTATTTCCAGAAGCATGTGACGAATTTAGCTTGATCTATTCTTTCATGAATATACTTGTTGTCAGAAGCAGAATTTTTGTAAGTAGTCATTTATTTGGTTAAGATCCACATAGCCAAAAAAAGGTCTCTCACAAGTATCTTTTTTGGCTTAGGAAACAGCCAAAATCCTTTCCTGGAAAACTCTAAAATGCTTTATCCTTAAAACAAACCTTCTTTAAAAATTTTTATATTTTAACTCATGCAGACATTTTATGTGTTTGCAACTGAACAAAGTGTCTCCTCTGAGTCTCATTCACTTATTTATACATTCATTCTAGTCACGAAATAAGCATTGAGGTCCTACCATAAATTTTTGAGCAGGTACTGTGCCAACTACTGGGGAAATGAAGATTAATTTTATGATTGATAGGATCTCAATCATAAAAGAGATCACAGGGAGATTAAGAAAGCAGGCACATAAACAGATAATTATCATTCATTCTATTAAATGCAAAGGTTAAAAATTGACTACTAAAATAGTGAAGGACGTGTCCAAAGAATTTCACAAATCTTCAGCTTCCCTTATAAAATGCAGTAGTAAATACATTTCAGTTCAGTGTTTACTCTAGAGTCTTCACCAAATTTATAAATATGACAATGTTTATATAGGCTTCTATATTTATCCTGAATACTATTGCCATTAACACCTTATAATGCCTATTCAAATTCCACCTTTTTTTCTCACTTGAATAATATTTTTGCACTAAATTCAGCATTCACTAAAACAGTTTTATAGTTTACTTCCATTAGTTGCTTCATTCATGTCAAAGTTGTAAGCCACTGCCAAATTTAAATTTCCCTTAAAGATTTATTTAACTTGAGTTTGCTGACTACAATTATCTCTTCATGTATATCAACCACAAGCAATTGGCCTACTGAGTGTCATTATTGTTGCTTAATTACTTTATTAGTGTTATTGCTAGTGAGATAAGCAAAAAAAAAAAAAAAAAAAAAAGTCCAAGTTATTTCATTTCCCTAAGCTCAGTAACTGGCCAAGTAACTGGTTCTCACCAGAAGCCACCCAGAAAAAGTTAAAGTTTATGTTCACTCATAACTCTTCAAAACTTCTAATGCTAAAGCCAGAAATGACACCAGTTGAATGTTATTGTTGTGGCATGGATTTTAAGATCAGAGAACCTTAACAATCAAATGCCAACTTCAGAATTGTTAGCTGTGTAATTTCAGACACATGACTTTATCTAATCCTCAGTTTCCTCATTGGATAATAGACATTGGATAACATACACCAAAATA
This sequence comes from Tadarida brasiliensis, assembly GCA_030848825.1. Lineage (NCBI taxonomy): Eukaryota > Metazoa > Chordata > Mammalia > Chiroptera > Molossidae > Tadarida > Tadarida brasiliensis. Next base: position 55,037,080 of record CM061280.1, read on the forward strand.
GAATTGTTTTAAATATTTAATTCAAATATTTGTGTAAAGTGTTTAGCATGTGGAACAGTGACTAGCATAAAATCAGTCCTCTGCAAATGAGAACAATCAAGCTGCCACTGATGGTACAATTTGGCAGTTTCTCATAATGCTCTTGGGTATATAATCAAGAGCAATAAAAATATATGCATGCACAAAGACTTGTACAAGAATATTTATAACAGCTTTATTTGTAATATTCTAGATCTAAACATCGGTCAACAAGTGTTATCTCCATGAAATACAATGGACTACTTCTCAGCAACAAAAGGGAAAAAATAACTACTGACATAAATAATAATATAGATGGCCCAGCCGGCATGGCCCAGTGGTTGAGCATCTAAGAGGTCACCTGTTTGATTTTTAGTCAGGGCACGTGCCCTGGTTGTGGGCCCAATCCCAGTGGGGGGGCATGCAAGAGGCAGTGAATCAATGTTCTCTCTCATTGACGTTTCTCTCTCTCTCCCTCTCCCTTTCTCTCTCTCTCTAAAATCAATAAAGAAAAATATTTTAAAATAATAATAACAGAGACATAGAAAGGAATACGGTTCAGACTGACAAACTTCAGAGGAGGGGGGTGGGGGGAAGGATGAGATAAACCAAATAATTTATATGCATATATGAGTAACCAATGGACGTAGACATTGGTTGGTGGGGAGTGGCAGGATAGGCATAAGGAGGAGGGTGTCTGGAGGGAAAAAGGAGAAACATCTGTAACAAAAATAAATTAATTTAAAAAATAATAATAATATAGGTGAAGCTATATAATATTACATACTGTTCACTACTTACTTGACCCATATTATGTCTCAAGTATACAAAGAGATAACTCCCAATAACTCCCAATCTAAACTAACCATTTTCGTAACACCCAGGTCACTAATATATACATATGGTTCTTGCTTTATGATGCAAATACCCAACATTCCAGTTGTTAAAGGTAGAAATAGTGTTCCTCAATATGTGTCAAGTCTCATGATTTTCTTCCTTCCAGGTATCTGACACTTTCAATTCTTATCCATTTTCATTCCCTTTTACACCTCTCTATGTACTACCTTTACCATCAACAGTTAAGCATACTTACATTTCTCCTGCTATGATTACAATTAAGAAACTAAAACATTTCACCAATCCCATCTATCTGTTTAACTTAATTTTTCCATCCATTACAAACTTCTGAACAAATATTCCTTTCACTAAGCACACCTCATATATTAGAATCTGGGTTTGTGGCCGACTACTATCCAAATTACAAGTGTCTTCAATGTGACTAAGTCCAATAGCCGTTTTTCAGATTGTATCTTTTTTTTTTATGGCATTTAACATTCTTTTGTTATCTTTATTGTTAATAGTATTACAGATGTCCCCCATTTTCTCCAATTGAGCTCCCCCTCCCCGTTCCCATCTCCCTTCTGATTTCCCCAAACTGTTGTCTGTGTCCATCAGTTATGCATATATGCATATAAGTTCTTTCGTTTATCTCTTCCCAACCCCCCACCCACCCACTTCCCTCAGAGGTTTGTCAGTCTGTTGCCTACTCATTTAACATTCTTGAAGCCATAGTCTTTGGGGGGATCCCTTTGTTGACTTGACTTCCATTATAGCATATTTTCCTTGCTTTTCTCTTATCTCTCTGGATCTTTCTCTGTGCATTTTGTTAGTTTCTACTCCTCTAACATCTCTTAAATACTGTTTATCTTTAATAATCTGACCTAAGCCTTTCAATCATTACACAAAACCTATCTAAGAAATTTAACCCATTCTAATAACTTAAAATATGCCTATGATTTCAAAATGCAAGTCTGTAACCCAACCATACTTCCTGAGCTGCAGAACTGTTAATCGGTTGCTTCATGTAGCTGATGATTTCAGTGCACTGCCCATATTACCTCAGCTCATACCATTACTTTACATGCTGGCTCAAATTCTTACAGCCAGTACCTGCAACATTTAGCCTGAGAGCTCTTTAGACTGTTACAGAATTTTCTACCTGCATATAGAATATGCCAAAAAGTATCAGGAAATTAACACTCCAATTGGTCAGCCCTCGACCAATAACAAAGGCTACAATTCATAATAAATAACCTAGTTTACTCACCCTGTGTTGGTCAACTCTCAATATATGTATTAGTTAGGGTTCTTCAGATAAACAGAATCAACAAAATCAATAGAATGGAGATATATACACTTTTTCCGATTATTTATTCTTGGGCTGAGAAGTCTTAAGACCTGTATTTGGCAAGCTGGAGAGCCAGGAAAGCCAATTGCATAATTTCAGTTCAAATCTGAAAGACTGAAAAATAGTAGAGCTGATTGTATAAGTTCCAGTTTGAAAGCCACCAGGCTCAAGACCCAAGAAGAGCTGGTTATTCAGTTCTAGTCTGATGTAAAGAAAAGACCAATGCCTCAACTCAATCATCAGGCAGAATGAGATTCTTCTTACTCAGAACTTTGTGTTCTAGTTTAGTCTTCAATTGATTGGATGAGGCTCACACACATTAGAGAGGGCCATGTACTTTACTAACTATACTTATTCAAATGTTAATCTTACCCAAAATTACCCTCACAAACAAACACAGAATAATATTTGACCAAAAGTATGGGTATTCTGTGGTCCATTCAGCTTGACATATAAAATTAACCATCACAAGCATAGCCATTGTCAATATGGTACCCATTCACATAGTCTTAAGTCATACATAATCTCAAAATAAAGAAAATAACAACGTAATACTTTCACTTAACATGATACAACTGTCCTATGTACAAATGAAAACATGCTAAATCCTTTACAAGAAGGGAAGATAAAGTCCTTGAGTGATATTAATTTGCTCTTATCCTTAATAACCCATAACTTAAATATTATAATGTATAAATAACAGTACTTAAATACTATGATAAAAATCAATACATCATATGTTACATGATAAAGGGATAAGAGAGTGAAGGAAACAAAGATAAATGCTAGATAGATTGATGGATACACACAAACATATTTATAAGAAAATAAGGAAAAATACACATGACAATTAATATCTTAGTTTCTGTATCTGGCCACATGGTCATAGCTGGTATACACAGCTACCTTCTTCCACTTGCCATTCTGTATCCCCTTGCCTTCAACAAGCACTTCAACTGATCATGGTTTTTTACCCAGTGGAGTGACCTAAATGATCATTTCCAAAGAGTCCAACCATTAGTATTACTGCCTGGATTGGGTTGTTGTAGTTTTCCATTGACTTTAATAACATAGCATGTTAACACTAAGAGGCACCGGAAGAGATCCTGTATTCCAGACATATTCTTTCTTGCCTCTATTGTGGAGTATTAGTCCAATTTCCCCTTGGCCATGGAGAACTACCTCTTTCAGTCAACAGTTACTCTCTTCTTTGCCTGTTGATGCAGATGCATGAGAAGCCAAAAGCAGCCAGATGGCAATCATAACTTGCACTTGAATGGAACCACTGCTCTGTCTCCTGATCACCATCCTGATTATATATTACACAGGAACATTTGAAAAGGAACTAAAAGAGGCCAAAGACTGAAAGCCTGGGAGGAACTGAGGCACTACCAGTTCAATAATTCTTGAGTGACTGTATCCTGTCAAGAATTATGTCAGAGGTTTTAGAAATGGATCTTTGGTCCTGCCAGTATGGCTCAGTGGTTGAGTGTCGACCCATGCACCAAGAGGTCGCCAGTTCGATTCCCAGTCAGGACACATGCCCAGGTTGTGGGCCCGATCCCCAATGGGGGACATGCAGGAGGCAGCCAATCGAAGTTCTCTCTCATCAATGTTTCTATCTCTCTCTCCCTCTCATTTCCTCTCTCTGTAAAATCAATAAAGGAGAAAAAAAAAAAAAGAAATGGATCTTTGCTCAATCAATTCTTCAAATGAGAACACAGCCCATGTTGACACCTTGATTGCAGCCTTGTGAGACACTCTGAAGCAGATGACTCAGCTGCATGGTACCTGGATTCCTAACCCATTGTGAGATTAAAAAAAAAAAAAAGAATGTGTGTGTTGCCAGGCCGGCATGGCTCAGTAGTTGAGCATTGACTGATCCATGTACAAGGAGGTTGCTGGTTAGATTCCAGGTCAGGGCACATACTCAGGTTGCAGGCTCAATCCCCAGTAGAGGGCATGCAGGAGGCAGCCTATTGGTGTTTCTCTCTCATCAATGTTTCTATCTCTCTCTCCCTCTCTCTGAAATCAATAATAACATATAAAAATAATTTTTAAAAATATATGTGTTTTTAACCCACTATGTTTTAGGGTAACTTGTTATGCAGCAAAAGATAATTAATGCAAGGCCATGTGCCAGTATAAAGTCTTGAATTAACATCAAGTTTTCTGTAAAAACTTAAGTAAAGAATTTATTCTAAAGAAGTCTAAGTTTGATACCACCCTTATAAAACTGGAAAAACAAAAGTAAATTTCCCCTAAAGGAAGAAAACATCAACATAGGGTTCAAAAAGACCTATAGATAAAGATATAAGATACATGTGCTGATAGATAAGACATATGGAGATTTCACAGAAGTTATTATTAAATATTATAAATAAAATCAGTATGGTGAATATGCTTTAAGAGAAAAAAGCCTTGAAAATATTGACAAGAAAGAAGTGATTGTAATATTTAAATGAAATTTTAAAAGAATAAAATGAAATCTTCAAGAACTTAAAAAGTTAGTTGCTGAAATAAAATATCAACAAGCTGATCAAATATTAGATTAGAAAATATAATAAGTAAACTAGAAAATAAAACAGAAAAAAAATTACTCAGCATGCATTTCATAGAAACAAAACGGTTAAAAAAGAGTACTATGAAAGAAAATTTAAGAAATGTAGATAAATGAATAAAGTCCAATATATATTCACAGGAGAAGCAGAAGGAGAGACTAGAAAGAGTTGGGAAGAAGAAATATAGTAAGAGCTAAATGTTGCATAATATTCAAACTACACACCACAGAACAAGAGTAATAAATGACAAAATAAAATGAAATATCACTTTCAAAGTTTTGAGGAAAATAAACTACTAAACAATAATTGTATATGCAAATGAATACTCAAACAATAATTAGAATAAAATAAAAATATATATATATAGACAAAGAATAAAAGAATTATGATTTATAAAATATCACTAAAAGAGCTATTAAAAGATGTACTTCATGTAAATGAAACCTGAACAAAGGAAAATTAGGATACAAGAAGCAATGATGTGCAAAGAAATAAACAAACATCTGAGTAGATTTTAGTATGTATTGCCTGTAAAAATAATAATAATAATAAGTTAATAAAATGGGATAAATAAAATTCTAGGACAGAGATGTGTATTATTTTGCACATAGCTGAACACATAGAGATAATTTCTGTATGGCATGCTTTATTAAATCATCAAGGTCTCTCACAACCAGAAGTAAATTGGCTCTGGGACACTTACTGATTTGGGCTTCTCTTAGCTTCCCTAAACCCTTACAATATTTATCTCTCAACACATATATATAGAATTCTCAGCATACCAATACAGGGCAAATTGCAGTAAAACTTTCAAAAATTAATGACAAAAAATAATTTTCAAGGCAGTCAGGGAAAATAATACAGTAATATATGAAGGAAATCCCATTGGAATATCATCAGATTTCTTAGCAGAAATGTTACAAGATAGGAGAGAATGGAATCAAATATTGAAACTACTTAAAGAAAGAAATTACCAGCCAAGAACAATATATCCAGGAAAGTTATCCTTATATCTGAAGGAGAAATCTGGAGTTTTCCTGAAATACAGAACCTGAGAAAATTTAACACTAAAAAGCTCTATTACAGGAAATACTCAAGACAATTATTCTACATGAAACAAAGAACAAAAATACACAAAACTATTTGTAAGATCACCAACTGGCAGACAGAGTAAGATATTAAAACCCTTTCTCAGAATAAAATACTATACACTTAAATTTCACGTAAAAGTTAAAAGAGATAAATAAATTTACAAAGAGAGAGGAAGAAGACAATAGTTACTGCAATCCATAAATGAACTCACAGCATAAATAGGGATAATTTGGGAAACAACAACATAAAAAAGAGATGGGCAAAGGTCTTAATTTACAAAGGAGAATGTGAATGTGATGTATACAGAAGAAAAAAAAACTATTGTATATATGAAACTTTCTTTTGCAAAAACCTAATGGTAAGTACACACACACAAACTAAAACACATGACTTGAAAAGAAGAAACAGAGAAAAACAAACAAACAAACAAACAAAAGAAAAAAACGTGGAAAACCACCAAAAAGAAGAAACAGAGAAAACATTATGGAAACACAAGGGGGAAAAACAATGGAGGCATAGGGCTACTAAAAAACAAAAGATAGAATGGCTATATGAAATCCGCATACATCAATAATCACCCTAAATATAAATGGACTGAACTTACCAATAAAAAGTTTCAGTAGCAGATTAAATAAAAAAGCAAACCCCAACCATATGCTGCCTTTAGGAGACACATCTCAGCTCTAAAGACAAAGTTAGACTCAAAGTGAAAGGATAGAAAAGGATTCTACAAACAAATGGCATCCACAGTAAAGCAGAGGTAGCCATACTTATATATGACAAAATAGATTTCATGATAACAAAGGTAAAAAGAGACAAAGGTGGACATATTACACTGATACAGGAGACATCATATCAAGAAGACAGAACATTTCTCAATATATATGTAGCCAATCAGGGAGCACTGAGGTATATAAAGCAACTACTATCAGAACTAAAAGGAAGGACAGACAAATAAACTTTTATAGTTGGAGACCTAACAACCCTATTGACAATTATGGATAGATCATCCAAAGAGAAAATCAATAAAGAAATACTGGCCTTAAATGGCACATTAGATCAAATGGACATAATTGACATTTACAGAGCCTTTCATTCCAGAACATCAGCTTATATATTCTTCCACAGTGTATATGGAACATTCTCACAGATAAATCATACATTAAGACACAAATGCAGCCTTAAAATTTTTTAAAAGATTGAAATCATACCAAGTTAATTCTCCGACTACAATTCCTTGAAATTAGAAATCAACTACAAAAAGGAAGCTGAAATAGATGATAGATAGATAGATAGATAGATAGATAGATAGATAGATAGATAGACAGATAGATGATAGAGATTAAACAACATGCTACCAAAAAAAAAAAAATGGGTCAAAGAAGAAATAAAAAGTAAGATCAAAAGATATATAGGGATAATTGAGAATGACAATATACCATATCAAAATGTTTGAGATGCAGTGAAAGCAGCAATGAGGAAAGTTTATATCATTACAGGCCTATCACAAGAAACAAGAAAATTCCCAAGTAAACAACATTACATCTTAAAGGACCAGAAAAAGAACAAATGCAGCCCCAAGTCAGAAGAAGAAATGAAATAATAAAAATTATAGCAGAATTAAATGAAATAGAGAACAAAAAGACTATACAAAAAGGTGCCTGGCTAGACTCACTAAGGAAGGAAGAAAAATCAGAAATGAAAGAGAAGTTATCACAGAGATTATAGAAACCCAAAGGATCATATGAAAATACTATGAAAGACTATATGCCACCAAATTCAATAACCTAAAGAAATAGATAAGTTCCTAGAAATATATAACCTTCTTATACTGAATCATGAAGAACTGGAAAATCTAAATAGACTGGTCAACAGTGAAGAAATTGAAACAATGATCAAAATTTCCCCCAAAGTAAAAGTCCAGGATCAGATGTTTTCACTAGTAAATTCTACCAAACATTCAAAGATAATTTGATACTTTTCCTTCTCAAAATCTTCCAAAAATTTAAAGAAGAAGCAACATTCCCTAACATATTTTATGAGGTCAACATAACCTGGCAAGGATAACAGAACAAAACAAAACAAAAAACAAAAAAACAACAACAAAAAAAGAAACTACAGACCAATATCTCAATGAATACAATTTAAAAATTCCTAAATAAAATACTAGCAAATCAAATACAACAATACATCAAAAATATATTTCATCACAATCAAGTGGGTTTCATTCCAGGGGCAAAAGTATGGTTCAACATATGCCAATAAATCAATATAATACACCATATCAGCAAAAGAAAGGATACAAATCATATGACCTTATCATTAGATAAAGAAAAGGCATTTGGTTAAGGTACAATATTCATTTATGATTAAACACTAAATAAAATAAGAATAGAAGGAAAATATTTAAACATAATAAAGGCCATATATGATTAACCCTCAGCCAATATACTCAATGGTGAAAAACTGAAATCCTTTCTTCCAAAATCGGTAACAAGGATGCCCACTCTCACCACTGTTATTCAATATAATGCTAGAAGTCCTAACCAGAGCAATAAGGCAAGAGAAAGAAATAAAGGCATCCAAATTGGGAAGGAAGAAATATGTGTCAGTTTTGGCAGATGACATGATCTGTACATAGAAAACCATAAAAACTCCACCAAACAATTATTAGAAGCAATAAACAAACACAACAAATTTGTAAGATACAAAATCAACGTACAAAAAATTTGCTGCCTTCCTGTATACTAATAACAAAACTTCAGGAAAAGAAATAAAAAAAAAATTATTTATGCAGTTGCAACCAAAAGAATAAAATACCTAAGAATAAACTTAACAAAGAATGTAAAAGATCTATATAATGAAAACTACAAAGCAGTATTTAAAAAGATTGAAACAGGCACAACAAAGTGGAAAAATATCCCATGTTCATGTATTAGAAGAATCAACATACTTAAAATATGGCCACATTACCCAAAACAATACACAAATTTATGGACGCCACATAAAAATCCCCATGATATTTTTAAATAAATGGGAAAAAAATCATCAGATTTTTATGGAACCACAAAAGACCCTGAATAGCCAAAGCAATCTTCAGAAAAAAGAACAAAGTTGGAGTTATCACACTATCTGACTTCAAATTATACTACAGAGCTATGATAATCAAAACAGCATGGTATTGGCAGGAAAACAGACACACAGATCAATAGAATATGTTTGAGAGTCCAGATATGAAATCACATGTATATGGGAAGATCATGTTTGACAAAGGAGCCAGAAACACACAATGAAGTAAAGAAAACCTCTTTAATAAATGGTGCTGGGAAAATTGGAAAGCCACATGCAAAATGAAACTGTATTACATTTTGTCTCTATGTACAAAAATTAATTCATAATGGATGAAAGACCTAAATATATGATCTGAAAAAATAAATTACACATAAGAAAGTATAAATACTAAACCTATGGACCTTAGTTGTAGAGAACATTTTATGAACTTGACTGCAAAGGCAAGGGACATAAAGGCAAAAATAAATGAATGGAGCTATATCAAACTAAAAAGCTTCTGCACAGCCAAATAAAACTACAACAAAATAAAGAAGCAGCCAACCAAATGGGAGATGATATTTGCAAACAATAGCTCCAACAAATTTTAACATCCAAAATATATAAAGAATTAATAAAACTCAACACTAAATAAACAACTTAATTAAAAAATGGTCAGACTGGCCTGTTTGGCTCAGCGGTTAGAGGGCCAGCGTGCAGACCAGAGAGTTCCAGGTTTGGTTCCTGCTAAGGGCATGTGCCTTGGTTGCAGTTTGTCCCTGCCCCAGTTGGGGTCATGTGGGTGGCAACCAGTCGATGTGTCTCTCTCACATCGATGTTTTTCTCTCTCTCTCTCTCCCCCCTCTCTCCCTCCCACTCTATCTGAAGATAAATGCAAAAAAAAAAAAAAATGTCCTCGGGTGAGGATAAAAATAAATAAATAAATAAATAAATAAATAAATAAATAAATAAATAAAATAAAATAAAATAAAATAATAAAAAAACAAAAAATGGGCAGAGTACCTGACCAGACACTTCTCCCAGGAAGACATACTAACAGCCAACAGATATATGAAAAGATGTTCAACTTCGCTAGCAATTAGGGAAATGCAAATCAGTACTACAAAGTGATGCTACCTCACATATTAGAATGACTATTATCAACAAGACAAGTACTAATAAGTGTTGGAGAAGATGTGGAGAAAAGGGAACCCTCATTCACTGATGGTAGGAATGTAGACTGGTACAGCCACTATGGAAAACATGCTGGTATGCCTCAAAAAGTGAATAATAGAGCTACCATAAGACTCAGCAATCCCTGTCCTGGATATATACCTGAAAAAATTTGAAAACATGTATTTGCAAAGATATGTGCACCCCTATGTTCATTGCAGCATTATTCACTCTGGACAAGACATGGAGACAACTAAGATGTCCTTCAATATAGTGGATTGGATAAAGAAGATGTGGTACATATACATAATAGAATAATACTCAACCATAAGAAAAGACACAATAATGCCCTTTGCAACAACATGGATAGACCTTGAGAATATTATGCTAAATGAAATAAGTCAGGCAGAAAAAGCTAAGAACCATATGATTTTACTTATATGTGGGATATACAACTGAAACCCTTGGACACAAAGAGTAGTGTGGTGGCTACCAGAGGGATGGGGGTAGGAAGATGGGTGGTGAATGGGAGCCTAATATATGGTGATGGAAGATGATTTCACTTTGACTCAAAAATAATACATAATGATTAAGTGGGGTTCAGTTTAGTGGCACAAGGATGGTTCAACATGTGCAAGTTAATCAATGTAATATGCCACGTTAACAAAACAGAGAATAAAATTCATATGATCATATCAATAGATGCAGAAAAAGCATTTGATAATATACAGCATTCATTTATGATTACAACAATCAAGTGAGTACAGAAGGAAAGTACCTCAACATTATGAGGCCATATATGACAAACCCTCAGCTAATATCATACTCAACTGTGAAAAACTGAAAGCTTTTCCTCTAACATCAGGAGCAAGACAAGGATGTCCCCTTCACCCTTATTATTCAACACAGTGCTGGAAGTTCTAGCCAAAACAATCAGGCAAGAGAAATAAATAAAAATGTATTCCAATTGAGAATGAAGGAATAAAAGTGTCACTTTATGCAGATGACATGATTCTGTATATAAAAAACCCAAGAGACTCAACTAAAAAACTAGTAGAAGCAATAAACAAATACAGTAAAGTTGCAGGACACAAAATCAATGTACAAAATTTACTGCTTTCTCATATACTAACAAAAACATTTCAGAAAAAGAAATTAAAAAATAATTCCTTCTGCATTTGCAACAAAAATAATAAAATACCTAGTTTTAAATAAAATATGTGAATGTCCCATACACTGAAAACTACGAAGCATTATTAAAAGAGATTGAAAAAGCACAATGAAATGGAAAGGTATTTAATGTTCATGTATTGGAAGAATGAACATAGTTAAAATGGTCATATTACCCAAAGCAATATACAGACTTAATGCAAAACCCATCAAAATCTCCATCCTATTTTTTAAAGAAACAGAAAAAAAAAATCAGATATGTATGGAACCTCAAAAGACCCCAAATAGCCAATACAATCTTGAGAAAAACAAACCAAATGTGAGGTATTATAATCCCTGACTTTATACCACAAAGCAACAATATTCAAAACATAGTATTGACAAAAACAAACAAACAAACAAACAAACAAACAAAAAACAGACACACAGACCAATGAAACAGAATGGGAGCCCAGAAATCAACCCATATGTCAATGTGTAAATAAGTTTCAACAAAGGAACCCAAAACATACAATGGAGAAAATAAAGCCTCTTCAATAAGTGGTGCTGAGAAAATTAGAAAGCCACATGAAAAATAATGAGTCTAGACTATTGTTTTATCCCCACATACAAAACTAAACTCAAAGTGAAACAAAGACCTAAATGTAAAATCTTAAAAATAAATTATACAGAAGAAAACGTAGGGACTACATATATGGATCCTTGGTCTTAGAAAGGATTTTATAAATTTGATCTCTAATGTAAGAGAAGTTAAAGCAAAGATAAATAAATGGGACTATATCAAACTTAAAAGCTTCTGCACAGTAAAAGAAACCATCAAGAAAACAAAAAGGCAACCAACCGAATGGGAGAAGATAGTTGCAAAAAACAGCTCTGACAAGGGATTATTATCAAAAATATATAAAGAACTTGTGCAACTCAACACCAAACAAACCAACAATCCAGTTAAGAAATGGGTAGACATCCTGAACAGACATTTCTCCTCAGAAGACTCACAAATTGCCAACAGACATATAAAAACATGCTCAACTTCACTAGCTATTAGGGAAATGCGGATCAAAACTACAATGAGATAGCAACACACATCTGTTAGAATGGCTGCTATCAATAAGACAAATAATAACAAATGTTGGAGAGGTTGTGCAGAAAAAGAAACCCTCATTCATTGCTGGTGGGAATGTAGACCGGTACAGCCACTATGGAAAACAGTATGAGGCTCCTCAAAAAATTAAGAATAGAGTTACCAAATTACCCTGCAATGCCTCTTTTGGGTATCTGCCCTCCAAATTTGAAAATATGTATTTGCAAAGATGTATGCATCCCTGTATTTACTGTAGCATTATTCACTGTGGCCAAAACATGGAAATAACCAAAACATCCTTTGATAGAAGACTGGATAAAGAAGATGTAAAACATATGTACAATGGATAACTAATCAGCCATAAGAAAAGAAGAAATACTGCCATTTGTAACAACATAGATGGAACTTAAGAATATTATGCTAAGCAAAATAAGTCAGCAGAAAAGGTAAAAAAAAAAAAAAAAACAAAAAACATCTGATTTCACTCATATGTGATATATAAAACTTAAAGCAAAAAATGAACAAACAAGACAAACAAACAAAATTCATACACCTACAGACAACAATGTGGTGGTTACCACAGGGAAGAGGGGTGGGAGAGTAGTAAAGGGTAAAAGAGGTCAACTATATGGTAATGGAAGAAGATTTGACTTTGAGTATTGGGCACATGATGCATTATACAAATGATGTATCTTAGAATTGTACACTTGAAACCTATATAATATTATTAACCTACATTACCCCAATAAATTCAATTTAAAAAAGATGACAGTAGACATTCAAAGATTGTAACAAATGTACGACTTTGGTGCTGGAGGCTGAAATTAAGGGAGGCTGTGCATTTGTAGAAGCATAGTATATATGAAATTCCTCAGTAATTTCTGCTCATTTTTGCTGTGAACATAAAACCATGTTAAAATGGTTTATTAAAAACTTTTGTAGGTGCAAGGGTATGTGAAAGTGTGAGTGAGTGTGAGAGTGTGCGTGGATGTGAGTGTGGACAAGCAACCTTGAGCAGTGCAGAAACATGGGGCAGAGGGTTACTGTGCTGTGGAGCAAGTGGCTACCATGGTAAGCGGCTTGTCAGGGTGCTTCTCCTTGCACAGCTGGAAGGCCTCACCATTTTGGAAGATCCCTGTTCTTCTCTGGGAAGAGGCAGCAGGGAGCAGCTAGGGCTGAGCAAACTGAGCCCACCAATGCACCTTGTACCATGGGACCAGCGGACCCAGCTGTGTCAATGGAGACAAGCGCACAGTAGCAGAACTGTCAAGGTGCTGCTGTGGAAGCTGCGACCTGCCGGTAGCTGAGCACCCTCCCCCACAGCAACAGTGAGTGGGCAGGAGTGGAGCCCCACTCACAATAGCAGCTGAGGCTTGGGAGCAGACATTTATCCACAGCAACATCAGCAGAGGCTGATCAGGAGTGGTGCTCCAGCCCAAGCAGCAGCAAGGCTTGGGCAGCTGAGACCTGCCCCTGACAACTGCAGCAGTAGATTTGGAGTGGATCCCTCCCACTCCAAGAAGCAATAAAGTCCTGGGAGCTGAGTATCTTCAGCCCCCAATAGCAGCAGAGGATTGGGAGCTAAGAGCACCCCCTGGTAAAAGCAGCATCAGTAGCAGCACAAACCAGGAGCTGACACTTGCCCCCAGCAGCATTAGCAGTGACTGGTCAGGAGCTGAGCCTCACCAGGCAGCAGAGCACCCCAGAAGCACACCAGCAGGACCCACGCACCCTAGAAACACACCATAGCAGTGCACCGGTGAGATCCCTGCACCCCAGTAGCACCTACCAGGACAGACCTATACTGGCCTCCAGTTGTCCATCCTCCAGGACCAACAACAGGCAAGAGGCGTCACACACTAAAACAGTCTGGGAGGAACAGAAGCCTTATTTGATACACACTGACCTACCTACACATTCCAACATCCCTCACCAGACCTAGAACTACCAGCCTACTAAAATGGTGAGACAAAGAAACGACACCCAAATGAAAGAAAAGGAGAAATCACAAGAAAAGGAACTTCATGGAATGGAAAAAAGCAATTTGTCAGATAAATAATTCAAAGCAATGATTTTAAGGGTGCTCAAACAATTCAGTGAGAACTACAAGCAATAAAATGACAATTATAAAGAGCTCAGTGGGAAATACACAGCCTAAAAGAAGAGGTAGAAGCTATGAATGAAAATCAAGAGGAACTAAAGAATGACATAGGTCATATGAAAAATACCTTAGAAGGATTCAATTGTGGATTAGAAGAAACTGAAGACTAAATCATCAAGTTAGAAGAATATGTAGAAAAAAATGCCCAAATAAAGCAGCAAATGTGGGGAAAAAAATTAAAAAGCAAGAGGAGAGTTTAAGGGAAATTTGGGACAATACAAAATGTAACAACATTTGCATCATAGGCGTACCAGAAGGAGAAGACTCAGAGAAAGGAATAGAGAACCTATTTGAAGAAATAATGACAGAAAACTTCCCTAATTTGGTGAAGGAAAAAGTCACACAAGTCCAGGAAACACAGAAAGTCCCAAGCAAGATGAACCCAAAAAGACCCACAGCTAGACACATCATAATTAAAATGGCAAATATTAAAGACAAAGAAAGAATCTTAAAGGGAGCATGAGAGAGACAGAAAGTTACCTACAAGGGAGCTCCCATTAGACTATCAGCTGATATCTCAATAGAAACACTGCAGGCCACAAGGGAGTGGCATGACATATACAAAGTAAAGAAAAGCAAAGGTCTGAATTCAAGACTACTCTATCCAGTAAGGCCATCATTCAAAATTGAAGGTGAAATAAAGAGTTTCGCAGACAAAACAAACAAACAAACAAAAAACTAAAGGAATTTACCACCACCAAACCAGAACTGTAAAAAATGCTAAAGAGATTGCTGTAAGAAGAAGAAATATATATATAGAGAGAGGAACACAGGCATAAAATAAAAATGGCAACTAATAAGTATCTATCAATAATAACCTTAACTGTAAATGGCTTAAATGCTCCAATCAAAAGACATAGGGTAGCTGATTGGATAAGAAAACATGACCCATACATATGCTGTCTACAAGAGATCCACCTTACAACAAAAGACTAACACAGGTTGAAAGTGAAGGGATGGAAAAAAATTTTCCAGGCAAATAGAGATGAAAAAAAAAGCTGGTGTAGTAATACTCATATCTGATAAGATAAACTTCAAAACGAAGGCCATAATAAGAGACAAAGAAGGTAACTACATAATATTAAAGGGATACATTCTACAAGAAGATATAACCCTGGTAAACATATATGCACCAAATACAGGAACACTAAAATATATTTAAAAAAAAACAAACAAACAAACAATAAAACTTCTAAAGGACTTCAAGGGAGAGATCAATAGCAATACAATCATAGTGGGTGACTTTAACACCTCACTGACACCACTATATAGATCTAGACAAAAGTTAACAAGGACACAGAGTCCTTAAATGATGAACTAAATCAGTTGGACTTAACTGATATTTACAAAACATTTCACCCCAAAGCTACAGAATATACTTACACACTTTCTTCTCAAGTGCACAGGGGACATTCTCAAAGATAGACCACATGTTAGAACACAAACTAAGTCTCTACAAATTCAAGAAGATTTAAATCATATCAAGCATCTTCTCAGACCACAGTGGCATGAAACTAGAAATCAATTACAACAAAAACACGCAAAACCATTCAAACACACGGAGGCTAAATGGCATGTTATTAAACAATGAATGGGTTACCAAGGAGATCAAAGAATAAATTAAAAACTTCCTGGAAACCAACGAAAATAAACACACAACAACACAAAATCTATGGGACAGAGAAAAAGCAGTGATGAAAGGGAAGTTCATAGCACTATAGGCCTGCCTCAAAAAACAAGAAAAAATCCTAATTGACTTTCTAACCCTACAACTCAAAGAACTAGAAAGTAAACAAAAAGAAAAATCCAGAGCAAGTAGAAGGAAAAAAAGAGTAAAGGTCAGAGAAGAAAAAAAAAATGACATAGAAACTTAAAAAAAAAAAAATTCAAAAGATCAATGAAACAAATAGTTGATTCTTTGAAAACATAAACAAGCTTGATGGACCCTTAGCCAGAATATCCAGGAAATAAAACAGAGGACTTCAATACACAAAATTAGAAACAAAAGACGGTAAGTAACAACTGATACCACAGAATTAAAAAGGATCATTAAAACATACTATGAACAATTATATGCCAACAAATTGGACAATCTAGGCAAAATGGACAAATTTCTAGAAACACACAGTCTTCCAAAACTTAACCAGGAAGAGATAGAAAACAGGAACAGACCAATAACAACAAAGGAAATTGAAGCTGTAATCAAGAAACTCCCAGCAAACAAAAGCTCAGGCCCTGACAGCTTCATGGGGGAGTTTTACCAAACATTCAAAGAAGATCTAAAACCCATTCTCCTCAAATGATTCCAAAACATCCAAGAAGAAGGAAGACTTCCAAACTCATTTTATGAAGCCAGCATAATTCTACTTCCAAAACCAGATGAAGACTCTAAAAAGAAAGAAAACTACAGGACTTAACAAAATATTAGCGAATTGGATCCAGTAATACATCAAAAAAATTACTCAACATGACCAAGTGAGATTCATCCCAGTGAAGCACGGATGGTTGAATATTTGCAAATCAATAAATGTGATACACCACATAAAAAAATGAAAGATAAAAACTATATGATCATATCAATAGGTGCTGAAAAAGCATTCGACAAAATCCAGCACCCATTTATGATAAAAATGCTCAGCAAAGTGGAAATAGAGAGATCCTGTACTGACATAATAAAGGCCATATATGAAACACCTATAGCCAACATCATACTCAATGGACAAAAACTAAAAGCATTTTCCTTAAGAAGAGGAACAAGACAAGGATACCCACTTTCGCCACTCTTATTTAACATAGTACTGGAAGTCTTAGCCACAGCAATCAGACGTGAAGAAAAAATAAAAGGGATCCAAATTGGAAAGGAGGAAGCAAAACTGTCATTATTTGCAGATGACATGATACTATACATAGCAAATCCTAAAGACTCCATCAAAAATCTACAAGATTTACTAAATGCATTTGGCAAAGTAGCAAGATACAAAATTAACATCAAGAAATTGAAGGCATTCTTATATACCAACAATGAACACACAGAAAAAGAAACTAAAAAAATAATCCCATTTACCACTGCAGCAAAAAAAATAAGATACCTAAGAATAAACTTAACCAAAGAAGTAAAGGACCTATTTGCAGAAAACTACAGGACATTGAAAAAAGTAATAGAGGAAGATATAAAAAAGTGGAATCACATACCTTGTTCATGGATTGGAAGAATTAACATCATTAAAACACAAGTCATAAGGATAAACCAACTGAAGAGCAGCCATAGAGAACCCTCATAACCAGGGATGTGAAGATGACCCAAAATCAAGCCTGATAAGAAACTGTGGAGGCACAAGAGGGCTTGCTGGGTGTCCACGGGAAGCAGCTGAGGGCTGTCTTATTTGTGAGCAGTTCGCTCAGAGAAGTCAGAGGTTAAAACCACAAGCTGGCACTCCAGCATAGAGTGGCAGAACAGGAAAAGGCACCCATATAACACCTGGCTGAGAAAATCACCAGAGCAAAGGATTTGTCTGACAGGGAGAGGCACTGGGAACACCAGCACTTCCCTGAAGGACCAGAACACTAAATGACAGCTATAACCACTCACCTTGGGCTCCAGAAGAAGGAGCACAGACTGGACTGGAACTGTGTAAAGAAAGTCGGGGGTTCATGGCACTGGGGAGAGACCTGGGAAGGAGGCAATCAGGAGTTTTATGCTGAATCAATCCCTGATAGGTCAGTAGCCACCTTACTCAAAGAATCCCTTCCCAGAGCCCCAGGGAGAAGCAACAACTCCTCTGTCAGGAATTTAACACCACCAGGCCAGAGAAATTTAAACTGAGGCTCATTAACAGTTAGAGATTACTAGCAAGCAAGGAGGGGAAAAAAAGACCTCTGAAATATTTGAAATTTGGACCAGGCTCTCAGTGTTGGGGTCCTGGCTCTGAGGACTGAGCTGTGAAACCTGAGGCCTGAGTTTCTATGCTCAGCCCCCTGCCATGGCTTCAGTAGCCATCTCTGTCAAGTAACCCCATCAGAGTGGTTTTAGCCTGGGGAAGAAGAAACTGCCCCTCCTACAGGAATTTAACTCCTCCCTGTAGCTCTGGGGACTGAGCTGTGAAGGCAGAGTCCTGGACCCCTGGGCTGAGCCAATAACCCACACTGCAGAAATGACTTTCTTATCAAACAAATTTAACCAAGGGGGAATAAATTTCCAGACCTATTGGAAATCCTCTTACCCAGTCCACCTGAGGGATTTTCATTCAGCTAGGGGCTACAACCTGAGGCTCATTAAATAACTGAGACTAATAGCCTCCAGACAAAAGCTATAGGATAACCAAATATTTGCTTGGCCTGAAAATCTACCCAGGAATTTAAGATTAGACATTGATATTTAACGTGGGACCTCCCACATTCATACAAACCCAGTAGAAAGAACCATAATCAGTGAAACACCAACACCCACAGGGAAAATTTGGGAGGCTCCACAATGCACTGGGACAGCCAAAATTATAAAACAAAGTAACAAATCCCAAATGAAAGAACAAGAGAATTCTACAGAAGAAGGGATACATGAAATGGAATTAAGCAAGTTATCAGAGGTAGATTTCAAAGTAATGATTATGAGGAAGCTCAACAATATGAGTAAAGTGTTCAACAGTATGAGTAAAGATATAGAAACAATGAAAATCAACCATTTGGAAATGAAATACCACCAAGCAGAAATGAAGAATGACATAGAAGAAATAAATAACACATTGGAAGGAATAACCACCAGAGCAGAGAAAGCCGAGGATCGGATCACTGAATTAGAAGCCAGGATAAAAAAATTCACCCAATTGGAGAACTAAAAAGAAAAAAAATAAACAATTAAAAAACAGTAGGACAGTTTAAGAGAACTGTGGGACAATATGAAATGTAACAACATCCCCATCATAAGAGTTCCAGAGGAAGAAGAAAATGAGCAAGGGTTGGAGAATGTATTTGAAGAAATAGTGACAGAAAACTTCCTTAACTTGGTGAAGGAAAAAGGCATACAAGTTCAAGAAGCCCAGAGAGCCCCAAGGAAGAAGAACCCAAAGAGGACCACACCAAGACACATAATCATTAAAATGGCAAAAATTAAAGACAAAGAGAGAATCTTAAAGGTAACAAGAGGTAACCAATAGTTATCCACAAAGGGGCCCCCATAAGACTATCAACTGATTGCTCAACAGAAACACTACAGGCCAGAAGGAAATGGCATGAAGTATTCAAGGTAATGACAAACAAGAATCTGAATTCAAGACTACTCTATCCAGCAAGGATATCATTCAAAATAGAAGGTGAAATAAAGAGATTCCCAGACCAAAAAAAAAAGCTAAGGGATATATTAGCACCAAACCAGCACTTCAAGAAATGTTAAAGGGACTAATGTCCCTTTAAGCAGACGAAATAGGGACAGAAAAACAACGATAGGAAATAAAATAACAATAAATAAGTACATATCAATAATAACGTTAAATGTAAATCAATATTCCAATCAAAAGACACAGAGTAGCTGAATGGATAAGAAAGCTTGACTCATATATATGTTGTTTACAAGAGACCCACCTCACAACAAAAGACTCATGTAGGTAATACTCATATCTGATAAAATAGATTTCAAAATGAACAACATAACTAGAGAGGAAGAAGGCCACTACAAAATATTGAAAGTATCTATCCAACTGGAGAAATCAACAGCAACACAATCATAGTAGGAGACTTCAACACTCCACTGACATCATTGGATAGATCCCCTAGACAAAACATTGACAAGGAAACAGAGACTCTAAATGATGCACCAGATCAAATGGATTTAAGAGATATCTACAGAGAATTAGACCCCAAAACTGCAGAATTCGCATTCTTCTCAAGTGTACATGGGACATTCTCAAAGATAGACCACATGTTAGAACACGAACAGTCTCTACAAATTCAAGAAGACTGAAATGATATCAAGCACCTTCTCAGATCACAATGGCATGAAATTAGAAATTAATTACAATACAAATACTAAAAACATTCAAATACATGAAGGCTAAACAGAATGTTATTAAACAATAAATGGGTAACCAAAGAGATCAAGGAAAAAATAAACAACTTCCTGGAAATCAGTGAAAATAAACATACAACAACAACAAAATCTATGGGATGCAGCGAAAGCAGCCCTGAGAGGGAAGTTCATAGCACTACAGGCATGCCTCAAGAAATAAGAAAAAATCTAATAGGCTGTCTAACCCTGCAACTTAAAGAATTAGATAGTAAACAGAAAGAAAAACCCAGAGCAAGTAGAAGGAAATAAATAGTAAAGGTAACAGCAGAAATAAAAGACATAAAGAATAAAATAAAAATTCCAAAGAACAATGAAACAAAGACATGGTTCTTTGAAAGATAAACAAGATTGATGAACTCTTACCCAGACTCACCCAGAAACAAAGAGAGAGGATGCAAATAAACAAAATTATAAATGAAGGGGAGAAATAACTGATACCAGAGAAATACAAAAGATTGTTAAAAATACTATGAATAATTATACACCAACAAATTGGACAATCTGGGCGAAATGGACAAATTTCTAAAATCACAATATCCCAAAACTAAACTTGGAAGAGACAGAAATCTTGAACAGACCAATAACACCTAAGGAAATTAAAGATGTAGTTAATAAACTCCCAGCAAACAAAAGCCCAGTCCTGGACGGCTTCACGGGGGAGTTTTACCGAACTTTCAAAGAACTAATACCCATTCTTCTCAAACTATATCAAAAAATTCAAGAAGAAAGAGGACTTCCTAACTGTATTTATGAGGCCAACATTATCCTAATTCCAAAACCAGTTAAAGACACTACAAAGAAAGAAAACTACAGGCCAGTATCCCTGATGCACATAGATGATAAAATCCTTAACAAAATATTAGCAAATTGGAACCAGCAATGTATCAATAAAAGTTATTCACTATGACCAAGTGGGACTCATCCCAGGGATGCAAGGCTGGTACAATATTCCCAAATCAATAAATGTTATACACCACATACATGTAATGAAAAATAGAAACCATATGATCATAACAATAGAGGCTGAAAAAGCATTTGACAAAATTAAGCACCCATTTCTGATTTTTAAAAAAATGCTCAACAATTTGGGACTAGAAGGATCATATCTCAATATAATAAAGGCCATATATGAAAAACCTACAGCCAACATCATACTTAATGGGAAAGGAAATTAAAGCATTTCCCTTAAGAACAGGAACAAGCCCTGGCTGGTTTGGCTCAGCGGTTAGAGCGTTGGCCTGCGGTCCGGAGAGACCCGGGTTTGGTTCCCGCTAAGGGCACGTACCTTGGTTGCAGTTTGTCCCCGGCACTCGATGTGTCCCTTTCACGTCGATGTTTCTCCCTCTCTCTCTCTTCTTCTCTCTCCCTCCCACTCTATCTGAACAAAAAATGAAAAAATGTCCTCGGATGAGAATAAAAAAAATAAAAAAAAAGAACAGGAACAAGACAAAGATGCCCCTTTTGCCACTCTTATTTAACATAGTACTGGAAGACTTAGCCACATCAATAAGAATAGAAGGAAAAATGAAAGGGATCCAAATCCAAAAGGAGGAAGTGAAACTGTCATTATTTGCTGACGACATGAAATTGTACCTAGTAAACCCTAAATACTCCATAAAAAATCTACTAGATTTAATAAAATAATTTGGCAAAGTAGCAGGTTACAAAATTAACATCCAGAAGTTGATGGCATCCTTATACACCAATAATGAACACTCAGAATGAAAACAACAAAAATCCCATTTACCAATGCAACAACAACAAAAAATAAAATAAAATACCTAGGAATAAACTTAACCAAGCAGGTAAAAGACCTGTTTTCAGAAAACTACAGGACATTGATAAAAAAAAAAAAATAGAGGAAGATACGAAAAAGTGTGAACATATATCATGTTCATGAATGGGAAAAATCAACATCATTAAAATGTCCATACAACCCAAAGCAATCTACAGATTCAATGCAATCCCTATTAAAGTACCAATAGCATATTTCACAGATCTAGAGCAAATACTCCAAAAGTTTATATGGAACCATAAAAGACCCCGAATAGCCACAGCAATTTTGAAAAAGAAGAACAAAGTGGGAGGGATCACAATACCAGATATCAAGTATACTACAAAGCTATCATAATCAAAACAGCCTGGTACTGGCATAATATCAGACATATACATCAAGGGCATAGAACAGAGAACCCAGCTATCGATCCAAGACAATATGTGCTATTGGTGTTAGACAAAGGAGGAAAGAGCATACAATGGAGAAAAGACTGTCTCTTCAATAAATGGTGCTGGGAAAATTGGACAGCTATATGCAAAAAAATGAAACTAGATAAAATAAACTAAATATGGAAACAAAAATAAACTAAAAATGGATAAAAGACTTAAATGTAACCTGTGAAACCATAAAAATCCTAGGAGAAAATGTAAGCAGAAAAATCTCAGACATCCTATGTAGTGGAATTTTCACTGATACATCACTTAGGGCAAGAGAAGTAAAGGAAAAAAATTAATAAATGGGACTACATCAAACTTAAAACTTCTTCATGGCAAAAGAAACCAGCATCAAAATGAAAAGGGAACCCACTCTCTGGGAGAATATATTTGAACAAGGAGAAGCACCCTTCCAAGCAGTGTACAGTGGTTGCGGGCTGCTCCCCTGTTCACAACACCAGAACCATTTGCCCTAACTTTCCACACTACTTCAGGATGTTCATCCACACTCACATCCCACCCTCTCAACCACTCACCCTTGCTCTCGTCTTGCTTGTTGTCATGTTTTCTCTCCATTATAAATGTTATTTCTGTAAAGTCAGTAATAGTGTCCCCTTTTTCATTTTTGACTTTAATCATCAGTCTTTATCTTTGTTTTTTGGTAAATCAAGCTACAGGTTTGTTCATTTTACCTTTTAAAAGACTAAACATTTTGTTTGTTAGTGTCTCTATTATTTTTATAGTATCTATTTTTTTAATTTTTTCTCTAATCATTTATTTTCTATCTTTTGTTTTTGTTTTTGTGAGTACAGAGATTGCTCTTTCTTTTCATGTGTCTTAGGAGGACTAGGTGTTTAATTTGTGGACTTCTTTCTTAATATAGGCATTTACAGTTCTAAATGTACCTCTTAGCACCACATCCAATAAATTTTGATATGCTGTGACTTGTGTTTGTTCATCCCAATGTATTTTACAATTTCTCTTATGATTTCTTATTTGTCCTATTTGCTATTGAGTGTAGTGTTAATTTGCACATGTCTGTGAATTTCCCAAATTTCTTTCTGTCTAACTCCATTGTGACAGCAGAATATACTTCACATTCATTTTTTGTTGTTCTTTATTTATTAATTTTAATTAAATTTATTGGGGTGACATTGGTTAATAAAATCATACAGCGTTCAAGTGTACAACTCAACAAAACTTCATCTGTACACTGAATCGTGTGTTCACCACCCAAAGTCAACTTTCTTTCCATCTCCATTTATCCTCTTTTTGCCCACTTCCTCCTCCCCCCACCCCCTTTCACTCTGACTATCATCATATTGTTGTTCGTGTCTATGTGTCATACATATATTTTTTGCTTAATCTGTTCACCTTAGACTTTTTTTGTGACTTAGCATGTGATCTACCCAGTAGAACATTTCATGTGCACTTGAGAATTATGTGTGTTCTGCTGTAGTCTGATAGAGTGTTTGATAGATGTCTGTTAAATCTACTTAAGTTATTTGGTTCTTCAAGCCTTCTATATATTTGCTGATCTTCTGCCTAGTTGCTTTATCCATATTGAAATTGGAATATTAAGTCTCTATTATTGTTGAATTGTCTATTTCTCCCCACAAGTCATTCAGCCTTTGCTTTATGTATTTTGGTGCACTGATGTTTGGTGCATATATTTTTATAATTATTAAAACTTCTTGATGTATTGAACCTTTTATTATTATTATTATTATGTTTTAACAGGTTTTATTGATTTTTTAGAGAGAGAGGAAGGAAGAGAGAGATAGAAACATCAGTGTGAGAGAAAAGCATTGATCAGCTGCCTCTTGCATGCCCCCTACTGGGAATTGAGCCCACAACCAGGAATGTGCCCTGACTGGAAATTGAACTGGGACCTCTCAGTCCATGGTGCCATGCTCAATTCACTGAGGCACACTGGCCGGGCAGATCCTTTATTATTATAAACATTTTTTCTTCATTTCTTCATTTCTAATAATATTTTTGGTTCTTTAATCCATTTTGTCTTATACTTTTTTAGCCACTCCAGCTTTTTATGGTTTCTATTTGTAAGACGCATGTTTTGCATCTTTTTATTTTCAATCAATTTTTCTTTGAATACAGTATGTCTCTGATAAGATCTCTAAAGCATGCCTCCTGTAGACATAATATAATTGAATATTTAAAATGTGTTTTTTTTCCTTTTATGGATTTTAGAGAGAGAAAGGGAGAGAGAGAGATAGAAACATGGATGAGAGAGAACAATTGCCTGCTTCCTGCATGCCCCCCACTGGGGATTGGGCCCATAACCTGGGCATGTGCCCTGACCAAGAATAAAACCAGTGACCACTTGGTGCATGTGTCGATGCTCAACCACTGAGCCTCACCGGCTGGGCATAAAATTTTTAACCTAGTTTGACAACCTGTATTTTTTTGTTTGGATTAGTTAATTTATTCATATTTAATCATATTCCTGATATAGTTGAATTTATGCCTACCATTTTATTCTTATTTTTCTATATGTCTCAGTATTCTTTTGTTTCACTATTCTTCCTTCAATACTTTCTTATGCATTGGGTAAATATTTTCTATTTTAATATTTTGATTCCTTTAATACTTTTTTCCACTATATTTTTGAGCTATTCTCTTAGTAGTTGTGTTAGGATATGGCATATGGTTTATCCTAAATTAGATTCATAGAATCTACTTTAGATTTATTCTAACTTAATTTCAATGAGACAGAGAAATGTCACTCTAATTTAGTTCCATTCTATTCCCCTTTTTCACTATTACTTTTATGCAAATTGAATCTATATGTTATAAACCTAACTGTACATTGTGATAATTATTACTTTTGAAAATTTTATGTTTATTACAGAAGCTGATAAGATAAAGGAGATATTCTTTATTAAGTGGTCTATTTCATTTGGTATTCCCCCCAGCTCTCAGACTCTACTAATTACCTGTTGTTTGCCCACTTGTTTTAAAAAATGCCCTGAGCCTTAACTAACTTGTTCAATTTTTTTTTCCATTTGAATTTGACTAGGGTTGATATTGATGACAGTTTTTGAGGTTTGTTCTGACTTCTGAGAGGACTTAACTCTTTCTCTGATTCTCACTGATGAACTACTTGGCCTATCACTTAACTTGTTGCAATTAATTAGGAGAAACTATTATTATTTTCATTTTTAAAGGTGGTTAGACAGACTTTATTCAAGGAGACTACTACATTGGGGTGCCATAATGCGGTAAAGAGATTTGGCTCAATTATAAATACAAAAAAAAAAAATGTGGAGATTTCTAACCAAGGAACAAGATAAGTAAGGGCCAATGGGTGGAAAATTACTGAGGAAATATCAAGGGTAAGGGTGATTTGGGATAAACCAACTTGAGAAGATTTTTGCTGAAGGTAAATCAGGGTAATAAGGTTACTTAGAATAGGGGATAAATAATTTGATCAGATGTCAAGGGTGAGGAATTTTAACTAAACTGGCCCAGCAACATTCTTGCTAAAACTGTATGAAATTTGCAAAGAAAAGCGCCCAAGATCAGGGACTGGTCAGGAACAGGACTCACAGGAGCCTGACTTAAGCTTGGCTCAAGGAGAAAGTCTTTGACCTCCCTCTTGTTCAAGGAAAGAAAAAAAATATATTTTTTTCTATTTTCAAGGAAAAGAAATATATTCTCTCTATTAAACAACTGTCCATTTCCCACTTACAGAGAGTATTTGCTGGATAATGGGCTTTTAGTAAGGGTCAGTTTCTATGAAAATGACAGAAAAACAAGTAATCCTTGGAAATTCATTTTCTGAGTCCAGAAGATAGCCAGTTGAGATTTCCACATATTGATCTCAGACATAACGTGGTGATCTGATTGATCTTCTGGTTTTCAGTTTGAATGTCTTTGGTAATAAATAGCATTAACTGTTCCAGTGAACACTGTGAGTGGCTCACACAGCAGTGAGTAAGAAGGTCATCCATCTGTGATCTGTTGTGATGATTTCTTTGATGTTTACATCAAGCCATCCAGGTTCAATTTGCTTTGGGAAAACAACAGCTGTTGAGTAGTTATTATTTTGAGAACACCATTAAGCTTAAACTTCTCAATCTTTTGTTTCAAGTAGAAGTAGTTCCTTTGGGTAGAACTTTGGAGCACTTTTTTCTTATGTCTTACTTCTCCACCTGGGTAAAATATCTGAGCCACTACTATAAGCACTGGATAGAACAGTAGCCTCTGATATTCTCAACTTCCTTTTCTCACCTTTAAACCTCTGCCCCCCAGAGGAACTAAATAGACACCTCTCCAAAAAGGATATACAAATGGCTAAGAGACATATGAAGAAATGCTCAACATCACTAATCATCAGAGAGATGCAAATTAAAACAACAATGAGGTATCACCTCACACCTGTCAGAATGGCCGCCATCAACAAATCATCAAACAACAAGTGTTGGCGAGGGTGTGGAGAAAAGGGGACTCTAGTACACTGCTGGTGGGAATGCAGACTGGTGCAGCCACTGTGGAAAACACTATGGTGTTACCTCAAAGAATTAAAAATTGAATTGCCATTTGACCCAGTGATCCCACTTCTAGGAATATACCCTAAGAAGCCTGAAACACCAATCAGAAAAAATACATGTACCCCCATGTTCATAGCAGCACTATTTACAATAGCTAAGATCTGGAAACAGCCCAAGTATCCATCAGTGGATGAATGGATAAAAAAGCTGTGGTACATATACACAATGGAGTACTATGCAGCTGTAAGAAAGAAAGAAATCTCTTATCCTTTGAGACGACATGGAGGGACCTCGAGAGTATTATCCTAAGCAAAACAAGCCAAGCAGAGAAAGACAAATATCACATGATCTCACTTATTTGTTGAATATAATGAACATAACAGTCTGAGGAACAGGGTAGATCCATAGATGTGGAAGTAGGGTATAAACTGACACCCCTCAGAAGAGGGGGTGGGGGGAGGGAAGAGATAAACCACAGAACTTATGCGCATGTATGCATAAGTGATGGACATGGACAACAAAGCTGGGGACAGGGTGGGGGGATGGGGAGGAGGGTGTCAATGGGGAAAAAAGGAGAAACATCTGTAACAAAAATAAATTAATAAAAAAAAAAATCTCTGCCCCATAAACAAGCTAGGGTGATCACAATTAGGACCTAGTATTCTCAGCCTGCTACACCTGAGATAGAGCCTCCATACTATAGGCAGAATTTAAAGTTCCAAATATCTCAGCCAAACACATTGGAAATTTACTCTCTTCAATTTGGAAATATAGGACATTAGAAATGTTGACCTTATGCCCTTCCCAGAAAGATATAGTAACCCTGAATCAGAGGTGAAAGGAGGAACTCCCATC
The DNA here is from genome assembly GCA_030848825.1 of Tadarida brasiliensis. NCBI lineage: Eukaryota > Metazoa > Chordata > Mammalia > Chiroptera > Molossidae > Tadarida > Tadarida brasiliensis. Next base: position 55,065,210 of record CM061280.1, read on the forward strand.
TTCTTAGCCACACTCACCCACACTGGAATTTAGTTTAAGATGAGCTGGGTGAAAGGGAGAGAGAGAGCAGGAATATTATATATTTCTTTTTAAATTTATGCCCCTGATTAAAAAAAAAGTAAAACAATTTAGATTACTTTTATGGAAAACTGTGAGAATAGTCTTGGCTCAAATGTCTCATACTATCTCTTAGTTGTTTTTCTGTGTTTATTTTTTTTTTTTGCTTGCTTGTTTTTGTTTTTGTTTTTTATAGATATTTCCTCATTTACTGTGTTATTTTCTTAAGGAAATTTCCACAGACTTTAAATGTTTTTTTAATTGCTTTTTTAGAGAAAGAGTAAGGGAGAAGGAGAAAGAGATAGAAACAATGATGAGAGAGAACATCAATTGGCCACCTTCTTCATGCCCCCCACTGGGGATTTGGCCCACAATCTCGGCATGTGCCCTGACCCGGAATCGAACCCTCTTGGTGCATGGGTCAACGCTCAACCACTGAGCCACACTGGCCAGGCTAAATGGTTGGGTTTTTAAATACAGTTTTCAACAGTTTTGCTTTGTTTTGTCTGGTAGAGTGTCTATGACACTCTTCATGCAATTATCTTGGAAGTAGAATTCAATCTCATACTGATTTAAAATGTATTATGATGTATCACGTAAGAAATAGAACCAATATGCTATTTTCCCATAAGCTACCCAGTTATCTTAATATTTACCGTAAATATTCTATATTTTCTTCAGTCATCTGAAACACCTTTACTGCACACTAAATTATCATATCTATTAGGTCTTTTTCTGGATTTTCCATTTTGTTACATCACTATGTCAATAAAAATCTAATGCTTTAATTATATAGTCTTTACAGGCTGCCCTAATATCAGAGTTGTGTTTTTTTTTTTTTAACATTTTATTTTATTTTATTTTATTATTTTTTTTGTTACAGATGTTTCTCCTTTTTCCCCCATTGACACTCTCCTCCATCTCCCTCCCTGCCCCGTCCCCAGCTTTGCTGTCCGTGTCCATTGGTTATGCATACATGCATATAAGTTCTGTGATTTATCTCTCCCCCCCACCCCCTCTTCTGTCTTTATTTTAGTTGTAATTCCAGTTTGGTGTTGGGAGACAGTCTGTGTAGCTTCCATTCACTCTACCACCATTTTAAATCTCCTCCAGCACCCATTTTTGGTACAAACTCTCAGCAAAGTGGGAATAGAGGGATCATACCTTAACATAATAAAGGCCACATATGGCAAACCCACAGCCAATATCATACTCAATGGGAAAAACTAAAAATATTTCCCTTAAGAACAGAAAAAGACAGGGATGTCTGTTTTTTTTTCACTCTTATTCAACATAGTACTGGAAGTCTTAGACACAATGGTCAACCAATAACAAAAATTAAAAGGCATCCAAATAGGAAGGGAAGAAGTGTAAAATTCATAGATGAGTTATTTTACATAGAATACCCTAAAAAATTCCACAAAAATGTACTGGATTTAATAAATGAATTTAGCAATGTAGAAGGATATAAATGTAAATTCCAGAAATTGATGGCACTTTTTTTTTTTTATCCTCACCCGAGGACATTCTTGCATTTATCTTCAGATAGAGTGGGAGGGAGAGAGGGAGGAAGAGAGAGAGAGAAACATCGACGTGAGAGAGACACATCAATTGGTTGCCACCCACACGACCCAACCAGGGCCAGGGACAAACTGCAACCGAGGTATGTGCCCTTAGCAGGAACCAAACCTGGGAGTCTCTGGTGCACAGGCTGACACTCTAACTGCTGAGCCAAACCAGCCAGGGCTGATGGCACATTTATACACCAATAATGAACTCTCAGAAAGAGGAACTAAAAACAATTTAATCTGTCATTGCAAAAACCCTTTTCTCAGAAATCTACAAGACATTGAAAAAAGGAATAATGGAAGACATATAAAAGTGGAAGGTTATACCATGTTCATGGTTTGGAAGAATCAACATCATTAAAATGTCCATACTACCAAAAGCAATCTATAAATTCAACACAATCCTTATTAAAATATCAATGACATATTTTACAGATCTTGAACAAATACTCCAAAAATTTATGTGGAACCAAAAAAGACCCCCAATGACCATAGCAATCTTGATAAAGAAGTACCAAGTAGAAAAGATTCAGAATACCAGATATCAAACTATACTACAAAGCCATTGTAATCAAAACAACCTTGTACCAGCATTAGAACAGGCTTATAGATCAATGGTACAGAACAGAGAACCCAGAAGTCAACCTAAGCCATTACACTCAATTAATATTTGACAAATGAGAAAAGAGCATACAATGGAATAAAGATAGTCTCTTCAATAAATGGTTCTGGGAAAACTGGAGAAATACATGCAAAAAAATAAAACTAGACCACCAACTTACACCATACACATGAATAAACTCAAAATGGGTAAAAGACTTAAATGTAAGTTGTGAAACAATAAAAATCCTAGAAGAAACCATAGGTAGCAAAATCTCAGACATCTCACATAGCATAATTTTCACCAATACATCACCTAGGACAAAGGAAACAAAGAAAAAATAAATAAATAGGACTATATCAAACGAAACAGCTTTTGCACAGCAAAAGAAACAACCACCAAAATGAAAAGGAAACCTACTGTATGGGAGAATATATTTGCTAATGATACATTGAATAAGGGGTTAATTAAAAATATATATATACATATATATTTAGTATATTAAAGTACTCATACAACTCAACAAAAGGAAAACAAACAATCCAATTAAAAAATGGACTTCTGGTCAAGATGGCGGCATAGGTAAACATGAAATCGTCTCCTCCCACAACCACATCAAAATTATAACTAAACTACAACACAACCATCATTCAGAACCACCTGAAACTGAGCTGAATGGAAGTCCTACAACTACAGAATTGAAGAAGCAGCCACACCCAGACTGGTAGGAGGGGCAAAAGCGTGGAGGCACCAATGAGCTGGTCCCACACCCATGTGTGGCAGATAAAAATCAGGAGGATACCTCAGCTGAGAAGGTCCTCCGTGAGGAGTGAGGGGTCCCCATTCCAATACTAGGACCCCCAGCTCAGGGTTCAAGTGCCAAGAAGAGAAGTCCCCATAACTTCTGGCTATAAAAACAAGCAGGAACTGAGGCTGAGGGAAGCTGAGGCTTCTGGAGCACCAGGCAGTTCCTCTTAAAGTGCCCGCACACGGACTTACTCAGACTTGTTCCCTCTAAGCTCAGATGGCAGACCTTGAGGGGTGCCAGAGACATACTGGGAAGAACTGAGCTGTTTGGCCTCGGATGATGGCTGGAGAGGTGGCTTTCTCCTGGACAGATGTGCTGGTAGAGGCTGATGTTCCTTTGGTGAGCCCTTCCCGGGGGTGGGAGACGGACACCATATCTGGGACTCCAGTATCCTGGCTCACACTGTTTGTCCCACCCTGTGATTCCTTGAAGCCCTGCCCCACCCAACTGTCAGGCCCACCCAAGCTGTTTCCAAAGGCTTTACCATAGGATTGGCCTGTCTTGAATCCTGCTTCAGAGTTTCCTAAAATCTCTCAAACAAGCAGCATCGGGTCTCAGTGAGCCCCATAACTCTCAAAGCAGCCAGCCTTGGTTCACAGCTTAGCTTTTCCTGGGCACCTCCAAGCCCAACACAAGAAGCATCCATCAGCAGATCACTTTGTAGCTGATGCCAGTGGCCCCAGATAGAACAGAGGCAGTGGCTGACCTTGCCCCAGAGTGAGCACACCCAGTGGACAGTTTCAGACAACATCGAAACACCACAACCCAACCACCTCCACAAGTGACACACTCAATGAGTGAACTCGGTGGGTACCAGAGCCCTGATGAAGTAAGTTTTGCTCTGTGTGGTGGGCCCCTACACTGCTGATCCTCCAAGGTAGACAGAGGCCAGTGGTCAGTGGGCACAGCCAGTTCTTGCAGCTGATCAGCCTGAGTAAATCCCTCCCATTGATGTGCCAACAGCAATCAAGACTCAATTACAACAGTAATGTACAGTCCACACTAGGGGTGCACCTCAAGGGCTCAGCAGGGGTGATCAGGGAGGCTGTGCCACTGAATCCTACAGGACACCTACAACAATAGGACACCCTACGAAGCCTAGGAGACATTGCAACTCTACCTAATACATATAAATAATCACAGAGAAGCAGCCAAAATGAGGAGACAAAGAAATATGTCCCAAATGAAAGAAAAGAACAAAACTCCAGGAAAAGAATTAAACAAAATGGATATAAGCAATCAATCAGATGCAGAGTTCAAAACACTGGTTATAAGGTTACTCAGGGAATTTGGTGAGACATTGAAGGAACTTAGTGAGACCTCCAAGGAACTTAAGGAGACCTCCAAAGAACTTAGTGAGAACATCAACAACATAAAAAAGGACCAGTAAGAAATGAAGTATCTACTAACTGAAATAAATAATAATTTACAAGGAATCAATAGTAGAGTAGGTAAAACCAAGAACCAAGCCATCGATTTGGAATATAAGGAAGCAAAAAAACACCCAATCAGAACAGCAAAAAGGAAAAAGAATCCAAAAAGATGAGGATAGTGTAAGGAGCCTCTGGGACAACTTCAAACATGCCAACATTTGCATCATAGGGGTGCCAGAAGGAGAAGAGAGAGAATAAAAAATTGAAAATCTATTTGAAACAATAATGACAGAAAACTTTCCTAACTTGGTGAAGGAAACAAACATACAAGTCCAGGAAGCACGGAGTCCCAAACAAGATGAACCCAAAGAGGTCCACACCAAGACACATCATCATCAAAATGCCAAAGGTTAAAGACAAAGAAAGAATCTTAAAAGCAGCAAGAGAAAAGCAGTTCATTACCTACAAAGGAGCTCCCATAAGACTGTCAGCTGATTTTTCAAAAGAAAGTTTGCAGGCCAGAAAGTAGTGGCAAGAGGTATTCAAGGTAATGAAAAGCAGCGACCTATAAATAAGATTACTCTATCTTGCAAAGCTATCATTTAGAATCATTGGACATATAAAGAGTTTCCCACACAAGAAAAAGCTAAAGGAGTTCATCACCACCAAACCAGTATTATATGAAATGTTGAAGGGTCTTCTTGAAGGAGAGAAAGAACAAACATATGAACAATAAAATGGCAATTAGCACATATCTACAACAATTGAATCTAAAAAAAAAAAAAAAAATAGCAAGCAGAACAGAAACAGACTCGTAGATACAGAGAACATTTTGTTGCTTGCCAGATGGTTGGGGGCTGGGGGGATGGGTGCAAAAGATGAAGGAATTAAGAAATACAGATTAGTTGTTAGACTGATGAACCTCAAAGGGAAGGGGGCAGGGAGCGTGGGATGTGATAAACCAAGGAACGTCTATGCATGTATGCATAACCAATGGACACTGACAATTGTGTGAGGAAGGCAGGAGAGGGACAGGATTGGGGAGGAGGGGTCAATGGGGAAATAAAAAGGGGACATCTGTAATACATTCAACAATAACGATGAGTTTTAAAAAATGTCAGGGAATCTGAGTAGATACTTCTCCAAAGAGTAGATACAAATGGCGAAGATACATATAAAAAATGCTCAGTGTCATGAATCATTAGGGAGATGCAAGTTAAAACAACTATGAGATATCACCTCACATCAGCTAGAATAGCTGCCATTGAAAAATCAACAAAGAACAGGTGTGGACAAGGATGTGGAGAAAAGGGTACCCTAGTAATCTGCTAGTGGCAATGAAGACAGGTGCAGCTACTATGTAAAACTCAAGAAAACCTGTTTATTCACTAGATTATCGTGTATTACAAAGGATATTGAAGAATACATATCAAAACTCACTTGAAGAGATACATATGGTCACGTCCAAATCAAAAGAGCTTCTGTCCTCCTAGAGCCTGGAGCCTGGCATGGTAGCATGTGAAAGTGTTCTGGTTCCTCAGTGTGGAAGCTCTCTGAAAAAAAAAAAAAAACAAAACAATAAGATGTCCTTTTGGGTGTTTAAGGGAAATTCATTACATACTTGTCATTGATTAAGTCATTGATCATTGGTGATTAATTCAACCTCAAACTGTTCCCCCTTCCCAGGAAATCAGGGAATAGACTCAAAGTTCCAAATCTCTAGACACATGGTTGCTTCCTAATAGCAACCAGACTCCATTGTTGCAGGGTGTAGGGTTCAAAAATTACCTCATTAACATAACAAAAATCATTCTTGCTCTGTGATGTTAAAGCTACATTTCAGTGAAGATGCAAACAACTTTGGTCATTAATCTGGCTGTGACTCAGCAGACTTATGGAAAGGTTGGGAATAGTAGATATCAAATAGCTAATATACAATCTAGACATGGTTAATATAGAGAGATGTTATTTTTATCTTATACATAAGAAAACTGGAGCTTAGAGAAGTTAAATCAGTTGTTTAAAAGCAAACACAAAACCAAGAGTACAGCCAGTGTCCAAATCCAAGTCTTCTGTGATATGTTCAGTGATTGTCAAGTTTCCCTTCCCAAACACACCCATACACATCTATGTTGTATACATGTAATAAAAGCAAACATTTTGACAAAATTCATTTTAAAATGCAGATATATACTTTGCTTTGCTTTATTGAACTTCAAAGATGTTGCGTCTTTTACAAATTGAAGGCAAGACCCTCTACCACCAAAAATATTACAACTTGCTTTACTGAGGTGATCTGGAAACACACCTACAATATTTCTGAGGTATGCCTGTATACACTAGGCACTATTTGAGATCCTGAAAACAACACAATAAAACAAAGTCTATTTTCGTATTTCATGGAATAACTAAATGAACAATAAAGAGCTCAGTTGCATGAGCATGTAATCTTTGTTTCCAAGGCTGTTTACCCCAACAAGTCTGAGAATCTCAGATCAAAACATAACCACTCATTATTTAATATCCACCTATTTCTAAATGATGTAGGTTTCATCTTCTTTTCCAAATGAAGAGGAAATAAGGATATACCTTTTACATCATTTTTTACAATGACAATGACTTGTCTTTCTGTATCAGTTACTATGTGCCAACAGGCACTCTTCTAAATACTTTACATGTATTGCCTCCCTTAATCCTTAAAACAACTCTATGATTTATGTACCCAGGAGGTCTGCATCAGTCCTTTATCTTAACTACTAGATTAAGTGGCATTCATAATAACCTCAGACAATATTAACTCAGGATCATTGAGAATCAGTATGATAAAACTTACAAAGTAGTATCCCAAGACACATTAAATCTAGTGTTCATTTCAGAGAAGATGAGGACATTAAGCCCTATAGAGTCTCTCAATGGTATGATAGTTTGAGCACTAAAAAATAGTCTTTATGGTTTGAGAAATAACATGCCTTGGTGGAAAGAAAACAGAGGTTTGGAGAGCATAAATTATATTTCTGATACTCATGTATTAGGTCTATGGTTTTATAAGTGACTCTACTTCTTCAAGTTTTAGTTTCCTCATATCTAAAAGGAGGTATCCATCTTCAGGGGTTGTTTAACATTACATATTAAAGTAGCTAGTGAAGTATCTGAAACAGCAATTGATATCAATTTCTTCCAATACTTCGTAAATATATCTATTCAGTACTCAACTTTAAAGTGTCACTGTGTTCTTACCACATCAAGTTACAGTGTGTTTAAGGACTAATAAAATAGAATTAATGGCTTTTATTAAGCCATTATCAGTAGCTTTTCTTGAAACTGCAAATCTCTGACCTTAGTTAAATAAAAACGGTGTTTTGGTGTACTTCTTTCTCCATATGTCTTAGAAAACTATGTTACCTATCTCATCCAGGATGTCATAACAAAATACCATAGCCTAGATGGTTTAAACAACAGAAATTTATTTCCCAAAATTCTGAAGGCTGAAAAGTCCAAGATCAAGGTGCAGGCCCATTTGGTTCCTGATGAGAGCACTCTTCCTGGCTTCAAGATGGCCATCATTTTGCTGTGTACTCACATGCTCATTCTTCAGTGTGTGTGAACAGGGAGAGGGAGAAAAGCAGAAACAATCAGAGAGGGAGTAGGAGAGAAAGAGAGAGAGAGTTCTATTAACTCATCCAACCCTAATTACCTCCCCAAATTCCCAATTTCAAATATCAAAACATTGTGAGTTAAGGTTCATCATATGAATTTTGGGGGGACACAAACATTCAGTTCAAAACAAAATCTAAAATCCAAATTTTTTGTTATTCTTTCTCTTATTTATATGTTCAAAACATAGCTGTTGATATAAATGTTTTAATTGATGAAATATGACAAGACATTTAGAAGCTTTAAAGGAAAGTTTGAATTAAATTTAAAAATTATATTATCTACAGATTTTACTTTTTATATTGACTCTTTTCCCTCTAAATAATTTTATTGTAATTCTTGATCACTTTAAAAATTGGGACAGTTCTTCATCGGAACACTACTTATTTCTTAGTGATTATGTCTATATGGATGTTGGAGCTAAAATATATTAATATGCACTTAAAATCTATATAAAAACAACACACATTTTTAAAAATGTTTGTAAGATTTTATTTGAGACAAACATGATAATTGCCAGGGAAGCAAGATGTAAAATGGTTGCAAGAATACATGCCTTAATTATTCATTTTCCTAGGTGATAGAGTCCTTCTATATTTGCTTTGGGAAGTATATATCAAGCATGAACAGACCTGAAAATTATGCCTATAAAAGAACTTCATTTTTTAGCATATTTAATTTACTCTGGTTGTACATTTATTAGAGGCTTTACATTTTGGAGGTCATTTTTGTTTGATTGTTATTCTCATTCTAGAAAATTAATATATGTTTTCTTTCTAAAGGCTAATGGATGTATGTTTAATGCTGATATGAATATTGACAACTGATCATGGGGAACATGTAGCCTTTAGTCAAAATAATGAACCAAACTTGGGAATCAGATTTCAAAAGAAATGCAATTTTTAACTTTGTAGATCTCACAACAAACTGAAAAATAAACACATTAGTTAATTTCAGAAAAACCTCCAAAAATATGTAATTTTCTCTTGACTAAAATTTTAAAACCTGAAAAATATTTTATATACACCATGCATATATAAGAATTTCTTAACTTGAAAAGTAATTAACTTAGTCCTTATAAAGAGATACAATTACTTATATAAGATGACCTTCTTCTTTCACTGTGTTATAAAAGAAGCCAATGTGACACCCAAAATTTCTCAAAGGCAAATGGAGAAAAAAAGGCAGTGGAGTGAATGGAAGCTACACAGACTATCTCCCAGGACCAAACTGGAATTACAACTAAAATAAAGACAAATCATCAGGAAAAAGCAACAGAAAAGCAGCTGGAGAGGACCATATAAACAGGGACACTGAATCGAGCCTGGTAGGTATGCAGTGGCGTGAGAGGGCGGTGGGCTGGGAGCCCACGGTCAGCAGCGTTTTTAGCTGTGGGCAGCGCCCTAGGAGTTAAAATCCCAAGCCGGTTTCACAGTGCAGAGGACCTGGACAGAGCACTAAATTAACCACAGCCACTAACCTTGGGCTCTGGCAGAAGAAAGGCAGACTGGACTGGAACTCTGTGGGGATACCCGAGACTTGGAGGGCACTCAGAGTTTTTGCTGAGTTGCAGCCACACAAGACAGTGGCCATCTTGTTCCTTCCCGGAGCTCTGGGGACAAGTAGCAGCCCCTCCCTCGGAGAGTCAACCCCCACAGTTGGGACAAAGAAATGCAAATTGAGGCTCATTAACAACCAGCATCTGCTACACCCTCTTCAAATCCTCTTAGCCTGAACACCTGAGGGAGTTTTTCATGCAGCTGAGGGCTACAAACCAACCCCTTGAGGAACTGAGACTAATAGCCTCCAGGCAAAAAGCTAGAAGATAACTGAACCTTTCCTGGGCTTGCCAATCTACCCAGGAAAGTAAGACTTGACAGTGGTGTTTAACATGGGTTCTCTCATACTCATACAAACCCAGTAGAGGGAGCCACAAACAGCAGAACACTAACACCCACAGAGAAAATTTGGCAGGCTCCAAAACCCACTGAGATAGCCACAATGGTGACACAAAGAAACAAATCCCAAAGGAAAGAACAAAGAACTCGACCTAAGATGAGATAAATGAAATGGAGTTAAACAAGTTATCAGAGGTAGAGTTCAGAGCCATGATCTTGAGGAAGCTCAACAGCATGAGTAAGGACATCAAAACCATGAGTAAAGATATAAAACCATTGAAAACCAACAAGGTGGAAATGAAGAATGACATGGAAGAAATAAAGAACACATTGGAAGGACTAAACAGCAGAGTAGAGGAAGCTGAGGACCAGATCAGTGAATTAGAAGACAAGGTAGAAAAAATCAACCAATCAGAAACCAAAAGGAAAAACAATTAAAAAACAGGAAGACAGCTTAAGAGAACTGTGGGAAAACTGGAAACATAATAACATTCGCATCATAGGAGTCCCCAAAAAAGAAGAAAATGAGCAAGGGTTAAATAATATATTTGAAGAAATAGTGACAGAAAACTTTCCTAACTTGGTAAAGGAAAAAGGCATTCAAGTTCAAGAAGCACAGAGAGCCCTAAGAAAGACGAACCCAAACAGGCCCACACCAAGACATAATAATTAAAATACCAGAAATTAAAGACAAAGAGAGAATACTAAAGGCAGCAAGAGATAAGCAACAGGTTACCTACAAAGGAACCCCCATAAGGCTATCAGCTGACTTCTCAACAGAAAAACTACAGGCCAGCAGGGAATGGCATGAAGTAATCAAGGTCATGAAAAACAAGGATCTGAATCCAAGACTACTCTATCCAGCAAAGCTATCATTCAAACTAAAAGATGAAATAAAGAGCTTCCCAGACAAAAAAAGGCTAAGGGAATATATTAGCCCCAAACCAGCACTACAAGAAATGTTAAAAGGACTGCTGTAATCAGTAGAAGAAATAGAAAGAAAAATATAACCACCCTAAACAAAAAAATGGCAATAAATAACTACATATAAATAATCACCTTAAATGTAAATGGTTTGAATGCTCCCCTAAAAAGACACAGAGTAACTGATTGGATAAGAAAGCATGACTCATATATATGTGGTTTACAAGAGACCCACCTCACAACAAAAGACTCACATAGGTTAAAAGTCAAGGGATAGAAAAAAATCTACCAAGCAAACGGAAAGGAAAAAAAAAGACGAGGCAGCAATACTCATATATAATAAAATAGATTTCAAAATGAAGGCCATAACTAGAGACAAAGAAAGCCACTACATAATATTGAAAGGATCTATCCAACAAGAAGATATAACCTTTGTAAACATATATACACCCAATATAGGAGCATGAAAATATATTTAAAATCTTCTGGAGGACTTCAAAAGAGAAATTGACAGCAATACAATCATAGCAGAGAACTTCAACACCCCGCTGACACCACTGCATAGATCATCTAAACAAAAAAATAGCAAAGAAACAGAGACTCTAAATAAAGCACACGATCAAATGGATTTAATAGATATATAGAGAGAAATACACCCCAAAACTGCAGAATTCACATTCTTCTCAAGTGCACATGGGACATTCTCAAAGATAGTCCACATATTAGGGCACAGACTAAGTCTCTACAAGTTAAAGAAGATTGAAATCATATCAAGCATCTTCTCAGATCACAATGGCATGGAACTAGAAATCAATTGCAACAAGAACATGCAAAGGCATTTGAACACATGGAGGCTAAATAGCATGTAATTAAACAATGAATGGGTTACCATGGAGATCGAGGAAGAAATTAAAAACTTCCTGGAAGCCAATAAAAATGAACACACCACAACACAAAATCTATTGTATTCAGCAAAAGCAGTTCTGAGAGGGAAGTTCATAGCACTACAGGCCCACCTCAAGAAACAAGAAAAATTTCTAATTGACTCTCTAACTTCACAACTTAAAGAACTAGAAAGTAAACAAAAAGAAAACCCCAGAAAGAGTAGATGGAAGGAAATAGTAAAGATCAGAGCATAAATAAACGAAATGGAGACCAAAAAAAAATTAGGAGGAGCAACGAAACAAAGAGCTGGTTTTTTGAAAAGATAAACAAGATTGATGGACCCTTAGCTAGACTCACCAAGAAACAAAGAGAGAGAACCCAAATACACAAAATAAGAAATGAAAGAGGAAAAGTAACAACTGACACCACAGAAATACAAAGGATCATTAACTAATACTATGAACAATTAAGAGGCAACCAGTTGGACAATCTAAGTAAAATGGACAAATTTCTAGAAACACATAGTCTCATAACACTGAACTGGGAAGAGATAGAAAACTTAAACAGACAAATAACTAAAGAAATTGAAGATGTAATCAAGACTCTCCCAGCAAACAAAAGCCCAGGCCCGGACGAATTCACGGGGGAGTTTTACCAAACATTCAAAGAAGAACTAACACCCATTCTCCTCAAACTATTCCAAAAAATTCAAGAAGACTTCCAAACTTATTTTACAAGGCTAGCATAATTCTAATTCCAAAACCAGAAAAAGACACTACAAAGAAAGAAAACTACAGGCCAATATCCCTGATGAACATACATGCCAAAACGCTTAACAAAAATGCTAGCAAATCGGATTCAGCAATACATTAAAAAAATTATTCGCCATGACCAAGTGGGATTCATCCCAGGGATGCAAGGCTGGTACAATAATCGCAAATCAATAAATGTGATACACTACATAAACAAAATGAAAGATAAAAATCATATGATCATATCAATAGACGCTGAAAAAACATTCGACAAAATCCAGCACCCATCTCTGATAAAAACGCTCAGCAATGTGGGAATAGAGGGATCATATCTCAACATAATAAAGGCCATATATGAAAAACCTACAGCCAACATCATACTTAATGGACAAAAACTGAAAGTATTTTCCTTAAGAACAGGAACAAGGCAGGGATGCCCACTTTCACCACTCTTATTTAACATAGTACTAGAAGTCTTAGCCACAGCAATTAGACAAGAAGAAAAAATAAAAGGGATCCAAATTGGAAAGGAGAAAATGAAACTGTCATTATTTGCTGATGACATGAGACTATACATAGAAAACCCTAAAGACTCCATCAAAAATCTCTAAGATTTAATAAATGAATTTGGCAAAGTAGCAGCATACAAAATTAACATCAAGAATTTGACGGTGTCCAGCCAGTGTTGCTCAGTGGTGAGCATTGACCCATGCACCAAAAGGTTGCTGGTTTGATTCCAGGTCAGGACATATGCCCAGGTTGTAGGCCTGATCCCCAGTGGGGTGCATGCAGGAGGCGGCCAATTGATGTTCTTCTCTCTTATGGATATTTCTAGCTCTCTCTCCCTCTTACTTCCTCTTGCTCTTAAAAATCAATAACGGAAAAAAAAGTTTAAGAAAATAAAAATAAAAAATATCTGAGAGAAAGCATTATAGGCAAAGAATGCATAATGTACAATGGTTCTGAAGAGCTTGCTTTGTGTATTAAAGGGATTTCAAGGAAGCTAGTGCCTGGGGTCGCATAAATAACAAAAAGAGTGGTAAAAGATCAGGCAATAGAGGCATCTGGTGACCGTAATATGTAGAGCATTATAGATAAAAATATAAAATTTACATTCTATTCTAAAGCAAATGGTAATGCAATGAGGCTTTTGCATAAAATAGTGATATGATCTGATTTATGTTTCACAGAAATCACTTTGGGTACTGTGTGGAGAATGGTATTTAGAGGGAGTGACATTTTTATTTTATTCTTTTTTTCAGATTTGTGTGACTATAAGAGATACCTTGATATTCCAAATGAATTTAGAAACAGATTTTTTGTTTCTGCAAAGAGGGCAGTTGGAAATTAGATAGAAATTTCAATGAATTTGTAGATTGCTTTCAGCTCTATTGAAATCTTAATATACTATTAAATCTTCCAGTTCATGAACATAAAATTCTTGCACTTTCTTAGTTAACTTTATTTTTAAGTATTTTATCCGTTTTTGGTTGTTGTTGTTGTAGATATATTTGCTTTCTTAATTTTTTTTTCTTTCTGATTGTTCAACTCATTTATGTATGTTTTTCCTGTATCTTGTAGCTTTTCTGAACTCATTCATTATATCTAATACTATGTGTGTGAGTGTGTAATATTTATAGTTTTCCATATATAAAATCATGCCATCTGTAAAAAGACAGTTTTAATTCTTCCTTTCCAATCTGAATCTTCTTTTTCATGTTGTTACCTTATTGCTTTGGCTAGAACTTCCAGTGAAATGTTGAACAGAAGTGGCAAGAGCGGACATTGTTATCTTTTTTTTCTGACTGGCAAAAATGTTTGTCTTTCTCCGTTGAGTATGATGTTAGCTATAATATTTGAATAGGTGCCCCTTATGAGGTTAAGAAAGTACCTTTCTATTCTTACTTTGTTGTGTTTTTATCATTTAAGTGTGTATGATCTTATCAAATGCTTTCTTGTGTCTATAGAGATGATTAATTTTTATTTGTTCTTTTAGTATGGTGTATTGCATTGATTGAGTTTGGTATGTTAAATCACTTTTGCATTTATGGATAAAATCTCTATTGGTCATGGTGTAAAATCTTTTTAAGATGTTTCTCAATTCAATTTCCTAGTATTTTCTTGAGGATTTTGCAACTCAAAGGGATAGTGGTCTGTATTTTCCTATTTCAGTGCTGTCTCTGTCTAGTTTTTGTACCTTTGGCCCCATAGAATGAATTAGAGAATATTTCCTTCTCTAATATATTGTGAAAGAGTGTGCAAAGGATTGGTATTTATTTTTTCTTCAAATATTTGGTAGAATTAACTAGTGAAGTCATATGGAACTGAGCCTTCTTTATTAGAGTACTTTTTTAATGTTACTGATTCATTAACTTTATTTGTTAAAGGTTTATTCAAATTTACTATTTTTACTTGAATCACTTTTTGCAGTTTGTAGTTTGTATGTTTTTAGACTTTGTCAATTTCATCTATCTAATCTGTTGGCATGCGATTATTCATAGTATTACTTTATAATTTTTTTATTTCTGTGAAATCAGTAGTAATGTCCTAATTTCCTTCCTAATTTTATTAATTTTGATAGTGTATATCTTACTTTCATTGGTCAGTCCAGCTAAATGTTTGTTAATTTATTTGATTTTTTCAAAGAACCAACTACAAAACTTTGGTTCTCTATTATTTACTATTTTCTATTCCATTGATCTCTGTTCTAATCTCTATTATTTACTTTCTCCTGTTTTTGTTGTTGTTGTTGTTGTTGTTCATATATATGTTTAAGGTAGGAGTTTATGTTTTAGATTGAAATGTTTCTTTTTTAATAAAGTAATTTAGAGCTATAAATTTGCTTGTTAATTCTACTTTTGCTGAATTTCATAAGCTTTGATATGCTATGTTTTTTATCTGAAAATATTTTCTAACATCATGTGATTATTTTGGGCCTATTAGTTATTTAGGAGGGCATGATTTAATTTCCATATATTTGTAAATTTTCCAAAATTCTTTCAGTTATTTATTTTATTTCACTGTAGTCAGAGAACACACTTCATATGATTTTATTTATCTTAAATTTATTGAGACATTAACATTGGCTTATATATATTTATCTATGCAGTTGCAGGGTTTCTTTCTTCATGTGATTTTTGAGTAACTGTCTAATGTTCTTTCATTTCATCCTGAAGTGCTTTCTCTAGTATTTCTTTTTTCTTTCAATTTTATTTTGTATTTGTTTTAAGTGTACAGCTTAGTGGTTAAACAATTATATACCTTACATTGTGTTCCACTCAATATATTCCAGTACCTCAACTGTCACCACACATAGATATCTTAATATTATTGACTATATTCCCTACGGTTTCTTTACATCCCCATTACTATTTTGTAACCATCAATTTGTAGTTCTTAATCCCTCACCTCTTTCACTTAGTCCCCCAACCCCTACAATGGAATATTACTCAGGCATAAAAAATAATGTAATCATACCATTTGTAACTGCATAGATGGACCTAGAGGATATAATTAATGTTCAGTGAAATAAGTCAGTCAGAGAAAGATAAATGTCATATGATTTCATTTATATATGGAAACCAAAGAGAAAAATAAATGAACACACAAAATTAAGACAGACTCTAGCATTTCTTATAGGGCACATCAGTTGGCAATAAACTCTCTGAGTTTTTGTTTATCTGAGAATGTCATAATTATTCCATTCTTGAAGTATAATTTTTCCAGATATCGAATTCTTTGTTGATAGTGTCTTTTTCCTCCGAGGATTTTGAATATGTTATCCCATTTTCTTCTGTTTTTCATGGTTTCTGATGAAATATTAGCTGTTTTTTTATTGAGGATATTTTTTATGTTGCAAATAATTTCTCTGTTGTTGGTTTCAAGAGTCTCTCTTTGGCTTTTTACAGTTTGAATATAATATACCTTATTGTGGGTCCTTTGGGTCATCCTAGTTGGAGATTTTTGAGATTGCTGTATATATGTTAAGATTGCACCCAAATCAGAATATGTTTTACCATTATTTCATCAAACATTCTTTCTGAGTACTTTTCTCTCTCTTCTCTGGAACTCTCATTATGCTGTTATGCTTCATTATGTCACATATCTTTGATTTTCTTCATTCTTTCTCTAACTGCTTCTTAGGTTGAGTCTTCTAAATTAAGATATCTTCCAATTTTCTCATTTTTCATTTTACCTGTTCTAATTTCTGTTGAGACCATCTAGTTAATTTTTCATTTAAATTACTGTACTTTTCAATTCCAGAATTTTTATTCGCTTCTTCTTTAGAATTTTGTTTTGTTTTTAATCCTCACCTGGGGATATTTTACCATTGATTTCTAGATAGAATAGAATGGAGGAAAGGAGAGAGAGAGAGAGAGAGAGAGAGAGAGAGAGAGAGATGTGAAAGAGACACATATATTGGTTACCTCCTGCATGACCCTGACCGGGGCTGGGGATTGAACCTGCAACAGAGGTACATGCCCTTGACTGGGAATAAAACCCAAGACCCTTCTGTCCACAGGCTGGCACTTTAACCACTGAGCTAAACCAGCCAGGGCTTTCTTCAGAATTTATACCTCTTTATTGATTTTCTCTTTTTGACAAGATATATTTTCCATGATTTTTTTAGTTCTTTAAACACATTATAATAACTTATAATTGAAAAGATATAACATCTCTTCCTAGCACATTTTATATCTGGGATTCCTCAGGGACAGTTTGTTGGGATGATTTTTTTCCTGTGTATGGGTATAATCTGGTTTATTTACATGACTCATTTTTTGTGGTTACTGAAAACAGGACATTTTTAATACCGTAATATGGCAATTCTGGAAATCCAATTCTCTTTCTTTCCCTGGATCAGTTGTTGCGGTTTGTTGTAATACTTGTGGTTTGTTTGTTTAGTGACATTTCTGGAATAATTTTGTAAAGTTTGCATTCATTTTTATGTTCAGCCACTAAAGTCCTTTTTCTTTTAGCATACTAATCAACTAGTTTTTGGGAAGGGTTTCTTAAATTCCTGGAACTGAATTATCTCCCAATCTTTGCATATGAATTCTTAGTGAGTATTAGGACATGCCTTTAACATCCAACCAGGAAATTTACAACTCTACATTCATTTTCACTTCCTGTTTGTACATAAACTTAAGGTCAGTCTGAGGTCAGATATTATTGTCTTCTCAGTTCTTTCCTAAGCATGCACTCAATCCTGGGCGTGGACTTGGTCATCTAAATTCCAATGAATATTTAATATCTCAAAATTCTTATTCTGCAAGGAATCTTGTTGCTCAGATTTTCCTCTCATGCATATTTGGTAGTCTACTGTTCTCTCCAGCAGTTACCTTTTCCCTCAGGTATCAATGACTAAAAAAACATTTGCATGTAAATTTTTTCAAGAAAGATTTACCATGTAGAAGCTTTAGTACTGGGTAAGTTCTGCATCTGGTGAGATGAATGCAAGCCTTTGATCTGGTCTTCTGTGAAGTCACAGACACAGCAACTAATGGAAAATCTTTGCAAATGAGATCTATTCTGTTCCCTACAGTGCTGGTACTAATACTAGAAATGGCTGCTTTTATTTTCAAGGCTAATAGTGAACTGGAGAGTAAGGAATAGGACCAGGGTAAGTTAAAATGCCACACAGCTTGGTGTTCCTATCAGGATTCAGCAGCCAGTTTTTGTTTATTAATCATTCTCCTTGTTGTTGCAAACTTTTGGTTAGTTTCCAGAGTTCCAAAAAGTTGATTCTGACTGTGTTATCTAGTTTTATTCTTGCTTTTATGAAGATACAGACTTTGGTGTTGCTTATCCCATAATTTTTGCTGATGTCACATCTGTGACTGTTAAGTATCATAAAATCCCTTTTATTTTATAACTTAAATTTTGCTGGAACATATTATTTAATATGTTTTTAAATAAGATAGCTGATAATCATCTTAGTCATTGAATTTATAAAATATATTTATTTTGCTTTCACTCTTAGTACTTATTTCTAAATAATCATACTGAGAGTTTCCAATGTATACATTTATCAATGACATATGAGCATATTTTTTAAAACTAGTCATCCATCAAAAATCAGTATTATGAAATACTGAATTTAGGAGATCAATGGATATGGGTGGAAAATTACAACTATTATTTTTTAAATATTTGTAATTTTGATATGTAAATATATTTAATGATTGTTTAAATTTAGTTTTTGTGATTGTTAATAAGGTTAAAACATTTTATTCACTTAACAAGAAAAATGGTATTCTAACACTTTAAAATGTTAAAAAAATATTTTATTTTAGACTACAAGATAACTCTTTGTTTACCTAGAAAATGAATCTTAATATATAATTATTCTTAAAGCTGTCTCTTACTCTGTGCTGCCTTCAACTTTCCTCATCTTTTCTCCTTGGAGCTAGATGTAGCAGTAAAAGCATTTTATTTATCATAAGAAACATTTGAAGTTATTAATAAAAGTAAATCATTTGTTAATTAACTTACCCTATAGAGAAATAAAACTCTAAAAATGATCAATGTTCTTTAGAATGAAAAATACTGAATAAAGACATTTTTCTTTTTACTTAAAATGATACATTTTTAATAAAAACACAAATATTTGCAATTTTTCTATACCATATCTCTAGAATTTGGGGTATCCTCTTCCTTATAGAGGTAATCAAGGGTCATGAAATGCATTTATTGACGGTAAAGGAATATCAGCAAATGTCCGATTTTCCTTTTGATCTTACTTTGGAGGGTTTTCACATCTTCTAAGAAGTTGCTTACAAGTTTAGAGGACTAGGAAGAAGAAATAAACACAAATTTACAAGGCTGATCTTCAATATGACTTTTGTCAAAAAGTTGATTCACAAATAGGCTATCCAAAAAATACTGAACTTAACCCTAAGTTTATCTGGAATTCCCATTTATCATGTTCCTCATCTTTTATATCCCTTATCAATTAATCAACAACATTATTCCAGCCTACATTATTTCTGCTTAAACACAACTTATTTATGTATTTTTGCATAGAAACACATCATTAATTTGATAAATTCTTTCTAAATTACTCAAATAAATGTAAATTTAGGGAATAGCAATGATTATTCCTATTATCCTAGACTCTAAATTCTGTTTGTAAATTATTAAACCAGGCATGCAAATTTTTACTCCTAACATCCAAGTCATAGATAATAGTTGAGAGGGCATTAAACAATGTTTGAGAAGGAGTTGCTACTTAAATCATGCAAGAAAATATTTACACCTATTACTTCACAGTTCTGTTCAAAAAGCAATCTAAAGAATAGTTTAAAGTAAAAAGTAAATGAAAATAATTAAAGTTGATTGCTTATGTATTATCACTCTTAACCATTTATTTCCTCTTTTTTTTTTTTTTAAACCTCACCCAAGGATATTTTTCCATTTATTTTCAGACAGAGTCCGAGGGAGAGATAGAGAGAGAGAGAAACATCTGTGTGAGATAGACACATGGATTGGTTGCCTCTCGCATGACCCCGACCTGGGGCAGGCACCGAACCGCAACTGAAGTATATGCCCTTGAATGGAATTGAACCTGCGACTCTTTGGTTCATGGGCCAATGCTCTAATGGCTGAGCCAAACCGGCCAGGGCTATTTCCTCTTTTTATCGCCTACATTTTTCTTTTCCTGACCTCTGATATAAGGGAATAAATATGAAGGTATGATATTTTCCCTGAACTTCCTTTTTGTACCTAGATCCAATCTGGTCCATACACCAGGCCATAATTGCCAATATAAACCACTTTGACTTGGTCTAATCCTAAACAAAATTTGTAAACCAGGAAAAGTTTATCAGTGGCTTTTTCATTTCCTTTCTATCCCTAATTGACTTGTCACTCAATTCTTAATTTCTTGATATTCTCATGTCACTGTATTGCTACCTAAGAGATAATCAATAAAACTTTCTAACAATATCTGTTTGCTATGGCTAAAGTTTCATAATTTAAAGCTTTTTCACTGAAAATTAATTGTCTATATCTCATTGGTATAAGGTCCTCAACTACAAATTAGATTTAAAAAATATGTCAGTTTCTCTGCTAAGATGTATTGAGTGTTACCTATTGAGACAAATTTGCAGTTGAACCAAAACAAACACCTTTCACCACGGATTATTATTTGGGGTTCACAGATGTCTTATAGAATTCAGAACATCAATAAATTTGGGTGGGTGGAAGCTAATTATATCTCATTTTATTCTACAATGTAACACAAATTCTGCATTTCCTTCTATTATAAAGGTCAACAACAATCTAAAAGATTATTAGGAGTAATTGTGATTGTCTCAGTGTCAGAAAAATAAATATAGTTCTAGTTCATTATATCTGTTGCAGACAAATGACATTGATGCTCATCACTTCTTCAAAGTTTTGAGAGTAGATGTGTTATTGGTGGAAGTGGGTGTCCACCAGTGGGTGTGGAGGATTCCTTTCCCCACTGTGTGCTGGGAAGCAGGTTCTTACAATATCTTGAGAAAAAGAATTTTCTGAGACTCACACAGGAGAATGAGTGGTTTTCATTTGCATGCAGTTATATTCTTTGGTCTACAAGGTCTTATTTCCCTTAACCAATCCTGGACAATATGCAGGTATGGATTCAACAGAGCTAGAAGTAAGGCCAGTGTCCAAAGTCTCCATTCTATGGTGGAGTTAAGTCCAGCATAGCATCAGGTTAATCTCTCCATTATAGTCCATTGTGTAGAGGGGTACACATGGCTGTGAAATGTGAGAGCCCTGCAAGCCAGGAATCAGGTGCAAGCAGCAAGACTCCTTTGTTCAGAAGCTTACATATCAAATCTTTCTGGATTTGCAGTGGCCATACTTATTCTGGCCACTGACTTGTTCCCAGGTGTGATTGACAGACAAGCACCTTCCCACATCACCCAGACCTTACTGGGCATGCATCTATTATCCAGTCCCTTCCCCCAGAATCTGTGAGGAAAAGACCTGGAGAGTATTCAACTGAAGCTTCCTGACAAAGCTGTATAAATATCATGCCTATGTTATCTGGCCTTCCCCTTTGCTCCACTGCTATTAATTAATAACAAGGTTATTAAATGGTATTAGGTACACTGCAATACATTTTAAGTGATTTAATTGCTAATTGTACATATTACTATATCACAATTTTTAATATTTTGATAATTGTGTCCATAGTGTTCTTCAAGTGCAATTCTATGTATTTTATTTTATATATTTAAAAATATTCTTAGGCCCAGCCAGTGTGGCTCAGTGGTTGAGTGTCAACACATGCACCAAGAGGTTGCCAGTTCAATTCTCAGTCAGGGCACATGCTCAGGTTATGGGCCAAATCCCCAGTGGGGGGCATGCAGGAGGCAGCCAATTGATGTTCTCTCTCATCGCCGTTTCTATCTCTCTCTCCCTCTCCCTTCCTCTCTCTCTAAAATCAATAAAGAACAAAAATATTTTAAAAAATATTATTAGAAGGGATCCATGGGATTCACCAGATTGCCAAAGTGGTTCATTGCCCAATAAAGGATTAAGAATCTTTGATTAAATCCAGGTAGTAAATCTCTTTGTTGACACTTAAGATGTCACAGACCATAAAAGGAAGGTAAAATGCATGCTAAAGACTCACTTTTCTTCATCTACATAGAATGGGCATTAGATTCACCTAAGATCTTTTTAAAAAGAAAATGATGCCTGGCCGGTGTGGCTCATGGTTGAGCATTGATCCGTGCACCAAGAGGTCACCGGTTCGATTCCAAGTCGAGGCACATGCCCAGGTTGTGGGCCAAATCTCCAGTCGGGGGACATGCAGGAGGCAGCCAATTGATGTTCTCTCTCATCCATGTTTCTATCTCTCTCTCCCTCTCCACTCCTCTCTCTCTAAAAATCAATAAAGAAAAAATAATAAAAAAACAATGCATGATTAGTCTCTTACTGTAGATTTTTATTGAATTAGTCTGAGAAGGAGCTTAAACATAAAATTTTTAAATAGCTCCCAAGCAATTCTGAAATGCTTAGGGAATATAATCAATAACATTGTAATAACTTTGTAAAATGATAGATGGTTACTAAACTTACCATAGATCATTTTATAAGGTATATAAATGTCAAATTACTGTATTATATACCTGAAAATGATATAATATTGTTATGTCAATTATACTTCAATAAAATAAATAAATGAATAAATAAATAAAATGCAGTAAACTTTGATGAGTTAATCACAGTAATTTAAAAAAAAACTGTAAAATTGAGAATAGTTTTACTTAAAATTAAGCTCATGCTATGAAGATATGTATTAAAATTTTTATTGTAAAAATGATCAGGGAAAGAAGTTTTCTTCATCTTACAACCCTATAATATATTTTTTTCCAATGGGTAAAATAAATCAGTTATTTCTTATTATTTTCCCTCATTTTGGACACAAAATAGCAGATTCAGACATTTTCTCAGCATTTATTGAGGAGTGACTACACATAGGGCTTTAAAAAAAATCATCTTTGCCCTGGCCAGTTTGCTCAGTGGTTAGAGTGTCGGCCCGAGGACCAGAGAGTCCCGGGTTCGGTTCCCGCTAAGAAATCGTACCTGGGTTGCAGTTGGTCCCCAGCCCGGTTGGAGTCGTGTGGGTGGCAACCACTCAATATGTCTCTCTCACATCGATGTTTCTCTCTCTTCCTCCCTCTCTACCTCCCGCTCTATCTGAGGATCAATGCAAAAGTGTCCTTGAGTGAGGATTAAAAAAAAATCATCTTTCTTCTTTTTTTTTTTTTTTAATCCTCACCCAAGGATATTTTTCTATTTATCTTCAGATAGAGTGGGAGGGAAGGAGAGGGAGAAAAAGGGAGAGAGAGAGAAAGATCGACATGAGAGGGACAAATTGACTGGTTGCCTCCCCGTACCACCCCGACCAGGGCCGGGGAGGAACTGCAACCAAGGTACATGCCCTTGGCAGGAATCAAACCCGGAACTCATTGGTCCACGTGCTGATGATCCACCACTGAGCCAAACCGGAGAGGGCTCATCTTTATTCTTGAAAGTATTACAAATAATCCCTATTATTTCCACCATTGATCTCCTCCACCCCAATCCTGTCCCCCACCGCTGACCACACCTTCACCACACTATTGTTTATGTCCATGGGTTATGCATATACGCATGTAAGTTCTTTGGTTTGCCAGAGGCTTTCTATTGCCTATATGTGCTTCATACAACACTGCATGCAAGTAGTGGAAACAGTTCTTGTTTTACTCACAAATTCCGTGAGAAACTGTTCAAATTTTGCTTTAAAAAGTTATGTTTCTTTTTCTTTCTTTTTTTTTGTTATCATTGTTTCTTTATTGTTGAAAGTATTACAGATGTCCCTCCTTTTTCCCCATTGAAAATCTCCTCCCTGTTCCCCGTCCCCACCATCTTCACCAAACTATTGTTTGTGTCTATTGGTTATGGATATATGAATATAAATTCTTTGGTTTATCTCTTCCCACCCTGCCACCACCATTCCCTCTGAGGTTTGTCAGTCTGTTCCTTATTTCCATGACTCTGGATCTATTTTGTACATCAGATTACTTTGTTTATTGTATTCCACAAAAAGTGAGTTCATGAGAGACCTGTCTTTCTCTGGCTTATTTCACTTAGCATAATACTCTCCAGGTCCCTCCATGTTGTTTCAAAAGGTAAGAGTTCTCTCTTACAGTTCCATAGTATTCAATTGTATAGATGTACCACAGCTTTTTTATCCATTTATCTACTAATGGACATTTGAGATGTTTCCAGAACTTAGCTATTGTAAATAGACCTACTATGAAAATAAAGGTACATATACTCTGTAAAGGTACATTACTGCTGTTTCAAGCTCCTTGGGCTATAGTACTAGAAGTGGGATCACTGGCTCAAATGGTAGTTCCATTTTTAATTTTTTGAGGAAACACCATACTGTTTTCCATAGTGGCTGCACCAGTCTGCATTCCCACCTGCAGTGTATTAAAGTGCCCTTTTTCTCCACGTCTTCTCCAGCACTTGTTAGATGATTTGTTGATGGCAGCCATTCTGGCAGGTGCAAATTCATATCTCATAGTCATTTTAATTTGAATCTCCCTGATGATTACTGACTTTGAGCATTTTTTCATGTCTTTTGACCATTTTTATGTCATGTTTGGAGAAGTGTCTGTTTAGTTCCTCTGCCCATTTTTCAATTGGATTGTTTGTCTTCCTTTTGTTGAGTTGTATGAGAACTTTATGTATTTTGGAAATTAAGTCCTTATCTGATGTATCATTGGCAAATATGTTCTCCCAAAGAGTGGGTTTCCTTTTCATTTTGATGATGATTTCTTTTGCTGTGCAGAAGCTTTTTAGTATGATGTAGTCCCATTCACCTTTTCCTTTGTTTCTCTTGCTCTAGGTGATGTATTAGTGAAAATTCTTCTACATGTGATGTCTGAGATTTTGCTGCCTATATTTTCTTCTAGGATTTTTAAGGTTTCATGACTTACATTTAAGTCTTTTACACATTTTGGGTTTATTCTTGTGTATGGTGTAAGTTGGTGGTCTAGTTTCATTTTTTTTTTTTTTTTGCATGTACCTTTTCAATTTTCCCGACACCATTTATTGAAGACACTGTCTTTAATCTATTGTATGCTCTTGTCTCCTTTGTCAAATATTAATTAAGCATAATGTCTTGGTTCAGTTTCTGGGTTCTCTGTTATGTTCCATTGATCTATATGCCTCTTCTTGTGTCACTACCAGACTCTTTGATTACAAGAGCTTTGTAGTATAACCTGATATTTGAAATTTTGATCCCTCCAACTTTGTTTTCATTTTCAAGAATATTGTGGCTTTTTATGTACTTTTTGGATCCATATAAACTTTTGGAGTATTTGTTCTAGATCTGTGAAATATGTCATAGGTATTTTAATAGGGATTGCATTGAATCTATAGATTGCTTTGGGTAGTATGGACATTTTAATGTTTTTGATTTTTAAAAGTTAATGCTTTTATTGAATTATACAGAAAGATGAAGAGAGAGGAATAGAAACATCAATGAGAAAGAAATATTGATTGCCTCCTGCACACCCACTACCAGGGACTGAGCCCACAAACCGGGCATGTGCCCTGATGAGGAATCAAACCAGCATCCTCTTAGGGCACGGGTCAATGTTCAACCAGTGAGTCATAGCAGCCAGGCAAATGATGTTGATTTTTCCAATCCATGGTATATGCTTCCACTTTTTTATATCTTTCTCTATTTCTTTTTTTAATGTCCTTTAGTTTTCTAAGAACAGGTCTTTTACCTTCTTGGTTAAGTTTGTTCCCAGGTATCTTAATTTTTTTGTTGAACTAGTGAATGGGATTTTTTTTTTTTTTAGTTTCGCTTTCTGAATGTTCATTATTGGTATATAAAAAGGCCATCATTTTCTGGATGTTAATTTTGTATCCTGCTATTTTTCCAAATTCCATTATTTAATCTAGTAGTTTTTTGCTGGACTCTTTAGGGTTTTCTAGGTAAAATATCATGGTATCTGAAAATAATGACAGTTTCACTTCCTCCTTTCTAATTTGGATGACTTTTATTTATTATTCTTGTCTGATTGCTGTGGCTATGAATTCCAGTACTATGTTGAATAAGGATGGTGAATGCAAATATCCCTGTATTTTTCCTGTTCTTAAGGAAATTGCTTTTAGTTTTTGCCTATTGTGTATGATGTTGGCTGTAGGTTTGTCATATATGGCCTTTAGTACAGTGAGATATGATCCCTCTATTACCACTTTTCTGAGAGTTTTTATCAAACATGGGTGCTGGATTTCTTCAAATGATTTATCTGTATCTTTTGATATATACATATGATTTTTATCTTTCATATTTTTATGTGGTGCATCACATTTACTGTTTTGGGGATATTGCATCCCTGAGATAAATACCACTTGGTTGTGGTGAATAATATTTAAAAAATATTCATGGTTCCGATTTGTTAATATTTTGTTGAAGATTTTGGTGTCTATGTTCATCAAGGATATTGGCCTGTAAGTTTTTCTTTGTAGTGTCTTTATCTGATTTTGGAATTAAGATTATGCTTTCCTTATAAAAGAGCTTATAAGTCCTTCCTCTTAAATTATTTGGAAGACTTTTAGGAGAATAAGTTTAGTTATTTTCTTCACGTATAATAAAACTCTCCTATGAAGCCAATGGAACAGGGCTTTGGTTTGCTAGGCATATATTGATCACTGTTTCAATTTCTTCAGTTGTTATTAGTCTATTCAGGTTTTCTGACTCTTCCTTGTTGAGTATTGGAAGACTGTATGATGCTATGAATTTTTTCATTTTGCCTATGTTGTCCAATTTCTTGGTATATAATTTCTTATAG
The DNA here is from genome assembly GCA_030848825.1 of Tadarida brasiliensis. Lineage (NCBI taxonomy): Eukaryota > Metazoa > Chordata > Mammalia > Chiroptera > Molossidae > Tadarida > Tadarida brasiliensis. Next base: position 55,092,087 of record CM061280.1, read on the forward strand.
TATATTTTCTTACAATCTTTAGTATTTCTAGGGTGTCAGTTTTTACTTTACCTGTTTCATTTCTGATTGTAATTATTTGAGTTCTCTCTCTTTACTTGGTGAGTCTGGCTAAGGGTTGATCAATCTTGTTTATCTTTTCAAAGAACCAGATCTTGGTTTCAATCATCTTTTGTATTGTTTTTTTTTTAGCTTCTATGTCAATTATTTCCACTCTGATCTTTATTATGTCAGATTTCTTCCTTGATCTAATTGGTAACCCATCCCTTGTTTAATAATATTCTATTTATCCTCCATGTGTTTGCATTTTTTGATGGTTTTTATTGTAATTAATTTCTAGTTTCATGTCATTGTGATCTCAGAAGATGCTTGACATGATTTCTATCTTCTTGAACTTGTAAAGACTTAGTTTATGTCCTAACATGTGTCTGTTTTTGAGACTGTCCCATGTGCATTTGAGAAGAATGTATATTTTGCAGCTTTGGAGTGAAATGTTTTGTAAATATTAAATAAATCCACCTGATATAGTGCATTGTTTAGGGTCTCTGTTTCCTTGTTAATTTTTTTGCCTAGAAGATCTATTTTGGGATATCAGTGGGGTGTTAACACTCCCCACTATGATTGTATTGCTACTGATCTCTCCCTTAAAGTCCATTAAGTGTTTTTTGTTTGTTTTTTTATATACTTAGCTAATCCACTGATAGGTACATATATGTTTACAAGAGTTATATCCTCTTGTTGGATTGATCCAATTAGTATTATGCAATGCCCTTCTAGGTCTCTTGTTATGGCCTTTATTTAGAAGTCTATTTTGTCAGATATTAATATTGGTACCTCTACCTTTTTTTCAGTTCCATTTGCTTGGCATACATATTTTTTTCTGTCCATTCACTTTCAGTCTGTGAGTCTTTGTTCTGAGCTAAGTTTCTTGTACACAGCATATGCATGAATCATGTTTTATTATCTATTCAGCTACCCTATGTCTTTTGATTGCAGCATTTAGTCCATTTACATTTAAGGATATTACTGATAGGTACTTATTTACTACCGTTTTTCCCCTTTATAACTATGTTCCTCTCTCTCTCTCTCTCTCAATTTCCTCTTCTTAGAGCACTTCTTTTAACATTTCTTCCAATGCTGGTTTGGTGGTTATATACTCCTTTAGCCTTTTTTGGGGTATCTGGGAAACTCTTTATTTCACCTTTTAAATGATAGCCTTTCTGTATAGAGCATTCTTTGGTTTGGGTCATTGTTTTTCATTACTTTGAATATTCATGCCCCCTCCTTTCTGGCCTTCAGTGTTTCTATTGAGAAATCAACTTATATTCTAATGGGTTCTCCTTTGGAGGTAACTTTCTCTCTCTTATTGTCTTTAAGATTACTTATTTGTCTTTAATGTTTGTCATTATAATTATGATGTGCCTTGGAGTGGGTCTCCTTGGGGCCATCTTGATTGGAACTATCTGTGCTTCCTGAACTTTTTCCTTCACCAATTGTGGAAGTTTTCTGCCATTATTTCTTTAAACAAGTTCTCTATTCCCTGCTCACTTTCTTCTCCTTCTGGTACCCCTATGATGCAGATGTTGTTATGTTTCATTTTGTACCAAAGTTCCCTTAAACTATCTTCCTGTTTTTTCAATTGAGTGTTTTTTGTGTTTTTTTTTTACCTTGTCTTCCAAATCACTGATTCAATCTTCTGCCTCATTCAGTCTATTTTTGAATCCTTCCAGTGTGTTCTTATTTTTTATTTTTTTTGGTTTATTTATTATTTTTTTTAAATTTATTTTTGTTACAGATGTTTCTCCTTTTTCTCCCTTTGAGCCCCTCCTCCCTGTCCCTCCCCACCCCGTCCCCAGCTTTTTTGTCCATGTCCATTGGTTATGAGTTCATGCCTATAAGTTCTGTGGTTTATCTCTTCCTCTTCCACCCCCACTTCTGGGGATTATGAGTCTGTACACTACTTCCACGTCTCTGAGACTACTCTGTTCCTCAGACTGTTATGTTCATTATATTCCAGAAATAAGTGAAATAATATGATATTTGTCTTTCTCTGCTTGGCTTCTTTCACTTAGGATAATAGTTTCCAGGTCCTCTCATGTCGACTCAAAGGATAAGAGATCCTTTTTTCTTATAGCTGCATAATAGTCCATTGTGTATATGTACCACAGCTTTTTTATCCATTCGTCCACTGATGGACACTTGGGCTATTTCCAGATCTTAGCTATTGTAAATAGTGCTGCTATGAACATGGGGGTACATACATTCTTTCTGATTGGTGTTTCCGACTTCTTAGGATATATTCCTAGAAGTAGGATCACTGGGTCAAATGGCAATTCAATTTTTAATTTTTTGAGATAACACCATAGTGTTTTCCACAGTGGCTGCACCAGTCTGCATTCCCACCAGCAGTGTACTAAAGTCCTCTTTTCTCCACACCCTCGCCAGCACTTGTTGTTTGATGATTTGTTGACGGTGGCCATTCTGACAGGTGTGAAGTGATACCTCATTGTTGTTTTAATTTGCATCTCTCTGATGATTAGTGATATTAAGCATTTCTTCATATGTCTCTTGGCCATTTGTATCTCCTGTTTGGAGAGGTGTCTATTTAGTTCCTCTGCCCATTTTTTAATTGGGTTCTTTGTCTTCCTTTTGTAGAGTTGTGTGAGTACTCTATATATTTTGGAAATTAACTCCTTATCTGATGTATCATTGGCAATTATGCTCTCCCATACAGTGGGTTGCCTTTCCATTTTGATGGTTGTTTCTTTTGCTGTGAAGAAGCTTTTGAATTTGGTGTAGTCCCATGTGTTCATTTTTTCCTTTGTTTCTGTTGCTTTAGGTGATGTCTCAGTGGAAATTCTGCTGCATATGATGTCTGAAATTTTGTTGCCTACATTTTCTTCAAGATTTTTATGGATTCATGAGTCACATTAAGTCTTTTATCCATTTTCAGTTTATTCTTGTGTATGGTGTAAGTTGATGGTCTAGTTTCATTTTTTTTTTTTTTTTTGCATGTAGCTGTCCAATTTTCCCAACACCATTTATCAGAGGCTGTCTTTATACCATTGCATGCTCTTGCCACCATTGTTGAATATTAATTGAGCATAATGTTTTGGGTCAATTTCTGGGTTCTCTGTTCTATTCCATTGATCTATGCGCCTGTTCTTGTGCCAGTACTAGGCTGTTTTGATTACAATGGCTTTGTAGTATAACCTGATATCCAGTATTGTCATCCTGCCTACTTTGTACTTCTTTTTCAGGATTGCTGTGGCTATTCAGGGTTTTTTTGGTTCCATATGAACTTTTGAAGTATTTGTTCTAGTTCTGTGAAATATGTCGTTGATATTTTGATGGGGATTGCATTGAATCTATAGATTACTTTGGGTAGTATGGACATTTTAATGATGTTAATTCTTCCAATCCATGAACAAGGTATGTGCTCCCACTTTTTTATATCTTCCTCTATTTCTTTTTTCAATGTCCTGTAGTTTTCTGCAAATAGGTCCTTTACTTCTTTGGTTAAGTTTATTCCTAAGTATCTTGGTATTTTTGCCACGATGATAAATGGGATTGTTTTTTTAGTTTCTCTTTCTGTGAGTTCATCATTGGTGTATAAGAATGCCATCAATTTCTTGATGTTAATATTTTATCCTATTACTTTACCAAATTCATTTATTAAGTCTAGTAGATTTTTGATAGAGTCTTTAGGGTTTTCTTTGTATAATATCATGTCATCTGCAAATAATGACTTCCTCCTTTCCAATTTGGATTCCTTTTATTTTTTCTTCATGTCTGATTGCTGTGGCTAAGACTTACAGTACTATGTTAAATAAGAATGGCGAAAGTGGGTATCCTTGTCTTGTTCCTGTTCTTAAGGTAAATGCTTTTAGTTTTTGTCCATTGAGTATGATGTTGGCTGTAGGTTTTTCATATATGGCCTTTATTATGTCAAGATATGATCCCTCTATTCCCACATTGCTGAGCGTTTTTATCAGAAATGGGTGCTGGATTTTGTCAAGTACTTTGTCGGCATCTATTGATGATCATATGGTTTTTATCTTTCATTTTGTTTATGTGGTGTATCACATTTATTGATTTGCGAATATTGTACCATCCTTGCCTCCCTGGGATGAATCCCACTTGGTCATGGTGAATAATTTTTTTGATGTGTTGCTGGATCCGATTTTCTAATATTTTGTTAAGGATTTTGGCATGTGTATTCATCAGAGTTATTGACTTGTAGTTTTTTTTTTCTTTGTAGTGTCTTTATCTGGTTTTGTAATTAGGATTATGCTGGCCTCATAAAATGAATTTGTAAGTCTTCTTTCTTCTTGAATTTTTTGGAATAGTTGGAGGAGAATGGGTGTTAGTTCTTCTTTGAATGTTCGGTAAAACTCCCCCCGTGAATCCGTCTAGGCCTGGGCTTTTGTTTATTGGGATAGTCTTGATTACCTTCCAGTATGTTCTTGATGTCAGATATGTTATTCCTCATTTTTTCCTAATTCTTATTTACATGTTCTATTTCTTATTTCATGCTGTGGTAGTTTCCTCTAGGTTTCATGAAATTCTCACCAAGTTCCTTGAGGATCCTTATAACCATTACTTTGAACTCTCTATGTGATAATTTGCTTTCCTCCATTTTGTATAGCTCTTTTTCTGGAGTTTCTTTCTTTTCTTTCATTTGAGGGTTGTTCTTTTGTGTCACCATTTTTGTTATCTCTTTGTATTTGTTTCTATGTATTAGATCAAACTGATATGCCTCCCTGTCTTCTTGAGGTAGCCTTATGTAGTAAGTGTTTTGTGGGATCCAGAGATGCAGTATTTTAGATTTCCTTTGCTGAGTTATCTAGGAATGACCCTTGTGTGATTTATTTGAGCCCTCTCTTATAATAGGGTCTTCAATGTTGCTGTCCCATTTGTGGATGGAGTTTTTCCTCAGGCTAGCTGATTGTGAGGTTCACTCTCAAACACATTGTATCAGATGTTGTGCAGGTGCTGAAAGAACAAAGCTAAACACAGCACAGCATAACAAAAGCATACAAAAGATGTCTACAGCCACAACAAATGTTACTAGAAGAGAGAAATAGAAAATAGAAAAAGAAGAAAAGAAAAAAATACTAGCAGAGAAGAAACGGGGAAGAAAAAATATTTAAAAAGGCAGAGATGAAAGACATAAAATAAAAACAGAGAATAGGGTAATGAAAATGCTATAAAAGAAAAGAGAAAGAAAAAAATATGAAAACGAAATAGAGGAGAATGCAGAAAGGCAGAAAATTAGAAAGGGAAAAAGAAGCTTAAGCAAGAGAAAGAAAACAGAGACTAAAATAATATCAAATAAAAAAAAAGAAAGATAATGATGTTGTAAAAATAAAGAAATAAAGTGGTGTTTGTCTAAAAAAAGTGAAGTGGCATAGGTCTCATCAGACTTGTAGTGCCTTCTGGGAGCTCCCTTTGGATCCTGCTTTACTTAGGTGCTGGCCAGTCAGAAACTGTCTTCCTTTGCCTCTTAGCAACCTGTTTGGAGCTTTAAGCTCCCCACAGTTTGTGTCTGCCTCCACAGAATGTGGCTGTGCAAAGGTGGGGCCAAGCTGCACTCTAAAGCCAATTTATTTGCAGTTTGGGACCCAAGGGTGGGGTGGGTCAGCAAACTTCCCCAGGTTGCCTGGACTCCAGGCTTCACCTCTCTCCACCTTCTCCTGCAGGCCAGCTGTCAATCTGTGTCACTGAAATGTCTGTTTCTGAAAAGTCTTTATTCAGAATCCTAGGTGTCAAACCTCTAGTTCTGCTGTGAGAGGGTGGTGTTGTTCAGTTTCCAAGGAATGTGGTGGGTGTGTTTCTCTGCCTATGAGCTAGAGCTACTCCTCTGAGAGTGATCCAGAATATTCTTCTGCCCTGGGCTGAGCTAAGATCCTTGTCTGAAGTCTAGTGGGAACAGCTAGAAACCAGGATTTTCAACCAGCTCTCCTATGAGGGGAAAGCCCCAGTCAGGCTCCCCAGAAGGTGAGGCTGATGGCCTTACCCCCAAGCCAATCACTGACGCTCCCAGAGCCTATTCAAACCAGTAGTCTTGGCCCCTTGCTGCTGTCTCCTCTGCAAGGGTAGAGATGCAGGGTGTAGCAGGCAGTGTTCCTGAAGTTTCTGGGAGCTGTATCCCTTAGGGTGGGTTATTTTCTTTTGCCTGAGTTGTGGCTTCTGGGAGGGGCCAGCACCTTTCAGGAGAAATGGCTGTTTTAGTTTGTGGAAGGCCTGACCAGTTTCAGGTCACCCAGTTGCGAACCTTTCCACCCTTTCCATGTCCTTCCCCAATAATTCCCACCCAGCATTTCTTGAGGCACCTCCAGTCTGCACTGCCATCTCTCCACTGAAGCTTCAGGTGAGTAGATGTAAACAAAAATTCTGTGCTTTGTTGTTTTTGTTTGTTTATTTTAATAAACAGACGAACAAACAAGAAAACCTGTGGCTTTATCTCTGTCTGGCTCTGGTCTCCTCAGTGGCTAGAAGCCCTGTCACCCTTCACGGCTAGATGTTACCAATGCCACTGTTTTCAGCTCTGGTGTTCTGGACTGAGGAGCCCAGCCTCAGGCCTCACTCTTCTCAGAGAACACCCCACCCCTGCCCTGGCCCACAGCCAAGAAATTCCTCCACTTTTTATCTTATTTAACAGAATAAGCATGTTACCATCTATCTTGAGCTTTCTAAAAGGTTTTAGCATAAACTATTATAACATTTTTGTCCTTTTTTTACATTCATTGAAATGATTGTATGTTTTCTTTCCTTTCTACTATAATATAATAAATCACCTTAATTTATTTTCAAATGTTAAATCACTACTGCTTTTATGCAATGAACCTAATTGTGCTGTGAAGAAAAGAAAATGTTAACCTAAAGGAGACACTGATGGCCAAATAGTGAGCATTAACAAAATTTTTATTATAGATGGGGCATTGGAGATTTTATATATATGTATGCATGCATATGTATTAGGAAATGTGGTTGTAGATGTTAATAAGAGCAGTTTAAAATCATTTTATTTATAAAAACTAGAAAGTACAGTACGTTAGTTTTTACTTACATTCAAATACTCTTAAACTCCCAAAAGTTATGCATGTGGGAAAATAAAATTTTCAAGTAAAGCTTACCTAGATATCTTTGGAGATAACCTTATTAAGTTTTCTAAGTAATTTCACATTAATTTTGTATTAACAATAAAATGTCTCTTTAAAAGATAAAATAGCCCTGGCCGGTTTGGCTCAGCTGTTAGAGCATCGCCCTGCAGACGAGGGAGTCCCAGGTTTGATTCCAGCCAAGGGCATGTACCTCAGTTGCGGTTCATCCATGTGGGTGGCAACCAATCGATGTCTCTCTCACATAGATGTTTCTCTTTCTCTCTCCCTCCCACTGTCTGAAAGTAAATGTAAAAATATCCTCGGGTGAGGATTAAAAAAAAAAAAGATAAAATAACTTTGTGACTATGATACCCAGTGAAATCTTATTTTAATAGAAGTACAATGAGCTCTTGGCAAGTTGATTATAAGCTGTTTAATTCGACAGGTTCTTATAAGGAGAAAGTACCCATAAGTGGTATAGATAAATGAATGGATGGATGGACAGAAATATAAATACATAGTGAGCTAAATTAAGTATTTCACAGTCTGATAAGTTTCTTGCAACTGATGTTTCAATAAAACTACAACCAAGTCAACAGAAGAACGCCTTTTAAAAATATTTATTAAAACTAAACATTTTATTAGTTGTTGTTGTTTTTATTGATTTTTAGAGAGAAAAGAAGGGAAAGAGAGATAGAAACATCGATGTGAGAGAGAAATATTGATTGGCTGTCTCCTGAACATCCCCTACTGGAACCCACAACCCCAGCATGTGCCCTGACCGGAAATTGAAGTAGGACATCTCAGTCCATGGGACAACACTCAATCCACTGAGCCACACCAGCTGGGCTAGAAGTAGATATTTTAATAGCAGCTATGGTAATAGTCATCTTTACTTGTCTCAATAAACCTTATAAAGAGCAAACAGCTTCATACAAATAAATAAATAAACTTTTTTTTTCATTTGAAAGTTTCCCTAGAATGGGAGCGGAACTTCTCTTTCTAAGGGTGATGGAGTAATATTGCATTGGTTATTACAAGATACATGGCACCCTTTCTTCTGAAGATATGCATCTAAAATATACAGTATACATGCTTCAGTGATATAAAAAGGACTGTGTTATGCCTTAAATTTTCCTATTTGCAGACTCTATGACCTTGGGTAAATTAGAATCCAGATTTACTTTGTATCCATCAGGAATGTTCTATGGGTAAATATAAAATATGAAAGTAAAAATGTTAAAAAGAGCAGAGGCACTGACCAGAAGAATAAATAAATATTGAATAAGCATGCATGTGTGCAATGTGACATGCCCTTTGAAAATTTTATTTAAAATCCAGTAAGGCTTGTAGAGAACTGTTTGTCAAGTACATTGAAGTCTTTGACAGTTGGCATTATGCAAACACAAGGGAGGATTTTGATTTAGAAAGGTTACTATAAATTCCATACTCAGGATATGACACTGTACCAAATCAGTGCTCAGCTTAGGGTTAAAAATAAATGGACAAATAAGGATTTTAATATAAATATTTTTATTCTGTAAAATTTTCTATTTCAGTAACAGAAATATCATCTCAATTTATAACAAATAATTTACATTATGAAAATAAACAATTTTTGAATCTTCATATATGAGCATTTTTACTGAAGTAACACAATGTTCTTATTTATAAACTTTTGTTACAGGTAAGGAGAAAAAATAATTTATATGGGACAGGAAGGCCATAAGCTTATTTTTACAGATGAAAATACTTTGGAAAAGTGTTTTCTTTGGTTTTTTTCCTGTGCCTTAGTTCATTTTTTATATTATCTTCTGAAGCCCACGCTATCCCTTTGCACTTTTCCTTGGCTTATGTAAGGGAATACAAACTATGAATTATTAGAGAATGCCAATTTGTAGTTTTAAATAAAACTCAGATATGCAGAATATATTTGGAAATAATTACTGCTGGAACATCACAGTGAAATATTACAATAACTGATTAATTTTTTCTAAAGCTGCATTAATTTGGAATCACACTCTAGCTCAAGTCTAAAAACCACTCTGGAAGCCAAATACTGTAAAGAAAGATTATCTTAAATTTGTATAAGATGCCTCTTTATTCATAATCATTCTCATAATAACTCTTTATGTGTACTGACTTCATTACAATGAAAAGACTGAAAGACAAAATGGCTCTTCTCTTTTTTTTTCCATTTTGTAGCATGTTACTCATATAAGCGTGCAATTTAAAACTTATTAATTGTTTGTTTCTGGAAGTTTCCACTTAATATTTTTGAGCCATGGTTGTTCATAGATAACTGAATACACAGAAAGCAAAACTGTGAATAAGAAGGACTACTGTACATTTGAAATGTTGAAAATGAAAAAAGGTGTTATTTTGTCTTTCACTGAATGCGGATGAGGATGACACTGCGGAACTCCTAGAGAAAGTTCCTGAAGAATTGGCTAATGAGGAATTGTTGGAACTGGAACAGGAACACATAGCGGATGAAGAGACAAGAGAAAAGGGAATTGCAGGAGAAGAAAAGAAAAAGAACCCACAAGAAAATTCACAGTGAAGGGTTTAGAGGAAGGTTTTGACGACCTCAACAAGTTCCTTAAAATATTTGAAAGCATGGATCCCGCCACCAAAAGGTTTTCATTAATAGACAAGAATGTTCATGATGCGTTATCTACTTACAGGCAAACCTATGATTGAAAAAACAACAACCAAGAAACAACCATGGACATATTTCTTAAAAGAGTGATACCTCCTCAAAAAGCATCTCTAACAGGTCCTTTAAGAAAGTATTCCAGAAGGAAGATTTATTTATCATAGTAGGTGACAGCTCCATGAGTGTTATTGTACCTGATGACCTTCCAATGAAATAAAATGTGGAGATTGAAGACAGTGATATTGATGATCCTCCTCCTGTATAGGCCTAGGCTAAAGTTTGCATTTGTGTCGCAGTTTTTAATAAAACGGTTATAAAGTAAAAAATTATATATTTTAAATAGAAAAATGTTATGGAATAAGGATAAATAGAAAATATTTTTGTATAGTTGTACAGCGTGTCAGTGTTTTGAGCTAAATATTACTACAAAGAGCCCTGGCCCTGCATCAGCCCGCAGACCAGAGAGTCCCAGTTCAGTTCCCGCTAAGGACACGTACCTCCGTTGCAGTTTGTCCCCGGACCTGGTTGGGGTTGTGTGGGTGGCAACCACTCCATGTGTCTCTCTCGCATCAATGTCTCTCTTCTCTCTCTTCCTCCCTCTTTCCCTCCCACTCTAACTCAAGATAAATGCAAAAATGTCCTTGAGTGAGGATAAAAAACAACAACAAAGGGTCAAAAGTTTAAAAAATTAAAAAATTTATTAAGTAGAAATATTACACAAATTAAGGTTAATTTATTATTGAAGAAAGAAAAATTGTGGGGTTTTTTGTCAATTGTGTATAGCCTAAATCTACAGTGTTTATAACTTCTACAGGAGAGTAAAATAATGTTTTAGGCCTTCATATTCATTCACCTCTCACTCACTGTCTCAACCAAAGCAACTGTTAGTCCTGCAAGCTTTATTCATGGTAAGTGCACTGTATTGGTGTACCATTTCTTTTCTTTTATATTTTTTACTGTACCTTTTCTGTTTAGATACACAAAAAATCACCAATGTGTTATATTTCTATACAGTATTCAGTACAGTAACATGCAGTACAGGTTTGTATCATGGGAATAATAGGCTATATCATAGAGCATATGTGTGCAGTAGGATAGACCATATAAGTTTGTGTAATTACACTCTATGATGTTCGCACAAGGATAGCATTGCCTAACGACACATTTCTCAACATTTCCCTGTTGTTAAGCGACACATGACTGCATTAAGAATGAAAGTGAAACCCTTAGAAGCCAGGTTTAATGAGAAAGCAGGAATACATTTTAAATTAACACTGAAACCACAATTTTCTCTAGGATTTCTTCCATTCTTTGTCAAATGTAATATGAATTTCAATAGAACATACACATGTGGGAATGAAAACACAGTTCCTATAACTTTTACAAGATCAAAAAAACCTGAATGAAACTGGTGTGCTAAAAGGCTACAATTTTATAGAGGAATAAAAAATATCTGTGTGTGTGTTTGTGTGTGTGTGTGTGTGTGTGTGTGTGTGAGAGAGAGAGAGAGAGAGAGAGAGAGAGAGAGAGAGAAAGAGAGAGATAGAAAACAGAGACAGAAACAGATTTGGTAAAGGAAGATGAACGCTTGCTTACATTGGCCTTTGTCTTTAAGAGAAAGGTGCATAAGAAAAACAAATCCTCGATCCTCATATCAATATGGGCTTTTGTGTTTTGGTTTTTTGTATGTTTTCTTTTTTTGTGAGAAAATAGGGGAATTTAGTTTTTTATTTAACTGTTTGGGGTGATATTGGTTAATAATTTTTTTTTAGGTTTCAGATGTACCATTTTATAATACAGCATCTGTGTATTGTATTGTGTGTTCACACCCCAAGTCAAGTCTCCTTCCATCACCATTTATTCCCCCTTTACCCTCTTCTATTTCCCCCACCCTCTTTCCCTCTAGTATCACCATACTGTTGTCTGTACTTATGATTTTTTTTTTTGCTTAATCCATTCACCTTTTCAACTCAGCCCCAAAAACTCCTTCTCCTCTGACAGGTATTTTTATTTTTATTAAGGTAACATTGATTTACATTATATGTTTCAGATGTGCAGCATTATAAGTTGACATCTGTATGTACTACATCATGCTCACCACCAAAAATCGTGTTTCCATCCATCACCATACAGTTTAGCCCCTTAACAGTTTTGCTCTTTCTCTACTCCACTCCCTCTATGGTAACCACCAATGTGTTGTCTATGTCTATAAGTTTGTTTTTTGTTCTTTCTTTATTTTAAGTTCCACATATGAGTGAAATAATATGGTATTTGTTTTTTTTTTTCTGTATGACTTATTGCACTTAGCATGATACCTTCAAGTCCAAATATATAAAGAACTCATGCATCTCAAGAACAACAACAAGAACCCACCTACCCAATTAAAAATATGGGCAGATATTCTGAACAGATATTTTTCCAAAGAAGACACATAGATGGCCAACAGACACATGAAAAGATGTTAAACATCACTACTTATTTGGGAAATGCAAATCAAAACCACAATGACATATTACCTCACACCTGTTAGACTGGCTATCATCAAAAAGACACAAGACAATAAGTGTTGGAGAGGATGTGAAGAAAAAGGAACACTTTTACACTGTTGATGCAGTTTTAAATTAGTATAACCACTATGGAAAACAGTTGGAGGTTCTTCCAAAAATTAAAAATAAAACTACCATATGATCCAACAATTCCACTTCTGGATATTCGCTAAATGCAAAACTAATAATTTAAAAAGATATATGCACTCCTATATCCATTATAGCATCATTTAAAATAGCCAAGAAATGGAAATAACCTAAGTTTCTATCAATAGAGGAAAGGATAAAGAAGTGGTACAGTTCTGGACTGTGTGGCCCAGTGGCTGGAGCATTGGTCCATGCACTAGAGGGTCACGTTTTTGATTCCCGATCAATGGCATGTACCTGGTTTGCAGGTTTAATCACTGACCCTGGTCAGGGTGTGTGCAGAAGACAACCAATCAATGTGTCTCTCTCACATTAATGTTTCTCTCTCTCTCTTTCCCCCTCCCTCCCTCCCTTCTACTTTCTCTAAAAATCAATGCAAAAAATTATCTTCGCATGAGGGTTAATATAAAAAGAAATGGTACATATATACAAAGGATACAAAGGAATACTTTTCAACCATAACAAGGTGAGCATTGATGTTGTTGTTTTTTTCTTTATTGATTTTTTTTTTTTTTTTTTTTTTTTTTTTTTTTTTAGAGAGAGGTAGTGAGAGGGAGAGAGAGATAGAAACATCAATGAAAGAGAACATCGACTGGCCACCTCCTGTATGCCCCCCACTGGGGATTGGACCCACAACCTGGGCATGTGTCCTGTGTCATATGATCCAGTGATCTCATTTCTATGAATATACCCTAAAATGTCTGAAACACCAATCAGAAAGAATATATGTACCCCTATGTTCATAGCAGTACTATTTACAATCACTAAGATATGGAAACAGCTCAAGTGTCCATCAATAGATGAGTGGATAAAAAAGCTTTGGTACATATACACAATGGAATTCTATGCAGCTGTAAGAAAGAAAAATTTCTTATCCTTTGAGACAATATGGAAGGAGCTGGAGAGTATTATCCTAAGTGAAACAAGCCAATCAGAGAAAGACAAATATTACATGATATCACTTATTTGTGGAATATAATGAACAAAACAAGCTGAGGAACAAAATAGACCCAGAGACTTGGAAGTGGGGTGCAGACTGACACACCTTAGGAGAGGTGGATGTGAGGGGAGGGAAGAGATAAACCACTGAACTTATATGCATGTATGTGTAAACAAGGTCATAGACAATAATGCTGGAAGGTGGAGCAAGATTGGGAGGAGGGTGTCAATGGAAAAAAAGAGAAACATCTGTAACAAAAATAAAGTGGCAACTCAACTTTGACAAACTAGATACAATTAACTCAAGAAACTTACTGAAAATAACATTTATATAGCACTGACAAGACTTGAATTTTGAATAATTTTTAGGCAAGAGTAGCTAAGGGACAAGAATTAGGTATAATAAAGCTTTGTTCTGATATTTCACTTTCTTATGACTCATCCGAGTTGTAAATTTGCTAGTATAAATATTACATAGAAAAACAGAGGTTAACTCACACACACAAAAAAAAAAACCACCATAAATGATATTAATTTAGTTCACCAAAATGAGAAAGCAATAAACATAATTTTTCATATTTATCTTTTTAAATTGCTCTTATGATGAGAAAAGTGATGGTAAAAATGGTATTAGGGGATACAGTTTTTTCCTTCAAGGACTTTCATATAAAATTGTCTCAGTTTACTAGTAAAAAGATTACTTTTCTCTCTGCAGTGCTAAAAACTTCATTTTTACATGGCAATATCTATGTTTTTTTTATCTTTTAGAAAACCAACAAAATTCATATTCTCATGTTGTAATATAGCTGTCACTTTTTTGTTGAGATAAGATTCACATAATGAGTCACCCTTTCAAAATATACAATTTCAGGGGCTTTTAGTACCTTCACAATGTTGTGCAACCATCACCACTATCTATTCACATAGTTTTTTTTTTTTTATCATACCTGCACCTAAAAAATAATCTCATACCTACTAGTCATTCCCGATTCATCTTTTCCTCCAAATTTGTTGGTCAATAATTTGCTTTCTGTCTCTATGGATTTGCCTATTCTGAATATTTCATACAAATTAGACCATATATTATGTGTAATTTTGTGTTTAGCTCCTTTCACTTAACATAATTCTTCAAACATTCATCCATGTTGTAGTATGTATCATTTTATCATTTCTTTCTATGACTGAATATTTCACTGTACAGATATACCACATTTTCTTTACCCATTCATTAGTTTATGGAAATTTGGATTGGTTTCTACCTTTTGGTTATGGTACATAGTGTTACTATGAACATTCCTGTACAAGTTTTTGTTTGAACATATTTTCAATTCTTGGGTGCTGTATGAGTTTTCCAGGGCTGCTACAACAAAGTAATACAAACTGGCTGTCTAAAGCAACACAATTTTTTTTTTTTAATCTTATAGTTTTGGAAGCTACAAGTCAGAGATCAAGGTGTCATCAGGAAGAATCTATTCCATGGTTTGCCCCTAGTTTCTGGTAGTTTTCTGGCAATTTTTGGCATTTGTTAGCTTGTAGAAACATCATCTCAATCTGTTTTCATCTTCACATTTTGTTCTCCCTTGCACATATCTGTGTCCAAGTTTCCCCTTCTTATAAAGGCACCAGCCATATTGAGTTAGGGCCTACCTTAATGGGCTAATTTTATCATGATTATCTGTGTACAGACCCTTTCTTCAAATAAGGTCACCTTCTAAGATAATGAAGTTTAAGACTCCAACATGGGTGGATACCTAGGAGTGGAATTGCTAAGTCTTGTTTAACTTTTTGAGGATTCACCAGCAATAAATGAAGGTACAAATTTCTCCATATCCTTGCCAGTACTTATTTCTTTTTTAAAATTATAGCCATTCTATATTTGTAACTTTTTATAACATTACATACAGATGAAATTCAAACACTCATACAGATTACAAGGTTAATTTATTATCATCAATAATGGAAATATATAGAAACCAATGACAAAAATGTATTCTTTGAACATCAGTATTTTTCAGATTTCCTATAGATAGACTAATGTGCAGTAAAAGAGTTCTACACTTAATTCTTTTCACAGCAATATAATTATTTCATTGAATCATTAGAAATAAGTAGTGATGAAGTTATTACTCATTTAAAATTTATTCTACTGTCATTTCTTTCTTTGTAAAAACTTGTAACATGGGGTTTCTACATGAAAATATGTCATTGATATGAATCTTTTCTTGAATGTGGATTTCCATCTATTTTTTTTAATGGTACTGAGCAAGTCCAAATAATTTTTTCGCTAGGCCTCATTTAAGCTTTACTAATGGACTCTACTCAATTATACAAAGTTGATACAAGTAATATAAAGGTTATGGATATTTTTTAATCCTTCTTGAGTAAGAATTGTGTCCACAGGGAAAAGCAAGGTGTTGTTTATATTAACAGAAATATTACTGTTATAGTAGTGAAACATAACTAACTTCAGAGTGAGGAAGTAGGCAATCAGAACTTGGTTCATGATTCTCAGTAGTGTATCCTATTTGATGCCAAGCTTCACATTTAACAAATAGATAAAGGTAATATTTCAAACTATATGGGCAAACCTACTCTACACTTAAATCCAAATGATAAAAAGGGAAATAAGAATATTTATTTTGATAAATTGGTCTGAAATGCTTGGTTCTGTGAGGGCTATGCTTTCCTCTTATACTATACAAGTAGTTTGTGTTAGCATCAAAGAGACTGTCCGATATATACAAGGGGAAGGATATAATTCCTTAAACAGATGGACACTAGCGGGACAATATTGTTGAATTTCTGACGCATAATCTAGTAATTTACTAGTAGACATTTCATTTCAGTACACATGTAACATACCTTGCAAAATTCTGGCCATATTTTCAAGTCATTTTTATTTTAGAGAATATTTTCAGCCTGGACAGTGTAGCTTAGTGGTTGAGTGTAGACCTATGCACCAAGAGGTTGCCGGTTTGATTCCCAGTCAGGGCACATGCCCACGTTGTGGGCCCAATCCCCAGTGGGGGGCATGCAGGAAGTGGCCAATCGATGTTCTCTCTCATCAATGTTTCTAACTCTCTCTCCTTCTCCCTTCCTCTCTCTCTAAAAATCAATAAAGAAAAAAATATTTTCAAGTTATTTTAAAATATCTATGAATTTGTTAGGAAACATTTAAATTAAGATGGATTGGAAATTTACATTGAGTTTGGTAGATAAACAGAGTGACTTCATTTTGAAAACCATAACATGCTCAGAAAAATTAACCAAGATATATGCTGCATGTAGACTTGTGGATCACTTAAGAAAATCTACCAGAAGTCATGAAGCTGTCAGATTTTTTCCAAAAGCAAATTTGAGAAAACAATAAGTTATATCAAACAAATAAACTGCCTTTTTTATATATGTGCATGAAATGATATTGAAAACCTGTTCATGGGCAAGATGCATAAGTACTTCTTTTGCAGCTATTTAAATTCTTTTTAAAAAGAGACTCAGGTAAATAATATTTAAATAATATTCTCATGATATAATTTCTTCTCTTGTCTAACATCACTTCTTTCACATTTTCCTTTTCCATTTTTTTTCTAAGAAGTAAAACTTGTTTCATGTTCATGATTTTGGGTTCCTCAAATTTCCACTTCTTTACTTTTTATTGACCAATAAAATAGATAGTGATAAAGTCCACTCAGTCTGGTATGTTCTTTATCACACCTTTACTAGCCAAATGTACATGTCCACTACTTGAGCTGTTGAACAAAATTTTTTAATCTAATATTAAAGTCTTTTTAATGATATGATTAGATAAAACAGGCCTCTAAATGATACAATTCTATTATTCTGTTCATTTGATGCCCTTAAAACAGAAGCAGAATGGCATATACCTGATATACTTACCAAAATATTGTCATTGGATCTCCCTGTAAGTTTTACATCAGTCTTAATAGTCCAAAATCTCTATCATTTAAAACATTTTTAAATTAAAAAATAAAACCTTGGTAATCTTCTTGTGAATGTTTTCAAGTGTTTAATAGATAATATATATATAATACATTAACATTCCCTCTGTCTTACCATATGCTATTTTAGCAATTTAACATAATAAACTAAGATGGCAAGCCTACAGAGAGCATAGAAATATGTGACCACATATATAAGTGTACTGGTCTATCTTTTATATGAAATGACTTGGAAAATTTTTTACAGATCTCACAGAGGTCTTCCACCAACATATACAAAGGTCTATAATTGCCATAGTTCATTTACACTTTGGTATCAAGTCATTAATAATCCCTGTTAAATTGCAAATAGTATGTAGGCTATATCAATCACTTAAACTTCAGTTTGAATTGTATATATCAGATTGATAATGAAAAACATAAAATCTTTCAGTAGCCAAGGAAGTCTAGATTTCTATAGAATGGAATGAAGAGAAGGGGGCACTTTGTAGATATTTAGCAATTTCTTAAGTTAATGACAAAGCAAACTGAAATTCTTAGGTGTGGGAAGGTACCTTTTCTTTACTTTTTCACTTTATTGTATTCTTTGGTTCTGGAATTTGTAAATATAAATATTTAACATATATCTCACAGATGGCTTTTGTTGCATGTAGAAAATGTATATTACCTTTATTATGAACAGTCTGAAGACCAACCTTAATTTCGAATTTTTGTTAACATATTTATGCATTATTTCATTCAGAACTTCATTAACTTTGCTGTAATTTGAGAGGTACAACTAGGATTAATATGTGAGAGTTAATAATAATAAAAATAGCTAAAATTAATTAGGTGGTTACCATTTGCAAGTCACTGAGCTTAACATTTGTCAGTAAATCAGCTTAATGAATGTTCTAAACACTAGGAGGCAATGCTATTATTATCCCCATTTTGTATATGAGGAGTGGAGCTCACAGAGAGTAAGCAACTTATTTATCTTGTGAAAATTAACATTTGTAATTAGGTTTTTCAGACCCTAGAACCAAAGCACTTAAGAAATATAATATGCAATGTGATTTTAGCTCAACACAAAATTGACTTGTAGTCAGAGGAGTTCAACGGAATCCAGAAGGAGATAATGACCTTTATTCCTTGAAATATTACAGCTGAGTTTTAATGACCATTCGACAGAAATGTAATGGCTATTAGAGCATTGTACATGTAGTAGCTCTTCCATATTGTGAGATTCTCTTGTACTGGACACGAAACCAGGTCCTGCATAAAGAAAAGGTCAAGAGGAGAAGCTGAGCAAAGAACAAGGGATGCAGAAGCCACTTATAGAATTTTTAAAAAATGTTTCTGTATGAGCTTATTTTTTAGACCGCATTGTTGGATATTGCCAGAAGCTATATTGGGGAATAAGAATAAGAGTTTCTTTCAGAGCTAGGTATAATGTGATTGAATGACATCCATCATTCAGTTTTATCTCAGCAATCACTACCTTTCATTAATGCATAAAATAAAAAATGAATAAATGAACAATGCTAAGATGAGTTTAAGAGCAATGAAACAAATTCATGGGTAATTCAATTTCAATAGCCACCTTGAAGGAATACTGCTATTTTATTACTGTGTTGAAAGCATAATAGGCCATAATGAACTAACAAAGTAATGGTTACTTGGTTTCTTGGTGGTAATAACGTAAATGTATTTTGAAAGTTGTATGCTTCCAAATAAGTCCTATGTATGCACAAAATTAACCAAATAAACAATGGATCGTGAGCCCTGAATTGCAAAAACAAATATAAAAACAAAAATCTTACTCTGTGGTTCTATAACAAAATACACAGAATATTTTGTCCTAATTTTATTCATACATTAACCAACCCTTCTCTCTATATGGTACTAATTTCTCTATACAAACATATGAATCAAAACATTTGGTCACATCTGTAAACACAATGTTAGATTGTTTAAGATGAATCATTCATAATAATGTATTGATTTATTAATATGTTATATATTAAGACTTAGGTAAGAAAAGGTGATTGTATTTGAAATCCCACTTTTGAAAACAGAGATCTTATTTAGTTTATTTGGCAACACATTAACATAAAATAACCAATCATTTTGAGAGAAAGAACAAAATCCTAGTTAGAACAATGATTCTCACTAGGACCCAGCAATGATACTCTGGGCTCTATAGAGTAGTCAAGAGCTCATTGACTCTCACCCCAAGTTCCATCTGGTGACAAATACATCATTTTATATAATGACAAAGATATAAAAATTATGAGTTACCCGCATAAATGTTACAAACTATTAGGAAAGCACAGTTTAGCACACACACACACACACACACACACACACACAAAGTGGACACCAAATTCTAGTCACAAACAAAAGAAATGGCAACAACATTCTTCACTTTCTTCACTTGTAGAGATGATAATGTTACTGTCACTCTTATTTAAAATTAAGAATTTAAAAAATGATACATAAAATGTATTGGTTATCTGGGTAATTTTTTCATTAGTAGATTGTTTCAGTAGTTCAGATTTAGTTTTCTTATGAGTTAATAATACAAATATATATGTGTCAAAAGTAATGTTCAGCTCCAAAGAGATATCTGGACAAAGGCATTAGGAAATAGATAAGATCATTGAATTGAAAACTGTCTTATTTATAAAACTAGAAGGCAGGTCATAATGTACGTTTCCTGATTTTACCTATTGAGAAACAGGTACTCAGGATTAATTAATGTTCCCATATAATTATACCTTAAGTAAAGCATATAATTTTATGTAAAACTAATTATTTTACTAGACCAGGATTCATAAATTTGCTAATTGTCCTTCTTTGGTAT
The DNA here is from genome assembly GCA_030848825.1 of Tadarida brasiliensis. Classification (NCBI taxonomy): domain Eukaryota; kingdom Metazoa; phylum Chordata; class Mammalia; order Chiroptera; family Molossidae; genus Tadarida; species Tadarida brasiliensis. Next base: position 55,112,285 of record CM061280.1, read on the forward strand.
AGGTATTAATTAGTCATTCAATGTTGGGTCATAGCATTTATAATAGATTGGCCATTAAATCCTATAAGCAAAAAGCATTTATAAAATACATACTTTTCACCTATCATAGGTGGCAATAGGGTTCTTGCAAATTGTTAATTGCTGAAATTAATTACTAGTGTTTACTAACTTACCAGAATTTTTACTAAAGTATTCAAATATTAATATTAATATATATTAGAAAATTGAATATTGTTGGACTTGTAAATAATTCTAAGTATTATTTAGGTGCGATCATTTGAAACACACTAGATCTTCAGCAAAAACTGTATTTTGACTAATTACAAATTGAGAACATGAAAGTATTATTTTTTTTAAGTTATTCTATGAGCCATTTAAATATTTACCTGAAAATTAGCAATATAACTATGGAAGTGATGAAAGCACAATCTAAAAAAAATAATAATAATAATTTTAAAGAGAATGCCAAACAACTGATATTTGCATGTATGCATTTAAGATACCAAAAATGAAATAGACTAAATAACTTCAATTTCAATAAATACAGATTGAAAATTCACTTCTCTAAATTAAATATAAAATATATAAGGAATACTTGTGTGAAATTAAGTAATAAATCAAGTTAAATATAAGAAATAAGAGGAGTGCTAAGAATGAATGAATATCAAATTAATAATTTTCTAATAAATTATTTGTTCTCTTAGAATTTTAAATGTCAAGAACAAGAAAGTGAACAAATTCAAGAAGGCCTTCCAAATTCTATTTCCAATAGGTAAAGGAAATGGAAAAACATATATTGTTAAATGTATACGGTAGAAAATAAAAAAAACATTGATTTTTTTGTAAGAGAAATAACTACCACTAAAGAAACACAATGATGAAAACTATGACTGAAATATGCATTAAGTGTTAAAAAACTAAAACAATATATCAATTTATGGCATATCTCTGAGTACCCTAATCTGCTTTCACCTATTGTACAGAACAAAACATATGACAATATACATTTTATAAAAGCTTTTGCAACAGTGTTCCCAAATAAGCAATGCATTTGTTTCTACAACTGCAAAACAACCAATTTTTACAAACATGGGACACCAGTTCACAGATAGACAACAGCTGCAGTTTTGTCAGCTGTATCCTAATGTTCCACGCATCTCTGCTCAAGAAAATATAAGAAGAGACTGCCTCCTTTCATTGCACTGTCTCCTCTCCTTGTAAATAAATATCTTGAAGGTTATTGGTAATGAAGATTTACTAAGGGCTTTTTCATTCAAGAAAAGGTGGATGACAGACACTGGATCTCTAGAAGTCAACACTAAGACCTGAACATAGAAAATCATGGTTTAGAAAAATTAAAGAGGACGGAGAAAGGACTTTGTACCTGGTACACATTGCTAATTCCTTTCACAGCCTGGAACCCTAGTTGTTGGCTCTCTGGCTTAATGGCTGAGATAACGCTTTTTTTTTTTCCTAGTGGAAAATTGTTTAAAAAAAAAACCAAGAAAGTTTCTATTGGTTGTTGCCTTCTTAGATAAGGGTAACTTCATGCTGCCCTCCCCCGTTCTCTCTGTCTTTCTTTGTCCCTATTTCTTTTCTCTCCTTCCCAGAAAACTAATTTAGAGGGAGAAGTAGTGTTTATCCTGGCTCAAAGGATGCATGTTTGTGTGACAACTGTTCCCTGAAGTATAGCTGGCAGGATGTGATGTGCATACTAAACAAGATTGTATTAGACAAGTGTTAGCCAAACCAGATTTCCAGTCTACACCCTTTCTATCACAGAGTTAGTAGGCTTGCTTTGTAATAAACTGGAGTACTCTACTGATACAAAATCTGATCAGTGTTTTAATAACTGCATTTGTGGAGAAAGGGTACTGAGGATGTGTTTGCACACCATGAAACCAGATCTGTCCTTTTTCTTTTAACCCAGATTTTGATGTCACAGAAAAGCAGGTATTCTCTCCATCTAAGTGATTCTGAAATGTGGCATTTATTTTTTTCATGTAAAAGATCACGGAAGTTTGCTTGTTGTTTTCTATCTTCTGAAATTTTAACAATGAATCTTTCAGTTTTTCAGTAATCATCTCTCATACAAAGTCTAATGAAACATCAATACTTCCTTAAGCCTCATGCATCGATAATATTTAAGAGATTAATGGGAAATATCCTTTTTGCCCGAATATTGGTGAAAGTTTAATATGGACAAAACCCATAACACTAACATATAAGTTGATAAAGCCTCCACATTTGTTCCAATAGTTATGTATAAATTTTAGGAAATAACTATAACAATCTTAATTATGAAACACCTTAACTTGCTGGTGCTATGGTCTGAATGTTTGTGTTCCTTCAAAATCCAGATGTTGAAGCCTAAATCCTCAATATGATGATATTTGGAGGTGAGACATTTGAGGGGCAATTAAGTCATCAAGGTGAGGCACTCATGACTGAGGTTAGTGCCCTCTGCTTTCATCACATGAGAACAAAGCAAGAAGATGGCCTCCTATGAACCAAGAAGCTCACCTTCACTACATTAAATCTGCCAATGCCTTGATGGTAGACTTTCTAGCCTCCAGTACTCTTAGAAATAGATGTTTGTTGTTTAAACCCAGTCTATGGGATTTTTGTTAAAGAACCCCAAATGAACTAAGACAGCTGGCATATATGAAACTTAAAGACAAAATAAAAGTGATTAATAGTGATGTTTAAATTGCATATGGCTTATAATCAAAGAAAGAAATATATCCCATGATCTCACTTATTTGTGGTATATCGTGAACAAAATAAGCTGATGAACAAAATAGATCCAGAGACAGGGAATTAAGGAACAGACTGACAAATCTCAAAGGGAAGGTGCGTAGGAGGTACGGAAAAGATAAACCAAATAACTTACATGCATATATGTATAACCAATGGTCACAGACAACAGTGTGGTGAAGGCAGAGGGGAATGGGAGCACGGAGGAGGGTGTCAATGGGGGAAAAAAGGAGGAAATCTGTAATATTTACAATAAAGACAAAAAATAAAAACAAAATAAAATAAATTTGAAATACAAAAAATGTTCAAAGGACAGCAAATATCATACTCCTGATATATCTTAGAAAGGATTTAAGTATGCTTACTATAACAAATTCAAATTAACAGGAAATAATCAAAAGAGCAAGTACAAAGAATTAATTTGCATATGTTATGCATATAGATGATGAACAGAATTATTTGATATATGCTTCTGTTACAGTTGCATTCAATTATCTCAATTTTTTCTAATGTAATTTCTCTTACTATTATTCAAGGATTGTTACTTAAACTTCCACTCTACTCTGGATTGGAAGCCTAAAACAGTTTTTTGAGATCTCAGTTATGATATCTCCCAGAGAACAATTAAGTTCATTAGTGAAGCTACCCAGAATGTATATAAACCATAATCCCTTTTAAGTTTTTGCATTTTCTATACCATTATTAAACACTTGGTAACTGAGACTTAATCTATCACCAACAATACAATGTAATTCTATTAACTTTTAGATTTTTACATGCAGTTCCCATTATCCATCTTCCCTCAGACTCACACAAATTAGGGAGTATGGCATACACATAATAATGACATTATATGTTCGGTTTTTTTTAATAATGTTGATGTATTTTTAATGTTTTCAGTCTTTTATAATGGGCCCACTTATCAGCTCTGACACCTCATCAAACAGACAGACACTAACTGAGCATCAGACAGATTTACACTAACAACATCTAGAATTACTCTCAACCTAACAACAGTAAACTCATTATTTCCAGAGCCTCTAAAGTCAATCTCTAAATTTTAAAAGGTAAAAATGCCTCATATGATAAAACACTTCCCATTGCAGTGGGGAAGACATATAGTACCAATAACAATGATAGTATCGCAGGAAGTTCTCAGTTTGAACGTTACATGAATAGAATCTAAAAATAAACTTTCACTACCTTTTCTCACAAGGCATGTGTAACCACTTGATGATTTACACAAGTTACAAATGAAAATAAGGTTCTAACCTCTGCATCAATCATACGTTGAAGGAAATGATCATTATTTTTCGGGGGCTAATGGCGACATGTTAGTTTTGTTTTGTTTTAATATTAAGATTACTTCACCAGTGCTCAAAAATATTTTGCAATAAATAAACAGGCGGCAGCATAAACAACTCCTGAATTTTGTGCTGCTTTTGCCTTTATAATCACATATTAGATTGAATTATAGAAAACTGCTGCAGCTAACTTGTAGATTTCTCTGGATAATAATTATATAAAACACTTAACCTAGTAGAATCAATATTTATACAAACTGAGCTATGTAAACATGAAAGTCCTTTTTTTTTGTTTTACTATATGATTCAGTTTATTTTTTAATCATTTTTTATTTTTCAATTACAGTTGACATAAAATATTTTATTACTTTCAGGTGTACACCCCAGTGATTAGACATTATAAAATTTAAGTGATCATCCCTAAAAAATATCATACCCATTGGACACCATACATAATTATTCAAATATTATTGACAATATTTACTATGCTATACTTTACACCCCACCCCCTTGACTACACAATAACTACTAATGTGTACTCCTAAATCCCTTCACCTTTTTCACCCATTTTCCCAACCCCTCTCCCATCTGGCTACCATAAAATGTTCTCTGTATCTAAGAGTCTGTTCTGCGTGTTCATTTATTTTGATTTATTGATTCAATTATTGATAGATATTTATTTATTATCATTTTATTGTTCATAATTTTTTTTCTTCTTCTTAAAGAAGACCCTTAAACATTTCATGCAGTACTGGTTTGATGGGGATAAATTCCTTTAGCTGTTTCTTATCTGGGAAGCTCTTTATCTTATCTTCAATTCTAAATGATAGCTTTTCTGGGTAGAGTAATCTTGGTTGTAGTTTTTTGCTTTTCATCACTTTGAATATCTCTTGCCAATCCCTTCTGGCCTGCAAAGTTTCTGTTGAGAAATCAGCTCACAGTCTTACGGGTACTCCCTTATAGGTAACTAACTGCTTTTCTCTTGCTGCTTTTAAGATTCTCTCTTTGTCTTTAACCTTTTGCATTTTAATTGTAATGTGTCTTGATGTGGGCCTCTTTAAGCTCATCTTGTTTGGGACTCTGAACTTCCTGGACTTGTATGTCTATTTCTTTCACCAGGTAAGGGACATTTTCTGTCATTATTTTCTCAAATAGGTTTTCAATTTCTTGCTCCCTCTATTCTCCTTCTGGCATCCCCATGGTGTGAATGTCAGTATGCTTGATGTTGTCCTTATCTTACACTATATATTCATATTTTTGTATTCTTTTTTCATTTTGCTGTTCTGATTGGGTGTTTTTTATTTCTCATATTCTAAATCGCTTATTTGGTTCTTGGCATCCTCTACTTTACTGTTGATTCCCTGTGAATTATTCTTCATTTCAGTTAGTATGTCCTTCATTTCTGACTGGTCCTGTTTTATAGTGTTTATGTCCTCACTGAGTTCCTTAAAATTCTCACTAATTTCCTTGAAGTTCTCATTAAGTTTCTTGAGCATCCTAACCATTGTTTTGAACTCTGTATCTGATAGTTTGCCTGCTTCCATTTCATTTAGATCTTTTTCTGGCTATTTCTCTTGTTCTTTCAATTGTGACATATTTCTTTGTCTCCACATTTTGGCTGCTTCCTTGCATTTGTTTCTATGTATTAGGTAGAGCTGCTATGTCTACTGGACTTGGTAGAGTGACCTTTTGTAGTAGGTGTCTTATAGAGCCCAGTGGTTCAGTCTCCCCAGTCACCTGAGCTGGGAACTCCAGGCCTACCCCTGTGCAGGCTGTGTGCACTGTCTTTTTGTAGTTGAGTCTTGATTGCTGTTGGTGTCAACTGGCTGTGATGACCAGCTGCAAATACAGCAGAAGAGGTGCTGTGCAGGAACCAACCTTATGGAGCAAGAAGAGCTTTAGTGCAGCTTTTGTACTCACCGAGTCCACCACTTGAGTATGTCACTTGTAGAGGTGATAAGGATGTAATCTGGTGTGGTCTGAAGCTGACCACCAGGTACACAGGCTCTGGGGCCTCCTGGGAAGTACCAAGTCAGCCACTGCCTGTGCCCTGCCTCTGGCCACCTGGCATGAGCTAAAGAGAAATCTACAGATGGCTGCTACTTGTGTTGAGCTTGGAGGTGCCCAGGAGAGGCCAATCTGTGAACCAAGGCAGGCTGCCACTAGTGCCTGCCCTAGGGTCACTTAGCGAGGGCTATAGGGCACACTGAGGCCAGCTGCCACTTGTTTGAGAAATTTTAGGAAATTCTGAAGCATGAACTAAGATAAGCCATTCAAATGAAAAATCTACTGGAAACAGCTTGGATGAACCTGCAAGATGGGTGGAGTGGGGTCTCAGGGAATCACCAGGATGGGGCAAAGAGTGTGAGCCAAGTTGATGGAAACTCAGATATGGAGCATGCCTGTCAGCTCTGTGGCAGGGAGGGCTCAACAAAGGAACAATGGCCTCTGCCATCATTATTGTCTGGGAGAAATCTGCCCCTCAGCACTTGCCCTAATGCTGGAGAAGTTAGTTTCTCTCCATATGTCCCCGGTTATTTTCAAGCTACTGCTGGAGCTCAGAGGGAGTGAGACTGAGTAAGTCTGTGCACAGGCCCTATAAGAAGAATTGCCTGGGACTCCAGCAGCTGCTGTGTCACTCAGCCACAATCCCTGCTGGTTTTTACACACCAAGTTATGGAGACTTTTCTTCCTGGTTCTGAAACTCTGGGCTGAAGGGTCTGTTGTGGGACTGGGAAACCCTTGCTCTGCAGAAGGGGGCCTGCACAGCCAATATATCCCTTCTGATTAAAACCTGCCACATATGGGTATGGAACCAGCCTGTTCTAAACTTCCACCCCTCTTACCGGTCTCGATGTGACTTCTTTTTTAATTCCATAGTTGTAGGATTTCCATTCAACCAGATTTTAGGCAGTTCTGATTGATAGTCGTTCTGTAGTTTAGTTGTAATGTTTATATGGTTGTGGGAGGAGGCGAGTACTGCTTTATCCTATGCTACCAATTTGACCCTCCCCTCAAGACTGAAAATCCTTCTTAATGACACTATAAACACTACTTTACAGAAAGATATGTCTCTCTTAGACTTCTTAAGAGGGGGAAGCACACAAATTTAGGTTATTTCTGGGAGTGTCTAGAGTCCACTTTATGTGGGAAAAAAGCCTTTAACTAAAATCTTTAAATATACTGTTTTATGCCACACTGTCATCAATAGTTAGTAAAAAAGCTAACAATACTAAAAAATAAAAACACACAGCCTGTTGCAGATATTCATGCAACCTGTTATTCTTCCAATTCTATGACAGATGAACATTTTGAGTAAAACAGAAGCAACACTTGGTTGCCAATATGTGTGTATATATATATAATTTACAGGTAATTGTGCCAAAAGACATTATTTATTGCCACTGAAAATTTCTGATACTCAAAGTGCAAACATTCTCTTTCAGCATTAACTCAAAGTGGTGGTTGAGTTTAAGACTTGTTTGATTCAAAAGATCAATGAAACAAAGAGCTGGTTCTTTGAAAAGATAAACAAGATTAATGGACCCTTAGCTAGACTTACCAAGAAACAAAGAGAGGACTCAAATAAACAAAATCAGAAATGAAAGAGGAAAAGTAACAACTGACATCACAGAAATACAAAGACTCGTGAGCAAATACTATGAACAATCACACGTCAACAAATTGGAAAATCTAGGTGAAATGGGCAAATTTCTAGAAAGATAGAGTCTCACAACTGAACCAGAAAGAGATAAAAACTTGAACAGAGCAATAACAACTAAAGAAATTGAAGATGTAATCAAGAATCTCCCAGCAAACAGAAGCCCAGGCCCAGATGGCTTCACAGAGGAGTTTCACTGAACATTCAAAGAAGAACTAACACCCATTCTCCTCAAACTATTGCAAAAAATTCGAGAAGAAGGAAGACTTCCAAACTCATACTATGAGGCCAGCATGATTCGAATTCCAAAACCAGATAAAGAAACTACAAAGAAAGGAAACTATAGGCCAATATCCCTGATGAACATAGATGCCGAAATCCTTAACAAAATATTAGCAAATCAGATCTAGCAATACATTAAATCAAAATATTCACCATGATCAAGTGGGATTCATCCAAGGGATGCAAAGCTGGTACAATATTTGCAAATCAATAAATATGATACACCACATAAAGAAAATGAAACATAAAAGCCACATGATCATATCAATAAATGCTGTAAAAGCATTTGACAAAATCCAGCACCCATTTCTGATAAAAACATTCAAGAATGTGGGAATACAGGGATCACACCTTACTATAATAAAGGCCATATATGACAAACCTACAGCTAACATCATACTCAATGGGCAAAAACTAATAGCATTCCCCTTAAGAAAAGGAAAGGCAAAATGGAAAGGCAACCTAGTATATGGGGGAACATAAATGCCAACAATATATCAGATAAGGGGTTAATTTCCAAAATATATAGAGTATTCATACAATTCAACAAAAGAAAGATAAATAACCCAATTAAAAAATGGGCAGAGTACCTAAATAGACACCTCTCCAAAAAGGACATACAAATGGTCAAGAGACATATGAAAAAATTCTCAGTGTCACTAATCATCAGACACATGCAAATTAAAATAACTATGAGGTATCACCTCACACCTGCCAGAATGGCTGCCATCAACAAATCATCAAACAATAAGTGTTGGCGAGGGTGTGGAGAAAAGGGGACTTTAGTACACTGCTGGTGGGAATGCAGACTGGTGCTGCCACTATGGAAATCAATATGGTGTTTCCTCAAAAAATTAAAAATTGAACTGCCATTTGACCTGGTGATCCCACTCCTAGAAATATATCTTAAGAAGCCTGAAACACCAATCAGAAAGCATATATGTTCCCCTGTGTTCATAACAGCACTATTTACAATTGCTAAGATCTGGAAACAGCCCTAGTGTCCATAAATAAATGAGTGGATAAAAAAGTTGTGGTACATATACACAATTTAACACTATGCAGCTGTAAGAAAGAGAGATCTCTTATCCTTTGAGATGATATGGAGGGACCTGGAGAGTATTATGCTCAGTGAAATAAGCCAATCAGAGAAAGACAAATACCACATGATCTCACTTATTTGTGGAATATAATGAACAAAATAAGCTGATGAACAAAATAGACCCAGAGACATAGAAAGGATTACGGTTCAGACTGACAAACCTCTGATGAGGGGGATAAGAGGAGGGATGTGATCAACCAAAGAACTTATATGCATGTATGCATAACCAATGGACATAGACAACAATGCTTGCAGGTGGGGGGTGGGATCTGGAGGATGGTGTCTGGAGGGATGGGGAAGGAGAAACTTTCGTAACAAAAATAAATTAATAAAAATTGCAAAAAAAATAAAAAGACTTGTTGCAAGTTGGGTAACAAAAGCAGAATTAGGTTTTATAGGCCTGTGGAAGGATAGGAAGAAGCTAGGAAAATTCCTAGGCAAGTGGAATGGGAAAACTGTGACAAGAAAATTAACAAGGCCAAACAATTTGGGGAGCTTCCAGCCAGGTTGTGAATCACAAGACCTTATCTTTCCTAACCAAGGACACTTGAGAGCAAACAGTTTATACCTCTCTTCCACAACAAGAAAATGCATAGCTTAATTTACTCTGGCCTAGGAAAATAGAGAACAAAGACCCAATGAATGTCGTTTGTGCCAGCTAATCCAAGGACAGATAAGGTCTGGGGGACAAACAAAAAAACTGCAAAAGCATTTGTATGGTATCACTTGGGGGATGATAAGCACGAAAGATGTCTGCTAGGGTAGGAGGAGGGGAAGAGGAGTAAAAAGGAAGTTTATCTCACCCACTATACAAAGAAGTCAGCAGTCTTAGGACTTGCCAAATAAGATGATCTGGTGTATGTACAAACATTCCAAGATAAATCACAACAATGTAGAAGGAAACTTTAAAACCTAGTCTGCTACCCAAGATATCTGTCTGGGAGCTTTGAAACTTATAGGGGGCAGGGTATAAAACCCCTTGAATCCACATCGGGCAAGGTACTCAGAAAAGCTGAGTTGCTTGCTTTTGCTTTATGTCAAGTGTATTGTTAATAAATTCACTTGCTTTGCTTCAACACTGCTGTCTATCACTCATCTTAATTCCTTCTCACAAAGTGACAGGAGCCAAGGACAGGAGAGCCTCATTTGACATAGGCGGCTTCCTGGTAACAGGCCTAATGATTAAAACTCTGGCACTCCTATAACAATTTGGGAAGTATGCACTAGAATTGACAAATATACAAACTTAAAACAAAATTGAAGTGACTACTGTAGATTTTATAGCAGTTTTTGTCATTTAATGAAGACAGAGGAAATTTGTTCATTACATCACATAAACATAAATTTCACAAAAATTCCAAGATTGAGCCATTGTTATATTTTGATAGGAGTAAATGAAAATGTATTTGAGCATTCTATTTTACTTAATTAAGATTTTACTCTATTTATTTCCCACAAGACTTCATGATGCTCTATCATGATTTACAATAAAATCAATAATGACAAAACATAACTGGAACCCTGAAAAAAGTACATATAAGGAAGAAGAAAATAAATACATAGCTTTATTTAGTTTTCATTTTACAGAAAAACAAAAGCAAGAAGTTTTCTAAAAAAAAACACACATTCTTCATTTAAAATCAATTTTTATTGAGACATAATTGATATAGAATATTGTATTAGTTTTAGGTGTACACAATAATGATTTGATATATGTTAAAATTATGAAATGATTACTACAATAAATTTAGTTAACTTCCATATCACACAGTTATAATTTTTTTGTTTGTGATGGGAACTTTAATATCTACTCTTTTAGCAATTTTTGAATATACAATACACCGTTGTTAACTATAGTCATCATGCTGAATGATCACCTTCAACTATTTGACCCATGCCCTCCATTCCCTCTGGCAACCACCAATCTGTACTCTGTTTCCAAGATTTCAGGGTATTTTTTTTTTTTAGATTCCACATAAAAAATGAGATTGCACAATGTGTTTTTTGGGGGTTTTTTTGTATAATTTATTACACTTAATGTAATGCCCTCAAGGTCTGTTCATATTGTCACAATGGCAGGATTTTCTTATTTTTTATGGCTGAATAATATTCCAGTATATATATATCATATCATATCATATCATATCATATATCATATCATATAATATCATATCATATTGAGGCAGGACAATAATAATCTAGGAAAGTAATTCCTGGGCAAGTGGAATAAGAAAAGAGGCAAGATAATTAAATAAGGCCAAACAATTTAAACAACTTACAACTAGCTAGTGAACCACAAGACTTTATCTTTCCTAACCAAGGACATTTGAGAGCAAATTGTTTATATCGCTTCTCCCTAACCAGAGAATCCATAGCTTAAATCACCCTGGTCAAAGGGATAGAGGACAGAGACCCAATTAATGCCATTTGTGCCAACTAAGCCCAAGAACAGATGAAGTCAAGGAAACACATAACAAAAATCTGATCAGAGCCAGACAGACCCAAAATAATAGTAAATAAGTAAAGCCGACCAAAGAATAATCCCAAACTCCCCTATATGTTCATTTTGATGCATCAGCATATTAAAAATGTACCTAAAAAGTTAATGAATATTCTGCTGAAACCCTCACCTAAGATTCCCACCTGCAGAATGGAGATGAAAACCTCAAGACAAAGAATACCAGTGCAGGCTTGAGCACGCCATGCCCTTTCTCAGGTATGAACTTTTTACTTCCTCCTAAACTCTAAGGGTCCCCAGGAGACTTGCAAGCAGGGGAGCAGCAGACAGCAGGGACTCATTGTGGGATTTTTAGGAGAAAGATATCAGGGCAGGAGGAATAGGGAAACTAAGGCAGAACATTAAACAAAGCCAAAAAGCTTTGCAGGTTGCTTGTAGCAGGGCATTATCTTGATAACACAAGGTTAAAATCTCTCCTTCTCACAGAAGAATGCAGAAGAAGAGGGGGAATAGAAGGGGGAAAGGAGGAGGAGGAATCAGAGACCACTAAGTGCAAATCATCCTGAATTTGTTAGGAAGGCAGGGAGGAGAAGAAAAGAAGAGTATAAACAAACAAACAAACAAACAAAGAAGCCAGGAGTTGGCATTTAATTGCCAAGTACCTCCCATAAATTATGGGAAAGCTATAACAAAGAAAAGGGAAGACATTTAGAGTTAATCTGTACCAGGATATCTAGCGAAGAAAAATTTATAGACAGAAGAGTATATAAGGCAGAAACTGCACACCCTACTTGCTCTTCAGATTGGCTGAGAACCCATCTGTGCTTCATAAGCCAGATGTATAGGTTTGCTCACTTTGTGTGCATACTTTAATGTTTTAATAAATTCACTTGCATTAATGTTTTAATAAACACAATACACTGAAAGGTCGGCAGAAGGAGGAACACACCTGGGTTTAAGCAAGAGAACTTTATTGTGGAATTACCTGCCGGGCTGACTCCTAAGGAGGGGTCAGCGCCAGTATCTCTAACAGGCAGGATTATATAGGGGATTTATGGGTGGGGGGCTGGCAGCCCTTAGAGGGAGAGGGAAATGTGATTTGGCTACTTGTGTAAGTATAACTGCAGGGAGACCAATGGGGGGGCTCCACTCCCAAGGTGATTCAACCTGGATACCTGAGGTAGTGATCTGGAACACCTTGTTTATCAGAATTCTTTTCATATACCAAAGGAGGAGAGAGTTGGAGACCTTGGCTGCAACCCAGTCATTCCAGCTTTTTGTTATATGGTTGACGGGTGGTGATCATTCTTCTGTAGCTGCTTCTTGCTGACAAGGGGCAACAAGTTAAGGGCAGGGGCGGCTGGAGGGTTGACTTGTCATGAGTGGCAGTGGTGAAGTAGGGACGCTTTGATAGCTGGCTTGGATCAACAGGAGTTCATGGACTGTCTGGTTAGTAAAGGCTTTTAAGTGATCCTGGAGGAAGTTAGAAAACAGGTACAGGAGACAGGGTCCAAATGCTAAAATGACAAAAATGAGGGTGAGTGGACCTGTAAACGGTAACAGCCAAGACACCCAGTTTGTGCGGAGCCATTGATTCCAAGACCCCCTCCTTTCTTTCACAAATTCATCGAGCCCATTCTTTTAATTTTGTTGCTGTGTCTCTAACTATCCCTGACTGGTTGAGGTAAAAGCAACACTGTTGCTCTAGAAAGACACAGATACCTCCTTTTTCTGCTGTTAGGAGGTCCAGGCCTCAACGATTTTGTAGTGTGACAGTGGCCAGGGAGTTGAGTTGATCTTGGCGTCTCACTAGAGTGGAGGCAATTTCTTCTATGGAGTTCTGGAGGTCTTCAGAGAGAGAGTGAAAGTAAGACAGGGAGGTGCCTAGTCCCCCTGCCCCCAGACCCACTGCTGTAGTGATTCCTAGGGCAGCTAGGAGAGGGATTACCTGTACTGCTCGTTTGCTCTTTTGCTTGACCAGTAGAGTACTAGAAACTGGAAGAGGCTCATGGGAGGCTCCACTCCCATGGGGTGGAACTAGGTTGAGGTTTGGGGTAAGATAGACCAGGGTACAAGTTCCTGTCCAATTAGTTGGGAAGCACATATAGGTGTTAGCTCCACACAAAAAGAAAGCTCCTGATTAGTTGACACAGGCTGAGAGATGAAGAGAGAATAGATGGATGAGGGGCTGGTTCCATCCTACCGTTTCTGAGCTACAGTCAGTTATGGCAGAGGAAAGTGCAGCCTCGACAAGGGGGAGATATGAGTAGAGGATTGTTTTGAACATAATAATTTTAAGGAGGAAGTAGTGAGCCAAGAGTGGAGTCAGGTAGTGGGATAGGAGCATTTGTGTTGTGAGGCCATAAGAATAGGTGGTTCCGTGAAGTGAACGGGATTAGTAAATAATCCGTTTGCTTCTGGAGATACCTGATAATTTACCTGGCTGTTTTGATGGTTCTGGGGAAATTGAATGTTTACCGTAGTGTTGCAGAGTTCAGAGGGAAGATGGCCTACTGGGATGGTGCCTTGAGCAGTAAAACATAAGGGAGCAGGTGAAAGGAGAGTGGTATCAAGAGTGACTAGCCCTTGTGCAGGGGGGGTTGAAGGTTTTAATTCCTCAAGATGTGAATAGTAGGTATGATATACCCTGTTTGCTCAGTTGGTGGCTGAGGTGGGATAATCTCCTAGGAGAGTATCAGCTCTCTCAAAGAAGGTGGCCCCCTTCTGAACTTTATATATAAGAGTGGTCAGAAAAAGATAGATGTCGCTACTCAGAATAGGTAGAGTGGAATAGTCTGAGGAGGACATGGATAGGCACATCCAGCAATTGGCTGCATAGGAGGAATTAGCCTTAATTAGAAGATTCTGAGTAAGATTAAGGGAGCATTCTAGAAGTAAGGATTCTAGAAGAGAAGGTATGGGGGCAAAATGTCCCCCTAGGGGTAGGGAGATAAGAAAGAGTAGAATAAATTGGAATTCTTGTTCCTGTTGTTGCCAAGGGGTAATCATGGTTACTCACAGCTCAGATTGTTCGTCTTCCTCTGGGATTTTGGTTAGTCTGACCTTGGTGGGTCCCAGGGGGGAGCAGGAATACTTAGGCTTAGGCGACGGTCCAGGTAGAATGGAAGGGTCCATGGACAAATTAAGAGATGGTGTTTCTGTCTTTAACCTGAAGAGATGGACCCAGGGGTTTTTTCCCTGGAGTTTTGTGGCTGTGGCGGAGAATCTGAAAGGGGACCATCCATCGAGGGCACAAATCAGATGTGTAAAGGGTTTTTAAGAGGACCCAGTCCCCTGGGATGAGTATTAGGGTCGAGGGCTGTCCAGGTAGAGGTTTTGGAAGGACCTGGTCTTCATGTTCTTGTAGTAGTTGTCTGATTGGTTAAGGATGGGGATATAGTCTCCTAGAGAGGAGCTTTGACTGGGGAAATTGCCAAGAAGGTAGTGTCGGCCATACCTGAGCTCAAAAGGGCTGAAAAAGGATGGGTTCCTGGGACTAGCCCAGATTTGGGTAAGCACGATGGGAAGGAGCTTAGTCCATGGCTGCTGTAATTCTAGGGTAAGTTTGGTTAATTGGGTTTTGATAAAACGGTTGGTTTTTTCTACTTTTCCCAAAGATTGAGCATGATAAGAAATATGAAGTTTCCATGTGATTCCTAGAGCCTCTGCTACTTGCTGGGTGATCTTGGAAATAAAAGCGGGGCCATTATCCGATTGGAGGGATTTGGATAATCCAAAATCTAGGATGATTTCAGAAATAAGGACTCTAGTAACCTCGGCCACTGTTTCAGAGGTGGTGGGGAAAGCTTCTACCCATCCTGAGAAGGTATAGACCAGTGTTAGAAGATACTTAAGCCTTTTATTTGGTGGCATGTGGATGAAGTCAATCTGCCAGTCTTCTCCAAGAATGTGTCCTCTCACTTGGTGGGTGGGGAATGAGGGAGTATGAAACCCTCCCTGAGGGGTTTTGTTAAGACCACTGAACAAATAGGGCAAGATCTGGTTATTTCCTGTAGAAAGGGTAGGAGGTTTGGGCAGATCAACAGTGGTTTTAAGAGATGATGTAGAAGGCCTACATCAAGAAACAACAAAAATTTCTAATAGACTATCTAACCTCACAACTTAAAGAACTAGAAAGCAAACAAAAAGAAAACCCCAGAGCAAGTAGAAGGAAGGAAATAGTAAAGATCAGAGCAGAAATAAACGACATAGAGACCAGAGAAACAATTCAAAGGATCAATGAAACAAAGAGCTGGTTTTTTGAAAAGATAAACAAGATTGATGGACCCTTAGCTAGACTCACCAAGAAACAAAGAGAGAGAACCCAAATACACAAAATCAGAAATGAAAGAGGAGAAGTAACAACTGACACAACAGAAATACAAAGGATCATTAGCAAATACTATGAACATTTATATGGCAACAAATTCGACAATCTAAGTGAAATGGACAAATTTCTAGAAACACATAGTCTCCCAAAACTGGACCGGGAAGAGATAGAAAACTTGAACAGACCAATAACAGCTAAGGAAATTGAAGATGTAATCAAGACTCTCCCAGCAAACAAAAGCCCAGGGCCGGATGGCTTCACGGGGGAGTTTTACCGAACATTCAAAGAAGAACTAACACCCATTCTCCTCAAACTATTTCAAAAAATTCAAGAAGAAGGAAGACTTCCAAACTCGTTTTATGAGGCCAGCATAATCCTAATTCCAAAACCAGAAAAAGACACTACAAAGAAAGAAAACTACAGGCCAATATCCCTGAAGAACGTTGATGCCAAAATAGTAAACAAAATACTAGCAAATCGGATCCAGCAATACATCAAAAAAATTATTCACCATGACCAAGTGGGATTCATCCCAGGGATGCAAGGCTGATTCAACATTCGCAAATCAATAAATGTGATACACCACATAAACAAAATGAAAGATAAAAACCACATGATCATATCAATAGACACTGAAAAAGCATTCGACAAAATCCAGCACCCATTTCTGATAAAAACGCTCAGCAATTTGGGAGTAGAGGGATCATATCTTGATATAATAAAGGCCATATATGAAAGACCTACAGCCAACATCATACTCAATGGGCAAAAACTAAAAACATTTCCCTTAAGAAGAGGAACAAGACAAGGATGCCCACTTTCGCCACTCTTATTTAACATAGTACTGGAAGTCTTAGCCACAGCAATCAGACGTGAAGAAAAAATAAAAGGAATCCAAATTGGAAAGGAGGAAGTGAAACTGTCATTATTCGCAGACAATATGATATTCTATATAGAAAACCCTAAAGACTCCATCAAAAATCTACTAGACTTAATAAATGAATTTGGCAAAGTAGCAGGATACAAAATTAACGTCAAGAAATCAACGACATTCTTATACACCAATGATGAACTCACGGAAAGAGAAACTAAAAAAACAATTCCATTTACCATCACAGCAAAAAAATTAAGATACCTACGAATAAACTTAACCAAAGAAGTAAAGGACCTATTTGCAGAAAACTACAAGACATTGAAAAAAGAAATAGAGGAAGATATAAAAAAGTGGAAGCACATACCTTGTTCATGGATTGGAAGAATTAACATCATTAAAATGTCCATATTACCCAAAGCAATCTATAGATTCAATGCAATCCCCATCAAAATACCAGTGACATATTTCACAGAACTAGAACAAATATTTCAAAAGTTCATATGGAACCAAAAAAGACCCCGAATAGCCACAGCAATCTTGAAAAAGAAGGACAAAGTAGGTGGGATCACAATACCGGATATCAGCTTATACTACAAACCTACTGTAATCAAAACAGCCTGGTACTGGCACAAGAACAGGCATATAGACCAGTGGAACAGAACAGAGAATCCGGAAATTGACCCAAGACATTATGCTCAATTAATATTTGACAAAGGTGGCAAGAGCATACAATGGAGTAAAGATAGCCTCTTTAATAAATGGTGCTGGGAAAATTGGACAGCTACATGCAAAAAAATGAAACTAGACCATCAACTTACACCACACACAAGAATAAACTCAAAATGGATAAAAGACTTAAATGTGACTCGTGAATCCATAAAAATCCTAGAAGAAAATGTAGGCAACAAAATTTCGGACATCATATGCAGTAGAATCTTCACTGATACATCACCTAAGGCAACAGAAACAAAGGGAAAAATGAACACATGGGACTACATCAAACTATAAAGCTTCTGCACAGCAAAAGAAACAACCATCAAAACAGATAGGGAACCCACTGTATGGGAGAGCATAATTGCCAATGATACATCAGATAAGGGGTTAATTTCCAAAATATACCGAGTGCTCATACAACTCAACAAAAGGAAGACAAAGAACCCAATTAAAAAATGGGCAGAGGAACTAAATAGACACCTCTCCAAAAAGGACATACAAATGGCTAAGAGACATATGAAGAAATGCTCAACATCATTAATCATCAGAGAGATGCAAATTAAAACAACAATGAGGTATCAACTCACACCTGTCAGAATGGCCGCCATCAACAAATCATCAAACAACAAGTGTTGGCGAGGGTGTGGAGAAAAGGGGACTCTAGTACACTGCTGGTGGGAATGCAGACTGGTGCTGCCACTGTGGAAAACACTATGGTGTTACCTCAAAAAATTAAAAATTGAATTGCCATTTGATCCGGTGATCCCACTTCTAGGAATATACCCTAAGAAGCCTGAAACACCAATCAGAAAAAATACATGTACCCCCATGTTCATAGCAGCACTATTTACAATAGCTAAGATCTGGAAACAGCCCAAGTGTCCATCAGTGGATGAATGGATAAAAAAGCTCTGGTACATATACACAATGGAGTACTATGCAGCTGTAAGAAAGAAAGATCTCTTATCCTTTGAGACGACGTGGAGGGACCTCGAGAGTATTATCCTCAGCGAAACAAGCCAAGCAGAGAAAGACAAATATCACATGATCTCACTTATTTGTGGAATATAATGAACATAACAGTCTGAGGAACAGGGTAGACCCAGAGAGGTGGAAGTAGGGTATAAACTGACACCCCTCAGAAGAGGGGGTGGGGGGAGGGAAGAGATAAACCACAGAACTTATGCACATGTATGCATAAGTGATGGACATGGACAATAAAGCTGGGGACGGGGTGGGGGAGGAGGGTGTCAATGGGGAGAAAAGGAGAAACTTCTGTAACAAAAATAAATTAAAAAAAAAAAAAAAGAGAGATGATGTAGAGGCTTAAATCCTATGTGTAAGGCCTGGTGTACGGTAGTCAGAATATCATGAGCTTGATTTTGAGGTAAGACATATCGGCCCAGGGTGAAGAGTTAATTCCCTTGTGGGGTGGCCCCTGCTTTTAGGAGATTTTCCCTCTCATTAAGGGTGTAGAGAGGTCGAATAGTAAGAATGACTAAGAGCTGTGCTGCCAGGCTAGGGCAAAGAGCGGCCTGTTTGGCCTCCGTATCTGCCTTGTTGTTTCCTTTTGAGATAGGATCATTCCCTGTCTGGTGGCCCCTGCAGTGGATTACACTGGCCTTTTGGGGAAGTTCTGCAGCCTCCAATAGGCACAGGATGAGGGGAGATCCCTTTGTAGAGAGGGATCCACACTCCTGCCAAATGGCAATGTGAGAGTAAAGAATATGATAGGCATATTTGGAGTCAGTATAGATGTTAATCCTCAGTCCTTGGGCTAATGTTAGTGCCTGGGTGAGGGCTATAAGTTCTGCCTTCTGGGAGGAGGTACCCCTAGGTAGGGGGTTGGCTTCAATTATGTCTGTAAGAGTTACAATGGCATACCCTGCAAACTTGGACCCATCAGGGGTAGTAGTAGAGCTACCATCTGTAAACCAGGTGTCTTCAGGGCCATTAAATAGATAAGTTAGGATATGACTAAAATGAGATGTTAAATCTTCCAAAGTCTCTAGGCAGGAGTGTGTAATTATACTGTTTGGGTCTGGTAGCAGTGTGGCTGGGTTCAGTGAGGGGCAACTATTGACTGAAAATTCTGGGGATTCAATGAAGGTAGCATGTAAGAGCTGGAGCCTAGAGGTTGAAAGCTGTCCCAGGGCCTTATAGGAAAGGAGATCCTTTAGATGATGAAGTGAGAGAATGGTAGTCTGTTGGCCAAAAGTGAGTTTTCAGCTTTCCTGGGCAAGAAGGGCTGCTGCAGCTAGAGCACAGAGACAGGTTGGCCAGCCTCGTACAGTGGCATCCAGCTCTTTTGATAGATAGGCTACTGGGGTGAAAGTGGGGCCCTTATATTGCCCCAGGACTCCCAGGTGGATGCCCTGTTTCTCTGTGACATATAATAAGAATGGTCTGGTAATATCATGTAGGACGAGAGCTGGGGCAGTCACAAGGGCCTTTTGTAGAGATTTAAAGGTTGGGATGATGTTTTTAGTGGGATTGAGGGGCTCATTTAAGTCTCCTTTTACTGCCTCATAAAGGGGCTTGCCTAGGAGGCTGAAGTTTGGGATCTATAGGCGGAGGTAACCCGCCAGGCCTAAGAAGAAAAGTATATCTGACTTGGAAGTGGGTGAGGCAAGTGAGGCAACAGTGCCCTGGTGGTCTGCAGTAATCCTTCTCTCTGTTGGAGTAAGGGAGACTCCAAGGTATGTGACCTCAGGGGTTGAAAGCTGGGCCTTTTGGGGTAAAACCCGGTATCCGTGATTGGCTAGGATATTTAGAAGAATAACCGTAAGCTGGACAGAGTGCTCATAGGAAGGGCTTCAAAGAAGGAGATCATCGACATATTGGAGGAGGGTGCTAGAGGAGAGGGAGAGGGCTAGAGCCTGACCGAAGAAGTGGTGGCTTATCCCTGAAGCCCTGGGGCAGGACTGTCCACATGAGTTGTTGTGACTGTTGAGTGTCTGGGTTGGTCCAAGTGAAGGCAAACAAATCCTGAGTATCAGGGTGTAAGGCAATAGAAAAGAATGCATCTTTAAGGTCTAGGACCATGAAATGGGTGGTTGTCGGAGGGATCTGAGACAGGAGGGTTTAAGGATTGGGTACTATGGGGTAAATAGGAAATACTGCCACATTAATGATGTGGAGATCCTGGACTAATCTATAAGAACCATTTGGCTTTTTGACTAGTAGAATGGGAGTATTATAAGGGGAATGGGTGGGTCGAAGGAGGCCTTGATGTTAGAGTTCCCTAATAATGGGTTTCAAACCTTTCTGATGTGTGAGGGATATGGGATACTGAGGCTGGTTGGGGAACTGGGATGGATCCCAGAGCCTGATTTGGACAGGGGTATGATGAAAAACTACTGAAGGTAGGGAGGTGTCCCACATCTTGCGATTCACTATATCAGGAGGCAAGGGTAGGTCTATAACAGAGGTAGGCAAGTCAGTCTGGCTGAGGACAAACAACAAAGCTGAGGTCGGGAGGTGGAAGGAGAGGGAGGTCCTAAATTTGGAGAGTAGGTCTCAGCCTAGAATAGGCGTAGGGCACCTGAGTGGGAGAAGAAAAGAATGTGTAAAGGAGACATTATGTGTAAGACAAGGCAAAGGATACATGGCAAGCGGGGAAGAGACAAGACCATCAACTCCCACAACAGAGATTTTAGAGGGATGAACAGGACCCAAATATTTGGGTAAGGCAGAGTAAGTGGCCCCCGTATCTATAAGAAATGAGATTGGCTTATCTGCTATTTGGATGGTTACCCTAGGCTCTTTGATGGTTATGTGAGATGGGGCCACAGGCCTTGGGAACCTTCAGTCCTCAGTGGCAAGTCCCAGCAGGCTGGGTAAGGTTAGGTAAGAAGTGGCTGTGGTAAGTGTTGAAGGGGCTGAACCCTCCCTTTGAGGAGAGAGGGAGCAGTCAACTTTCTAGTGTCCCTTTTCCCGCAGTGAGGGCATGGCCCTGGCGGGGGCCGTGGACGTGGACAGACTTTTGCGCAATGACTTTCCTTTCTACATTTGAAGCAGGGCCCTGGTGGAGTCTTATGAGACCCCTTTTGGGAGACACTTCTCTTGTGGGAGCCTTTTAGGGCAGCAGCAAGCAGCTGGTATTTCGCCTGATCTCTTTGGGCCTTTTCCACCTTTGCCTGTTCTTCATGGTTATTATAGACTTTAAAAGCCATATTAAGGAGATCTCATCGAACGGTTTGAGGGCCCTCTTCCACCTTTTTAAATTTTTTCTGAATATTGAGGGCTGACTGGGAGACAAAGTGTTAAGAACTGTAGCCCCTTCGACTGAGTTGGGGTCAATTTTAGTATATTTTAGGAGAGCCTCCATTAGGCAGGCCAAGAATTGGGTTGGATTTTCATCTGCCCTTTGTGAAATTTCTCAGAGTTTTTCATAGTTAACTGCTTTGTGAGCGGCCTTCTGGAGCCTGGTTATTAGGCAGGTGACCATATGGTTATGGAGGTCTCTGCCAGGTTTACCAGCCTGATAGTCCCAATTAGGGTCTTCCCAGGGAACAGCTGCTGCTCCCACAGGTTTTTTGTTGTCTGCCTTATGGAGGTCATCCATGTGTGCCTGCGCAGCCAGCCAGACCCACTCTTTCTCTTCAGGTAGTAAGGTAGAAGAGAGGATAATATAGAGGTCATGCCAGGTCAGGTCGTGTGACTGGGTTAGGTATCTAAACTCCTTCAAATAAGTGTCTGGGTTGATGGAAAAGGAGCGAAGTCTCTTCTTTATCTGGGACAGGTGTGAGAGGGAGAACAGGATGTGAACTCTAACAATCCCCTCAGTGTCTGCTACTTCTCATAGGGGGAGGAGAGGTGCCGGAGGGTCCCAAGGGGCCCACTGTCCTGTGTGTGAGCAAGTATGAGAGGGAGAAGGGAGACCTGGGGAGTCAGGATCTGACTCTGAGCTTGAATGGTCCCCAGATGGCAGGGAGATGTCTTGGAGTAGGAAGTCTTGAGGAGGGGCATTGGGAGAAGGAATAGACGGAGCTGATGGTGGGACACTATGATTGGCAGGATCAAAGGGGGAGGTTCAGAGTCAGCTGGAGGAGGAGGTTCGGAGTGTGCTAAAAGAGTTTGCTATGTAGAGCAGGACTGACAGAGAGAGGGGCGAGATCGGAGGGTAAAGAAGGCCTGAACGTAGGGGATTACCAACCATTTGCCATTGCATTGACAGAAGTTATCAAACTCTCAAAGTGTGTTAAAGTCAAAAGTGCCATTTTCAGGCCATTGAGACCCATTTTCTAGCCGGTACTGGGGCCAAGCAGTATTGCAATAAAAGATGAGTTTCTTGGATTTGACTACATCTTGAAAACCGAGAGAGTCAATATTCCGAAGGAGATATCCCAATGAAGTGTCCTTTGAAGGAAGAGACTGCGAGGTTCCCATGATGAGTTGGAGGCTATAAAGGGTGAATGTGAGGGTCCCTAGGAGGAGAAGGGCAAAGGGAAGGGGCATCCCCATTCCCCTGGCCAGTCTCCGAGAGGCGAGAGAGGAGGATCACTCACAAATTGGGCTTCCCCAAATTAGTGAGGATCAGGACCCGAAGGTTGAGAGGGTCTTCCTGGCCTAGCACTAGGACTTTTGAGGACTGAAGCCAACAGAAAGACAGGAGACCCAGACTAGGAGACCCCATTACTCACCTATAAGAGGAGAAATCAGGCTGGTGGTGTTTGTAGAGTTGGCAATGGCAGGGGTGGAGAGCCCTGGAGAAAGGGCGTCCTCTCGACAGGTCCAGGAGGGGCAGCCAGGAGGCAGATCAAGCCCAGGGGGAGAGTAAAAGAAGAGGAGGGTGAACCAGTAGATCCTGGCAGGCACCCTTCCCAGGTTTCAGCGCCAAGATGAAAGGTTGGCTGAAGGAGAAACACACATGGGTTCAGGCAAGAGAACTTTATTGTAGAATTACCTGCCGGGCTGACTCCTAAGGTGGGGTCAGCGCCAGTATCTCTAATAGGCAGGGTTATATAGGGGATTTGTGGGTGGGGAGCTGGCAGCCCTTAGAGGGAGAGGGAAATGTGATTTGGCTACTTGTGTAGGTATAACCACAAGAAGACCAAGGGGAGCTCCACTTCCAGGGTGATTCAACCTGGATACCTAGGGTAGTGATCTGCAACATCCTGTTTATCAGAATTATTTTCATATACCAAGGGAGGAGGGAGGTGGAGACCTTGGCTGAAACCCAGTCATACACAACACAATCAAGGTCTTTCCCATAAATTATTTTATATGAGAAGACAAGGATCAAGGTTGGGGACAGCCTGCTCCCTCTGATTCAGGAGGCTGTCCAATAACACCTCTCTAGTATCTTTGAGAAGTGCTTGTCACATTTTTGCCACAAGATTAGGCCCTGATCCTGTCTCAAAGGCCCCCCTTTTTATTTGACTTTCCAGTGAGCTAAAAGAAGCCCTGCCTTAGCTAATTTCTGTCACTGTGACTGTTACATCCAAGTGAGCTAACAGAGCATCTCCTTGGCTCACTTCTTTCCTATAATGTTTCTAATGAACCAAAGCAGAGAAGCCCCTAGGTTCTCTTCTTCTCTTCTATTGCTTCTTCTCCCCTAAGTCCTTCCATTGTTTCTCTCTCCCCAGCTTTAATAAACATACTCTCACAATCATCTGGACTCATGTTGTCAATAACCCACTCACTGCAGGTGAGCCTGAGGTACATCCTCTCCTTGATGTTCCCCCTCTGGTGACAATATTATAATCTTTAACATATCTATTTATCCATCAATTGATACTTAGGTTGTTTCCATGGCTTGGCTATTGCAACTGAAGCTAAAATGAACATGGGAATGCAAATATCAGACTTGCTGGAAGCTGGACCCTCAGGCAACAGCTTTTAAAGTATGCAAACGTACTTCTTTCATGGGAAGAGATTATTGCTTTTGTTTTTTCCTTCTGCCTTGAGCCCTGGGAAGGGGGTATAGCCAGTTAAGAATTGTTCGCTTACTGCCATTCAGTTGAAACTGTGAACAGGAGTCTCATTGGCCAGGCTATCAAGGAATGTGTTTTCGGGGCAGCAACTGTAAAAGCTAGGACACTGGACATATGCATAAGCTCATTTTATGGAGATACTACTATCCTGTAGCTATACAAAAGGAGAACTCAAAAATAGCATTCACTGAACTCAACAGTCTCTGGAGAGCAATGCAGTGAGTTTCTAGATGTGTGTTAAATAAGAAGCCTGACAGGCTATATCTTTTAGGAAATGCCCTTTTCATGAAAAGACTGAACATTTCCATCTTCTACATCTATGGTGGGTTCTGAAGGGGATATCCATGGTGAATCTTGTGAGTCTGTTAAGAACTGTTACTTTGATTGCTATAGCCTTGTGTAGGGTCTCATGGACATAAACTCTGTTGACTTTCAGAGCTACATATCTTGGAGACCTATCTGTTTCTCAGGTGGAAGACTTAAAAGATGGGATGCTAGATCTTGGATCTAAACCCTTAATCCCTCAGGGAGAAGCTGGAAGTCTGAATTTCCTCCCAATTGTGTGTTACTGTGACATGGGTAGGGTTTCTGTTGAGATTGTGTCTTAACCTCTTCTACCTAATTCAATATGGGCTTGTTGTTTCTCACCCAAAGTATAGAAGTGCTCACCTAGTTTTTGTATTTCTTTCAGAAGGAATTGTTGTTTATGCAGCTGTAGATTTTGTGTGTCCATGGGAGGAACATAGTTCAAGAGCCTGCTATATCACCATCTTAAACTGGAAACTCAGAGGCAACTCTTTATTACTTGTAACTAAGCTCAAATAAATATTTATCATGGTAGTGATAAAAAATCTCAAGCCAGAATTTTATAAAATGCAAACATAAAAACATTTTTAAAATAATTTACAACTTTATAGAAAGTAGTTATAATTTTTTCTGTTTGCCTGATTCATGAAGAAAATTTTATTTACTTAATTTTATTGTAATGAACTGGGCTATTTTAAAAATCAAATTCCATTCTGATCAGTTATTCCTGCACGTAAACACCCGAGCAGTTTTCTAAAACCTGGGACTGACACCCAGAGGAAACATAAAGATAAAGGGTTAATGATGGCCTTGGGAAACTTGGAGAGACCATAAAAAGAAAGAGATTAATGATTGCCTTAACCCCTGCAACTGACCCCCCTTCTCTTCTGGAGAAGTCTGTATCAGCCCTAACACCAATTAAGTGGAGTCAGGAGGAATGTAAGTTTTTTTCTTTGAATGTAGTTTTTTTTTTTCTGTTTTCTGTTCCTATATAAACAAAGAACAAAGGAAGCTCAGGGCTGAGGATTTGGGGAAGCTGTAACCCCCCAGCCCACCAATGTAATAAAGTGCTCCTTTACAATTCGACTGTGCGTCTCTGGTTATCTCCCTGACACGTTACAACAGTATTAATGACACTTAACATGAGATCTATCTTCTTAACAATTTTTTTATGTATTAGTTTACTTTTGTTACAGATGTTTCTCCTTTTTTCCCATTGACACCCTCCTCCCCCTCCCTCCCTGCCCCGTCCCCAGTTTTGTTGTCCATGTCCATTGGTTATGAATACATGTGTACAAGTTCTGGGGTTCATTGCTCACTTCCCCCACCCCCTGTCCTGGCAATTGTCAGTCTGTACCCTACTTCCACGTCTCTGGGACTACCCTGTTCCTCAGACAGTTATGTTCATTATATTCCAGAAATAAGTGAGATCATATGAAATTTGTCTTTCTCTGCTTGGCTTGTTTCACTTAAGATAATAGTTTCCAGGTCCTCCCATGTCGTCTCAAAGGATAAGAGATCTTTCTTTCTTACAGCTGCATAGTACTCCATTGAGTATATGTACCATGGTTTTTTTTATCCATTCGTCTACTGATGGACACCTGGGCTGTTTCCAGATCTTAGCTATTGTAAATAGTGCTGCTATGAACATGGGGGTACATATATTCTTTCTGATTGGTGTTTCAGGCTTCTTAGGGTATATTCCTAGGAGTGGGATCACTGGGTCAAATGGTAATACAATTTTTAATTTTTTGAGGTAACACCATAGTGTTTTCCATAGTGGCTGCACGAGTCTGCATTCCCATCAGCAGTGTACTAGAGTCCCCTTTTCTCCACACCCTCGCCAGCACTTGTTGTTTGATGATTTGTTGATGGCCGCCATTCTGACATGTGTGAGGTGATACCTCATTGTTGTTTTAATTTGCATTTCTCTGATGATTAGTGACATTGAGCATTTCTTCATATGTCTCTTGGTGATTTGTATGTGCTGTTTGGAGAGGTGTCTATTTAGTTCCTCTGCCCATTTTTTAATTGGGTTCTTTGTCTTCCTTTTGTTCAGATGTATAAGCACTGTATATATTTTGGAAATTAATCCCTTATCTGATATATCATTGGCAATTATGCTCACCCATACAGTGGGTTGCCTTTCCACTTTGATGGTTGTTTCTTTTGCTGTGCAGAAGCTTTTGAGTTTGATGTACTCCCATGTGTTCATTTTTTCCTGTTTCTGTTGCCTTAGGTGATGTATCAGTGAAAATTCTGCTGTGTATGATGTCTGAAATTTTGTTGCCTACATTTGCTTCTAGGATTTTTATGGGTTCATGAGTCACATTTAAGTATTTTATCCATTTTGAGTTTATTCTTGTGTATGGTGTAAGCTGATGGTTTAGTTTCATTTTTTTTGCATGTAGCTGTCCAATTTTCCCAACACCATTTATTAAAGAGGCTGTCTTTACTCCAGTGTATGCTCTTGACACCTTTGTTGAATATTAATTGGGCATAAAGTTTTGGGTCAATTTCTGGGTTCTCTGTTATATTCCATTGATCTATGTGCCTGTACTTGTGCCAGTACCAGGCTGTTTTGATTACAGTAGCTTTGTAGTATAACCTGATGTCCAGTATTGTGATCCCGCCTACTTTGTTCTTCTTTTTCAAGATTGCTGTAGCTATTCGGGGCCTTTTTTTTTTGGTTCCATATGAATTTCTGAAGTATTTGTTCTAGTTCTGTGAAATATGTCATTGGTGTTTTGATGGGGATTGCATTAAATCTATAGATTGCTTTGGGTAGTATGGACATTTTAATGTTGTTAATTCTTCCAATCCATGAACAAGGTATGTGCTTCCACTTTTTATATCTTCCTCTATTTCTTTTTTCAATGTCCTGTAGTTTTCTGCAAATAGGTCCTTTACTTCTTTGGTTAAGTTTATTCCTAGGTATCTTAATTTTTTTGCTGTGAAGGTAAATGGGATTGTTTTTTTAGTTGCTCTTTCTGTGAGTTCATCATTGGTGTATAAGAATGCTGTTGATTTCTTGACGTTAATTTTGTATCCTTCTATTTTGTCAAATTCATTAATTAAGTCTAGTAGATTTTTGATGGAGTCTTTAGGGTTTTCTATGTATAATATCAAGTCATCTGAGAATAATGACAGTTTCACTTCCTCCTTTCCAGTTTGGATCCCTTTTATTTTTTCTTCATGTCTGATTGCTGTGGCTAAGACTTCCAGTACTATGTTAAATAAGAGTGGTGAAAGTGGGCATCCTTGTCTTGTTCCTGTTCTTAAGGGAAATGCTTTTAGTTTTTGTCCATTGAGTATGATGTTGGCTGTAGGTCTTTCATATATGGCCTTTATAATGTTGAGATATGATCCCTCTATTCCCAAATTGCTGAGCGTTTTTATTAGAAATGGGTGCTGGATTTTGTCAAATGCTTTTTCAGTGCTTATTGATATGATCATATGGTTTTTATCTTTCATTTTTTTTATGTGATGTATCACATTTATTGATTTGCAAATATTGTACCAGCCTTGCACCCCTGGGATGAATCTCACTTGGTC
Organism: Tadarida brasiliensis; assembly: GCA_030848825.1. NCBI lineage: Eukaryota > Metazoa > Chordata > Mammalia > Chiroptera > Molossidae > Tadarida > Tadarida brasiliensis. Next base: position 55,140,566 of record CM061280.1, read on the forward strand.
ATGGTGAATAATTTTTTTGATGTATTGCTGGATCTAATTTGCTAGTATTTTGTTAACGATTTTGGCATTTATGTTCATCAAGGATATTGGCCTGTAGTTTTCTTTCTTTGTAGTGTCTTTTTCTGGTTTTGGAATTAGAATTATGCTGGCTTCATAAAACGAGTTTGGAAGTCTTCCTTCTTGAATTTTTTGGAATAGTTTGAGGAGAGTGGGTGTTAGTTCTTCTTTGAATGTTCGGTAAAACTCCCCTGTGAAGCCGTCAGGGCCTGGGTTTTGTTTGCTGGGAGGGTCTTGATTACATCTTCAACTTCCTTCATTGTTATTGGCCTGTTCAAGTTTTCTATCTCTTCCTGGTCCAGTTTTGGGAGACTATGTGTTTCTAGAAATGTGTCCATGTCGCTTAGATTGTCGAATTTGTTGCCATATAAATGTTCATAGTATTTGTTAACGATCTTTTGTATTTCTGTGGTGTCAGTTGTTACTTCTCCTCTTTCATTTCTGATTTCATGTATTTGAGTTCTCTCTCTTTGTTTCTTGGTGAGTCTAGCTAAGGGTCCATCAATCTTGTTTATCTTTTCAAAAAAACAGCTCTTTGTTTCATTGATTCTTTGAATTGTTTTTTTTTTTTTGGTCTCCATGTCTTTTATTTCTGCTCTGATCTTTACTATTTCCTTCCTTCTACTTGCTCTGGGGTTTTCTTTTTGTTTGCTTTCTAGTTCTTTATGTTGTGAGGTTAGGCAGCCAATTAGAAATTTTTCTTGTTTCTTGAGGTAGGCCTGTAGTGCTATGAACTTTCCTCTCAGAACTGCTTTCGATGCATCCCATAGATTTTGTGTTGTTTTGTGTTAATTTTCATTGGTTTCCAGGAAGTTTCTAATTTCTTCCTTGATCTTCATGGTAACTGATTCATTGTTCAGTAACATGCTATTTAGCCTCCATGTGTTCCAATGTCTTTGCATGTTCTTGTTGCAATTGATTTCTAGTTTCATGCCATTGTGGTCTGAAAAGATGCTTGATATGATTTCAGTCATCTTGAACTTGTAGAGACTTAGTTTTTGCCCTAACATATGCTCTATCTTTGAGAATGTCCCATGTGCACTTGAGAAGAATGTGAATTCTGCAGTTTTGGGTGTAATTCTCTGTATATATCTATTAAATCCATTTGATCTAGTGCTTCATTTAGAATTTCTGTTTCCTTGTTAATTTTTTGTCTAGATGATCTATCCAGTGATGTCCGTGGGGTGTTGAAGTCTCCTGCTATGATTGTATTGCTGTCGATTTCTCCTTTGAAGTCCTCCAGGAGATTTTTAATATATTTTGGTGCTCCTATATTGGGTGCATATATGTTTACCAAGGTTATATCTTCCTGTTGGATAGATACTTTCAATATTATGTAGTGGCCTTCTTTGTCTCTAGTTATGGTTTTCAATTTGAAATGTAATTTATCAGATATGAGTATTGCTACCCCAGCATTTTTTCTTTCTGTTTGCTTGGAAGATCTTTTTCCATCCCTTCACTTTCAACCTATGTGAGTCTCTTGTTGTGAGGTGGGTCTCTTGTAAACAATATATATGTGAGTCATGCTTTCTTATCCAGTCAGCTACTCTGTGTCTTTTTATCAGAGTATTCAGTCTTTTTACATTTAAGGTGATTATTGATATGTACTTATTTATTGCCATTTTTGTTTAATGTAGTTCTATATGCCTTACTATTTCTTCTACTAATTACAGCAGTCCTTTTAACATTTCTTGCAGTGATGGTTTGGTGCTAATATATTCCCTTAGCCTTTTTTTGTCTGGGAAGCTCTTTATTTGACCTATTTTCAATGATAGCCTTGCTGGATAGAGCAGTCTTGGATTCAGATCCTTGTTTTTCATGACCTTGATTACTTTATGCCATTCCCTCTGACCTGTAGTTTTTCTGTTGAGAAGTCAGCTGATAGCCTTATGCGGGTTCCTTTGTAGGTAACCTGTTGCTTATCTCTTGCTGCCTTTAGGATTCTCTCTTTGTCTTTAATTTTTGGCATTTTAATTATTATGTGTCTTGGTGTGGGCCTGTTTGGGTTCTTCTTACTTGGGGCTCTCTGTGCTTCTTGAACTTGAATGCTTTCTTCCTTCACCAGGTTAGGAAAGTTTTCTGTCACTATTTCTTCAAATATATTCTCTAACCCTTGCTCATTTTTCTTCTTCGGGGACTCCTATGATGTGAATGTTATCATGTTTCCAGTTGTCCCACAGTTCTCTTAAGCTATCTTCCTGTTTTTTCATTGTTTTTTCCTTTTGATTTTCTGATTGATTCATTTTTTCTACTCTGTCTTCTAATTCACTGATCCGGTCCTCCGCTTCCTCTACTCTGCTAGTCAGTCCTTCCAATGTGTTCTTTATTTCTGCTATGTCATTCTTTATTTACACTTGGTTGGTTTTCATGGTGTTGATGTCCTTACTCATGCTGTTTAGTTTTCTCAACATTATGGCTCTGAACTCTACCTCTGATAATTTGCTTAACTGCATTTTATTTATCTCATCTTCGGTAGAGTTCTCTTGTTCTTTCATTTGGGATCTGTTTCTTTGTTTCACCATTTTTGCTATCTCAGTGGGTTTTGGAGCCTCCCAAATTTTCCCTGTGGGTGTTGGTGTTCTGTTATTTGTGGCTCCCTCTACTGGATTTGGATGAGCGTGGAGGACCATCCTTAAATACCACTGTCAAGTCTCACTTTCCTGGATAGATTTGCAAGCTAGGAAAGGCTCAGTTATTCTCTAGCTTTTTGCCTGGAGGCTATTAGCCTCAGTTACTTGAAAAGCCTTAGGATCTCAGTTGAATGAGAAACTCCCTCAGGTGTTTATAGTGTAAGAGGGTTTCTGGAGGGTGGGGCAGATGCTGGTTGTTAATGAGCCTCAATTTGCATTTCTTTACCTCTTTGCCTCACCTGGGAATCACCGAGGGAGTGGCTGCCACAGCTCCAGGAAGGAGCAAACTTGGCTGCCGGTCTCTGTAACTGGGAAGGAGCAGGCTGGCCACCACCATCCTTTGTGGCTGCAGCTCAACACAAACTCTGAGCACCCTCCAAATCCCAGGTGTCCCCACAGAGTTCCAGTCCAGTTCGCCTTCCCTCTGCCAGAGCCCCAGGTGAGTGGCTGTGGTTATTCAGTGCTCTGTCCTGACCCTCTGAGCTGTGGACCAGCTGGGGCTCTTAACCTGGAGGGTGTGTGCCACTGCTGCTCACAGCTAAAGCCGCTGCTGTCCATGGGCTCCCAGCCTGCCACCCTCACGCGCCTCCACAGATCCTACCAGGCTCATTCAGTGTCCCTGGTTGTATGGTCCTCTCCCGCTGCTTTTCTGTTGCTTTTTCCCGACAATTTGTCTTTAGTTGTAATTCCTGTTTGGTCCTGGGAGATCATCTGTGTAGCTTTCATTCACTCCACCACCATTTTCTCCTCCCTACCTCTTTCCAACAATTTTAAAGTGTACAACACAATATTAAATATAGGCCTTATGTTATAGAATAGAACTCTAGCTTGGCCAGTTTGGCTCACAGGTTGAGCCTCGACCCATGCACCAAGAAGTTGCCAGTTCAATTCCTGGTCAGGGCACATGCCCAGGTTGTGGGCCCAATCCCAGTGGTGAGCAGGCAGAAGGTGGCCAATTGATGTCCTCTCTCATCAATGTTTCTATCTCTCTTTCCCTCTCCCTTCCTCTCTTTAAAATAAATAAAGAATATATATATATATATATATATATATGTATATATATATTATATATATATATATATATATATATACATACATATATATAATATAGAATAGAACCTATTTATCTTGCATAACTGGAACCTATACCTGTTGAATAGCATCTCCCAATGTGTACCTTTCTTAGCTTTTGGCACCCACCATTATACTCTCTGCTTCTATGAGTCGGATTATTTAAAATATCTCTTATAAGTGGAACCACATTTACAATAGCCACTTTGCGCTCTCTGACTCTGAATTAATAGACAAAAATAAGAGAGTTATACTATTGGTTGGGGTGATTGATCCTGAATACCAATGGTATATTGTACTACTACTCCACAATAAAGGTAAGGAATTCCTTAGGGAATCTCTTAGTATCACCATGCTCTGTTATTAGTGTCAATGAAAAACTAATACCACCCAATCCAGGCAGGACTAACCCCTGAGGAATGAAAATTTGGGTTAGCTCAGTATGCAAAGAACTATGGCCTAATGTTGTAACCACATCATCACTTATAGAAATAAGAATTATAAATATAATATTTATTCCTTATTTTGTTAAAATCTTTGTTTCTTTGTTTTTCCCTTTCCTATCCACTTATCATGTAACTAAATTTATTGTATTTTTATTACCATAGTTAAGTATTATTAGTTACAAGATGTCAAGGAGAAGAATAAATATAACTCAAGGAATATCTCCAACCTGGAAAGATATTTTCTGTGAAGCTCAGAAATTATCAGACAAGTTTAAGAATGAGGAGAATCCAGGGAGAATGAGATGATCAACCCATCTTTTTTTAAAACAACTCCTTGCATCTCATTTATACGTGTTATTCAGAGGGACAGTTTAGTTTAATCCAAATTTACACAGTACAGGAAGAAATGAACAGAAGATTGTGGTAGATAATGTAGGTGTTTCGCTGCTTTGCTACTTAAGTTTCATAGCTTTTTTTGTTGTTCTTTCCAATTTATGTTATGCAGTCTTTGAAAATTTTATGTTTGATATCCATGTTAAATTAAAAAAAAAACACTACTGATTACTCAGTTTTCTTATCTACAGGAAGCTAGAACTACCTGATTACTAAAATGTTTTTCAGTTCTAAATTACTATGATGATTACAGTTTGATAGATATATTTTGAATTGATTGTCCAGTGTAAATCTTATTATTTCTGTAAGTCATCTAATCTTTCAGTTAATTCAATTCACACACACAAAAAAAATATGTGTGGACAGGAGACACAGCTGATCGGAATTTTCCATTTTCACTTTTTGCCGTGTTGTATTTATATTATGCTGATACACTGAAAGGAGAGATGAGTAAAAATAGTTATGTAAGGCAAAAAAAAAAAAAAAAACTGGTTTCAAAAATCATGTATAATTTAAACATAACAATATATACTATTACATATATAATTATATATGGCACTCTTTATATATAATTTTGTATGATATATATAATATCCAAGTCAGTCTTTTTTTTATATGTTTGATAATATCCTTAACACTAAAGTAATATGTGCTAATGGAAGACAAATTTAAAAATAGAAACAAGCAAAAAAGAGACAAAATGTACTGAAAGAAGAAAAATCTGTTTTAATTCCAACATCCAGAGATAACCATCATTGTTTTACAGTGTATTTTCTCTAATTCTCTCTCTCTTTTACTCCCTAACTCTGGGTTGACAGTTTTGTATCTTGGTTAATTAACTCAATACTATGTTATATATCATGTTTTTAATGTTAATAAAATTAGATGTCATTCTTATGTCTCTTCCACAAAAGTCCTTTGATTGAATGTACCATTATTTGTTTAACTACTTTTTAAATTTTTATTTCTTTATTGATTTGAGAGAGAGAGGAAAGGAGAGGGAGAGAGAGATAGAAACACTGATGAGAGAGAACATCAATTGGCCACCTCCTGCATGCCCCCCACTGGGGATTTGGCCCACAAACATGGGCATGTACCCTGACCAGGAATCAAACTGGCTACCTCTTGGTGCATGGGTCGATGTTCAACCACTGAGCCACCCCAGCCAGGCTACTCTTTTAATTTTACATTTTAGTTTGTCCCATATTTTTTCAAGTGAATACAGTTGTAATGTATATTTTGAGAGAGTTGAAGAAAAGTATTATGATATTTATCCCTTGGTTATAACCCAATATTTTAATCTATACAGGATATATTTAAATATATAATATGAAGTAAACATATAGATATAATTACAGAAAAAAGTTTATATATATATTTCCCAAATGACTATGTATTCTAACATAGTTAACTGAATAGTAACTCTTTTCCACTTCAGTTTGATATGCTCCATTTATCATATACTAAATAATTATCTTCTCTCTATCCTTCTATAATTGCTGTTTTATTAAATTCATCTGTATGCTCATACTTACACTGTAATGACACAATTAAAATATTTTCTAGTGATTTTTAAAGAGAGAATAAGGGAGAGAGAGAGAAAAAGAGAGAAACCTCAATGTGAGAGAAAAACATTGATCGGCTGCCTCTGGCACACTCCCTGGTACAAGCCCACAACCAGGGCATGTACCCTGACTGGGAATCAAACTGTCAAACTTTCAGTGAATGAGATGATGCCCAACCAACTGAACCACACCAGTAAGGGCAATACCACACAATTTTTATTATAGCTTTCTGTGAACTGATTTTACATTCTGTAGGCATTTACTATAATTGTTGGTGTATACACTTCAGCAGGAAAAATCAACCATAACAAACAATTTATACATATGATATGTGGTAGTGAAGACTGATAATGTCCTGACAGAACACTGATAGCTACCAAATCCATTTACTTTAATTCATTTTGATGTGACATTTTTACTGATAGTCTTTGTACTGGTGTGTGACTTAGACTACTGCTCTCAACTGAGAATGACAAGCAAGAAGAGTTTCTCTAGATGTAGAAATACAATTCTCTGGAGATAATCCTGATGATGAATTAAAGTCCAATGGGTCAAAAACATGTTTTTGTTTTGTTTTGTTTTATTCACTAGTCAAATAAAAGGTAATTTGAGAAAGTAGAAATCTTTAAATATATTTTTCCTGTTTTTGCACTACAAGAAATATTAATATTATTTAATTTGGTTTAAAAGTATGGCATCAGCATGGCTGGTGTGGTTCAGAAGTTGAGGTTTGACCTATACACTAAGAGACTGCTGTTTTGGTTCCCAGTCAGGGCACATGCCCAGGTTGTGGGCTCAATCCCCAGTAGAAGGTGTGCAGGAAGCAGCCTATCAATGTTTATGTTTCTCTCTCTCATCAATGTTTCTATCTCTGCCTCTTCCTTTCTCTCTCTTTAAAAGGAAAAAAAGAAAAGTATGGCATCAACAACACACAGAAGTATTGGACACAAGACATTATTTTCAGCCATGCCATTCTATTGTTAATAGTAAACACTGAGAGATGGATAACAAAAACAGAAATAGTGTGATGATTTCATTAGTCCACTAAGAAAAAAACAAAAACAAAAATACACCGATATTTCTTGAACATGATAGAAAAGCAAAAGACTTAATAAGATGTGATCTTAACATCTTTATCTATAGGGAAAAATCTGAACTATAGTGTGACCTCAATTTTTTCATTGAAAAAGTGAGGTCCTGAGCCTAAATACAGTTTATAAATTTGACTTAAAAGATGCATTTTAAGGATTCTAAGATGATGGTGGATTAAGTGGAAGCTACAAACCTCTCCAAGGACCAAACTGGAATCAGAACAAAAGTATAAAAATATCATCCTGAATAACGAACTGAGAACTAGCTGAAGAACCCTTATAACCAAGGATATAAACAGGAGCCCACATCAAGACTGGTAGGAAGTGCAGAGGCACAAGAGGGCTGGCTGGGCTCCTGCAGGCAGCAGCTGAATTGCTGGAGGGATATCTCAGCTGTGGGGGGTTCCCCCTGAGAAGTCTGGGGTCTAAACCCAAGCTGGGTTCCCCAGCCCAGAGTAAAATAACTTAGAAAGGTGCCCACATAACATCTGGCTGTGAAAAACACTGGAAGGTCAGTCTGGCAGGGAGAGACAGCTGGAAACACAAGCACTTCTTAAAGTGTTAATGCACAAAATTTCATTTGTAGCCACTCACCTTGGGCTCCAACAGAGGAAGGGAAGAGTGGTCTAGAGCTGCATGAGGAGAGTCTGGGGTTGGTGGCTCTGCAGAGAGAGCTGGGAAGGCAGCTACCAAGATTCCTCTGCTGAGCTACTCTCCCACAGTGCAGAGGCCATCTTTCTCAGGCAGTTATCCCATCAATGCAGCTTTAGTCTGGAGGGAAGCAATTGCCCCACCCATTGGAAACTCTCTAGCCCTGCCCTGTGAAGTTTATGCCTGGCTGAAGACTATAACTTGAGGCTTATTAAGTGACTGAGACTAAAAGTCAGCCTGCAGGCAGAGGCGGATCTCTGGGCATCTTGAATCTTTGCCTGACTAGCTCTTCTGCCCAGGGTTAGTAACAGTAGAGCTTGGTGTTCAGCTTGGTCCTTTCCATATGCACCCATCTGCAGCAGAGGGAGCCACAAGGTGAAGATTGCTGATAGCTTCAAACAGAGTACCCAGGGCCTGTCACAAACAGTGTCTGACATTAGACTGCACCAGAGACCTTCCATAGAAGCCCCAAACCAATAAACCCAGGGGCCAGCTTCAGGCAACAACAGAACAGGACCTGATAAGCTTTGCAAGAATTATATTCACAGGGAAATTTTGACAGGCTCCAAACATTGCTGAGGCAAATTGCATTTCATGTAATAAGACCTGCCCAGCAGCCTGCATGCTGTGTTGGGGATTGAGTCTCATTGTCAGCCAGCCTGAAAAACAAGTCCACTAATGGATGAGCAAATAACATTCAAGACTCAACTGCAATAGGAGAGCCCACACAATGTGCACAAGGGACATTATTAGAGCACCGAGGTCTAGTAATCAAGGAATCATCTGGGTCCCACAAGTCACTTACTACATAAGCCATTCCTACAAAGTCTGGGATTCATAGCAGATCTAACTAATACAGATAAATAAACCCCAAAAAGGGAAGCCAAAATGGGGAGACAAAGAAACAAACCACAAATGAAAGAACAAGAGAATTCTTCAGAAGTGATAAATGAAATGGAGAAAAGCAATTTATCATATATCGACTTAAGAGTAATGGTTATAAGGATGCTCAACAACATGAATAAACATATATAAATTATGAAGTACAACCATAAGAATGACAGCAGAAATAAAGAATACACTGGAAAGACTACACAGCGGATTAGAAAAAGTCAAGGATCGGATCAGCAAATAGAAGACACAATAGAAAAAAAATCACTCAATCAGAGAATCAAAAAGAAAAAAATAAATAAATAACAGGAGGACAGTTTAAGGGAGCTGTGGTACAACATACAACATAACAACATCTGCATCATAGGAGTAGCAGAAAAAGAAATTGAGCAGGGGATAGAGAATCTGTTTCAATAAATGGCAGAATATTTCCCTAACTTGGTGAAGAAAAAAGTCACACAAGTTCAGCAAGTACAGAGAGTCCCAAGCAAAGAACCCAAAGAGGCCCACACCAAACCATGTCATAATTAAAAATGCAAAAAATTAAAGACAAACAATCTTAAAGGCAACAGAGAAAAACAATGTGTTACCTACAAAGGAACCCCCATAAAGCTGTTAGCTGATTTCTCAACAGAAACACTGCAGGCCAGAATTGAATGGCATGAAGTATTCAAGGTAATGAAAAGCAGATATCTGAAACCAAGACTATTCTATCTAGCAAGGCTATCATTCAAAATAAAAGGTGAAATAAAGAGCTTCCCAGACAAAAAGTAAAAGGCTAAAGGAAATTATTACCACCAAACCAGTATTGAAACAAACGTTAAAGGGACTGCTGTAATAATAAAAGAAATATATAGAGAAAAACATAGCCATTTTGTATAAAAGTGGAAGAAAAACTATGTATAAAAATAACCATAAATGTAAATGCTCAAATAAAAAGACATAGTGTAGCTGAATGGATAAGAAAACATGATCCATATATATGCCGTGTACAAGAGACCCTCCTCAGGACAAAAGACGCACACAGGATGAAAGTTAAAGGATGGAAAAAAAAATTCAATGCAAATGGAAATAAAAAAAGCTGGGGTAGCAATACTCATATCGGACAAAATAGACTTCAAAATTAAGGCCATAACAAGAGAGACAAAAGGTCACTACATATTACTAAAATGATCATTTCAATAAGAAGATATAACTCTGATAAAAATATATGCACCAAGATCTGAGATAAGAGCACCAAAATATGTTAAAATATTATAGAGAACTTTAAGGAAGAGAAAGATTGACAACAATAGAATCATATATATTAGGAGACTTTAACATCCCACTAACATCACTGGATAGATCTTCTAGACAAAAAAATCAACAAGGAAACAGTAAATCTAAATGAAACACTAGATCAATTGGATTTAATTGACATTTACAGAACATTTAACCATGAAGGTGCAAAATATACATTCTTTCCAAGTGCACATGGCACATTTTCAAAGATAGACCACATGTTAAGACACAAACTAAGTCTGTAAAAGTTCAAGAAGTTTGAAATCATATCATGCATCTTCTCAGATCACAATGGAACTAAACTACAAATCAACTGCAATAGAAACACTAAAAAATCAAACACATGGAGGCTAAAACATGTTATTAAGCAATGAATGAGTTACCAACGAGATCAAAGAAGTAAAAAACATCCTGAAACAAATAAAAATGAACACACAACAACGCAAAATCTATGGGACACAGTGAAAGCAGTCCCAAGAGGGAATTTCATAGTATTACAGGCCTACCTCAAGAAACAAGAAAAAGTTCTAATACACTATCTAGCCTTATAATTTAAAGAAATAGAAAGTAAACAAAAAGAAAAAAACAGAGAAAGTAGAAGGAAATAAATAATAAAGGTCAGAGAGGAAATAAATGACATAAAGACTAAAAATTCAGTACAAAAGATCAATGAAACCAATAGCTGGTTCTTTGAAAAGATAAAAGGATGGATGAAACTTTAACCAAACTCATCAAGAAACAAAGAGAGAGAACCCATATAAATAAAACCAGAAACAAAAGAGGGTAAATAACAACTGACACCACAGAATTACAAGGAATTGTAAGAAAATACTATGAACAACTTTATGCTAACAAATTGGACAATCTAAGCAAAATGGAAAAATTCCTAGAAATGTACAATCTTCCAAAACTCAAGCGGAAAGATAGAGAAAACCTGAACAGACCAATAATGACTAATGCAGTTGTAACGGTAATCAATAAATTCCCAGCATACAAAAGCCCTGGTCCAGATGTCTTCACAGGGGAGTTTTACCCAACATTCAAACAACTAAAACTTATTCTCTTTATACTACCCCAAAAATTTCAACAGGAGGGAGACTTCTAAGCTCTTCTTATGAGGCTAACATTATTCTAATTTTAAAACCAGATAAAAACACTACAATGAAATAATATTACAAGTCAATATCCATGATGAACATAGATTTAACAAAATATTAGCAAATAGGATACAGCAGTATATTATAAAATTATTCACCATGACCAAGTGGGATTTATCTCATGGTTGCAAGGCTGGTACAATTATTTGAAAATAAATAATTGTGATACATCACATAAACAATATGAAATATAAAAATCTTATGAGTATATCAATAGATGCAGAAAAAAAACATTTGACAAAATATAGCATCCATTTTTGACAAAAACTCAGCAAAGTGGGAATAGAGGGATCATATCTCACTATAATAAAGGCCATGTATGACCAACCTACAGCCAACATACTCAATGAGCAAAAAATAAAATTGTTTCCCTTAAGAACAAAAACAAGACAGGGATGTCCACTTTCACCACACTTGTTCAACATAACACTAGAAGTCTTAGCCACAGTGATCATACAAGAAGAAAAAATAAAAAGAATTCAAAGAGAAAAAGAGGAAGTGAATCTGTCATTATTTGCACATGACATGATATTGTACACAGAAAACCCTAGCATTCCAGCAAAATACACCAGATTTAGTAAATCAGTTCAGTAATGTAACAGGATACAAAATTAACATTCACAAATCAATGGCAATTTTATACATGAATAATGAATTCTCAAAAGGAGAAAATTTTTAAAAAATCACATTTACCAATGCCACAGAAAAGTAAGATACCTAGGAATAAACTCAGGCAAGGAGGTAAAAGAACTATTCTCAGAATACTACAGGACATTGAGAAAAGAAATAGAGGAAGATATAAACAAGTGGAAGCATTTACCATTTTCATGAATTAGAAGAATGAATATCATTAAAATGCCCATACTACCCAAACCAATCTAGAGATTCAAACAATCCTTATTAAAATACCAATGCCATATTTCACATATCTAGAACAAATAGTCCAACAATTTATATGGAACCAAAAATGACCCCGAATAGCCACAGCAATCTTGAAAAAGAAGAACAAAATAAGAGGAATCACAATACCATATATCAAATTATACTACAAAGCCATTGTAATCAAAACAAACTTGTACTGGCACAAGAACAGACATATAGATCAATGCAACAGAACAAAGAACCCAGAAATTTACCCAAGCAATTATGCTTAGTTAATATTCAACAAAGGGGCAAGAGCATACAATGGAATAAGTAGAGTCTTTTCAAAAATGGTTTTAGGAAAATGGATAGCTACATGAAAAAAAAAAAATGGAACTAGACCACCAACTTACACCATACCCAATAATAAACTCAAAATGGATAAAAGACTTAAATGTAAGTTGTGAAAATATAAAAATTCTAGAAGAAAAAATAGGCAGCAAAATCTCAGACATCTTACATAGCAGAATTTTTACCAAAACATCATCTAGGGCAAGAGAAACAAAGGAAAAAATTAATGAATGGGACTACATCAACCAAAAAACTTCTGTACAACAAAATAAACCATCATCAAAATGAAATGAGAACCCACTGTATAGGAGAACATATTTGCCAGTGATATATCTGGTAAGGAGTTAATTTTCAAAATATATAAAGGATTCCTACCCAAAATATATATTTACGCATACAAGTCAACAAAAGGAAGACAAACAATCCAATTAAAAATGGGCTGAGGACCTGAATAGACAATTCACCAATGAGAATATACAAATGGCCAAGAGACAAGAAAAAATGCTTAATGTCACCAATCATCACAAAGATGCAGATTAAAACAACTATGAGGGCCCAGCCGGTGTGGCTCAGTGCATTGAGCTTTCTTCCATGGACTGAGAGATCCTGGTTCGATTTCCAGTCAGGGCATATGCTCAGGTTGTGGGTTCAATCCCCAGTGGGGGTGTGCAGGAGACAGCCGATTAATATTTCTCACATCGATGTTTCCATCTCTCTCTCCCTTCCTCTCTTTCTAAAAAGAAACCAATAAAAACATATAAAAATATATATTTTTTAAATGACTAAGAGGAATCACCTCACACCTGCCAGAATGGCAGCCATCAACAAATCTTCAAACAACAAGTGCTGTTGGGGATGTGAAAAAAAGGATGCACTAGTACATTGCTGGTGGGAATGCAGACTGGTGCACCCACTATAAAAAACATTGTGGAGTTTTGTAAAAAAATTAAAAATGAAACTGCCATTAGACCCAGTAATCCCACTTCTAGGAATATATGCACCCCTGTGCTCATAGCAGCACTATTTACAATAGCTAAAATCTGGAAACAGCCCATGTATCCATCAGTAGATGAGTGGATACAAAAGCTCTGGAATATTTACACAATGGGATACTATGCAGCTATAAAAAGAAGGATCTGTTTCCATTTGAAACAGCGTGGAGGAATCTGGAGAATATTATGCTAAGCAAAATAAGCCAGTCAGAAAAAAAAGACACATATCACATGGTCTCATGTGGAATCTAATGAACAAAATAAATTTTCAAACAAAATAGATCCAGAGACATGAAAGTAGGGAACAGACAACAAAGCTCAGAAGGAAGGGAAGATGGGGTGCTTTAAGTGATAAACCAAAGAACTTATATGCATATATACATAATCAGTGGACACAATCAATAGTGTGGTGAAGGCAGAGGGTGGGAGTGGGGAGGAGGGGGCCAATGGGGGATAAAAGGGAGGACATCTGTCATACTTCCAACAATAAAGATAAATTTAAAATAAAAATCATTAAAATGCATTTTGAGTCATTTTTGTCCCTTGAATCCCAGCAAAAATGTCTTCAATCAAAAAAGAGGGAACAAAAGAGATAACAAGGAATAAAATAAGAAATGTTGTATTTGTCCTTGAAAAAAATGGAGAAATTAAATAATGCACTCCATTTTACTGGCCTAGATGATAATATGTATACTTTACACTGACTGTCTTAAATGTAAAATGGTCTGTTGTAAACCATTTTAAATTTGAGACCTTATCTTTAATACTTCACTTAATCCTGAAAGATTTCTCAGTTCTTACAATTCATTAAAGATTCAATAATAGGACAAACTCATTCAAAAATAGTAAAACCATCAAGAATGTCCTTCAAATTATACAAAGTATATAGTTTAGACCAATTATTCAAATTATGGACATGTTTTTAAGGAAAATGAAAACATTAAATCTGTAATAACAAACCATAAAGTCATCCGCAGGCCGATGCTCTAACCGCTGAGCCAAACCAGCCAGGGTGAGATGAATATCTTTGAAATGGATGTTACACAATCAAAAGCTTAATATCAGGCACTTATATTACAGCAGTTATACCAATGAGGCAATGCCACTTTTGCAGAAAAGGCATTAAAACAAAGCAAGAGCAGGACATTGGCATTTTCAGGACATCCATCATTGTCCCCTCTGTTCCATAATTCCCATTACCACTAGAATAATCTCTAAAACCAACTTTAATCATCTGCTCCACTACTAAGTCTCTTTGATTGGGTCCTGATCTCCTTGATAATAAAGTTCAAACTCACTCTGACAGCATGTAGTTTATACTCCAACATTACAAAAAAAATTTTTATTACCTAATAGCTTGTTTAATTTCATGCATTTATGTCATTGTCTAACTATTCTGTTAATTGAAAATATCCTTTTCTTTAGCCTTGATAAGATTAAAATTTGAGTCAGACATTTCTTTTTTTAAATATTTTTTTATTGATTTTTTTTAGAGAGAGAGATGAAGAGAGATAGAAACATTAATGTGAGAGAGAAGCATCATCGATCAGCTGCTTCCTGCATGCCCCCTACCAGAGATTGAGCTTGCAACCTGGGCTTTTGCCCTGACTGGGAATTGAACCAGGACCTCTCAGTCCATGAGAAGACACTGAATCCACACCAGCAAGGCAAGGAAAAGTAATTTTTAAAAAATGAGGATGGTTTAAATGACCTCTGGGACAACAGTAATCATAAAAACATGTGTATCATAGAGGTACCAGAAGAAGAGAGAGCAAGGGATTGAAAACCTATTTGAACAAATAATGACTGAAACATTCTTCAAACAAGTAAAGGAAAAAGGCACACAAGTCTAGGAAGCACAGATTCCCAAACAAGATAAGCCCAAAGAGCGTCACACAAGAGACATTATAATTAAAATGGCAAAGATCAAAAGCAAAGAGAAAATCTTAAAAGCAGCAAGGGAAAGAGAGTTAATTACCTACAATAAATTTCCCATAAGAATATCATCTGATTTCTTAACAAAACCTTTTCAGGCCAGAAGGGATTGGCATGAAATATTCAAAGTGATAAAAACAAAGTACCTATGGCCAAGGCTACTCTAATGAGCAAGGCTAACATTTAAAATTGAAGGAGAAATAAAGAGCTTCCCAGACAAGAAAAGCTTAAGAAGTTCATTACAACCAAACCACTATTACAATAAATGTTAAAGGGCCTTCTTTAAGAAAAAGAAAGGAGAAAAAAAAGAGTAACATAAATATGTATAATAAAATGAAAATAAATATATACCGATCAATAATAATTTTAAATGAAAATGTCTTAAATACTCCAATCAAAATACATAGTGTAATTGAATGGATGAAGAAAATAAGACCCATAGATATGCTGTCTACAAGAGACCCACCTGAGAATAAAAGAAACACAGAGAGTGAAAGTAAATACATGGAAAAAGATAATTCATGCAAATGGAAATTAAAAAAATGCTGTGGTAGTAATATTTATATCAGACAAAATAAACTTAATTCAAGGGCTATAACAACAGACAAAAAGAGGACATTTCAAATGATAAAAGGATCAATCCAACAAGAGGATATAGCCCTTGTAAATATTTATGAACCCAACATAGGAGCACCTAAATATGTAAAGCAAAACTCAATGGACACAGAGGAGGAGGTAGACAGTATTATAATCATAGTATGGGGATTGAACATCCCACTAACATCAATGGATAGTTCTTCAAGTCAGGTAATCAACAAAAAAATGGCGGACTTAAGTTATACACTAGATCACATGGATTTAATTGATATCTTCAGAGCATTCCACACCAAAGCAGCAGAATATACATTCTTCTCAAGTGCACATGGAAGATTTTCTAAGATAGACCACATGTTTGGACACAAAACAAGTCTAAATAAATTTAAGAAGATTAAAATTATATCAAGAATCTTCTCTGAACATAATGGTATGAAACTAGAAATCAAAAGAAAAAATCTGAAAAACACACAAACATATGGTGGCTAAATAACATGTTATTAAATAGTGAATGGGTTAACAATGAGATCAAGGAAGAAATCAAAATACATCTTGAGACAAACAAAAATGACAACACAACAACAAAATCTATGGGACACAGGGAAAGTAGTCCTAAGAGAAACATTTATAACAATACAGTCCTACTGCAAGAAACAAGAAATATGTCAAATAAACAATCTAACCATATAATTGAAGGAACTGGAAAAAGAATATCAAAGCCCAAATTGAGTAGAATGAAGGAAATAATAAAGAACAGAGAAGAAGTAAATGCAATCGAGTCTAAAATAAAAAATATATATATAAAAGATCAATGAAACCAACAGCTGCTTCTTTGGAAAGACAAATACATTTAACCAGACTCATGAAGAAAAAAAGTGAGGACACAATTAAATAAAATCAGTAGTGAAAGAGATTAATAACTGACATCACAGAAATGCAAAGCATTGTAAGAAAATATTGTGCCCAGCCAGTGGTTGAACATCAACCCAGGCACCAAGAGATTGCCAGTTTTATTCCTGGTCAGGATACATGCCAAGGTTGTGGGCCAGATCCCAAGTGGGGGGCATGCAGGAAGTGGATGATCGATGTCCTCTTTCATCTATGTTTCTATTCCTCTCTCTCTACTCTCCTCTCTTTCTAAAATTAATGAAGAAAAAAATATTTAAAAAATAAAATATTATGAACAACTCTATGCCAATAAATTGGACAAATGGGAAGAAATGGATGCATTCTAGAAACATACAATTTTCCAAAACAACAAATCTGAACAGATGATTTATAACCAACAAAATCAAAGAAGTAAATAAATAAATAAATAAATAAATAAATAAATAAATAAATGTCTTGGACTCCTGGACTGGATGGCATCATAGATGAATTTTACCAAACATCCAAAGAAGAATTAACACCTATCCTCAAACTGTTCTAGAATTTCAAGAGGAAGGAAGACTTCCAAACTTATTTTACAAGGCCAGCATTAGTCTAACTCCTAAACCAGATAAAGACATTTTAATAAGAAAAATTTACACCAATATTCTTGATGTACATAGATGCAAAAATCCTCAACAAAGTATTAGCAAATCAAATCCAGCAATAGATTAAAAAGGCCATGCTCCATAATTAAGTGGGATCTATTCCTGGTATGTAAGGTTGATACAATATTCATAAATCAATTAATGTGTACACCACAAAATATATAAAGAATTAAAATTAGATGCAGAAAATTAACTTCACAAAATCCAGCATGCAATTCTTTTGTTTGCTTGTTTGTTTATTGGTTAATCCTCACCTGAGTATATTTTTGCATTGACATTTTTTTTTTTAGATGGAGTGGGAGGGAGGGAGAGAGAGAGAGAAACATCAATGTGAGAGACACATCATTTGGCTGCCTCCTGCACGACCCCGACTGGGGCTGGAGATCAAACCCACAACCCAGACATGTGCCCTTGACCAGAATAGAACCCATGACCTTTTGATCCATGGATCAAACTGGCCAGGGCTCCAGAATGCATTTTTGATAAAAATTGTCCACAAAGAGAGAATAGAGGTAAATACCTTAATATAATAAAGATCATATATTACAAACCCACACCTAACATTGTGCTCAATGGGGAAAAACAAAGTGTTTCCCTTGAGATCAGGAAAAAACAGGGATGTCCACTTTCACTACTCTTATTCAACACAGTACTGGAAGTACGAACCACAGCAATCAGACAAGGAAAAGAAATAAAATACATCCAAATGGGAAGGAAGAAGCAAAACAGCCAATATTTGCAGATTAATTATACTCTATATAAATAACCCTAAAGATTCCACCAAAAAACTACTTTTACTGATAAAAGAATTAAAGTAGCAGCATACTACTACTATCAATATTAAAAAATAAGTTGTATTTTCACACACCTATAATTAACTATCAAAAAGGGAAACTAAGAAAAATGATCCCATTTACAATTACCTAGAACAAACTCCCTAGGAATGAATTTAACCAAGAAATTAAAAGGCCTGTACTCAGAAAATTATGAGACACTAAAGAAAGATATTTTAAAAAATAGAAATACGTGTAAGTATATACCATGGTCATGGAGAGAAAGATTAACATAATTAAAATGTCTATTCACCTAAAGCAATCTATAGATTCAACGTCATTTCTATCACAACACCAATGGCACTTTTCCCAGAACTAGAAGAAATAATCCACAAATTTATATGGCAACACAAGAGATCCTGAATAGCAACAGCAATCTTGAGAAAGAAGAACAAAGTTGGAAGTATCACACTACCTTATATCAAAATATACTATAAGACTATGGTAATCAAAACAGCATGGTACTCTCATAAAAACAGACATATATATCTATTGAACAGAACACAGAGCCCAGAAATAAACCCACACCCATGGGGTCATTTACTATTTCACAAAGGAGGGAAGCACATGCACTGGGGTAAAGACAGGTTACTCAATAAGTGGTTTTGGGAAAATTGGAGAGATACATGGAATAAAAATGAAACTAGACTATCCTCTTACAAAATTTACAAGAATAAATACAAAATGGATGAAAGTTTTAAATGTAACAGTAGAAACCATTAAACTCATCGAATAAATCATAGGTAATAAAATCTCTGACATTTCTCTTAGCAAGTTGTTTTCTGATATATTTAATCAGTTCAGGCAAGGGAAACAAAAGAAAAAAATTAACTGGATTACATGAAAAAGTTTTTGCACAGCAAAATTAAAAGACAGCCTACTGAATAGTAGAACATATTTCCAATGATATATCCTACAAAAAGTTAATATCCAAAGTTTATAAAGAACTCATATAACTCAACACACACATAAAAAAACTAAATAAAAATGGACAGAAGATTTAAATGTAGACTTCTAAAAAAAGGACAAGAAGATGGCCAACATACAGATAAAAATGTGTCCAGGGTCACTAATCATCAGAGAAATGCAAATTAAAACCACAATGAAATATCACCTCACACCTGTCAGAATGTTCTATCATAAATAAATCAACAAACATCAAGCGATGCTGAAGATGTGGAGAAAAGGGAACCCTCATGAACTGTTGGTGGACATGCAGACTGGTGGAGCCACTATTGAAAAGAATATGAAACTCCCTGAAGAAAATTAAAATGGGCCCAGCTGGTGTGGCTCAGCAGTTGAGTGTCAACCCATACACCAAGAGGTCACTGGTTTGATTCCCAGGTTGTGGGCCTGATCCCCGGGGGGAGGGGGGGTATGCAGGAGGCAACCAATTAGTGTTTTCTCTCATTGATGTTTCTCTCTCTCTCTCTCCCTCTTCCTTTCTCTCTCTCTAAAATCAATAAAGAAAAAAATTTTTAATTAAAATGAAACTGCCTTATGAGTCAGCAATACCACTTATGGGTATATATAGAAAGAAACCCAAAACCACTAATTTTAAAGAATAGATGCTCCCCTATGTTCATTGCAGTATTATTTACAATAACCAAGATTTGGAAGCAGCCCAATTTTCCATCAGTAGGTAAGCAGATAAAAAAGCTGTGGTACATTTACAAAATTAAATGCTACTCAGTCATGTAAAGGAAAGAAATCTTAACATTTGTGACAGCAAAGATGGACCTAGAGGGTCTTATGCTAAGTGAAATAAGTCAGTCACAAAAAGAAAAATAAGACATTATTTTGTATATTTGTGGAGTCTAAAGAATAAAAAAAAAATCTGAAAAGGATACATACCCTATTATTGGAACTTTATAACCTGGAAAAGACAAAACTATAGAGACAGTAATAAGATCAGTGGTTGCCAGGAGTTGGAGGTTAGAAGAGAGGGAATGATAAATAGCAGAAAACAGGAGATTTTTAGGGCGATTGAAACTATTCTGTATGATACTGCATTGATGCATACATCTCATTATACATTTTTTTGAAACTCATGTGATGTACAGCACAGAATGAATCCTAATATAAACTATGGCTTTAGTTGCTAATCATTAGCTCATAATTTTAATCATGTTAACACAAAAAGTTAATAGTAGGAATAAGTGTGGGAGGGGAAATGAGAGGGTATATTACTACTCAGTAATTATTTATCTATTTATTTTTTTTATATTTTTATTTATTGCTGAAAGTATTACAGATGTCCTCGCTTTTTTCCCCCATTGACACTCTCCTTCCAGCTACCACCCTCCCCCCACCCAGGTTTCCTCAACCTAATGTCTGTGTCCATTGGTTGTGCATATATGCATAAGTTTTTTGGCTTATCTCTTCTTATGCCCCCCACCCACCATCCCTCTGAGGTTTGTCAGTGTGTCCCCTACTTTCATCACTCTGGATCTATTTTGATCAACAGCTTATTTTCATGATGTTCCATAAATAAGTAAGATCATGTGGTACTTTTCTTTCTCTGACCAGCTTACTTTGCTCAGCATAATACTCTTCAGGTCTCCGCATGTCATCCCAAAGTATAAGAGATCTATCTTTCTTACAGCTACATAATACTCCACTGTGTAAATGTGCCACAGTTTTTATCCACTTATCTACTGATGGGCACTTGGATTGTTTCCAGAAATTAACTATTGTAAATAGCACTGCTATGAACATAGGGGTACATACATTCTTCCTGATTGGTGTTTCAGGCTTCTTAGGATATATTCCTAGAAGTGGAATATATTGGCAGTTCCATTTTTAATTTTTTGAGAAAGCACCATATTGCTTTCTATAGTGGCTGCACCACTCGACATTCCCACCAGCAGTGTATTACACTACCATTTCCTCCACATCCTTGCCCACACTTGTTTGAGGATTTCTTGATTGCTGCCATTCTGGCAGGTGTGGAGTAATATCATATAGTCATTTTAATCTACATTTCTCTGATTATTAGAGATGTTGAGCATTTTTTATATGTCTACTGGCTATTTGTATGTCCTGTTTGGAGAAGTGTCTATTCAGGTCCTCTGCCCATTTTTAATTGTATTGTTTGTCTTCCTTTTGTTGAGATGTATGAGTATTTTATACATATTGTATATTACTTCTTATCTGATGTATCATTGGCATATATGTTCTTCCAGAGAGTGGGTCCCCTTTTGAATTTGACACTGAGTTATTTGGCCATGCAGAAGCTTTTAATTTTATGAAGTCCCATTTATTTATTTTTTCCTTTGTTTCTCTAGGTGATGCATCAGTGAACATTTCACTATTTATGATGTCTGAGATTTTCTGCCTACACTTTTTTCTAGGATATTTATGGTGTCACAAGTTACATTTAAGTATTTTATACATTTTGAGTTTATTCTTATGTATGGTGTAATTTGGTAGTCTAGTTTCATTTTTTGCATGTACCTGTTCAATTTTTCCAGCACCATTTATTAAAGCAACTGTCTTTTCTCCATTGTCTGCTCTCATCTCCTTTGTTGAATGTTAGTTATGCATACTGTCTTGGGTCGATTTCTGGGTTCTCCATTCTGTCCCATTGGTCTATATGCCAGCTCTTGTGCCAGTACCGGAATGTTTTGATTATGATGGCTTTGTAGTATAACTTGATATCTGGTATTGTGATTTCTCTCACTTTGTTCTTCTTGTTCAAGATTGCTGTGGCTATTTTGGGTCTTTTTTGTTTCCACATAAACTTTTGGAGCATTTGTTCTATATCTGTGAAACATGCCATTGACACTTTAATAGAGATGGTATTAAATCTGGAGATTGCTTTGGGTAGTATGGACATTTTAATGATGTTGATTCTTCCAATATATGAACATGGTATATGTTTCCACTTTTTTATATCTTCTTCTATTTCGTTTTCCAATGTCCTGTAGTTTTCTGAGACTTTTATTACTCAGGCCTTTTAGTACTTTGGTTACGTTTATTCCTAGGTATCTTATTTTTTGTTGTTGTTGCAATGGTAAATGGGATTGGTTTTTCATTTCCCTTTTTGAGTGTTTATTATTGGTGTATAAGAATGCCATTGAGGATTCCAAAATGGTGGTGGAGTGAATGGAAGCTACACAAACAATCTCCCAGGACTAAACTGGAATTACCACTAAAATAAAGACAAATCGTTGGGAAAAAGCAATAGAAAAGCAGCTTGCAAGGACCATATAACCAGGGACACTGAATCAGTCCTGGTAGAATTGCAGAGGTGTGAGAGGAGGGTTGGGAGCCCACAGACGGCAGTGGTCTTAGCTGTGAGCAGCACCCTCAGGGTTAAATTCCCAAGCTGGCTCCAAAGGGCAGAGGGCTGGGACAGACCACTAAAATAGCCACAGCCACTCACCTTGGGCTCCAGCAGAGAGAGGGTGGACTGGACTGGAACTGTGTGGGGACACTCCAGATTTGGAGGGCACTCAGAGCTTTTGCGGCCACACAGGACGGTGGCTATCTTAATCCTTCCCAGGGCTCTGGAAAGAGGTGACAGGCCCTCCCTCGGAGATTCAGCCACACCCAGGTGGGCTATTGAAATGCAAATTGAGGCTCATTAACTACTAGCATATTCCACAACCTCGGGAAATCCACTTACACTGGACACCTGAGGGAGGTTTTCATTCAAATGAGAACCCAAGCTCTTCAAGTAACCACAACTAAAAGCCTCTAGGCAAAAAGCTAGAGGATAACCGAACCTTTCCTGGGCTTGAAAATCGGCTCAGGAAAGTAAGACTTGACAGTGATGTTCAACGTTGGTCCTCCCACGCTCATCTAAACCCAGTATAGGGAGCCACAAACAGCAGAGCACCAACACCCACAGGGAAAATTTAGCAGGCTCCAAAACCCACTGAGATAGCCAAAATGGGGAAACAAATCCCAAAAGAAACAACAAGAGAACTTTACTGAATATGAGATAAATGAAATGCAGTTAAACAAGTTAACAGAGCTAGAATTCAGAGCCCTGATCTTCAGGAATCTCAAGAGCATAAGTAAGGACAACAACACCATGAGTAAAGACCTGGAAACATTGCAAATCAACCAACTGGAAATGAAGAAGCACCAAGAAGAAATGAAGAATGACATAGCAGAAATAAAGAACACATTGGAAGGACTAAACAGCAGAGAAGAGGAAGCTGAGGACTGGATCAGTGAATCAGAAGACAGGGTAGAAAAAAATCAACCAATCTGAAAACCAAAAGGAAAAAACAATTAAAAAACAGGAAGACAGCTTAAGAGAACTGTGGGACAATTGGAAACATAATAATATTCTCATCATTGGAGTCCCTGAAGAAGAAGAAAATGAGCAAGGGTTAGAGAATATATTTGAAGAAATAGTGACAGAAAAGTTCCCTACTTTGGTGAAAGAAGAAGGCATTCAAGTTCAATAAGCAAATAGAATCCCAAGTAAGAAGAAACCAAACAGGCCCACATCAAGACACATAGTAATTAAAATGCCAAAAATTAAAGACAAAGAGAGAATCCTAAAGGCAACAAGGGATAAGAAACAGCTTGCCTACAAAGGAACCTCCATAAGGCTATCAGATGACTTCTCAACAGAAAAATTACATGCCAGCAGGGAATGGCATGAAGTAATCAAGGATCTGAATCCAAGAATACTCTACCCAGCAAGGCTATCATTCAAAATAGGTCAAATAAAGAGCTTCCCAGACAAAAAAAAAAAAAAAAAAAAAAAAAAAAAAAAAAAAGGCTAAAGGAATACATTAGCACCAAACCAGCATTGCAAGAAATGTTAAAAAGACTCCTGTAATTAGTAGAAGAAATACAAAGGAAAACAGAACCACACTAAACAAAAATAGCAATAAATAAGTATATATCAATAATCACCTTAAGTGTAAATGGACTGAATGCTCCAATAAAAAGACACAGAGTAGCTGACTGGATAAGAAAGCATGACCCATATATATGTTGCTTACAAGAGACCCACCTCACAACAGAAGACTCACATAGGTTGAAAGTGAAGGGATGGAAAAAAAATCTTCCAAGCAAATAGAAAGGAAAAAAAAAAAAAAAAGCTGCGTAAGCAATACTCATATCTGATAAAATAGATTTCAAAATGAAGGCCATAACTAGAGACAAAGAAGGTTACTACATAATATTGAAAGGATCTACCCAACAGGAAGATATAACCTTGGTAAACATATATGCACCCAATATTGGAGCACCAAAATATATTTAAAATCTTCTGGAGGACTTCAAAGGAGAAATCAACAGCAATACAATCATAGCAGGGGACTACAACACCCCACTGACATCATTGGATAGATCCTCTAGACTAATAATTAACAAGGAAACAGAGACTCTAAATGAAGCACTAGACCAAATGGACTTAATAGATATCTACAGAGAATTACACCCCAAAACTGCAGAATTCACATTCTTCTCAAGTGCACATGGGACATTATCAAAGATAGACCACATGTTAGGACACAAACGAAGTCTCTACAAGTTCAAGAAGATTGAAATCATATCAAGCATCTTCTCAGATCACAATGGCATGAAACTAGAAATCAATTGTAACAAGAACACTCAAAGATATTTGAACACATGGAGGCTAAGTAGCATGTTATTAAACAACGAATGGGTTGCTGAGGAGATCAAGGAAGAAATTAAAAACTTCCTGGAAACCAATGAAAATGAACACACAACACAAAATCTATGGGTTGCAGTGAAAGCAGTTCTAAGAGGGAAGTTCATAGCACTACAGGCCTACCTCAAGAAACAACAAAAATTTCTAATAGACTATCTAACCTCACAACTTAAAGAACTAGAAAGCAAACAAAAAGAAAACCCTAGAGCAAGTAGAAGGAAGGAAATAGTAAAGATCAGAGCAGAAATAAATGACATAGAGACCAAAAAAAAACAATTCAAAGGATCAATGAAACAAAGAGCTGGTTTTTTGAAAAGATAAGATTGATGGACCCTTAGCTAGACTCACCAAGAAACAAAGAGAGAGAACTCAAATACACAAAATCGGAAATGAAAGAGGAGAAGTAACAACTGACACCACAGAAATACAAAGGATCGTTAACAAATACTATGACATTTATATGGCAACAAATTCGACAATCTAGGCAAAATGGACAAATTTCTAGAAACACATAGTCTTCCAAAACTGGACCGAGAAGAGATAGAAAACATGAACAGATCAATAACAACCAAGGAAATTGAAGATGTAATCAAGACTCTCCCAGCAAACAAAAGCCCAGGCCCGGATGGCTTCACGGGAGAGTTTCAATGAACATTCAAAGAAGAACTAACACCCATTCTCCTCAAACTATTCCAAAAAAATTCAAGAAGAAGGAAGACTTCCAAATTTGTTTTATGAAGCCAGCATAATTCCAATTTCAAAACCAGAAAAAGACACTACAAAGAAAGAAAACTACAAGCCAATATCCCTGATGAACATAGATGCCAAAATCCTTAACGAAATAATAGCAAATTGGATCCAGCAATACATTAAAAAAATTATTCACCATGACCAAGTGGCAGGGATGCAAGGCTGGTTCAATATTCGCAAATCAATAAATGTGATACACCACATAAACAAAATGAAAGATCAAAACCACATGATCATATCAATAGATGCTGAAAAAGCATTCGACAAAATCCAGCACCCATTTCAGATAAAAATGCTCAGCAATTTGGGAGTAGAGGGATCATATCTCGACATAATAAAGGCCATATATGAAAGACCTACAGCCAACATCATACTCAATGGACAAAAACTAAAAACATTTCCCTTAAGAACAGGAACAAGACAGGAATGCCCACTTTTGCCACTCTTACTTAACATAGTACTGGAAGTCTTAGCCACAGCAATCAGACATGAAGAAAAAATAAAAGGGATCCAAATTGGAAAGGAGGAAGTGAAACTGTCGTTATTCGCAGATGGCATGATATTATATATAGAAAACCCTAAAGACTCTATTAAAACTCTACTAGACTTAATAAATTAATTTGGAAAAGTAGCAGGATACAAAATTAACATCAAGAAATCGACAGTATTCTTGTACACCAATGATGAACTATTTGCAGAAAACTATAGGACATTGAAAAAAGAAATAGAGGAAGACATAAAAAAGTGGAAGCACATACCTTGTTCATGAATTGGCAGAATTAACATCATTAAATTGTCCATACTATACAAAGCAATCTATAGATTCAATGCAATCTCCATCAAAATACCAATGACATATTTCACAGAACTAGAACAAATACTTCAAAATTTCATATGGAACCAAAAAAGACCCCGAATAGCCACAGCAATCTTGAAAAAGAAGGACAAAGTAGGTGGGATCACAATACTGGATCATGTAATCAAAACAACCTGGTACTGGCACAAGAACAGGCATATAAATCAGTGGAACAGAACAGAGAATCCGGAAATTGACCCAAGACAGTATGCTCAATTAATATTTGACAAAGGTGGTAAGAGCATACAATGGAGTAAAGAGAGCCTCTTTAATAAATGGTGTTGGGAAAATTGAACAGCTACATGCAAAACAATGAAACTAGACCATCAACTTTCACCATACATTTGAATAAACTCAAAATGGATAAAAGATTTAAATGTGACTAGTGAATCCATAAAAATCCTAGAAGAAAATGTAGGCAACAAAATTTCGGACATCATACGCTGCAGAATCTTCACTGATACATCACCTAAGGCAACAGAAATAAAGGAAAAAAATGAACACATGGGACTACATCACACTAAAAAGCTTCTGCGCAGCAAAAGAAACAACCATCAAATTGGAAAGGGAACCCAGTTTATGGGAGACCATAATTGCCAATGATACATCAGTTAAAGGGTTAAAATCCAAAGTATATAGAGTGTTCATACAACTCAACAAAAAGAAGACAAAAAGCCCAATTAAAAAATGGGCAGAGAAACTAAATAGACACCTCTCTAAACAGAACATACAAAGGGCTAAGAGACATATGAAGAAATGCTCAACATCACTAACCATCAGAGAGATGCAAATTAAAACAACAATGAGGTATGAGGTATCACCTCACACCTGTAAGAATGGCTGCCATCAACAAATCATCAAACAATAAGTGTCGGCGAGGGTGTGGAAGAAAGGGGACTCTAGTACACTGCTGGTGGGAATGCAGACTGGTGCAGCCACTATGGAAAACACTATGGTGTTACCTCAAAAAATTAAAAATTGAATTGTCATTTGACCCAGTGATCCCACCTCTAGGAATATACCCTCAGAAACCTGAAATACCAACCAGAATGAATATATGTACCCTTATGTTCATAGCAGCACTATTTACAATCGCTAAGATCTGGAAACAGCCCAAGTGTCCGTCAGTAGAGGAATGGATAAAAAAAAAAAAACTGTGGTACATATACAAAATAGATTACTATGCAGCTGTAAGAAAGAAAGATCTCTTATCCTCTGAGACAACATGGAGGGACCTGGAGAGTATTATCCTAAGCAAAACAAGCCAAGCAGAAAAAGACAAATATCACATGATCTCACTTATTTGTGGAATATAATGAACTTAGCAGTCTGAGTAACAGGGTAGACTCAGAGATGTGGAAGTAAGGTACAGACTGACACCCCTCAAAAGAGGGTGTTGGGGGGGAGGGAAGAGATAAACCACAGAACTTTTATGCATGCACGTGTGACTGATGGACATGGACAACAAAGCTGGGGACGGGATGGGGGGATGGGAGGAGGGTGTCAATGGGGAAAAAAGGAGAAACATCTGTAACAAAAATAAATTAATAAAAAAAAGGAAGGAAAAAAAATAAAATAAAGTAAAATAAAATAAAAAAAGAATGCCATCAATTTCTGGATGTTAATTTTGTATCTTGCTACATTGCCAACTTCATTTATTGAATCTTGTATATGTTTTACGGGTTTTCTATGTACAATATCATGTCATATGCACATAATGACAGTTTCATTTCTTCCTTCCAATTTGAATTCCTTTTATTTTTTCTTCCTGTCTAATTGCTGTGGCTAAGACTTCCAGTATTATGTTATATAAGACTGGTTAAAATGATCATCCCTGTCTTGCACCTGTTCTTAAGGGAAATGCTTTTAATTTTTGCCCATTGAATATGATGTTGGCTGTAGGTTTTTCATATATGGCCTTTATTATGTTGAGATATGATCTCTTTATTTCCACTTTGCTGACTGTTTTTATCAGATATGGGTGCTGGATTTTGTCAAATGCTTTTTTATTATCTGTGTTATGATCATATGATTTTTATCTTTAATTTTGTTTACATTCATTGATTTGAAAAAATTGTACCAACCTTGAATCCCTGGGATGAATCCCACTTGATAATGGTGAATAATTTTTTTAATATATTGCTGGATCTGATTTGCTAATATATTGTTGATAATTTTGGCATCTATGTTCATCAGGGATATTGGCCTGTAATTTTCTTTCTTTGTGGTGTCTTTCTCTGGTTTTGGAATTAGGATTATGCTGGCCTCATAGAGCTTGGAAGTCTTCCTTCTTGAATTTTTTGGAATAGTTTGAGGAGAATGGGTGTTATTTATTCTTTAAATTCCAATAAATCTCCCCTGTGAAACCGTCTGGACCCAGGATTTTTTTTGCTGGGCGTTTATTGATTACAATTTCAATTT
The DNA here is from genome assembly GCA_030848825.1 of Tadarida brasiliensis. NCBI lineage: Eukaryota > Metazoa > Chordata > Mammalia > Chiroptera > Molossidae > Tadarida > Tadarida brasiliensis. The sequence continues at coordinate 55,169,570 of CM061280.1, forward strand.
CCTTAGTTGTAATTGGTCTGTTCAGGTTTTCTGACTCTTCCTGGTTTACTTTTGGAATACTGTGTGATTCTAGGAAATTGTCCATTTCACCTAGGTTGTCCAATTTGTTGGTGAATAATTGTTGATAGTGTTTTCTGACAATCCTTTGTATTCCTGTGGTGTCAGTTTTTATTTCTCTTTCATTTATGATTTTGTTTTTTTTGGGTCCTCTCTTTTGTTTCTTGGTGAGTCTGGCTAAATTGCATCAATCTTATTAATCTCTTCAAAGAACCAGTTCTTGAATTCATTGATCTTTTGAATTTATTTTTAATCTCTATGTCCTTTATTTCTGCTCTGACCTGTATTATTTCTGTCCTTCTACTTGCTCTGGGTTTTTCTCTTTGTTTAATTTCTATTTTTTTAAGTTGTACGGTTAGACAGTCCATTAGACATTTTTCTTCTCTCTTGAGATAGGCCCATAATGCTACAAACTTCCCTCTCAGGAATGCTTTTGCTGTGTCCCATAGATTTTGTGTTGTTGTTGGTTAATTTTCACTGATTTTCAGGAAGTTTTAATTTTTTTCCTTCATCTCCTTGGTAACCCATTCATTGTTTAATAACATGCTATTTAGCCTCCACGTGTTTAAATCTTTTTGTGTGTTTTTGTTATAACTGATTTCTTGTTTCATGCCATTGTGATCTGAGAAGATGCTTGATATGTTTTCAATCTTGTTGAACTTGTAAAGACTGAGTTTGTTTCCTAACATGTGGTCTATCTTTGAGAATGTCCCATGTGCACTTGAGAAGAATGTGAATTCTGTAGTTTTGGGGTGTAATTCTCTGTAGATATCTATTAAGTCCATTTGGTCTAGTGCTTCATTTAGAGTCTCTATTTCCTTGTCAATTTCTTGTCTAGAGTATCTATCCAGTGAGGGCCACGGGGTGTTGAAATCCCCTGCTATGATTATATTGTTGTCAATTTTTCCTTTGAAGTCCTCCAGATGTTATTTAATATGTTTTGGTGCTCCTATATTGGGTGCATATATTTACCAATGTTATAGCCTCTTGTTGGATAGATTATTTTATTATCATGTAGTGACCTTCTTTGTCTCTTTGTTATGGCCTTCATTTTGAGTATATTTTATCAGATATGAGTATTGCTACCCCAGTTTTTAGTTATTTTCCATTTACTTGGAAAAAAAATGTTTTTATCCCTTCACTTTCAACCTGCGTCTTTTGTTGTGAGGTGGGTCTCTTGTAAACCACATATATATGAATAATATTTTCTTATTCATTTAGCTACTCTGTTTCTTTTGATTGGAGCATTTATTCCATTTGCAATTAAGGTTATTATTGACATACATTTATTTATTGCCATTTTTATTTATTATGCCTATGTTTCTCTTTATATATCTTCTGGTTATTACAACAGTCCTTTTAACATTTCTTGCAGTGCTGGTTTGGTGGTAATATGTACCCTTAGACTTTTTTGATCTGAGGAGCTCTTAATTTCACCTTTCCTTTTGAATGTTAGCCTAGCTGGATAGAGTAGTCTTGGTTTCTGATCCTTGTTTTTCATAACCTTGAATATTTCATGCCATTCGCTTCTGGCCTGTAGTGTTTCTGTTGAGATATCAGCTGATAGCCTTGTGGGGGCTTCTTTGTGGGTAACCTGTGGGTTTTCTCTTGCCTTTTATGATTCTCTCTTTGTCTTAATTTTTGTCATTTTAATTATGAAGTGTGTCAGCATTGGCCTCTTTGGGTTCTTCTTGCTTTGGGCTCTCTGCGTTTCCTGAACTTGTATGCCTTTTCCTTCACCATGTTAGGAAAGCTGTTTGTCACTGTTTCTTCAAATAGATTCCCTAACCCTTGCTCACTTTCTTCTTCTGTTACTCCTTTGATACAGATGTTGTTACATTTCATATTGTCCCACAGATCTCTTAAACTGTTATTTTGTTTTTTCATTGTTTTGATTCTCTGATTGAGTGATTTTTTTTTCTATTCTGTCTTCTAATTCTCTGATCCAATCCTTGGCTTCCTCTAATTTCTTCCAATGTGTTCTTTATTTCTGCTATGTCATTCTTCATTTCCCCTTGGTGGTTTTTCATTTCTAATTGATTGATTTTCACTGTTTTTATACCAGTACTCATGTTGTTGAGCTTCCTCATAATCATGACTCTGAACTCTATATCTGATAACTTGTTTTTCTCTATTGCATTTAGCCCTTCTCTGTAGAATTATCTTGTTCTTTCATTTGTGTGTTGTTTCTTTGTTTCATCATTTTGGCTGTCTCAGTAGGGTTTGGAGCCTGCCAAAATCTCCCTGAGTATTGATGACTCACAGATTGTGACTCCCTCTGCTGGGTTTGGATGGGTATGGAAGGGTGAGGCTAAACATCAATGTCAAGTCTTACTTTCCTGGGTAGAGTTGCAGGCCAGGCAAGTATTTAATTATTCCAGAGCCTTTACCTACAGGCTGACTGTTAGTCTCAGTTACTTAATGACCTTCAGGTTGTAGCCCTCAGCTGAATGAAATATCTCCCACGTGTGAAGGGTTACAATATTTCCAATGAGTGGGGCAATTGCTTTCCCCTGGGATAAAGGTGCTTTGAGAACAAAATGTTTTCTGCAGCGTGGGTTAATGATTCAGCACTAGTGCCAAGGAAGCGGCCTTCTCAGCTCTGACCCCAGAGTTTCAAAACCCAATGACCAATCACCATAAGCCAGCCTAAGGGTCAAAGCACCTAGAGCCTTGTCTTCACCTACAGGCTTGCTGATAGTCTCTGGCAGTTAATTAGCTTTGGCTTCTCCCAGCTGGGTGGGTTTAAATTCCCAACAGAGGGACAGTTGTTTCTCCCCTAGGGTAAAGCCACTCTGATGGGAAGGGGCTGCTTGTGAAATATGGTTAGTGTAGTGTGGGGGAATGACTCAGCATAAGACTCCTGATTCCCTCCTTCCCAGCTCTCTCTCCAGCACCATGAACCTCTGACTCTCTCCAGGCATCTCCAGTCCCATTCATCCTCCCTCTGCCAGAGCCCAAGGTGAGTGGCTGTAGCTGTAATTTAGTACCCTGGCCCTTTTGTGAATTGCCAGTGTTCCCAGTGTCTCTCCTTGACAGACAGAACCTCTGCTCTGCTGATTTTCTAAGCCAGGTGTTATGTGGGCACCTTTCCCTGTTCTACCAGTCTGTTCTGGGGAGCTGGCTTGGGGTTTAAACCCCTGACTTCTCAGAGTGAGCTTCTCACATCTAAGATAGTCCTCAGCTGCTGCCTGTGGGAATCCAGCCAGCCCTCTTGCACCTCGTACTCCTACCAGTCTTAATTTGCAGTCCTCTTTACATCCCTGGTTTTAAGGGTTCTCTCCAGCTGCTCTTCAATTGTATTTTTCAGATATCTTTTCTTTATTTTAGTTGTAATTCCAGTTTGGTCCTGGGAGATGGTCTGTGTAGTTCCATTCATTCTGCCACCATTTTTAAAAGCTGTGGAACTCAGTACTCTTTGTATACCAAAAAAATTCTCTAGAAAATAAGGTCTATTAATTATAAACACATGAAAAAATGAGTCAGATTTATATGTTCTGTCACTTGTAATTATGTCCTTAAAAAAATAAATTCATGGGCAGTCATGTAATATCCTCCCTTTTTATTTACCGTTTCTATATAACTCATTTTCAAGTTTAGGTCACCATGCCCTATCAAAACTATCTCACCTATAACTCCAAAAACTCCCTCCCTTTTAAACCTTTCTTTGCTTTTTGTAGTAGTCCTCAAACTGATCTTCTTAACTAAAGGAGTGTACCCATCAATCTGGATTGTTTTCTGTCATCAGTGTTCCTTCTAAATCACACATTTATGATTTTAAAATCCATGGTGGAAACACTTCAAATTCTTTCCAGTATAAATTATTTCTTTTTCTTAGCATGGTATAAAAAACAAACAAACACAATTTTGCTCTATTTTATTCCACTATTCTTGTAACACACTTTCTACTTCCTAACTAAAATAACATACCCACATACAGCACACATTTACACACTACATGATACATATACAATAATGGCCACTCTTCCTTGAATATATTACATTTAATATAATATATTTTATATATTATATAAATATATTTAATTATATATTCATATAATATAATGTGTTAAAATATATTGTATATAGAATATAGAACATATTATATTAGTTCTCTGTGATTGTACTCATGCTTTTCCTTCTTTTATATCCCCTATGGATAGAGTTTCCAAAATCATTTAAAGTCCATGAAAATTTGTGACTTATGACTTTGCTGAACACCCTAGGTTGAGTTGTTTGCTTTCTCAAAAAAAAAAAAAAAAAAAAAAAAAGTATTTATGGGCTGTTTTAGCTCGCTAATGTAATTATTTATTTATTTACATATTCATTTCCTACCTTCTTTATCCTAATAGGCTTTTTTTTTGTAGGAGGAGATCTATTTTACTCTCTGCTCAGAATAGTAACTTGCACATAGAAATAATTCAACTGTTTTTTAAAAAATATTTAACTTACTATTATGAAAAATATCCAACCATTTTTGAAAAAACTAATAAATAAGAGAATTATTATTTTAAAATAGATTGCTAATTCTCCTTTTATTTTAATAGACTGGTTATTTTAAATAAGTTATTTTTTCTTTTTCATATTCTACACATATGTCTAGTCAGAAAATTTATTTGAAGACTCTGAAACAAGTTCAGAGGTTATTATCCATGGTTTGTGCATTGCTGTATACCTGTATACCTATATCTATAAATGCTAATTTTCACCTATTTTCTAAAATTATTTAAGCAATCATACAAAATCTAACTATATTGTCAATAAAAAGCTTAATTAAGACAATTCCAAGTGTTTTGCCTAATATTAAACATTTTGTACAATGTTCCACTAGACATTTTGCTGTGCATATATACTAGAATGGTAAGAAATCTCAGAGAATTTCAGCTCTGCATCTAAATTGGTAGTATGACAGCATCTACAATATTTGCCCTCCACGAGGAAGAATATTTCATTCCTCTTTCCAAGAGGCAAAGAAGCATAGTTAAGCCTGATAAATTATTTTGCAGGCTAATGGTGTGATACCACTGCAATAAAATAAGGATGGGGATTTTCATTAAATTCAAGAATTACACTGAGGTTTTAAGGACGCTATTAATTCTAACCCAAGTGACCATCATCCATATCTTCCATTTTCCATACTGAACTGCTTAAAAAGGTCACTGGTATATCATTTTGTATTTAAGCATTCATCACTCTATGAAGTTCAAAGGCTCTTATTAAAAGGCTAGTATAAAGGTAAATAATATTTTGTTACAATAAAATCTACATTATTTGTTTTTATTAACCAATAATTTCATTAATATATTCTCATTGTACAAATTCAAGGAAAAATGATTTCTCCACTTAAGTACAATAAATTTGAGCTTTTCTCCACTCTGCTACTACCACCTGCTGTTAACTGTCCACACTCTTCTCAAGAGATAATTTTTCTCAATATTTTGGTAGACATTTTCTGTTTCTCTTCTGTATGTACACATACACATACGTGTGTGTATGTATGTCCAGGAGCTGTGGCTTTTTAACATAGAGTAGTCTGAGATTGATATCTCATTAAAATATATACTTAAAGGTCTTTACATGTTACATATAGGTTAATATTTTTATTTTAACAACAAGATGACATTACATGTAGAGGCAATATAACAGTGATTAAGACAGACTGTGAACTCAGAAATCAGAATGTTTAGGTTAAAATACTTGCTAACCACTCATGAACTATCTGAATCATTGCAAGTTATTTAAATTCACTGAGCTTGTTTTCTCTTCTATACCTTGGAGAACATAATAGAATCTTTCATATTGGTAGTCATGAGTACTGAGTAAATTAATTAATACATGTAAATCATTTGTACCTCAGGCTTATGGTAAATATTTATTACACTTTAGACATTATTAAGTCATGGTAGTGCTATATTATAATTTAAACCTTCTTCATTAGTTTCCCAAACTTTTTCACTGATACAAACAATTCTATAGTGAACATATTGGATAATATAACCTCAGTAATTTTAAAATATTACTAGAGGTTAAATTGTTAGCTCAAAGCATATGTACATTTTAAATTTTATGTACATTTTCAAATTGCCTTCTAAAAAGACTATCATTTCATTGATTTGTAGAAACTGTTTATAGGCTATGGATAAAAAACTATCTTCCTCCGTTATTAAATCTTATATTACCAATATTTTATCCCAATTTGAAACTTTTAACTTTGCATCTATTGTAATTTGTCAAAAAGCAATCTAAAATTTTGATTAGGTCAAATTGTTTATATTTCATCAATGACTTCTGGGATTTATATGCTGCTTAAAGTCAAGGGTCAGGGATATTTTTTACGGCCAGACTGTAAATATTGTAGACTTTGCAGATCACATATGGTCACTGTACAATATTGCTCTTTAATTTTGTTTGTTTTTCAGCAAATCATTAAAATGTAGAAACTATCCTTAGCAAGCTGGATTTAGCCTACAGTCCATATTTACTTGTGAGCTAGAATTTGATGACCCTGTTTAAGAATATTATTAAACTGTTCTACTAGAATTTATAGCAGTATAAAGGCCACTTTTGAAAGAAAAATCTGTTAACCCAGAGTCAAAATAAAATACCTAATGCTTGACTCCTTAAAAAAAAATCATTTACCGAGAATTTGTAAAATAGACTATTCTCATGTTGATGTGTGATTCAAGGATATATGACAGATGTGGTATAATAAATCTATAACCAATAAATAATTGAATAGTTCTTGATTAATAGCACCATAGGGTGATGTATAGAAAATATTTAGAATAATAGACCCAGAAAACAAGGTATTCATAATTGTCACAATTGAAACCATAAAACACAGGAGAAAGCAGTTCAACATAGGCAAGAGGTAACAAAAACAATCAATGGTGGAACGCCAAATATGCTGTTAGTTTTATATTACAGAAAATAAAACAAACAAACAAAATTGTTTTAATGTTTAATACATAATAGAGAAAATTGAAAATAAGTTGCTATGAAAAACAAGCAAGTACCACTAATAGAACAGAAAACATGTAGCATATGTTTTATTAAGTTCTAAAAGAAAGAAAGAAAGAAAGAGAGAGAGAGAGAGAGAGAGAGAGAGAGAGAGAGAGAGAGAGAGAGAGAAAGAAAGAAAGAAAGAAAGAAAGAAAGAAAGATCAATCCAGAATCCTATATCAAATGTAAATATACTTAAGGAATTAAAGGGAAATAAAGACATTTTCTGATAAAAAAAATAATTATTTTAACTTAAAAAATGGCAACATAAAATGTTATAGATAAAAAGAAAATGAAAGGAATTTTGACATATCTGGAAAGAAGAAAGGACATGATATACAAAAATATGGATACATACAATAGATTTTCTTTCTCTTCTTTAATCATTTAATTATGTTTAACAGCTGAAGAAAAAATTAGGACCCTGTCTGATGTGATGACAAATGAATGTGAACTATATATGTAAGATAATTATAGCATAAATAAAGAAGCGTAAAGGAAGTTAAGGTTTCTGCACTTTACACAACACAGGTAAAATGAACATACCAGTAGACTATGATTAGTTATGTATACATAATGTAATCCCTAAAAAAAACACTAAAGGAGCTCTACAAGAGATTAAACTCAAGAACAATAGAGATTAATAAAAATGGAACTGTGGAAAATGCTTAAGTAATCCACAGGCAGGAAAGATTAACAAAAAGAAAGAAAAATGCAACAAATTTATTTCCAAAATACATATCTGATAAAGGATTGTTATCCAAAATACTCAAAAGACTATTAAAAATTCAACAATAAAATAATAATCCTAGTAAAAAATGGGCCAAAGACCTTAACAGACACTATATCAAAGAAGATATACAGATGGCAAATAAACTTATGAAAAGATGATCCACATGATATGCCAACAAGGAAATGCAAATTCAAACAACAGTAAGATACCACCACATACCTATTAAAATAGTAAAAATCTAGAACTCTGACGTCAAGTGGTGAGGGAGTGGAGCAACATCCATTGCTGGTGGGAATGCGAAATAGTGCAACTACTTTGGGAGACTCCGACAGTTTCTTAAAAAAAACAAACAAACAAACAAACAAACAAACAAAAAAAAACTAGCCCTGGCCAGTATGGCTCAGCGGTTAGAGCGTTGGCCCATGGACCAGAGAGACCCGGGTTCGGTTTCCGCTAGGGGCACATACCTTGGTTGCAGTTTGTCCCCGGCCCCGGTTGAGGTTGTGTGGGTGGCAACCACTCGATGTGTCTCTCTCACGTCTATGTTTCTCTCTCTCTCTCTTACCCCCTCTCTCCCTCCCCCTCTATCTGAAGATACATACAAAAATGTCCTCCGGTGAGGATTAAAAAACAAACAAACGAAAAAAAACTAAACACACTTTTACCATCTGATCCAAGAATCACAGTTCTTGGTATTTACCCAAAGTGGTTCAAAAGTTATGTCTATTCAGAAGCCTCCACACAGATGATTATAGCTGCTTTATTCATAACTGCCAAAACTTGGAAGCAGCTAAGATATTCTTCGGTAGGTAAATGGATAAATAAACTGTAGTATATACAGACAATAAAATATTATTCAGTGCTAAACAAGAATGAGCTATCAAGCCATGAAAATACATAGAGGAAATAAACTTAAATGCATATTACTAAGTGAAAAAAGCCAATCTGAAAACGTTAGACCTTGGAGGACTCAGTAGTACATTTATCTTTTCACTTGTCTACATTTTTTTCATTTATCATTTTTAATATATATATATAATCTAATTTAAATTGTATTAGTACTTATATTTGTATTTTTTCAAAATCACTTGATAAATATTTTCATCACTATTTGTAAACATTTAAAAATAACAGAGCCAATGATACATCAGATAAGGGATTAATTTTCAAAATATATAGAGTGCTCATACAACTCAACAAAAGGAAGACAAAGAACCCAATTAAAAAATGGGCAGAGGAACTAAATAAACACCTCTCCAAACAGGACATACAAATGGCCAAGAGACATATGAAGAAATGCTCAACATCACTAATCATCAGAGAGATGCGAATTAAAACAACAATCACCTCACACCTGTCAGAATAGCCGCCATCAACAAAGCATCAAACAACAAGTGTTGGTGAGGGTGTCGAGAAAAGGGGACTCTAGTACACTGCTGGTGGGAATGCAGACTGGTGCAGCCACTATGGAAAACACTATGGTGTTACCTCAAAAAATTAAAAATTGGATTACCATTTGACCCAGTGATCCCACTCCTAGGAATATACCCTAAGAAGCCTGAAACACCAATCAGAAAGAATATGTGTACCCCCATGTTCATAGCAGCGCTATTTACAATAGCTAAGATCTGGAAACAGCCCAAGTGTCCATCAGTAGATGAATGGATAAAAAAGCTGTGGTACATATACACAATGGAATACTATACAGCTGTAAGAAAAAAAGATCTCTTATCCTTTGAGTCGACATGGGAGGACCTGGAAACTATTATCCTAAGTGAAAGAAGCCAAGCAGAGAAAGATAAATATCATATGATCTCACTCATTTCTGGAGAATAATGAACATAGCAGTCTGAGGAACAGGGTAGTCCCAGAGACGTGGAAGTAGGGTACAGACTGAGAATTGCCAGAAGAGGGGGTGGGGGAGGGGAGCGATGAACCACAGAACTTGTACACATGTACGCATAACCAATGGATATGCACAACAAAACTGGGGACGGGGCAGGGAGGGAGGTGGATAAGGGTGTCAATGGGAGAAAAAGGAGAAACATTTGTAACAAAAATAAATTAATAAAAGAAAAATAAATAAATAAATAAATAAAAATAACAGATACAGCTTATTTTGTTCATGATGTTCCATAAATAAGTGAGGTCATGTGGTATTTATCTTTCTCTGAATGGCTTATTTCACTTAGCATAATACTCTCCAGGTCCATCCCTGTCATCTCAAAGAACAAAATAAGCTGTGGATCAAAATAGATTCAGAGTCATGGAATTGGGGAACAGACTGACAAACTTCAGAGGGATGAGGGGGTGGAAGGGGTGGGAGGAAATAAACCAAAGAACTTATATGTATATATGCACAACCAATGTACACAGACATTAGGTTGGGGAAAGAAGGAGGGAGGTAGGAGTAGTGAGGAGGGGATCAATGGGGGAAAAAAAGGTGACATCTGTAATACTTTCAACAATAAAAATAAATAAATATATGTATATAAAATAAAATAAATAAAAATAACAGATACATGAATTGTATCATTTTTCATTACCTATTTCAGATATTAATGTTACAATTCAAAAGGTCATCTCTTTATAGAAGAAAAAGTGAAAATGATAAGACATGGACGTTTACTCCATAGCCATGGTATGAATAATAAAATACATTAATAAATTATTTCTATGCTTAAAATGTTTATTTTAAACTTACTGAGAACTTATTCTTCATAGAGTAAACATGCAATAAATTAAAAGTTTAACTTTTTAAAATAATTTTGTTGGAAATATTTACCCAATTCTTAGTATATAAAAATACTTCAAAATTTTATGGTTTAGTCAATATATAACTGAAATGGTTATGGTATATATACATGAAATCAAACAAGAATCCAACCTTAACATCATAAATACATATATTCATGAAACTATCAATTAAACATATGCTTTCAAATTGTTTAGAGCAAATGAAAAGAAGCAAGCAATGGTTCATAACTGCTCACACACAAGGATGGAAAACCTAGATTCTTAATCAGGCAAAATTGCTGCCTTGATGACTATTCTGAGTAATACTTGACTTTTAATCACCTCCCTGTATTGAAAGTACAATGCAGTTTCTAACTATTTTTTAGTAATAATCATCATGTTTCAGAGCATAGACAAAGATCATAGATAGAAAAAGAAAGCTTTACCAAATCAGTTTTTTAACAGATTTTATGGCAAAGAATATTAAAAACAGACCATTTTTATCCCTTTTAGACAAGCTTAAAGAATGAAATGGAAAAGTGTAATTTTACTGTTAACTTGTTAAAATGAAAGAATGAATGAGAACAAAGTAATGAATTAGACCAAAGTTTAGTAATGTGATGTTGAGAAAGATGGCATACTGGACAATGAAAAGAAGGGGGAAAAAAAGGAAGAAAAGAAAAAGAAATATCCTGAAGGCATTTCTCAGACAATTTCCCCAGAAATCTCTGCAGTTATAGAGGTGAACATGAGTTGATTAGAAAGTTCTGAAAGAATAAAAACAAGCAAGTGTTACTTTGAGAAACACATTTCTCTTTTACTTTTTGTCAACTTAAGAAACATTCAAACTTATGAAGAATTTTTGTGAGTTTATTTTAGCCAAACTGACGACAATTGCTTGGAAGCAAAATCTCAATGGATTGAGATAATGCTCCAGGGAATGGCAGTTTTCTACATTCTTTTATACATTACAGTCAAAAGAGAAGACAAACATGAGTTACATGAAATCCACTGGTGATAGATGAGGGAGGTGAGAGAAAGAAAAGTGGGGAAACCTCTGGGATTGGATGAAAAGTAAAATGATAGACACATATATCTTTTACATAGGTGGGTACAGGATATTTACTAGTCAACAATTAACTCAATAACATTGAGGGGGTTTGTGGCCTCCACAGAATGGTGCCTGTGCTTTGAGGGGTCTGGAAAAAGGAAAATTACTTTGATATTCCAAAAATTGACTTTTGTCAGTGAAGATGTTGGCCTAGGACATGACTACCTGCGATAAACTGTTCTTAGTTCAAAAGTTTTCATTTCAAACCATCCTTTGTGGTTACTTTAGGTCTCTGAGTTTGTAAGTCCACCATGCAGGCCACCCCTGAGCTTGTATGTGGCCCCTTTTCATCCACATTTTCTATATTCTATTTTGGTATCTCTTTTGTGGTATTAGGATTCTTTGGGATGACTTAGATATGTGGTAGAGGTATAGACTAGGGAGAATCAGACATATTGCATGCAGAATTTTTTCTCACTTAAAATTGTAGACTGTTATAGAATAATTGAGCTATAAATCAATACAGTGTTTAGTGTATTTGGGGAGGGAGAGTGCTCAAATTCCTTAAGCTGTATTTTAAATACATTTTTTTCACAGTAATATGCATGGAAAATATGTTGGGTAGATGAGGACTAGTTAACATTGGAATCAAACTTCAAAGAAAGCTCTGAATCTCCTTTTTTTTTTTTAAATCATGAGAACTTGTTTTATACCCCCTTCTTGCTCTTAGGGTTGACTTCTTTAAGATTTAACTACTTTTACAAAGTACCAACTAGGGGAACTGTTGATTAAATCTGTTAAAATCAGTTATTTTTCAATCAGTCACTCTCTGAGATTCACTACATATAATTAATTTCAAAGTAGCCTTCAGAAAGTCCCCCAAGGAAGGAAGTACATACTATTTTCTATCCAAATACAGAATGGCCTTTAGTGTACTTACATAGCTTCAAAGTGAATTTAGAAAGAGAACACAGATATCATCCTGTTCTCTACATGTTTTTTTGCATTTTTTTTTATTTCATTGGGCTAATAGAATTCTGGATTTTTTAATTTATACTTGACAAGAGACATTCATTCGTCATAAACTTATTGGGTGACCAATTGTCTTGGTTTTCCCAGGACTGCCCCAGTTTTATAACAGAAAGTCCTACATCCCAGAAAACTGAGTTTTGAGTAAATTGGGATAGCTGATCATTTTATGGTGTGGCCAAAATGGAGACATAAGGGCTGAATACCTGTTCATACCTGTTTTTTAAAGATGCATGGATTTAGCCCTGGCCAGTTTGGCTCAGCGGTTGGAGCCTCGGCCTGCAGACCAGAGAGTCCCGGGTTTGGTTCCCACTAAGGGCATGTACCTCAGTTGCGGTTTGTCCCCAGCCTCAGTTGGGGTCGTGCGGGTGGCAACCAGTCAATGTGTCTCTCTCACATTGATGTTTCTTCCTCTCTCTTTCTCCCTCTCTCCCTCCCGCTCTATCTGAAGATAAATGCAAAAAAAAAAAAAATATGTCCTTGGGTGAGGATAAAAAAATAAAGATGCATAGATTTATAATTGGTTGAGCAACATACTCACTGATTGTCAATGTGTAATATTTTATTTTTTAAATATGTTTTTATTGATTTTTAGAGAGAGAGGGAGAGAGAGATAGAAATGCCAATGAGAGAGGAACATTGATAGGCTGCCTCCTGCATGCTCCCTACTGGGGATTGAGCCCATAATTCAAGCATGTGCCCTGACCAGAATCGAACTGGCAACCTTTTGATGCATGGGTCGAAGCTCAACCACTGAGGCACAACGGCTGGGCTGGTAGAATTTTTTAAGAGCATGTTGCATCACTTTATTCTTTACCATTTCATCAATTACTTATTTGCAGTTACTGTATGCATACTGATCAGAGATACATGAAGTATATGTGTTGGTGGGAGAATGATGCAAACGTAAAAATGATAGGTAAAATGTTAGATCAAGATTCTATGCTCTGGCTGGTGTGGCTCAGTTGGTTGGAGTGTTGTTCCATATACCAAAAGGTTGTAGGTTTGATTCCCCATCAGGACACATGCCTAGGTTGTGGGTTTGATATCTGGTCATGGTGGGTGTGGAGGGTAGCCTGATCCATGTTCTCTCTCTTCTCTCTCTCTCTCCACCCCCCCCTTCCCCTCTCTCTGTAATCAAGAAGCATATCCTGGGGTGAGGATATAAATTTTTTCTAAAATATTCCTCTTTCCCCCCACTGTTGATACTTTATAATGGAACATCAATATGAAATTTGAAAATAAAAAAAATTAAAGTTCCACAATGAGATTTATAATAAGTATGTCACAGTTTAAGAATGAGCAGTGTTTACCACCTACATTAAGAATCATTCTTACTAGTCTCATAAACCAATAAAGTGTCATTGAACTCAGTTAATTTGTACAGCCATTAGCATTATATTTTCTTGGAGGATTGACTGTTATCATTATATAATATCCTTCATTTTTTACAACAAATTTTTTGTTGTAAAGTCTACTTTGCCTGATATTAGTTTAGCCACCCCAGTGGTTAAAGCCTGAAAGGTATATATCTTATTATTTTTCTTCCAACATATTTATTTTTAAGTCTGTGTTTCTTTTTCCACATACCTGTTTTATTCATACATTCTATCAATATCTACTTTTTAATAAAATTGAATATTCAATTTACATTTAATGTAGTTATTCGTAAGGTAAGATTCATCTTTGCCAATTTCTATGTTTTCTATATGTCTTAGATCATTTTGTCTTTCTTTTCTGGTACTTTTTAGCACTTTGTGTTAAATAGATAATTTCTAGTTTACTTTTTAATTCCTGTGACCTTCATTTCCTCCTTCCTCTGTACTTTTATTGTAGTACAAATTATATATACATATGTACATACAGTTTATGATTATTTTATAAAATTGCTTTCAAGACAGATTAGAGACTAAAGTTGTTATAAACAAAACATACATTTATAATGTCTTCTACATTTACCTATGTAGTTACCTATACTAGTTCACTTTATTTCTCATATGTATCTGAGTTATTGCTTAGTGTCTTTTCATTGCAGCCTGAAAAATTTACTTTAGAATTTCTCATAATGCAGCTTTGCTAGTAACAAATTCTCTCAATTTTTGTCTACCTGGTATTGTCTTAGTTTCTCCTTCATCTTTAAAGAATTGTTTAGCAAAATATAGAATTCTTGGTTAACAATTTTTTTAAACACTGGGAATGTCCCCTAGCTGCCTTTTTGCCTTTATGTTTTCTGATGTCACCTGTTAATCTTATTAAATGATCCCTCTTACATGGTAGTTTTTTTTTCTTTTGCCAATTTCTATATTTTCTCTTTGTCTGTGACTTTTATTAACTTGATTGTGATGTGGATCTCTGAGTTTTTCCTACTTAAAGATTTTAAGCTTCTTATATGTATAACTTAATGTTTTATAAAAAAATTAGATACATTTTCATACCTTAGTATTTTTTTTTCTGTCATGTTCAGTTTATTTTACCTCCTGGGTATCACCTGTACTTTAATATGCTTAATGACATCCTATAGGTTTCTGAGACTCTCTTCCTTTCTCTTAATTCTATTTTTTTTCTCTTTGATCTTCAGACTACATAGTCTCTATTGGCCAACTTTCAAATTTGATATTTCTTCCTCTACCAGTTCATACCTGTTTTTTAGCCCCTCTAGCAAATGTTTCATTTCAACTCCAGAATTTCTCATTTATATTTTCACTTCTAATCTCTATGTTTTTATATATATTATCTATTTGGTAACATTTTGTTCCCACACTTTACTTAATTTTTTTAGATACAGTTTCCTTTAGTTCTCTGAAAATATTTATATTAGCCAGTAAAATACTTTATACTCAGTCCCAAATCTGGGCACCTCTGGGACTTTTTCTGTTGACTACCTTCATTCCCTTTGTATGTAACATATTATCCTGTCTCTTTACATGTCTCTTAATTATTGGTTGAAACGTAGATATTTTAGATGATATAGTGTTACAAGTCTGCTATCACCTTTTCCCATCCACATGGAATTTGTTGTTGTTGCTAGTTTGTTCTTATTTTTTACTTTCTTCTTGCTGTTTATTAACTTGGACTAATAAAATAGAGTCTGTATTCCTGGCAGTGCATAGCCTCTTAGTGCTCTGCCAGGGTTTTGTTGTTGTTAAATTCTTGTTTTATTTTTAAGGCTGGACTTCCTAAGGATCACACCTCTTTTGGTATAATTTAGTAGTCAGGCAAAGATTTGTCAGAAGATCTCCTTAATACCTTTCCTTTTTATCTCCACATTTTTCTAAGGGGATATACGTGAATAAGAGCACTTTCAAACTTTCAAGACAGCTTTAGATTTTGCTTTCTGCTTGCACCGGGTATCAAGATCATCCAGAGATGAGTAACTGGGACCCATTCCCTTCATAGGTATTTACTGGGCATGTGCACAGTCTTCTGCATGTGTGAATCCTATTAAATTGCCAGAAATGTGTCAAAGCCTTCCAAAGTTCTGTATTATTATGTAGTTTTATACTATATTATTTTAAATTCCTGAACAGACTCTACTTTGCTGCATCTGAAATCACATACAGCTGAGATGTTCCCAGAGCTTGCTCTAGTTTAGATAACAGTCACATAAAATAGTAACTATACTTTTACTGACTTCTCAAGGACCAGTAAGTCTAGATAAAATATTTAAAGTGCTCTAGGGATGGTGCCTTTTAAAGAGTTCCAGTGAGGTCAGATCTCTCCATTGTCTGCAGCCTTTGGCTACTGCACCACTGAGTACATAAGGCAGGTGTGAAAGGAATAGACACAAACTAAAATGTCAGATCTTGCTATCTTTCTGAGATTCAGGAGTTTGTCTTGGATAGATCATGTTCAGTTTATTCTGTGACTTTGGTTAATTGTTAGAGTTCTGAAATAGCTTGTTTCATAGGTTTTATACATATTTTCATTTTTTAAAAGAGAGAAAGTGCACCAAAGTCCTTACTAAAATATTTTGAAAGTTGATCTATAAAGGGAATTTTTTAACTGGGCAAGATGTTTGAATAGAGGACCACTCTGCTGCCTTTCAACTCTGAGATTCCATACTTTGGTGATTTTCACTATATTTGATGAAAGTAAATTTTGTAATCTACAGAAAACCTCCATCCATGTACATAAGTCTGGGGATTTGGTAGTATTAACTTGTAAAAGAATGAGTTTAAACAGTTTCCATTTTGGAGGTAGTATTTTGTGGAGTTTGGAGCAGAATAATCTTCATTTTTTTTTAATTTACTTATTTTTTAATTAATTTATTTTTGTTATAGATGTTTCTCCTTTTTTCCCCCACTGACACCCTCCTCCCGCCCCGCCCCCCCATCCCATCCCCAGCATTGTTGTCTATGTTCATTGGTTGCACATACATGCATATAAGTTCTGTGGTTTATCTCTTCCTTCCCTCCCACCCTCTCTTCTGAGGTTTCAGTCTGATCCCTACTTTTATGTCTCTGGGTCTATTTGTTCATCAGTTTGTTTTGTTAATTATATTCCATAAATAAGTGAGATTGTGATATTTGTCTTTCTCTGATTGGCTTGTTTTGCTTAGGATAATACTCTCCAGATCCTTCCATGTCGTCTCAAAGGATAAGAGATCTTTCTTTCTGACAGCTGCATAGTATTCCATTGTGTAAATGTACCACAGTTTTTTTATCCACTCATCTATTGATGAACACTTGGGCTGTTTCCAGATCTTAGCGATTATAAATAGTGCTGCTATGAACATAGGGGTACATATATTCTTTCTGATTGGTATTTCATGCTTTTGGGGGTATATCCCTAGAAGTGGGATCACTGGGTCAAATGGCAGTTCAATTTTTAACTTTTTGAGGAAACACCATATTGTTTTCCATAGTGGCTGCTCCAGTCTGCATTCCCATCAGCAATGTACTAGTGTCCGCTTTTCTCCACACCCTCGCCAGCACTTCTTGTTTGATGATTTGTTGATGGCAGCCATTCTGACAGGTGGGAGGTAATACCTCATTGTTGTTTTAATTTGCATCTCTCCGATAATTAGTGATGTTGAGCATTTTTTCATATGTCTCTTGGCCATTTGTATGTCCTGTTTGGAGACGTTAATCTTCATTTTTTAATTTACTTTCATTTTTATTACCATTATGATTTTTCCAGCATGATGCATAATACTTTGAAGAGATCAATTAATCATTGCACATGATACTACATTTAGAACCATAAAAATAAAACATTACATCATGTCAGTGTGTACAGATAGATAGAAAGGAAACAAACATACAACCTTCTGAATAGTTAACAGGAGGCCACATCCAGTGAAATTTCTCATTTTCAAATGCCCTTTTAATTCCATATAAAATATGGAGAAAATGATATATAATATGGTTTCAATTAATGGAAATATAGTAGGTTTACCTGGCCAAAAACAAAAGCAAAAGTAAAAACAAAAGTTATAAAGTTAATCTTTTTGTTTCAACATTTATTATTTGTCATATAGAATCTGTTGCAACAAAATGCCTACTTACCAGTATTTTGCATAAAGTCAGTCAATTTTAGGTATAAAGATACAGTTGTACTTTTTGCAAAGTTCAGTATAATAAATGAGTCATAGGTCCCACCACCTGACAATTGGACATACTACGTCTTATATCTTGTGTGTCCAAAATTACAAAAAGCCCATGCATTTAAAATTGGACACTGGGAGGCAGTCTATTTATTTATAACTTTATTCTTCATAAAGGCAAAATACTCTATATAAAATGAAAAATAATACCCTGTATAATTTCAAAAGTTAGAGTAATGAGGCCTCTGATTTAGCTCAATGGGATTGGTACAATGTGACTTGACAAAACAGACAAAAATTTAAAATTTAAATCCAATGTCTATAAGAATGTCATCATGAACAGACGGCCTTCTGAATATTGAACAAATCCAGTACATAGATGGTATTTTTCACATTGCAGAAGTTGACAAAATATTCTCCAAAGAGGATTAAAAATATTCAAATCCACTACAATCAGCTTCCCTCAACACCATTTGGAACATTGCATAATCTATTCAGAGTCCTTTGATGCCTCATGGTCATTTTGTTGGAAAAGTAGTGTGTGCATTTGTGCATATATATGTGAGTATGTATAATGGTCCTTGTAATATAGTGACTTTAGTCCAGTCAGCTAATAAACCACTCAGGAGTTTATGTGATTCCTCTCCATTGAACTACATAACCCATTTTAAAGCATGACTTGCAACTCAGCTGTTTTCTGGAGATAGAGAATTCATACAACACTGCATTCAATCAAGAAAGCTACTCTCACTGGGATCCTTGTAAAATAAATCTTTAGTAATGCTGTACCTGTTTTTTTTCCGGTAATGAATCCAAAATGGGAAAGAACATAGCACCCTATAGATTTTCACACTCCACGACCAGATATGGTACAGAGTTATGGAATTATAACCATATGTGTCAGCACCAGAACAAATTATATTTTCCCTTTAAACATTTATAGTATTGAAATAGTTATTTGTCTCACATGTTCAATACATTTTGTATTTTGAGATTACCTACATCATTAGCATATCTCATATACAATTAGTAATATAATGGGCCACTGTTATAATAGGTGGGGCAGGAAGGTGATGATTTTTTGACACACCAGTATTTGTTTCTACAAAATTATGCAGGAATGATCTCACCTAAGAAATGTAACTTATAATCAAAGAAATTCATAAAGGTCCTCAAAAAAATCCTGGATTGAATAAATTAAAACCACTTCCTGTGTCCTCTGGCACACAAAGAAGCCATTCATGTATCTTAGAAAATGAACAGAAAGACAATACTGTGCTCATAAATTGAATAATTTAATATTGTGATGTCAATACTACCGAAAGCAATCTACATATTCAATGCAATTTGTTTTAAAATCCCAATCTAATTTAAAAATAGCAAAGAACTTGAGTAAACATTTCTCCAAAGCATATATAAAAATGCACAATAAGCACAGGAAAAGTTGCTCAACATCAGTTATCATTAGGGATGTACAAGTGAAAACCATAATAAGATATCACTTCACACCCATTAGGAAGTCTATTATCAGAAAAAAACAAATAAACAAACAAATAAACAAACAAACAAACTCAGGGACAACAGTATGGTGATTACCAGAGGGAAAGGGAGGTGGGCAAGATATAGAAGAGGGTAAAGGGGGGATAAATAGTGGTTGAAAGAGACTTGACTTTCTGTGGTGAGCACACAATATAATATACAGATGATGTATTATGGAATTGTACACCTGAAACCTATAAAATTTTATTAACCAATGTCACCTCAATAAATTCAATTTAAAAAGAAAGAAAGAAAAAAAAACAGGAAATAACAGGTATGGTAAGGATGTGAATAAATAGAATTCCTTGTGTTCTGCTTGTGGAAATGTAAAATAGTACATCCCTTGTGGAAAACAGTACTGCAGTTCTTCAAAAACTTAAACATAAAAATACCACATAATCTAGCTATTCCATTTCTAGGTATATACCCAAAGAATTAAAAATAAAGATGAATATATATCTGTACACCAATGTTAATAGCAGCATTATTTATAATAGAAAAAAAGTGGAAATGATGTGCATGTCTATCAATAGGTCAATGGATAAACAATATGTAGTATACATACAATGGAATATTATTCAGCGTTAAATAAAGGAATGATACTAGAATATTAATGAAACTTGAAAGTAAAATAAGCCAGACGCAAAAGGATAAATATTGTACAATTCATCTTATATGTGATATCTAAAGTAGTCAAATTTATAAAGACAATTAGTAGAATGGTATTGTCCAGTGGCTGGGTGGAGGAATGTTTGAGGAGTTCATGTTTAATGGATAGAGTTTCAATGTAGAAATATGATAATATTTGAGAATGATGGTATTGATGGTTGTATAATAGTATAAAAGTACTCAAAGCCACAGAACTGTACCCTTAAAACTGTTAAAACAGTAAATTACTGTATATATATATATATATATATATATATATATATATATATATATAAAATTTTTTTTTGCCATAGTAAAAACCTGGTAAAATATGTTTTTATTATTATATTAATATCAAAACAGGACAAAGTCCATAATAAAAATGTTTTTAAATTTTTAGTAGTCATCACTACTATAGCTACTACTACTACTATTACCACTGCTATTCTGTAATGTTAGATCAATTTTTAGATATTTACTTGTGTATCATACAATTCAACTTCTCTGAAATCTCTCCTCCTATCCACAGAATTTGACTCTCTGCATCTGTGTGTCTCCCTAAGCCCTCAACCATAATAGATTGGATTAGGCATAAAATGAAGATTTAATTTGAACTACTTACATTTTCACTCCCAGGAATGTAGAACAATGTCAGAGAAGTATGAGGCATATATATTCTTGCTTGCATATGAAGAAGCAGAGAAAAATGACCTACAGAGAGAAAAACAATTCTTAAAATCATATTACATCTCTGCTCTTAGGTGTATAATATGTATTTATATCTATATCTCTATAGATATAAATATACATCTATATCTATAGCTTTAGATTTAGACTCCTTCCTTTGTCTAGCACCAAAAAAATATAAATCAACAAATTAATATAACAAGAGAAAATCTTTTAGAATAACAATGTGACTGAGTATAAAAGCAATACATTATAAGGATAGTTCTGAGGATATTTGACTAATTCCTTATGAAATTTATTTATCAGTATTTTTGCCAACATCATACATGCAGGACTACAGAGAATTAGAAACATAACTCAATCTGAGGTGTTATATAATCAAACTTTTAACAGTATGAAGAGTTAAGATATAAAATATGCTCCACGAGGACAGGATTATGTCTACCTTATTCAAACAATTATACATATACATTATATATATATATATATATATATATATATATATATATTTAATTTATTAAATCACTTTTGTTACAGATGTTTCTCCTTTTCTACTCCTAGACACCCTCTGACCCCCCCATCACAGGATTGTTGTCTATATCCATTGGTTATGCATATATGCATATAAGTTCTTTGGTTTATCTCATCCCTCCCCCCTGCCACCTTCCTCTGAGGTTTTTCAGTCTGAACCATACTACTTTCTATGTCTCTGGGTCTATTTTGTTCATCAGCTCATTATGTTCATTGTATTCCACAAATAAGTGAGATCATGTGGTATTTGTCTTTCTCTGACTGGCTTATTTCACTTAGCATAATATGCTCCAGGTCCCTCCATGTTATCTCAAAAGATAAGAGATCTCCCTCTCTTTTTTTTTTATTAATTTGTTTTTGTTACAGATGTTTCTCCTTTTTCTCCCATTGACACTCCCCTCCCCATCCCCCCCCCGCCCGAGATCTTTCTTATTACAGCTGCATAGTGTTCCATTGTGTATATGTACCATGGCTTTTTTATCCACTCATCTCTTGATGTACACTTGAGCTGTTTACACATCTTAGCAGTTGTACATAGTGCTGCTATGAACTTGGGGTACATATATTCTTTCTGACTGGTCTTTCAGGCTTCTTGGAATATATTTCTAGAAGTGAGATCACTGGATCAAATGGCAGTTCAATTTTTAATTTTTTGAGGAAACACCATATTGTTTTCCATAGTGGCTACACCAGTCTGCATTCCTACCAGCAGTGTACTAGAATCCCTTTTTCTCCACACCCTTGCCAGCACTTGTTTGATGATTTGTTGATGGCAACTATTCTGGCAGGTGTGAGGTGATACCTCATAGTCATTTTATTTTGCATCTCTCTAATGATTAGTGACATTGAACATTTCTTCATATGTCTCTTGGCCATTTGTATGTCCTTTTTGGAGAGGTGTCTATTTAGGTCTTCTGCCCATTTTTTAATTGGGTTCTTTGTCTTCCTTTTGTTGAGTTGTATGAATACTCTATATATTTTGGAAATTAACCCCTTATCTGATGTATTGCTGACAAATATACTTTCCCATATAGTGGGTTCCCTTTCCATTTTGATGCTTGTTTCTTTTGCTGTGCAGAAGCGTTTTCGTTTGATGTAGTCCCATGTATTAATTGTTTCCTTTGTTTTTCTTGCCTTAGGCGTTGTATCAGTGAAAATTCTGCTGTGTGTGATGTCTGAAATTTTGTTGCCTGCATTTTGTTCTAGGATTTTTATGGATTCATGAGTCACATTTAAGTCTTTCATCCATTTTGAGTTTATTCTTGTGTATGGTGTAAGTTGATGTTCTGTTTTCATTTTTTTTTTTGCATGTAGCTGTCCAATTTTCCCAGCACCATTTATTAAAGAGGCTGTCTTTATTCCATTGTATGCTCTTGCCTCTTTGTCAAATATTAACTGAGCATAATGTCTTATATAATTGTCTTAAAATGGAATTTTTCCATCTAAACTGTGTAATTAACTATGATGAGAGAACACTCACTCCAAAGGATAGAATTTCTTTCTCTAAAGTTTGTGTAGTGGAGAGGGCCAAAACAAGCAAGTGATTGCTATAAGATTTGTTTTGTCTGATTTCTGCACATGAAAATGATCAATCTATTCTACTAAATTTACTGATGACTTAATTTGTAAGGACTTTTAAAGATGAAATCACAAATATTGATTAATGAATTAAACATTGGCAAGAAAAGTAGATTAAATTCACTTAATTATCTGCTTTTTCAGATTATAAATGCATTAATTATTTGGGAAAGAAGATATTTTACTAATGTAGGAACTATCCAAGTCGCATATCTTCAAAATTCTGATATAGGTATTTGACTCTCGAATACAATTTGATAAATATCATAAGAACAATTTGCCAAATATGAAAACCTTAGCATCAGAAGGGTATGAGAAATAAAATAGAATTTAACAGAAAGCATGAGTAACAATCAAAATCATATAGAAAATATGTATTTTAATGTGTGCAATAAAATAAAATATTAATTTCCTAGAATAGTTTGAGAAAAGAATTCATACTTTCGACACATAATATTCAATTTTACTTCCATATCTTTGAGAATTCTATTGTCCTTTATGTGACTGGACTTTCTTTTCCTTTGTCTGGTACAAATCATATTTATCCTCCTTAAAGCAATTACATCAACTTTATGCTTTACCATTTCCTTTTATTTTGCACTTATAGCACTTAAAAGAATAAAAGGTCGATAAAATAGCAGTCATCTTTAAAAGGCAATTTTTACCATAGAGAGACTTTTAAAGGAATTTTGCACATATTTTAAAGTTATTTTATTTTTAATTAATTAGTAATTAGTGTATGTATTTAAACTTATCTTTATTGTTGAATGTGTTACAGATGTCCCTCCTTTTCCCCCTATTGACCCTCTCATCCCTGCTCCCACCCCCCATCAGCCTTCCCCACACTATTGACTGTGTCCATTGGTTATGCATATATGCATATAAATTCTTTGGTTTATCTCTTCCTGCCCCCCCCCCTTCGCTTTGAGGTTAGTCAGTCAAACAACCAATTTGTACTTTTTAATCCCTTCACTTTTTCACCAATTTCCCCAACCTCCCTCCCATTTGGCAACCAAGAAAAAGTTATCTCTGACAAATCTCAGAGGAAGGGGGTGGGGGGAGAGGGATGAGATAAACAAAATAATTTATATGCATATATGCATAACCAATGGACATAGACAACAACCCTGTCGGGGGGCAAGATTGAGAGGAGGGTGTCTAGGGGGGAAAAAGGAAAAACATCTGTAACAAAAATGATTTAGTTGATAAAAAAAAGTTCTCTGTATCTATGAGTCTGTTTTGTTCTGTTTGTTCATTTTGTTTGTAGATTCAATTGTTGATACATACATATTTATTGATATTTTATTGTTCATATTTTTTATCTTCTTTTTCTTCAAGAAGATCCTTCTACATTTCATATAATACTGGTTTGGTGGTGATGAACTCCTTTAGCATTTTCTTGTCTGGGAAACTCTTTATATGTCCATCAATTCTAAATGATAGATTTGCAGGATAGAGTAATCTTAGTTGTAGGTTCTTGCTTTTCATCATTTTGAATATTTCTTGCCACTCCCTTCTGGCCAGCGAAGTCTCTTTTGAGAAATCAACTGACAGTCTTATGAGAGCTCCCTTGTAGGTAACTAATCACTTTACTTTTGCTGCTTTTAAGATTATCTCTTTGTATTTAACATTTTGCATTTTGATTATGATGTGTCTTGGTGTAGTCCTCTTGGGGTTCATCTTCTTTAGGACTCTGTGTTTCCTGGAGTTGTATGTTTATTTCCTTCACAAGTCAAGGAAGTTTTCTGTCATTGTTTTTTCAAATAGGTTTTCAATTTCTTGCTCTCTCTTTTCTCCTTCTGGCACCCCCAAGATGAGAATGTTGGTACATTTGAAGTTGCCCCAGAGACTCCTTATACTGTTTTCCTTTTTGTGGACTCTTTTTTTCTTTTTTCTCTTCTGATTTGGTATTTTTTGCTTCGTTATATTCCAAATCAATGCTATGCTTCTTGGCTTTACCTACTCTACTATTGATTCCCTGTAATTATTCTTTATTTTAGTTAGTGCCTCCTTCATTTCTGACTGGTCCTTTTTTATGCTTTTGAGGCCCTCATTAAGTTCATTCCATCTGTTAGATTGCTTATCTCCATTTTGTTTATTTATTTTCCTGGTGTTTTGTTCTATTCTTTCATTTGGGACATGTTTTTTGTCTCCTCATTTTGGCTGCCTCCCTGTGTTTGTTTCTATGTATTAGATAGAGTTGCTACATCTGCTAGGCTTTCTAGGGTGGCCTATTATAGTAGGTGTCCTGTAGGGTCCAGTGGCACAGCCTCCCTGATCACCCCAGCTGTGCCCTCGAAGTGCACCCCTCATGTGCACTATACACCCTTCTGATATCATTGGGTCTTGATTGCTGTTGGCATGTCAATGGGAGGGATATACTCAGGCTGATCAGCTGTAAGGATTGGCTGTGCCCGCTTACCACTGACCTCTGACTACCTTGGAGGACCAACTGTGCAGGGCCCACCACACAGAGCAAGATTTACTTCAGCACAGCTCTGGTACCCACTGAGTCCACTCCTTGAGTGTGTCGTTTGTGGAGGTGGTTGGGTGGTGGTGCTTCACTGTGGTCTGAAGCTGTCCACTGGTGTGGTGGCTCTGGGGCAAGGTCAGCCACTGCCTGAGTTATACCCAGAAGCCACCAGACATAAACTACAAATCGATCTGCAGATAGCTGCTTCTTGTGCTGGGCGTGGAGGTGCCCAGGCAAAGCCAAGTAGTGAACCAAGGCTGGCTGCTCCTAGTGCCTAGGGCCACTTAGTGAGAGGTATGGGGCTTGTTGAGGCCAGATGGTGCTTTTTAAAAGAGAATTTAGGAAATCTGAAACAGGAGCCAAGACAGACCATTCCTATATTAAAGCCACTGGAAACAGCTTGGGTGGACCTGAAAAGTTGGGTGGGGCAGGGCCTCTGGGAATAACCAGGGTGGAGAAAACAGTATTAGCCAGGTTGCTGGAGTCCAAGAAATGGCAGCAGTCTGCCTGCCTTGTTGGGGAAGGGTTAACGAAA
The DNA here is from genome assembly GCA_030848825.1 of Tadarida brasiliensis. Lineage (NCBI taxonomy): Eukaryota > Metazoa > Chordata > Mammalia > Chiroptera > Molossidae > Tadarida > Tadarida brasiliensis. Next base: position 55,195,714 of record CM061280.1, read on the forward strand.
GGAACAATGGCCTCCACCATCAAGTCTGTCCAGGAGAAAGCTGCCTCTCCAGCCCTAGCCCAGATGCCAAACAACTCAGTTCTTCCCTATTTGTCTCTGGTGCCTTTCAAGCTGCCTCTCCCATGCTGGAGCCTGGAGGGAGAGGATGCCAGTAAGTCCATGCATGGCCCTTTAAGAGGAACTGCCTGGGACTCCAATAGTATCAGCCTCCTTCAGCCTCAATTACAGCTGGTTTTTGCTGCCAGAAGTTATGGGGACTTCTTTTCCTGGTCCTGGAACCCTGAGTTGGGAGACTTGGGTGGGATATGGATCCCTCACTCCTCAAGGAGGACCTTCACAGCCGAAGTGTCCCTCCTGATTTTTATCTGCCACAGGTGGGTGTGTGACCAGCCCATCCACGCCTCCACCCCTCCTACCAGTCTCAATGTGGCTTCTTTAATTTCATAGCTGTAAGACTTCCATTTGGATTGATGTCAGGCAGTTTTGAATGATGGTTGTTCTGTAGTTTAGTTGTAATTTTGATGTGGTTGTGGGAGGAGGCAAGTACTGTGTTTACCTATGCCGCCATCTTGACTGGAAGTCTTTTTTTTTTTATTTTTTTTTATAATTTTTTTATCCTCACCCGAGGACATTTTTTCATTTTTTGTTCAGATAGAGTGGGAGGGAGAGAGAGGAAGAGAGAGAGAAACATCGACGTGAAAGGGACACATCGAGTGGCTGCCACCCACACGACCAACCAGGGCCGGGGACAAACTGCAACCGAGGTACATGCCCTTAGCGGGAACCGAACCCGGGTCTCTCTGGACCGCAGGCCGACGCTCTAACCGCTGAGCCAAACCGGCCAGGGCTGGAAGTCTTAAAATTACTTTAAACATATCACTTAAAAATGTGCATAATCTATTTTTAAGTTTATTTTTATTGTCGCCCCCCCTCCCTTTGCCCACCTCTACCCAGTCCCTACCCCCCTTCCCTCTGGCCATCACCTCACTGTTTTCTCTGTCTATAGGTTATTAATATATGTAATTTGGCTAATCTCTTCACCTTATTTCATCCCATCAACCCAAGTCACCTGTCCTCTGACAGCTGCCAGCATGTTCCATGTATTCATGTCTCTGGTTCCATATTGTTCATCAGTTAATTTTGTTCATTAAATCATATTGTACTTGTCTATCTCTGGCTGGATTATTTCACTTAGCATAACAATCTCCAGTTTCATCCCCGCTGTAACAAAAAGTACGAGTTCCTTCTTTTTTACAACAACATAGTATTCCATTGTATAAATGTACTATACCTTTTATATTCACTCATCTAATGGTGGGCAGTTGGGCGGTTTCCAGGACTTAGATATTGTAAATAGTGCAGCTATGAACATAGGAGTGCATATGTTCCTTCTATTAGGTGTTTTGAGATTCTTAAGATATATTACCAGAAGTTGGATCACTGGGTCCATTTTTTATTTGTTGAGTAAATTCCATACTGTTGCCATAGTGGTTGCACCAATCTACATTCCCACTAATGATGTACTGCGATGTCCTTTTCTCTACATCCTCACCAGCACTTGTTGTCTGTTGATTTACTGATGGTAGCCATTCTGGCAGGTGTGAGGTGATATCTCATTGTGGTTTTAATTTACATTTCTTTTTCTTTTTCTTTTTTATTTATTTTTATTAATTTGTTTTTGTTACAGATGATACTCCTTTTCCCCTCATTGACACCCTCCTCCCCATCCCCCCCACCCCATCCCCAGCATTGTTGTCCATGTCCATCAGTTATGCATACATGCATATAAGTTCTGTGGTTTATCTCTTCTCTCTCCCCCCGACCACCTCTTCTGAGGGTTGTCAGTCTGTACCCTAATTCCACATCTCTGGGTCTACCCTGTTCCTCAGACTGTTATGTTTATTATATTCCACAAATAAGTGAGATCATGTGATATTTGTCTTTCTCTGCTTGGCTTGTTTCACTTAGGATAATACTCTCCAGGTCCCTCCATGTCATCCCAAAGGATAAGAGATCTTTCTTTCTTACAGCTGCATAGTACTCCATTGTGTATATGTACTAAGGCTTTTTTATCCATTCGTCTACTGATGGACACTTGGGATGTTTCTAGATCTTAGCTATTGTAAATAGTGCTGCTATGAACATGGGGGTACATGTATTCTTTCTGATTGGGGTTTCAGCTTCTTAGGGTATATTCCTAGAAGTGGGATCACTGGGTCAAATGGCAATTCAATTTTTAATTTTTTGAGGTAACACCATAGTGTTTTCCACAGTGGCAGCACCAGTCTGCATTCCCACCAGCAGTGTACTAGAGTCCCCTTTTTTCCACACCCTCGCCAACACTTGTTGTTTGATGATTTGTTGATGGCGGCCATTCTGACAGGTGTGAGGTGATACCTCATTGTTGTTTTAATTTGCATCTCTCTGGTGATTAGTGATGTTGAGCATTTCTTCATATGTCTCTTACCCATTTGTATGTCCTGTATGGAGAGGTGTCTATTTAGTTCCTCTGCCTATTTTTTAATTGGGTTCTTTGACTTCCTTTTGTAGAGTTGTATGAGCACTCTATATATTTTGGAGATTAATCCCTTATCTGATGTATCATTAGCAATTATGCTCTCCCATACAGTGGATTGCCTTTTCCACTTTGATGGTTGTTTCTTTTGCTCTGAAGAATTTTTGAGTTTGATGTACTCCCATGTGTTCATTTTTTCCTTTGTTTCTGTTGCCTTAGGTGATGTATCAGTGAAGATTCTGATGTGTATGATGTCCGAAATTTTGTTGCCTACATTTTCTTCTAGGATTTGTATGGATTCACTAGTCACATTTAAGTCTTTTATCCATTTTGAGTTTATGTTTGTGTGTGGTGTAAGTTGATGGTCTAGTTTCATTTTTTTGCATGTAGCTGTCCAATTTTCCCAGCACCATTTATTAAAGAGGCTGTCTTTACTCCATTGTATGCTCTTGCCACCTTTGTCAGATGTTAATTGAGCATAATGTCTTGGGTCAATTTCTGGATTCTCTCTTCTGTTCCACTGGTCTCTATGCCTGTTCTTGTGCCAGTACCAGGCTGTTTTGATCACAGTAGCTTTGTAGTATAAGCTGATATCCGGTATTGTGATCCCACCTACTTTGTTCTTCTTTTTCAAGATTGCTGTGGCTATTTGGGGTCTTTTTTGGTTCCATATGAACTTTTGAAGTATTTGTTCTAGTTCTGTGAAATATGTCACTCGTATTTTGATGGGGATTGCACTGAATCTATAGATTGCCTTGGGTAATATGGACATTTTAATGATGTTAATTCTTGCAATCCATGAACAAGGTATGTGCTTCCACTTTTTTGTATCTTCCTCTATTTCTTTTTTCAATGTCCTGTAGTTTTCTGCAAATAGGTCCTTTACTTCTTTGGTTAAGTTTCTTCTTGGTATCGTAATTCTTTTGCTACAATGGTAAATGGGATTGTTTTTTTAGTTTCTCTTTCTGTGAGTTCATCATTGGTGTACAAGAATGCCATCGATTTCTTGAACTTGATTTTGTATCCTGCTACTCTGCCAAATTAATTTATTAAGTCTAGTAGATTTTTGATAGTCTTTAGGGTTTTCTATATAAAATATCATGTCATCTGTAAATAATGACAGTTTCACTTCCTCCTTTCCAATTTGGATTCTTTTTACTTTTTCTTCACATCTGAATGTTGTGGCTAAGACTTCCAGTACTATGTTAAATAGTGGCAAAAGTGGGCATCCCTGTCTTGTTCCTGTTCTTAAGGGAAATGTTTTTAGTTTTGGGACATTGAGTATGATATTGGATGTAGGTCTTTGATATATGGCCTTTATTATATCAAGATATGATCCCTCTATTCCCAAATTGCTGAGCATTTTAATCAGAAATGGATTCTGGATTTTGTCAAATGCTTTTTCAGCATCTATTGATATGATCATGTGGCTTTTATCTTTCATTTTGTTTTTGTAGTGTATCACATTTATTGATTGGCAAATATTGAACCAGCCTTGCATCCCTGGGATGAATCCCACTTGGTCATGGTGAATAATTTTTTTGATGTATTGCTGGATCCGATTTGCTAGTATTGTGTTTAGGATTTTGGCATCTATGTTCATCAGGGATATTGGCCTGTAGTTTTCTTTCTTTGTAGTGTCTTTTTCTGGTTTTGGGATTAGAATTATGCTTGCCTCATAAAACGAGTTTGGAAGTCTTCCTTCTTCATGAATTTTTTGAAATAGTTTGAGGAGAATGGGTGTTAGTTCTTCTTTGAATGTTCGGTAAAACTCCCCCGCTAGGCCATCCGAGCCCGGGCTTTTGTTTGCTGGGAGAGTCTTGATTACATCTTCAATTTCCTTAGCTGTTATTGGTCTGTTCAAGTTTTCTATCTCTTCTCGGTCCTGTTTTGGGAGACTATATGTTTCTAGAAATTTGTTCATTTCGCTTAGATTGTCGAATTTGTTGCCATATAAATGTTCATGGTATTTGTTAACGATCCTTTGTATTTCTGTGGTGTCAGTTGTTACTTCTCCTCTTTCATTTCTGATTTTGTGTATTTGGGTTCTCTCTCTTTGTTTCTTGGTGAGTCTAGCTAAGGGTCCATCAATCTTGTTTATCTTTTAAAAAAACAGCTTTTTGTTTCATTGATCCTTTGAATTGTTTTTTTGGTCTCCATGTGGTTTATTTCTGCTCTGATCTTTACTATTTCCTTCCTTCTACTTGCTCTGGGGTTTTCTTTTTGTTTGCTTTCTAGTTCTTAAGTTGTGAGGTTAGTCTCTTAGAAATTTTTGTTGTTTCTTGAGGTAGGCCTGTAGTGCTATGAACTTCCCTCTCAGAACAGCTTTCGCTGCATCCCATAGATTTTGTGTTGTTGTGTGTTCATTTTCATTGGTTTCCAGGAAGTTTTTAATTTCTTCCTTGATCTCCTCAGTAACCCATTCATTGTTTAATAACATGCTATTTAGCTTCCAAGTGTTGAAATGTCTTTGCATTTTCTTGTTGAAATTGATTCTTAGTTTCATGCCATTGTGATCTGAGAAGATGTTTGATATGATTTCAGTCTTCTTGAACTTGTAGAGACTTAGTTTGTGTCCTAACATGTGGTCTACCTTTGAAAATGTCTCATGTGTGCTTGAGAAGAATGTGAATTCTGTAGTTTTGGGATGTAATTCTCTGTAGATATCTATTAAATTCATTTGGTCTAGTGCTTCATTTAGAGTCTCTGTTTCCTTGTTGATTTTTTGTCTAGAGGATCTATCCAGTGATGTCAGGGGAGTGTTGAAGTCCCCTGCTCTGATTGCATTGCTGTTGATTTCTCCTTTGAAGTCCTCCAGAAGATTTTTAATATATTTTGGTGCTCCTATATTGGGTGCATATATGTTTACCAAGGTTATATCTTCCTGTTGGATAAATCCTTTCAATATTATGTCGTGACCTTCTTTGTCTCTAGTTATGGCCTTCATTTTGAAATCTATTTTATCAGACATGAGTATTGCTACCCCAGCTTTTTTTCCCTTTTCGTTTGCTTGGAAGATTTTTTCCCATCCCTTCACTTTCAACCTATGTGAGCCTTTTGTTGTGAAGTGGGTCTCTTGTAAGCAACATATATACGGGTCATGCTTTCTTATCCAATCAGCTACTCTGTGTCTTTTTATCAGAGCATTAAATTCATTTATAATTAAGGTGATTATTGATATGTACTTATTTATTGCCATTTTTGTTTAATGTGGTTCTATATGCCTTCTTATTTCTTCTACTAATTATAGCAGTCTTTTTAATATTTCTTGCAGTTCTGGTTTGGTGCTAATATATTCCCTTAGTCTTTTTTTGTCTGGGAAGCTCTTTATTTGACCTTCTATTTTGAATGATAGCCTTGCTGGGTAGAGTAGTCTTGGGTTCAGATCCTTGTGTTTCATGACTTTGATTACTTCATGCCATTCCCTTCTGGCCTGTAGTGTTTCTGTTAAGAAGTCAGCTGATAGCCTTATGGGGGTTCCTTTGTAGGTAACCTGTTGCTTATCTCTTGCTACTTTTAGGATTCTCTCTTTGTGTTTAATTTTTTGCATTTTAATTACTACGTGTCTTGGTGTGGGCCTGTTTGGGTTCTTCTTACTTGGGACTCTGTGCTTCTTGAACTTGAATGCCTTCTTTCTTCACCAAATTAGGGAAGTTTTCTGTCACTATTTCTTCAAATATATTCTCTAACCCTTGCTCATTTTCTTCTTCTTCAGGGACTCCAATGATGCGAATGTTATTACATTTTCAGTTGTCCCACAGTTCTCTTGAGCTGTCTTCCTGTTTTTTCATTGTTTTTTCCTTTTGGTTTTCTGATTGGTTGATTTTTTTCTACCCTGTCTTCTAATTCACTGATCCGGTCCTCAGCTTCCTCTACTCTGCTGTTTAGTCCTTCCAATGTGTTCTTCATTTCTGCTATGTCATTCTTCATTTCTTCTTGGTGCTTCTTCATTTCCACTTGATTGGTTTTCAGTGTTTCTATGTCTTCACTCATGGTGTTGATGTCTTTACTCAAGGTGTTGATGTCCTTACTTATGCTGTTAAGCTTCCTCAAGATCATGGCTCTGAATTCTAGTTCTGTTAACTTGCTTAACTCCATTTCATTTATCTCATCTTCAGTAGAGGTCTCTTGTTCTTTCATTTGGGATCCGTTTCTTTGTTTCACCATTTTGGCTATCTCAGTGGGTTTTGAAGCCTGCCAAATTTTCCCTGTGGATGTTGGTGTTCTGCTGTTTGTGGCTCCCTCTACTGGGTTTGGATCAGCGTGAGAGGACCCACATTAAACACCACTATCGAGTCTTACTTTTCTGGGTAGATTTGCAAGCCCAGAAAATATTAAGTTATTCTCTAGCATTTTACCTAGAGGCTATTAGTTGAGGTTACTTGAAGAGCCTTGGGTTTTCAGTTGAATGAAAACCTCCCTCAGGTGTTCAGCATGAGAGGATTTCCGGAGGGTAGGGCAGATGCTGGTAGTTAATGAGCCTCAGTTTGCGTTTCAATGGCCTACCTGGGTGTGGCTGAATCTCCAAGGGACGGGCTGCCACCTATCCCCAGAGCCTTGGGAAGGAGTAAGATGGCCACTGTCCTGTGTGGCTGCAACTCAGCTAAAGCTCTGAGCACCCTCCAAATCCCGAGTGTCCCCACAGAGTTCCAGTCCAGTCCGCCCTTCCTCTGCTGGAGCCCCAGGTGAGTGGCTGTGGCTATTTTAGTGCTTTGTCCTGGCCCTCTGTGCTGTGGAGCCGGCTTGGACTTTAACCCTGAGGGCGGGGCACTGCTCACAGCTAAGGCCGCTGCTGTCCGTGGGCTCCCAGCCGCCCTCTCATGCCTCCGCAATTCTACCAGGATCGATTCAGTGTCCCTGGTTGTATGGTCCTTGCAAGCTGCTTTTCTGTTGCTTTTTCCCGACGATTTGTCTTTATTTTAGTTGTAATTCCAGTTTTGACCACGTTCTTTTTACTAGTATATGCCTCCTTAGAAGTAATTGCACATCTTAAAAGTAAAGTATGTCAACCTGCTAGGAAACGATTTATAAATTTAAATGGGGCTTTAATTGATACTCCTTAGCCTAATGCCTAGGGAATCACTTGACCCTATCAAGAAAATCCGTTTAGCAAAAACCTAAAATCTGTATGCTATTGATGTTGTTCCAAGTCTGGTTCTTCCCATAGGTGTTAAGTTTCTGTCAATTTGACTAATAAATTTGTAATGAACTGGGCCATAAGTAGGATGCATTAGTTTAAATTCCAAATAAACCTAATAAGGGAAGCAGTTAACAAGTATTTAGTTACTGTAAAATTGCTTGGCCGGTGTAGCTCAGTAGTTGAGCATCGACCCATGCACCAAGAGGTTGCTGGTTCAATTCCCGGTCAGGGCACATGCCCAGATTGTGGGCCCAATCCCCAGTGGGGGCACGCAGGAGGCAGCCAATCAATATTCTCTCTCATCAGTGTTTCTATCTCTGTCTCCCTCTCTCTCTAAAAATCAATAAAGAAAAAAAATAAAATAAATAAATAAATAAAATAAAATAAACCTTATTTACTCTCTTGACTCCCCCCCACACACAAGTTTGAAGGAAATAAGACCCATATTAGATTTTGAAATTATCAATTTATATGTATATTTATATATATATATATAATAGATACTTACAAGATTATGTATTGTTTATCCTTTTAAAAGTACTTTTTAAGGTAATATTTGTTTATTTTATTTTAGATACTCAGAGTGTCCAAGTCCTTGATGAAAACACTTTTTTTTAAAAATGTTTTCATTGACTTTTTTTTTTAGAGAGAGAGGAAGGGAGAGAAAGATAGAAACATCAATGTGAGAGAGAAACATCAATCGGCTGCCTCCTGCATGACCCCCACTGGGGATCAAACATGAAACCTGGGCACGTGCCCTGACCAGGAATCAAACCGGGACCTCTCAGTCCATGGGACAATGCTTAATCCACTGAGCCACACTGGCCAGGCTGAAAACACTTTTATGAGGACATTTACATAAAAAGCTGAAGAAATAAAATAAAAAAACAACAAAGAAAATTTTTAAAAGCAACTATATTGTCAAATTCACATACAACTCTTTAGAGTAGTAAGAAAATCTATTTATAACCAAACAATCAGGCAAATTGAAATGAATTATTTAAATTAATTAAAAATGTAATATAAATGTAACACAGCTTTTTTATCCACTCATCTACAGATGGGCACTTGGGCTCTTTCCAGATCTTGGCTATTGTAAATAATACTGCAATTAAAAAGCTGTGGTACATTTACACAATGGAATATTACTTGACTGTAAAAAAGAAGAAAATCTTACTCTTTGCAACAGCATGGTTGGAACTTGAAATTATTATGCTAAGTGAAATAAGTCCATCAGAGAAAGACAAATACCATTTGATCTCACTTATAAGTTGAATCTAATGAACAAAATATACTGACATACAAAATAGAAACAGAGACATGGATATATGAAACAGACTGACAGCTGTCAGAGGGGAGTGGAGTTGAGGATCGTATGAAAGAACATGAAGGGATTAAGCAATATATAGAACACATAGACACTGACAACAGTGTGTTGACAGCCAAAGGGAAAGTGGTGGGCAAAGGGGGATAAATGAGGATGAAAAGAAATTTTGCCTTGTGTGTGGGCATACAATGCAGTGTGAAGATGATATTTTGTTGAGTTGTACACTTGAAACCTGTATGGTTTTGTAAATTAATGTCACCATAATACATCCAATAAATAGTAAAATTAAAATTTGGAAACTTTTTTTATTAAATATTGCTGGAAGCTCTATTGATGTCATGTAATTCAGATAATAATTTTCCACTGAATAGTTTAAACTGGAGTTGTTTAAAATAGTAAGAAAAGTTACCTGCTGTTGCAGAGAATTACACCAAAGTTCTTGAGCTATATTTCAAAACTATATCTTGTTCTGATCAATGGCTATATCCATAATCATGTTTTTCCTGAGTGGTTTAAAATGGATGAATCTGTTTTATTACTTCATCAGTATTTCAACTGTGAAATAAGTAGATGGCAAATGTGATTAACCTGAACCTCAGAAGGATATTAGTTGCTTTAGGTTACCTAGAGGGTCAGTGACAGAGCCAAAAATGTTTTTTAAATTCCTACTTTAAATTTGATAAGAACATGCAGATGTGCTTTTATGTAACCAGCTCAGTTATTGCAGTTATTCTGGGAAATTAAAATGATTAATTTCCATAAGAAATAAATAAAATGAATGACATATGACATAAGAATGATATTTTTCTCACATTCTTCTTAGCTAAACTGTTTTTAAAAATGCAAAATTATCCTGAACTAGACATTATATTAAAAGATGTTATCTCATATGCTTCTTGTTTACTGAACTGTGTCAATAAAGGTAAAGTTGCTAACTGTATTATGCACACACATACATACACTCCTGGGAAAAGTAGCTAAATGATATTTAATAAAATCTTAACTAATAAATAATGATTAGTGAAAATTTTGAATTATGGATTTTTATTAAATTTATTTTATTTCTCTCCAGTTCATAAAGTAAATATATTTTGTGCTGGGCCTAAAACAAAGGGGAGGACACTTTATAAAGTAAATGACTGTCTAACCACTATACTGTACACCTGAAACTAATACAAAGTAATATGGAGTGTAAACTGTCATTAAATAATAAAATTTATTTTGATTGTCAGCTTATTTTGTTCATTATATTCCATAAATAAGTGAGAACATGTGGTACTTGTCTTTCTCTGACTGGTTTTTTTCGCCTAACAAGACTCTCCAGGTTCCTCTATGTCTTCTCAAAGGGTAAGAGATCTTTCTTTCTTATAGCTGCGTAGTATTCCATTGTGTAAATGTACCACATCTTTTTTATCCACTCATCTACTGATGGAGGCGGGGTGTGGAGAGGTAAACCAAAGAACTTATATGTGTATATGCATAACCAATGGACACAGACAATAGTGTGGAGAAGGCAGGAGGGGGTGGGAGCAGAGAGAAGGGTGTCAATGAGGGAAAAAAGGGGAACATCTGTAATACTTTCAAAAATAAAGAAAAAAATAAAATAAAAGATGTAAATAAATAAATCAATAAGTACAATTAAAAAATATGTATACACCCCTATGTTCATAACAGCAATTTACAATAGCTAAGATCTGGAAACAGCCCAAGTGGCCATCAGTAAATGAGCAGATAAAAAAGCTGTGGTACATCTACACAATAGAATACTATACAGCCATAAAAAAGGATTTCTTACCCTTTGAGACAGCATGGAGAGGCCTACAGAGTATTATGCTAAATGAAATAAGCCAGAGAAAGACAAATATCACATGATCTCACTTATATGTGGAATCTAATCATCAAAATAAACTGATGAACAAAATAGATCCAGAGACATGGAAGCATAGAACAGACTGATGAATCTCAGAGGGAAGGGGACCATGGGAAGAGATTAACCAAAGAATTTATATGCATGTATGCATATCCCATGAACGTAGACAATAGTGTGGTGAAGGCCTGGGGGAATGGGAGCAGGGTAGAGGCGATAAATGGGGGAAAAAAAGGAGGGGCATCTGTAATACTTTCAACAATAAAGATAAAGTGTGTGTGTGTGTGTATATATATATATATATATATATATATATATATATGAATTTTATGGTTTTTTTTATAATCAGTTCAATTTTGATGAACTCCTGTCCAAATTATATTAAATTCTCAAGTATAAAAGTTTCTACTAATGAATGTTGGGTATACTGAATGCCAAAAGAAAATGTTCCCCAAGGCTAAAATAACTCACAGTCCCTATATTTAATCACTTTTAGATTTGTTTCTTATTTTTATTTTTGATGTTTTAGTTATTTTCCCTAGAGTTATTAAAATGGGACTAGAAAGGAATCTCCAGATATGTGGTGTTATCACTATTATGTAAATGGTCAGGCTTTCAAATGGAAAAGTGACTTTCCCTCTGTATGTTCAACATTCCACCAGGAAATGCCTTAGATCAATGGAATGGGTGATAGAATGTTAAAAAATATGTAAGCCCTGACCTGGCAGGTTTGGCTCAGCAGTAGAGCATCAGCCCATGGACCAATGAGTCCCAAGGTCGATTCTGGCCAAAGGCATGTACCTCGGTTGCAGTTCATCCCTGGCCCTGGTTGGGGTCATGTGGGAGGCAACCAATTGATGTATCTCTCTCCCATCAGTGTTTCTCTCTCCCTCTCACTCTATCTGAAGATAAAAATGGAAATGAAAGAATCCTCAGTTAAGGATTAAAAAATATATATGTAAGTCCTTTTAATTAGCAACATTTTCTTCCAAGCTTGTCACAAAAAAATAAAAACTTGGCAGAAACATATACTCATCTCACATAACAAGAACAAGGCTTACAAAAGAAAATTCAACGGTGACCTTTAAAAAGTAATTCAAGTTGTTCTATAAAGTGTTTTAAAATGTGAAAAATAGGCATTCAGGGAAATGTGACAGAAGCAAGACTGCCTATATTAGATTATATTACTGTTATTCACAGACATTACCTATTGATTTTTTTAAAAGAATCAATTTCCTTTCCTATCTTGGTTTGCTGGTCAGAAAAGTAAGGCAAGCTTTGTAATAGTATTGTTAGTAGACAGCCCCCTGAGTCAGAGGGAGAGCACTGTCCCCTCCTTGGCCCTTGTCAATCTTGTAGGAAAGATTTCACATGAGTAACAGACAGCAGCACTGAAGCAAAGCAAGCAAATATGTTAAGACAGCAAGGCAAGCAAATTTATTAAAAATACACTTGGCGTATAGCACAAGTAGGCAACTCAGCTAATCTAAGCGCTCCACCTGGTGGAGGTTTACAGGTCTTATATTTTTCTCTCTACAGGTTTCAAGGTTCCTCTTGGGCAACAGATTAGATTTCAAGGTCACCCTTTTCGTTTGCTGTGGCTTTTCCAAGAATTTTTGAGAACACCTGGTAATTTTATCTTGCCAAGTTCCAAGACTGCTGATGCCTTTTTTCAGTGGGTGAAATAAAATCCCCCTTTTTCCTCTTCCCAATATGGCTGACTTCTTTGTTTACTGAGTGTGATAAAAGGTTCCCTTCTTCCCCTTTCACCCCCTCCTGCCTTAGCATCCCCAAAGTGCTATTGGTCCTAAGGTTTAGCTGGGGTCTTTGTTCTCTATTTTCCCAGGCCACAGTGATTTAAGTTACATACTCTCGGGTTAAGGAGGAGATTTATTAACCATTTGCTTTCAGGTGTCCTTGTTTGGGGAAGATAAGGGCTTGCAATTTACAAGCTGGCTACAAGCTGGCTGCAAACTGCCCAAACTCTTTGACCTTGTTAATTTTCTTGTCTCGGGTTCCCTATTCCACGTGCACACACATTTTCCTAGCTTCTTACTATCTTGCCACATGATCAAGTTAATATTTAGTCCACATATTTTTCTGCTTTATCTTGTGCAATATTTTGATGTTTTGATGATGTTGTATCACAAATCATGACTGCACAGAAAAGAAGGAAGAATATAACATTGATTAACAGATATACATTTTTGATTCAATACAATGAAGTTATAATCAAAGACCTGCAGTTTAAAAAGTGCCAGCATAGTTCTGGCAGTTATGGCTCAGTTGGTTTCACCAAAGGTCAGGGGTTTGATTACCCGTCAGGATCCCTGGTTGGGGCTCGATCTAGAGGCAACCAATCGATATGTCTCTTTCACAGAGATGTTTCTCTCTCTCTCTCTCTCTCTCTCTCTGTCTGTCTCTGTCTCCCTTCTTCCCTCTTTAAAGTTAAAAAAAGTGTTAAAAATGTGCCAACACAAGGTGAGGGTGGGGCTCATCAAGGAATGCACTATCATTTAGGAGAAACACAAAAAATTTTACAGAGGGGCATAGAAATGGCATTAGTACCTGGAGAAGCATGCTATGGACAAATTGGTAACTTTAAAAGTACATATTTTTGGCAGATAACTGTAGATATTCCAAAAAAATAATAAAGTACTGAAGAATATTGCAAAAAACATAACTTCCACTCCACATGAACATGACAGTATATTTTACATTTCATAGAGATCACTAAGGAAAAACAAAAGAAAAACAACAAAAAGAACACAAATACAAGTGTTTAAAGTTCTTCTAAAAAGTAGTAGCATTCAAGTAGAATTACAGAAAGTCATGTAGAGAAAATTCCCATAGCTGCTGATGTCAGAAATAAAGGGTAATATATATGTTCCCAAACGGAAGAACACATGTGAGATATAAAACCAAAATATATTTTATAAACCAATGGGCATAGAATGTACCAGTTTATGATGGGCTTTTTCAGGGACAATTTTTTGTTGTTGTTGTTGAACCTTCTCCTAGGCCCATTTGTTCACTTCTTTGTAAAATCTAGTTTGAAGATACAACCTGATAACTCAATTTTATCAGAACTTCTCACCCTCAATATCAGATCACCCTTGATATCTGACCTGGTTCCTCATTCTCTACCATCCCTCAGGTGATAGCTGATTATCCTTACCTGTCTTTAGAAAAAATCTCATTAGTTTGAGTGACCCACCCCCTTACTCCTGATATGTCCTCTTAGCAATTTTGAGTCCATTAGCCTCCACATTGCTCCCTGGCTATAAATTCTAACTTACACATGCCATATTATAAGTTGAGCTCAATCTCTCTCCCCTAATGTAAAATCACATTTCAATGGTCCCTATACCTACTGTGATAGTCCTGAATTAAATCTGCCTTACTATCTTTAACAAGTGTCACTGAACATTATTTTTTTTAATTTTTTGCATTCATCTTCAGATAGAGCGAGAGGGAGAGAGGAAGAAAGAGAGAGAAACATCAATGTGAGAGATACACATCGACTGGCTGCCACCCACATGACCCCAACCGGGACCAGGGACAAACTGCAACCAAGGTACATGCCCTTAGCGGGAACCGAACCCGAGTCTCTCTGGTCCGCAGGCCGACGCTCTAACCGCTGAGCCAAACCAGCCAGGGCTGAACATTATTTTTATTTAACACCAACCACACACATTGATTCCATAAAGAAGAAGCAGGTTTAAACATATGCAAGAGTCAACCGGTTTGGTTGGCCAGTGGACCAAAGAGTAGCGGGTTTGATTCCGGGCAAGGGCATGTACCTCAGTTGCAGCTCAGTCCCCAGCCCTGGTCTGGGTCATGTGGGAGGCAGCCAGTCGACTTGTCTCTCTCATATTGATATTTCTCTCTCTCTTTCTCTCTCTCTCTCTCTTTCTCTCCCTCACTCCCACTCTGAAGTTAAATGGCAAAAATATCCTTGGGTGAGGATTTATAAAATAAAATAAAATAAACATATATAAGATTCAAATTTTCAAAAGTAGTCTACTCTTATAACAGATAAGAGAGACTATATTGTGAACCTTCCTAGATATTGTAAGCCATTGGACATAGTTAGAAAGAAATAATATCTAAATAATTTCACATACACACAAACACAATTGATAACAATGAAAATGGCTGAAAGCTTAAAACTAGTCCATGCCTCTCCACTAGGCAAACCGCTGCTCAATAGCTTACCCTGAAAAAATTCAACACATTCAAAGTTGAGTAATTTAAAAAAGAATTAGTACAGGATCAATTTAAATATGTTATAAGATAAAAGGACAAAATGAACATATATTTAAGCATAATTTATGAATAAATTTATTTTATCCATGGCTTTTTAAATAAATGGTTTTGTTTAATTTCTAATTATTTATTTGCTAAATACTCTCTCTTAAAGAAACTTCAAAATGAAACTGGAGCAAGTAAGTTTCACAACCTGAATGTACATTAAAATAAATAATTATAGACCAATATCTCTTATGAGAATAAATGCAATATACTAAACAAAATACTAACAAATTGAACTTTTACATAAAAGTATATTACATATATATGCAATAATGCATTATGATCACATAGGATTCATCACAAGTAACTCAAGAATGGTTTAACACTTGAGAATCAATCAGTGTGATACAAATCTCCTTGTTAACAGAAAATAGTAGAAAAAATGATGTAATCTTTGCTAAATTAAAAAAAAGTATTTGAAAAAATCACAACTCATTTACTATAAATAAAACAGAACAAAAGCAAGCAAATATTTTCAATCAAAGAATGAAATGTAACATTCTTAATCAGATAAATAATTTCTAAAAAAATAGTGTTTATAATATTCAGTGATATAATGAAAACTTTTCCCATGATATAAGAAACAAAATAAGAATACTATTTTCTTCTAGTATCATCTCTTCTAGTCTACATTTTATTTCCTGTGCCATTCCTGAATAATAAGAAAACCATTTTTTGTGATTTAAAGTGAGCAAATATTTGTTAAACAGGGCAAAAATGTGCTAATCATAGACAGAAAATTTCACAATAGAATATACATAAATTAAGAACTTCTGTTTATCAAAAAACACCATTCAGAAACAAAAAGATCTTTAGGCTGTAAAAATTAGTCTTAATACAATATACAATAAAAAATGACTATCCAAAATATAACGTAAATAAAGACTCAAAAAAGAAAAATTGAATAGAAAATAGGCAAAATAATTAAATAGATATGGCAATAGGTATTAAAAATGTGAAAAGATGTTCAATCTCATTAGTTATCAGGGATTTAAAAATTAAAATAATAAGATAACATTAACCACCCATCTGAAATGCTAAAATGAAAAAAAAAAAAAAAAAGGTTAAACACATATTCCAAGGGAAACAGGACAACTAGAATACTCATAAACTTTGATGGTATAGCCTTTTAAAAATGTTTCAGAGCACCTACCCATGTTGAACATACGTATAACTAATTTCCCATCAATTCCACTGCACAAAATTAGATACATAGGTTTCAAAACATTTCAAAAGACATGCCGTAGAAAATTTGACAGTACTACCCATACTTGTCAAAAACTTGAAATAGTAGATATGTACAATAAGAGTATAAAGAGTAGGCCTAGCTGATATGTCTCAGTGGTTGAGCATCAACCCATGCACCAAGAGGTCGACGGTTCAATTTCCAGTCAGGGCACATGTCCAGGTTGTAGGCCTGATCCCCATTTGGGGGCATGCAGGAAGCGGCCAATCGATGTTCTCTAGCATCTATGTTTCTATCTCTCTCTCCCTCTCCCTCTCCCTCCCTCTCTCCCTCTCTAATATCAATAAAAAGGATATTTCACAAAAAGAGTATAAAGGGTAAATACATTTTATTCATTCAATGAAATACATTATAGCAAAGACAATAAATCACTAAAATTATATTATACAATCTGAATGATACTGAGTAACAGATAAACCATACCTGTCTTAGTCTGCTTGGGCTGCTACAACAAAATACCATGAACTAGGTGGCTTAAACAAAAGACATTAATTTCTCACAGTTGTGGATGCTGGAAAATCCAAGATCAAGGTTTCAGGCAATTTGGTTCCTGAGAGGATCTGTCTTCTTGGCTGCAGAGGGCCACCTTCTTACTATGTCCCATATATTGAGGAGAGAGGAATCTCTTGCTGTCTTCTTCTTATAAAGCCTCTAATCTCACCATGAGGTGCCCACTCTCGTGAACTTAATTAACACTAATTACTATCCAAAAGCACCATCTTGAAATATCATCACATTGGAGGTTAAGCCTTTAATATATTAATTTTTGGGAGATGCAATTTAGTCCATAGCAATACTCAAAATAGTTCATGTTGTAGAGGAGGAAAGACTTGCCCTCTATCCTTGTAGGTTTGACAGCTGGGCCTACGAAATAAACTGACAAAAGGCAGTTTAATGGAGAAAAGATATACAAATTTATTATTTTTTCATGTTACATTTACAGGGGCATCCCAGGAAAAAAAGTGAATACCACCAAATGGGGTGAGATTTGAGAGTCTTAATCAGGGAAAGGGAGGGTTTTGTGAGCCACTTAAAAAAGAGTACATTATTTTTAGGAAAGGTGAATGGGCCCTTAGAAGAGTGACAGTTTGGATGTGGTGTGGACTTTTAGAGAGGAATCTCCATTAATGAAACTCTGGAATAGGGGATTTATGACATTTCAGTTCCTTTTGTAGGATCAGTCCTTAGGCAGATAAAGGAAGTTCAGAGAAAACCTCTTCCTACATTTGCTATTTTTCAAGTGTCTTCATCTAAAAAAGTCAATATACTTAAGTTGTATATTTTGGGGTGCCATATGCTTAACTCCTACAATGTCATATGATTACCTTTGTATAAAGTACAAAACAGTTAAAACTCATCGATGCTGGCCCAGCCATGAGACTCAGTGGTTGAGCATTGATCCATGCACCAAGAGGTCACCGGTTCGATTCCTGGTCAGGGCACATGCCCAGGTTGTGGGCCAGATCCCCAGTGGGGGGCATGCGGGAAGTGGCCTATCGATGTTCTCTCTCATCAATATTTCTATCTCTCTCTCCCTCTCCCTTCCTCTCTCTCTCGAATCAATAAAGAAAAAACCAAAAAACTAATCAATGTTGTTATAAATCAGAATGTTGGTTACCTTGTGGCTGGTTACTAATTGATAGAGAACATATGACATCTGGAGTACTGCTGATGTGTTTGTTAAAGTGGGATTTGGTTACACAAGTGTGTTCCATTTTTTGAAAATTCTGAATTTGTACTTTTTTATATGTATGTGTATTGTATTTAAATAAAAGTATAATATACATAGATATGCATGCAATTAGCAGGACATTTATTTATTAGATCAGCTGCCATCAAGTTCCTTCTACACTATGATGCTTTCTTATGTTATTGTTGTCATCTCTAATTTCCAGTAGTATGTTCTATCTCTTCAGTGATAGTTCTTTTTAAAAAATTATTGTGTTGAGTTTATATAAACAGTGAAATAAATTTATCCAATTCCATTCAAGTCTTTGCTAATGGTTTGCACTAATATAATTAAAAAATAGACTTCTAAGGTAAATCTACCATCACTGAATAATTCTCTTTGGATAAAAAATAAAACTATTTTATATATTCTCAACATTCATCTTGAATTATTGTATATTAATGACATACAGATGGGTGAAGTTCATTCCATTTTCAATTATGAGCTATTTATCTGTTTCAATGCCATTCCTCTTGCCAAGGACTCCTTTGTTTTCATGTGTTAATTCACTGTTCAGATGCCTAAAACTTGTTCTGAAACTTATGAGAGGCATCATTTTTCTGGAATGGTCCAAGTTATTTACAAGTTTGCCTTTATATTTGTGTCTTTTAATTTATTTTACTTATCTCCATTTAGAGATGCAAACACACCATTCACTTCAAATTTGACTGATTTTTGTACAAACTCTTGAAAGCTACTCATTTCCCTAGTTGTTTCACAGCTGCAAGAACTCAATTTCTTGATGTCATTATTTGCTCAATAACTATTTAATTTGCCAGTAACTACATCCTTGCCACAGAATAAGAAATTAATATTGTAACTTATTTTTCTGTAAAAACTGTGATCTGGCTATCAGATTCTGGAAGATTTAAATTGCTCACATTGATAAATTCTGCAAATGTTTCTTCTGGCTCTTTTCAACATAGGCAATAATTATTAAGTTTTTCAAATATCAATTTTCATTGGCTGTAACATCTTCTATTTTAACAAAACTTCCAAGTGGAAAGGTGACTGTATGACCTATCCAGTTTTTTACTTGCCAACTTCTATAACTTATTTTGCTTTCTTTTTTATAGTTAATAAACACAGAAGTCTGAGAAAACAAGTGGAAGCAGATTCTGCTTCACAGAGTGACTTTTCTTCTTGTAACCCTAGTAGAAGTTCAAGATGATAGACTCGAAAGTTGAACTGCCTTTCTGTTGCTGCTGTCTCAGTCATTTATAGAGGTGGTCATGATTCTCAGTCTTCTGCTGCTTTGACTCCATATCACTATGAATCCTCTGCCTGCTTCAAATTTAGGATTTTAATTAATTTAAAATTTATTTTGGGACTTAGTGCACAATATATGCTTAATTTTATTCTTGATATGGTTAAAAATTATCTCATTTTTCCTATAAATGGTTACATTATTATAGTAACCAGTGATTAGGAAGACCTTTTCTAATTTAACAAATTTTTTTATTTATGAGTATAGGTGTTTCTACACTATCTTTTCTATCAAGATACTATATTTATTCTCATCTATCACAATACCAACATACCTTGATTATTATAATATAAATTGACGTATGGTAAATCACAAAAACATTTTTTCTTGTTCAAAATTGTCTTGGTTTTTCTTGGCAATTTATATTTTATTTATGATTTTCAGATATAGTAATTCCATTGGCATCCTTGTTGGTATTTTTTCATTGAAATTATAGATGCACTTTTAAAACTTTGTTTTCCCTTCTAAAACACTATCTCTGCATGGTTTACAGGCTTTCTTTATGACTCTTTTATAATATTTTATAATTTTCTCAAGAAATATCTTGCATAAAACTAGGTTAGTTTCTGGACATCAGTGGATAGGCATAGGTTTTATGAGATACCATTGATTACCAAAGGGAGTTAATTAGAAATATTGGAAATACTTTTTTTCTTCCTTTTTCCAGTTTCTGTCAATATTGCTACAGCAGGAGCAGTTAGTTGGTTCCAGTTTCCATCTTCCTTCAGTTTCCCCACCACAAGCCTTGGAGTGTACCGTACCCATTACTTACACTAGTCAGGTCTTATTCTTTAGCAATCAGAGAATTGGCCTCCTGCGCTCCTTAATATAGTATGCCAGGCACTTAGGCTGTCCAAGTACTTGTTAAGCCACATTTCTCTTAGTGATATGAACCTGTTTTCTCACACTCCCTCCTTGGTGAAACAATTGCTGCAATTTCAGAGGCCAGCCTCTGAGCTCCTAAATCCTAATAATATCAGGTTCCTGGTTTCTTTGGTTTTGTTTTTGTTTTTGTTTTTTTGTATTTTATTCTCGTATTCTTATAAGTGGTGATTGTTTCTTATGGTTATTGATTTGGGGATTATTTTACATCCCTTTATTGCCTTCCAACACCTGAGTAAACAGTCCCCTATTTTAAAACCCATATATTTGAAATGCTTAGTTTGTTTACTCAACTGGATCCTTAGTGAACCAAAAATAAGAAGCCAGCTGAAAATTTAAGATTTTTTGTGTGATTCAGTGTAAAGAGTAACAGCCAAATATTTTTTTTAAGTTTAATAAAATCAATCTCTATTGAAAAAAAGCATGTGTGCAAACATTTTATATATGTACACAAATTATACATACACACATATGTGGTAATAAATTTACATTAATGAACACAGATAATTAGACATTCTTACAAATAATTATTTTATATGATCTTATACATATGAATATAAAAACATTATATACTTATCCAAAAAGTTTAGTGTTTAATCCATATAATTTAATAGCGCTTGAGCAGTAGTATATATGTGAAACATTTGTTAACTGGATAAGTAATTACAGTTGTTATGAGATAATCATATGTACACACATTGTACACTTGGAATGTACATTTGGCACTTCTTTCTACCAATGATCACCTGAGAATTTTATGATTTCTTAATAATCACCAACTCTGCATTATTACATAAATGGTCATCTCATTAGATTATTTCAGAGACTTGAGGGATATGACCCATGATGTTCATCTGGTTCTGCCATTTTCTTCCTTGAGTATTTTGCTGTCAACATTGCGATAGTGTTTGTCTACTTTTCATTTTAAAATGTTTTTCTTTATTGATTTTTAGAGAGAGGGGAACAGAGAGGGAGAGAGAGATAGAAACATCGATGAGAGAGAAACATCGATTGGCCACCTCCTGCATGCCCCCCACTGGGGATCAGGCCCACAACCTGGGCATGTGCCCTGACCAGGAATCGAACCGGCAACCTCTTGGTGCATGGGTCAACGCTCAACCACTGAGCCACACCGGCCGGGCTGTTTGTCTACTTTTTAGTTCAGCAAAGACAAATTACAATCTGCCTCATTCTATCATGAAGAAGAATAAGGAACAATGGAGAAAATCATCAGATTTTTGTTTTGGAGTGTAAGATTTCATTCAAGCAACATCTGACTGAGTGGTACATCTCTCTTCTATATGTTCTTAATGTAAATATAGCACTACCCTTATATTTATGATCACTCATGCATCTTCAAATTAGAAGTAGGAATTATTTGCTGGTTTTTCCTGAGTAAATAGTTTTAAATGGGTTTCAATGAGCAAATATTTTCACAGGACTATTTGAATATTTATTTCTAAAAAGTACAGTAGAAATATGTGAACATTTTTACTATAAATATATATTCAGAATTACCCTTTTATTCTTTTTTTGCAATTATATATTTGCTGTTGATTATTTTTCTTGAAACTACCTAATAGTAACTATTACAGGTGATTGAAAATACATACAGGCATACCAAACAAAAGTTACATAATCAGGTAAAATTCTATAAAATCATACATAATTTTTTCAGGTATATATATTTTTAAAACCCAATTATGAAGCACAAACAGTTTAAAGAAACTCTATTAAACACTGCCATAATATTGATGTCACAGATATGTATGGGATTACAGTACTTCTCTTCTGTAATAAAATTATTCGTTGCCCTAAAGTAGCAGTCTCTATTCAGTTTACATAAGTTTAAATACTGAATATTCATGATTCTGAGAGTTATATTTAATAAATATATAACAGTTGACAGACAAAAATCTACAGAATAACATTTATTGCATACTGCAAAGAGTTTTCTTTCTCTTTTAATGTTTGTTTTGTAGGTCTGATGATATATGGAATACCTGATTAAACATTTTTAATCAACTAATTTTGATAAGTGAAATACATGGAAACATTTGTTCTAGTTTTTTGAAATATGCCATTGGTATCTTGATAGGAATTGCATTGAATCTATAGATTGCTGTGGGTAGTATGGACATTTTAATGATGTTAATTCATCCTATCCATTAACATGGTATGAGCTTCCACTTATTTGTATCTTCTTCAATTTTTTCTTCAGTGTCTTATATTTTTCTGAGTACAGGTCTATTACATTCTTGTTTAAATTTATTCTTAGGCATTTCTTTTTGTTTTTTTGAAGCAATAGTAAATGGGATTGTCTTCTTAATTTTTCTTTCTGATAATTCATTATTGGTGTATAAAAATGCAACTAATTTCTGAATATTTATTTTATACCCTGTTAGTTTACAGAATTTATTTATCAGTTCTAGTAGTTTTTTAGTGGAATGTTTAGGTTTCTCAATGTACAATATCATGTCATCTGCAAACAATGACAGTTTTACTTCTTCCTTTCCAATTTGTATGCCTTTTATTTCTTCATCTTTTATAATTGTTATGCCTAGAATTTCCAGTACTGTATTGAATAAGAGCAGTAAAAGTGGACAACCCTGTCTTTTGTTCACTGAGCATGATGTTGGGTGTGGCTTTGTCATATATGGTTTTTATTACATTGAGGTATGTTTCATCTATTCCCACTTTGCTGAGAGTTTTTTCTTTTTTTATCATAAATGGGTGTTGGAATTTACCAAATGTGTTTTTCTGCATCCATTGATATGATGATGTGGTTTTTATCCTTCATTTTCTTTTCTTTTTTTAATTTTATTATTATTTTTTTATTTTTACTTTTTTATTAATTTATTTTTGTTACAGATGTTTCTCCTTTTTTCCCCATTGACACCCTCCTTCCCATCCCCCCACACCGTCCCCAGCTTTGTTGTCCATGTCCATCAGTTATACATACATGCGCATAAGTTCTGTGGTTTATCTCTTCCCTCCCCCCACAACCCCTCTTCTGAGGGGTGTCAGTTTATACCCTACTTCCACATCTCTGGGTCTACCCTGTTCCTCAGACTGTTATGTTCAGTATATTCCACAAATAAGTGAGATCATGTGATATTTGTCTTTCTCTGCTTGGCTTGTTTCATTTAGGATAATATTCTCGAGGTCCCTCCATGTCGTCACAAAGGATAAAAGATCTTCCTTTCTTACAGCTGCAAAGTACTCCATTGTGTATATGTACCACAGCTGTTTTATCCATTCATCCACTGATGGACACTTGGGCTGTTTCCAGATCTTAGCTATTGTAAATAGTGCTACTATGAACATGGGGGTACATGTATTCTTTCTAGTTGGTGTTTCAGGCTTCTTAGGGTATATTCCTAGAAGTGGGATCACTGGGTCAAATGGCAATTCAATTTGTAATTTTTTGAGGTAACACCATAGTGTTTTCCACAGTGGCTGCACCAGTCTGCATTCCCACCAGCAGTGTACTAGAGTCCCCTTTTCTCCACACCCTCGCCAACACTTGTTGTTTGATGATTTGTTGATGGCGGCCATTCTGACAGGTGTGAGGTGATACCTCATTGTTGTTTTAATTTGCATCTCTCTGATGATTAATATGTTGAGCATTTCTTCATATGTCTCTTAGCCATTTGTATGTCCTTTTTGGAGAGGTGTCTATATAGTTCCTCTGCCCATTTTTTAATTGAGTTCTTTGTCTTCCTTTTGTTGAGTTGTATGAGCACTCTATATATTTTGGAGATTAACCCCTTATCTGATGTATCATTGGCAATTATGCTCTCCCATAGAGTGGGTTCCCTATCTGTTTTGATGGTTGTTTCTTTTGCTGTGCAGAAGCTTTTGAGTTTGATGTAGTCCCATGTGTTCATTTTTCCCTTTGTTTCTGTTGCCTTAGGTGATGTATCAGTGAAGATTCTACTGCATATGATGTCCGAAATTTTGTTGCCTACATTTTCTTCTAGGATTTTTATGGATTCACGAGTCACATTTAAGTCTTTTATCCATTTTGAGTTTATTCTTGTGTATGGTGTAAGTTGATGGTCTAGTTTCATTTTTTTGCATGTAGCCATCCAATTTTCCCAACACCATTTGTTAAAGAAGCTGTCTTTACTCCATTGTATGCTCTTGCCGCCTTTGTCAAATGTTAATTGAGCATAATGTCTTGGGTCAATTTCCGGATTCTCTGTTCTGTTCCACTGGTCTCTATGCCTGTTCTTGTGCCAGTACCAGGCTGTTTTGATTACAGTAGCTTTGTAGTATAAGCTGATATCCGGTATTGTGATCCCACCTACTTTGTCCTTCCTTTTCAAGATTGCTGTGGCTATTCGGGGTCTTTTTTGTTTCCATATGAACTTTTGAAATATTTGTTCTAGTTCTGTGAAATATGTCACTGTTTGATGAGGACTGCATTAAATCTGTAGATTGCTTTGGGTAATATGGACATTTTAATGATGTTAATTCTTGCAATCCATGAACAAGGTATGTGCTTCCACTTTTTTATATCTTCCTCTATTTCTTTTTTCAATGTCCTGTAGTTTTCTGCAACTAGGTCCTTTACTTCTTTGGTTAAGTTTCTTCCTGGTATCTTAATTCTTTTGCTACAATGGTAAATGGGATTGATTTTTTAGTTTCTCTTTCTGTGATTTCATCATTGGTGTATAAGAATGCCGTTGATTTCTTGACGTTAATTTTGTATCCTGCTACTTTGCCAAATTCATTTATTAAGTCTAGTACATTTTTGATGGAGTCTTTAGGGTTTTCTATATATAATATCATGTCATCTGCGAATAATGACAGTTTCACTTCCTCCTTTCCAATTTGCATTCCTTTTATTTTTTCTTCTCGTCTGATTGCTGTGGCTGACTTCCAGTACTATATTAAATAAGAGTGGCAAAAGTGGGCATCCCTGTCTTGTTCTTGTACTTAAGGGAAATGTTTTTAGCTTTTGCCCATTGAGTATGATGTTGGCTGTAGGACTTTCATATATGGCCTTTATTATATCAAGATATGATCCCTCTATTCCCAAATTGCTGAGCATTTTAATCAGAAAAGGGTGCTGGACATTGTCGAATGCTTTTTCAGTGTCTATTGATATGATCATGTGGTTTTAATCTTTCATTTTGTTTATGTGGTGTATCACATTTATTGATTTCCGAATATTGAACCAGCCTTGCATCCCTGGGATGAATCCCACTTGGTCATGGTGAATAATTTTTTTGATGTATTGCTGGATCTGATTTGCTGGTATTTTGTTCAGGATTTTGGCATCTACGTTCATCAGGGATATTGGCCTGCAGTTTTTTTCTTTGTAGTGTTTTTTTCTGGTTTGGGAATTAGGATTATGTTGGCCTCATAAAAAGAGTTTGGAAGTCTTCCTTCTTCTTGAATTTTTAGAAATAGTTTGAGGAGAATGGGTGTTAGTTCTTCTTTGAATGTTCGGTAAAACTCCCCAGTGTAGCCATCCGGGCCTGGGCTTTTGTTTGCTGGGAGAGTCTTGATTACATCTTCAATTTCCTTAGCTGTTATTGGTCTGTTCAAGTTTTCTATCTCTTCCCGGTCCAGTTTTGGGAGACTGTGTGTTTCTAGATATTTGTTCATTTAGCTTAGATTGTCGAATTTGTTGCCAGATATAATTGTTCATAGTATTTGTTAACATGTGGTCTATCTTTGAGAATGTCCCATGTGCACTTGAGAAGAATGTGAATTCTGCAGTTTTGGGATGTAATTCTCTGTAAATATCTATTAAGTCTATTGGGTCTAGTGCTTTGTTTAGAGTCTCTGTTTCCTTGTTAATTTTTTGTCTAGAGGATCTATCCAGTGATGTCAGCGGGTTGTTGAAGTCCCCTGCTATGATTGTATTGCTGTCACTTTCTCCTTTGAAGTCCTCCAGAAGATTTTTAATATATTTTGGTGCTCCTATATTGGGTGCACCGTTTGCTTGGAAGATTTTTTTCCTTCCCTTCACTTTCAGCCTATGTGAGTTTTTGTTGTGAGGTGGGTCTCTTGTAAACAACATATATATGTATCATGCTTTCTTATCCAATCTGCTACTCTGTGTCTTTTTATCGGAGCATTCAATCCATTTACATTTAAGGTGATTATTGATATGTACTTATTTATTGCCATTTTTGTTTAGTGTGGTTCTACTTTCCTTCCTATTTCTTCTACTAATTATAGCATTCCTTTTAACATTTCTTGCAGTGCTGGTTTGGTGCTAATGTATTCCCTTAGCCTTTTTTTTTTTTGTCTGAGAAGCTCTTTATTTGACCTTCTATTTTGAATGACAGCCTTGCTGGGTAGAGTAGTCTTGGATTCAGATCCTTGTTTTTCATGACCTTGATTACTTCATGCCATTCCCTTCTGGCCTGTAGTGTTTCTGTTGAGAAGTCAGGTGATAGCCTTATGTAGGTTCCTTTGTAGGTAACCTGTTGCTTATCTCTTGCCGCCTTTTGGATTCTCTCTTTGTCTTTGATTTTTGGCATTTTAATTACTATATGTCTTGGTGTGGGCCTGTTTGGGTTCTTCTTACTTGGGACTCTATGTGCTTCTTGAACTTGAATGCCTTCTTTCTTCACCAAATTAGGGAAGTTTTCTGTCACTATTTCTTCAAATATATTCTCTAACCCTTGCTCATTTTCTTCTTCTTCAGGGACTCCAATGATGCAAATATTATTACGTTTCCCGTTGTCCCACAGTTCTCTTAAGCTGTCTTCCTGTTTTTTCATTGTTTTTTTCCTTTTGGTTTTCTGATTGGTTGATTTTTTCTACCCTGTCTTCTAATTCACTGATACAGTCTTCAGCTTCCTCTACTCTGCTGTTTAGTCCTTCCAATGTGTTCTTCATTTATGCTATGTCATTCTTCATTTCTTCTTGCTGCTTCTTCATTTCCAAATGGTTGATTTTCAATGTTTCTATGTCTTTGCTTATGGCATTGATATTCTTGCTCATGCTGTTGAACTTCCTCAAGATCATGGCTCTGAATTCTAGTTCTGTTAAGTTGCTTAACTCCCTTTCATTTATGTCATCTTTGGTAGAGGTCTCTTGTTCTTTCATTTGGGATCTGTTTCTTTGTTTCACCATTTTGGCTATCTCAGTGGTTTTTGGAGCCTGCCAAATTTTCCTGTGGATGTTGGTGTTCTGTTGTTTGTGGCTCCCTCCACTGGGTTTGGATGAGCGTGGGAGGACCCCCGTTAAACATCACAGTGGAGTCTTACTTTCCAGGGTATATTTGCAAGCCCAGCAAAGGTTAAGTTATCCTCTAGCTTTTTGCCTAGTGGCTATTAGTTGTGTTTGCTTGAAGAGCCTTGGGTTTTCAGTTGAATGAAAACCTCCCTCAGGTGTTCATCGTGAGAGGATTTCCAGAGGGTAAGGCAGATGTTAGTAGTTAATGAGCCTCTGTTTGCATTTCAATAGCTCACTAGGGTGTGGCTAGATCTCTGAGGGAGGGGCTGCTGCCTCTCCCCAGAGCCCTGGGATGGAGTAAGTTGACCAGGCCACAGTCCTGCGTGGCCGCAACTCCGCAAAAGCTCTGAGCACCCTCCAAATCCCAAGTGTCCCCACACAGTTCCAGTCCAGTCCGCCCTCCCTCTGCCAGAGCCCAGGTGAGTGTCTGTGGCTATTTTCGCGCTCTGTCCCTGCCTCTGCGCTGTGGAGCTGGCTCGGGCTTTAACCCCGAGGGCGGAGCGTTGCTCACAGCTAAGGCCGCTGCTGTCCGTGGGCTCCCAGCCTCCCCCTCGCACCTCTGCAATCCTACCAGGATGTATTCAGTGTCCCTGGTTGTATGGTCCTCGAAAGCTGCTTTTCTGTTGCTTTTTCCAGACGATTTGTCTTTATTTAATTGTAATTCCAGTTTGGTCCTGGGAGATGGTCTGTGCAGCTTCCATTCACTCCGCCGCCATTTTTGTCGACCTATCCTTCATTTTCTTTATGTGGCATACCACATTATCTATTTGCAAATATTGAACCAACCTTGCATCCCCAGAATACATCCCACTTGATCATGGTTTATGATCTTTTTAATGCATTGCTGGATCTGGTTTGCTAATATTTTGTTGAGGATTTTAACATCTATGTTCATAAGATTTATTGGCCTATAATTTGCTTTTCTTGTAGTGTTTTTATCTAGTTTTGGAATTAAGATAGTGTTGGCCTTGAAAAATGAGCTTGGGAGTCTTCCCTCATCTTGACATTTTTTGGTGTAATTTGAGAAAAATATGTGTTAGTTCTTGTTTGAATGTATGGTAAAATTAACCTGTGAAGCCATCTGGTCCAGGACTTTTGTTTATTGGTTTTTTTTTTGTTTGTTTTTTTTTATTACTGCTTCAATTTCACTAGTTCTAATTTATTGATTCAGAGTTTCTGATTCTTCTTGTTTCCATTTTGAAAGATTGTATGTGTCTAGGAATTTACCTATTTCTTCCATATTGTCCAATTTGTTGACATATAGTTGCTTGTAATATTTTCTTACAATCCTTTGTATTTCTTTGGTGTCAGTTGTTACTTCTCTTCTTTCATTTCTGATTTTATTTGGCTCCTCTCTCTTTTTTTATTAATGACTATGGTTGAAGGTTTGTCAATCTTGTTTATCTTTTCAAAGAATCAGCTCCTGGTTTCACTGACATTTTGTATTGTCCTTTTTATACCCTATTTCATTTATATCTGATCTTATCTTTGCTATTTCCTCCCCTGTACTCACTTTGAGCTTTGTAGTTCTTTATTTTTTAATTTCTTTAAGTGCAAAGTTAGATTGTTTATTTGAGATTTTTTTCTGTTTGTTTCTTGAAGTTATCTCATATGCTATAAATTTCCCTATTAGGGCTGCTTTGGTTGTGTCCCATAGATTTTGGGTTGTTATGGTCTCATTTTCATTTGTTTCAAGGTATCTTTTGATTTATTCCTTGATTTCATTGTTAACCCATTCATTGTTTAATAACATGTTATTTAGCCTCCATGTTTTTGTGTGTTTTTCAGATTTTTTTCTTGTGTTTGATTTCCAGTTTTATATCATTATTGGCAAGATGCTTAATATGATTTCAATCTTCTTAAATTTATTGTAACTTGTTTTATGTTCTAACAAGTTTTATATGGAACCACGAAAGACCCCAAATAGCCACAGAAATCTTTAGAAAGAACAAAGTTAGAGGAATAATGTTACTTGATATCAAACTATACTACAAAGCAATAATAATCAAAACATAATTGTACTTGCATAAAAACAGACATAAAGATCAATGGAACAGAATAGAAAGTCCCAAATAAATCCACACCTTTGTAGTCAATTAATATTTGAAAAAGGAGACAGAAACATACAACAGGGTAAAGATAGTCTATTCAATAAATGATGTTGAGAAATTTGGACATGTACATGCAAAAAATGAAATTAGACCACCCTCTTATACCATACATAATAATAAACTAAAAATTGTTAAAGACCTAAATGTTAGTCTTCAAACCATAAAAATCCTAGAAGAAAATTTAACAGTAAAATCTTGAACATTTCTCATAATTTTTTTTTCTTTCTGATGTGTGGCTTTGAACAAGGGAAATAAAAGAAAATATAAACACAGGAGACTAAGTCAAACTAAAGAGTTTTTGCACAGTAAAGAAAATCATCAATAAAATGAAAACACAACACACTGAATGGGAAAGAAATATATATATATTTATATTATTTTTATATTTATAAATATCTAAATATATATATATAAATATATATATAAATATATATATATTTTAAAAAAAAACACAAGGAGATATCACCTTACACCGTCAGAATGACTGTCATCAATAAATCAACAAACAACAAGTGTTGACAAGGATGTGGAAAAAAGGGAACCCTCATGCAATGTTGGTGGGAATGCAGAATGGTGCAGCCACTGTGAAAGCAGTATGGTGTTACCTCAAAAAATTAAAAATGAAACAGCAATACCACTTCTGGGAATATACCTGAAGTAACCTAAAACACTAATTTCAAAGATTATATGCACCTCTATATTCTTTGCAGCATTATTTACAATAGCCAAGAATTGGAAGCTGCCTAAGCATCCATCAATATATGAGTGGATAAAAAAGCTGTGGTACATTTACATGATGGATTATTACTTGACCACAAAAAGGGAGATTATGGGGTTGTGGAGGAGATCACAAGGGAGATAAATGATGGTGGACGGAGACTTTACTTAGGGTTGTGAACACACAGTACAGTTTACAGTTGATGCGCTGTGGAATGGTGCACCTGAAACCCGTATAATTTTGTTAGCTTGTGTCACTTCAATAAATTCAAATTAAAAGGAAAAAAAGAAAAAAAAAAAAGAGAAAGAATGAACTACTTGACAAAGCTATTTTTCAAAAATGAATGTGAAATTAAAACATTGTCAAATAAACAAGAATAAGACAATCTGTTGATAGCCAACTTTCCTTATAAGAACAAGGATGTTTTTCAAGTTGAAAGCAAGTGACTTTAGATCCACATGAAGACAAAGAGCACCAATATAAATAAGTATGTAATTATAAGAGAAAAAATAAAGGCATATATTTTCCTTTTTTCTCTTAACCATTTTAAAAATCAACTGTGTAAAATGATTTGTATTTTGGGGCACTTAACATGTGGAGATGTAATATGTTTACCAATAGCATGACGTAGGAAATGAGTGGTGAAAAAAAGCCATATTGTGTAACAGAAATGATTCCAGCAGGTAACTCAGATTCACAAAACAAATAAATATAACACAAAATGAGCAGTTTAACAAAGAGATATATATTATTTAAAGGAACCAAACAGAAATTCAGTAGATGAAAGAATCAATGAATGAAATGAAAAAAAAAAAATGCAATAGAAAGCATCAGCAGAAGAATTAACCAAGCAGAAGAAAGAATCTGTGGATTAAAATATAGGAGCTCTGAAATTAGCCAGTCAGAGAATAAAACAGAAAAGAGAAAAAAAAAGAGTGAAGAAGACCTAAGTGGTTTATGATATAATATCAAAAGATACAATTTGTGAATTATTAGAGTACCAGAAAGAGAAGAAAGGAGGAAGAGGACAGAAAGATTAATGAAAGAAATTATGATTGAGAACATCCCAAATCTGGGAAGAAATTTGGGCATCCAAGTTCATGAAGATAATAGGTTCTGATATAATCTCAATTTAAAGAGATTTTCGATAACAAATATGGTAAAATCATCAAAAATCTAAAATCAGTCAGAAAAGAAGTTTGTAACTTTCCAGGGAACCTCCATAAGGCTAGTCAGTGGATTTCTCAGCAGAAATTTTTCAAGTCAGAAGTGAGTGGGATATATTTAAAGTGATGAAGGAAAAAACAAAACAAAACAAACAAATAAACAAAAAACCTTATTATACTATGCTCAGCAAAGTTGCCCTTCAGAAATGAAAAGGAGGAAATAAAGATATTCCCAGAAAACAAATGGTTAAGGGGGTTCATCAGCACTGTATCTGCCTTACAAGAAATGTTAAAGGAATTCTTTGAGTTGAAATGAATACACACTAAGAAACAATATGAAAATATATGAAAGTGTAACACTCACTGATGAAGGTAAATATTTATTCAAATTCTGAATGTTGTTAATATTGTAAAGGTGTTGGCTGAATCACTTTTGTCTTTAGTATAAAGGTTAAAATAATTTGTTAATGGATATACTACATTAAAATTCACAAAGTGTAATATCAATAGCATAAAATGTGAATGAAGAGAACTAAAGTGTAGAATTTCAGATGCAATTGAAGTTCATTTGCTCCCCACTTAAAATAACTTGTTATAAGATGTTGCATGCCTCATGGTAACTACAAAATGGAAGCCTCGAGTTGATAGCACAAAAATTAAATAGAAAGAAATCAAAACATACCACTACAAATAGACAGGAAATCACAAGAAGAAGACAGCAAGAGAGGAAAAGGAAAATAAACTACAAAATACAAATAAAAAAATTACTGACATGGAAAATAGTCTTTAACTGTCATTAATTACTTCAAATTTACTCTTATAAATTCTCTTATCCAGAGCTATTGAGTGGAGGAATGGATAAAATATGTTCTTACAATATGTTGCCTGCAAGAGACACATTTTAGTTTTAAGGCTACACATAGACTGAAAGTGAAAGATCAGAAAAAGATATCCATGCAAACTAAAACCAAAAGAGAGTAGAAGTGGCTATATTTATGTCAGATCAATAGACTTTCAGTTGAAATACATCACAAGACACAAACAGGGTCACTATATAGAGATAAAGGTGTCAATTTATAAAAAATGTATATATCAATGATAAATATATGTGCGTGTGACATTGGAGAAACTAAATATTTAAAGCAAATATTAACAGAATTGAAGGGAGAAATAGAGAGCAATAAAATAATACTAAGTAGAGCCAATCAGTAACCCACTTTCAACAATGGATAGCTTATTCAGAAAGAAAATTAATAAGAAAAAAGTGGACTTCAGCATTTTAGATCAATTGAACCTAACAGGCATATAAAGACCTTTCCATCCAATAGCATAAGAATACAAATTCTTTTAAGGTGCACACAAAATATTATTTATGATAGATCATTTAAGCTTTATGCAAAGTTAATTCTGGACTCTCTATTCTAATGCATTTGTTTATATGTCTGTCTTTAAATCAGTACAACACTCGTGCTTATTGTATCTTTGTAATAAATTATGAAATCAGAAAGTGTGAGACTTCTAAATAGGCTTTGTTCCAAGATTGCTTTTGTTATTCAGGGTCTCTAATGAGTCCACATAAATTTTAGAATGGAATTTTCTATTTCTCCAAAAAAAAAACTACATTGTAATTTTCATAAGAATTGCAATAAATCTAAAGATTGCTTTGGGTATCATTGCCATCTAAACAAATTTACATTTTTCAATGTATAACTACAGGTGGTATTTCCCTTTATTGTGTCTTCTTTAATTTCTTTCAGCCACATTTTATAATTTTAAGTGCCAAAGTTTTTAATTTTCTAGGTTAATTTTATTGCTATTTTATTCTTTTCCATGCTATTGTAAATTGACTTTCTTTCTTAATTTCTCTTTTGGATTGCTCATAATTAGTGTATAAATTTGTAATTAACTCTTGCATATTGATTTTGTATGCTGTAGCTTTGCTAGATTCATTGATTACTCTAACCATTTTAAATGAAATCTTTAAAGTTTTCTACATATGTAATCATGTCAACTGTGAACAAAGATAATTCTACTTCTTTCTTTCCAAAATGGATTGTTTAATTTTGTTTTTGTTTTTTGCCTAATTTCTCCAAGTCTCCTAGTATTATGTTGAATAATAGTAGCTAGAGTGGGAATTTTTGTCTTGTTCCTGATCTTAGAGAAAATCTTTCAGTACTTTTTTAGAATTGACAATGATGTTATATGAGGCCTTATCACATATGGCTTTATAATGTTGAAGTAGTTTTCCTATATGCCTAGTTTGTTAAATTTTTCTATGTTGAAAGCATGATATATGAATTTTGTAACTTTTTTTGCATTAGTTGAAATATTCGTGTAGTTTTTTCCCATCACTTTGTTAATGTGGTATATTACATTGACTGATTATCCTATGTTGAACTATCCTTACATTCCAGGAATAAATTCCACCTGGTCAGGATGTATACACTTTTTAATGAATTGTAGAATTATTTTTCCCAGTATCGTGTATGTGTTTGCATCAATATATATCATGGAGGGGAATTCAAAAATGGCAGTGGAATGAATGGAAGCTACACAGACCATCTCCCAGGACCAAACTGGAATTACAACTAAAATAGAGACAAATCGTTGGGAAAAAGCAACTGAAAAGCAGCTTGCAAGGACCACATAACCAGGGACACTGAATTGATCCTAGTAGGACTGCAGAGGCACGAGAGGGGGGCTAGGAGCCCATGAACAGCAGCGGCCTTAGCTGTGAGCACTGCCCTCAGGGTTAAAGCCCAAGGCAGCTCCACAGCACAGAGGGCTGGGACAGAGAGCTAAAATAGCCACAGCCACTCACCTGGGGCTCCGGCAGAGGGAGGGTAGACTGGACTGCAACTGTGTGGGGACACTTGGGATTTGGAGGGCACTCAGAGCTTTTGCTGAGTTGTAGCCATGCAGGACGGTGGCCATCTTACTCCTTCCCAGGGCTCTGGGGAGAGGCGGGAGCCACTCCCTCGGAGACTCAGCCACACCAAGGTGGGCCATTGAAATGCAAATTGAGGCTCATTAACTACCAGCATCTGCCCTACCCTTGGGAAATCCTCTCACGCTAAACACCTGAGGAAGGTTTTCATTCACCTGAGAAGCCAAAGCACTTCAGGTAACCATGACTAATAACGTCTAGACTAATAGCCTCTAGACAAAAAGCTAGAGGATAACTTAACATTTTCTGGGCTTGCAAATCTACCCAGGAAAGTAAGACTCGACAGTGGTGTTTAATGTGGGTCCTCACACGCTCATCCAAACCCAGTAGAGGGAGCCAAAAGCAGCAGAATACCAACATCAACAGGGAAAATTTGGCAGGCTCCAAAACCCACTGAGATAGCCAAAATGGTAAAACAAAGAAACAGATCCCAAATGAAAGAACAAGAAGCCTCTACTGAAGATGAGATAAATGAAATAAAGTAAAGCAAGTTAACGGAACAAGAACACAAAGCCATGATCTTGAGGAAGCTCAGCAGCATGAGTAAAGACATAAACACCATGAGCAAAGACATATAAACATTGAAAATCAACCATTTGGAAATGAAGAAGTACCAAGAAGAAATGAAGAATGACATAGCAGAAATGAAGAAAACATTACAAGGATTAACAGCAGAGTAGAGGAAGCTGAGGACCGGATCACTGAATTAGAAGACAGGGTAGAAAAAAATCAACCAATCAGAAAACCAAAAAAAAAAAAAAATAGAGAGACAATGAAAAAGCAGGAAGACAGCTTAAGAGAACTGTGGGACAAATGCAAATGTAGTAATATTCTCATCATAGGACTCCCCGGAGAAGAAGAAAATGAGTAATGGTTTGAGAATATATTAAAAAAATAGTGACAGAAAACTTTCCGAATTTGGTGAAGAAAGAAGGCATTCAAGTTCAAGAAGCACAGAGTCCCAAGTAAGAAGAACCCAAACAGGCCCACACCAAGACACATAGTAATTAAAATGCTAAAAATTAAAGACAAAGAGAGAATCCTAAAGGCAGCAAGAGATAAGCAACAGGTTACCTACAAAGGAACCCCCATAAGGCTATCAGCTGACTTCTCAATAGAAACACCACAGGCCGGAAGGGAATGGCATGAAGTAATCAAGGTCATGAAAAACAAGGATCTGAACCCAAGACTACTCTACCCAGCAAGGCTGTCATTCAAAATAGAAGGTCAAATAAAGAGCTTCTCAGACAAAAAAAAAAAAAAAAAAAAGGCTAAGGGAATACATTAGCACCAAACCAGCACTGCAAATTTTAAAAGGACTGCTGTAATTAGTAGAAAAAATAGGAAGGAAAGTAGAACCACAATAAACAAAAATGGCAATAAATAAGTACATATCAATAATCACCTTAAATGTAAATGGATTGAATGCTCCGATAAAAAGACACAGAGTAGCAGATTGAATAAGAAAGCATGACCCATATATATGTTGTTTACAAGAGACCCACATCACAACAAAAGACTCACATAGATTGAAAGTGAAGGGATGGAAAAAAATCTTCCAAGCAAATGGAAAGGAAAAAAAAAAAAAAGCTGTGGTAGCAATACTCATATCTGATAAAATAGATTTCAAAATTAAGGCCATAACTAGAGACAAAGAAGGTCATTACATAATAGTGAAAGGATCTATCCAACAGGAAGATATAACCTTGGTAAACATATATGCACCCAATATAGGAGCACCAAAATATATTAAAAATCTTCTGGAGGACTTCAAAGGAGAAATCAACACCAATACAATCATAGCAGGGGACTTCAGCACCCTGCTGACATCACTGGATAGATCCTCTGGACAAAAAATCAACAAGGAAACAGAGACTGTAAATGAAGCACTAGACCAAATGGATTTAATAGATATCTACAGAGCATTACACCCCAAAACTACAGAATTCACGTTCTTCTCAAGCACGCATGGGACATTTTCAAAGACAGACCACATGTTAGGACACAAACGAAGTCTCTACAAGTTCAAGAAGATTGAAATCATATCAAGCATCTTCTCAGATCACAATGGCATGAAACTAGAAATCAATTGCAACAAGAAAATACAAAGACACTTCAACACTTGGAGGCTAAATAGCATGTTATTAAAAAATGAATTAGTTACCGAGGAGATCAAGGAAGAAATTAAAAACTTCCTGGAAACCAATGGAAATGAACAAACAACAACACAAAATCTATGGGATGCAGTGAAAGCAGTTCTGAGAGGGAAGTTCATAGCACTACCGGCCTATCTCAAGAAAGAAGAAAAATTTCTAATAGACTATCTAACCTCACAACTTAAAGAACTAGAAAGCAAACAAAAAGAAAACCCTAGAGCAAGTAGAAGGAAGGAAATAGTAAAGATCAGAGCAGAAATAAATGACATAGAGACCAGAAAAACAATTCAAAGGATCAATGAAACAAAGAGCTGGTTTTTTTTAAAAGATAAACAAGATTGATGGACCCTTAGCTAGACTTACCAAGAAAGAAAGAGAGAGAACCCAAATACACAAACTCAGAAGCGAAAGTGGAGAAGTAACAACTGACACCACAGAAATGCAAAGGATCTTTAACAAATACTATGAACATTTATATGGCAACAAATTCGACAATCTAAGTGAAATGGA
The DNA here is from genome assembly GCA_030848825.1 of Tadarida brasiliensis. NCBI lineage: Eukaryota > Metazoa > Chordata > Mammalia > Chiroptera > Molossidae > Tadarida > Tadarida brasiliensis. The sequence continues at coordinate 55,232,812 of CM061280.1, forward strand.
GAAATTTCTGGAAACACACAGTCTCCCAAAACTGGAGCGGGAAGATATAGAAAACTTGAACAGACCAATAACAACCAAGGAAATTGAAGATGTAATCAAGACTCTCCCAGCAAACAAAAGCCCAGGACTGGATGGTTTCACGGGGGAGTTTTACCGAACATTCAAAGAAGAACTAACACCCATTCTCCTCAAACTATTTCTAAAAATTCAAGAAGAAGGAAGACTTCCAAACTCGTTTTATGATGCGAGCATAATTCTAATTCCCAAACAGAAAAAGACACTACACAGAAAGAAAACTACAGGCCAGTATCCCTGATGAACATAGATGCCAAAATCCTTAACAAAATACTAGCAAATTGGATCCAGCAATACATCAAAAAAATTATTCACCATGACCAAGTGAGATTCATCCCAGGGATGCAAGGCTGGCTCAATATTCGGAAATCAATAAATGTGATGCACCACATAAAAAAAATGAAAGATGAAAACCACATGATCATATCAATAGACGTTGAAAAAGCATTCGAAAAAATCCAGCATCCATTTCTGATTAAAACGCTCAGCAATTTGGGAATACAGGGATCATATCTTGATATAATAAAGGCCATATATCAAAGACCTACAGCCAACATCATACTCAATGGGCAAAAATTAAAACATTTCCCTTAAGATCAGGAACAAGACAGGGATGCCCACTTTCAGCGCTATTATTTAACATAGTACTGGAAGTCTTAGCCAGAGCAATCAGACATGAAGAAAAAATAAAAGGGATCCAAATTGGAAAGGAGGAAGTGAAACTGTCATAATTCACAGATGACATGATATTTTATATAGAAAACCCTAAAGACTGCATCGAAAATCTACTAGACTTAATAAATTAATTTGGCAGAGTAGCAGGATACAAAATTAACGTCAAGAATTCTACGACATTCTTATACAACAATGATGAACCCACAGAAATAGAAACTACAAAAACAATCCCATTTACCATCGCGGCAAAAACATTAAGATACCTAGGAATAAACTTAACCCAAGAAGTAAAGGAACTATTTGCAGAAAACTACAGGCTATTAAAAAAAGAAATAGAGGAAGATATAAAAAAGTGGAAGCACATACCTTGTTCATGGATTGCAAGAATTAACATCATTAAAATGTCCATATTACCCAAAGCAATCTATAGATTCAATGCAACCCCCATCAAAATACCAGTGACATATTTCACAGAACTAGAATAAATACTTCAAAAGTTCATATGGAACCAAAAAAGACCCCAAATAGCCACAGCAATCTTGAAAAAGAAGAACAAAGTAGGTGGGATCACAATACTGGATATCAGGTTATACTACAAAACTATTATAATCCAAACAGCCTGGTACTGGCACAAGAACAGGCACATATACCAGTGGAACAGAACAGAGAATCCGGAAATTGACCCAAGACTTTATGCTCAATTAATATTTGACAAAGGTGGCAAGAGCATACAATGGAGTAAAGACAGCCTCTTTAATAAATAGTGTTGTGAACATTGGACAGCTACATGAAAAAAAATGAAACTAGACCATCAACTTACACCATACTAAAGAATAAACTCAGAATGGATAAAAGACTTAAATGTGACTCGTGAATCCATAACAATCCTAGAAGAAAATGTAGGAAACAAAATTTCGGACATCATATGCATCAGAATCTTCCCTGATACATCACCTAAGGCAACAGAAACAAAGGAAAAAATGAACACATGGGACTACATCAAACTCAAAAGCTTCAGCACAGCAAAAAAAACACAACCATCGAAACAGAAAGGGAACCCAGTTTATGGGAGACCATAATTGCCAATGATACATCAGATAAGGGGTTAATCTCCAAAATATATAGAGTGATCATACAACTCAACAAAAGGAAGACAAAGAACCCAATTAAAAAATGGGCAGAGGAACTAAATAGACACCTCTCCAAACAGGACTTACAAATGGGTAAGAGACATATGAAGAAATGCTCAACATCACTAATCATCAGAAAGATGCAAATTGAAACAACAATGAGGTATCACCTCACACCTGTCAGAATGGCTGTCATCAACAAAGCATCAAACAACAAGTGTTGGCGAGGGTGTGGAGAAAAGGGGACTCTAGTACACTGCTGGTGGGAATGCAGACTGGTGCAGCCACTTTGGAAAACACTATGGTGTTACCTCAAAAAATTACAAATTGAATTGCCCTTTGACCCAGTGATCCCACTTCTAGGAATATACCCTAAGAAGCCTGAAACACCAATCAGAAAGAATACATGTACCCCCATGTTCATAGCAGCACCATTTACAATAGCTATGATCTGGAAACAGCCCCAGTGTCTCTCAGTGGACGACTGGATAAAAAAGCTTTGGTACATATACACAATGGAGTACTATGTGGCTTTAATAAAGAAAGATCTCTTATCCTTTGAGACGACATGGAGGGACCTCGAGAGTATTATCCTAAGCGAAACAAACCAAGCAGAGAAAGACAAATATCACATAATCTCATTTATTTGTGGAATACAATGAACATAACAGTCTGAGGAACAGGGTAGACCCAGAGACGTGGAAGTAGGATACAGACTGACAAACCTCAGAAGAGGGGGTGGGGGGGAGAGAGAAGAGATAAACCACAGAACTTATTTGCATGTATTCATAACTGATGGACATGGACAACAAAGCTGGGGACGGCGTGTGGGGATGGGGAGGAGGGTGTCAATGGGGATAAAAGGAGAAACATCTGTAACAAAAATAAATTAACAAAAACTTAAAAAAAAATATATATATATAATGGAAATCAGTTTGCAACTTTCTTTTCTTATAGTAGGACCATACTTTAGAGATCTTGAGGATTTGGTTTCAGATCATGGCAATACAGCAAATATCACAATAAAGTGAGTCACATAAATTTTTTGTTTGTTTAGTGCATATAAAATCTTTAATTTACACTGTACTATATCTATAAGTATACAATAGCATTATGTCTAAAACAACAATGTACATGCCTTAGTAAATATACTTTATTGCTAAAAAATGCTAACCATCATTTGCACCCTCAGAAAATTATAATCTTTTTTCTGGTGAAGGGTCTTGCTCTAGTGAAATCAAAGACCACTGATCAGCCTGATCCATATGGCTCAGTGGATTGAGCATTGTTTCACAGACTGAGAGGTCCCAGTTCAATTCCCAGTCAGAGCACATGCCCAGGTTTTGGGCTCAATCCCCAGTGGGAGTTGTGCAGGAGGCAGCCAATCTATGTTTTTCTCTCACATCAATGTTTCTATCTCTCTCTTCCTTCCTCTCTCTCTAAAAAAATCAATAAAAACATATTTTTTAAAAAAGACAACTGATCATCAATTGTCATACAAACTACAATAATAATGAAAATGTCTGGAATATTGTGAAAATTAGAAAATGTGACTCAGAGACTGATGGAAAATCTTGCTAATAGACTTTTTTTGATGCAGGGTTGCCACAAACCTTCAGTTTGTAAAAAATGCAATATCTGCCCGGCCGGTGTGGCTCAGTGGTTGAGTGTTGACCCATGCAGCAAGAGGTCGCTGGTTTGATTCCAGGTCAGGGCATATGCCCAGGTTGTGAGCCTGATCCTCAGTGGGGGGCATGCAGGAGGCAGCCAATCGATGTTCTCTCTCATTGATGTTTCTATCTCTCTCTCCCTCTGCCTTCCTCTCTGTCTAAAATCAACAAAGAAAAAAATGCAATATCTGTGAAGCACAATAAAGCAGAGCAAAATAAAACAATATATGCCTCTATCTTTGTCTGGCTTTGCTATCAAGGTAATGCTGGCCTCAAACAATGAATTTGAATGTAATTACCTCCTCTTCTATTTTTTGTAAGAGTTGAGAAATATGTGTGTTAATTTTTCTTTAAATGTTTCATAAAATTCACCAGTGAAGTCATTTAGTTCTTGTTTCTCTTTGTTAGGAGATTTTAATTACTTACTCAGTCTCCTTATAAATTTTAGATCTGTCCAGACTCTCTATTTCTTTCTGATTAAGTCTTGGTACAATGTGTGTTTCCAGAAATTTATTAATTTAATTTAGGTTATAATTCTTTTTTTCATACAATTGCTCGTAGTGTTCTTTTATAACTTGTTTTATTTCTATACTGTTATTTTAATATCTATTCTTTCATTTTTAATTTTAGTTATTTGAGTCTTCTTTTTTCTTAATCTAGCTAAATATTTGCCAATTTTAGTAATATTTTTAAGTAGTCAACTCTTGGTTTTATTGATTTTTCCTATGGTTTGGTTTATTATTCTTGATAACTGCAAGATGTATAAGCATCAATACAACTAGGGAAAAAATAGAAATATAGTAAAATGTAAGAATTGGCAATTGATATGAGAGTAAATTTAATAATGAAATTTTATTAACTGGCAAATTAAAATTATAATTAAAACCATACTTCTTCCTTTGTCTTCCCTTTACTGAATAATTAAGGTATAAAGCATTAGCTAGAGCAAAGAAAAGTAGTGATTGCTGTGGGTGGGGTGAGGTGGGAAGCCATGATGGCTGAAAGCCGAGTATCAGAGCTCTGATCAAGGTAAAAAAAATTCCATGTGGTGGTGAGGATGGGGATAAGCCCACCATAGTGACATGAAACCAGAATAGAGTCAAGGGCAGATGCATGCATGAAATGTGCCTGATATGGAATATCACAGCCTGAACAAGATTGGGAGGGTGTCCATGGATAAAAATAATTTGGCATAAGATATCATATTCCAAGTAGGTTATGAAGGGTATTACTTTGAGAAGTATAGTCTGGCATAGTAATTTAGTATCCAAGAAGGGTATGGAGAATCTTCACATGGGGAGGATGTCCTTTTATGAGTTATTGTAGCACAAGTAGTGTGAGCAACTTTCCATTTAGAGGAGGGACCAGACTTGAAGAATCTGAATTAGAACAAGGTGAAGAAGGCTTCCGTGCAATAGCAAAGGGGGATGAGATGGAAACCTGGAGGTGAACTCTTGGGGTCCAAGTGCAGCGAGGAGGGTAAAGGGTGAGTACACAGGGTTAGGTATGGTAATAATGAAGATGGGTGAAATCCATGGAGAATAATAAAATGTAATGAAATATGGAAACGTATTAAGGATTTTGAAGTTTCTTACTGAGAGAGAAGGGAGTTACAGAAATGGAAAGGGAGAAAACTGAAAAGATTTTTCTGATGCTGGGTTGCAACTGGAAGTATTGGCATGATCTCATGGGTTTCAATATTTCTAGCTAGAAATGAAAATAAATATACATGCATGTATGTTTTTGTGTATGCATGTGTATGATTCCTATGGTTTTGTTGTGGTTATATAACAAATATTTTTGTTAGGTTCAAATGTGCACAATATTTTCAGAGATGGTGTGATATTAGGTTGGCACCTTACAGATGGTTTAGGAAAATAAAAATTATTCATATAGCATATAAAAATTTCCTGTAAGTTTGGTATTTTTTTTTTTTTACTGTAAGGTAAAATAAATAAAATTAAATAATAAAATAAATCTGAGTTTATATTTCCTGACACATTAGGTTGGGAAAAACATAATGCTTAAGAAGACCAAGTCTTGATGCAAATGTGGGAAACAGGGAACTTTTTTATTTTATTTACTTTATTTTATTTTTTCTAATACCATTCATTCCCTATATTCCCTCTTCTACCTCTACCCACCCCCTCACCCCCAATCCTACCATCACCACACTGTTGTCCATGTCCATGAGTTCTCTCTCTCTCTCTCTTTTCTTTTATCGGTCAATCAACAGGGAACTTTTATATGCTTATGTAAGTATGTAAATTGGTTTACTTTGGAGAATATAGTAGAAGATGCGTTAACCAATAATTTGTTCATTCCTATCTGAGTTTTATACCATGCACAAATATTAAACATGTGATACTATTCAGCAGTAAAAAGGAATGTACTAAACAAAAGGTCAGCAAACTATAGCTTGTAGGCTAAAAACATTCTGCTGTTTTTACATAGCTCACAACAAAAAACAATTTTTAAAATTTTAATGGTTGATAAAAAACAAAAGAACTATAATTTGTGACATGTGAAAATTATGTGAGATTCAAACTGTGGTACCCATAAGTAAAGTTTTATTGGAACATAGTTACAATTGTTAATTTATGTACAATCTATGAAACTGTGAAGTTACGACAGAGACGATCTTGTCTGTAAAGCCTAAAATATTTGCTATCTGGCCCTTTCAGAAATAGTTTGATATTCTCTAGACCTACATGTTTCCATTTGTATAAGTCCCCAAAGTAACATAGAGTGAAATAAGCAAAATATGAAATGCAATATAATTAAATACTGCTTTTTTCAAGAGCCTCCCCCAAATTTTGAAGTAATTATTTTCTGTATTGGCTTTACATAAGTGTTTATCTGTGCCAATTAAATTAAATCACATCTATTTTTCTACTTTATGTACATGCATCCTATATCCTCTAGAAATACAGAAGGCTCTTGTAGTAAATTTCTTACAGGATTGATTCGTCCGTGTAACTCTTACAAAACAAAGTAAAGTGCTTTGAATTAGGAGGTATCAATGAATATTAAAAAAAACAAACAAACAAACAAAAAAAAAACAAGTTAGCCCTTGCGGGTTTGGCTCAGTTGGCTGAGCATTGTCCTGTGCACCAAAAGGGCAAGTCACGGGTTCAATTTCCAGTCAAGGCACATGCCCACTTTGCAGGTTCAATCTCTGGTCGGGGTGCATACAGGAGGCAACTAATCGAAGTTTCTCTCTCTCACATCAATGTTTCTCCCTCTCCCTTTATCTCTCTCTAAAATAAAATCATATTTAAAAAATAAATTAATTAAATAAAATTAATTAAATGTTTCTCTACTAAATTCTAGTAATATGAAGTAAGGTGTGGAAGGATTTCTACTGAATTACCTCGTACACTAAGCAAGGCCATGAAGAGCACCGGACAGTTAAATTAACACTGAATAAATATTTGTCAGCTTGATTTTCTCTAAAAACCTTGACTAGATTTGTACAAAAAAAATGTCTATCTTATTTTATGAAATATAAATTCAAAATTATTAACATGTTAAAATTCTCACCAAGACATTCAAAGTCCTTTTAAATCCTAGCTTCACAGAGTTATACTTGTCCACACAAATAATTGACTCAAGCCACACTGAATTCTTCAGTATTTCACACCTTTTGAGGCCTTGTTTTCCCCTCCTCATCCCTGCTTTGTAAGTGACTAGTCATTCTTCAAGTCGCAGTAACATAAGTATCGTTTCCTGAACATCCCAGGAAAAACCATTGTTCAATGTGGCAATTTATTGCCATTTCTCTTATAACCCTGATTGCATTGCAAAGTGCTATAAATATTTCCATCAGTCTCTCTCACTTAACTGAGAATTTTTGATAGTATCAGTGTCTTTGTACATGTTAAATTTCCAGTATCTGACTCAGGAACTAGATTTCCAATAAATATGTGTTTAAAATAAATGAATTATAATCTTTATTTGATGCAGTCAATAAAACAAGAATAACAATATTTCACAGGTATATAATGATTTATTTTTGAAAAGCATGTGCATTTTTATAAACTTCATTTTTTCAAACAAGCCTGTAAGGTAGGTAGAAAGTCATGTCACATGGAGGGCAAGCATTCATAAAATTATTAAGAAGGTAAAGCTTATGTTTCTGCATTATTTTGTGCCTATTTCATCATGTTTCTACTTCCCTGGTATCTCTGTCAATTTCATTCTTTGTCCATTTATCTTGTCAAGTTCTTCCCATAATGGAGCTTCACTTAACCTGCCAAGAGCCAAGACCAACCATATCAAATATAGTTGCCATTTTTTTTCATTTATAGGTTATTGTTTCTCAAGTCATTTTCGTTGTCATCACCACCACCACCATCATCATCCAAGAAAATATTTAAAAAACAAAAATTTTCTTAACCTTCAAAGTAATATTTTAGCCTGATTTTGGAAGCTTTATCTGGCACACATTAATCAATTCTCGATCGGAGATCACTCACTTTACGGAATCCTATCACTGCACAAGCACTGTCCTGGTTGAATACATGAAATACAGACATTTAGCATGTTGCCATTTATAATATAAAATGGACTGAAATTTACATAATTTTTCTTTCATGGTTATAAGATTTAATGCCCTATTGATATTTTATATATTATATTCTTAGCACACATCTATTTTTCTAGTTGAAACTAATAGAAATTACAGTTGAAACATTTTTGTTGTTGTTATTTTATCGTGATGAAAGTCTAAAACTCAATCTTGGTAGGTTTTTAATATTTAAATCCAGAAAATTATATATACTATATATATATATTATATATAATATATATGTATATATATTATATATAATATATAATACATATATATATATATAATATATATATACACATAAACACAGAGAGAAAGGGGAATGGGAAGGTGGGAGTTGACAAAGGTAAGATAAATAGTGACTGAAAGAGACTTTACTTTGGGAGATGGGCACACGATGCATTATGCAAATGATGTTTTGTTGAGATGTACACTTGAAACGTGTATGGTTTTCTTAACCAGTCATCGCAAGAAACTCAATAAAAATGACAAAAGAGGGAGAAGTTTTATTTCAGCATTTAATAGCAAAAATAAAATAACCCACAAGTTTTGTTTCTTTACTTACATTTACCTTTCACTTTAGACTGACCAAAAAAAAAAAAAAAAACTATAAATGATTACCCCAGAACTATTTATTGTGCAAATTGATAAATATAAAAGATGAATACTTTTTCTTAGTTACTAACTTGCATTTAAAACAACAACACACAGACAAAACACCCACTACACTTGTGATTTATGTCAGAAGCCTAGAGGAACTTTTCTTTCCTTAAGACAAACACAAGTCAAGGACAGCTTTGGGGAAAAAAAAGAAAAACATCTGTAACAAAAATAAATAAATTAAAAAATACATAAATAATAAAAAACACAAAATTGTGTTCAAAAAGATAATATATGCTTTTTCTTTCTTTCTTTTTTTTTTACCTGAGTGTCTTTGCTTCATTTTGACTACCTAATGAGTGCACATGACAGAGACACTTTAAAAATACCCAGACAGGTAGGTAATATTCCTGGAATAAATTGTCCCTTCTCTATTATCAAGACAAATCAATCAATGTTTGCAACTACTGTAATTCTTTCCAACAGTCACATGGGAAAGTTAGATTAAAACATCTCTGTTAAAAAAACTATCCTTCAGAGATATATAATGTAAACACAGGTAATATAAACTTTCCAGATATGTTTCTGTTTACTCAAAAGTATTGCATTAACTCAATTATAGAATTAAAATTTTGGTTTTCATGGATTTTTCATATTACTTTTGAGCATTGACATAGCACATTAGGGACTATGATTTCTTTTAATCTGTAGTTTATGTTATAGGTGGCTCACTAGAAAGGTCAGAACATCTCCAAATGCTACTGGCTCTTCAATAACTGGGAGCCAAGTAAATCACAGAAAATGAATAAATCAGTCATTTTGGCAATTAGCTCTCTTTCCTGATTTTGAGTTTATTCAGCGATCATTTGAGGATCCATATTTTTTAACCAAGAAGGAGAAAGATCAAAACGAGTAAGATAATAAAAAAGCCCAGGCCCAGACGGCTTCATGGGGGAGTTCTACCAAACATTCAAAGAAGAACTAACACCCATTCTCCTTAAACTATTCCCAAAAATTCAAAAAGAAAGAAGACTTCCAAACTCATTTTATGATGCCAGAATAATTCTAACTCCAAAACCACATAAAGACACAACAAAGAAAGAAAACTACAAGCCAATATCCCTGGTGAACATAGATGTCAAAATCCGGAACAAAATTCTAGCAAATCGGATCCAGAAAAACATTAAAAAAAGTATTCACCATGACGAAGTACGATTTATCCCAGGGATACAAGGCTGGTACAATATTCACAAATCAATAAATGTGATACACCACATAAACAAAATGAAAGATAAAAATCATATGATCATATCAATAGACGCTGAAAAGGCATTCAACAAAATTCAGCACCCATTTCTGACAAAAATACTCAGCAATGTGGGAATAGAGAGACAATATCTCAACATAATAAAGGCCATATATGAAAAACCTACAGCCAATATTTCCCTTAAGAACAGAAACAAGACAGAGATGGCCTCTTTGCCACTCTTATTTAACATAGTACTGGAAGTCTTAGCCACATAAATTAGATATGAAGAAAAAATAAAAGGGGTCAAAATTGGAAAGGAGGAAGTGAAACTGCCATTATTCGCAGATGACATGATATTATACATAGAAAACCCTAAAGATTCCATCAAAAATCTACTAGATTTAATAAATGAATTTGGCAATGTAGCAGGATACAAAATTAACATCAAGAAATCAAAGGCATTCTTATACATCAATAATGAACTCACAGAAACAGAAACTAAAACAACAATCCCATTTACCACTGCGTCAAAAAATTAAGATAACTAAGAATAAACTTAACCAGAGAAGTAAAAGACCTATTTGCAGAAAACTACAGGACATTGAAAAGAGAAATAGAGGAAGATATAAAAAAAAGTGGAAGCCCTTGTTCATGGATTGCAAGAATTAACATCATTAAAATGTCCATATTACCCAAAGCAATCTATAGATTCAATGCAATCCCAATCAAAATACAAACGACATATTTCACAGAACTAGAACAAATACTTCAAAAGTTCATATGGAACCAAAAAAGACCCCAAATAGCCACAGCAATCTTGAAAAAGAAGGACAAAGTAGGTGGGATCACAATGCCACATATCAGGTTATACTACAAAGCCACTGCAATCAAAACAGCCTGGTACTGGCACAAGAACAGGCATATAGATCAATGTAACAGAACAGAGAACCCGAAAATTGACCCAAGACATTATGCTTAATTAATATTTGACAAAGGTGGCAAGAGCATACAATGGTGTAAAGACAGACTCTTTAATAAATGGTGTTGGGAAAATTGGACAACTACATGCAAAAAAAAATGAAAATAGACCATCAACTTACACCATACAAAAGAATAAACTCAAAATGGATAAAATACTTAAATGTGACTCATGAATCCATAAAAATCCTGGAAGAAAACGTAGGCAACAAAATTTCAGACATCATACGCAACAAAATTTTCACTGATACATCACCTAAGGCAATAGAAACAAAGGAAAAAAATGAACACATGGGACTACATCAAACTAAAAAGCTTCTGCACAGGAAAAGAAACAACCATCAAAATGGAAAGAGAACCCACTGTATGGGAGAGCATAATTGCCAAGAATACATCAGATAAGGAGTGAATTTTCAAAATATATAGAGTGCTCATACAACTCAACAAAAGGAAGACAAAGAACCCAATTAAAAAATGGGCAGAGGACCTAAATAGACACCTCTCCACAAAGGACATGCAAATGGCCAAGAGACATATGAAGAAATGCTCAATGTCACTAATCATTAGAGAGATGCAAATTAAAACAACTATGAGGTATCACCTCACATCTGCCAGAATGGCTCCCATCAACAAATCATCAAACAACAAGTGCTGGTGAGGATGTGGAGAAAAGAGGAGTCTAACACACTGCTGGTTGGAATGCAGACTGGTGCAGCCATTTTGGAAAACAGTATGGTGTTTCTTCAAAAAATTAAAAATTGATTTGCCATTTGACTCCGTGATCCCACTTCTAGGAATATATCCTAAGAAGCCTGAGACACCAATCAGAAAGAATATGTGTACCCCTATGTTCATAGCAGCACTATTTACAATCACTAAGATCTGTAAACAACCCAAGTGTCCATCAATAGATGAGTGGATAAGAAATGTGTCGTACATATATACAATGGAATACTATGCAGCTGTAAGAAAGAAAGATCTCTTGTCCTTTGAGATGAGATAGAGGGACCTGGAGAGTATTATGCTAAACAAAATAAGCCAATCAGAGAAAGACAAATACCACATGGTCTCACTTATTTGTGGAATATAATGAACAAGGTGGGCTGATGAACGAAATAGACTCAGAGACATAAAAAAGAATATGATTCAGACTGACAAACGTCAGAGGAGGGTGCCGGGGGGATGAATGAGATGAACCAAAGATCTCATATGAATGTATGCATAACCAATGGACATAGGCAGCAATGCTGGGGGAGGGAGGAGGGATGGGGCGGAGGGTGTCTAGGGGGATAAAAGGAGAAACATCTGTAACAAAAATAAATTAATAAATATTGGGAAAAAAATCAGTAAGATAATCAAAATGAGAAAATATTGTCCCAGCCCATGCAGCTTAGTTGGTTGACTGTCATTCTGTGCTCTAAAAGGTCACCAGTTTGATTCTTGGTCAAGGCAGATGCCCAGGTTGCAAGTTTGGTCCCTGGTCAGGGTGCAGTAGGGGTGCATATGGGAGGCAACTGATCAATGTTTCTCTCTCTCTTTCTCTCTCTCTCTCCTTCTCCTTTCCTCTCTCTCTAAAATCAATAAAAAACATTTTTAATGAGAAAAATTGGAAAACGTGGAATTAAATGTTTCTTTTCCATAGCATATTTTATGTTTAAAAAACCTGTTAAATGGATTCATCAGTGAACTAAGTATGTTTCCCCCAGACCTTACTAAGGAAGTTTAGAAGACAAGCTAAGATACTAGGATTTAATGTTCAAAGACTTAATATCCTGTTTATAAGGTCCCAAACTCTTCCCCTCATTCTTTTCTCCTGGAGGAGCTCAACCTAAAGAAAATTTATCAGACTTTAAATACTCTGGATTCACCCCATAAGTGTCCATATCTATCTATCTATCTATCTATCTATCATCTATCATCTATCATTATCTATTATATATATAAATATATATATATATATATATATATATATTTATATATATATATATATATATATATATAGAGAGAGAGAGAGAGAGATTCAGAAAGAAATTCAGGTCAAAAAGAGTCAGTTCACAATAAGAATGAGGAAGTCAGAATTCTTTGGCTTTGTTATTAGTGCTGAACCTGGAGGTACCCAAGTGAGACCATGGTGCCAGTAGAAGAGGTACAAGGAAAAGAAAGGGAGTTAGGCCTGTGTCTGATAGGGAGTCTTGTCACTGAATCCTGAAATGTGCTGGGTTTAGCAAATTATCATTTCCTTTATAGAAAAAAAAATAGTAAAAATATAGTTAATCCATATTTTAGTGAGTTATTTTTTGTGCCATACAATAAAAGTTAAAGTGGAGAATAAAAACAGATTTTTATTTGAAAGAAGTTAATGGTATTTCATTAACAGACTGTAAATAGTAACAGCCTAAGCTGGATGGGAAGCTGTTTTCACAGACCATAAATGCTTAATGTTTATTATCAGTAAAAGTCAAATGAACATTTAGTAAAGCAGTTTACCAAACAAACATTAAATACTTTAATGCATTAGCTTCAGTGGACAGAATCAGGCTATTTAATTAGCAATGAGTAATATGTTAAGCTTTAATTCACCACAAATGATCTGTAGCTTAATATAGGATGATAGCTTTCAAAAGCAAGTGATGAGAGTAAACATCAATTTGGGGATAAGAGGATGCCATTCTTGAAAGCAAAGGAGGATAAAGACCAGTTGTTGGGGATAGTTGAGTCTCACAAAAGAAAATGTAGGGAAATACTTACTTGTCTTATAGTATTATGTGTGGAAAGAAAACGATTCTTTACTTCTAAGCTGCATGATTTGGAGAAAATTACTTTACTACCTAAGCTTCAGTTTCTTCATCTGCTAAATGCATCCTATCTCACTGAGTGGCTGTGAATATTAATGATAGCATATGCATTTTCTGGGACATAGTGTTCATATGTAATTTCACTTTACATTAACTGGTTCTTTTGTTTCCTTCATTGCTTCTTCTACAGACTTGCACTTCTTCCACACCTCTCCCCTCCCCATTTCCATTTTCTTTCTCCTCTTCTTTGTACCATTTAATGAGAACACATCAGTGAAGCTGTAAAATTCTTTGGGTTTCAAGAAAAATTAAATCATAAAGTACCTTTACATATAGACATTTATTACAAGGACATACAAAATAATTTCATTTGCCACATTTTCAACACAGATCTCAGGATTTCTGATATTGGAATAGTCACTGTCCTTCATAGAAAAAAGGAAATGTTATTTATCATCACTTGGAACAGCCACATGAGCTGAATAATATACCTTCTTTTTATCCATCTAACATTTATACTTCCCAAGAGATGTTTTGATCGGTTTATTACTATTCACTGTTATAATATCACTAATGCCAAACCACCTCAGAAACGATTAGCCATCCTTGTGCTCAAGCTCCTAGTGCACTCTTCCATAGACCAATTAGCTGAATCCAAGTTTGCAAATTTAGCTATTCTTACACAGTATGCTGCATGAATCAGAGCAGTTTATGCAGGAAATAGCCTGTTGAGGCCACTTTTCTTAAAATAGAGTATTTAAAGGACAGGTGAGTTTTATGAAGATGTGCTCACTTTTATTATGAAGACACAATATATTCCACATAAAACAGTAATGAACTTATATACATTGACTATTTAACAACCCTGTAAGAAAAGCTAGTATCCTCTTTATATACATGAGTTAAAAATAAGGCTCTCAAAAATTTTAGCAAATATTCCAAGACCTAACATCTGGTCCATGACATAGGTTGAATTCAAAATTAAAGTTGGCCATTGTTCACTCTTTCTCATTTAACCAGCAACAGTTCTGGTATTAACTCAGTGGTCTTGTGTAAGTCACTCTCCCACTTCTAGGTCTTTACTTCCTTATGTGAAAAGAAAACATTGAGTTTTATGATCTATATTCTATTTCTTTAAATGCATAGAAACCTCATTTTATTTAAAGCATTACAAAAATTTATATAGAAAATAGCAGAACTACTCTTGTTCAAGGAAGCATCTGAGATTCTGTTAATGTCTTTCTCTATTATTTTAGAGTCCTCCTCCATATCCAAAGTCTAAAGTCCACTCATTCCTTAAGGCCATGCTCAATGCCACCTCTTCCATTTAGTCTTTCCCTGTCTACTGAGCAATAAATAATTCCTTATTCTTTTAAAAGTTTACAACATTTAAATTTAGCTCCTATGACTGTATAATTTTCTACTTTATACTTATTTGTGTAAATGTCTTAAATTCTGTGGTCAACTGGCCATTCCTGGAGAGCAAGCCATCTCTCACATCCGTTTATGTATCCTCTGCATCATCTTGCATAGTGTTTGACATATACTAAGCTTAGGGATATGAAATAGATTGCATTTTTACCCTGCTGGTGTGGCTCAGTGGTTAAGCGTCGACCCATGCACCAAGAGGTCGTTGGTTCTATTTCTGGTCAGGGCACGTGCCCAGGCTGTGGGTCCAATCCCCAGTGGGGGGCATGCAGGAGGTGGCCAATCGATGTTCTCACTCATCAATGTTTCTAATTCTCTCTCCCTCTCCCTTCCTCTCTAAAAATCAATAAAGAAAAAAAAAATAAAAACAAAACAAAAAATAAATAGGTTGCATTTTGTATGCCAACTCAAATTAATCTATAGTTGAATCGTGGTGTAACAGATTCTAAAACTATGCAAGGGTTCATAAGGACAATGTAAACTATCAATTAGAGGTTTTCAGGTAACATGTCAAAGAATCCATCTCAAATTATCCTTAATAAAAAAGGAAATTTATCAGATCATATAAATGAATGACTCTGTTCTGGACCTATATCTAGTTTTAGTCACTGCAACATTATCAGGGCTCCTCTTCAGATTCTTCACAATTATCTCAGATCTGTCCTACTCTGTGTGTCAGCCTCATATTCAGTCAAGTTCCCTTCACATTATCAAAAGTGCCCGCAACGGTGTCAGATGTTACCTCTTTAAACCACAGAATACAGCATGTTGGCATGTTGATGGGACTGAGAAGCCTCATGAAGTACTTTCTCATGCCTTACTCATATATATATAAAATCTCCCTGAATTGACCACTGTGGTCAAAAGATGGAATAAATTGATTGCTTTTAATCAATTACATGCCAATTCCTGAAGAATATGAACTATATGGAAGCGAAACGTTGCTTTTAGAATGGAGTCACAAAAAGAGAGGTATATAGGTTGGGTTTATTAGGGAAGGGGAGACAGAAGCATTACATTCTTCAGTCTAAAGTATTGACAGACAACCATAAGACAATAATTTCTCAATTGGAGCAAAAGTAAAATTAGAAGTTGGTGAAAATGTGGTGGCTCATTTTTATTACCTTTATTTTATCTAATTTTATACATATAGAATTTTGAAAATAGTATAAAGTATCCTTTTATTCTTTTTCTTCTTTCCCCTAATGCTAACCTCTTGTACACCATTGAATATTTACCAAGAACAAAAAAAGTAACAGTAGTACAATATCATTAACCAAACTATACACATTTTAATTTCACAATATTTACTCTCATTCTTCGTATTTGTACCAGGATTACAATTGTTTGTTATTTCTGTAACCTGGAGAAGTTTTTTAATGTATCCATGCCTTTCATGACTTTTATAACTTTTCAAGGGCACTAGTAGTTCATTTTGTATAATGTCTCTCAATTTAGGTGTTTCCAGTGATCAGGGAGAGGTTATTTATTTTTGGTAAGCATACCACACAAATGACATTATGACTTTCTCAGTGCATCATATGAAGGGGTTCTTGATGTCCAGGTGTCTAATCACTGATGATCTTAATCTTGCTTACTTAAGTTGATATCTGTTCACTTTTTCAATGTAAAGTGCCTATATTTTCCATTGTAGTTGATAATTGCCTTCGGGGAGATGCATTGAGACTTTTTAAATTAATGTCCTCCTCAAACTGTCACCCACTAATTTTGGCATCCAACCATGGTTCATATTTGCAGAATTTATTTCTGTGGTATCTGCCTAATGGTGATTCTCTGTCTCCCACTGTTCTTTACATGTATTAGTTAGAAGTCTATTGTAATGAAGAGTTCTCTTTTCTCCAACATTGATTTATTTAATAATGTTTTTATTGTTAACATGGACACTTGATTTATCCTATTGATTAAAATCCAATATTGTAATTAATTTGTCCCTCAGATTTTTCTAGATTTAACCTTCAGCTTCTGGTTCATGCTTGAGGTTTTTTTCTGGTGTGTGCTTTCTTTTTTTTCAGTTTTTCTTTTAATTAAAATTTGTATTTTGGAAAAATTATAGACTCACAAACAATTTTAAGAAATAATATAGACATATTCCATGTAACCTTGACCCAATTAACCTAACATTGCAAAAATGTATACAATGTTACAACTAGGATATTAACATTTATACAATCCATTAATGTTATTCAGATTTCTTCAGGTTTATTTGTTCTTATTTCTGATTGTTAGTGTGTCTGTGTATTTAATTCCATGAAATTTTCTCTCACATATAGGTTTTTGCATTGAGAGTCGGGATACTGAACAGCTTAAACATCACAAATATCCATAGTACTGCTTCTTTGTGACCTCTATCTCCATAATTATCCTCCCTCTGTAATCCTTATCAACCACTATGCTGTTCTCCCTTTCTGTAATTGTGTCAAGTATGTTAAATAAATAGAATAAACATTATGCAACATTTTCAGATTGGCTTATTTTACTCAGCATAATTTCCTGGATATTCATTTATGTTGTTGCATACATCAATAGTTCTTACCTATTTTTTTTTCCTGAGTAGAGGTCCATGGTATATTAGTCAGGGTTCTTAGTGAGCCTATATCAATAAATTCAGCCTATTCCAAATTTATATTCCTTGAACCATCATCCCATATTGTTAGTATCTATTCCTATGCATGTTCCCTGTATTTCTGTCTGTATAATTTTGAAAAAGCAAATTGTATGTTTAATGTATTGTACACTTCCTCATGGGTCATACTTTATATTTCACCTTTAGGAGTTTATGGGGACTTGAATACAACTGCAGGTCTAGAAGCAAAGAAGGATGTTGGGATGGGTCCCAAACAGACATAGCAGTGACTTACATAGCATAGCTGTTTAAGGGTAGGTCCTTAAAGTCTCTTCAGGCAATTCAGAGCTAATCTATCAGAGAGGGGTGGAGGGTATGCTTCCACTGGGGATGGAGAGAGGCCCCTTCTACTAGCAAAGAAGACATCAAAATGTAGAGGTTCATTTTCCCCAGCTTCATCATGGCCTTTCCATATACTCACAGCCCAAATTTTATGATCCTATTCTTTCCCAATCATTGCCCTCAGTTTCACAAGAGGCATTCAATGAGATTTAGAGTTCCACTTACATTATAATTTAGCCAATCACAAAATGAGATTCTGCATTTGATTTTTCAGCAATCTCAGACCTACACTTATAAGAGATATAGGTCTTCTTTGAGGCAAACTTAGAAGATTTCAAATAACTAACATATTTGGCACTTAAGCTGGGAATTTGAATCCCTAGTTCATCTTTTCCTTTTCCCACTTCATCTAGAGACATTAGTAGAAAGCAGCTAATCTCATTAAATTCCTTAGTTTGAGAAAAAAATATTCAAAAATATCATACACACAGTCACACAGATTCCTGCTTTTTATACATGGTTGATTCAGAGAATCCAGTGGTGAAATTTTGAGTGTCTCCATTGCTAGATCACATCATGGAGTATCAGCAGAATCTTTACTATTGTAAATACTCATTATTAACATCTTTAATCAAATCTGAGTGCCAATTCAAGAAACCTCAGAACGAATTCAGAACACTCACCCTTGAAATTCTGTTTCTCTAGAACCACTGTAGGTACCAAAATCTGTATTAGTCAAGGGTACTTCAGAAAAACAAATACAATAGGATGTATGTATGTATGTATGTATGTATGTATGTATGTATTTATTTATTTATTTATTTATTTATTTATTTATTTATCTTTATTTATTTATTATGAGGAATTGATTCATGCAATTATAGTGTTGCACAAGTACCAAGATCTATAGTCAGCAAGCTGGATGTGTCTATCCAGTATAAGTTTGAAAGCCTGTGAACCAGGAGAGCCACTGATGTTGTTCCCACCCAAAGGCCAGTATGCTGGAGACCCAGGAATAGTCAATGTTTCTGTTCAGTTCCAAAAAAGGAAGAAAAAACAAAACAAAACAAAAAACAGTATCACAGCTCAAAGAAAGATAGGCAGGAAGAATTTCCTCTTACTTGTGGGATAGTCAGCCTATTTGTTTTATTCAAGTATTCAACTGATTGGATGGACCTCACCCACATTAGAGTGAGAAATCTGCTTTAATCACTGTATCAATTCAAATGTTAACCTCATGCAGAAACACCGTGATAGGCACACCCAGAATCATTTTTGACCAAATGCCTGGGCACCCTGTGGCTTAGTCAAGCTGATACATAAAATTAACCATCAAACATGGTATAAACAAATCTTAGGTTGTTTACCTGTTCTCCTTTTGAAAGATACCACAGTAGATTTCAGTTTTTGACTTTTGGAAGGAAAACTTGTGTACAGGTGTCTTTTGTTTGTTTTTAATATAAACATGGGTTTTCATTTTTGTGGGAAATCAAGTTCAGTTGGTTGGCTGAATGAAAATTGCATGTTTTGTTTTAAAAGAAACTGCAAATCTATTTTCCAGAGTCATTTTATCATTTTACATTCCCTATCACAATTTAGGAATAACTCACTTTCTCTGTATAATCACCAACATTTGGTTTTGCCACTAATTTTTACTTTAGTCATTCTCATAACTGTTTAATAGGTCTAATTGTGGTTTTAATTTGCATTTTATGACAGCTAATGGTGTTGAACATATATTTTTTTAGCTTTTTATTTTTTAATTTTATTTTTTATTGATGACAGTAATACAGATGTCTCCCTTTCACCCCCACCCTTATCTTTCCATGGGCTTAAATGCCACCTGTAAATCTTCTTTGTTGAAATGTGTGTTCATGTGTTTTGCCCATTTTGTAATTAGATCGTTTGCTTACTATTGAGATTAGGGAGTTTTTTTTAATATATGTATTGTGGATTTAATGCCCTTATTGAATTGATTTGAATATAATTTCTTCCAGTATTTGGTTTGTGTTTTCATCTTCTGTACAGATACTTTCATAGAACAAACTTGTTTAACCTGATGAGGTCCAAATGATCATTTTTCCCCCTTTTATAGAACATGCTTTTAGTGTCAAGGCTAAGAACTCTTCAGCAAGTTCTATATCTTGAATGTTTCTCTTTTATTTTTCACTAAAAAATTATAGTTTTATATTGTTATTAAAGTCCGTAATCTATTTTAGATTATAGTTTGCATAAGATATCTTAGTTTAGGTTGAAGTTTACTTTGTTTGCATGTGGATGTCCAGAATTATTTGGTTTAAAAGGTGATCTTCTTAGTCATTTAATGTACAGGAGTGAACAAAAGTAAGATTACAGTTTTTCTTATGGAAAATAATACAACAATTAATACATAATAATAGTGGAATAAACCCTGTGTTTCCCATACTCACAACCTAAACCTACTTTTGCCAACCCCTGTAATTTTTATTTTTCTCAAAAATTAGTTAACCATATTTTTATGGGTATGTTGCTGGGTTTCATTTATTCTGTTTATTTATCTGTGTTTTATCCCTCCATAATACCACACCGTTTTAATTACTGCAGCTATATAGTAAGGCATAATATACGATAAAGTGATTCCTCCCATTTTATTTTTCTTTCTCAACATTATTTTAGCTAATTTGGAACCTATGGCTTTCTATATAAATTTTAGAATATCTTGTGTTTATCTACAAAAGTCTTGCTAGAATTTGATAGATACTGCATCAAACTTATAGATCAATTTAGGGAGAATTCACATATTCCAACCCAGTAATGTGGTATATTGGCCATATTACTTTGTAATATTTTGACATTTTATTATAATTTTGGCATACAGATTCCATACATGTTTTATGATGTTCATCAACATGTAATACTCTAGGAGATATTGTAGATAATATTTTATTTTTAATTTCTGTTTCTACATGTTTAATATAAGTATAGAGAAATGAAAATTGAGGCCTTTGCCAGGTAGCTCAGTTGGTTAGAGCATCATCCTTATAGGCCAAAGTAGGAGATTTGACCTCTGGTCAGGACACATATAAGAATCAAACAATAGAGAAAAAAACATGGCAGCAGACTGAATGGAAGCTACACAGACCATCTCCCAGGACCAAACTGGAATTACAACTAAAACAAAGACAAATCATCAGGAAAAACCAACTGAAAAGCAGCTGGAGAGAACCTGTATAATAAGGGATGGAAAGAGGACACCAAATTGAGCATGGCAGGAAATGTGGAAGTATAAGAGGGCAGGCTGGGAGCCCACAGACAGCAGCTGAGGTCCGTATTAGCTGTGAGCAGTTCCCGCTGAGAAGTTGGGGGTTAAAAGAGCACCAAATCAGCTATGGCCACTCAATGTCAGCTCTGGTAGAGGGAGGGTGGAACAAAGTGAAGAGAGTCAGGGATTCGTGACAAAGGGAAGAGAGCTGGGGAAGGAAACTGAGAGTTTTATGCTGAATCAATACCTGATAGGACACTGGCCATTTTACTCAAAGAGCCCCTTCCCAGAACCCCAAGTACAAGCAACGGTCCCTCCCTCAGGAATTTAACACCACCCCACCAGGCCAGAGAAATGTAAATTGTGGCTCATTAACAGCTAAAGGCTACAAACAAGCAATTGCTCCACTGGAAATCCCCTTACACTTTACAATGAGGAATTCTTCAGTCAACTGAGGGCCACAACCCAAGGGTCATCAAGTAACTGAGACTAATATAATAGCATGCAGGCAAAAGCTAGAGGATAAATGAACCTTTGCTTGGCCCACAAATCTACCCAGGAAAGTAAGACTTGACAGGGGTGTTTAATGTGAGCCTCCCCACAATTATCCAAACCCAGTATAGAAAGCCACAATCAGAGGAACACCAAAATGCACATAGAAAATTTGACAGGCTCCTAAACCCACTGAGACACCCAAAATGGTGAAACAAAGAAACAAATCCCAAATGAAAGAACAAGAGAATTCTACAGAAGAATAGATAAATGAAATGCAATTAAGCAAGTTATCAGAGGTAGAGTTCAGAGTAATGATTATGAGGAAGCTCAACAGCATGAGTAAAGATATAGAAACAATTAAAATGAACCAATTGGAAATAAAAGACCACCAAAAGGACATAAAGAATGACAACAGAAATAAAGAACACAATGTAAGAAATAAACAACAGATTGGAGGAAGCTGAGGATCAGATCAGCAAATTAGAAGAGAGAGTAGAAAAAATCACCCAGAGGTTCAAAAAGAAAAAGCTTAAAAACAGAAAGACAGCTTAAGAGAACTGTAGGACAATATGAAACTTAACAACATTTGCATCATAGGAGCTCCAGAAAAACAAGAAAATGAACAAGGTTTAGAGAATATATTTGAAGAAATAATGAGAAAAAAACTTCCCTAACTTGGTGAAGGAAAAAGGCATACAAATTCAGGAAGCACAGAGAGACACAAGTAAGAAGAACCCAAACAGGCCAACACCAAGACACATAATAATTAAAATGTGAAAGCTTAAAGACAAACAGAGAATCTTAAAGGCAGCAAGACATAAGCAACAGGTTGCCTACAAAGGAACCCACATAAAGCTATCACCTGACATCTCAACAGAAACACTACAGGCCAGAAAGAAATGACATGAAGTAATAAAGCAAGGATCAGAATAAAAGATTACTCTATTCAGTAAGTCTATCATTTAAAATAGAAGGTGAAATAAAGAGTATCCGAGACAAAAAAAAAGAAAAAAGGCTAAGGGAATATATTAGCACCAAACCAGCACTGTAAGAAATGTTAAAAGGATTGCTGTAATAAGCAGAAGAAATAGGAAAAGAAACATAACCATAATAAACAAAAATGGCAATAAGTAAGTACATATCAGTAATAATCTTTAATGTAAATGGACTAAATACTCTGATCAAAAGACACAGAGTAGCTGAACAAATAAGAAAGCATGGCTCATATATATGTTATTTACAAGAGACCCACCTCACAACAAAAGACTCACATAGGTTGAAAGTGAAGGGATGGAAAAAAAAAATTTCCAACCAAATGGAAAGGATCAAAAAGCTGAGGTAGCAATAATCACATCTGATAAAATACCTACAAAATGAAGGCCATAACAAGAGACAAAGAAGCCCACTACATAGTATTGAAAGGATCTATCCAACAGGAGGAGGATATAACCTTGGTAAAAATACATACACCCAATATAGGAGCACCAAAATATATTTCAAAACTTCTGCAGGACTACAAAGGAGAAATTGACAGCAATAATATCATAGCAGGGGACTTCAACACCCTGTTAACATCACTGGATAGATTCTCTAGAAAAAAAAAATAACAGGAAAACAGAGACTTTAAAAGATGCACTAGATCAAATGGAATGAATAGATATCTACAAGAATTACACCCCAAAACTTCAAAATTCAAATTCTTCTCAAGTGCACATGGGACAGTTTCAAAGATAGACCACAGGTTAGGACACAAACTAAGTCTCTACAAGTTGAAGAAGATTGAAACCATATCAAGCATCTTCTCAGATCACAATGACATGAAACTAGAAATAAATTACAACAAAAACATTCAAACACTTGGAAGCTAAACAGCATGTTATTAAACAATGAATGGATTACCAAGGAAATCAAGGAAAAAAATAAAAACTTCCTGGAAACCAATGAAAATGAACACACAACACAAAATCTATGGGACATAATGAAAGCAGTCCTGAGAGGGCATTTCATAGAACTATAGGCTTTTCTAACTCTACAATTTAAAGAACTAGAAAGTAAACAAAACGAAAAACCGAGAGCTAGTAGAAGCAGAGAAATAATAAAGGTCAGAGCAGAAATAAACGACATAGAGACTAAAAACAAATTCAAAAGTCAATGAAACAAAGAGATGGTTCTTTGAAAAGATAAGCAAGATTGATGAACCTTTAGCCAGACTCACCAAGAAACAAAGAGAGAGAACACAAATAAACAAAATCAGAAACAAAAAAGGAGAAGTAACAACTGACACTACAGAAATACAAAGGATCATAAAAAAAAGACTATGAGCAATTATATGCCAACAAATTGGACAATCTAGGTGAAATGGGCACCTTATTAGAATGACATAGTCTCCCCAAATTAAAAAGGGAAGAGACAGAAAACTTGAACAGACCAATAACAACTAATGAAATTGAAGATGTAATGAAGAAGCTCCCCACAAACAAAAGCAAGAGCCCTGACGGCTTCATGGGAGGGTTTTACTGAACATTCCAAGAAGAACTAACACCTATTCTCTTCAAACTATTCCAAAAAGTTCAAGAAGAAGGAAGACATCCAAACTCATTTTATGAGGCCAGCATAATTCTAATTCCAAAACCAGATAAGGACACTACAAACAAAGAAAACTACAGGCCAATATCCTTGATGAACATAGATGCCAAAATCCTTAACAAAATACTAGCAAATCAGATCCAGCAATACATTTAAAAAATTATTCACCATGACCAAGCGGGATTTATCCCAGGGATGTAAGACTGGTACAATATTCACAAATTAGTAAATGTGATACTCTGCATAAATAAAATGAAAGATAAAAACCATATGATCATACCAATAGATGCTGAAAAATCATTCAACAAAAATGAGCACCCATTTTTGATAAAAATGCTCAACAATGTTGGAATAGAGAGATCATATCTTGACATAATAAAGGCCACATATGAAAAAGTACAGCCAACTTTATATTCAATGGGCAAAAATTAAAGCATTTCCTTTAAGAACAAGAACAAGACAAGGATGCCCACTTTTGGCACTCTTATTTAACATAGTACTGGAAGTCTTAGCCACAGCAATTAGACATGAAAAAAAGATATAAGGAATCCAAATTGGAAATAAGGAAGTGAAACTGTCATTATTGGCACATAACATGATATTGTACATAGAAAATACTAAACACTCCATCAAACTACTACTAGATTTGATTAATGATTTTGGTTAAGTAGCAGGATAAAAAATTAACATCAAGAAATTGACAGCAGCCCTGGCCAGTTTGACTCTGCGATATACTGTCGGCCTATGGACCAATGAGTCTCGAGTTTGATTCCGGCCAAGGGCACATACCTCAGTTGTGGTTCATCCTTGGTCCTGGTAAGGGTCATGCAGGAGGCAACCTGATGATGTGTCCCTCTCAGATCGATGTTGCCCTCTCTCTCCCTTTCTCTCCCTCCCACTCTATCTAAAGATAAATAGAAAAATATCTTCAGGCGAGGATTAAAAAATATATATAAAAGAAATTGATGGCATTCTTATACACCAGTAATGAACTCACAGAAAGAGAAACTAATAAAACAACACCTTTACCATTGTAGCAAAAAAATTAAGATACATAGGAATAAATTTAACCAAGGAAGTAAAGGACTTGTTTGCAGAAAACTACAGGATATTGAAAAAAGAAATAAAGGAAGATATAAAAAAGTGGAAGCATATACTTTGTTTATGTATTGGAAGAATTAACATCATTAAAATGTCCATACTATCCAAAGCAAACTACAGATTAAGTGCAATCCCCATTAAAATATCAATGACATATTTTATGGAACTAAATCAAATACTACAAAAGTTTATTATATGGAACCAAAAAAGACCCTGATAGCCACAGGAATCTTGAAAAAGAAGAAGAAAATAGAAAAAAAAAATCCCAATTCCAGATATCAGGTTATACTACAAAGCCATTGTAATCAAAACAGCCTGGTACTGGCATAAGAACAGGCATATAGTTCAATGGAAGAGAACCCAGAAATTGTCCCAAGACATTATACTCAATTAATATTTGACAAAGGTGGCAAGAGCATACAATGGAGTAAAGACACCTCTTTAACAAATGGTGTGGGGAAAATTGGACAGCTACAGGCAAAAAAAATAAAATTAGACCATGAACTTACACCATACACAAGAATAAACTCAAAATGAATAAAAAACTTAAATGTGAGTCGTGAATACATAAAAATACTAGAAGAAAATGTAGGCAACAAACTTTCAGCCATTACATGCAGCAGAATTTTCAATGATGCAATGCCTAAGGCAAGAGAAACAAAGGAAATAATGAAAAAAATGGGATTACATCAAGCTAAAAAGCTTCTGTGAAGCGAAAGAAACAATCATCAAAATGGAAAGGGAACCCACTACATGGGAGAGCATAATTGCCAATGATACATCAGATAAGGGGTTAATTTCCAAAATATATAGAGTGCTCATACAACTCAACAAAAGGAAGCCTGAGAATCCAATTAAAAAAATGGGTAGTGGACCTAAATAGACCTCTCTCCAAACAGGACATAAAATGGCCGAGAGACATATGAGAAAATGCTCAACGTCAATAATCATCACAGAGATGCAAATTAAAACAACTATGAGTTATCACCTCATACTTGCTAGAATAGGTGCCATCAACAAATCATCAAACAAAAAGTCCTGGAGATGGTTGGAGAAAAGGGAGCTTTAGTACTCTGCTGGTGGAAATGCAGACTGGTGCAACCACTATGGAAAACAGTATGTTGTTACCTCAAAAAATCAAAAATTGATCTGTCAATTGATCCAGTGATCCCACTTCTAGGAATATATTTTAGGAAGACTGAAACACCAATCAGAAAGAATATATGTACCTCTACATTTATAGCAACACTGTTTACAATCGCTAAGATCTGGAAACAGCCCATGTGTCCATCAATAGATGAATGGATAAAAAAGCCATGCTACATATACACAATGGAATACTATGCAGCTGTAAGGAAGAAAGATATCTTATCCTTTGAGACAACATGGAGGGACCTGGAGAGTATTATGCTAAGTGAAATAAGCCAGTCAGGGAAAGGCAAATACCACATGATCTCACTTTTTGTGGAATATAATGAACAAAATAAGCTGATGAACAAAATATACCCAGAGACATAGAAGTAGGGTTCAGACTGACAAATCTCAGAGGATGGCAGTGGAGGGGAGGAAAAAGATAATCCAAAGAACTTATAAGCATGTGTGCATGACCAATGGATATAGACAACATTGCTTTGAGGGGTGAGATGGGATCAGGAGGAGGGTGTTAATGAGGGAAAAAGGAGAAATGTATCTAACAAAAATAAATTAATTAATGATAAAAGTTTCCACGTTATTTATGGGGTGAGGTTAGAATTCATGGGTTCAGGTACTTGGCAAAAAAATAAGATTAAGATAAATTTTTAAAAATCAACCAATAAATGCATAAATGAGTAGAAAAACAAATCAATCTCTCTCTCTCTCCCTTCCTCTCTCTCTCTACAAAAATCAGTACATTTAAAAAGTCTTTCTAAATAGAATTGATTTTTTTTTGCTCATCATGTATCCTATGACCTTGCTGTATTCACTTTTTTTTTTACTTTTTTCTTTTTTCTTAAAATGTTCCATCATCCTTTACCCCCTTATAACTCCTCCATCTCCAGGAATCCCCTAACCGCTGGAATCACCACCACATCCATGAGATAACTTATTGGTTCTAAAATCTTTGTGTACTTTGTTTGAGATTTTCAACATAGTCATGTCATATATAAATAATAACAGTTTTATTTCTTTCTCTCAATCTGTATATCTTTTATTTATTTTTCTTACCCTATTGCTGTGGCAAGATCTTCCAATATTATGCTGAATAAGAGTGGTGAAAAGGCATCATTGAGAGTGGTGACCAATAGTTTCATCTCCAGATATATAAAAAGTATTGAGAAGAATGAACATTAAGAGCTAAATGTTTTATTTAAAACCACAGTTGTTCAGAAAATAAAAATGCAGACCAAAAATCTGATTGATATATTCTTCATGCAATAGCAATGTACTAAAGGAGAGAAGCAAGCTGTGCTAATCAGTAATTTTGATAAAGAATGAGAAAACTGAAACAAATTACAGGCAACACAATTTCTAAGCTAAGACAACTCCATTAAATATATCATTCATACATTATCAAAGTTTGTTACTAATAATAAAAAAAAATTGACTAACGTGAAGTCATTGATTGTGACATGGATCATTTATGATTTCAATCCCCCTCATTAGAGGACCAACTAGCAACTATCCATAGACAAGACAACATTGTGAAAAGCCCAGAACCAGAAGTTGAGGCTAAAATCCCCATATGGGTTACAGAGATTCGATGAGAAGTTAAGAGGAGCAGTTTCACTCTCAGTGCATTGCCCCTCCCCCAGGCTGGTGCAGCACCACATAAAGAGGGCCCTTCTAGGCCTCAGTGGGAACAGAAAGCCCAAAGTAGACATACAGCTTCTCCAGCACTGTGGAATGCTTCCCAGGAGAGGCCCAAACAGGTTTTCCCTCACAGGAATCATTAGGAAGATCCATAGTAAATGGAATTTTGTTTTAGTTTTCCTTGTGAGCATTCATCATTGCTGTGTAAGATGCCATTGAGCCAAGGCAGTGTGGCCAAGTGGTTGAGCATCGACCCATGCACCAGGAGGTCACCGATTCAATTCCTGGTCAGGGCATATGCCCAGGTTGTGGGCCCAGTCCCCAATGGGGCATATGCAGGAGGCGGCCAATCGATGTTCTCTCTCATCAATGTTTGTATCTCTCTCTCTTTTTCCCTTACTCTCTCTCTAAAATCAATAAAGAAAAATAAAAGAATGCCATTGATTTCTGGATGTTAATTTTGTATCCTGCTACACTGCTGAATTTATTTATTAAATCTAGCAGATTTTTGATGGAATCTTTAGAGTTTTCTATGTACAATATCATGTCATCTGTGAATAATGAGAGTTGCCCTTCCTCCTTTCCAACTTGGATGCCATTTATTTTTTCTTCCTGTCTAATTGCTGTGGCTAAAAGTTCCAATACTATGTTAAATAAGAGTGGTGAAGTGGGCATCCCTGTCTTGTTCCTGTTCTTAAGTTAAATGCTTTTATTTTTTGCCTGTTGAGTATGATATAGTCTGTCAGTTTTTTTATATATGGCCTTTATAATTTTGAGATATGATCCCTCTATTCCCACATTGCTGAATGTTTTTATCAGAAATAGGTGCTGAATTTTGTCAAATGCTTTATCATTGTCAATTGATATGATCATATGATTTTTATCTTTCATTTTGCTTATGTGGTGTATCACATTTATTGATTTGCAAATATTGTACCAGCCTTGCATCCCTGGGATGAATCCCACTTGACCATGGTGAATAATTATTGTAATATCTTGCTGGGTCCAATTTGCTAACATTTTGTTGAGGCTTGTGGCTTCCAAGTTTATCAGGGATATTGGCCTGTACATTTCTTTTTTTGTAGTGTGTTTATCTGGTTTTGCAATTAGAATTATGCTGGCCTCATAAAACGAGTTTGGAAGCCTTCCTTCATCTTGAATTTTTTGGAAGAATTTGAGGAGAATGGGTGCTAGTGCTTCTTTGAATGTCTAGTAAAACTGCCCTGTGAAGCCATCCTGAAGTTCACTTTTGTTTGCTGCGTGTTTATTAAGTTTCAATTTCCTTAGTCGTCATTGGTTTTTTCAAGTTTTCTGACTCTATCTTGTTTAGTTTTAGGAGACTGAGTGATTCTAAGAATTTGTTAATTTCAACTAGGTATTCCAATTTGTTGGCTTATAATTTTTCATAGTATTTTCAAAAACTCCTTTGTATTTCTGTGGTGTCAGTTGTTACTACTCCTCTTTCCTCTCTGATTTTTTTTTTTCCGTTTGGGTCCTCTCTCTGTTTTTTGGTGTGTCTGGCTAAAAGTGCATCAATCTTATCAATCTTTTCAAAGAACAAGCTCTTGGTTTCACTAATATTTTGGGGTTTTTTTTAGTCTCTATGTCATTTATGTTCACTCTAATCTTTATTATTTCTTTCCTTCTACTTGTTCTTGGTTTTCTTTTTTGTTTACTTTCTACTTCCTTAAGTTGGAGGGCTAGATAGTCTATTAGAAATGTGTCTCATTTCTTGAGGTAAGCCTGTCATACTATGAAATTTCCTCTCAGGACTGCTTCTCCTGTATCCCATAGATTTTGTGTTGTTGTGTATTCAATTTCATTGATTTCCAGGACGTATTTTATTTCTTCCTTGATCTCCTTGATAACCCATCCATTGTTTAATAGCATGCTATTTAACCTCCATGTGTTTGAATGTTTTTAGTGTTTTCATTGTAATTAATTTCTAGTTTCATGCCATTGTGATCTGAGAAGATGCTTGATATAATTTCAATCTTCTTGAACTTGTAGAGACTTAGTTTGTGTCCTAACATACAGCCTATCTTTGAGACTGTCCTATGTGCACTTGAGAAGAATGTTTTCTATATTTTTGGGATGTATTTCTCTGTAAATATCTATTAAATCCATCTGTTCTAGTGTGTCATTTAGGGTCTGTGTTTCCTTGTTAATTTTTTGTCTAGAGGATCTATCCAGTGATATCAGTGGAGTGTTTTATTCTCCTGGTATGATTTTATTGCTGATGATTTCTCCCTTGATCTCCTCCAGAAGTTTTAAAATATGTATTGGTACTCCTATATTGGGTTCATATAGGTTTACCAAGGTTATATTCTCCTATTTGATCAATCTTTTTAATATTATGTAGTACCTTCTTTGTCTTTTGTTATGACCCTCATTTTGAAGTCTATTTTTTATCAGATATAAGTATTGCTACTTCAGCTTTTTTTTCATTTCCATATGCTTGAAAAATGTTTCTTCATCCCTTCACTTTCAATCTGTGTTAGTCTTTTGTTGTTTGGTGGATCTCATATAGACAACATATATATGAATCATACTTTCTTATCCATTCAAATACTCTGTTTCTTTTGATTGGAGCATTTAATCCATTTAAATTCCAGTTTACTATTGATATATAATTATTTATTGACATTTTTATTCATTATGGCTATGTTTCTTTCTCCCTTTCTTCTGCTTATTATAGCAGTCCTTTTAATAGTTCTTGCAATGCTGGTTTGGTGCTAATATATTCCCCTTAGCCTTTTTTTTTTTTGTCTGGGAAGCTCTTGATCTCACCTTTTATTTTTAATGATAGCCTTGCTGGGATACAAAATTAACGTCAAGAAATCAAAAGCATTCTTATACACCAATGATGAACTCACGGAAAGAGAAACTAAAAAAACAATTCCATTTACCATTGCGGCAAAAAAATTAAGATACCTAGGAATAAACTTAACTAAAGAAGTAAAGGACCTATTTGCAGAAAACTACAGGACATTGAAAAAAGAAATAGAGGAAGATATAAAAAAGTGGAAGCACATACCTTGTTCATGGATTGGAAGAATTAACATCATTAAAATGTCCATATTACCCAAAGCAATCTATAGAGTCAATGCAATCCCCATCAAAATACCAGTGACATATTTCACAGAACTAGAACAAATATTTCAAAAGTTCATATGAAACCAAAAAAGACCCCGAATAGCCACAGCAATCTTGAAAAAGAAGGACAAAGTAGGTGGGATCACAATACCGGATATCAGCTTATACTACAAAGCCACTGTAATCAAAACAGCCTGGTACTGGCACAAGAACAGGCATATAGACCAGTGGAACAGAACAGAGAATCCGGAAATTGACCCAAGACATTATGCTCAATTAATATTTGACAAAGGTGGCAAGAGCATACAATGGAGTAAAGATAGCCTCTTTGATAAATGGTGTTGGGAAAATTGGACAGCTACATGCAAAAAAATGAAACTAGACCATCAACTTACACCACACACAAGAATAAACTCAAAATGGATAAAAGACTTAAATGTGACTCGTGAATCCATAAAAATCCTAGAAGAAAATGTAGGCAACAAAATTTCGGACATCATACACAGTAGAATCTTCACTGATACATCACCTAAGGCAACAGAAACAAAGGGAAAAATGAACACATGGGACTACATCAAACTATAAAGCTTCTGCACAGCAAAAGAAACAACCATCAAAACAGATAGGGAACCCACTCTATGGGAGAGCATAATTGCCAATGATACATCAGATAAGGGGTTAATTTCCAAAATATACAGAGTGCTCATACAACTCAACAAAAGGAAGACAAAGAACCCAATTAAAAAATGGGCAGAGGAACTAAATAGACACCTCTCCAAAAAGGACATACAAATGGCTAAGAGACATATGAAGAAATGTTCAACATCATTAATCAGAGAGATGCAAATTAAAACAACAATGGGGTATCACCTCACACCTGTCAGAATGGCCGCCATCAACAAATCATCAAACAACAAGTGTTGGCGAGGGTGTGGAGAAAAGGGGACTCTAGTACACTGCTGGTGGGAATGCAGACTGGTGCTGCCACTGTGGAAAACACTATGGTGTTACCTCAAAAAGTTAAAAATTGAACTGCCATTTGACCCAGTGATACTATTTCTAGGAATATACCCTAAGAAGCCTGAAACACCAATCAGAAAGAATATATGTACCCCCATGTTCATCGCATCACTATTTACAATAGCTAAGATCTGGAAACAGCCCAAGTGTCCATCAGTGGACGAATGGATAAAAAAGCTGTGGTACATATACACAATGGAGTACTATGCAGGTGTAAGAAAGAAAGATCTCTTATCCTTTGAGACGACGTGGAGGGACCTCGAGAGTATTATCCTAAGCGAAACAAGCCAAGCAGAGAAAGACAAATATCACATGATCTCACTTATTTGTGGAATATAATGAACATAACAGTCTGAGGAACAGGGTAGACCCAGAGATGTGGAAGCAGGGTATAAACTGACACCCCTCAGAAGAGCGGGTGGGCGGGGAGGGAAGAGATAAACCACAGAACTTATGCACATGTATGCATAAGTGATGGACATGGACAGCAAAGCTGGGGACAGGGTGGGGGGATGGGGAGGAGGGTGTCAATGGGGAAAAAAGGAGAAACATCTGTAACAAAAATAAATTAATAAATAAAATAAAATAAAATAAAATAAAATAAATAAAATAAAATAAAATAAAATAAAATAAAATAAAATAAAGATAGCCTTGCTGGATAGAGTAGTCTTAGATTCAGATCCATGTTTTTCATTACCTTGAATACTTCATGCAATTCCCTTCTGGCCTGTCGTGTTTCTGTTGAGAAATCAGCTGATAGCCTAATGGGGGCTCCTTTGTATGTAATCTGTTGCTTTTCTCTTGCTGCCTTTTATGATTCTCTCTTTGTCTTTAATTTTTGTCATTTAAATTATGATGTGTCTCGACATGGGCCTCTTTGGGTTTTTCTTGCTTGATGTTCTCTGTGCTTCCTGAACTTGTATGCCTTTTTCCATCACCAAATTGGAGATGTTTTCTGCCACTATTTCTTCAAATAGATTCTCTAAACCTTGCTCTCTTTCTTCTTCTACTGGTACTCCTATGATTTGGATGTTGTTACATTTCATTTTTTTCCACAGCTCTTTTAAACTCTCTTCTTATCTTTTAATTCTTTTTTCTTTTTGGTTCTCTGATTGAGTGATTTTTTTTTTTTTTTTACCCTGTCTTTTAACTCACTGATACGAATCTCAGCTTTCTTGAATCTGCTCATTATTCTTTCCAACGTATTCTTTATTTCTGCTATGTCATTCTTCTTTTCTGCTGGGTTGTTTTTCATTTCCAATTGGTTGATTTTCATTCTTTGTATATCTTCACTCATGCAGTTGAGCTTCCTCATAATCATTACTCTGAACTTTACATCTGCTTACTTGCTTATCTCCATTTCATTTAGTCCTTCTTCTGCAGAATTCTCTTGTTTTTTTTTTTCATTTGGGGTTTGTTTCTTTGTTTCACCATTTTAGTTGTCTTAACAGGGTTTGCGGCTGGTCAACATCTCCTTGTGGGTATCGATGTTCTGCAGATTGTGGCTCCCTCTGCTGAGTTTGTATGAGTGTGAAAGGGACCACGCTGAACACCAATGTCTACTCTTACTTTCCTGGGTAGAGTCACAGGCCAGGCAAAGAATCAAGTATCCCAGAGCTTTTGCCTGCAGACTGAGTCTCAGTTACTTAATGAGCCTCAGACTGAAGCCCTCATCTGAATGAAACATCCCCCAGGTGGGCAGGGTAAGAGCATTTCCAGGGGGTGGGACAATTGCTTCCCCCCCAGGCTAAAGCTGCTTTGATTAAAAACAAAACAAAACAAAAAAACAAACAAACAAACAAACAAAAAAAACTCTGCCTGAAGAAAATTGTTTCTGCAGCATGAGTTAATGACTCAGTACTGGGGCTCAGGCAGCTGCTTTCACAGATCTTTCCACATACCCTTGAAACCCCAATGTCCACGAGATGGGCCCATGGATCAGAGCACCCAGAGACTCATCTGTGCCTACTGGCTGGTTGGTTGTCTGTGGCAGTTAATGAGCTTCAGGTTGTGCTTCTCTGGCTGGGGCAGGGTTAAATTCCAAAGGGTGGGACAGTTGCTTCCCATCCTGTTCTATAGCTTCTTTGATGGGCAAACTCTGTTTGGGAAGAATGGTTTCTGCAGGTTGGGTTAGTGGTTCAGCACAAAGACCCAGGCCTCAACCTTTCCAACTCATTTCCAGAGCCATAAAACCCAACAGTCGAGAGCCAGATCTGAGGCTCAAAGCCTTCACAGACTCATCTCTGCCTCCTGGCTTGCTGGTAGTTTCTGATAGTTAATGAGCCTCAGGTTGTGCTTCTTCAGGCCAGGTTGAGTTAAATTCCCTAGGGAGTGGAAGTTACTTCTCTCCTGGGCTAAATCCACTCTGATGGAATGGGGCTTCTTTAAAAAAAGGGCTACTACCACGTGGGGGAATGACTCAGCCTAGAGTGCCTGATGGCCTCTTTCCCAGATCTCTCCCCAGAGCCATGAACCCCTGAGTCTCCTCAAACAGCTTCAGTCCATTCCTCCCTCCCTCTGCTGTAGCCCAAGGTGAGTGGCTATAGTTGTAATTTAGTGTGCTGGCCCTTCAGGGAAGTGCTTGCATTTCCAGCACCTCCCTCTGCTGGACATAACTTCTGCTCTGGTGATTTTCACAACCAGGTGTTATGTGGGTGCCTTTCCCTGTTCCACCACTCTGTGCTGGGGAGCTGGCTTGGGGTTTAAACTCCTGACTTCTCAGAGAAAAATTCTCACAGCTAAGATAGCACTCAGCTTCTGTCTGTGGGTATCCAGCCAGCCTTCTCATGCCTCTGCACCTCCTACCAGTTTCAACTTGAGCTCATCTTTTCATGCCTGATTATAAAGATTCTCTCCAGCTGCTCTTCCATTGTTTTTTCCCCCATAACTTTTCTTTATTTCTTTATTTTAGTTGTACTTCCAGTTTGGTTCTGAGAGACAGTCTGTGTAGCTTCCACTCACTCCACTGCCATTTTTCCCTCCCCTGTGCTTTGGTTTTTTTTATTGTTTTTCCTTTTTGGTTCTCTGATTTTGTAATTTTCCAACCGCTGAGCCAAACCGGTCAGGGCTCTACCCTTTTAATTCACTGATACAACCCTCAGCTTCTTATAATCTGCTTTTTTTTTAAGTATGTTTTTATTGATTGTTTTCTAGAGAGTGAGGAAGGGAGAGATAGAAACATCGATGAGAGAAAAACATCAATTGGTTGCCTCCTGCATGCCCCCTACTGGGGATCAAGCCCACAACCTGGGCATGCACACTGACCAGGAATTGAACCAGGACTTACAATGGGACAATGCTAAATCCACTGAGCCACACCAGCTGGGCTCTAATCTGCTCTTTATTCCTTCCAGTGTATTCTTTATTTCTACTGTGTCATACTTTATTTCCACCTGGTTGTTTTTCATAGTTTCTATATCTTTTTTCATGCTGTTGAGCATCTTTATATTCATTATTCTGAACTCTATATCTGATAAATTGCTTATCTCTATTTCATTTAGCTCCTCTTCTGGAGAATGACCTCATTTCATTTGGGGCTTGTTTCTTTGTCTCCCCACTTTGACTGCTTGTTTGGGTTTGTTTCTATATATTAGGTAGATCTACTACAACTCCCAGTCTTGGTAGGGTGGTCTTATGTAATAGTTAACCTCTAGTAGGGTCCAGTGGCACAGTCTCCCTGATCACTAGACCTGGGTGCTCTAATAATATCCCTTGGGCTCATTGAGTTGGCCCTCCTGTTGTAATGGAGTCTTGATGGCTATTGGCCTGTTTACGCATGTGCATGGCCTTCAGGCTGGCTGACAGTGGGCCTCAGCCCTCTACACAGCATGCAGGCTGCTTTACAGGTGCTTATATCAGTAAGTGGAATACGCCTCAACAGGGTTTGGAGCCTGTCAATATCTCCCTGTGGATATACTGCTTGTGAAGCTTATTGCATCTTGCTCATTTGTTGTCTGAAGCTGTCCACTGGGTTTATTGATTTGGGCCTCTTCAGAGGGCCTCTAGTACAGGTAAATATCAGATGCTGTTTGTGACTAGCGCTAAGTAGCCTCTTTGAAGCTATAAGTGATCTAAAACTTGTGGCTCCCACTGCTGGATTGGGGTGTGTCTGGAAAAGATCAATCTTTGCACCAAGGTCTTCTTTTTCTAGCCTTGGGCCCAGGACCAAGTCAGGTAAGGACATAAAGCACCCAGAGGTTCACATATGCCTACAGGCTGACTTAAAGTCTCAGCCATTTAATGAGCCTCAAGCTGTGGTCTTTCACAGGGAATAAATTTCACAGGGTGGGGCATGAGGGTTTCCAATGGGTGGGACAATTTTCCCCCCAGGCTAAAGGTGTTTTGATGTGAAAGTTCTGCCTAAATAAGATTACTGCTGAAGCATGGTGGAATGACTCAGCACAAGGGTCCTGGGATTTTGCCTTCTCAGCTCTCTCCTAAGAATCAACAACCCCAGATTCTCCTCACATGTCTCTAGTCCACACTGCCCTCCCTCTGCCAGAGCCCATGGTGAATGGCTCTAATCAAAGTTTAGCATGTTGGCCCTTTAAGAGGTTGCCTTAGTTTCTAGTCAGACAGAACCTCAAATGCTTTTCATAGCCAGATGTTATGTGGGCGACTTTCCCAGTTCTTTTAGTCTGGCTGGGGAGCCCAGCTTGAGGTTTAGAGCCCAAAATTCTCAGGGGAACCCCCCCACAGCTGAGATATCCCTCCAGAACTTCAGCTGCTGCATGTGGGAGCCCAGTCAGGCCTCTTGCACCTCCACACTTCCTACTAGTCTCAATGTGGGCTCCTCTTTATGTCCTTGGTTATAAGTGTTCTCTACAGCTAGACTTCAGTTGATTATTCAGGTTGAGTTTTCTATATTTTAGTTGTAATTTTTGTTTCGTCCTCGGAGAAGGTCAGTGTAGATTCCACTTAATCTGCCGCCATCTTCTCTCACTTCTCCATAGATATTTTGTAGGTAGATTTGTAACTGAAAAAACACAAATTTGGCTGCCTGACACAACAAAAGGCAACTTTGTGAGGCAGGTATTGTTGTTAAAAAAAAAAATAAAGAGGTCAATTCAGGTGCTGCGACCAGGGAGAATGGTAGGCTCCTGTCTCAAAGACCATCTTCCCTTCCTGCTCAAGCCTAAGGTTCTTATAGGAATAATGATGGGAGGGATTTTTTCTATCCAATTATCTAGATAGTTATTGGTGCACTTGGATCTTTTCCATTTATGTTTCTAGATTTTGGCATGCTGGGCCCTATCCATTCATCTTTCCAGTTTTCAGCATACTTGTGTTCTATCCACTCATCTTTCTAGATTTTGGCATGCTTCAGACCTATCCATTCATCTTGTTAGTTTCTGGTATGGTTTGGTCCTATCCATTTATCTCTCCAGCTTTTGGCATGCTCAGTGTAATATGTCTCCCTGCCCTAATGGTGGAGATACTTCAGCACTCTGTGTACAGTAACAATTCCCCCCTTCAAAACTCTAGAACCTTGTAATTTTACAAGCGTTAATGGATGGGTGTTTCATCTTCTGTAGTTTCTTCCTGCTATTAAGGGGCATAGTATTACCTATACCTAGGTACAGATATTCTTACTATCTACTAAAGGAAGAAGAAGATAAAGAATGGAGGGAAGCCTTTACGCAAGGGAGGATGGTTGCTGTCTTTGAAAGGCAGCATATGCAGTGTCTAGAGGATGGCACTGCTG
This sequence comes from Tadarida brasiliensis, assembly GCA_030848825.1. Classification (NCBI taxonomy): domain Eukaryota; kingdom Metazoa; phylum Chordata; class Mammalia; order Chiroptera; family Molossidae; genus Tadarida; species Tadarida brasiliensis. The sequence continues at coordinate 55,270,941 of CM061280.1, forward strand.
AACAAACAAAGCTGATAGACAGCTTTATATTTCTAGAGTCAGTATTGCATATGGACTTCCAAAGTGAGACCTATTTTAGACAGGAAATCAAGTATTTAGTGAAGAGTATGCATAGCAGTACAGGGAGAATTGTAGTGAAATAAGAAACTAGAGAGACTAAATGATACCCATGATCTAATACTGAGTGGGGCTTTGGGTGGTACACTGAGCAGTGGGATAAGTTTCTTGAGGGTGCCACTGTCTGGGTAATGCAGACAAAGGCATTATCAGTTCGATTATGGGCATAAAGTATAGCAATTGTCAAAAATAATAATAAAATAAAAACTAACATTGTCACTTAGCTTTTGGAGGTGCTGTCCCTTTCTGAAAATAAAATTTTAAATCTTTTTCAGGAGTGAAAGTCTAGCTTTCCCTTGTAGTATCAATAGCAGCAACAACATCTGGATCCTCCTCAGGCAGTACCCACTTTATCTGTGTGTGGTGGACCCGCGGCTTGATTCCCATAGTTTTAAGAAGAATGTATTGCCAGCAGGATGTCATAAGGACTGGTCCATCGCTTGGCTAACTGCTGTTCAGGACCTTGAGTCTTCTAGGTCTTTAATAAATTCAGTCTCCCAGTTGGAACAGGTGTAAGTGCTCGTCAGATGGATAGATAGACCTGCAATGAGAAAACTTGTGCAAAGCTGTTAGTGTTTCTTTTAAATGTTGTACATATTGTTTGATTTGTGATTCAGGTTCTAAACCTAAAGGGCTGTTCCTAAAACAGAAACTTGGTAGAGTCTCCCATAAACTATTTCAAAATGGCTTAATTTAAGCCTGCTTTGGAGTGCTACCATAATCCAGAGCAAGACAATAGGGAATGCCTAGTCCCATTTCAAATGTGTTTCCTGGCATATTTTTGCCAGAGTCTTATTTATTGTGTAGTTCATTATCATAGTCTTCATTGTAGATTGGAGTCTCCAATATATATGTAATTTACATTAAATCTGTAGTGCCTGTCCTATCTCCTGGGAGATTTCTGAAGAGAACAATAGTCTTTGAGGCTTTTGACTGGCAAAATAGGGGTGTTATAGGAAGACTTGTAGGAATGAATTAATCCTGATTTTAAAAATTTCTACAATACCGGTTGAATTCCCTCTAAAGCTTCTTTTTTAAGGTACTATTGTTTCTTTCACAGGATTCACAGCCCTTCTTTCAGTTAATTTTTATTGGTTGAACCTTAACCGCCCTACCTGGGGTTGTGTTATCTCAATCAACTTTATAGACCTGCTTGTAGATCTCATGTGGAGTGAGTTTACCTCCAGGTCCTTCTGGGCAAGTCAGGAGCACCTGGAGCTAGAGCTCATGTTCCAGTGGGAATCCCTAAATATAATTGCTGCTTCTCAGGTGGAGAGGGAGGAAGGTTATTTGTGCATGCAATTTACAAACTAATATTGGCCCAACAATGGAATGGGGCAGTCTGGCATGTAGAGCAAACAGTGCATAAGTTTTTTATCCCCAAGTTGACATTATAGAGGTTGAAGAAATGCCTGTTTTGTTGTTGTTGTTGTTGTTTTTTTGTCATTGTCCTGTCACTCCAGTAACTGACACTTCAGCTGAACTTTTCTTGTCTGGTTTTGTATTTAGCACTGAGTATGTAGCTACTGTATCTACAAGGAAGTCTATTATCTTGTTCCCCACTGTCAATTGTACCTGGGGCTCCTGTAGGGAAATAGTAATAGGTTGGGAGCAGTCTAGGGAAGCCCCTGGGACTTCTCATTTGTCATGAGATTTGTCATTCCTTTCTAACATTTCTCGGGGAGGGTTTCTATTTTTGTTATTTTTTTATTTTAGAGTTCTGAGCAGTCTTTTCTCCGGTGGCCTTCCTCTTTGCAATAGGCATATTAATTGGTGCCTAGTGGGATCTTTCTCTATTCCTTTTAGGTACCACCTCTCTTTCTTGTTTTCCCACACTGTTTCTAAAAAAACAAACAAACAAAAAACACGATGGCCTGCTTCAATTTCCCTGTTTCCCAGGCATGTTAAACTTTAAAGGCTATGTCCACCAGCTAGGAGGGATTTATTCTCAACACCTTACCCAAAGGTCAGAGCTTCCTTCTGATATCCAGGACAGTTGCCAAATAGAAGTCATGTTTACAATCTGTATATTTTCTGGTGTCTGTGGGTCAGCATCAGTGTGCTTTTGATAATCCTGGTGGATGTTTTCTAAAATTTCAGAAGAATCTTTGGTTTCTGTTGAATGGCCTATATCATATTTAGGTGCTTTGGTTTAGGTACTCCCCTTTTAAGCCCTTCCAATATGCACCTTTTATAATGTTATAGGAAGAGTAGGTCCCTTGTATTTGGGTTCCAGGACTCTGCCAAAGGAATTACTCTGGCTGGGTTGGGAGCCCCATTGGGATTCTCTTGATGGAGGTGATGAGCATCTTTATTAGTCTTATTTATAACTAGCTCCTTTTCATCAGCCATTAGCAGGATGTTAAGAAGATCCTGTACATTTGCCCAGTTTCAATGGTGAGTGGCAAAAATAGAGGTGATAAGATCTGCCATTTTCTGAGGATCCTCCCTCTTTGAGGGGTTGGAATTTTTCCAGTTCAGTGAATCTGAAGTGGAAAATAAAGTATGGGCCCGATAGTAGACAGCAGGCTGGACTTCCTGGTTTATTCCATCTGTAAGGCAGTGTCTTAAAGGAAATTGCCTTGCTCTGGATAGGGATGCTCCCTAGCCAAATAGCGTACTCTGCTTAGTCCTCAAGGAGGAGATAATTCCTTCATCATACATGGGTGGTGCTGTTGCCTCTCTGGCTTTATTTCATGGGTATCTAGCAGCGGGGGTGGTGGTGAGGCAACTCTTTCTGCTGCTAATCCTGGGTCCCCTAGGTTCAGGGCATTAAAGAGACTCATCTCTTCATTTTCCATTTCTTCCTATGTCTTGCTATCAGGGAGGGTTTTTTAAACCAATTCTCATCTCTGTATCATTAGTTTGTACTTTTTCTTTGTTTAATCATTATTGTGTAAAGACATGAACACCTGGACATAAGAGATTTCATCCCATTTCCCTGACTGTTAGCAAAACAATTCCAATTTTATGATAGCGTAGTAATTTAGGGAGCAATTTTAGGGCTATTTTCTCCCATAGCTCTAAAGTATACAAAGGAAACAATAGTATTGCAACAACAACAACAACAACAATAAAGTATTCTTAGTCATTGGATCATAGCTGTACATGGAACAATCAGTTAAAATTTGGCCCAGTGTGCTCTCTTCAGCACTAGAAATAGAAGAATCCCTGATGGCACAAACCCAAAACCATAACCTTGGAAAGACCCCAGAAAAAGTGGGAACATATAAGCAAAACTTGGATTCATATTTCCATTATTACAAGAGTACTCACAAGCAAGACTTAGCATCTTATGTCCTGCTAACTGATACTGCAAGCGGTCTTGACTGGACTCAAATGGCACAAAACCCAAGTAGCATAAAGCCTAAGTGTCACAAATCCCAAGTGATAGGAGTAGCCTTCAATGTGGCACAAAATATGGTCCTAACTGGACCCAAGCAGAACAAAGCCCAAGTGGCATAAAGCAAAAGCAACATGGATAGCCTAGGAAAGCCTACCAACTGGTACCACAAATGGTCCTAACAAGACTTAAGTGGTACAAAGCCCAAGTGACACAAAGCCCAGGTGGCAGGGATAGAGGACCCATGGTGTGCATACTGGTTCCACTTACCCAGTCTTGAAGTTAATCTGCTCCCCAGAAACCTGTTCCTTTCATCAGCCAAGCATTTCGGGTGACTGACACGTTGAGAAGGAGTGCAGGGAAATGCCCCATGAAAAGCTCTCTGCAGCAACAGGAAAGTTCCCACAGTCCCACTCTCAGGGTTGACCTGCCACAGGCAGCTGGGACTCCAGTCTGGGATCTCCAGGACTTACCAAGGTCCATGCTTTACTATCTGGGTTGCAAAAAACACAGGTTCAGCTGCCTGTCACAACGAAAGCCAAACTCACGAGGCAGGTATCGATGCAAAAGGAAAGAGTTTTATTCAGGTTCCATGCAAACTGGGAGAAAGATGGACTCCTGTCTCCAAAACTATCTTCCCTTCCTGCACAATCCTGTGGTTCTTATAGGGATAAGAAGGGAAGAGCTTATTTTTAATCTAGTTGTCTTGCTAGCTTTTGGCACACTTGGATCCTGTCCATTTATCTTTCTAGCTTTCAGCACTCTGGGGCCCTATCCATTCATCTTTCTAGCTTTTAGTGGACTCAGTTTAAGAACTACCCCTGTGCCATCTTGGGCAATGGGGGAGACTCCCCAGCACTCTGACTGACTTTCTATGGTAACAGTTTCTTCTGATGCATAAAAGTTTTTAGTATTGATAAACCTAATTTATCCATTTTTGATTTGTTCCTTTGCTTTTGGTGTCCTATATAGGAATCCATGGCAAACCTATGGTCCAACAAATTTGCCCTGATGTATCTTTTAAGAATTTTATGGTTTGAGCTTTTACATTTAAATATTTTATCCATTTTGAATTCATTTTTTAAAATATGGTATGAGATAGTGGCCCAAATTTATTCTTGTACCAAGAGACTTCTTTTTTTTTTTTTTTTTTCATCAAATGATCTTGGTACCTTAATCAAAAATAAATTGATGGTAAGTGTATAGGTTTATTTCTGGACTCTCAAATATATTCCATTTACTTATATATGCATTCATATGCCACTACCATACTTAGCTGTGTAGTACATTCTTACAACTTTGTTTCTCTTATGCAATATTGTTTTGGCTATTCCATGTGAAATCAATAATCGAATTATCCATTTTTGTAAAATTGGCCATTGTCATTTTAATAGAGATCACACTGAATCTATAGTTTGCTCAAGTCATCAGTTCATGAGCATGGAGTAAATTTCACTTACTCAGATCCTTTTTATTTTCAGTTAGCAATATTTTTATTGTTTCCAATGTAAAAATCTTGTGCCTTCTTAGTTAAATTTATTCCTAAGTATTTTATTCTTTTTGATGATATTCTGTATAGAATTTTTTTCTTAATTTTATTTTAAGATTGTTTACTACTACTGTATAGAAATATAACTGGTTTTGTGTGTTGATCTTGTATCATGTAAATTTGCTGAATTATTTTTATTAACTATAATAGTTTTTCATGGACTCTTTAGAATTTCCTATGTATAACATTATGCCGTATGCAAAAGAGATAGTTTTTTTTCTTTTCTTTTAAATTTGAATAACCCTGTCTTTCCTTTTTAAAATTTTTGCCTGATTTCTCTGGCTAAAAATTCCAATAAATAGGTAAGTACAAGTGCTGAATGTAGGCATCCTTGTATTCTTCCTAATCTTAGAAGCTAAGCTATGTCTTTTAACATCAATGTTCATGCAAGTTGTGGATTTTTCATAAATTCCCTATATCAAATTGAAAAGGTCATTTTTATTCCTTTTATGTTAAGTCATTTCATCACGAAGAGGTATTGGATTTTGTCAAATCATTTTCTACATGAATTGAGATTAAAAATGGAAATTCTTTTTGTCTTTCTATTAATGTCACTCATATAGTGAAATTTAACTGAATTCTTGGGATAAATCCCACATGGTCCTGATATATAAACCTCTTACTATGGTGCTTGATTCAGTTTTCTAGTATTTTATGGAGGATTTTTATATCTATAATCATAAGGTATATCTGTCTATTGCTTTATTTTCTTGTTATGTTTATATCTAGCTTTGGTATCAGGGAAATGCTTACGTTATTGAAGCTGGAAGTATTTTCCCCTGTCTTGTTCAACATGAACTGCCATAACAAATACCATAAACTGGATGGCCTGAACAACATAAATGTATTATGTCACAGCTCTGGTGGCTGGGAATCCAAAATCAGGGTACCAGTATAGTCTGCCTGATTCTGGTAACAATTCTCTTTCTCATTTCCAGGTGGTCACCTTTTTTCTGTGTTCCCATTACATTATATTTGTTCACTCATGGTAAGAAAGAGAGCAAACTCTCCAATATCTCTTATTAAAAAGTAACTCATACCATCATGAGGGTTCTACCCTTTTGACCACATTTAATCTTAATTACTTTCCAAAGGTGGTCTCATCTCCCAATAGTATCACATTGGGAATTAGGCCTTCAATATATAAATTTGGGAGTGACACAAACATTCTCTCTCTCTCTCTCTCTCTCTCTCTCTCTCTCTATATATATATATATATATATATATATATATATATATATATATATATATATATATAACAGTTTGACAATGATTGGTGTTAATGATTTAATGATTTAAATATTCAAATATTTGTTAGAATTCACCAGTGAAGCTATCTTGTTCTGGACTTGTCTTTGCAGGGAGAAATTTGATTACTTATTCTATTTATTTGATTTAGATTGGTAGATTTTCTGTGTCTCGTTGAGCCTACTTGGGTATTTTGTGTGTTTTTATTACTTTTTCCATTTCAAGTATGAGATAAAATTTGTTGGCTTAGAATTGTTCCAAGTATTGTCTTATAAACATATTTTATTTATGTAAGGTCTGCAATAATGTCCTTACTTTAATTTTTGGTTTTCCTAATTTGAGTCCTCTTTATATTTAAAATAATCTAGCTAAACTTTTGTTAAATTTCTTGATCTTTTCAAAGAACTTTTATTTCTGTTGATTTTCTCTATTGTTTTTTTCTTCTTTGTTTTATCTGCCTTCTAACTTTTATGTCCTTCCTTATGTTAACTCTGAATTGAGCTTACTCTTGTTTTTTTCATTTCCTTATGGTGTATATTTAGAGTATTAATTTGGGATCTTTCTTCTTTTTTAATGTAGGTATTTATAGCTATAAATTTACCTCTGAGTACTGCCTCTGTGGTATCCCATAACTTTGGTTATGTTCTGTTTTTATTTTTATTTATCTTAAGGCATTTTCTAATTTGCAATTCATGTTTGACCCACTGTTTGTCTAAAAAGTGTTTGGTTTAATTTACACATATATGTAAATTTTACAATATAATTTCTGTTTTTCATTTCTAGTTTAATTTCATTATGGTGAGAAAAGATATTGCATGATTTTATTTTATTTTTTATCTATTGATACATGTTATGTAGTATAGCATGTGGTCTGTCCTTGAGAATTTCCATGTTTAATTGACAAACATATTTATTATATTTTTGTTGAGTGACTTGTTTTGTATAAGTCTTCATGTCTATTTGGTTGATAGTATTGTTCAAGTTCTTTATTTACTTATTAATCTTCTGCCTAGTTGTTGAGTAGAGTATTGAAATTAGGGCATTGAATTCTTCAGCTATTATTATAGACCTATTTCTCCTTTTAAACATCAATTTTAGCTTCATATATTTTTGGATTCTGTTGTTATGTGTGTTTATAATTGTTATATGATCTTGATGGATATTATCCTTTTTTCAATAGATAATATCCTTTGTTATCTTTTGTAATATTTTTGTCTTAATGTCTATTTTATCTGATAATAATATAGCCACTCCAGTAACTGTTGGTTACTATCTGCATGGAATATCTTTTCCCATTCTTTAACTTTCAATATGTTATTGGATATAAAATGAGTCTGTTGCAGAAAACACATAATTGCATCATTTATATTTTAATCCATTCTGCATATCTTAGCCTTTTAATTGGGGATTTTCACCCATATATATTTCAAGTAATTGCTGATAAAGAAGGACTTACTTCTGCCATTTTGCTATGTGTTTTCTATATGTCATATATTTTATGCTCAATCCATCCATTACAGCTTTGTTGTGTGATTGTTATTTTTTTGTAATGGGATTCCCTTCTCTCTTTCTTTATGTTTATTTACTTATTTAGTGGTTACCCTGATAATGAAAATAATATCTGAACTTTACAACATTCCTGTGAACTTAATATCAACTTACTGCCAATAGTGTACAAAATTCTGCTATTTTACAGCTCCCTTTATGTTATTGTTAACATTTATATTTTGATGCAGTATGTGCCAATTGTGTGTTTGTTTGTTTTTATTCCTCACCTGAGGATATGTTTTCATTGATTTTTTTTTTTTTTTTTGAGAGAGAGAGACAGAGATGGCCTGACAAGTAATTGAACCTGCAACCTTTTGGTGTACAGGACAATGCTCCAACCAGCTGAGCCACCTGGCTAGGGCAGTATGTGCCTATTGACACAGATCCATACTTGTTTTGCACACATTTAGGAGGTTTCCTGGTGGATTGATTCTTTTATCATTATGTAATGTCTCCCTTTGTCTCTATAAATTTTATTTGTTTTGATGTTTATTTATGTAATATTAATATGGTCACTCATGCTTGTTTAATTTCTGCATGGTATATATTTTTTTCCATTTCTTTACTGTCTAACTTCCTACATTTTTTATATTTAATTTATTTTTTCCTTTTTCCTTGTGGTTCTTTGTTTTCTGTTCTTTGTTTCCTTCAGTTCTCATTCTTCTGTTTATTTTTGCCTTCCTGAGGATTATTTTAATACATTTTTAGAATTATATTTTAATTTATTTTTGGAGGTATCTTTATAGTTTTTTTAGTGGTTTAGTGATTGCTGTAGATATTACAATATATTTGAGTGTTACTCATCAGAGTGTATTCATAATAATGTTTTACCACTTAGAATGAAACCTTACTTCCATTTAGGTCTCTTTACCTTCCTCATGTTTAAAAAGCATTGTCATGATTATCAGTTAGTATTGTAATTTGTGTTTCCATAACCAAATATATTTTTAAAATTCAGAAGGAGATGGAAAGCCTATATTTTATGAACTCATATTTTAGCTCCTTATTTTATTTTCTGATGCTCTAAGATTTCTTTTATCATGTTTTTTAGTTTTGAAGAACTTCCTTTATTCAATATTGAAAAGCAGGCCTACTAGCTATACATTTTTAGTTGTTGTTGTTTTTTTTAGTCTGAGAATGTATTTTATTTTCATTCCTAGAAAATATGTGAATTAGCTAGATGTCAAATTCATAGTTGACAATTCTTGCCTTTCAGCAGTTGTAATCATTGTGACACTTCCTTTGGCCTCCTTGGTTACAGAGGAGAAATTTACTGTCATTCCAATTGGTATCATTATATCAGTAATACCCACTTCTCTCTAACTGCTTTCAATTTTTTTCTTTCATTTTACTTTTCAAAAATTTAATTATGATGTTTTTTTGGTTGTTGTAGATCTGATTGGGCTATCCTATTTAGGATTTGCTCTTCTTTCAGATCAACAGGTTGGTGTCATTCTCCATACTTGGGACGTTTTCATTTATTAGTTTTTCAAAGTATCTCTAAGATAAATTATCTTTCTCTTCTTCATCTGGAACTCTGATAGTTTGAATACTGAATCTTTTTTTATACTCCCACAAGTTTAAGGCTCTGTTTATTTTATTCTAGTCAATAATCTCTCGATTTTTCAAATAATGTAAATTCTATTTTTCTGTCTTCAAATTCAGTGATTTTATCCTATTTTATACACATTATACTATTGACCTTATCTAGCATATTTTTTATTTCAGTTACTGCATTTTCAATTTTTAATTTCCTTTTGTATATTTTTATAAATTATATTTACTTATACTATCATTTGTTGTAAGATAATTTATAATTTTTGAAGACTTTTATGCCGGCTGCTTTATAATTAGTTTTTCTAATTTTATTTTTCAATTACAGTTTACCTTCAAAATTATTTTTTATTAATTTCAGGTGCACAACACAGTAGTTAGATAATCATATAATTTAAAAAGTGTTTCCTCTGATATTTTCAGTACCCACCTGGCATCATGCATAGTTATTATAATATTTTAATTAAAATTATTGGGGTGACATTGGTTAATAAGATTATATAGGTTTCAAGTGTACAATTCTATGACACATCATCAGAATAATGCATTGTGTGCCTACTACCCAAATTCAAATGTTCTTCCATCACCATATATTTGACCCACTTTACACTTTTTATTGACGATATGCCCTATGCTGTACTTTACATCCTCATGCCTATTTTGTAACTACCTATTTATACTTCTTAATCCCATCAACCTGGGCATGTGCCCTGACCAGGAATCAAACCAGGACCTCTCAGTCCAAAGGATGATTCTCAAGCCACTGAACCACATTGGCCAGGCCAGTTACTTGATATTTTAACCAAGAAACCTAATTGTTTTTTTTTTCCTTTTTGTTAGAGTTCAGTAATTTCAGTCTTGTACAACAATATGTGCTTGAATTTTCTCAAGTGTGTTTCTCAGGTGTTCTCTTTCAATATGTAATTCCAAATCTAATTTTTTAATTAGAGTTTTATAATTTGTTCTGCCTCCAGTTTTTGCTTTCTTCTTCAAGAAATCTTATTGTACCAATTTTCATTATTTGTCATTTTTGCTTGAATCATTTTTATCTTTTGCTATTTCTTTTTGTAAAATGTGTAAGTATTCCTCTTTTACCTTTCCCTTTTCTTAAAGCATTTAACATATTTATCCATGCTTGTGATCTTTTTTATATTTATTTTATTTTTGAAACAGATTTTTTTTTTACTTTATATACAATTTAGTTTTTGAGTTTTATTACCTCATAAATCGGGCTTTATGAGTTACATTTTTCTTTCATGTCTTGTAGCATGACTTAATGATTTTTAGGTCATATTTAAATTGATAGTTAAAATAAATTATTCTGTGGTCATGCCTTTTTGATATGCTTTTAGTTCTAAGGATTTTTATTCTGCTCCCTATTCTCTGTTTCTGACTATCTTTTCTGGGGATTTGATTCTGCTAGTTTTAGTAGCTCAGTTATTTGTGACATTTAAATTCTCAACATTTTAGAAGACATACATAGATCCAGGTAGCTTTGGTTTTTACTTAAAAACACTTTTCTCTATTTTTGCAATGTTCAAATATACTGAGACTTATTGATTTTATTCCACTCCTCTCTCACATTTTTTGGCCTCTTTCTTCCATTTTTCTTTCTCATCTCTAGTGTTCTCAATTCTGACTTTAGTCCCAGTGATTTTTCCTCAACATGGGGCCTTCTCTAAGAAGGAAAGTCTAATGGCTCCATTTCAAAAGTTCATAGAGTCTATACCGCTCCACCTGTCTGGGACTTTACCACAAGCCCTTGCGTTCACTGACTACTGTACTGAATGAAACATATTCAGGTGTTTGTCAGATTAGAACCCCATGATTTTCATTGCAAACCTGCTGGTTCTTTTGAGATGCTTCTATACTCAGATCATTAGATGCCAATGCTTTTCCTATTCTTTATACCACACATTTTCTGAATTCATGCAGGTGTTGTGGTTGACAATGGCTTGTTCTTACCAAGTTGTATTTTGGTGTTTGTGGAGGTAACATGTGATCTCACTTTGTTTTGCATTTTATCCATGGGATTTTGATTTTGTCATCTAGTTGCTCTGACACTTTTTATATAAGTTTACAGAACTATCACACATTTATGCTGTCACTGTTGTTTCCTTACCACAACGTGCATGTATAACTATGTATCTACATCTATATTTATATTTACATCATCTAAATCATCTATATCTATATCAATATCAATATTGATATCTATATATATATATATATATATAGATAGATAGATAGATAGATAGATAATCTGCCTATGAGATAACCTGCAGAAAGGAAAAAAAACGATTAAAATTTCAAGATTGAGGGGATTTTGTTATTTTAAGACTAGCTAATTATACATAAGGTTTAAGTAAACTATCTCTGAAAAACATATAAAGCATAATCATCAAAACATTTTAAAACCAAGAACAATTTAAGTTACTTCAATCAGATTATTCTGATTTCAGCAACTTCAGTTACTTCTGTGATTGCCAAAAGTTGCTCTATTTGTTTTTAGTTGGGTATTTAGAGAGCTTTAAAAATTACACTAGGCCCTAGACAGGTAGCTCAGTTGGTTAAAGCATTATCCCAATACACCAAGACAGCACGTTCAATCCCTGGTCAGGACACATAGAAGAAGTAAACAATGAATGCATAAGTGGAACAACAAATCTATCTCTCTCTCAAATCAATACATTTTAAAAATTACATTATACTTACCATATTCCTAGAACCCTCTTCACTGAAGTTTTAATTTGCTTTATCTGATTATTAATTAGGTTGAATATATTTTATTTTATTTATTTATTTATTTTTTTTATCCTCACCTGAGGACATTTTTTCATTTTTTGTTCAGACAGAGTGGGAGGGAGAGAGAGGTAGAGAGAGAGAAACATCGACGTGAAAGGGACACATCGAGTGGCTGCCACCTGCACGACCAACCAGGGCCGGGGACAAACTGCAACCGAGGTACATGCCCTTAGCGGGAACCGAACCCGGGTCTCTCTGGACCGCAGGCCGATGCTCTAACCGCTGAGCCAAACCGGCCAGGGCAGGTTGAATATATTTTAAATGTACAAAAGGCCTTTTAATTTTGCCATTTCCAATCTACCTGTTCACATATTTTTGCCAAATTTTGTATTCGCTTCTTTACCTTTTGGTATAAACATTTTAGGAAAACGAAATCTTTCTGTTTCTACCTGTTACTATTTGCAACTATTTACAACCCTTTTATTTCTTATTCTTTTTTTTTTGGATACTGTATGAATGCTTGCTATTTTTTATTGCATTTATTTGGGTGACTTTGATCCACAAAACCATACATATTTCAAGTGTACAACTCAACAAAACATCATCTGTACATCTCATTGTGTGCCCACTGCCCAAAGCAAAGTATATTTCTGTCTCCCTTTATCCACATTTTACCCCTCCTTTAGCCAGCTACACCTATCCCCACACTCCTTTCCCTCTGGCTGACATCACACTTTTGTCTGTCTATATAATATAGATAGATAGATGATGATAGATGATAGATGATAGATAGATAGATAGATAGATAGATAGATAGATAGATAGATAGACAGACATAGATCTAGACATAGACATAGATACAGATATAGATATAGATATATATTTTTTGCATAATACCTTCACCTTCTTTTATTAAGCTCCCCAACCCACCTCCCTCTGATAGTTGTCAGTCTGTTCTATGTATCTATGAGTCTGTTTCTATTTTGTTTTTTAGTTTATTTTGTTCATTAGATTCCACATATGAGATCATATGGTGCTTGTCTTTCTCTGACTGGGCTATTATACATAGCATAATAATTTCCAGGTCCACCCATGCTGTCACAAAAGTAATATTTCTTTCTTTTTGATGGCAGAGTAATATTCCAGTGTGTAAATGTACCATATATTTTTTTTTTTATCCACTCATCTACTAATGGGCACATGGGCTGTTTCCAGATCTTCATTATTGTAGATAATAATGCAATGAAGATAGGGGTGCATATATTCATTCAAATAAGTGTTTGAAATTTCCTAGTAAATGTTCCAGAAGTGAGATTGCTGGGTCAAAAGGCAATGGCTACATCAGCCTGTATTCCCACCAACAGTGCTTGAGGGTTTCCTTTCATCTACATCCTCGCCAGTACTTGTTTGTGTGTGTGTGTGTGTGTGTGTGTGTGTGTGTGTGTGTGTATTTTAATTTATTGAGGTTAGCCATTCGATATCTCATTGTGTTTTAATTTGAAAATCTCTAATGATTAGAGATGTTGAGCATCTTTTCATATGTCTATTGGCCATATGTACGTCCTCCTGGTAGAAGTACGCATTCAAGTTATTTGCCTATTTTATGATTGAGTTGTTTGTCTTCTTGTTAAGATGTACGAGTTCTTTATATATTTTGGAAATTAACTCTATAACAGATGTATCAATGGCAAATATCTTCTCCCAGTCAGTTGGTTCCCTTTTCATTTTGTTGATGGTACCTTTGCTGTGCAAAAGTCTTTCAGTTTGAAATAGTCTCATTTATTTTTTCCTTGTCCAAGGAGATATTTCAGAAAAAAAAAATATATTGCTACAAGAAATGTCTCAAATTTTAATGCCTATGTTTTCTTCTAGGATTTTTATGGTTTTGTGACTTACATTTAAGACTTTAATCCATTTTGAGTATATTCTTGTGTATGGTGTAAGTTGGTGGTCCAGATTAATTTTTTTTTTTTTGCATGCATCTTTCCAATTTTTTCAACATTATTTACTGAAGAAACTGTCTTTAACACATTGTATGTTCTTGCCTCTTTTGTCAAATATTAATTGACCATAAATGCATGGGTTTACTTCTGTGCTCTCTGTTCTGTTCCATTGGTCTATATGCCTGTTCTTGTGCCAATATCATGCTGTTTTGATTACTATGTCCTTGTACTATAGTTTGATATCACGTAGTATGATAGCTCCAACCATGTTCTTCTTTCTCATGATTGCTGAATCTATTTGGGGTCTTTGTGCTTCCACATAACTGATTGGAACATTTTTTCTAGATCAGTGAGATATGCCATTTGTATTTTTAAGAAATTTCATTGAATCTATAGATTGCTTTGGGTAGTATAGACATTTTAATTATTTTAAATTTTTCTATTCATGAATATGGTATGTGCTTCCACTTATTTGCATCTTCCTCAATTTCTTTCTTCAGTATTTTATAATTTTATGAGTACAGGTATTGTATCTGCTTGGTAAAATTTATTCCTAGGTACCAAATTATTTTTGTTGCAATATTAAATAAGATTGTTTTCTTAATTTCTCTTTCTGATAGTTCATTACTGGTGTATAAATCACCAAATTCTGAAACTTAGTTTTGTATCTAATTATTTTGCTAAATTTATTTATCAGTTCTAGTAGTTTGCTAGTGGAAGTTTTAGGGATTTCTATGTATTTCATCATGTAATCTGTGAATAATGACAGTTTTACTTCTTCCTTTCCAATTTGGATCCTTTTTATTTTGTCTTCTTGTCTGATTGCTGTGGATAGTCCTTCCAGTACTATGTTGAATAAGAATGGTGAAAGCACACATCCTTTACTTGTTCCTGACCTTAAGGAAAATGCTTAGTTTTTACCCATTGAGTATGATATTGGCTGTGGGTTTGTCATATCTGGCCTTTATTATGTTGAGGTATGTTCCCTCTATTCCCACTTTGTTGAGAGTTTTTATCATAAATGGGTGCTGGATTTTATCAAATGTTTTTTCTGCATCTACTGATATGATATAATCTTGTAATTTTTATCTTTGTTTTTGTTTATGTGATGTATTGTGTTTATTGACTTGCAATATTATACCAACCTTGCATCCCTGGAATAAATCTCACATGATTGTGGTATATGATCTTTTTAATGTATTGCTGAATCCAGTTTGCTGACATTTTGTTGAAGATTTTAGTATCTATGTTTGTCAGGAATATTGGCCCATAATTTTCTTTCTTCGTAGTGTGTTTATCTGGTTTTGGAACTAAGATAATGCCAGTCTCATAAAAAGAGCTTGGAAGTCTTCCCTCCTCTTGAATTTTTTGTAATAGTTTGAGGAGGATAGGTGGTAGTTCTTCTTTGAATGTTTGGTAAACTTTGCCTGTGAAGTTATCAGGACCAGGACTTTTTTAATGGGAGTTTTTGTTTTTTTTAATATGTTTTTATTGATTTTTTAGAGAGAGAGGAATGGAGAGAGAGGTAGAAACATCAATGTCACAGAAAAACATCAGTTGGCTGTCTCCTGCACACCCCCTACTGGGAATTGAGCTCACAACCCAAGCATGTGCCCCAACCGGGAATAGAACGAGGACCACTCAGTCCATGGGATGATGCTCAATCCATTAAGCCACACCAGCAGGGCTTGATGGGAGTTTTTTGTTTGTTTGTTTATTTCCGCTTGAATTTCATTAGTTTTTATCCACTTATTCAGGTTTTCTGATTTTTCCAGAGTGAGTTTTGGAAGACATGTTTCTAGAAATTTATAGATTTCGCCCAGGTTGTCCAATTTTTGGTATATAGTAGTTCACATTGTTTTCTTACAATCCTTTGCATTTCTGTGCTATCAGTTGTTACTTCACCTCTTTTGTTTCTGATTTTATTTGTTTAGGTCTTCTCTATTTTTCGTGATGAGTCTGATTAAAGTTGTTTCAATCTTATTTATCTTTCAAGGAACCAGCCTTGATCCTTTGTATTACTTTTTATGTTTTACTTTTAGCCCCTATGTGCTAATTTTCATTTATTTCCAGATAACTTTTGATTTCTTCTTGATATAATTTAGCCCATTGTTTAATTACATTTTATTTAGCTTTCGTGTATTTGAATGTTTTTCAGATTCTTACTGCATTTTCTTTTAGATTCATACCATTGTGGTCAGAAAAAGATTCTTTATGTTATTTCAATGTTCTTGAATGTATTAAGACATTTTTGTCCTAACATGTGGTGTCTTTACGAACCTTCAATGTTCACTTGAGAAGAATGTACGTTCTGCTGCTTTGGGGTGAAATGTTCTGTAAATATCAATTAAATCTCTCTTATCCAGTATGTCATTTTAAAATTTTTGTGAGGAAGATATATCCATTAAAGTCAGTGGGGTGTTAAAATCCTCTACTACGTTTGTACTTCTGTTGATGCCTCCCTTAATGTCTTCCATGACTTTTAAAAAAACACATTTAGATGTTCCTTTATTTGGTATATATGTGTTTACAAGGGTTATATACTCTGGTTGAATCAACCCTTTGGTATTATGTAGGGACTTCCCTTGTCTCTTGTTATAGCTTTTGTTTTGAAGTCAATTTAGTCTGATATAAGTATTGCCACACTAGCTTTTTTTGTTTTGTTTTGTTTCCATTTGTATGGAATGAATTTTTCCATTCTTTCACTTTCAGTCTGTGCATACATTTTACTATGAGGTGTGTCTCTCGTACACAGCGTATGTATGTGTCATTTTTTTTCTGAAATAAAATCTTTCTTTTTTTCTTTTTTTATTGATCTAAAAGATAACTGCTTTTATGTAGCAGTTTTTTTTAAAATATACGTGCTTATCAAAAGCATGTAGAAAATGTTGTTTGTAATGTTCGTTGATATGTGATGAACTAAAACTTAGCATTTCTTCAGATATATTTTACCTTCTTTAAACATCACCACATATTTTTATATTTTTCAAAAATTAGTTTACTTTTGTTACAGATGTTTCTCCTTTCTCCTCGCAAACACCCTCCTCCCTATCCTGCCCCTCCCCCCAAGCATTGCTGTTTAGGTCCATTGGTTATGCATATGTGCATGTAAGTTCTTTGGTTTATATCATCACTACCACACTCCACCCTCCTCTAAGGTTTGTCAGTCTGAACCATACTCCTTTCTATGTCTCTGGATCTGTTTGGTTCATCAGCATATTTTGTTCATTATATTCCACAAATAAGTGAGATCATATGGTATTTGTCTTTCTCTAATTGACTTATTTTACTTAGCATAATACTTTCCATGTCCCTCCATGTTGTCTGAAAAAATAAGAGATCTTTCTTTCTTATAGCTATATAGTATTCCAATGTGTATATGCACCACAGCTTTTTTTGTTGTTGTTACAGATGTGTCTCCATTTTCCCCCATTGACACCCTCATCCCCATCCCTTCCTCCCCCATCCCCACCTTTGTTGTCCATGTCCATTGGTTATGCATACATGCATATAAGTTCTGTGGTTTATCTCTCCCACTCTAACCCCTCTTCTGGAAATTGTCAGTCTGTACGACACTTCCACGTCTCTGGGACTACCCTTTACTAAGACTGCTATGTTCATTATATTCCACAAATAAGTGAGATCATATGAGATCACTCTTTCTCTGCTTGGCTTGTTTCGCTTAGGAAAATAGTTTCCAGATCCTTCCATGTCATCTCAAAGGATAAGAGATCTTTCTTTCTTACAGCTGCATGGTACTCCATTGTGTGTATGTACCACAGCTTTTTTATCCATTCATCCACTGATGGACACTTGGGCTGTTTCCAGATCTCAGCTACTGTAAATAGTGCTACTATAAACATGGGGGTACATATATTCTTTCTGATTGGTGTTTCAGGCTTCTTAGGGTGTATTGCTAGAAGTGGGATCACTGGGTCAAATGGCAATTCAATTTTTAATTTTTTGAGGTAACACCATAGTGTTTTCCATAGTGGCTGCATCAGTCTGCATTCCCACCAGCAGTGTACTAGAGTCCCCTTTTCTCCACACCCTTGCCAACCCTTATGATTTGATGCTTTATTGATGGCGGCCATTTTGACAGGTGTGAGGTGATACTTCATTGTTGTTTTAATTTGCATCTCTCTGATGATTAGTGATGTTGAGCATTTCTTCATATGTCTCTTGGCCATTTGTATGTCCTGTTTGGAGAGGTATCTATTTAGCTTCTCTGCCCATTTTTTAATTGGGTTCTTTGTCTTCCTTTTGTTGAGTTTTATGAGCACTCTATATATTTTGGAAATAAACCCCTTATCTGATGTATCATTGGCAATTATGCTCTCCCATACACTGGATTGCCTTTCCATTTTGATGGTTGTTTCTTTTTCTGTGCAGAAGCTTTTGAGTTTGATATAGTCCCACGTGTTCATTTTTTCCTTTGCTTCTGTTGCCTTAGGTGATGTATCAGTGAAAATTCTGCTGCGTATGATGTCTGAAACTTTGCTGCCTACATTTTCTTCTAGGATCTTTATGGATTCATGAGTTACATTTAAGTTTTTTATCCATTTTGAGTTTATTCTTTTGTATGGTGTAGGTTGATGGTTTAATTTCATTTTTTTGCATGTACCTGTCCAAATTTCCCAACACCATTTATTAAAGAGGCTGTCTTTACTCCATTGTATGCTCTTGCCAACTTTTTTGAATATTAATTGAGCATGATGTTTTGGATCAATTTCAGGGTTCTCTATTCTATTCCATTGACCTATGTATCTGGTCTTGTGCCAGTACCAGGCTGTTTTGATTACAGTAGCTTTATAGTATAACCTGATATCTGATATTGTGATCCCGCCTACTTTGTCATTCTTTTTCAAGATTGCTGTGACTATTCGGGGTCTTTTTGGTTCCATATGAACTTTTGAAGTATTTGTTCTAGTTCTATGAAATATGTCGTTGGTATATTGATGGGGATTGCGTTGAATCTACAGATTGCTTTGCGTAGTATGGACATTTTAATTATGTTAATTCTTGCAATCCATGAACAAGGTATGTGCTTCCACTTTTTTATATCTTAGTCTATTTCTTTTTTCAATGTCCTGTAGTTTTCTGCAAATAGGTCCTTCTTTGGTGAAGTTTATTTCTAGGTATCATAGTTTTTTTTGCCGCAATGGTGAATGGGATTTTTTTTAGTTTCTCTTTATGTGAGTTTATCATTGGTGTATAAGAATGCCATTGATTTCTTGACGTTAATTTTGTTTTCTGCTACTTTGCCAAATTCATTTATTAATTCAAGAGATTTTTGATGGAGTTTGTAGGGTTTTCTATGTATAATATCATGTCATCTGCAAATAATGACAGTTTCACTTCCTCCTTTCCAAATTGGATCCTTTTTATTTTTTCTTCATGTCTGATTGCTGTGGCTAAGACTTTCAGTACTATATTAAATAAGAGTGGCAAAAGTGGGCATCCATGTCTTATTCCTGTTCTTACGGGAAATGCTTTTAGTTTTTGTCCATTGAGTATGATGTTGGCTGTAGGTCTTTCAAATATGGCCTTTATATGTCGAGATATGATCCCTCTGTTCCCAAATTGCTGAGCGTTTTTATCAGAAATAGGTGCTGGATTTTGTCGAATGCTTTTTCAGAGTCTATGGATATTATTATATGGTTTTTATCTTTCATTTTGTTTATGTGGTGTATCACATTTATTGATTTGCGAGTGTTGAATCAGCCTTGCATCCCTGGGATGAATCCCACTTTCTGTTCCTTTTGTTGAGTTGTATGAGTGCGCTATATATTTTGGAGATGAACCCCTTATCTGATGTATCATTGGCAATTATGCTCTCCCCTATAATGGGTTCCCTTTCCATTTTGATACTTGTTTCTTTTGCTGTGCAGAAGCTTTTTAGTTTGATATAGTCTCATGTGTTAATTTTTTGTTTGTTTCAATTGCGTTTTGCATTGTGTCAGTAAAAATTCTGCTGCGTGTGATGTCTGAAATTTTGTTCCCTACATTTTCTTCTAGGATTTTTATGGATTCACAAGTCACATTTAAGTTTTTAATCCATTTTGAGTTTATTCTTGTGTATGATGTAAGTTCGTGGTCTAACTTTAATTTTTTCCATATAGCTGTGCAATTTTCCCAGCACCATTTATTAAAGAGACTGTCTTTACTTCTATTGTGTGCTCCTGCGACCTTTGTCAAATATTAGTTGAGTGTAATGTCTTGAGTCAATTTCCAGGTTCTCTGTTCTGTTCCATTGATCTATATGCCTGTTCTTGTGCCAGTACCAGGCTGCTTTGATTACAATAGGTTTGTAGTATAACCTGATATTCAGTATTGTAATCCCTCCTACTTTGCTCTTCTTTTTCAGGATTGCTTTGGCTATTTGGGGTCCTTTTGGTTCCATATGAACTTTTGAAATATTTGTTCTAGTGCTGTGAAATATGTCATTGGTATTTTAATGAGGATGGCATTGAATCTATAGATTGTTTTGGGTAGTATGGACATTTAATGATGTTAATTCGTCTAATCCATTAACAAGGCAAATGCTTCCACTTTTTAATAACTTCTTCTATTTCTTTTTTTAATATCCTGTAGTTTTCTCTAAATAGGTCCTTTACTTCTTGGGTAAGTTTATTCCTAGGTATCTTAATTTTCTTGCCGCAATGGTAAATGGGATTGTTTTTGTGGTTTCGCTTTCTGTTAGTTCATTATTGGTGTAAAAGAATGCCATCAATTTCTTGATGTAAATTTTGTATTCTGCTACTTTGCCAAATTCATTTATTAATTGTAGTAGATTTTTGATGGAGGCTTTTGGGTTTTCTATTTACAATATCATGTCATCTGCAAATCATGACAGTTTCACTTCCGCCTTTCCAATTTGGATTCCTTTTATTTCTTCATCACGTCTAATTGTGGTGGCTAAGACTTATGTACTATGTTAAATAAGAGTGGTGACAGTGGGCATCCCTGTCTTGTTCCTTTTCTTAAGGAAAATGCTTTTAGTTTTTGCCCATTGTGTATGAGGTTGGCTGTAGGTTTTTCATGTATGACTGTTATTATGTCGAGATATGATCCCTCTATTCCCACATTGCTGAGCATTTTTATCAGAAATGGGTTCTGGATTTTGTCCAATGATTTCCGTGTCTATTGATATGATCATTTGATTTTATTTTTCATTTTGTCTATTTAATGTATAACATTTATTGATTTGCAAATATTGTACCAGCCTTGCATCCCTTGGATGAATCCGACTTGGTCATGGTGAATAATTTTTTTTGGTGTATTGCTGGATCTGATTTGCTAATATTTTGTTAAGGATTTTGGCATCTATGTCCATCAGGGATATTGGTCTGTAGTTTTCTTTCTTCGTAATGTCTTTATCTGGTTCTGGAATTAGAATTATACTGGCCTCATAAAATGAGTTTGGAAGTCTTCCTTCTTCTTGAATTTTTTGCAATAGTTTGAGAAGAATGGGTGTTAGTTCTTTGAATGTTCAGTAAAACTCCCCTATGAAACAGTCCTGGCCTGGGCTTTTGTTTGCTGGGAGAGTCTTGATTACATCTTCAATTTCCTTTGTTGTTATTGCTCTGTTCAAGTTTTCTATCTCTTCCCGGTTCTGTTTTGGGAGACTATGTGTTTCTAAAAATTTGTCCATTTCGCCTAGATTGTCCAATTTGTTGGCGTATAATTGTTCATAATATTTGTTAACAATCCTTTGTATTTCTGTGGTGTCACTTGTTGCTTCTCCTCTTTCATGTCTGATTTTTTTTATTTAGATCCTCACTCTTTGTTTCTTGGTGAATCTAGCTAGCGGTCCATCAATCTTGTTTATATTTTCAAAAAACCAGCTCTTTGTTTTATTGATCTTTTCCATTGTTTTTATTTGTTTGTTTGTTTGTTTGTCTGTTTTTTTCTGCTCTGACATTAACTATTTTTTTCCTTCTATTTGTGCTGGGTTGTTCTTTTTGTTTTTTGTTCTTATTTTTGTTCTTTAAGTTGTGTTGTTAGATGGTCAATTAGAAATTTTTCCTGTTTCCTGAGGTAGGCCTGTAATGCTATGAACTTCCCTCTCATGACTGCTTTTACTGTGTTCCATAGATTTTGTGTTTTGTGTTCTTTTTCATTAGATTCCAGGAATTTTTAAATTTCTTTCTTGATCTCCTTGGTAACCCATTCATTTTTGTTTGTTTGTTTGCTCGCTTATTTTTTGTTTTTATCCTCACCTGAGGACATTTTTTGCATTTATCTTCAGACAGAGCAGGAGGGAGAGAGGGTGGAAAGGGAGAGAGGAACATCGATGTGAGAGAGACACATCAACTGGGTGCCACCCACACAACCCCAACCAGGGTTAGGGACAAACTGCAACCAAGGTATGTGCCCTTAGGGGAAACAGAACCCAGATCTCTTTGGTCAGTGGGCTGGTGCTCCAACTATTGAGCCCATTTCATTTGTTAATAACATGCTTTTTATCCTCTATGTGTTTGAATGATTTTGCATGATTTTGTTGTAATTGATTGCTGGTTTCATGCCATTGTGATCTGAGAAGATGCTTGATATGATTTCAATCTTGTTGAACCTGTAGAGATTTAGTTTGTGTCCTACCATGTGGTCTATCTTTGAGAATGTCCCATGTGCACTTGAGAAGAATGTGAATTCTACAGTTTTGGGGTGTAATTCTCTGTATATATCTATTAAATTCATTTGATCTAGTGCATCATTTAGAGTCTCTGTATCCTTGTTAATTTTTTGTCTAGAGGATCTATCCAGTGATGTCAGTGGGGTGTTGAAGTCCCCAGCTATGATTATATTGCTATTGATTTCTCCTTTGAAGCCCTCTAAAAGTTTTTAAATATATTTTCGTTCTCCTATGTTGGGTGCGTATATGCTTATTTCGGTTATATCCTCCTGTTGGATAGATCCTTTCAATATTATGTAGTGACCTTCTCTGTCTCTAGTTATGGCCTTCATTTTGAAATCTAATTTATCAGATATGAGTATTGCTACCCCAGCTTTTTTTTCCCTTTCCGTTTCCTTGGAAGCTTTTTTCCATCCCTTCACTTTCAACCTATGTGAATCATTTGTTGTGATATGGGTCTCTTGTAAAGAACGTATATATGAGTCACGCTTTCTTATCCAGTCAGCTACTCTGTGTCTTTGTATTGCAGTATTCAATCCATTTCCATTTAAGGTGATTATTGATACGTACTTATTTATTGCCATTTTGGTTTATTGTGGTTATATTTTTTTCCTATTTCTTATACTAATTACAGCAGTACTTTTAACATTTTTTGCAATGCTGGTTTGGTGCTAATATATTGGCTTTTTCTTTTTTCTTTTTTTTTTTTGGTCTGGAAAACTCTTTATCTCACCTTCTATTTTGAATGATAGCCTTGCTGTATAGAGTATTCTTGGATTCAATTCCTTGTTCTCCATTACCTTGATTACTTCATGCCATTCCCTTCTGGCCTATAGTGTTTCTGCTGAGAAGTCAGCTGATCGCCTTTTGGGTGTTTCTTTGTAGGTAACCTGTTGTTTACATCTTGCTGCCTTTAGGATTCTCTCTTTGTCTTTAATTTTTGGCATTTTAATTATTACATGTCTTGGTGTGGGCCTGTTTGAGTTCATCTTACTTTGGGCTCTCTGTGCTTCTTGTACATGTATGCCTTTTTCCTTCACCAAGTTAAGGAAGCTTTCTGTCACTATTTCTTCAAATATATTCTGTAACACTTGCTCATTTACTTTTTCTTCTGGAATTCGTGTGATGTGGATCTTGTTACGTTTCATATTGTCCCACAGTTCTCATATTCTGTCTTCTTGTTTAATTGTTTTTTCTCTTTGGTCTCTGATTGGGTGATTTTTTCTATGCTGTCTTCTAATTCACTCATCTGATCCTTGGCCTCCTTTACTCTGCTGGTTATTCCTTCTAATGTTTTCTTTATTTCTGCTATGTCATTCTTCATTTCCAATTGATTGGTTTTCAATGATTCTGTTTCTTTAATCATGCTGTTGGGCTTCCTCATGATTATTACTCTGAACTCTCCCTCTGATATCTTGCTCAATTCCCTTTCATTTATTTTAACTTCTGTCAAATTATCTTGTTCTTTCATTTGGGATTTGTTTCTTTGTTTCACCAGTTTGACTGTCTCAGTTGGTTTTGGAGACTGCCAAATTTTCCCTGTGGATTTTGGTTTTCTGCTGGCTGTGGCTTCCTCTACTGGGTTTGGATGAGTGTGGGAGGACCCATGTTAAACACCACTGTCATGTCTTACTTTCCTGGGTCGATTTGCAAGCCCAGGAAAGATTCAGTTATACTCTAGCTTTTTACCTGGAGGCTTTAAGTCTCAGTTACTTGATGAGCCTTGGGTTGTAGCCCTCAACTGAATGAAAAATTCTTCAGGTGTTCAGCATAAGAGGATTTCCAGTGGGGGCCCTAGGTGAGTGGTTGCAGCTAAATTAGTGCTCTGTCCTGGCCCTCTGTGCTTTGGAGCCAGCATTGAATTTTATCCCTGAGGGAGCTGCTCACAGCTAAAACAGCTGCTGCCCATGGGCTCGAAGACTGCCCTCTCATGCCTCTGCAGTTCCTACCAGGCTTGATTTAGTGTCTTCTTTCTTACCCTGATTATACAGGTCCTCTCCAGCTGCTTTTCCATTGGTTTTTCCTGATGATTTGTCTTTATTTTAGTTGTAATTCAAGTTTGGTTCTGGGAGATGGTCTGTGTAGCTTTCATTCACCCTGCCGCCATTTTGAAATTTCCTGTGTGACGTTTCTTATCCATTTTACTACCCTATATATTTTTATTGAGGTGTTTAATCCATTTACATGTAAGGTTATTATGGATAAGTGCATAATTACTGCAATTTTATTCTTTCCACATAAAAACATATATTTCTTTTTGTTTTCTTTTTAAATCAGACCCTTTTTTTGCCATTTTGTCATCACCTTTTTAATTAATTTATTTTTGTTACAGACGTTTCTCCTTTTTCCCTCATTGACAGCCTTCCTTTAACCCACCACCGTCCTGTGAGGTTTGTCAGTCTGAACCCTACTTCTATGTTTCTTAGTCTATTTTGCTCACCTGCTTATTTTATTCATTATATTCCACAAACAAGTGAGATCATGTGATCCTTGTCTTTCTCTGACTGGCTTATTTCAGTTAACATAATACTCTCCAGGTCCCTCTATCTTGTCTCAAAGGATAAGAGGTCTTTTTTTCTTAGTGTACCTGCATAGTATTCCATTGCATAAATGTACCACAGCTTTTTTATCCACTCATCTACTGATGGACACTTCGGTTGTTTCCAGATCTTAAATATTGTATTAGCATCGCTATGAACATAAGGGAACATATATTCTTTCTGATTGGTGTTTCAGGATTCTTAGGATATATTCCTAGAAGTAGGATCACTTGGTCAAATGGCAATTCAATTTTCAATTTTTTGAGGTAACACTATAATGTTTTCCATAGTGGCTATACCAGTCTGCATTCCCACCAGCAGTGTGCAAGAGTCCTCTTTTCTCCACACCCTCACCAGCACTTGTTGTTTGATGATTTGTTGATGGCAACCATTCTGGCAGGAGTAAGGTGATACCCCATTTATGTTTTAATATACATCTCTCTGATGATTAGTGATGTTGAGCAATTTTTTATATGTCTCTTGGCAATTTGTATGTCCTGTTTGGAGAGGTGTCTATTTAGGGCCTCTGCCCAGTTTTTAATTGGGTTCCTTAACCTCATTTTGTTGAGTTCTATGAGTTCCTTATATATTTTGGAAATTAACCACTTCTCCAGCTGCTTATCTGATATATCATTGGCAATTATGGTCTCCCATACAGTGGGTTCCCTTTCCATTTTGATGCTTTTCTTTTGCTGTGCAGAAGCTTTTTAGTTTGATATATTCCTATGTGTTCACTCTTTACCTTTGTTTCTCTTGCCTTATGCATTGTATCAGTGAAAATTCTGCTGTGTGTGATGTCTGAAGTTTTGTTTCCTACATTTTCTTCTAGGATTTTTATGGATTTACTTGTCACATTTAAGTCTTTTATCCATTTTCGATTTTTTCTTGTGTATGGTGTAAGTTGGTGGTCTAGTTTTATTTTTTTACACAGAGCTGTCTAATTTTCCCAGCACCATTTATTTTATTTTATTTTCTATTTTTTTCTTTATTGATTTTAGAGCTAGGGGAAGGGAGAGAGAGACTGAGATAGAAATATCTATGAGAGAGGAATTCCAAAATGGCAGCGGAGTGAATGGAAGCTACACAGACCATCTCCCAGAACCAACCTGGAATTACAACTAAAATAAAGACAAACTGTCAAGAAAAAAGCAGCTGTAGAGGACCCATATAACCACAAACAGGAACAAGGACACAGAATCGAGACTGGTAGGTCTGTGGAGTTTTGAGATGGCAGGCTGGGAGCCCATGGACAGCAGCTGATTTAGCTGTGAGCAGCTCCCTCAGGGTTAAAATCCCAAGCTGGCTCCACAGTGCAGAGGGCCACGACAGAGCACTAAATTAGCTGTAGCCACTAACCTAGGGTTCCCACTGGAAATCCTCTTACCCTGAACACCTGAGGAAATTTTTCATTCAGTTGAGGACTACAATGCAAGGTTCATCAAGTAACTAAAACTAATAACCTCCAGGCAAAAAGCCACAGGATAACTGAACATTTCCTGGGCTTGCAAAACTACCAAGTAAAGTAAGACTTGACAGTGATGTTTAACATGGGTCCTCCCACACTCATCCAAACCCAGTAGAGGAAGCCACAGCCAGCAGAAAACAAACACCCACAAGGAAAATTTGGCAGGCTCCAAAACCAACTGACATAGCCAAAATGGTGAAACAAAGAAACAAATCCTAAATGAAAGAACAGGAGAACTCTAAAAAAGATAAGAAAAATAAAATGTGGTTAAGCAAATTATTAGAGGTAGAGTTCAGAGCCATGATCTTCAGGAAGCTCAACAGCATGAGAAAGGAGCTCAGCACCATGAGTAAAGATATAGAAACAGTGAAAATCAACCAATTGGAAATGAAAAACCACCAAGAAGAAGTGAAGAATGACATAGCAGAAATGAAGAACACATTGGTAGGAAAAACCAGCAGAGTAGAAGAATCTGAGGACCGAATCAATGAATTAGAAGACACAGTAGAATAAATCAACCAATCAGAAAACCAAAAGGAAAAACAATTAAAAAACAGGAAGACAGCTTAAGAGAACTGTGGGACAACTGGAATCTTAACAAAATTCCCATCATAAGAGTTTCAGAAGAAGAAGAAAAGGAGCAAGGGTTAGAGAATATTTTGGAAGAAATAGTGACAGAATACTTCCCTAACTAGATGAAGGAAGAAGGCATTCAAGTTAAAGAAGCACAGATGGGCCCCAAGTAATAAGAAATAAACAGGCCCACACCAAGACATATAATAATTAAAATGTCAAAAATTAAAGACAAAGAATTCTAAAAGCAGCAAGGGATAAGTAACAGGTTACCTACAAAGGAACCCCCATAAAGCTATCAGCTGACTTCTCAACAGAAACACTACTGGCCAGAAGGGAAAGGTATGAAGTAATCACAGTAATGAAAAACAAGGATCTGAATCCAAGACTACTCTATCCAGCAAGGCCATCATTCAAAATGGAAGATAAAATAAAGAGCTTCCCCGACAAAAAAATAAGGCTAAGGGAATATATTAGCACCAAAAGAGCACTGCAAGAAATATTAAAAGTACTACTGTAATTAGTAGAAGAAATAGGAAGAAAAATATAACCACAATAATCCAAAATGGCAATAAATAAGTACATATCAATAATCACTTTAAATGTAAATGGATTGAATGCTCTGATCAAAAGTCACAGAGTAGCTGATTGGATAAGAAAACATGACTCATATATATGTTGTTTATAAGAGACCCACCTCACAACAAAAGACTCACATAGGTTGAAAGTGAAGGGATGGCAAAAAATCTTCCAAGCAAATGGAAAGGGAAAAAAAAAAAAAGCTGGGGTAACAATACACATATCTGATTAAATAGTTTAAAAAATGCAGGCCATAACTAGAGACAAAGAAGACCACTGCATAATTTTGAAAGTATCTATCGAACAAGAAGATATAACCTTGGTAAACATATATGCACACAATATTGGAGCACCAAAGAATATTAAAAATCTTCTGGAGAACTTCAAAGGGGAAATTGACAGCAATACAATCATAGCAGGGGACTTCAACAGCTCGCTGTCATCATTGGATAGATCCTCTGGACAAAAAAATTAACAAGGAAACAGAGATTCTAAATGAAGCACTAGACCAAATGGATTTAATAGATATCTACAGAGAATTACACCTGAAAACTGCAGAATTCACATTGTTCTCAAGTGCACATGGGACATTCTCAGAGAGAGACTACATGTTAGGACACAAAATAAGTCTCTACAAGTTCAAGAACATTGAAATCACATACAGCATCTTCTCAGATCACAATGCGAAAAAACTAGAAATCAATTTCATCAAGAACATGCAAAGACATTTGAACACATAGAGGCTAAATAAACAGCATGTTATTAAACAATGAATGGATTACCAAGGAGATCCAGGAAGAAATTAAAAACTTCCTGGAAACCAATGAAAATGAACACACAACTACACAAAATCTATGGGATGCTGTGAAAGCAGTTCAGAAAGTTCATAGCACTAGAGACCTACTTCAAGAAACAAGAAAAATTTACAGTTAACTATCTAACATCACAACTTAAAGAACTAAAAAGCAAACAAAAAGGAAGCCCCAGAGTACGTAGAAGGAAAGAAATAGTAAAGATCAGAGCAGAAATAAATGACATAGAGACCAAAAAAAAAAAAAAAACAATTCAAAAGATCAATGAAACAAAAAGCTGGTTCTTCAAAAAGAGAAACAAGATTGATAGACACTTAGCTAGACTCACCAAGAAACAAAGAGAGAGAACCCAAATACACAAAATCAGAAATGAAAGAGGAGAAGTAGCAATGGACACCACAGAAATACAAAGGATCATTAACAAATATTATGATCAATTATATGGCAACAAATTAGATAATCTAAGCAAAATGAACAAATTTCTAGAAACACATAGTCTTCCAAATCTGAACCGGGAAGAGAAAGAAAATTTGAACAGACCAATAACACCTAAGGAAATTGAAGATGCAATCAAGAATATCCCAGCAAACAAAAGCCCAGGCCAGGACGGCTTCATGGGGGAGTTTTACCGAACATTCAAAGAAGAACTAACACCCATTCTCCTCAAACTATTCCAAAACATTCAAGAAGAAGAAGACTTCCAAACTTGTTTTATATGGCCAGCATAATTCTAATTCCAAAACCAGATAAAGACACTACAAAGACAGAAAAATACAGGCAAATATCTCTGATGAATATAGACGCCAAAATCCTTAACAAAATACTAGCAAATTGGATCCAGCAATACATCAAAAAAATTATTCACCACGACCTAGTGGGAATCATCGCAGGGATGCAAGGCTTGTACAATATTTGCACATCAATAAATGTGATACACCACATAAACAAAATGAAAGATAAAAACCATATGATCATATCAATAGATGCTGAAAAGGCATTTGACAAAATCCAGCACCCACTTCTGACAAAAATGCTCAGCAATGTGGAAATAGAGGGATCATATCTCGACATAATAAAGTCTGTATATGAAAAACCTAGAGCGAACATCATACTCAATGGCCAAAATCTAAAAGCATTTCCCTTAAGAACAGGAACAAGACAGGGATGCCCACTTTTGTCACTCTTATTTAACATAGTACTGGAAGTCTTAGCAACAGCAATCAGACAAAAAAATAAAATAAAATAAAATAATAAAAAGGTTTGAAATTGGAAAGGAGGAAGTGAAACTGTCATTATTTGCAAATGACATGATATTGTACATAGAAAACCTAAAGACTCCATCAAAAACTTACTAGAGTTAATAAATGAATTTGGCAAAGTAGTAGGATACAAAAGTAATATCAAGCAGTCAACTGCATTCTTATAAACCAATGATGAACTCACAGAAATAGAAACTTAAAAAGCAATCCCATTTACCATCGCAGCAAAAAAATTCAGATACCTAGGAATAAACTTGGGCCTATTTGCAGAAAACTACAGGACATTGAAAAAAAGAAATAGAGGAAGATATAAAAGAGTAGAAGCACATACCTTGTTCATGGATTGCAAGAATTAACATCGCTAAAATGTCCATACTACCCTAAGCAATCTATAGATTCAATGCTATCCCCATCTAGGTATCAATGACAAATTTCACAGAACTAGAACAAATACTCGAAAAGTCAATGTGGAACAAAAAAGACCCCGCATAGCCACAGCAATCTTAAGTAAGTAGGATTACAATACCAGATATGAGTTTATACTACAAAGCTACTGTAATCAAAACAGCTTGGTACTGGCATAAGAACAGGCATATAGATCAATGGAACAGAACAGAGAACCTGGAAATTGACCCAGGACATTATGCTCAATTAATATTTGACGAAGATGGAAAGAGCATACAATGGAGTGAAGACAGTTTCTTTAATATATGGTGTTACCTCAAAAGTTAAAATTGAACTGCCATTTGACCCAGTGATCCCACTTCTAGGAATATACCCTAAGAAACCTGAAACACCAATCAGAAAGAATATATGTACCCCTATGTTCATAACAGCACTATTTACAATAGCTAAGATCTGGAAACAACACAAGTGTCCATCAGTAGATGAGTGGATAAAAAGCTGTGGTACATGTACACAATGGAGTACTATGCAGCAGTAAGAAAGAAAGATCTCTTATCCTTTGAGATGACATGGAAGGACCTGGAGAATATTATGCTAAGCAAAACAAGCCAAGCAGAAAAAGACAAATATCACATGATCTCACTTATTTGTGGAATATAATGAACTAAACAAACTGGTGAACAAAATTGACCCAGAGACATAGAGGTGGGTACAGACTGACAAGCCGCAGAGGAGGGGGTTTCTAGGAGAAGAGATAAACCACAGAACTTATATGCATGTATGCATAGCCAATGGACATAGACAACAAAGCTGGACATGGGGCTGAGGGGATGGGGAGGAGAGTGTCAATGGGGGAAAAAAGAGAAACATCTGTAACAAAAACAAATTAATAAAAAATATATAAATAAAAAATAAATGGTGTTGGGAAAATTGGACAGCTACTTGAAAAAAAATGAAACTAGACCATCAACTTACACCATGCACAAGAATAAACTCAAAATGGATAAAAGGCTTAAATGTGACTCGTGAATCCATAAAAGTCCTAGAAGAAGATGTAGGCAACAAAATTTCAGACATCATATGCAGCAGAATTTTCACTGATACATCACCTAAGGCAACAGAAACAAAGGAAAAAATGAACACATAGGACTATATCAAACTAAAAACTTCTACACAGCAAAAGAAACAACCATCAAAATGGAAAGGGAACCCACTGTATGGGAGAGCATAATTGCCAATAATACATCAGATAAGGGGTTAATTTCCAAAACATATAGAGTGCTCATATAACTCAACAAAAGGAAGGCAAAGAACCCAATTAAAAAAATGGGCAAATGACCTAAATAGACACCTCTCCAAAAAGGACATACAAATGGCCAGGAGACATGTGAAGAAATGCTCAATGTCACTAATCATCAGAGAGATGTGAATAAAAGTGTCTATGAGGTATCACCTCACACCTGTCAGAATGGCTGCCATCCATCGACAAATCATCAAACAAGTGCTGACGAGGGTGTGAAGTAAAGGGCAGTCTAGTACACTGCTTGTGGGAATGCAGACTGGTGCAGCCACTTTGGAAAACTGTATGGTGTTTCCTCAAAAAATTAAAAATTGAATTGCCATTTGACCCAGTGATCCCACTTCTAGGAATATATCCTAAGAAGCCTGAAACACCAATCAGAAAGAATATATATACCCCTATGTTCATAGCAGCACTATTTATAATTGCTAAGATCTGACAGCAGCCCAAGTGTCCATCAGTAGGTGAGTGGATAAAAAATTCATGGTACATATATACAATGGAATACTATGCAGCTGTAAGAAGGAAAGATCTTTTGTCCTTTGAGACAACGTGGAGGGACCTTGAGAGTATTATGCTAAGTGAAATAAGCCAATCAGAGAAAGACAAATACCACATGATCTCACTTATTTGTAGAATATAATGAACAAGGTGGGCTGAGGAATGAAATAGACTCAGAGACATAGAAAGGAGTGTGGTTCAGACTGACAAACCTCAGAGTAGGGAGGCAGAGGGGGATGGATGAGATGAACCAAATGACGTATATGAATTTATGCATAACCAGTGGACCTAGACAACAATGCGAGGGGAATGTGGCTGCTGGATGGGGAGGAGGGTGTCTATAGGAGAAAAAGGAGAAACATCTGTAACAAAAATAAATTAATAAAAATTGGAAGAAAAAAAAGAAAAGAAAACTTGAACAACAAAAAAAGAAATAAACATCGATGTGAGAGAACATAGGTTGGCCACCTCCTGCATGCCCCCTAGTGGGTTTTAGCCCATTGCCTGGTCATGTTTCCTGACCAGGAATCAAACCAGCTACCTCTTGGCCCATGGGTCAACAGTCATCCACTGAGCCACACCGGCTGGGCTTCCAAGCACCATTTATTAAAGAGGCTGTCTTTACTTCATTGTATGCACTTACCACCTTTGTCAAATATTATTTGAGCATAATAGTCTTGGGTCGATTTCTGGGTTCTCTGTTCTGTTCCATTGATCTATAAGCCTGTTCTTTTGCCAGTGGCAGGCTGTTTTGATTACAATGGCTTTGTAGTATAACCTGATATCCAGTATTGTGTATTGATAGAAATGTTGAATCAGACCTTTTTGGTAATGGGTAATGAACCCATTTAGATTTTTTTCTTTCTTTTTTATTTTTTTGTCTGATAAGCCCTTTATTTTGCCTTATATTTCAAATAATAACTTTTCTGGATACAGTGGTCTTGGTTGTAGATCCTTGCTTTTCATCACTTTCAATATTTTATGCCAATTTCTTATGTCCTGGATTGTTTTGGGGAGCTAGTTTTTAAGTAACTAATTGCTTTTCTCTTGCTTCTTTTAAGATTCTGTCTTTGTCTTTAACGTTGACATTTTAATTATGATGTGTCCTGGTGTGGGCATCTTTCGATTTTTGATTTGGACTCTGTGTGCTGTGTTCTTCATGAAGTTGTGTGACTTTTTCTTCATCAGGTTAGGGAAGTTTTAGGCATTATTCCTTCAAACAATTTCTTAATCCCTTCTTCACTCTCTTCTCCTTTTGGTACCCCTATGATGTGAATGTTGTTATGTTTGATATTGTCCTAGAGATCCCTTAGACTCCTCCCTTTTTTATATTCTTTGTTACTCTGCTTTGGTGCTTATTGTTACCTTGTCCTCTAAATCACTGATTCAATCCTCTGTTTTATCTTACCTGCTGTTGATTCCTTGTATTGTATTCTTCATTTCAGATATTGAATTCTTCATTTATGACTGGTTCAATTTAATAGTTTCTATGTCCTTTTTTTATTTTTATTTAAAAAAAATTTTTTTAATCTTCACTTTCTTGCATTTATCTTCAGATAGAGCAGGAGGGAGAGAGAAACACCGATGTGAGAGAGACACATCTGAGTGGTTGCCACCGACACAACCCCCACCGGGGCCGGGGACAAACTGCAACCAAGGTACGTGCCCTTAGTGGGAACCGAACCCGGGACTCTCTGGTCCACAGGCCGGGGCTCTAACCACTGAGCCAAACTGGCCAGGGCTCTATGTCCTTTTTAATGCGTACTATCTATTTAAATTATCACTGAGATCATGCTTTCTTTCAATAAGGTCCTTGAGTATCCTTATAATCATTGTTTTAAACTCTGCGTCTGGTATCTTTGTTGCCTCCATTTCATTTAATTATTTTTATGAGAATTTTTTTTTTTTATTCAGGGTATATCTTTTTGTCTCCCCATTTCATCTGCCTTTTTGTGTTTGTGTTTGTGTATTAGATAGATCTGCTATGATTCCCAAACTTGTTACAATGGCTTTATGATGTAGATGTCTTGTTGGGCTTAGTGGCTCAATCTCCCCCATCACCTATCTTAGTATTTCAAGAATGTCTTTTGTGTAGGTAATGTGTGCCCTCCTGTTGTAGTGTCTCAAATGCATTGGCTCTTTCTTAAGTGCAGTTATCCTTCAGGCTTTTTGATTATAAAGATAGATCTTGGTCACCATGTATGAGTTACTGTTCAAGGGTTGCCTCCCAAGGCCAAGTTGTTCCCAGAAAAATCTGGTGCCTGCCAGAATTTCCTTTTGGGTATGCCACTTGTGTGGCTCCTTGGGTTGAGCTCTGGTGTGGTCTGAAGCACGCCACCCATTGTGTTGGTTCTGGGTCCGCTTCAGTGTGGTTCTGGTGCAGGTCAATATCAGACATTGTGTGTAACTGGCCTTGGGCTACCTGTCTGGAGCTGCCATGCTATTCACTGTTTATGGCTGCATCTATTGAGCCTGGGTGTGCATGGGAGGGACCAAGGTATGTATTTGGGTTGACTTCCTTCAGCTTTAAGCCAGTCGCTGATCAATAAAAGGTCTAAGGCTCCCTGAAAACTGTCTCCACTTGTCAGCTACTCTGCCACTGTGAGGTTGCCTTGTCTTCCTCCAGAGCCTTCTGAAGAAAGACTGAAGAGTGATCCCATGCTGGCCATGACTGAAAGACATGTCCACAAAGCATGAGCTTGGTAGGGTAGGACAACTGGTGTCAGGAGGATGGGGCTAGTCTCCTGCTTGACAGCAGCGTGGTCAGGCACTCAGTGGGAGGAATATGTTTCTACTCCAGAGCCATACCACTCAGTCTCTGCCAGAATCTCTATCCCTAGTCCCCACAGGAGGAGCACACTGTGGTTTCAGGTTGAGTGCAGTCAGCCAGCCCCACTGCAGGAGCAGACTCAGCAGGGTGAAACCTCTGAGACTTGGAAGGACAGATCAAGAGTCTCTTGTTGAGTGTGGTGCTAGTGAAGCCTGCAGGAGGGGGCAAGCAAATTTCACCCACCCCTGTTCCCCAGCCACACAACCCAGTGCCTCTCTGAATCCTGGACAAGAGCCTATGAAGGAGATGTGTTATGAAGTTCCCAGCTCTGAGCAGCACTCCCTTTCCTCCAAAGAACTGAGCTCAGCAGGGTGGTGCCACCAAGACTTGAAAGGACAGATCAAAACAGTCTCCCACTGGGGGAGGTGCCAGCCAAGCCCATGGTATGGGAGGCAAGACTGGCCCCTATTCCAAAGCCACACAGCTCAATGACTGTCTGTCTGCCTAGAGCTTCTCCAGAAAAAGTGCGCAACAAAGGCTCCTGCTGTGTGCATCCAGTAGACTACTCTGCAGGACCCACTCATGGCAGAGTGCTGTTGTCAGTACTTAGAAGACTGTGCAGTGTACTCCCATGCTGTTACTGTAACAATAGGAGTGCTAGACCCTGGAAAGGTGGTGTTTGAGTATCTAGCCAACTCCCTTCTCTTCCAGGCAAAAGGAATCCCCATAGATTTTCACCACCAGATGCTATGTGGGCTCCTCTTTTTATCTTTGTTGCTCAGGGTTGGAGATCTCTGCATGGGGTTGAGATCCAATGCTGCTTGGAGGAGGGAGTTTTGTAGCTGAGTTACCCCTCTTGCTTCTCAGCTACCAAATGTGGGTGTGAGGGGCATCACTTTCTATGTTTCCACCCTTCTTTCCATCTCTATGTGGCTGCTTCTGTCAATCTTTGGTTATGATATTTCTGTTCAGCTAGTGTTCAGTTGGTAATTCAGGTTGATAGCTCTATAATCAAGATGTAAATCTGGTTTGGCACAGGGAGCATGTGAGTGCAGCTTCCACGTACTCTGCAGCCATCTTGGAATGCCAGCCTTTTATTTCTTGTTATGGTTTTGCCTTTGATGTTATTTGTCCTTTAAAGGATTTGTTTATTGTATTAATAATTGTATACATAAAATTTTTCATTTTAAACATTTTTAAATCCTAATCAAGGATATGCTTCTTATTGATTTCAGAGAGAGAAGAAGGGAGAGAATAACATCAATGTGAAAGAAAAACATCAATCGGTTGCCTCCCATATGCGCCCTGACTGGGGGTCAAACCCACAACTTAGGTACATGTCATGACTGAGAATTGAACCTGCAACTTTTTTGATGTATGGGACAACACTTCACCCAGTGGAGACACTCAGCTAGAGACATTTAAAACACTTTTAACTGTACATTCCCATTGTTGCTCTATCATCACCAACATTCACCTTCAGAATGTTTTTTATCTTACACAGTACTTTACCAATTAAAAATAACTCCTTTGGGGAAAAAATCTTTAGTTTCTTTCTACAATGTTTTGTAGTTTTCTGTACACAAGTTTTCACTTTCAGATTATTTCTAAGTATTTTGTTCCTTTTGACACAATTCTATATGTTAATGTATTGTTTTCTTTCTTTTTCAATTTCCTTATTATTGTGGTTTGACACATTTTAAATTAAGTTGGTTCTTTTGATATTCTCTTTGTTGAAAGGCTGTTTTCACCCTTTTCCTCATTTTTCTATTGGGTCATGAGCTTTTTTAATAGTAATTAAAGAATTTTTTAAAATATATTTGTATAGGAAGCAGTTGTAGATTTTATACACTGGTGGGTAAAAGTAGGTTTACGGTTATGAGTACACAAAATACATTATTCCTTCTTTTTTTAAATTTTATTGATTTTTAGAGAGAGAGGAAGGAAGAAGGAGAGAGAGATAGAAACATCAATGAGAGAGAACATTGATTGGCTGCCTCCTGCATGCCCCCCACCGGGGATCTGGTCCACAACCTGGGCATGTGCCCTGACCAGGAATTGAACCGGCAACCTCTTGGTGCATGGGTAGATGCTCAACCACTGAGCCACACGAGCTGGGCACAGCATTTATTTATTAATTATTTGATTATATATTTGTATTACAACACACACACACACACACACACACACACATATATATATGGCAAATATATTTTCTTATCTGTGGCTTTTATTTTCATTATTTTAGATATTTTAGACATATTTTGATGAATTAAAACTCTGAATTTTGCCCTGACTGATTTGGCTCAGCAGTTAGAGCATTGGCCCGTGGGCCAGAGAGTCTCGGGTTCGATTCCAATCAAGGGCATGTACCTTGATTGCAGTTCATCCCCGGCCCTGGTTGGGGTCGTGCGGGAAGACCAGTCGATGTGTCCCTCTCATGTTGATGTTTCTCTCTCTCTCTCCCTCTTTTTCTCTCTCTCCCTCCCTCCCACTCTATCTGAAGATAAAATAGAAAAATATCCTTGGGTGAGAATTAAAAAATAAAAGAAAAACTCTGAATTTTAATATAGTTGAACTTTGAATTTTTTTATTTATTGAAATATTTGTGACTACTTAAAGAAATATTTTTCTAGTGCAAGGTTATCATGAAAATTTCTATTATGAAAATTTAGATTAAATTTTAAATATAAAGTTTATACAATATTTTTACATTTGTATTTATAAGCAACCATGGATTGATTTTTAATTTATCTTTGCTACATATATTGCCTTATAATTGAATTTGTTTTATTATGTTGCCTAATACTATCACTTTTCAGACTTTCTCCTTTTTGAATATATAAATTAATCTTATTAATTTTATGCAAATATGGTTTTTGTTTGCATACCACCCTTTTGCTACATTATCATTGTATTCAGAATAGGTTTTGATTTCCATTCTGAATTTTTCTTTTTACCTATGGGTCATTTAGAATTGTTTTGCTTACTTTCCAAACCTATAGACATTTTTAGTGTTTTTTAAATTTATTTAGCTTAATTCCTCTCTGCTCAGAGTATAGTCTATGTGATTTTAATGTGTCCATTAATTTTTTCAATGAAAAAA
Source organism: Tadarida brasiliensis (assembly GCA_030848825.1). NCBI lineage: Eukaryota > Metazoa > Chordata > Mammalia > Chiroptera > Molossidae > Tadarida > Tadarida brasiliensis. The sequence continues at coordinate 55,308,933 of CM061280.1, forward strand.
ATTTTATATATTTGTCATTTGTATTTTCTACATATGACATACCATCTGAGATAATTTCCTTCTATCAGAAGAATATTTTTTAATATTTACTGGAGTCTGGCAATGACCAACAATTACAGATTTTTTTAATGTGAAAGTGTTTGTCTTTGTTACTCTTGAAGGATATTTTGCTTAGTATATTATACTAGGATATAATTTATTTTATTTCAGCACTATGACTTTATCAGTCAATAATCTTCTGGCTCCCTTTTTTTTTTTTTTTCACTTGAAGACATATGAAAGTCTATTTCTCTTTAACATCAATTTTCTTATTTACTTATTTTTCCTTTGTCTTTAGTTTGACTCTGAAATTCTTGTGTATAGTTTTTTGTTGTTGTTGTTTTGTTTTTGTTTTTAATTTATACCCCTTGGGTTGCATAAATTTGAGTTTTGTTAGCTTTGCTGTGTTTGGACAAATCTCTGTCATTGGCTCTTTAAATTTTGCTTTTGGTCCCATTCCCGCTATCCTTTTCTGTTGGATTTGCAATTAAACATATATGTTAGACATTCAGGTTTCATCAACTTTGTATGTAAATTTGTTTGTCTCCGTATTCTTTATTCTGTACTTTGTTGTTATCTTTTATTTTAGTAAATATCTTATTGTGTCCCTATAATTAAAATATCCCTTATATTTAAAACTTTTTAAATATATTTTTTAATCTAGTATATTACATATAACAAAAAATTACCATCTAACCATTTTTATTGTATATTTCAGTGGCATTAAATATATTAACATTACTGTGCAACCATCAACACCATCTATTTCCATAATGTTTTTTTTTGGTTTATTTTGTTTGTCAGTTTATTTCGTTCATTATATTCCACAAATAAGTGAGATCATGTGGTACTTGTCTTTCTCTGCCTGTTTTCATTTAGCATAATATTCTCCAGGTCCCTCAAAGCTGTCACAAAGAATAAGATTTTCTTTGTTTTTATAACAGCATAGTAGTCCATTGTGTAAATGTAAAGCTGAAATTCTATATTAATTAAAAAATATCTCCCCACTCTTAATTTTAGTTACTGTATTTTCAGTTCTAGAATTTCCACTTAACTTTTCTTCATACTTTTTTATTATCAACTCAGTTTTTGATCTTGTCCTTTATATATTTGAAATTCATTTGCAGTTAAAGTCTGTGTCTAAAATTACCATTCTTTTAATGTTTAATATTTTCCTTGGTTTAGAGTTAATGTTTTCATTTTCTTGATTCATTGTGTTTGATTATTTTTTATTTAGTTTAGGAAACTGCATATGAATAATTTATAACGGTAATTCCAGGCCAAAATGATTTTTTCCTCTGAAGAAATTTACTTTGTATTCTGGCAGGTGTCTAGGGGCACTGGTAGTCTCTAATCACCTTAATCAAATTATAGAAATTGAAATGATTTGATACTGTGCCCCTATCACGGAGAGTGCAGGCTTATTTACAATCATCTTATTACTAGGATGTAAATCCTTAAGGACCCAATCCAAAGAATGCAAAGTTTACTAGGATTCTCCCTCCTTGACAGAATGTAACTGAAATTTTTGTCCTCTTTAGCAATTTAAAATCCTCAAAATTTATTAACCTTGACAATTACTGATTTTCTGGAATTAACAAGTACCTTTAAATGAAAAGCTATCGTAAATGGTGGATTCACATCTCTGGGTTCCCATATTCTACCAAATCTTAGTCCCATTGGTATTTACCACATTTTTAGCTTTTCACTTATTTTAAGCAGGTTTTTGTAATACTATTCTGAGGCTTTCTACTTTTATTCAATAAGAGGATTGTTTTATATTACCTAGACTGCCATTACTATGGACGAATCTCCATTCTTTACTTCTTTAGGTGACTCTTAATTTTAGAAAGTTCTTACTGTAAGTCAAACATACGTCCACATAGCTTTCACTAATTAAAACAAATTCTACCCCCATAACTACATAGCAAATATCTGATCCTATTTCTTTATACTTACTTATAAAACACTTGAAACTAACTGCATTGGTATTAGGTATATAACTTAGTAACAGAAATTCTAAAGTAATATTTCAAATAAAATAAAATAACTTTTCTCTCATATAAACAAAATCCAATGATATGAATTTCAGTCCTGCTATAGAAATTCTGTGATTTTTAGTGTATGAGCTCCTTCTAGAGTTTTTACTGTAATTCTAATATATGGCTTCTACTTTAGAAGCCATAAAATGTGTGTTCCATCTCATCAAGTCTGCATTCCAACCGTATATTAAAAAAGAAAAGAAGTCACACCTCTACCTTTGTAGGTACTTTTCATAGGGTATGCCTATGAGTTATGCTGAATCACTTCCAGGGAACTAGTCAGAAAACTTGTCTGCAAGAGAGGCTCAGAAATATCATCTTTCATTTTGTAAGTCAATGTTCAGATCAAACTGGCACTTATGTTCCTCTGGGGGGAAAAAATAACTCCTAATGACATACAACAAAAAGTCTTTGCCACAGTCATAGACCTATTTCTTTGTCTTCCGTCACAAAATTGCCTCCATATTACCTTTAATCTTCTTCATATGACACAATGATTTTTTCCAACAATTAATTGTTATTTAATGGGCATTTCTCACTATTAAACATTTATGTTCAGGGAATAAAATGTCTAATGAGACTTGGTCCCTGATTTTATATATAGGTATGATCTGCTCCAGGTAAACTGTGTAGAGTTATCACCTCCTTAACTTCATCAGAGGCTAATACTACATTAATTTTAAAATGTACTAAGCCACATTTCTCCAAATACATATTTGTATACTTAGATTTTTATACTTTTGTTCAATTTTGTCATGTTAGATATATCCTCAATATCTGGCACAGAATAATAACTGTGGTAAACAAAACTATTGCCCTTTTCAAAATTGGGTCAGCAGCACATTGTAATATTATTTTCTTAATGTACTTTTTCAAGCCATTCTATAATTATAACAATACAATCATGTATATAAATATTCAAAGGTCACTCTGAGATGTCATGCTAGTGACATTGAGCATTTTTTCATATGTCTCCTGGCCATTTGTATGTCCTATTTGGAGAAGTATCTATACAGGTTCTCTTCTCATTTTTAATTGGATTGTTTGTCTACCTTTTGTTGAGTTGTATGAATACTTTATATATTTTGGAAATTAATCCCTTATCCAAAATATCATTGGTAAATATGTTCTCCCAGAGGATGTGTTCCCTTTTCATTCTGATGCTGGTTTCTTTTGCCATGCAGAAGCTTTCTAGTTTGATGTAGTCCCATTTGTTTATTTTTCCCTTACCTTAGGTGATGTATCAGTGAAAATTCTGCTACGTGATATGTCTGACACTTTTCTGCCTACATGTTCTTCTAGGATTTTTATGGTTTCACATGTTACATTTAAGTATTTTATCCAGTTGAAGTTTATTCTTGTGTATGGTGTAAGTTGGCGGACTATTTGCATTTGTTTGCATATAGCTGTCCAATTTTTCCCAACAAATTGAAGATATGCCATTTTCTCCATTGTATGCTCTTGTATCTTTGATCAAATATTAATTGTACATACTCTCTTGGGTCAATTTCTGTGTTCTCTGTTCTGTTCCATTGATCTATATGCCTATTCTTATGCCAGTACCAGCCTGTTTTGATTACAATGGCTTTATAGTATAATGTGATATCTGGTATTGTGATCCTTCCCACTTTGTTCTTCTTTTTCAAGATTGCTGTGGCTATTCAGGGTCATTTTTGTTTCCATATAAAAGTTTGGAGTATTTGTTCTAAATCTCTGAAATGGCCATTGTTATTTTAATAGGGATTGCATTAAATTTGTAGGTTGCTTTGCGTAGTATGGATATTTTAATGATATTGATTCTTCCAATACATGAACATGGTATATGTTTCCACTTTTTTATATCTTCCTCTATTTCTTTATTCAATGTCCTGTAGTTTTCTGAGAACGGGTCTTTTACCTCCTTGGTTAAGTTTATTCCTGGGTACCTTACATTTTGTTGCTGTTGTAATGGTAAATGGGATGCTTTTTTGAGTTTCCATTTTTGAGTCTTCTTTATAGGTGTATAAGAATGCCATTTATTTCTGGATGTTAATTTTGTATCTTGCTATTTTGCCAAATTTATTTATTAAATATAGTAGTTTTTGATGGAGTCTTTAGAGTTTTCCATGTAAAATAGTATGTCATCTGCAAATAATGACAGTTTCAATTCCTCCTTTCCAATTTGGATCCCTTTTAGTTTTTCCTCTTTTCTAATTTCTGTGGCTAAGACTTCTACTATTATGTTAAATAACAGTGGCAAAAGTGGATATCCATGTCTTGTTCCTGTTCTAAAGGGAAATGCTTTTAGTTTTTACAAGTTGAGTATGATGTTGGCTGTAAGTTTTTCATAAATGACCTTTATTATGTTGAGATATGATCCCTCCATTTCCACATTGCTGGGCATTTTTATCAGAGATGGGTGCTAGATTTTGTTGAATGCTGTCAGCGTCAATTGATATGATCACATGGTTTTATCTTTCATTTTGTTTATGTGGTGTATCACATATATTGATTTGTAAATATTGTACCCACCTTGCATCTCTGGGATGAATTCCACTTGATCATGGTGAAAAAAAATGTTTACTATATTGCTGGATCCAATTTGCTAATATATATATTTTTTTTTTTTTTGAGAAATTTGGCATCTATGTTCATCAAGGATATTGGCCTGTTGTTTTCTTTCTTTGTAGTGTCTTTATCTGGTTTTGGAATTGGAATTATGCTGGCCTCATAAAAAGAGCTTGGAAGTCTTCCTTCGTCTTGAATTTTATGGAATAGTTTGAGTAGAATGGTGTTAGTTCTTCTTTGAATGTTCAGTAAAACTCCCCTGTGAAGCTGTCCAGATGTGGGCTTTTGTTTACTGGGAGTTTATTGATTTACAGCTTCAATTTCCCTAGTTGTAATTGATGTGTTCAAGTTTTCTGACTTTTTCTGGTTTAGTTTGGGGAGACTGTGTGATTCTAGGAATTTGTTCATTTCTACTAGGTTGTCCAATTTGTTGGTGTATAATTGTTCATAGTATTTTCTAACAATCTGTTGTCTTTCTGTGGTGTCAGTTGTTACTTCTCCTCTTTCATGTCTGATTTTGTTTATATGGGTCCTCTCTCTTTGTTTCTTGGTGTGTCTGGCTAAAGGTGCATCAATCTTGTTTATATTTTCAAAGAACCAGCTCTTGGTTTCATTGATCATTTGAATTGTTATTTTAGTCTCTGTCATTTGTTTCCACTCTGATCTTCATTATTTACTTCCTTCTGCTGGCTCTGAGTTTTTCTTTTTTTTTACTTTCTACTTCTTTAAGTTGTGGGGTAAGATAGTCTATTAGAAATTTAATTTTTCTTGATATAGGCCTGTAATGCTATGATCTTCCCTCTCAGGACTGCTTTCACTACATCCCATAGATTTTGTGTTATTGTGTGTTCATTTTCATTGATTTTCAAGAAGGTTTTTATTTCTTCTTTGATCTCCTTGGTGACCCATCCATTGTTTAATAACATGCTATTTGGCCTCCACGTGTTGGAACATTTTTTAATGTTTTTATTGTAATTTATTTCTAGTTTCATGCCATTGTGATCTGAGAAGATGCTTGATAGGATTTCAATCTTCTTGAATTTTTAGAGACTTAGTTTATGTCCTAACATGTGGTCTATCTTTGAGAATGTCCCATGCAAACTTGAGAAGAATATGTATTCTGCATTTTTGGGATGCAGTTCTATGTAAATATCTATTAAATCCATCTAATGCATCATTTAGTGTCTCTGTTTCCTTGTTATTTTATGTCTAAAAGATCTATCCAGTGATGTCAGTGGAATGTTGAAGTCCCCTGCTATGTTGTATTGCTATTGATTTCTCCTTTGAGTCATCCAGAAGTTGTTATTTTTTTTCAATATACTTTGGTGCTCCTATGTTAACTACATATATGTTTACCAAAGTTATATTCTACTGTTGGATAGATCCTTTTAATATTATGTAGTGGCCTTCTTTGTCTCCTGCTATAGCCTTCATTTTAAAGTCTATTTTATCAGATATGAGCATTGCTACCCCAGCTTTTTTTTTCATTTCCATTTGCTTGGAAAATTTTTTCCATCCTTTCATTATTAACCTTTGTGAGTATTTTGTTGTGAAGTAGATCTCCTGTAGACAACATATATATGAGTCATGCTTTCTTATCCATTCAGCTACTCTGCGTCTTTTGATTGAAGTATTTAATACATTTATATTTAAATTTATTATTGATATGTACTTATTTATTACCATTTTTTTTATTATACCTATGTTTCTCTGTCTATTTCTTCTACTTATTACAATAGTCCTTTTTACATTTCTTGCAGTGCTGATTTGGTGCTAATATATATATTAAATCTGGGAATATATATATATATATATATATATATATATATATATATTTAAATCTGGGAATCTCTTTAATTCACCTCCTATTTTGAATGATCGTCCCACTAGATAGATTTAGTCTTGGATTCATATTCTTGTTATTTTATTACCTTTAATACTTCATATCATTTGGTTCTCTGACTGAGTGATTTTTTTTTTTTTTACTTTGTCTTCTAATTGACTGATCTGATTCTTGGCTTCCTCTAATCTGCTGATTATTCCTTTCAATGTGTTCTTTATTTCTGCTATGTCATTCTTCATTTCTTCTGGGTTGCTTTTCATTTCCAATTGGTTGATTTTCATTCTTTGCATATCTTTACTCATACTGTTGCGCTTCCTCATAATCATTACTCTGCACTCTACATCTACTTACTTGCTTATCTCCATTTCATTTAGTCCTTCTTCTGTGGAATTTTCTTGTTCTTTCATTTGGGATTTGTTTCCTTTTCTTTTTTTCTCTCTCTTTTTTTCACCATTTTGGCTGTCTTAGTAGGGTTTAGAGCTGGCCAAAATCTCCCTGGGGTTATCAATGTTCCACAGATTGTGGCTCCCACTTCTGGGTTTGGATAAATATGGAAGGCACCATGCTGAACACCAATGTCTAGTCTTACATTCCTGGGTAGACTCACAGGCCAGGCAATGATTCAGGTATACTAGAACCTTTGCCTACAGACTAATTTTTAGTCTCAGTTACTTAATGAACCTCAGGTTGAAGCCCTCAACTGAATCAAAAAGTACCCCAGGTTGCTAGGGAAAGAGGATTTCCAGTGGCCGTAGCAATTGCTACCCCCTGAGTTAAAGTTGTTTTGAGAGGAATACTTTGCCTAAAGAAAATGGTTTCTGCAGCATGGGTTAATGTCTCAGCACTGGGGTCCAGGCAGCTGTCTTCACAGCTCTGACCTGAGAACTTTGAAACTCCAATGACCATGAACTGGGCCTAAGGGTCAGAGCCCCCAGAGACTTGTCTTTGCCTGCAGGCTGGTTGGTAGTCTCTAGCAGTTAATGAGCTTCAGATTGCACTTCTCTTGGCTGGGCAGGGTTAAGTTCCCTATGGAAGAGGGTAGTTGCTTCTCCCCTGTGATAAGCCACTCTGATGAGAAAGGGCTGTTTGAGGAAAATGGCTACTGCAGCATGGATGAATGGCTCAGCACATGTACCCAGGCCTCAGCCTTCACAGTTCAGTCCCCAGAGCCACAAAAGCCAACAACCTAAAGCCAGACCCAAGGCTCAAAGCCTTCAGAGATTCATCTCTGCCTATTGGCTAGCAGGTAGTCTCTGGCAGAGCCCAAAGTGAGTGTTTGTAGTTATAATTTAGCACCCTGGCCCTTCAGGGAAGTGCTGGTGTTTCCAGTACCTCTCCCTGCTGAACAGAACTTATGCTCTGCTGATTTTCTCAGCCAGGTATTATGCAGGCACTTTTCTCTTTTCTGCCACTCTGTGCTGGGGAGCCAGCTTGGGATTTAAACCCCTGACTTCTCAGAGGGAACTTCTCACAGCAAAGATAGCCCTCAGCTGATGCCTGTGGGAACCCAGCCAGCCCTCTCATGCCTCTGCACTTCCGAGTCCCACGGGTTGCTATTTGGGCTCCTCTTTATGTCCCTGGTATTAAGGGTTCTCTCCAGCTGCTCTTCTGTTGGTTTTCCCAAATGACTTTTCTTTATTTTAGTTGTAATTCCAGTTTGGTCCTGGGAGACAGTCTGTGTAGCTTCCATTTACTCCCATTTACTCTGCCACCATCCCGCCCCCCTCAAGGTATATTACATTTTAAGGCACCTTGATATTTATAACATGTTGACATACTTGGTGATAATATTTTCATTATTTCCTGAATCTATTATTTCTAGATTTTACAAATAACACACTTCAATGTACTAGTACCTAATATAGCACCTGACACATCATTTGCATACAATTAATACTTTTAACTATCTTAATGTCAACAAATGAATAAATTAATAATTGTGTGAATATTTTAATCATTATTATGGTTTTAATTGACAAAATTTTAGATGATGAAGAAATATCTTAATAAAATAATCAGATAATATTTTATTTCATATTGTGCTGGTGTATAAACAATGTAGCATTATTAATCCCATTTTTATGGACTACACAGGAAGGCAGAATTATGTCACTTGTTAAGGATCCCAGCATGGGTAGGTGGTAGAGCTAAATCCAATCTAGGTCTTTGAATGCTTATCTAGTTTCATTCTAACATATCTTATTTTTTGACAATACTTTCCACTATCATTATGCCTCTAACTTCATTGAGAAAGTCTAATCTTTTCCCACTTGCCAAATATTCTTCTTCCTTGATTGTAATTCAGGGATACAAATCCTGGCAATTCCTTTTCCTGTAGAATGCTAGTAAAAAAAAATATTTTAATACCAGTATCTAAAGATAGTATACACTTAAATGAGTGTTATTTTCATGTGTGGATGTTGATTTCCTTAATCAAACACCAGGAATTTTGTTTGATGCAAACAACAATTATATGATAAATGCACATGCATTAAGGTAGTACACTGATTTTTATATGCATTTTAAAAGCTTTGAAATAAGGAAAAAAAGTCACCTAGTATTTCCCTCCACAGAAAACAACAACATCCAAAAAAATGTAGTGTTGCTATGAGGAACATAGAGGGGAAAAGTATGTCATACTATTTGCAATATTATTGTCCCTATTAATAGTAAGGATTTGTGCACTTCACATGTTATCACATGGCTATATAATTTTGGTGATATATAAAAATTAATTAAAATGTGCTTTAAAAATAAATAACATGCACATTTTAAAATATATTGACTATCAAATTCAATGATGGCAGCAGATTGAGTGAAAGCTACACTGATCTCCCAAAACCAAATTGCAATTACAACTAAAATATAGAAAAAAAAAATCTGGAGGGAACCCTTATAACCAATGACATAAAGAAAAGCCCACATCAAGATTGGTAGGAAATATAGAGATGCAGCAGTGCTGGCTAAAATGCTGTATGAATATTTTAGATTTAAGGGGTTTTCCTTCAGAAGCCTGTGGTCTAAACCCCAAGCTGGGCTCCCAGGCCCAAAGTAATGGAACCAGAAAAGGTTCCCACATAACATTTGACTGTGTAAAGCACTGGAGTTACTGTTCAGCAGGAAGAGACAACTAGAAACACAGGCACCCTCTTAAAGGACCAAAGTACTAAAATTAATTTGCAGCTGCTCACCAAGAGCCCCGATAGAGGAAGGGCAGAGTATATCAGAGCTGTGTGAGGAGAGTTTGGGGTTGGTGGCTCTGGGGAGAAAGCTGGCAAGGTAGCCACCAGTATCCCTATTGTGAGTCATTCCCCCATGCTGCAGAAGCCACCTTTCTCACAAAGAATATTCCCATCAATGCAGCTTTAGCCTGGGGGGAAACAATTGTCCCACCTTTTGAAACACTTTCACCCCACCCTGTAGAGTTTACAATTGGCTGATGACCAAAGCCTAAGTATTATTAAGTAACTGAAATTAACAGTCAGCCTGCAGGCAGATATGGATCTCTGGGTGCTTTGGATCTTTGCCTGACCTGCTCCTCTGCCTGGGGCTAGTAAAAGCAGACACTGGTATTCAATGTCTTCCTTGCCATATATACCCAGCTCCAGTGGAGTGAGCCACAAGCTTCAGATTACTGATAGCTCCAAATAGAGTGTATTGGGCCAATCACAAACAGCATCTGACACTGGCCTCTGAAGAGGCCCCAAACCAATAAACCCAGTGGCTAGCTTTAGTCAGCACCAAAGCAAAACCCAATAAACTTTGTAAGTTCTATGTATACTGGTAGATTTCAGCAGGCTCCAAACCCTGCTGACACGAATAGCACTAAGTGTGACAAGCACCTACACAGAAGCCTACTCATTGTGTTGGGGGTTCAGACCTACTGTCAGCCAGACTGAGCTTTGAGCACACACAAGGATGAGCCAATAGCAATCAAGATTCAATTACAACAGGAGGGCCTACAAAACACACACAAGGAACATTATTATAACACCTTGTTGATCAGGGAGACTGTCACTGGGTGCCAAAAGTCACCTACTACATAATCCAACCTATTAAGAGTAGGAATTATAGAAGATCTCTTTTAAACAGAGGAACAAACCCAAATAAGCAGCCAAAATGGGGAGACAAAGAAACAAACCCAAACTGATGCAACAACAAGAAGAGCTAAATGAAAGAGGATGTTTAAAAGCATAAAAAGTTATAGAAACTATGACAATCAACCAGGTAGAAATAAAGAATGACATCACAGAAATAAAGAATACACTGGAAGGAATCCACTGCAGATTGGAGGAAGCCGAGGATCTGATCAGTGAATCAAAAGAAAGAGTAGAAAAAAATCACTCCATCAGGAAACTAAATAGAAAGACATAATTAAGCCCTGGCCAGTTTGGTTCAGTGGTTAGGGAGTCGGCCCGCGGACCAGAGAGTCCTAGGTTCAGTTCCCACTAAGGGCACGTACCTAGGTTACAGTTTGTCCCTGGCCCCGGTTGGTGTCGTGTGGGTGGCAACCAGTTGATTTGTCTCTCTTGCATCGATGTTTCTCTCTCTCTCTCTTCCCCCTTCTCTCCCTCCCACTCTATCTGAAGATAAATGCAAAAAAAAAAAAAAAAGTCATAATTAAAAACCAAGAGAACAGTTTAAGGGAGCTGTGGAACAATATGAAACATAATGACAACTGCATCATAAGATTACCAGAAGAAGAAGAAATTTAGTAAGGGATAGAAAATCTGTTTGAACTAATAATTTCAGAAAACACCCCTAACCTGGTGGGAAAAAAAAGTCACACAAGTTCAGGGAGCATAGAGTGGCCAAGCAACAAAACCCAAAGAGGCCCATGAGAAGACACATGATAACTAAAATACCAAAAATTAAAGACAGAGAATCTTAAAGGCAGCAAAAGAAAAGCAATTTGTTACCTACAAAGGAGCTCCCATAGGGCTGTCAGCTGATTTCTCAACAGAAATACTACAGGCCAGAGAGAAATGGCATGAAATATTCAAGGTATTGAAAATCAAGGATCTGAAACCAAGACTAGTCTATCCAGAAAGGCAATCTTTTCTAAATAAAAGGTGAAATAAAGAGTTTCTCAGGAAAAAAAAAAAAAAAAGGCTAAAGGAATTTATTACCACCAAGCCAGCATTGCAAGAAATGTTAAATGGACTACTTTAAGAATAAGAAATATATATAGATAGAAACATAGGCATAAAGAATAAAAATGGCAATAAATAAGTACCTGTCAACAATGACTTTAAAAGTAAATGGCTTATATGCTCCAATCAAACAAGAGTATCTGAATGGATAAGAAAACATGATCCATATATATTCTGTCTACAAGAGACCTACCTCAGAACAAAAACCTCACACAGAATGAAAGTGAAGAGATGGAAATATTTTTCATGGAAATGGAAACAAACAAAAAAGCTGGGATAGCAATGATTATATCTGACAAAACAGACTCCATAATGAAGTCCATAACAAGAGACAAAGAAGGTCATTACATACTACCTAATGAACTGACCCAACAAGAGGATATAACCTTGGTAAACACATATGTATCCAACATAGGTGCACCAAAATATATTTTAAAACTTTTGAATAATGTTACGGGAGATATTGAGACCAATACAGTTATAGCAGGAGCTTTCTGGGGTCCATTCATTAGGGTTTCCCCCCATGACCTAATCACTTTCCAAAGGCCCCAGCTCCAAATAACATCATATTGGTATTAGGTTTCAACAAACCTAATGATTTTGGGGGTGCATATACAATTTATAGCATTGCTGTTTAATTTCAACATAATTTTAAGTTGTCCAATGTTCCTCTTGATTTCTAGTTTTATACCATTGTAGTCAGAAAAGATACTTGATATAATTTGAATCTTAAGTTTGTTAAGACTTGTTTTGTGGCCTAACATGATCTATCCTGAAGGATGTTCCATGTGTTCTTGATAAGGATGTGTATTCTGCTATTGTTGAATGCAATGTTTTATACAAGTTTATTAGGGCCATTTGCTCTATAGTTTCGTTCAGGTCCACCATTTGCCTACTGATTTTCTGTCTGGATGTTCTACTCATTGTTGATAGTAGTGTAATGAAATGTCCTACCATTATTGCATTACTCTCTATTTCTTTCTTCAGTTCTCAGGATATTTACTTTATGTAATTAGGTTCTCTGAAGTTGTGTGCATATATATTTATAATTGTTTTATATTCCTGATGAATTAACACTTTTAACAGTATATAATGACAGTTTTTGACTTATACTCTATTTTTCCTAATATATGTATATCCCCCCTCCCACTTTCTTTTGGTTACCATTTGCATGGTATATGTTTTTTCTCTCTTTACTTTCCATCTATGTGTATCTTTAAAGTTAAAGTGAAACTCTTATAGGCAGCTTTTCTTTTGGGTGGATCTTGCTTCTTTATTCATTTTGCCACTTTTTATTAGACAATTTATTTATATTTGAAGTAATTTTTATATAAAAAGATGTCTCTTGTATTTTGTTTATTGTTTGTTGTCTATTGTATATTTTTCTGTTTTAACTTTCTTGTTTGCTGTCCTCTCTTGTGATTTGATTATAAACATCTTCTGCACAGTAGAAATGGAAAGTTGTTGTTCAACGGGTATAAAATCACAGCATTACAAGCTGAATAAGTTCTAGAGATCTGCTCTACAACATAGTGCCTATAATTAATAATACTATATTGTACACTTAAAAACTTGTTTAAGAGGGTAGACCTCATGCTAAGTGTTCGTAACACATATGCATACATACACTCACACACACATACAACACATACTCACCTATACACGTAAACAAGAAGTGGACACTAAATCTTTTGGAGGTTATGGGTATGTTTTTACATTGATTGTGGTAATGATATCGAAACTCATCAAAATGTATATATTAAGTATATGCAATTTTGTATATTAAATATTCCTCAGAAAAAGCTGAAAAAAAATAAGAGTTGACCTTTTTATTAGTCAAGGTTCTCCAGAGAAACAAAATCAATAGGATAGATAGATGATTAGAGATATAGACATTTATCATGAAGGATTTTTTTCATACAGTTATGGCCACTGACAAGTCCTATCAACTGTCATCTGTAACCTGGAGGCTTAAGAAAGGGAGTGGTATAGTTCCAGTATATACCCAGATACCTGAAAACCAGGGTGAAAGTCCTGGTCTGAGTCTGAAGGCCCAAGAAGCAGGAGTATCCATGTCTGATGTCCAAAGATGGGAGAAGGTGGGTATCCCAGAGACACTTATTTTCAGAGAGCAAATTTGCCCTTCCCCTGCCTTTTTGTTCTATTAAGGGCTTCAGCATTTTGAATAATGCCCATTTTCATTGGTGAGACCAATCTTTATCTAGCAATTACAATGCTAATCTCTACTATATACACACTCATTTACCCACTAAGAAATAATGTTCTACAAGACAGCTTGACACCTCTCAGTCAAGTTACCACATAAATTAAACCATCACAATGATATAGCCTTTTGTTTGAAATCTATAGAGCAGGCCAGCAGGCTGAAAACTGAGGCAAGTTTTCTATGTTATGGTCTTGAAACAGAATTCCTTCTTCTTCAAGAAATTTCAGTTTTTTGCTTTAAAGGCCTTCAGTTGGTTAAATGAAGCTCACCCACATTATAGATGTTAATCTCCTTTATTTAAATTAATTTTTGAAATGTTAATAGCATCTACAAAATCCTTCCAAGGTAACAGCTAGATTAGTGATTGACCAAAAAACCAAGCAAAATATTTTATCCAAGTTGACAGATTAAATAAACCATCTCAATCTATATTTAAAAAGAAGAAAGATATCTATAACTTAACCTTTCAACTTATCACACTGGAAAAAGAAGAGCAAACTAAATCAAGCAGAAGGAACAAAATGAAAAAAAATAGTGCAGAAATTATTGAAATAGAGAATAGAAATGCAATAAAGAAATATATGAAACCGAAAGCTGGTTCTTTTCAAAAGTTCAAAAAAAGAGAGAGGATATTACTACCGACCTTACAAAAATTAATAAAAATTATAAATAAATACTATGAATAATGGTTTGCTATAGAAAAGGTAAATAAAATATATTATATCTAAGCAATGAAAAACCTTGAAGCCAGTATGCTAAATGAATGAAGCCAGTAATAAAGGCCTCATATTATGTTTCTATTTACATTTAAAAGCAGAGAAAATAAATCTATGGAAACAAAGATATATTAATGGAGTTCAGGGCTCACAGAAGGGTAGTCTGAAAGGTTGACAGCTAAAGAGAATAAGGTTGCTTTTTGAGGTGAGAAATGTTCTAAAACTGACCTTTTTGATGTTTACCCATATCAGTTAATATACTGAAAGTCATGAAAATATACACTATAAACAGGTGAATGTATTATATGTGAACGTTATCTAAATAAAGCTGTTAAAAACAAGAAAACAAATATGAGCACTTCTGGAACTAGATTATGAGCATCCTCGCTTCAATTTGACTCTGTCTTGTGCTTAGTTTCTTCCCTTAACAAAGGGAAGGATATTTTTGTTATCCCACAGACAGCAGCTCAGCTGATCATAGATTCCAGTTTTTTTGGGGGGTGGGGGGTGGAGCAAGGCCATAGCTGGGCTTACTCACTTGGTTCTAAGGCTAGAACTTTGTTTCACATTCACAGAGTTATCAAAACTATCCATAGGTATAGTTTGCCTTTCTCTGTTTCACACTAGGAGTACTGGTATCTCAGAGACCTCACCCCTTAAATCCTTCTGATGCTTTCTGAGGACAAGTGTTGCCTTGACGACATTGTTACATAGGGACAATCATCAGTGAAATAGCCTCAGCAGGCCTTGGGCTGTCTTCAAGAGAACAAGATTCATGGGTTGAGAATGGGGTGTTCTGGGGAACTGAGGACAGCCTACTAGCTTCATCTGAGTGGCAACCTGAGATCTTTGGAATCCTGTGGTTTTAGAACTTCCAGAGGTGCCTATTATTTCTCCTAGTGGTCAAGTGTTCCTTATTTTGGTGAAGTTCAGAAGAACATTCTACAGATATGTTTACCCCATACATATTAGATATTCCAGCTGTAATTTTTGACAATGGATCGGGACTCTGCAAAGCAGGCTTGTCTGGAGAGACTGCACCCCGTCATGTCATCAGTTCTGTTGTGGGGCATCCTCAGTTTGACATGTCTTTATTAGAACCCTATCAGAAAAGCAACGTTTTGGGGGGAAATGCCCAGTACAAGTATAAGGCCCTGCATTTGCACTACCCCATTGAGCGTGGACTGGTAACAAGATGGGATGATATGGAGAAACTCTGGAAATATCTTTTTGAGTGGGAGCTGGGAGTAAAATCCTCTCAACATCCTGTACTCATGACTGAGACTTCTTTGAACCCAACGGAGACTCGAGAGAAGATGGCAGAAGTAATGTTTGAGACCTTCAATGTGCCTGCCTTCTACCTGTCCAACCATGCAGTGGTAGCACTCTATGCCTCTGCTTCTGTCACGGGCCTTGTGGTTGACAGTGGGGAAGGAGTCACTTGCACTGTCCCCATCTTTGAGGGTTACTCCCTGCCTCATGCTGTCACCAAGCTCGAAGTGGCAGGGAGGGACATCACAGAGCACCTCACCCAGCTACTCCTCACTAGAGGGAGCACCTTCCCTTACATACTCAACAAGGACTTAGTGGATGACATCAAAGAGAAGTTGTGCTATGTGGCCTTGGATCCGGAGAAGGAGCTATATAAAAGGCCAGAAGAGGTCCTGAGAAAATACACACTGCCAGATGGGAATGTCATCTACATTGGGGACCAGCTGTACCAGGTGCCTGAGATTCTTTTTACACCTCACCAGCTAGGCATCCACAGCCCAGGACTATCAAAAATGGTTGCCAGCAGCATTATGAGGTGTGACACAGATATCCAGAAGAATCTTTTTGCAGAAATTGTACTATCTGGGGGCACCACTCTCTTCCCTGGGCTTGAGGAAAGACTTATGAAAGAACTGGAACAGCTGGCTTCCAGAGGAACTCCCATCAAGATCACAGCTTCTCCTGATAGGTGTTTCTCTGCATGGATAGGGGCATCCATCATGACTTCTCTGAGTAGTTTCAAACAGATGTGGATCACTTCTGAAGAGTTTATGGAGTTTGGGACATATGTTGTTCAGAGAAGATGCTTTTAAAGAATCCACAGCACAAGGAACAGCTTGAAGTGTCGGATCACAAAAGCACTGAATGAAGGTGAAATCTTCCCAATGTGTTCGATAAAAGTGATATGACATTTTGGGTTTCAGTTCATTTTTGTTGGCACCAGAGTAATTACTGATCCAGGTAGTGAATTTTCTTTTTGTTTGTTTGTTTTGGTCAGGGGTTCTCAAACTGGGTTTATTTGTTTATTTGAGCAATGGGAGGTCCTTGAGCTCCTTCATAGATACATGCAAAATATTGGCTTATTTGCATATGTACAGTTTTCTAGGGGAGGAGAATATACTTTTCAACAGATATTAAAGGGCTTTCATGACCCATTACTATTCAGCATCATCAATGAAAATACCTGAAGTCTTTCTATAGATCGTAGTAAGTTTCTGTTATTATTTTATTTGTAGCTAAAAAGGTTTTTTTTCAAGTTCCCACATTGAAGATACTTTATTTTCTTTTTTTTATTGTTGAAAGTTTACAGACGTCCCCCTTTTTCCCTATTGACCCCCCTCCTTCCTGCTCCCACCCCCAAATTTTTTTTAAAAATTGTCTATTTGGTTTCTAAATGTTTTGCTTAATTAATGCTTTCATAGCAATATTTTCTATAATTGTCATTAGTGTGGTGCATATTTTTAAGTGCTTCTATTTCACCCTTCCTGTCTCATGAACCTCTTTGATTGTTTTCTCTTCAGAAATCCTTGGGGGTACTATGTTCAGGCTATATCCACTTGCAGGGTTTGTAGTAAAAGCAGGTGCTTGAGCCTCAAACCTAGTTTTTGACTCAGTAAAGTCCCTGGAATCATCATTTTAATCAAACATCTTAGATGTTTTTGATAGATCTAGTGGAAAGGAGAGACAGAATACCAGGAAATGTGCAGGGAGGGTAGGGGAATTAAGTAGAAGGAATGCTACTCTGCATTTAGGGATCAACAGAACCTTTCACTCAGTTGGTATTTAGTTAGCACAATAGAGCATGATATGGCTTTCTGTTGTTATGAGAAAAGGCAGCTAAATATTAATAGAAAGAAGCTGTTGTCCCTAGCAAAGAGGAGAGATGTGCACAAAAATCACTAATTGTTTGAGGCTCTCTAAACTCAGGCCCCTGTTCCTAGTTGGAATATTAAGCATCAACACTTCTACTTGTTAGGTTTTTTGTTTGTTTGTGTGTTTGTATGTACCTTTTATTAGGGTTAAATTACTGGAAATATTTACTGGTCATCAATAAAGAAATTGTTGAATAAATTATGCATACATGAATTTCTTCTCATTAATTTAGTGTTATTTCCCCAAAATATTATTGGGAGAAAAAATGGAAAATTTAGAGAAGTTTTTTTTAATGCAATATTTTTTTTGGTAAACAAAATATTGCTGCTTTCCCATATATATGTATGTCTGCACATTTGTATGTACATATATAAATACATATTTTCATATGATTATAAACACTTGGAGAAAAGTACATAAAGCTACATACTGTGGGGTTTACATGGGTTGATGGAAAAGCATTCAATGAGAGGTAATATCAGCGGAAAAAACAGCAAGTGTGGGAGCAAAGAAAAAAGAAAAGGCTATACTGAAAAATTCAGCCTGAATGAAATGAAAGCACTCATCTAAAAAAAGAATTCTATTTTGGTCATATCTTCCCAACTCCATGTTCAAGGGTGGCACGATGCTAGCTAGAATAAAGTCATGAAAATGATCAAACAACATAAATCTCTATAGATAAGTTATTTTATTTTTATATTTATTTGAGAGATCTGGTTTAAAAGCATACCTCTGTTTAGAGATAACTTAGTAAAACCACAATGAAACCAGAAGATAGTAGAATGATGGCTTCAAAAAACTAGGAAAACATTACTGTCAATCTAGAATTATATGTACACTCAGGAAAATCGTTCCAATAAAAGATGGTAAAATAAAGATATTTTCTGATAATGACTGAAAGTGTTTACTGTCAATAGGCCCTCACGAAAAAAATTTTATACAGTTATTTGAAGGTTTATATAAATAATCCCAGAATAAGGTATATATGGTGTAAAAAGAAATGAATATTTAAAAAATTGTGAAAATGGAGGTAAATTTAAAAATACTGACTGCAGAGAATTCCAAAATGGCGGCAGAGTGAATGGAAGCTACACAGACCATCTCTAAGGACCAAACTGGAAATACAACTAAAATAAAGACAAATCGTCGGGAAAAAGCAACAGAAAAGCAGCTTGCAAGGACCATAAACCAGGGACACTGAATCAATCCTGGTAGAATTGCGGAGGCGCGAGAGGAGGGCTGGGAGCCCATGGACAGCAGAAGTCTTAGCTGTGAGCACCGCCCTCCACAGTGCAGAGGGCCAGGACAGAGAGCTAAAATAGCCACAGGCACTCTCCTTGGGCTCCGGCAGAGGGAGAGTGGACTGGACTGGAACTGTGTGGGGACACTCAGGATTTAGAGAGCACTCAGAGCTTTTGCTGAGTTGCAGCCACACGGGACGGTGGCCATCTTACTCTGTCCCAGGGCTCTGAGGAGAGGCAGCAGCCCCTCCCTTAGAAATTCAGCCACACCCAGGTGGGCAATTGAAATGCAAATTGAGGCTCATTAACTACAAGCATCTGCTCCAACCTTGGGAAATCCTCTCACGCTGCACACCTGAGAGAGGTTTTAATTCAACTGACAACACAAGGCTCTTAAAGTAACTGGGACTAATAGCCTCTAGGAAAAAAGCTAGAGGATAACTTAACCTTTTCTGGGCTTAACCTATTCTACCCAGGAAAGTAAGACTTGACAGTGGAGAGGAACGTGGGTCTTCCCACGCTCATACAAACCCAGTAAAGGGAGCCACAAACAGCAGAACACCAACATCCACAGGGAAAATTTGGCAGGCTCCAAAACCCACTGAGATAGCCAAAATGGTGAAACAAAGAAACAGATCCCAAATGAAAGAACAAGAGAACTCCACAGAAGATGAGATAAATGAAATGGAGTTAAGCAAGCTAACAGAACTAGAATTCAGAGCCATGATCTTGGGGAAGCTCAACAGCATGTATAAGGACATCAACACCATGAGAAAAGATATAGAAATATTGAAAATAAACCAATTGGAAATGAAGAATGACATAGCAGAAATGAAGAACACATTGGAAGGACTAAACAGGAGAGTAGAGGAAGCTGAGGACCGGATCAGTGAATTAGAAGACAGGGTAGAAAAAATCAACCAATCAGAAAACCAAAAAGAAAAAAAAATGAAAAAACAGGAAGACAGCTTAAGAGAACTGTGGGACAACTAGAAATGGAATAACATTCATATCATTGAAGTCCCCAAAGAAGAAGAAAATGAGCAAGCATTAGAGAATATATTTGAAGAAATAATGACAGAAACCTTCCCTACTTTGGTGAAGGAAGAAGGCATTCAAGTTCAAGAAGCACAGAGAGTCCCAAGTAAGAGGAACCCAAACAAGCCCACACCAAGACACATAGTAATTAAAATGCTAAAAATTAAAGACAAAGAGAGAATCCTAAAGGCAGCAAGAGATAAGAAACAGGTTACCTACAAAGGAATCCCCATAAGGCTATCAGCTGACTTCTCAATAGAAACACTATAGGCCAGAAGGGAATGGCATGAAGTAATCAAGGTCATGAAAAACAAGGATCTGAACCCAAGGCTACTCTACCCAGCAAGGCTATCATTAAAAATAGAAAGTCAAATAAAGAGCTTCCCAGACAAAAAAAAAAAAAAAAAAAAAGGCTAAGGGAATACATTAGCACCAAACCACCACTGCAAGAAATGTTAAAAGGACTACTGTAATTAGTAGAAGACATAAGAAGGAAAGTAGAACCACACTAAACAAAACAGGCAATAAATAAGTACATATCAATAATCACCTTAAATGTAAATGGATTGAATGCTCCGATAAAAAGACACAGAGTAGCAGATTGGATAAGAAAGCATGACCCATATATATGTTGTTTACAAGAGACCCACCTCACAACAAAAGACTCATAGGTTGAAAGTGAAGGGATGCAAAAAGATCTTCCAAGCAAACGGAAAGGAAAAAAGAGCTGGGGTAGCAATACTCATATCTGATAAGATAGATTTCAAAATGAAGTCCATGACTAGAGACAAAGAAGGCCACTACATAATATTGAAAGAATCTATCCAAAAGGAAGATATGACCATGGTAAACATATATGCACCCAATATAGGAGCACCAAAATATATTAAAAATCCTCTGGAGGACTTCAAAGGAAAATGAACAGCAATACAATCATAGCAGGGGACTTCAACACCCCTCTGACATCACTGGATAGATCCTCTAGACAAAAAATCAACAAGGAAACAGAGACTCTAAATGAAGCACTAGACCAAATGGATTTAATAGATATTTACAGAGAATTACACCTGAAAACTGCAGAATTCACATTCTTCTCAAGTGCACATGGGACATTCTCAAAGATAGACCACATGTTAGGACACAAACGAACTCTCTACAAGTTCAAGAAGATTGAAATCATATCAAGCATCTTCTCAGATCACAATGGCATGAAACTAAAAATCAATTGCAACAAGAACATGCAAAGACATTTGAACACATGGAAGCTAAATAGCATGTTATTAAACAATGAATGGGTTACCAAGGAGATCAAGGAAGAAATTAAAAACTTCCTGGAAACCAATGAAAATGAACACAAAACAACACAAAATCTATGGGATGCAGCAAAAGTAGTTCTGAGAGGGAAGTTCATAGCACTACAGGCCTACCTCAAGAAACAAGAAAAATTTCTAACAGACTTTCTAACCTCACAACTTAAAGAACTAGAAAGCAATCAAAAAGAAAACCCCAGAGCAAGTAGAAGGAAGGAAATAGTAAAGATCAGAGCAGAAATAAATGACATAGAGACCAGAAAAACAATTCAAAGGATCAATGAAACAAAGAGCTGGATTTTTGAAAAGATAAACAAGATTGATGGACCCTTACCTAGACTCACCAAGAAACAAAGAGAGAGAACCCAAATACACAAAATCAGAAGCAAAAGAGGAGAAGTAACAACTGACACCACAGAAATACAAAAGATCGTTAACAAATACTCTGAACATTTATATGGCAACAAATTCAACAATCTAAGCGAAATGGACACATTTCTAGAAACACATAGTCTCCCAAAACTGGACCAGGAAGAGATAGAAAACTTGAACAGACCAATAACAACGAAGGAAATTGAAGATGTATTCAAGACTCTCCCAGCAAACAAAAGCCCAGGCCCGGACGGCTTCACGGGGGAGTTTTACCGAACATTCAAAGAAGAACTAACACCCATTCTCCTCAAACTATTTCTAAAAATTCAAGAAGGAGGAAACCTTCCAAACTCGTTTTATGAGGCCAGCATAATTCTAATTCCAAAACCAGAAAAAGACACTACAAAGAAAGAAAACTACAGGCCAATATCCCTGATGAACATAGATGCCAAAATCCTAAACAAAATATTAGCAAATCAGATCCAGCAATACATCAAAAAAATTATTCACCATGACCAAGTGAGATTCATCCCAGGGATGCAAGCCTGGTTCAATATTCGCAAATCAATAAATGTGACACACCACATAAACAAAATGAAAGATAAAAACCACATGATCATATCAATAGACACTGAAAAAGCCTCTGACAAAATCCAGCACCCATTTCTAATAAAAACGCTCAGCAATTTGGGAATACAGGGATCATATCTTGATATAATAAAGGCCATATATGAAAGACCTACAGCCAACATCATACTCAATGGGCCAAAATTAAAAACATTTCCCTTAAGTACAGGAACAAGACAGGGTTGGCCACTTTCACCACTGTTATTTAACATAGTACTGGAAGTCTTAGCCACAGCAATCAGACGTGAGGAAAAAATAAAAGGAATCCAAATTGGAAAGGAGGAAGTGAAACTGTCATTATTCGCAGATGACATGATATTATACATAGAAAACCCTAATGACTCCATCAAAATTCTACTAGACCTAATAAATGAATTTGGCAAAGTAGCAGGATACAAAATTCACGTCAAGAAATCGACGGCATTCTTATACACCAATGATGAACTCACAGAAAGAGAAACTAAAAAATCAATCCCATTTACCATCGCGGCAAAAAAATTAAGATACCTAGGAATAAACTTACCCAAGAAGTAAAGGATCTTTTTGCAGAAAACTACAGGACATTAAAAAAATTAATAGAGGAAGATATAAAATAGTGGAAGCACATACCTTGTTCATGGATTGGAAGAATTAACATCATTAAAATGTCCATATTACCCAAAGCAATCTATAGATTCAATGCAATCCCCATCAAAATACCAGTGACATATTTCACAGAACTAGAACTAATACTTCAAAAGTTCACATGGAACTAAAAAAGACCCCGAATAGCCATAGCAATCTTGAAAAAGAAGGACAAAGTAGGTGGGATCACAATACCGGATATCAGGTTATACTACAAAGCTACTATAATCAAAACAGCCTGATACTGGCACAAGAACAGGCATATAGACTAGTGGAACAGAACAGAGAATCTGGAAATTGACCCAAGACATTATGCTCAATTAATATTTGACAAAGGTGGCAAGAGCATACAATGGAGCAAAGACAGCCTCTTTAATAAATGGTGTTGGGAAAATTGGACAGCTACATGCAAAAAAATGAAACTTGACCATCAGCTTACACCATACACAAGAATAAACTCAAAATGGGTAAAAGACTTAAATGTGACTCGTGAATCCATAAAAATCCTACAAGAATATGTAGGCAACAAAATTTCAGACATCATATGCAGCAGAATTTTCACTGATACATCACCTAAGACAACAGAAACAAAGGAAAAAATGAACACATGGGACTACATCAAACTCAAAAGCTTCCACACAGCAAAAGAAACAACCATCAAAATGGAAAGGGAACCCACTGTATGGGAGAGAATAATTGCCAATGATACATCAGATAAGGGATTAATCTCCAAAATATATAGAGTGCTCATACAACTCAACAAAAGGAAGACAAAGAACCCAATTAAAAAATGGGCAAAGGAACTAAATAGACACCTCTCTAAACAGGACATACAAATGGCTAGAAGACATATGAAGAAATGCTCAACATCACTAATCATCAGAGAGATGCAAATTAAAACAACAATGAGGTATCACCTCACACCTGTCAGAATGGCCGCCATCAACAAATCATCAAACAGCAAGTGTTGACGAGGATGTGGAGAAAAGGGGACTCTAGTACACTGCTGGTGGGAATGCAGACTGGTGCAGCCACTGTGGAAAACACTATGGTGTTACCTCAAAAAATTAAGAATTTAATTGCCATTTGACCCAGTGACCCCACTTCTAGGAATATACCCTAAGAAACCTGAAAAACCAATCAGAAAGAGTACATGTACTCCCATGTTCATAGCAGCACTATTTACAATAGCTAAGATCTGGAAACAGCCCAAGTGTCCATCAGTGGATGAATGATAAAAAAGCTGTGGCACATATACACAATGGAGTACTCTGCAGCTGTAAGAAAAAAGATCTCTTATCCTTTGAGACAACATGGAGGGACCTCGAGAGTATTATCCTAAGTGATACAAGCCAAGCAGAGAAAGACAAATATCACATGATCTCACTTTTTTGTGGAATATAATGAACATAACAGTCTGAGGAACAGGGTAGACCCAGAGATGTGAAAGTAAGGTACAGACTGACAACCCTCAGAAGAGGGGGTGGGGGGAGGGAAGAAATAAACCACAGAACTTGTGCGCGTGTATGCATAAGTGATGGACATGGACAACAAAGCTGGGGACGGGGTGGGGGTATGGGGAGGAGGGTGTCAATGGGGAAAAAAGGAGAAAAAATTAAAAAAAATTTTAAAAATAATAAAAATACTGACTGTATAAATTTATAGTAGTAATACAATAAAAAGAATGAAAATTCTGTAATTCAAAAGGATGTTTATTATGAGAACTACAGTTAAAAATCTTTGAATATACTTGTATTTCTCAGACAGAGAAATTATTCAGTGAATTTGATTATTTAAAATGTTGAAGCTACATAAACTACTGTAAAAAACTTAAAATAACAAAACATTAAATGATGAGTGCAATTGGAAATATTAAAAGACAATTCTTTTAAAAGAAGATGTCAGAAGAAAATTTAATGAAAATGATAAGCTAATTAAAAGTGAATAATAACAAAATATTAAAAGATGGAATGCAGCTATTGCTGACATTAGTAAGTAATATATAGTATTAAATGTTTTATATGTAAAAAGAAAGGCCAAATATCAAATAGATAAATATCTAATTTGTAAGGTTAGAAAAAGCAATCAGGATAAACCAAAATTTAGAAGAAAATAATTTAAAAAATAGGAAATCAGAAACTAATGTGGTATAAAAGGGAAAAAATGAAAAATTAACAGACTTGATTCTTCATAAAGACAAAATAAATAGACATACCAAAGGAATTATTGAGCAAAATTTATACTAAATAGGTTTAAAATCATGAAAAATAAAAACAAATTCTATTAATAAAGTAAATACAAAATATATATAAAAATGGTCATAAATGCTTGTGTAGCAGAAATTAAATGATGATCATATTATCAATAACTTTATACTTAATTCCACAGCTATAAATTTACCTAAACTGTATCTTAAAAAATGTATTTTCTACCCAGTATATAAGTTAAAAAAATAATTCATTTAAAATATTAACATAAAATAAGCATTAAGTCTAGATATTTGTCCAGGTAAGTTCTATCAGTCATTCAAAATTTTTATTTTTATTGATTTTTTTTTTTTTTTTTTTTTGGTACTTGCCCCTAGCGGGAACCGAACCCGGGACTCTCTGGTCCGCAGGCCGAGCTCCAACCGCTGAGCCAAACCGGCCAAGGCCAAAATTTTTATTTTTATGCATATATTTTAATATTATTAACACTAAATTAATGTGATGGAAAGGATGCTCTAAAACCTTTTGTGAGTACATATAGCTTTTAAATAATAACTAATCATAGGCAACATATGGAAGAAAAATTCAGATCAGTTCACTCATAAATCTAGATGCAAGGTTCATGGAATTTTATCTTAGGTTTGCACAACTAAAATGTGTTTACAAAAATATCACATGATCTCACTTATTTGTGGAATATAATGAACAAAACAAACTGTTTAACAAAATAGACCCAGAGACATAGAGGTAGGGTACAGACTGACAAACCTCGGAAGGGTCGGGGGAGGGAAGAGAGAAACCACAGAACTTATATGCATGTATGCATAACCAATGGACATAGACAACAAAGCTGGGTACTGGGCCAGGGGGTGGGGAAGGAGGAAGGTATCAATGGGGAAAAAGGAGAAACATCTCTAACAAAAATAAATTGATAAGTAATTTTTTAAAAATTAAGAAGATAGAACTTATAATGTACTCTTTGTTATGATAGTAAAAAGGACATGGAAAAATTTAGAATATGATGTATGTATTTACTACATGGATTGTGGTGATGGTAATATGTTGTGTATACATATGTCCGCACTCACCAAATTGTATACATTGCTCATGTGCAGGTCTTCATTTAATTTAATTTATTGAGGTGACTGGTTTGCAAACTCATGCAGGTTTTATGTGTACAGCTAAACAAAACATCATCTGAACACTGCTTTATGTGCCCATGGCTCCGAGCAAAGTCTTTTTCTGTCCCCATTTCCCCCCGACACACTTTGCCCACCTCCACCTAGATCCCACCCCCTTGCCTCTCGTTATCACCATACTGTTGGCTGTGTCTATGTGTTATGTAAATATATATTTTTTGCTAATCCCTTCACCTTCTTTCATTTAGTCCCCCAAACCCCACCTCCCCTCTGACAGCTGTCAATCTGTTCTATGTATCCATGCCTCTGTTTTTATTGTGTTCGTCAGTTGATTCTGTTGATTACATTCCACATATAAGTGAGATCATATGGTATTTGTTTTTCTCTGACTGGCTAATTTCACTTAACATAATAATCTCCAGGTCCACCCATGCTGTCATAAAAGGTAAGATTTCCTTTTTTATAGTGCATAGTATTCCATTGTGTAAATGTACCAGTGTTATGAGTTTCAAAGGATATATTCCCAGAAGTGGGATCACTGGGTCAAAAGGCAGTTTTATTTTGAATTTTTTGAGGAAATTTCATACTGTCTTCCACAGTGGCTACACCAGTCTGCATTTCCACCATAGTGCACGAGTGTTTCCTTGTTGTTTGTTGATTTATTGATGATATCCGTTCTGGGTAATATCATATTGTGGTTTTAATTTGCAACTCTCTGATGATAAGTAACATATGCGCAGGTTTTATATACCAACTCTGCCTTATTAAAGATGGAAAAAATGCCTCACTCTTAACTGTTTTGCCCCTCTGCTTCCTGTTTACTCTGTGAGAAATTAGGAGGAAAAATATATTATACTCTGAAATGTAATAGTTTAAGATAATGAATGTTTTTCATCCCAAATAACTTGAGAGTCATGAATCTGTGAATGCCTTAACTAGGTGGTTCTGACTCACCGTCAGAAAGAAACAGAGAGGCAAAGATAGAGACAGAGAGATACAAAGATGGAGAGATACAAAGAGATAGAGATGGAGAAAGTAAGGATCCAGTTAAAACTTTCACTATTGGATAAATCAATTTCTGCAATACAAGTTGATTTGTGACAGCAGTTTTTTCATATATCAAGTTCCCTTATTACATGTGTACATAAAATTGTCTATTCTGTTCATATATCTTTTTATTTCTCTGCCAGTTTCATAGTTTTTAAGTCTGTGGTATTAGAATATACCTTAATAGATAGTTGGGTAAGAATTCATTATTTGATCTTCTTTCTAAAATTACCTAATCTCTTTATGAATCATTATTTTCCATTTAATTTTATGATGAAAGTGTCAAGTTTCTAAAAATCTTCTTGAAAATTCAAATGAAATTTATAAATAAGTGCAATTTATAGATAATAGAGAAAAATGTTTTCTGTAAAATATTACCCCATCCATGAACATTGATTATATTCTTTTATTCAGATTTTTATTTATCTTAATAGTGGTTTTTATTTTAAATCCTCACACAAGGATATTTTTCCATTTATCTTCAGATAATGTGGAAGGGAGAGAAAGAGAGAGAGAGAGAGAGAGAGACATTGATGTGAGAAAGAGACACATTGATTGGTTGCCTCCCACATGACCCCAACCAGGGCCAAGGACCAAACCACAACCAAGGTAAGTGCGCTTGACCAGAATCAAACTCATGATTCTTTGGTCCACAGGCTGACACTCTAACAGCTGAGCCAAACAGGCCAGGGATTAACAGTGTTTTGATATTAGCTAACTAAAAATATTGTGTATTCTTTGTTAAGATTTCCTTTAGGATAATATATGATTCAATAACATATGAATTATATTGATTTAGTTTTATGATTATAAGTCATGTTAACTTACTTGGTGTAATTCCTACTTGATCAAGATACGTGTTTTATCCATCAATAATGAATTTACAGAAAGAGAAACTAAAAAAACAATCCCATTTACCATTGCAGCAAAAAAATTAAGATACCTAGGAATAAACTCAACCAAAGAAGTAAAGGACCTATTTGCAGAAAACTACAGGACATTGAAAAAAGAAATAGAAGAAGATGTAAAAAAAAAGTGGAAGCATATACTTTGTTCATGGATTGGAAGAATTAACATAATTAAAATGTCCATACTACCCAAAGCAATCTATACATTCAATGCAATCCCCATTAAAATACCAACAACATATTTCACAGAACTAGAACAAATACTTCAAAAGTTCATGTGGAACCAAAAAAGGCCCCGAATAGCCACAGCAATCTTGAAAAAGAAGAACAAAGTAGAAGGGATCACAATACCGGATATACTACAAAGCCATTGTAATCAAAACAGCCTAGTACTGGCACAAGAACAGGCATATAAATCAATAGAACAGAACAGAGAGCCTGTAAATTGACCCAAGACATTATGCTCAATTAATATTTGACAAAGGTGGCAAGAGCATACAATGGAGTAAAAACAGCCTACTTAATACATTTTAAATTCAATGCTGAATTCAGTCATGTGTTATTTATTTATGGTTTTTACATCTATATCCATCAATATAATGAGTGTATGAATATTTTTTGTTTTTTTTTTCTTTTTAAAATCATCATTGTATATTTATAAAATTAGATTAAATAAGCCTCATGAAATGAGTTGGGAATCGTCATATTACATGTCTTTTCTGGAGCTGCTTAACTCTCCTATAAAACCATATAGACCGAGACTTGTGTGGTTTTCACTTTTATTTTATATTTTCTTTGAGGAGGCAGTTTTTTATTGCTATACATTTTTAAAAATAGTTCTAGGAACATTTAAATTTCATATTTACTTTTAATTATTACAATTCATATTTTTACAAAAAATATAGTAATTTCACTTGCAAATTATTATTTTTGTTCTTTATAATATATAGTGTAAATACTGTGGTATCTGTACATTTTTCATCTTCTTTTCTATTCATTGACATCTTATTTTGATTCCTGATTAGTATTGTTAGAGGTCTTACTCTCTTCTAAAGGATTTAAAGAACTATATTTATTAATCTTCTCTGCTGCTTTGTTGTCATTTTTTGTGGCTCTCTCCTGATATTTCTGCCCTATCATTAGTATGTCTCTATTTCATGTTTATTTGAATGTCTGTCATGCATTAAAATACTTATCTCATTTGTTTCTATTATATCTTATTTGTTGGTATTTGCATATAGAGCTCAAAATTTCCTTAAGTCTTACTTTGTCTAAACCTCACAAATTTTGTTATATAATACTTAAGTCAATATTCAGTTTTATGTATTTTATAATTTTAAATGCAGTCTCTTCTTTAATAAAATTACTATTTGATGATAAATATTTTAGTTTTTAACAATAAACAATTTGAAAAGTTTTCATTTACTATTCAGGTGTAATTCTATTGAATTATGGCCAGAGGCATAACCTATGTGATATTGAAGTGTCTTCTGTTTTGCTTAAAACATGGTAATTGGTTAGTGAATCTTATTTGTTAATTTTGTTGTAAATTTATTTTTATTATATGTTGTACATTGTGTATTATATATAGTATATTATGACATATTGTATATTTTATTCATACTGTATACATTAGTTTAAAACTGTAGGTTGCCTATTGGAAACAGAGTCTTCCAAAATAGAATGTAGCCACTGCCTACTTGTAGCCCATTAGAGAGCCAGAAAAATAAATACTCCAAATTCTTTGTCTTCTTATCCTTCAAGCTTTGCTTGTGACTTCTATAGCTTGAAAACAACCAAAAGCCAGAGGACAAGGGAAGGAACCAGGTGAATACAATCAATGGAGGTCAGATTTCCAGGCTACTAAGAGTAGAGACAAATGGAGAATGGACATGGAGGAACAAACAACTGAATTTAGTTGAAGTAGACAACCCTACAAACTGACTAACTCCCAATTAGTAATATATGTAAACATATTGTAGTAAAATTCCTCAATTCTGAGGTAAAGGAGATAATCATACAAATTTCCAACCAAATATAACACACTAATTATGATTGAAAAATTACCAAAAGAGCATACAACTATTCATATGAAAACTATCACCTGAAAAATAATAGAATATTATATATAGAACATTTATATATTCAACAATACTAGGTACCAGTCACTGTTATAAGTATTGAAGATATATTAGTAAAGAATACTGATATGGTACCTACCTTTAAAAAGCATGTATTTAACAGAATATGACAGAAAAAATGAAACAATAAAAATGAAAAATAAGTACATATAATTTTATATATTTATGTTTTCTGTGGGTAAAAATAAATCAGGATAAGGAAAGAGTGGTGTTGAGGAAAAGAAGATTTTTTGTCAGTCTGTAAAAGAAACAGCTAAGCTGTCTGTATTTCATACTCCTCACTATACAACCACATAACTACTCTTTTACTGTTTTTATACACCAGAAGAGAAGAGAAGAGGTTTGGAAACATCAAACAGGTAACAGCATAATGACTATAGTTAGTAATACTGTATTGTATATTTGAAAGTTGCTGAAAAAGCAGATCTTAAAAGTTCTCATAACAAGAAAAGAAAACTGTAACTAAAAAAAAAGAAGAAATAAATATCAAGCCTAGACACAAGTAAGGACTGCCATGCAAAAACTAGCAGACTAACTGAACTTGAACCATGAAAGCCTTAGCTCCTATCAGCTCTGATAACCTTGGAAGCTACACTCATTATCTTAGTGAGACATGCAAAGGGAAAAATAATCCCTTATGGTTTTTTGCAAATGCAAATTTTCCATTCAAAATTTTCCTTTCCTTGAGTGGATTCTATCCTTTGACAA
This sequence comes from Tadarida brasiliensis, assembly GCA_030848825.1. Lineage (NCBI taxonomy): Eukaryota > Metazoa > Chordata > Mammalia > Chiroptera > Molossidae > Tadarida > Tadarida brasiliensis. Next base: position 55,340,006 of record CM061280.1, read on the forward strand.
TAACACCCATTCATATAGTACTTTCTTACAGTTTCTTAGTGTCTCAGTCATAAAATTCAATAGGAAGCATGGATTAGCAGACATTTAATGAAAACGTATAATATAATAAAAATAGACGTTTAAAAAATCATAACATAAACCCTCTGTGGAAATAAAGATAACATAGAAAGCAGATAAAAATTCAAAAATATTAATATTCTTTCAGATTTAATAGAATGCACTGCATTGATGAAAGAGTATCATTGTTTTATCTTTATAAAGGATATTCAGAGAAAAAATGTGATTGCAAAAGAGATAAATACAAAATTTAGAAGATGAAGTTGAGTCAATAACTTCATGTGATGTTTAATTTTATGTGTCAACTTGACGAGGCCACAAGATAATTTTGGATATTTCCCTTAGGGTGTTTCTGCATGAGGTTAATGTTTGAATCAACAGGCTGAATAAGCAAATGCCCCTCCTTATTGTATGTGGGCCTCACTCAACCAATGAAGACTTGAATAGAAAAAAGAAGAAGGAAATCCTCCTACTTGGCTTCTTGAGCTTAAAATAAGTTTATATATATATATATATATATATATATATATATATATATATATATATATATATTTTTTTTTTTTTTTCTGTCTTTGGGTCAAACTAAAAAATTTACTCTTTATGGGTCCCAAGTTTGCCAGATTTAAGACTGGAACTTACACCATTGGCTCTCCTGAGTCTACAGCTTGCTGGCTGAAGATCTTGAGACTTCTCAACCTGTTAGTACTGTTTCTCTGGAGATTTCTGACTAAAACACTTGGAAAGATAAACAAAAAATAAATAACTGGCCATTGGAAGAGAAAATAAAAATGAATGGCCAACAAGAGACATATGAAGAAATGCTCAACGTCACTAATCATCAGAGAGATGCAAATTAAAACAACAATGAGGTATCATCTCACACCTACCAGAATGGCTGCCATCAACAAATCATCAACAAGTGTTGGCGAGGGTGTGGAGAAAAGGGGACTCTAATGCACTGCTGGTAGGAATGCAGACTGGTGCAGCCACTATGGAAAACACTATGGTGTTACCTCAAAAATTAAAAATTGAACTGCCACTTGATCCAGTGATCCCACTTCTAGGAATATATCCTAAGAAGCCTGAAATACCAATCAGAAAGAATATATGTACCCCTATGTTCATAGCAGCACTATTTACAGTCGCTAAGATCTGGAAACAGCCCAAGTGTCCATCAATAGATGAGTGCATAAAAAAGCTGTGGTACATATACACAATGGAATTCTACGCAGCCATAAGAAAGAAAGATCTATCTTTTGAGATGACATGGAAGAACCTGAAGAGTATTATCCTAAGTGAAACAAGCCAATCAGAAAAAGACAAATACCACATGATCTCACTTATTTGTGGAATATAATGAACAAAACAAGCTGAGGAACAAAATAGGCCCAGAGACATGGAAGTGGGGTGCAGACTGACAAACTTCAGAAGAGGTGGATGTGGCGGGGGGAGGTTAGAGATAAACCACAAAACTTTTATGCATGTATGTGCAAACAAGGACATAGACAATAATGCTGGGGGGGGGGCGGTATTGAGAGGAGGGTTGTCAATGGGGGAGGAAAAAGAGAAACATCTGTAACAAAAATAAATTAGTTAAAATAAAATAAAAAAAATGAATGGCCAAGGTGTATTAGTCTGTTAGAACTGCCATAATAAAATACCATAAACTGGGTATCTTAAATAACAACTTTTTATTCCCTCATAGTTCTAGAGGCTGTGAATTGAAGATGAAGGTGTTACCAAGGTACATTTAATTGTGAAGCCCCTTCACTTGACATATATGTATGCAGCCACCTTCTCAATTTGTGGTCACATGACATCTTTTTGTGCATGCAAAAAGATTTCTCTCTCTTTCTCTTCTTATAAGGCTACCAGTCCTACTGGGATAAGGATCCATCCTATAACTTTATTTAACCCTAATTAACTCCTAAAGGCCCTATCTCCAAATAAAGACATATGGAAGTTAGAGTTTTAACATTAGAATTTTGGAGATACACAGTTCAGTTCCTAGCCCAAGGAAATTCAATATCTAATTAAAAGAGGTACATGAAAGAGAGAAAAGAGACAGTGAAAGAAGGAAAATAATATATGAACCATGTAAGAATATGTCTGGTAACAATAGGATATGAAATTTCATGTCACATGGGTCAACCAAGTGTCAGAACAATTAATGAAAAAAGAAAAACAGACTGATGTGCATAATCATAAAATTTTAAATAACTGAGAATAAAGGTCATTACAATTTCTAGAGAGAATAAAAATAATAATCTACATACAATTATTGAGAATACTCAATAACAGCTTTACAACACAGGAGGAAATGGAACAAAACCTTCATAATTTTAAAGAAAAATGGTTTAACAAACTATAATTTCAGATTCAATACATCAAGTGTGGAAGAAAAATAAAGTCATTTGTAAATGTGGCATCTCAAAAAATATTGTCTTCTATTCACACACTTTTAGGAGGCTTCTGAGGGAAGTGCACTGTAAAAAGCTAAGGTAAAAACCAAAATGGATGACCACAGTGGATACAGAATGCACAGAATCCAACACATGATAGAGATGAATTGAAATGACAGAACAATAGTGAAAGAAAATGAGGGAAATATATTTGTATAGAGAATAAGTAAAATATTTACATAAGGTCAGGAAGCAAAAGGTTGTATGTTGGCCCTGGCCAGGTGGCTTGGTTCCTTGGATTGTTCTCTAGGACACCAAAACGTTGCAGGTTTAATTCTTGGTCAGGGCACATGGCTAGGTTATGGTCTGGATCCTAGGGAAGGGCTCATATGGGAGGTGACCGATTGATGTTTCTCTCTCACAGCGATGTCTCTCTCTCTCTCTCTCTCTCTCTCTCCTTCCCTCCCTCCCTTCCCCTTTCTCTCTCTCTCTCAAATCAATTTTTAAAAAAGTATCCTTGAGTAAGGATTGAAAGAAAAAAAAAAAAGATTGCATGATGACTGACTCCAAGGAAACAATTAAAATAAATCTATACTCAATGATTGTGAACTTATTGAGATGACAGTTATACTTATTTTGGAAAGTTTGCTGATTAATCTAATTGAATAAAATCTTAGGCAACTATAAACACAAGGATAAACAAAATTTTGTACAAGGAAGGAAATGCAACATTTCTGTAATGTGACCCTTGTATAATTTGGAGTCTAACAGGAATTAAATAGCAAACTGAGTCTGAACTCCAGCATAAATTGTAAGCAGAGATTCTAAAACAACAGCCTTAAAAAGATGTAAACCTGATGGCATGCCATACAAAGACCTAGAGCCTGTTATCAGAGATGAGATTGATAACGTTTCTTTCCCATGCAAACCTACAGTTTCATGTGGCCTAATGAGGGCTGCCATTAATTTGAGAAATAAGGGAATAGAGAGAACACAGACAATAATAAGGTGAATTGGCCAGTAAGTGTTTTCAGGATTGAAAACAATGTCTAGACATCTTTGTTGGTGGTTATTTGCACATGGAACGGACTAGAAACAAATAGATCTTAAAGCTTCTATTAAGAATATATATGCACTACATGATTCATAATCTAATTCATCCATGAGTGAGATAAGTGAGCATCCAGGTATCTGCAGCTCCATGGTAAAAACCCCGGGTTCAGCACGAAAGGCCTGGTTTGCGGTCACCAGTTTGTAAAGGTGTCCGTGGTGAGCAGGTACTAGGGGAACTTTTATGCCACAAAGTTCAATAATCCTCCATATGTGTACAATGTTATCTCCACGTCATTTTCAAAAGAAGCAATCATGCTGAATACTTTTCCAGTGCTTGTCTTCATATTTAACGTTAAGTCCAGGAGAAATTCTTTAGGAAATGTTAAAGAAAATGTTTTTCTGCCGGAGAGGCGCAAGGATTCTGCACTTTCTCCTGGAAGGAACTGAAGTGAAGCTATGCCCATTTCAATCAAGTGAACTTTGTGAATTTTTTCATAACTTTCAGTCAAAACAGCTTTCACACTCAGCAAATACAGTCCTTTGGCAGCCCAGTCTCTGGAATTTCCCAAACCATATTTCTTCCTTGCTAAAATGATCAGTGGGATGCCTTCTTTCTGGTACAGTTCTGCAGCCTCAAACACATCCAGTGTCTGTCCTGATGGAAAATGAATCATTTGGGGAGCTGGTTTTCTAATAAATTTATTAAAAAGTTTGATATTTACAAAAATTGATCACATAGTGACAGAAATGAAATCTTGATTTTAAATACTATATGAATGGTGCTATTAACATTGCTAAAATCAACGTGTGAAGTGTGTTGTGGAAGAGATCTGTAAGTATTGGGGATGATTTATCAGACTGTTTTGTAAATAAAGGCAGAATTTGAGCTTGTATTGAAGATTCTTATATGAAGAACCTTCCTGAAGTTGTTTAGTTTTGCGTCTGTAAAACTGGATACAACTGTTTGTTGGTTTAAAAGTAGGAGATTAAAACATAAGAAGCCAGCCCTGGCCGGTTTGGCTCAGCGGTTAGAGCGTCGGCCTGCGGTCCAGAGAGACATGGGTTCGGTTCCTGCTAAGGGCATGTACTTCGGTTGCAGTTTGTCCCCGGCCCTGGTTGGTTGTGCGGGTGGCGGCCACTCGATGTGTCCCTTTCACGTCGATGTTTCTCTCTCTCTCTCTCTTCCTCTCTCTCCCTCCCACTCTATCTGAACAAAAACTAAAGAAATGTCCTCGGGTGAGGATAAAAAAAAAAAAAAAAGAAGAAGAAGCCAGACTAGACTTTATTATTTTTTTTGATTTTTTTTTATTATTAATTTACTTTTGTTACAGATGATTCTCCTTTTTTCCCCCATTGACACCCCCCTCCCCCTCCCTCCCTGCCCCGTCCCCATTTTTGTTGTCCATGTCCATTGGTTATGAGTACATGCATACAAGTTCTGTGGTTCATCGCTCCTCTCCCCCTCCCCCTCTTCTGGCAGATGTCAGTCTGTACCCCACTTCCACGTCCCCGGGACTACACCGCTCCTCACACTGTTATGTTCATTATATTCCAGAAATAAGTGAGATCATATGATGTTTGTCTTTCTCTGCTTGGCTTGTTTCACTTAGGATAATAGTTTCCAGGTCCTCCCATGTCGACGCAAAGGATAAGAGATCCTTCTTTCTTAAAGCTGCATAGTACTCCATTGTGTATATGTACCACAACTTTTTTATCCATTCATTTACTGATGGACACTTGGGCTGTTTCCAGATCTTAGATATTGTAAATAGCGCTGCTATGAACATGGGGGTACATATATTATTTCTGATTGGTGTTTCAGGCTACTTAGGGTATATTCCTAGGAGTAGGACCACTGGGTCAAATGGTAATTCAATTTTTAATTTTTTGAGGTAACACTATAGTGTTTTCCATAGTGGCTGCACCAGTCTGCACTCCCACCAGCAGTGTACTAGAGTCCCCTTATCTCCACACCCTCACCAACACTTGTTGTTTGATGCTTTGTTGATGGCGGCTATTCTGACAGGTGTGAGGTGAAACCTCATTGTTGTGTTAATTTGCATCTCTCTGATGATTAGTGAAGTTGAGCATTTCTTCATATGTCTCTTGGCCGTTTGTATGTCCTGTTTGGAGAGGTGTCTATTTAGTTCCTCTGCCCATTTTTTAATTGGGTTCTTTGTCTTCCTTTTGTTGAGATGTATGAGCACTCTATATATTTTGGAAATTAGTCCCTTATCTGATATATCATAGGCAATTATGCTCTCCCATAGAGTGGGTTGCCTTTCCACTTTGAGGTTGTTTCTTTTGCTGTGCAGAAGCTTTTGAGTTTGATGTAGTCCCATGTGTTCATTTTTTCCTTTGTTTCTGTTGCCTTAGGTGATATATCAGTGAAAATTTTGCTGCGTATGATGTCTGAAATTATGTTGCCTACATTTTCTTCTAGGATTTTTATGGATTCATGAGTCACATTTAAGTCTTTCATCCATTTTGAGTTTATTCTTGTGTATGGTGTAAGTTGATGATCTGGTTTCATTTTTTTGCATGTAGCTGTCCAATTTTCCCAACACCATTTATTGAAGAAGCTGTCTTTACTCCATTGTATGCTCTTACCATCTTTGTCAAATATTAATTGAGCATAATGTCTTGGGTCAATTTCCGGATTCTCTGTTCTGTTCCACTGGTCTATGTGCCTGTTCTTGTGCCAGTACCAGGCTGTTTTGATTACAGTAGCTTTGTAGTATAACCTGATGTCCGGTATTGTGATCCCTCCTACTTTGTCCTTCTTTTTCAAGATTGTTGTAGCTATTCGGGGTCTTTTTTGGTTCCATATGAACTTCTGAAGTATTTGTTCTAGTTCTGTGAAATATGTCGTTGGTATTTTGATGGGGATTGCATTAAATCTGTAGATTGCTTTGGGTAGTATGGACATTTTAATGATGTTAATTCTTCCAATCCATGAACAAGTTATGTGCTTCCACTTTTTTATATCTTCCTCTATTTCTTTTTTCAATGTCTTAGAGTTTTCTGCAAATAGGTCCTTTACTTCTTTGGTTAAGTTTATTCCTAGGTATCTTAATTTCTTCGCTGCGATGGTAAATGGGATTGTTTTTTTAGTTTCTCTTTCTGTGAGTTCAGCATTAGTATATAAGAATGCGGTCGATTTCTTGACGTTAATTTTGTATCCTGCTACTTTGCCAAATTCATTTATTAAGTCTAGTAGATTTTTGATGGAGTTTTTAGGGTTTTCTATGTATAATATCATGTCATCTGCGAATAATGACAGTTTCACTTCCTCCTTTCCAATTTGGATCCCTTTTATTTTTTCTTCACGTCTGATTGCTGTGGCTAAGACTTCTAGTACTATGTTAAATAAGAGTGGTGAAAGTGGGCATCCTTGTCTTGTTCCTGTTCTTAAGGGAAATGCTTTTAGTTTTTGTCCATTGAGTATGATGTTGGCTGTAGGTCTTTCATATATGGCCTTTATAATGTTGATATGATCCCTCTATTCCCAAATTGCTGAGCGTTTTTATCAGAAATGGGTGCTGGATTTTGTCAAATGCTTTTTCAGCATTTATTGATATGATCATATGGTTTTTATCTTTCATTTTGTTTATGTGATGTATCACATTTATTGATTTGCGTATATTGTACCAGCCTTGCATTCCTGGGATGAATCCCACTTGGTCACAGTGAATAATTTTTTTGATGTATTGCTGGATCCGATTTGCTAGTATTTTGTTAAGGATTTTGGCATCTATGTTCTTCAGGGATATTGGCCTGTAGTTTTCTTTCTTTGTAGTGTCTTTTTCTGGTTTTGGGATTAGAATGATGCTGGCCTCATAAAACGAGTTTGGAAGTCTTCCTTCTTCTTGAATTTTTTGGAATAGTTTGAGGAGAATAGGTGTTAGTTCTTCTTTGAATGTTCGGTAAAACTCGCCCGTGAAGCCGTCTGGGCCTGGGCTTTTGTTTGCTCGGAGTCTTGATTACATCTTCAATTTCCTTCGTTGTTATTGGCCTGTTCAAGTTTTCTATCTCTTTCTGATTCAGTTTTGGGAGACTATGTGTTTCTAGAAATGTGTCCATTTCGCTTAGATTGTCGAATTTGTTGCCATACAAATGTTCATAGTATTTGCTAATGATCCTTTGTATTTCTGTGGTGTCAGTTGTTACTTCTCCTCTTTCATTTCTGATTTTGTGTATTTGGGTTCTCTCTCTTTGTTTCTTGGTGAGTCTAGCTAAGGGTCCATCAATCTTGTTTATCTTTTCAAAAAACCAGCTCTTTGTTTTATTGATCTTTTGAATTGTTTTTTTGGTCTCCATGTCGTTCATTTCTGCTGTGATCTTTACTATTTCCTTCCTTCTACTTGCTCTAGGGTTTTCTTTTTGTTTGCTTTCCAGTTCTTTAAGTTGTGAGGTTAGGTAGTCAATTAGAAATTTTTCTTCTTTCTTAAGGTGGGCCTGTAGTGCTATGAACCTCCCTCTCAGAACTGCTTTCGCAGTATCCCATAGATTTTGTGTTGTTGTGTGTTCATTTTCATTGGTTTCCAGAAATTTTTAAAATTCTTCCTTGATCTCCATGGTTACCCATTCATTGTTCAGTAACATGCTATTTAGCCTCCATGTGTTCATATGTTTTTGCATGTTCTTGTTGTAATTGATTTCTAGTTTCATGCCATTGTGGTCTGAGAAGATGCTTGATGTGATTTCAATCTTCTTTAACTTGTAGAGACTTAGTTTGTGCCCTAACATATGGTCTATCTTTGAGAATGTCCCATGTGCACTTGAGAAGAATGTGAATTCTTCAGTTTTGGGGTGTAATTCTCTGTAAATATCTATTAAATCCATTTGATCTAGTGCTTCATTTAGAGTCTCTGTTTCCTTGTTGATTTTTTGTCTAGATGATCTATCCAGTGATGTCAGTGGGGTGTTGAAGTCTCCTGCTATGATTGTATTGTGGTCGATTTCTCCTTTGAAGTCCTCCAGAAGATTTTTAATATATTTTGGTGCTCCTATATTGGGTGCATATATGTTTACCACGGTTATATCTTCCTGTTGGATAGACCCTTTCAATATTATGTAGTGGCCTTCTTTGTCTCTAGTTATGGTCTTCAATTTGAAATCTAATTTATCAGATATGAGTATTGTTACCCCAGCTTTTTTTTCCTTTCCGTTTGCTTGGAAGATTTTTTTCCATCCCTTTACTTTCAACCTATGTGAGTCTTTTGTTGTGAGGTGGGTCTCTTGTAAGCAACATATGTGTGAATCATGCTTTCTTATCCAGTCAGCTACTCTGTGTCTTTTTATCGGAGCATTCAGTCCATTTACATTTAAGGTGATTATTGATATGTACTTATTTATTGCCATTTTTGTACAGTGTGATTCTAATTATCTTTCTATTTCTTCTAATAATTATAGCAGTCCTTTTAACATGTCTTGCAGTGCTGGTTTGGTGCTAATATATTCCCTTAGCCTTTTTTTGTCTGGGAAGCTCTTTATTTGACCTTCTATTTTGAATGATAGCCTTGCTGGATAGAGTAGTCTTGGATTCAGATCCTTGTTTTTCATGACCTTGATTACTTCATGCCATTCCCTTCTGGCCTGTAGTGTTTCTGTTGAGAAGTCAGATGATAGCCTAATGGGGTTTCCTTTGTAGGTAACCTGTTGCTTATCTCTTGCTGCCTTTAGGATTCTCTCTTTGTCTTTGATTTTTGGCATTTTAATTATTATGTGTCTTGGTGTGGGCCTGTTTGGGTTCTTCTTACTTGGGGCTCTCTGTGCTTCTTGAACTTGAATGCTTTCTTCCTTCACCAGGTTAGGAAAGTTTTATGTCACTATTTCTTCATATATATTCTCTAACCCTTGCTCATTTTCTTCTTCTTCGGGGACTCCAATAATGCGAATGTTATTATGTTTCCAGTTGTCCCACAGTTCTCTTAAGCGCTCTTCCTGTTTTTTCATTGTTTTTTCCTTTTGGTTTTCTGATTGATTGATTTTTTCTACTCTGTCTTCTAATTCACTGATCTGGTCCTCTGCTTCCTCTACTCTGCTGGTCAATCCTTCCAATGTATTCTTTATTTCTGCTATGTCATTCTTCATTTCCACTTGGTTGGTTTTCAGTGTTTCTATATCTTTACTCATGGTGTTGATGTCCTTACTCATGCTGTTTATTTTCCACAAGATCATGGCTCGGAATCTACCTCTGATAATTTGCTTAGCTGCATTTCATTTATCTCATCTTCGGTGGAGTTCTCTTGTTCTTTCATTTGGGATCTGTTTCTTTGTTTCACCATTTTTGCTATCACAGTGGGTTTTGGAGCCTGCCAAATTTTCCCTGTGGGTGTTGGTGTTCTGCTATTTGTGGCTCCCTCTACTGGGTTTGGATGAGTGTGGAGGGCCCTCCTTCAACACCACTATCAAGTCTCACTTTCCTGGGTAGATATGCAAGCTCAGGAAAGGTTTAGTTATGATCTAGCTTTTTGCCTGGAGGCTATTAGCCTCAGTTACTTGAAAAGCCTTAGGATCTCAGTTGAATGAGAAACTCCCTCAGATGTTTACAGTGTAAGAGGATTTCCAGAGGGTGGGGCCAATGCTGGTTGTTAATGAGCCTCAATTTGCATTTGTTTACCTCTTTACCTCACCTGGGAATCTCTGAGGGAGGGCCTTCCACAGCTCCGGGAAGAAGCAAACTTGGCTGCAGGTCTGTGCTATAGGGAAGGAGGAGCTGGCCACCACTGTCCTTTGTGGCCACAGCTCAGCACATACTCTGAGCGCCCTCCAAATCCCAGGTGTCCCCTCAGAGTTCCAGTCCAGTCCGCCCTCCCTCTGTCGGAGCCCCAGGTGAGTAGCTGTGACTATTTAGCGCTCTGTCCCGGCCCTCTGCGCTGTGGAGCAGCTGGGGCTCTTAACCCCGAGGGCGGGCGCCGCCGCCGCTCCCAGCCGAGGCCGCTGCTCCCAGCCGAGGCTGCCACTCCCAGCCGAGGTCACTGCTGTCCGTGGGCTCCTAGCCCGCTGCCATCCTCACGCGCCTCCGCAGATCCTACCAGGCTCATTCAGTGTCCCTGGTTGTATGGTCCTCTCCCGCTGCTTTTCTGTTGCTTTTTCCCAATGATTTGTCTTTGTTTTAGTTGTAATTCCCGTTTGATCCTGGGAGATCGTCTGTGTAGCTTCCATTCACTCCACCGCCATTTTCCCGTCCAGATTAGACTTTAAAATCGTGGAAGTTGGAATCTGATTCATAAGCGGACTTCAGATACATTCATTCCTTTTCAGAATTATGCTGGATGTAGTTGGCTTTCTTAGTTCTATCAAAGGATAGAACCTTCCCCGGACATAATCACTGTCCTGTTCAGCAAAGTTTCCTCCATATGTGAGGACGATCTATTTGTGACAGGAAACCAGATAGGTAGTGCCCACCACGGGTAAACAGTGACAACATCTATCATGCTTGCAGCCCTTAATTATCTGGTCAGTGGCTACAGAGGCCTCTTGCAAGACCAGCTGGCATCGTCTTCAGTGATGGAGACGATTTTGCTTACCTTATGTGATGCTGTCACTTCCTAGGACCTAATATTTTAGGTGTCATTAACCAAAAGTACACCCTCATTTGAGTTGCTAAAGAGAATCTTATTTAATCACTAAACACTAAAATTATTTCCTCTAGACTTTTAAATTGTCCTTCCTAAATTATATGGTTGCTTAGCCCTAAGCATTTTTAAATGTTGGTTATTTCTTAATTATTTAGGTTGATTTCCTGTCATTTTGAATCATTGTTTTACCTGGGATGTATGATTCTGTTCGTGGTGTTACATTTTTTTATTTTAACGAAAGCTGACAATCAGGATAAAATACTGAAGTTGTTGCCCAGCACCGTATTTTCTCTAGATGCATGTCTGTTTACCACCTCGAATGCTCTGTCACCAAGAAGTTTGGCATCTTTTAAGAAAAAGGTTGGATAATGAATTCCAGAAAGTCCTATGCCCTCTTTTTAATCAAGAAATTAACTTTTGCAGCAAAAGGTGATTATAGTGATTTTTTTTTTCACATGAAGATCTTCAGTGTGACTTACTTAAGTTACTGCGATTCAGCATTATTGCACAGAATCAGGGCCCTGTGTTCGACGCTGGTGAGCGGAGACCTCCGAGCCCTTTGCACAGTCAGTCAGTCTGCAAACACGGGTTTACACAATTAGATGGGCTAGAATTTGACAATTTCCCCTTTTTATAAATATTTTCTGTGGTACTTCCAAATCGAATTGTGTTCTTGATATTTATTTTGTGTATTTCTCAGTACATGTGTTTCTAATTTACATGAAAACATGAGTTAGGGATGGAAAATTTCCAATTTGAATGTTGAAATACCTGTGATAGGCTTTGAAGAAATGAAAATTCCAGATGTGGGGGGGTCTGTATTATTTTTAAGCATATTATAATATATAGCCTGTGGGCAGAGGTATGGATGTCATAAACATCTGGTCTGGGAGAGGAAGACAATAAAGTTAGCTAGGAATTAAGCACTTAAATTCCCAGTCTGTCTAGTCCAGTAATAGTATAAGTGAGTCTTGTATTGCAGGAACAGAATCTCAAGGGTCCCCTAACCTCTTGCTTGTATACAGTGAACTAAAAAGCTTGATAGCACGGCTGTCAGTTGGGGAGGGGACTCTGGATGTAAGTCCCAGTGTGTACTTACAGCTCTGCCTCTAGCCAAATACTGTGTTTTCAAAAATGTGGCATCTCTTGGTTTTTATTGTTGTACTAATCTCTTTGGTTAACGACATCTGGATAATGTTGTGTTAAAGAATATATTGTGGTAAAGATGTGTGATGGTCACATAAGAAGAAAATAGGTGGAGGTAAAGCACATTATGCTGCACATGGTCGCCATGTTTCATGCCTTTGGGTTTGTTACTCCCTATAAAATGAAATCTGTGAAAATGGCAACCAGCTACTGAATCACCATTATTAAACCTAAAGTTTCCATGCTGGAAGTTGTCATTTTTTCTTGTTTTACCTCTAGATGTCCAAGGTGACATTTGAATGAGGTATCAGGATCCCTTTAGCGAGAAAACTGCTCAGTTTTCCACTGGTGACCAAACTTCAGTGGCACTAACGGGAAAAAGCACAGCCAAGACCTAAACCAGTCGTGTTTGTTCACACACATGGTGACAGTGTGTGTGCATTGCTTTCTTGGTGATGAGTGATGGGGAGAATGAATTGACTGACATTTTACTGGGGTTGAATTAAAAGACACTGTCCTCTTGCCTTTCAGTTTGGGAGAAGGCATTAAGATACTGGGGGTCGACTCTCTTAGCTTGATCTGGAGCAATAAAGAGGGGAGAGAGATAGACTTAGGCTTCTTCAGTGGCCTTCTCCTGAAGTGTGGCAGTGCCGATGTTTCTATCAATTTTACACATGATACCTTACTATGAAAACATGTATCTCACTTAAGTAACTACAGATTGTCAATTATTTAAAGCCAACAAAACAGTGTATCAGTTTTAAGTTCAACAATATTAAGTATTGTATAGAAATATATTGGAAGCAAAATTCAGTTGATGACAATTGTGTATATGTTATTAATGCTGTAAATTATTTTTAATAAAGAAAATTGTATTATCACACACACACACACACACACACACACACACACACACAAAAGAATATATATGCAGCTTTAAAAAAGAAAGATCTCTTATACTTTGAGACGACATGGAGGGACCTGCAGAGTATTATCCTAAGTGAAACAAGCCAATCAGAGAAAGACAAATATCACATAATCTCATTTATTTGTGGAATATAATGAACAAAACAAGCTGAGGAACAAAATAGACCCAGAGACATGGAAGTGGGGTGCAGACTGACAAACCTCAGAAGAGGTGGATGCGGGGAAGAGATAAACCACAGAATTTATATGCATGTATGCCTAAACAAGGACATAGACAATAATGCTCAGGGGAGAGGGTGGGATTGGGAGGAGGGTTGTCAATGGGGGGAAAAGGAGAAATATCTGTAACAAAAATGAATAAATAAACATAAATAAAAAATAATAAATTATCACGCCCTGAAAAAATACATATGTGTGTGTATATTTACATATAGATAGATATATCTGTCATCTATCTATCTATATCCAATGGAAGCTCAAATCTGGTCTGGAAAAACCTGTGAGAAATCAACCCTAAAATTACTAAGGTTGCTGAAACTGCATGGATACAAAATTGATGAAGAAGTCTTTACAGCTCCCAAAGAGGACATCCTGTATATTGCCTACTTCATATTTGGTTTTGCTGGGTAATGGATGAAGACTTATCTCTCAGGAGGAAAAACCAGAGGCCAAGAAATGAATGGAACAAGGAAAATATTACTAGAAAGTAGAACTATAAATTTCAAGGTGGGATAACCAAAACATTTAAATCCTTTCTCAGACTGAGGACCATCACAATTTTTCTCCAAAGGAATTGAATAATACATACGAACTAGTAAATTTTGTATTTCCCCCTTCTTCTACTTTCTAAATATGTTTTATTGGGTTTAATTTATTTATAATCCACCATTATTTATTGAGTGTTTGGGAAGGAAAATATTATTTGCCTTTTAGTATATAGGTTACTGTATAATGATGAACCATATCTAGGTGTGATGCAAAGGACTACACATCACCAATAAATCTTACACTTTATGTAGTATTTAAATACAACATTTGAATTATGTCTTTTGGTTTATCAGTCAGGATGGCATAGATTATGCCGTGGTAACAATAATCCACCAAAATACTAGTAGTTTAAAACACTGCCATAGGTTAGTGGAGAGCCCCGGTTTGTATAATACATGCTCCAGGACTCTGGCTGTTCGAGCAGCCATATGCTTATATGATTCTAGTCACTAAGGCAGAAACAAAGACAGCTCTCCACAGTCTTACATTGGTGATTAAATGATGTAATCAGGAAGTAATATATGTAACTTTTATTCATAATGCATTAGACAGAAATAATCACACCCAATAACAAGGGACAGAAAGAATGCAATTTTACAAATGAAGAGCTATTAATATCTGGTTAACAGTTATAATGTCCATAACAATAGGAGGAGGTGAATGTGTTTTATGCATAGGCAAAAGAGTGTACATGGACAGCTGAGTGGCCACATGAGCCAAATGTGGAAGTAGTTGATAGTAATTCCCTAATATCCATTTTCTCTTTCTTCATTCATAATAAAAACCTTACATTATAGCCAGATAAAAGACTATCCATTATCTTAGTCTAATTTGCAGACAACTGTGGTCATGTTAACAAGTCTGCTAAATGTGATGTAAGCAGATTTGGTACATGCATAATTTAGAAATATTTATTAGAGGGAGAATGTATAGTCTGCTCTTCCCTGCCTATTTTTTATATATATATTTTAATTTTTATTAATTTATTTTTGTTACAGATTTTTCTCCTTTTCCCCCCATAGACACCCTCCTCCTCATCTGGCCCATGCCACAGCATTGTTGTCTACGTCCACTGGTTACACTTACATGCATATAAATTCTTTGGTTAATCTCTTCCATCCCCCTGCCCCCCTTCTCTGAGGTCTGTCAGTCTGAACCATAATCCTTTCAATGCCTCTGGGTCTATTTTATTCTTCAGCTTATTTTGTTCATTATATTCCACAAATAAGTGAGATCATGTGGTATTTGTCTTTCTCTGATTGGCTTGTTTCACTTAGCATAATACTCTCCAGGTCCCTCCATGTCCTCTCAAAAGATAAGAGATCTTTCTTTCTTACAGCTGCTTAGTACTCCATTGTGTATATGTACACAGCTTTTATCCACTCATCTACTGATGGACACTTGGGCTGTTTCCAGATTTTAGCAATTATAAACAGTGCTGCTATGAACATAGGGGTATATATATTCTTTCTGATTGGTGTTTCAGGTTTCTTAGGATATATTCCTAGAAGTGAGATCACTGGGTCAAATGGCAAATCAACTTTTAATTTTTTGAGGAAACACCAAATTGTTTTCCATGGTGGCTGCACCAGTCTGCATTCCCACCAGCAGTGTGCTAGAGTCCCCTTTTCTCCACACCCTGACCAGCACTTGTTGTTTGATGATTTGTTGATGGCAGCCATTCTGGCACCTGTGAGGTGATATCTCATTGGTGTTTTAATTTACATCTCTCTGATGATTAGTGAACTTGAGGGTTTTTTCACATGTCTCTTGGCCGATTATATGTACTTTTTGGAGAGGTCTCTATTTACGTCCTCTGCCCATTTTTTAATTGGGTTCTTTGTCTTTCTTTTGTTGAGTTGTATGAGCACTCTATACATTTTGGAAATTAACCCCTATCTGAAGGATCGTTGGGAATTATGCTCTCCCATATAGTGGGTTCCCTTTCCATTTTGATGGTTGTTTCTTTTGCTGTACAGAAGCTTTTTAGTTTGATATAGTCCCTTGTGTTCATTTTGTCCTTTGCTTATCTTGCCTTAGTCATTGTATCAGTGAACATTCTGCTGCATATGATGTCTGAAATTGTGTTCCCTATATTTTATTCTGGGATATTTATGGAATCACGAGTCACCTTTAAGTCTTTTATCCATTTTGAGTTTATTCTTGTGTATGGTGTAAGTTGATGGTCTAGTTTCATTTTTTTGCATGTAGCTGTCCAATTTTCCCAACACCATTTATTGAAGAAGCTGTCTTGACTCCACTGTATGCTCTTGCCACCTTTGTCAAATATTAATTGAGCATAGTGTCTTGGGTCAATTTCCGGATTCTCTGTTCTGTTCCACTGATATATATGCCTGTTCTTGTGCCAGTACCAGGCTGTTTTGATTACAATGGCTTTGTAGTATAACCTGGTATCTGGGATTGTGATCCCTCCTACTTTGTTCTTCTTTTTCAAGATTGCTGTGGCTATATGGGGTCTTTTTTGGTTCCATATGAACTTTTGAAGTATTTGCTCTAGTTCTGTGAAATATGTCATTGGTATTTTGATAGCGATTACATTGAATCTATAGATTGCTTTGGGTAATATGGACATTTTAATGATGTTAATTCTTCCAATCCATGAACAAGGTATGTGCTTCCACTTTTTTATATCTTCCTCTATTTCTTTTTTCAATGTCCTGTAGTTTTCTGCAAATAGATCCTTTACTTCTTTGGTTAAGTTTATTCCTACGTATCTTAATTTTTTTGCCACAATGGTAAATGGGATTTTTTTTTAGTTTCTGTTTCTGTGAGTTCATTATTGGTGAATAAAAATGTCATTGATTTCTTGATGTTAATTTTGTATCCTGCTACCTGCTACCCCAGAGCAGGTAGAAGGAAATAAATATTAAATATCAGAGCAGAAATAAACGACATAGAGACCAAAAAAACAATTCAAGAGATCAATGAAACAAAGAGCTGGTTCTTTGAAAAGATAAGCAAGATTGACGGACCCTTAGCTAGACTCACCAAGAAACAAAGAGAGAAGACTCAAATAAACAAAATCAGAAATGAAAGAAGAGAATTAACAATTGACACCACAGAAATACAAATGATCATTAACAAATACTATGAACAATTATACTGCAACAAATTGGACAATCTAAGTGAAATGGACAAATTTCTAGAAACACATGGTGTCCCAAAACTGAACTGGGAAGAGATAGAAAACTTGAACAGACCAATAACAACTAAGGAAATTGAAGATATAATCAAGACTCTACCAGCAAACAAAAGCCCCGACCTGGATAGCTTCATGGGGGAGTTTTACCGAACATTCAAAGAAGAAGAAACACCCATTCTCCTTAAACTCTTCCAAAAAATTCAAGAACAAGGAAGACTTCCAAACTAGTTTTATGAGGCCAGCATAATTTTAATTCAAAAACTGGATAAAGACACTACAAAGAAAGAAAACTACAGGCCAATATCCCTGATGAACATTGATGTTAAAATCCTCAACTAAATATTAGCAAAACGGATCCAGCAATACATTAAAAATATTATTCAACATGACCAAGTGAGATTCATCCCAGGGATGCAAGGCTGGTACAATATTCGCAAATCAATAATTGTGATACACCACATAGACACAATGAAAGATAAAAACCATATGATCATATCAATAGATGCTGAAAAAGCATTTGACAAAATCCAGCACCCATTTCTGATAAAAACGCTCAGCAATGTGGGAATAGAGGGATCATATTCTCTTCTTTCTTGAATGTGAATGTTGTGGTTGAAACTTTACATTCAAGCAGCAGTCTTGAATTACAAGATGCAAACCTAATGATGAAGACAGAACAGAAGTTGGAAGTTGCCTTGGTCATTCATGTCTATGGAGTTACCAAAGTATCTCTGGTTGATTGCTTGCATTAACAGAAAACTAAATAAATTTCTATCTTACTTTAAGTCATTCTAATTATAGATTTCTATCACTTGCTGCTGAATTTTATTTTAACTGTATAAGCAAGTATCATTTTGTGATCGAAGAACAAAGAATAAACAAATAAAATTAATATGGTTCACATATGGGACTACAGGTTTTAACCAAGCTATATGGGTGAATGTTTTGTTAGTCATCCCTTGCTATAATAATTCTGTTAACAAACAATCTCCACAAATCAAAACTTAAAAAAAAAAGAACATTAATTTTCTCACTCTCTAACTCTGCTAAGTTTGTCTTATATTGGCTAACTTGGTTGGGCTTAGTTTCAGGCTGTAGGTTGCCTTCTCAGTCTGGGACCAGTGGCTACCCAGAACATGTTCGTCTCAGAGTGGGAAATACGATTCTAAGAGACTTAGCCAAACCACACAAAAACATTTGATTGGCTAAAGTCAGTCACATGACCCAGTCCAGCACCCCTGAAAGTATGAGAGAAAAATTAATGTTACCTGAATGATAATACAATTTACCAGTTATTATTGCAGCTAACACTTGGCCACACACACATTCATATATACACCAGATATACAATAATACAACTACTTCTTTTGCATTTCAGTTTCTGTTAACTGAAGTATACATTTTCTCTAACTTCAGTAATTCCTTCTAGACTTAAAACTTTCCATCAAAATTTAAACCTCCTCAGAACTTAATTATAGTAAAAGTTTCTTTCTATGCTATATCCTCCTTCAGTGATTACCGTTAAATTTAGACTCCCTATTAAAGCAGAAAACGACAACAGCAAAAACAAAAAATCTTTTTACAATGGAGATAGTAATATGGAGGGCAGCCCTTAAAACTAAATCATTAAAGGAAGAGGAGTTCTCCAAGGACATTCCCCACAGGGTGGAAGCAGAGATTACTACAAAGACAGAAGAATGAATGCCCTATGCAAAGTGTATCTGAACATATTTATAAATGTTGAATATAATTTATTATTTCCCATTCATTTTGATACCCATTACCTTTCTTCCTCAATTAGACATCAAAGACAGCTTTTATACACATATACCTTCAGAGCAAGGGTGGATAGAACTTAGATCATATAAAATAACTTAAGTGTATTAAGGAGTTAAAAATGTGGCATAATCAATAACTTTAATAGTTGCAGCTTCTTACAAATGTGAAAATCTTGGATTTGAGTATCAAGAGTTTGAATAATTTTTAAAAGAAGAAAAACTGGTATAAAAATATCAATAATATTCAAAGTATTGTATAGATTGAATATACTTTTAAAATTTTTTCTTTCTATGTAACTATTGTAGAATAAATGGCTGAAAACAGTCAAGACATTTCAAAGAAACACAATGAGTATAGACATGCCCTACTGAAAAACATTACTTATTATAAAGCAATAATATGTAATGCAGTGTGTTATTGACACAATAATAGACAAATAGACTAACAGAATAGGATGAAGGTTCTGGAAAAAGACACATTTGATATATGACAAATGTGGTATTAAAAATCCATAAGTAAATGAACATTTCAATAAAAGATATAGAGATAAATGCTTATTTAATTGGGAAAAATGTGGATCTATACGAAACAAATCAAACTAATTTCACTTGAGCAAGAACATGAAAAGCTAGACTTTAAAACTTAGAAGAAAATATGGGAGACTATCTTTAGAAACACAAGGTGCAAAACATTTTCTTAAACAAATTGGGAGGTAATAAAGAGTGAAGGGGGTCAAACATATGGTATGGGAAGAAGATTTGACTTTGGGTGGTGGGCACACAATGCAATATAAAGATGTATCACAGAATTGTACACTTGAAACCTATATAATTTTATTAACCAAAGTCACCTCAATAAATTTATTTTTTTAAAGTATGTGAAGTACTTCAATAAATACTCTAACAGCAAATTGTTCATTTCCATTTCAAAGTTATTAAGGAATGTCCTCTACTTAGGTGCTTTTCCTTCCTGAGAGAGTTCTGAGTTAGGCAATG
Source organism: Tadarida brasiliensis (assembly GCA_030848825.1). NCBI lineage: Eukaryota > Metazoa > Chordata > Mammalia > Chiroptera > Molossidae > Tadarida > Tadarida brasiliensis. Next base: position 55,359,882 of record CM061280.1, read on the forward strand.
ACAAAGGCAAACATCTTACATCAGTGCTTCAGGGAACTCCTAAGATCAAAACAGACAAATACAATTCTTTGAAAATGAGGCCCACTTTTCTCCCTCTGGCACCATATATAGACACTGGGAACTTGGGCTGTCAACTTCAAGATCTCTGCTGTGCCAGGGAAGAAGGTAGGGCAAGATTAAGTTAAAACACAACAGCGCTCTCCTACAATGATAAACTTTACTTATTAAACATTTGCGCTGTATCTATACATTGTTGACTATACTCTCAAGGACTTTAGGAACTGATTCTGACAGTTATTGTTTATATATTAGATGGTGTTATGGATGGATGGTTCTTGGAGCTCCCTATATTGCATTTTCGCTGAAGTTACTTCATTGCGGTTTTAATATATAGTTACTTAATGATTAATAATGATGTTGAGAACCATTTAACTTGCTTATTTGCCATTTCTGTATCTTCTTTTGAAAAATGTCTATTCAGAAATTTTGCCCATTTTAATTTTTTCATATTTTGCAGTTGTATGTTTCACTTACAAGCTCTTATATTTTTTATTTGTACATACTTAATTTCAGTCTCTATCTTGCATTTTCATATTTTTACATTATCTGTTAAAAACCAAAGTTTTAAATTTTGATGAAGTATAAATTATCATTATTATGTCCTATTTACAAAACATTTTCTGACTTTTAATGTTTCCAATTTTTCTTTATCATTTTATTAAAACTTAGAGTTTTATTTGTTAAACTTAGAGATTTTTTATACCATGAATAAATAATTCTTACAACAACATTTATTGTCTCTCTAAATATATAGACCATCTTCAATTTCTCTCAGCAATGCTTTGTGTTTTTCAGTGTATATATCATACACATATTTTAATGATATATTGCTATTTCATAGATTTTAATATTATTATAAATTATATTTTTAAATTCTATTTCTGATTAATCAATGATAGCATACAGTAATAAATTTGTTTCGTATGTTGACTCTATCCTGTGCCCTTGGAAAACTCAGTTCCTGGTTTGAATATTTTTGTTTTGTAGATTTGGTTTTGTATGAATATCTGCCTATACTATTATGTCATCTGAAGATAGTTTAATTTCTAATCTCTCATACATTTTTCTCTTTCCTGTTTTGCAACGATTAAGATCTCCAAACAATGTTGACTAGAGTGGTGACATAACATACTTTTGTCTTACTCCTTGTCTTACATAAAATGTGTTCATTATTTCATGATTAAACATGATACAAGCTTAACAAAATGTCCTTAATAAAGACCATTCATAGGTGTCCTTTGTCCTTTTTAATAACTGTACTTCTATTCCTAGACTACTGAGAGTTTTTATTGTAAATATGAATATTTTCAATGCTTTTCTGCATCATTAGAAATACCATAATTAGCCTAGACATTGTGGCTCAGTGGATTGAGCATTGTCCCATGGACTTAGAGGTCCCAGTTCCATTCCCAGTCAGGACATATGCCCGGGTTGCAGGTTTGATCCATGGTAGGGGGTGTGCAGGAGGCAGCCCATTGATGTTTCTCTCTCATATCAATGTTTCTATCTCTCTCTCCCAACCAATCAATAAAAACATAAACAATGAAATACCATAATTATATGTTTTTAGTGTGTTTATATGTTGATTTACTTTGAAATTTTAAATCTAAAACAAACCTCTATACTGGGGATAAACCCAAACTAATATTATTTTTATATGTAGTATTGAATTCAAATTGCAAGTGTCTTGTTAAGAATTTGCACAAATGTTCATCATAGCCTTATAGAATGGACAGGGATATATCACCTCTCCTATTTTCTTGTTGAGCTTACATAAAAGGAATATTAATTATCTTATATATGTTCAGCACAATGTACATGTCATCTGGACTGGGTGTTTCCTTTTTGAAAAGGTTTATACAATAAATTTAAAGTTTCAAATATATGTGTATATATATATATATATATATATATATATATATATATATGGCTATTTAATTTCTCTATATATTTTTTTTCTTTGTGAACGTTAGAATTTTTGTTTTAGAAGAATTTTCTATTTCATCAATGTTGGCAAATAATTGACATAATATAACAACATTCCTTAATTTTTTTTTAAGGTCTGTAATATTTATATTGATAACCACTTTTTATTTCCTGATAGTGAAAATATGTGCCTTTTCTCTTTTTGTCTCAGGATACTTTACCCAGATTCTTGTAAGTAAAGGTTTATAAATTTTGTTGAAATTCTCAAAGAATATGCTGTTGCTTCCATTAATTTTCCCTTGACCTATTATCTTTTCTTTTCTTTTTTTATCTTTATTTTTTTAAATTAATTTTATTTTTTTTATTAATTTAATTTTGTTACAGATGTTTCTCCTTTTCCCCCCATTGTCACCTTCCTCCCTCTCCCTCCCTGCCCCATCCCCAGTTTTGTTGTCCATATCCATTGGTTATGAGTACATGCGTACAAGTTCTGCGGTTCATCACTCCCCTCCCCCACCCCCTCTTCTGGCTATTGTCAGTCTGTACCCTACTTCCCCATCTCTGGGACTACCCTGTTCCTCAGACTGTTATGTTTATTATATTCCAGAAATAAGTGAGATCATATGATATTTGTCTTTCCCTGCTTGGCTGGTTTCACTTAGGATAATAGTTTCCAGGTCGTCCCATGTCGTCTCAAAGGAAAAGATCTTTCTTTCTTAGAGCTGCATAGTACTCCATTGTGTATATGTACCACAGCTTTTTTATCCATTCGTCTACTGATGGACATTTAGACTGTTTCCAGATCTTAGCTATTGTAAATAGCGCTGCTATGAAAATGGGGGTACATATATTCTTTCTCTTTGGTGTTTCAGGCTTCTTAGGGTATATTCCTAGGAGTGGGATCACTGGGTCAAAGGTAATTCAATTTTTAATTTTTTGAGGTAACACCATAGTGTTTTCCATAGTGGCTGCACCAGTCTGCACTCCCACCAGCAGTGTACTAGAGTCCCCTTTTCTCCACACCCTCGCCAACACTTGTTGTTTGGTGCATTGTTGATGGCGGCTGTTCTGACAGGTGTGAGGTGATAACTCATTGCTGTTTTAATTAGCATCTCTCTGATGATTAGTGATGTTGAGCATTTCTTCATATGTCTCTTGGCCATTTGTATGTCCTCTTTGGATAGGTGTCTATTGAGTTCCTCCGCCCATTTTTTAATTGGGTTTTTTGTCTTCCTTTTGTTGAGATGCATGAGCACTCTATATATTTTGGAAATTAATCCCTTATCTGATATATCATTGGCAATTATGCTCTCCCATACAGTGGGTTGCCTTTCAACTTTGATGGTTGTTTCTTTTGCTGTGCAGAATCTTTTGAGTTTAATGTAGTCCCATATGTTCATTTTTTCCTTTGTTTCTGTTGCCTTGGGTGATATATCAGTGAAGATTCTGCTGCATATGATGTCCGAAATTTTGTTACCTACATTTTCTTCTAGGATTTTTATGGATTCACAAGTCACATTTAAGTCTTTTATCCATTTTGAGTTTATTCTTGTGTATGGTGTAAGATGGTGGTCTAGTTTCATTTTTTTTGCATGTAGCTGTCCAATTTTCCCAACACCATTTATTAAAGAGGCTGTCTTTACTCCATTGTATGCTCTTGCCACCTTTGTCAAATATTAATTGAGCATAATGTTTTGGATCAATTTTTGGGTTCTCTGTTCTATTCCATTGATCTATGTGCCTGTTCTTGTGCCAGTACCAGGCTGTTTTGATTAGAGTAGCTTTGTAGTATAACCTGATGTCTGGTATTGTGATCCCGCCTACTTTGTCCTTCTTTTTCAAGATTGCTGTAGCTATTCGGGGTCTTTTTTGGTTCCATATGAACTTCTGAAGCATTTGTTCTAGTTGTAGGAAATGTGTCGTTGGTATTTTGATGGGGATTGCATTAAATCTATAGATTGCTTTGGGTAGTATGGACATTTTAATGATGTTAATTCTTCCAATCTATGAACAAGGTATGTGCTTCCACTTTTTATATCCTCCTCTATTTCTTTTTTCAATGTCCTGTAGTTTTCTGCAAATAGGTCCTTTACTTCTTTGGTTAAGTTTATTCCGAGGTATCTTAATTTTTTTGCTGCGATGGTAAATGGCATTGTTTTTTTGTTTCTCTTTCTGTGAGTTCATCTTTGGTGTATATGAATGCTGTCGATTTCTTGACATTAATTTTGTATCCTGCTACGTTGCCAAATTCATTTATTAAGTCTGGTAGATTTTTGATGGAGTCTTTAGGGTTTTCTATGTATAATATCATGTCATCTGCGAATAATGACAGTTTCACTTCCTCCGTTCCAATTTGGATCCCTTTTATTTTTTCTTCATGTCTGATTGCTGTGGCTAAGACTTCTAGTACTATGTTAAATAAGAGTGGTGAAAGTGGGCATCCTTGTCTTGTTCCTGTTCTTAAGGGAAATGCTTTTAGTTTTTGTCCATTGAGTATGATGTTGGCTGTAGGTCTTTCATATATGGCCTTTATAATGTTGAAGTATGATCCCTCTATTCCCAAATTTCTGAGCGTTTTTATCAGAAATGGGTGCTGGATTTTGTCAAATGCTTTTTCAGCATCTATTGATATGATCATATGGTTTTTATCTTTCATTTTGTTTATGTGATGTATCACATTTATTGATTTGTGAATATTGTACCAGCCTTGCATTCCTGGGATGAATCCCACTTGGTCATGGTGAGTAATTTTTTTGATGTATTGCTGGATCTGATTTGCTAGTATTTTGTTTAAGGATTTTGGCATCTATGTTCATCAGGGATATTGGCCTGTAGTTTTCTTTCCTTGTAGTGACTTTTTGTGGTTTTGGAATTAGAATGATGCTGGCCTCATAAAACGAGTTTGGAAGTCTTCCTTCTTCTTGAATTTTTTGTAATAGTTTGAGGAGAATGGGTGTTAGTTCTTCTTTGAATGTTCGGTAAAACTCCCCCGTGAAGCCGTCAGCGCCTGGGCTTTTGTTTGCTGTGAGGGTCTTGATTGCATCTTCAATTTCCTTCGTTGTTATTGGCCTGTTCAAGTTTTCTATCTCTTCCCGGTTCAGTTTTGGGAGACTATGTGTTTCTAGAAATGTGTCCATTTCGCTTAGATTGTTGAATTTGTTGCCATATAAATGTTCATAGTATTTGTTAAAGATCCTTTGTATTTCTGTGGTGTCAGTTGTTAATTGTCCTCTTTTGCTTCTGATTTTGTGTATTTGGGTTCTCTCTCTTTGTTTCTTGGTGAGTCTAGCTAAGGGTCCATCAATCTTGTTTATCTTTTCAAAAAAACAGCTCTTTGTTTCATTGATCCTTTGAATTGTTTTTTTGGTCTCCATGTCATTTATTTCTGCTCTGATTTTTACTATTTCCTTCCTTCTACTTGCTCTGGATTTTTCTTTTTGTTTGCTTTCTAGTTCTTTAAGTTGTGAGGTTAGGTAGTCAATTAGAAATTTTTCTTCTTTCTTGAGGTGGGCCTGTAGTGCTATGAACTTCCCTCTCAGAACTGTTTTCGCTGCATCCCATAGATTTTGTGTTGTTGTGTGTTCATTTTCATTAGTTTCCAAAAAGTTTTTAATTTCTTCCTTTATCTCCTTGGTAACCCATTCATTGTTCAACAACATGCCATTTAGCCTCCATGTGTTCATATGTTTTTGCATGTTCTTGTTGCAATTGATTTCTAGTTTCATGCCATTGTGATCTAAGAAGATGCTTGATATGATTTCAATCTTCTTGAACTTGTAGAGACTTAGTTTGTGTCCTATCATGTGGTCCATCTTTGAGAATGTCCCATGTGCACTTGAGAAGAATGTGAATTCTGCAGTTTTGGGGTGTAATTCTCTGTATATATCTATTAAATCCATTTGATCTAGTGTTTATTTTAGAATTTCTGTTTCCTTGTTAATTTTTTGTCCAGATGATCTATCCAGTGATGTCAGTGGGGTGTTGAAGTCTCCTGCTATGATTGTATTGCTGTCGATTTCTCCTTTGAAGTCCTCCAGAAGATTTTTAATATATTTTGGTGCTCCTATATTGGTTGCATATATGTTTACCCAGGTTATATCTTCCTGTTGGATAGACCCTTTCAATATTATGTAGTGACCTTCTTTGTCTCTAGTTATAGTCTTCAATTTGAAATCTAATTTATCAGATATGAGTATTGCTACCCCAGCTTTTTTTTTTCCTTTCCGTTTGCTTGGAAGATTTTTTTCCATCCCTTTACTTTCAACCTATGTGAGTCTTTTGTTGTGAGGTGGGTCTCTTGTAAACAACATATATGTGAATCATGCTTTCTTAACCAGTCAGCTACTCTGTGCCTTTTTATCTGAGCATTCAATCCATTTACATTTAAGGTGATTATTGATATGTACTTATTTATTGCCATTTTTGTTCAGTGTGGTTATATTTTTCTTCCTATTTCTTCTACTAATTACAGCAGTCCTTTTAACTTGTCTTGCAGTGCTGGTTTGGTGCTAATATATTCCTTTAGCCTTTTTTTGTCTGGGAATCTCTTTATTTGACCTTCTGTTTTGAATGATAGCCTTGCTGGATAGAGTAGTCTTGGATTCAGCTCCTTGTTTTTCATGACCTTGATTACTTTATGCCATTCCCTCTGACCTGTAGTGTTTCTGTTGAGAAGTCAGCTGATAGCCTTATGGAGGTTCTTTTGTAGGTAACCTGTTGCTTTTCTCTTGTTGCCTTTAGGTTTCTCTCTTTGTCTTTAAATTTGGCATTTTGATTACAATGTGTTTTGGTTTGGGCCTGTTTGGGTTCTTCTTACTTGGGGCTCTCTGTGCTTCTTGAACTTGAATGCCTTCTTCCTTCACCAAGTTAGGGAAGTTTTTTATCACTGTTTCTTCAAATATATTCTCTAACCCTTGTTCATTTTCTTCTTCTTCTCGAACTCCTGTGATGGGAATATTTTTATGTTTCCAGTTTTCCCACAGTTCTTTTATGCTGTCTTCCTTTTTTTAATTTTTTTTTTATTTTGGTTTTCTCATTGGTTGATTTTTTTTCCCCTGTCTTCTAATTCACTGATCCAGTCCTCAGCTTTCCCTACTCTACTGGTTATTCCTTTCTCCTTCTTCTTTATTTCTGCTATGTCATTCTTTATTTCCACTTGGTTGGTTTCAATGTTTCTATATCTTTACTCATGGTGTGATGCCCTTACTCATGCTATTGAGCTTCCTCAAGATCATGGCTCTGAATTCTACCTCTGATAACATGATTAACTGTATTTCATTTATCTCATCTTCGGTAGAGTTCTCTTGTTCTTTCATTTGGGATTTGTTTCTTTGTTTCACCATATTGGCTATCTCAGTAGGTTTTGGAGCCTGTCAAATTTTCCCTGTGGATGTTGGTATTCTGCTGTTTTTGGCTCCCTCAGCTGGATTTGGATGAGTGTGAGAGGACCCATGTTAAATACCAGTGTCAAGTGTTACTTTTCTTGGTACATTTCCAAGCCCAGGAATGGTTCACTTATCCTCTAGCTTTCTGCCTGGAGGCTATTAGTCTCAGTTACTTGATGAGCCTTGGGTTGTAGCCCTCAGCTTAATGAAAAACTCCCTCAGGTGTTCATCATAAGAGGATTTCCAGATGGTAGGGCAGATGCTGGTTGTTAATGTGCCTCAATTTGAATTTCTCTGGCCCTGCTAGGTGGGGTTCAATCACCGAATGAGGGGCTGCTGCTTCTCCCCAGGGCTCCCTGAATGAGCAAGATGGCCACTGTCTTGTTCAGCCATGACTCAGCAAAAACTCTGAACACCCTCCAAATCCCAGGTGTCCCCACAGAGTTCTTGTCCTGTCCATCTTCCCTCTGCTGGAACCCAAGGTGGGTGGCTGTAGCTAATTTAGTGCTCTGTCCCAGCCCTCTGCACTGTGGAGTCAAGCTTGGGGTTGTAATCCTGAGAGAGCTGCTCACAGCTAAAATAGCTGCTGTCCGTGGGCTCCCCACTTGCCCTGTCATGCCTCCGCGGACCTACCAGGCTCAATTCAGTGTCCTTTTTTCCTATCCCTGGTTATATGATCCTCTCCAGCTGCTTTTCTGTTGCTTTTTCCCAATGATTTGTCTTTGTTTTAGTTGTAATTCCAGTTTGGTCCTGGGAGATGGTCTGTGTAGCTTCCATTCACTCTGCCACCATTTTCCAATTTCCTCACTCTTCATCAGTCTATTTAGATTTTTCATGATTCAGTCTAGCAAGGTTATATATTTCTAGGAACTCATCCATTTCTTCTGGGCTAATAAATTTGTTGGCATATATTCTTTCATAGTATTCTAGCATGATCCTTGGTATACCTGTGATGGATATGGTAACTTCTTCTCTTCTCTTTCTGATTTTGTTTATATTACTTTTTTTTTTTCCTTAGAAAGTCTAACCAGGAGTTTGTAAATGTCATTAATCTCTTTGAAGTTTTATTTCTTTGTCATATTAATTTTTGATATAGTCATTTTGTTCTATATTTCTTTCATTTCTGCTCCAATTTTTATTGTTGCCTTTCTTCTGCTGCTTGTGCATTATTTTTGTTCTTTTCCCCCTCTAGTTCTTTAAGATGTAATGTTATGTTGTTAACTTGGGATTTTTCTTGTTTATTGAGATAGGCCTTTAATGATATAAAGTTCCTTCTTATTACTGCTTTCTCAGCATGCCAGAAGTTTGATATGTCATATTGTATTCTCATTTGTCTCTCTATAAATTTTATTCTAATTTTTTTATTGATTTTAGAGAGAGAGAAAAAGAAAGGGAGAGAGAGATAATAACATCAATGAGAGAAACATCAATTGGCTACTTTCCTCTGCTGGGGATCGAGCCCACAACCCAAGCATGTGCCCTGTCCAGAAATCAAACCAGTGACCTCTTGGTACATGGGAAGACATTTAACCGACTGAGCAATACCACCTGGGTTCTATATATCTTTTGATTTCATCTTTTATTTCTTCTTCGACCCAGTCATTTATTAGTACTATGTTGCTTAATCTCCCCATATTTGTGGGTTTCTTGGTTCCCTTTTGCAGTTTATTTCTAATTAAAAAGCATTGTGGTCAGAGAATATGCTTGGTATGATTTCAATTTTCTTGAATTTATTGAGGCTAATTTTGTGACCTAACATATGGTACATCTTTGGGAATGTTTCGTATGCACTGGAGAAGAATGGATAATCTGGTGTTCTGGGATGAAATGCTCTATAAAGTCAATTATGTTTATTTGGTATAATGTGTTATTTAAGACCAATATTTGTTGTTTTATGTTTTGTTTTTATTTTAGAGATAGAGAGAAGGAGAAAGAAAAGTAGAAACATTGATGAGAGAAAACATTGATCAACTGCCTCCTGCATACCCCACCACTGGGGATCAAGGCCGCAATCCAGGCATGTTCCTCTACCAGGAATCGAACCAGTTACCTCTTGGTGCATGGGATGATGCTCAATCCACTAAGCCACACCAGCCTGGTTAAAGCCAATATTTCCTTAGTGATTTTCTGTTGGATGATTTGTCTAGAACTGTCAATGGAATATTTAGATCCCCAACTATGACTGTGTTTTTGTCAGTTTCTCCCTTTAGTTTTGTTAGTAGTTGTTTTATATGTTTTGATGCTCTCTGATTGGGTGCATGTATATTGAGAAGTGTTATGCCTTCTTGATGTAGTGTTCTTTTTAGCACTATAAAATGTCTCTTTTTCTCTTTTACCTTCATTATCTTTAGATCTATTTTGTCAGATATAACTATGGCTATACCTGCTCTTCTGTGAATGCTATTTGATTGGAGAATCATTTTCCACCTTTCAACTTTGATTCTAATTTTGTCTTTGCAGCTTAGATGTGTCTCCTGAAGTCAGCATATGGTTGAGTTGGTTTTTTTTGGTCCTTTTTATTGTTAAATTCAGTCCATTTACATTTAGGGTAATTACTGATGTATGAGAATTTTCTATAGCCATTTTATCTTTTGTTTTCTTGTAGCTCTGTGCCTCCATTGGTTCTTTACTTTTGCATATCTGGTTTTGTGTGTGTGTGTGGTTTTTTGGTTTGTTTGTTTTTGCTATTCTATACCTCTTTCCTCTTTTTTAAGCAATGTGTCTCAGTTTTGTCAGTGTGTGTGTGTGTGTGTGTGTGTGTGTGTGTGTTGTTACAATTGGGTTTATGAAAAATAAATTTTCATATATACAGTAGTCTTTTTTCTTTTGAATGTGTCAGATCTCCATCCTCCTTTGAAAATTCTGACTTTAACCCTTTCCCCTTTTATGTTTTTGTTGCCACAAATTGTCCCTGTTTATATGCTAAATTTGTTGGTGATCTTACTCATAGTTTTGTGACCTTTTGTTCTTTGTTTCAGGTAGAATAATTCCCTTGGGTATTTCCTGCAATGGAGGTCTTCTGGTGATAAATTCCCTCATCTTCTGTATGTCTGGAAATGTATTTATTTCTCCTTCATATATAAAGAATAACTTTACCTGATATATTATTCTTGGCTGATAAATTTTCCCTTTTAATAGTTTGAATATTTGGTTCTACTCTCTTCTGTCTTCTGGAGTTTCTGATGAGAGTTCTGATGATAACCTATTTGGCTTTCCTTTATAGGTTACTTTATTCTTTTCCCTGTCTGCCTTGAGAATTCATTCTTTGCCATTAACTTTTGACAATTTTAATAAAATATGCCTCGGAGAAGGCCTATTTAGATTGAGGTAATTAGACATTCAGTTTGCTTCTTAGATTCGAGGATCTAGCTCTTTCCATAGGTTTGGGAAGTTCTCATCAACTATTTGTTGAATAGGATCTCTTTTTCTTCTCTTCTTCTGGTATGCCTATTATTCTAATATTGCTCTTCCTGATGGAGCCAGGCAATTCTCATAGAGTTCTTTCATTTTTTAATTTATGCTCAAGTCTCTTTTTCCCCTCTCTGTCATTTCTAGATTTTTTTCTTTTACATCATTATCCTTTCCTCCAAATGGTTACTCAATTTCTTATACTCTCTAATTCATTCTTGATCTCTTATATTGAGTTATTCATCTCCAGAATTTCTGTTTGGTTTGCTTTTATTTTTACTCTTAATGTTTTTTTAATCCTCACCCAAGGGTATGTTTTTTACCTATTTTAGAGAGAAAGGAAGGGGGAGAGAAAGAGAATCATCAATGTGAAAAACATTAGTCAGTTGCCTCCCAAATGAAACCTGACCAGGGATTGAATCAGCAACCTCGGTGTGTGCCCTGACTGGGACCAAACCCACAACATTTTGGTGTACAGGACAACGCTCCAACCAACTGAGCCAGCTGGCCAGGTGTTTGGTTCTCTTTTAAAGTTTCAATCTCTTTGATAATATACTCATTTTGTTCATTGATTTATTTTATGAACTCATTAAATTGCTTATGTGTATCTTCTTGCATCTCTTTGAGTTTTTTCAGAATTGCAATCTTGAATTCTCTGTCATTTAAATTACATATTTCTGTGTCTTTAAGAGATTTTGCATTATCTTCCTGAACTGCCTCGCTACCTTGGTTATTCATGGTATTTGATGGATTCCTTCTCTGTTTAAGGATCTATACATGATTGGTATTTCTCTAGTAGATTGATACGAATAAGTCTCTTTTTTTTTTCTATTAAGTGGTGCCGAATCATATGTATTTTTAGCTCTCTTACACTGGTGTGATGGAAAATGGGAAGATGGCTGCCTCCCCTGTGATCCATCTCCCCAGTCCCAGGTGACAAATCCTAAAGAACATGGTGGGTGATGGGTTTCAAATCCATGAAATCTCAGAGCTGCCTTCTTCAGCCAGATGTTGATTTCAGTCTAGCTGTGATGCATGGGGATGGGGTGGGCTGGGGTAATCTGGCAACCTTCTAAGTTACCCTCCCAGTAATGGTAACTTTGGACTTCCATGGAGTCTTCCCTGCTCTGCTAATCCTGGGACTAGTCACAGAGTGAGTCCTTTGCTCACAAAAAAAAAAAAAAAAAAAAAAAAAGTGATTTTGTAGTACCAGCTCTCAAGTTTGCAGATGATGTGCTTTACAACCTGACACCAAGGGCAACAGGGGGCAAGCTCTGGGAGGTTAAGGGGTGGCTAGGCTTTGTGACATATTTTGTCTGTCTGGAATGCTAACTGCCAGACAAATCTGCTGTACCTCTGTGCTGTGTCCCTACCCAGGTAACTGGGCTCAGCTGCAGCTCCTACAGCCCACTCCTGTAAGAATGCCCACTGAATCCATTTTCTCCTACCAGTTGAAGAGAGTGCAAGCCACAACCTGATTCATTCACTCTCTGGGTTGAGACCTGCCATGAGCTTCTTGCTGTAGGGCTGCACCCATGGCTCATCTCAGCTTTTCTCCCTTGCCTTCCTGGTTCACTCCCACTTGCCCACCTTTAGAGGTTTCAATGTGAGGATGTCTCAAGTGTGCTTGTGCATTGAGCAGGGGATTCTTTGTTGAATTATAGCTGTTCAAATCGTTCAAACATCAGAGAAGAGAATAAGAAGATCTCTCACACTGCCATTCCTCAGACTTCACACTAGAATTTTCTTTATTCTCAAGATTCCACTATTTGTGGCAGTCAAATATTATATGTACTGAATTAATGAAGCATTTTATTTTTTAAATATGCTATAAATTTATTTGTGAAAATAATGACTATTTATAAAGATTTACGTGTAAGTGTGAGATTTAAAGTAAATAACATTAAAGTGAACATATTTGAAATTTCTGGTAATTTTTTGGAAAAAGGTTCTAAATATGAGAGGATGATATAGTCCTTATTAGTTGATTTTTTTTAAATTTAATATGTGTACTTCCTCAATCCAATGTATAAAACATATAAATCACATATGTATACTAAAATGTTATCAGTTTTAAATGTTAGCTTAAAAGAAAACTGTTTTCTAATAAAGAAATTTATTAATGTTTGTGACAAGAATGATGTTTTTAATTAATTTTAATTAATAGCATTTAATTTTTAGAGCAGCTTTAAGTTTATGAAAAATTGATGGAAAAGTATACAGAGTTCCCATATAGTCCCATATGCTAAATAACTTCAAGTTTTTTAGGTATTTTATTACAATGAATCTCTAACTTAATCTCATTTTAGTTAAAGGATATTCTTTGTATAATTTCCATGTTGAAACTCACTGAGACTTGCACTATACAGCAATATATATTCTATCTTGATGAATGTTCTATGTGCCTCTGGAAAAAATATAAGTATAAATATGAATGCATATTTAATAATTTTTATAATGTTCTTTTGATTGACTCATATAATAAAAGTTATCTATATATATATAGAAATACTCTTTGTTGATATTTACTTGGATATTAATATTACCATATTAGTTTTCTTTTGTCTCATGCTTACATGGTAGAGTTTTCCATCTATTTAATTAATCTGTGTCTCTATTTGTAATAAAATCATTCTTCTTTATAGTAGTTGCTCCAGAGATTACATTAGAATCTTAAATCCTTAAGGTGGGCATTAAAATATTACAATATCAGATAAACAACAAAATATTATTACAACAGTATAACTTATTTTACCCACCCTCACACTTGTTTTGCTTCTGTTTTTATATATTTTATTTATATGTTTGCTATAAAGGTTATCATAATTATGGCTATCTTTGATTTAGTCTGTCCAGAAACTCTGAAAAAAATATGTAATATTACAAATATATTAAAAAGATAATAGTCTAAACACATTGTGTTTGTAGTTAATAGTACTGCATTATACATTTAAAATTTTGTTCAGAGAGTAGGTTGTATGTTATCTCTTTGCACTAAAATAAAAAAATAATAACTAAGACATACAGACATAGTATATTCATTTTTTGCTTGTGTCAAGTGAATGGATAATCCTGATAAAGGCATTCTTCATAGTATGGAAAACTCCTCTAATACAAGCTATCAGCATTAACTTGAAGCTTGTGATGCACTGAGGGTAACCATAGAAAAAACAAACTTCAAATATAGCCAAATGCCTAACTAGATTAACTTGTCCTTATAGATTATTGTCCTAGGAACAAAAAAAGATATGCTCACATTCAGGAATAAACTATTTACCTCAGTCTCCACTGTCTTAAAAAAGGATGTACAACTTTCTACAATTACATAAAATTATAAAGCATATGAAAAGGCAAGAAAAGCACACATTTCAAAGACAAAGCAATCATCAGATGCAATAGTCAGAACCAGACTCAGATATGACAAGGAATGTTGAAATTACCTGACAGAGATTTGAAAATATTATAATTAATGTGATAAATATTTTAATAGGAAACAGATAAAATGTAAGATCAGTTGGTAAAGTCATCAGAGAGATGAAATATATAAGAAACAATCATGAAAAATTGCGATGGTGGCAGATTGAATCAAAGCTACACAGACCATCTCCCACACCATACTAGAATTACAAGTAAAATACAGACAAAACATCAGGAAAATCCAACTGAAAAGCAACGGGATGATAGCAAGAGCAACCAGGGAGAGAGAGGACAGAAAATCAAGCCTGGAAAGAACTGTGGAGGCATGAGGGAGCAGGCTGGGAGCCCAAGGATAGCAACAAAGGCTGTATTAGTGGTGTGTACTTCCTGCTGAGAAAGCGAGGGTTTTAAAAAGCACCAAATCAGCTACAGCCACTTTGGGCTCAAGCAAAGGGAGGGTGTACTGGAATGGAACTCTATGGAGAGAGTCTGGGGCTCCTGGCTCAGGAGCGAGCTGAGAGCTGGAGAGAAGGGTATCTGGGGGCTTGTAGTGAATGACTCCCTCACAGGACAGTAGTCATCTTACTCAAAGAGCCCCTTCCCAGAGCCCCAGTAAGAAGCAATGGCCCCTCCCACAGGGATCAAACACTACAAGGCCAGGTCAAAGAAATACAAACTGAAGCTCATTAACATCTAAAATCTGATAGACAACAAATGCCACACCCATTGGAAATCCTCTTACAGCTGAAGGAATTGTCATTCAACTGCAAACTACAAATTCAGGCTCATCAATTAACTGAGACTAATAGCCTCCAAACAAAAAGCTAGAAGATAAATGAACCCTTCCATGGCTTGCAAAACTACCCAGGAAACTAAGACCTGACAGTGGTGTTTAATATGGGACTTCTCACACGCATCAAATCCCAGTAGAAGGATCCCCAACAGCAGAACACAAACAACCACCAGCAAAATTTGGCATGCTTCAAAACCCACTGAGACAGCCAAAATGGTGAAACAAAAAAACAAATCATGAATGAAAGAACAAGATAATTTTGCAGAAAAAATTAATGACATAGAATTAAGCAAGATATCAGAGGAAAACTTCAGAGTAATAGTCAGGAGGAAACACAACAGCATGAGTAAAGAGTTCAGCAGCAAGTGTACAGATATAGAAACACTGAAAAAAAAAAACAATTAGAAATGAAGAATGATATAGCAGAAAAAAAGAACATACTGGAGGATTCCAAAATGGCAGTGGAGTAAATGGAAGCTACACAGATCATCTCCAAGGACCAAACTAGAATTACAACTAAAATAAAGATAAATCATCAGGAAAAAGCAACAGAAAAGGAGCTTGGGAAGACCATATATCCAAGGACACTGAATTGATCCTGGTAGAATTGCAGAGGCACGAGAGGAAGGCTAGGAGCCCACGGACAGCAGCAATCTTGGCTGTGAACAGTGCCTTTGGGGTTAAAGTTCCAAGTCAGCTCCACAGTGCAGAGGGCCAAACAGAGCACTAAAATAGCCACAGCCACTCAACTTGGCCTCTGTCAGAGGGAGGGTGAACTGGACTGGAACTATGGGGGGACACTTGGGATTTGGAGGGCAGAGCTTTTGCTGAGTTGTGGCCATGCAAGATGGTGGCCATCTTACTACTTCCCATGGCTCTGGGGAGAGGAGGAGGGCCCTCCCTCAGAGACTCAACCCCAGCCAGGTGAACCATTAAAATATCAATTGAGGCTCATTAAAAACCAGCATCTGCCTCACCCTCAGGAAATTCTCTTATGCTGAACACCTGAGGGAGGTTTTCATTCAACTGAGAACCCAAGGCTCTTCAAGTAACCACGACTAATAGCCTCCAGGTAAAAAGCTAGAACATAACTGAACTGTTCCTGGGCTTGCAAATCTACCCAGGAAAGTAAGACTTGACAGTGGTGTTTAACATGGGCCCTTCCACGCTCATCCAAACACAATAGAGGGAGCCACAAACAGCAGAACACCAAAACCTACAGGGAAAATTTGGCAGGATCCAAAACACACTGAGATAGCCAAAATGTTGAAACAAAGAAACAAATCCCAAATGAAAGACAAGAGACCTCTACCGAAGAGTAGATAAATGAAATGCAGTTAAGCAAGTTATCAGAGGTAGAATTCAGAGCCATAATCTTGAGGAAGCTCAACAGCATGAGTAAGGACATCAACATCATGAGTTAAGACATAGAAACATTGAAAACCAACATACTGGAAAAAAAACCACCAAGAAGAAACGAAGAATGACATAGCAGAAATAAAGAACACATTGGAAGGACTACACAGCAGAGGAGAGGAAGCTGAACTGGATCAGTGAATTAGAAGACAGGGTAGAAAAAAATCAACCAATCAGAAAACCAAAAGGAAAAAAAAATTAAAAAACAGGAAGACAGATTAAGATAATTGTGGGACAACTGGAAATTTAATAATATTCGCATCATAGGAGTCCCTGAAGAAGAAAATGAGCAAGGGTTAGAGAATATATTTGTAGAAATGGTGACAGAAAACTTCCCTAACTTGGAGAAGGAAAAAGGCATTCCAGTTCAAGAAGCACAGAGAGCCCCAAGTAAGAAGAACCCAAACAGGCCCACACCAAGACACATAGTAATTAAAATGCCAAAAATTAAAGACAAAGAGAGAATCCTAAAGGCAGCAAGAGATAAGCAACAGGTTAGCTACAAAAGAACCCCCATTAGGCTATCAGCTGACTTCTCAACAGAAACATTACAGGCCAGAAAGGAATGACATAAGTAATCAAGGTCATGAAAAACAAAGATCTGACTCTAAGAATATTCTACCCAGCAAGGCTACTATTAAAAATACAAGGTCAAATAAAGAGATTCTCAGACAAAAAAAAAAAAAAAAAGCTAAGGGAATACATTAGCACCAAATCAGCAGTGCAAGAAATGTTAAAAGGACTGCTGTAATTAGAAGAAATAGGATGAAAAATATAACCACACTAAACAAAAATGGCAATAAATAAGTACCTATCAATAATCACCTTAAATGTAAATGGATTGAATGATCCGATAAAAAGACACAGAGTAGCGGATTGGATAAGAAAGCATAACCCATATATATGCTGTTTACAAGAGACCCACCTCACAACAAAAGACTCACATAGGCTGAAAGTGAAGGGATGGAAAAAAATCTTCCAAGCAAACGGAAAGGGAAAAAAAGCTGGGGTAGCAATACTCATATCTGATAAAATAGATTTCAAAACGAAAGCCATAACTAGAGACAAAGAAGGTCACTACATAACATTGAAAGAATCTATCGAACAGGAATATATAACCTTGGTAAACATATATGCACCCAATATAGGAGCACCAAAATATATTAAAAATCTTCTGGAGGATTTCAAAGGAGAAATTGACAGCAATACAATCATAGCAGGGGACTTCAACACCCCCACTGACATCACTGATAGATCCTCTAGACAAAAAAATCAACAAGGAAACAGAAATTCTAAATGAAGCACTAGACCAAATGGATTTAATAGATATCTACAGAGAATTACACCCCAAAACTACAGAATTCACATTATTCTCAAGTGCACATGGGATATTCTCAAAGATAGACCACATGTTGGGACACAAACTAAGTCTCTGCAAGTTCAAGAAGTTTGAAATAGTATCAACCATCTTCTCAGATCACAATGGCATGAAACTAGAAATCATTTGCAACAAGAACATGCAAAGATATTTGAACACATTGAGGCTAAATAGCATGTTATTAAACAATGAATGGGTTACCAAGGAGATCAAGGAGGAAATTAAAAACGTCCTGAAAACCAATAAAAATGAACACACAAAAACACAAAATCTATGGGATGCAGCGAAAACAGTTCTGAGAGGGAAGTTTATAGCACTACAGGCCTACTTCAAGAAACAAAAAAATTTCTAATAAACTATATAACCTCACAACTTAAAGAACTAGAAAGCAAATGAAAAGAAAACCCCAGAACAAGTAGAAAGAAGGAAATAGTAAAGATTAGAGCAGATATAAATGACATAGAGACCAAAAAAATAATTCAAAGGATCAATGAAACAAAGAGCTGGTTTTTCGAAAAGATAAACAAGATTGATGGACCCATAGCTAGACTCACCAAAGAACAAAAAGAGAGAACCCAACTACACAAAATCAGAAATGAAAGAGGAGAAGTAACAACTGACAGCACAGAAATACAAAGGATTGTTAACAAATACTATGAACAATTATATATGGCAACAAATTCGACAATCTAAGCTAAATGAACAAATTTCTAGAAACACACAGTGTCCCAAAATTGGACCAGGAAGAGATAGAAAACTTGAACAGACCAATAACAACTAAGGAAATTAAAGAGGTAGTCAAGACTCTCCAAGCATACAAAAGCCCAGTCCCGGGTGGCTTCATGGGGGAGTTTTACCGAACATTCAGAGAAGAACTAATAAACATTCTCCTCAAACTATTTCAAAAAATTCAAGAAGGAAGACTTCCAAACTGGTTTTATGAGGCCAGCATAATTCTAATTCCAAAACCAGAAAAAGACACTACACAGAAAGAAAACTACAGGCCAATATTCCTGATGAACATAGATGCCAATGTCCTTAACAAAATACTAGCAAATCAGATCCAGCAATATATCAAAAAAATTATTCACCATGACCAAGTGGGATTCATCCCAGGGGTTCAAGACTGGTACAATATTCGCATATCAATTAATATAATGCACCATGTGAACAAAATGAAAGATAAAAACCACATGATCATATCAATAGATGCTGAAAAAGCATTGGACAAAATACAGCACCCATTTCTAATAAAAATGCTCAGCAATGTGGGAATAGAAGTATCATATCTCGACATAATAAAGGCCATATATAAAAGACCTACAGCCAACATCATACTCAATGGGCAAAAATTAAAAGCATTTCCCCTAAGAACAGGAACAAGACAGGGATACCCACTTTTGCCACTCTTATTTAACATAGTACTGGAAGTCTTAGCCACAGCAATCAGACATGAAGAAAAAATAAAAGGGATTGAAATTGGAAAAGAGGAAGTGAAACTGTCATTATTCGCAGATGACATGATATTATACATAGAAAACCCTAAACACTCCACCAAAAAATCTACTAGACTTAATAAATGAATTTGGCAAAGTAGCAGGATACAAAATTAACGTCAAGAAATCAACGGCATTATTATACACCAATTATAAACTCACAGAAGGAGAAACTAAAAAACAATCCTGCCATCTCGGGGCCTGCTGCCATCGGTGCAATGCAATGAACCTACAAGCACATGCTGCTTGGAGTGAGAGGGAGATTTGCAAGGGAGAAAAGGCTCCAGAGCTTTGGACGAGGTCCCATTTATTTCCAGATTGGTAACAAGCCCCTATTTACATGCAAATGAAGCACTCAAAGCACATGGGTGGGCCAGGTTTCTGAGAATGTATTAACACAAGGTTGAGAGTGGATTAACAAAAGGTTAAGAGTGCATTTAACATAAGGTCACAAAGTTCCATCTTTCAACCCCCAACCCCACATCTCCCCCTTTTCTGTTTTCTTGAAATTGTGAGATAACCACTACTACAGTGGTCAGGAACATCATCGCTCATTTTTCGGTCTTCTGCATAGAGGACACCATTCACCAGAGTCCTCAAAGAACCATATCAAGTCGCTGAGCTGGAAAGGGTGCACAGGGTCTGAGGTGGGCATATGCATGGCATCGCAGACAAGCTTAAGGACAGCTTTCTGGGTGGACTGCAGTACCTGCAAGAACTGTAAGAGGGCGAGGGGGAGCAGAGTGGTTCAGTTTTCACTGGTTTCTAAAGTAAATTTGGTTAAGGTTTCCTTAAAGGCCCTGTCTTCCTGCACTAAGTATGTCCCTTTCTTTTATCCTTGCTTATTTTTTTTTATTTCCTCTGCATAATCTTTCTTTAACTTGCATAGATCCTCTGTGATTTTCCTAGTCCTTTCCCTGATGTAAACCTGAGAGGTTGCTCAATCTATTTGCTTTCTGCACATGGCTCAGATTTCCTACTCTTCCTCCCTACTCAGACCCACACATTCCTGCTTCTCTCTGCCTTCTCCCTTTCCCTGTGACTTTACTGTACATTACCTGTCTCTCAGGAGCTTAGTAAGCTTGGTGTAACCAAAGTAGGTAGTCTGGTGTAGCTGGTTGACTAAAGTCTGACCTAAAGCCTCTGGGACTAACAACCTCCCATCAGGCAGTGTCCATCATCTATTGATTCTTGGGTGGCTTGCTTCTGTTCAGCCAGGTCATTTTCTGACCTAGTGTATTTAGGGAGGCCCCACTGGTGTTAGGGCTGTCTCCCAAGCTTTCTGGTCTGTAGCAGATTTTCCTTGCCCTTTCGGAGAGCCTGGATTAGGGCTACGAGTTCAGGCTGTTGGGCTGAAGTTCCCCTACTTAATGACTGAGACCAAATTACACAGTCCAGAGTTATTACTGTTGCCCCAGCATACCTGACTTCTTCCTGGACATAGCTGCTCCTGTCCATGAACAATACCTCTTCTGATGATGGCAGTGGAACATCCTTGAGGTCTCGGTGGGCTGTCTGCACTATGTTGATTATCTCTAGGTAGTCCTGTAGAGGTTTCCTTAGGTCATCATACAAGAGGCAGGCTGGCAGGCCTGATGGCCAATGTCTTGTAGAACTTGATGTGAAGTTGGCCTGGAGTGACAGTGGCCAGTAATTGAGCAGTCACTGGAGAAGATCACGTCTGAGTAGTGGTATGGGCACTCCAGCATGACCAGAAACCAATAAGTCACAGTATTTCTCCCAAGGTCCATAATCCTCTTTGAAGGTCAGGGGTAAGTTAGGGGCCCATTGGCCCAATCAGTATTGAGTATGCTGCACCAGTATCTACCAGGAAACTAACTAGTTTGTCCCCTACTCTCTTGCTATTCTAGGCTCCTGATGGCTCAGTTGGAAGGAGCCTGGCCCTGTCATTTTTCTAAGTTAGAAATTTTCCTTTGATCCTCTGCACCTGACTTTGCCCTAGTCTTTTCTATCCCTAATTGGGACCTAGGCCTGCCATCCTCACCCTTCCTAGGGTAATCCTTTTCCGTGGGCCCTGTTTACCTTAATGCTGCTACTACCACCTTTACTAATTCAGCCAATTAGGCCAATAGGCCTAACAGGAGAATTCAGTGAAAAGTGTCCAAGGAAGCCCTACCCACGCAGTATTTGGGTCCCACTGTGGGCAGAAGGAGGGGTGGGAAAATATCCTCTGACCCCAGGTTTACAAAAGGATTCAGGAAAAGGAAGCATCATCCTAGTGTGCATGTTTATGTGGGCAGAGTGAATTTCAGCTCTCCAAGAGCACTTCGCACCCATGCCTGGGATCCCTATTTTCAACTCCCCAAAGTTCAGAGAAGCCTGTTGAAAACTTGCTGCTGCCAAACCTGGGGCAGCAGACAGACAAGACGCTTGGGCTGGCACTGAAGGAACACACCCCTTCCATGACCTGACCACCCTGCCCTGGGAATCCTGTGGCTTCCAGGTGAGTGCCTGTGTGCCTGTCTGCCCGCTGCCCCCATTTCCCAGGACGACGGTCTCTTGACACCGGACCCCAGTCCCAAAGCATGGCACAATGCAGGGTGCACAGAGCAGCCCACCAGCAGGGACTGCCACTGAAACACCAATTACTGTTAACTGCTTGTAGCAACCGAGCTGCAAAATCTTGATATGGCTCTTCAATATGCAAGCCAATGAGGTCTTCCGGGCAATAGGGCTGCTATCCATGATTAGACTAACTGTAATAAACTTGAGGGAGACACAGTAGGGAGGTAGACAAGGACAAAAACAAGGGAAGACACACACAATTACATTCACACAGTCACACTCACACACCGTTTGCATTTCCTTCCAGAAATTTCTTATCCTGAGTGGCGCCTATGCTGCTTGGGAGGTGATCAGTCTCCCCTTCTGCCCCAGTGGCAGGTCTGAATGAACAGAATTTGCCATATTTGAATCCCACCTAACATCTTAGGGGGATTCTCAGGAGAGGAGAGGCTGCACCGCGTCTGCCCCTCTCACTCTCACCCAGATAGACGAGTCACCAAGAACTCATTTCTGGAGGCTTTACCAGGTCTCCTTTAAACTTTTTGGGGATGTCTTGGCATCTCCCAGCCACTCATCAAAAACCCAAGTAGGATCTTCGGGGCCCTGAAACTCAGGGGGCGCCTCCCCTCAGATCTATAAGGGTCCGGTGACCAGATCGGGAGAGGCTGTCCATCCTAGGCATCTAGCCCTTGGTGTAGCAAAACTCCAGGAACCTCAATGGGGCCTCCAAATGTTGTATCTGCTGCTGCAGGGTTCAATAATATAGGCAAGCAGCATAAAATACCTACCCTAGATTGGGTGGAGATTATAGATAAGTAAGCCGAAAAATATTCTCTGGGGTAAAAGAAGCCCCCGTTCTAGTTAGCATTTCCTCAGAACATTGTTGCAACTGCTTAAGGCTTCCTCAGGTAACCCTAGAAAGGGTTTGAGAGGGGCCCTGGGACTGAGTCTGAGACTGAGTGTGAGTTTCACTATCAGTGTCCAAGGTCAGCTGTGTCATTTGGAGAGTCAGGTTGAAGTGCAGGTCCTTCTTGTTCGTGGTAAGGTTTTATCCACTGAGCCGCCAGCCACTTGGGACCTGTAGGAGACAAAACAAAAGCATATCCCCACCCACAAGCCAGTAACTCTGCAGGACCTTGCCATTCAGATCCTAGCTGTGGATCTTTGTACTGGACTAAAGGCTTGGGCCCTGTGGCAGAAGAGTTTTGTTGAAAATGTTGCTCCACAGCTGTAGTGCCAAAGTGATCTTGATTTAAAAAAGTTAAGGTATAGATTGCTAGAGAAAGCTGATTTACAGGGGGTTCACCCATACTCCCCCCTTTTTGTTTTGTAATTAGTATTTTTAAAGTAGCATGAGCACGTTCAACAATAGCTTGTCCTGTAGGGTTATAGGGGATGCCAGTTTTATGGCTAATGCTCCATTGTTGGAGAAATAATTTAATGCTTTGAGATATATGGGCTGGCCCATTATCTGTTTTAATTTCCAGTGGCACCTCCATATGTGCAAAACAGGACAGCCAGTGATGCTTAACATGTTTGGCTTTTTCCCCAGTAGCAGCAGTTGCATGTAGAAAATTGGATGGGTATCTATAGTAACATGTACCCACTGAAATCGACCAAATGATGGAATATGTGTTATATCTGTTTTCCATAAGGCCTTAGGGGATAAATCTGAGGATTGACTCCAGCTGATGTTGGAGTCCCTCTGAAAAGTTGGCAATCTGGGCAAGCCTTAATAATACCTTGAGCTTGCGAGAGGGTCAAATGAAAGGTTTTCAAGAGTGCTCAAGCATTTTGGTGAAAAAAGGCATGCGAACACTGCGCTTGCTGAAATGCAAGATTTGTTGCTACAATGGCATCTGCCTGTTGATTTCCTTGTGTTAAAGTTCCGGGGAGTGTGGAGTGAGATTGAATGTGGGTTATAAAAATAGGATGACTCCGTTGGTCCATATAATGGTAAAGATAAATGGCAGGAAATAGTTTCCTTACTGGCTCAATACAGTGATGACCATAGTATTGACAAATTGTTGGACTATTTATCATTCTTTGGGGTAGCATCTTCCATTGAAACCATTGCATAGGTTTACTATTGTTAATGGAGGGAACAGAAAAAGTGAATTTCTCTCTATCTGTAAGAACCAAAGGGATAGTGAAAAAATAATCTTTAAGACCTATAACAATCACATGACAATTTTCAGGAATCATTGTAGGATTGGGGACCCCAAGTTGTAATGCTCCCATGGGTTTTATAGTAGCATTGATTGCTCTCAAACCATAGAGTAATCTCCATTTACCACCTATTTGGAATTACAAAAATGGGAGTGTTCCAGGGACTGACTGAAGGTTCTATATGACCTGCTTCTAACTGCTCTTTCACTAATCTATTTGCATGTAAAAATTTTTCCCCTTTTAAGTGCCACTGATCAACCCATACTGGCTCTGTTGTTTTCCAGGCCAATGAAAGGAGGGGAATTTTACCAGTGACCCCTAGCCGAAAGGCTGGGTTTGAATAACCATTCCCCATTGAGAGAGAGGATCCCTTCCCCCACAAATTTAGGGGAGACTCCATAACATAAGGTTGAATCCATCCTTTTTGTCCATTTGGACCTGTAAAGGAAAGGGAACGAGTACTTTGTTGAAGAGCTTGAGTTCCTCCCACTCCTGTAACTAATAGGGGTACCGGGGTTTTAGGCCATTCCCATGTTGTTATAATAGAAATGTCTGCCCCTGTATCCACTAATCCTGAAAATAATTGTCCTTGTATATTAATGGAGAGTAAGGGCTTTTTGGTGTTAATAGCCGCAGTCCAGAAAACATCACTCTGACCAGTGCTCCCAAACCCTGCATTTCCTCTTATTGTGGAGTTGGCTCCAGGAACCCAGTAGGGTAACAAAAGAAGTTGAGCTATTCGGTTCCCGGTGTTAATACATGAAAGCCCATAGCCTAAAGCATTACTTTAATTTCTCCTTCAAAATCTGAGTCAATTACCCCTGGCATCACCTGTATTCCTTTCATTGTTAAACTAGACTTTCCAATCACTAAACCTACTTTCCCCTCTGGCAAGGGGCCATAAAAACCTGTAGGAACTAAACAAACATTATCAGACTCCTTAAGGGTTAATTCTGTGGTGGTGATAAGATCCAGGCCGGCACTTCCTGCTGTGGAGGCTCGGATGTCTCCAACCTCCATTTGTACTTCCGCGTGATGAATTGGGTCAGCATTAACACTGTTTTTACTAGCACTGTCCAATCCCAGGGAGTCATCAGATAACTACCAGCTATTTCCTCCAACATTCCTAGAGTAAATAAACTTTGCAAACCATTCTCCTTTATGCTTTGCCTGAATTCTTTAAAAACCCAACAGAGCAAACATTCATGCACAGGTTGTTGACCTGGTTGTATTATAGCTGGGAAATCCCCGAGGTTGACTGCTTTCCTGGTATCTATAAGACAACCCTTCATTGCTGGGCATGATGAGGCTAAGAAATCTTCTACAAAAGGTGGAGGAGGGGAAGGGGAACTTTCCTCCTTTGTCGACCATGTGGGAGCGGTCAGCTCCGTAGCCTCCCCAAGGGGAGGCAGGAGCTGCCCCGCCACTGGGACCGACCTCCCCAGCCAGCGGCTGCAATGCTGCAAATATCAGTCTCCATAAAAGAAGGGTCAAGGTGGAAATTTTACACCCTAAATCTTTGCACACCCTAAAAGTTTCTCCTACTTTGAAGCACATGTCAGAAACCATGGGCAGAACTCCTGTAGTCCCTCAGAAGCTGCAAGAGTTTCTGCTCTGATATGGAGCACTGAGCCGCATTCAGCAGCTGTTGTAAGACTCACACATAAAGTCGCTGATCTTTAGAAAATCCTGACCCCATGCTGTCTTACTGGAAACCCCTAACAACACTAGATATGCTGGCAGCTGTCCCAAGCCGGGCTCCACTGGCTTGAGAAAAGTCTTTCTGAAGTGAAGTTTACAGTGGATCAGGATTGCTACTTTCCTTTTGCATACTGTTACATTGCTGGTCGTGTCGAATCTCGCCACTGTGAACCCGAATCATGTCGGGGTCACCACTTGCTGCCTTGGGGCCTGCCGGGATTGGTGCAATGCAATGAACCTACAAGCACACACTGCTTGAAATGAGAGGGAGCTTTGCAAAGGAGCAAATGCTCCAGAGCTTTGGACACGGTCACATATATTTCCAGATTGGTAAGAAACCCCTATTTACATGCAAATGAAGTACTGAAAGCATCTGGGCAGATGAAGCAATCAAAGCACCTGGGCGGGCCAGGTTTCTGAGAATGCATTAACACAAGGTTAAGAGTGCATTTAACACAAGGTCACAAAATGTCCATCTTCCAAGCCCCCAACCCCACACAATCCCATTTACCATTGAAGCAAAAAAATTAGGACACCTAGGAATAAACTTAACCAAAGAAGTAAAGGACCTAGTTGCAGAAAACTACAGGACATTGGAAAAAGAAATAGAGGAAGATATAAAAAAGTGGAAGCACATACCGTGTTCATGAATTGGAAGAATTAACATCATTAAAATGTCCATATTATCGCCCTGGCCAGTTTGGCTCAGTGGTTAGAGCATCTGCCTGCGGTCCAGACAGGCCCAGGTTTGGTTCCTGCTAAGGGCATGTACCTGGTTGTGGTTTGTCCTTGGCTCTGGTTGGGTCATGTGGGAGGCAGCCACTTGATGTGTCCCATGCACATCAATGTCTCTCTCTCTCTCTCTTCCTCTGTCTCCCTCACACTCTATCTGAACAAAAAATGGAAAAATGTCCTCCTTAGATGAGGATAAAAAAAAAAGTCAATATTATCCAAAGCAGTCTATAGATTCAATGCAATCCCCATC
Source organism: Tadarida brasiliensis (assembly GCA_030848825.1). Classification (NCBI taxonomy): domain Eukaryota; kingdom Metazoa; phylum Chordata; class Mammalia; order Chiroptera; family Molossidae; genus Tadarida; species Tadarida brasiliensis. The sequence continues at coordinate 55,386,541 of CM061280.1, forward strand.
AAAAAACCAATGACATATTTCACAGAACTAGAACAAATATTTCAAAAGTTCATATAAAACCAAAAATGACCCCAAACAGCCACAACAATATTGAAAATGAAGGACAAAGTAGGTCAGATCACAATACCGGATATCAGGTTATACTACAAAGCCATTGTAATCAAAACAGCCTGGTACTGACACAAGAACAGGCATATAGACCAGTGGAACAGAAGAGAGAACCCAGAAATTGACCCAGGACATTATGCTCAATTAATATTTTACAAAGGTGGCAAGAGCATAAAATGGAGTAAAGATAGCCTATTTAATAAATGATGTTGGGAAAACTGGACAGCTACATGCAAAAAAATGAAACTAAACCATCAACTTACAACATAGATAAGAATAAACTCAAAACGGATAAAAGACTTAAATGTGACCCGTGAATCCATAAAAATCTTAGAAGAAAATGTAGGCAACAAAATTTCAGACATCATACACAGCAGAATTTTCACTGATACATCACCTAAGGCAAGAGAAACAAAGGGAAAAATAAATACATGGGACTACATCAAACTCAAAAGCTTCTGCACAGCAAAAGAAACAACATACAAAATGGAAAGGGAACCAACTGTATGGGAGAGCATAATTGCCAATGATATATCAGATAAGGGGTCAATTTCCAAAATATATTAAGTGCTCATGAAACTCAATGAAAGGAAGGCAAAAATCTCAATTAAAAAATGGGCAGAGGACCCAAATAGACACCTCTCCAAACAGGACATACAAAAGGCTAAGAGACATATGAAGAAATGCTCAACGTCACTAATCATCAGAAACATGCAAATTAAAACAACAATGAGTTATAACCTCACACCTGTCAGAATGGCCACCATCAACAAAGTATCAAACAACAAGTGCTGGCGAGGGTGTAGAGAAAAGGGGACTCTAGTACACTGCTGGTGGGAATGCAGACTGGTGCAGCCACTGTGGAAAACACTATGGTGTTACCTCAAAAAATTAAAAATTGAATTGCCATTTGACCCAATGATCCCATTTCTAGGAATAAACCTTAAGAAGCCAGAAACACCAATCAGTAAGAATATATGTACCCCTATGTTCATAGCAGCACTATTTACAATAGCTAAGATCTGGAAACAGCTCAAGTGTCCATCAGTAGACGAGTGGATAAAAAGGCTGTGGTACATATACACAATGGAGTACTATGCAGCTGTAAGAAAGAAAGATCTCTTATCCTTTGAGATGACATGGAGGGACCTCAAGAGTATTATCCTAAGCGAAACAAGCCAAGCAGAGAAAGACAAATATCACATGATCTCACTTGTTTGTGGAATATCTTAAGAACAGGGTAGACCCAGAGACGTGGAAGTAGGGTATAGACTGACAACCTTCAGCAGAGTGGTGGGGGGAGGGAAATAGAGGCTTCCTCTACTCTGTGGGTTATTCTTTTCAAAATGTTCTTTTTTAAAAAATGTATTAATTTATTTTTGTTACAAATGTTTCTCCTTTTTTCCCTATTGACACCCTCCTTCCCATCCCTCCCACTCGTCCCCAGCTTTGTTGTTTATGTCCATCAGTTATGCGTACATGCATATAAGTTCTGTTGTTTATCTCTTCCCTCCCCCCACCCCCTCCTCTGAGGGTTGTCAGTCTGTATCCTACTTCCACATCCCTGGATCTACCCAGTTCCTCAGACTGTTATGTTCATTATATTCCACAAATATGTTAGATCATGCAATGTTTGTTTTTCTCTGCTTGGCTTGTTTCGCTTAGGATAATACTCTCCAGGTCCCTTCATGTCATCTCAAAGGATAAGAGATCTTTCTTTCTTACAGCTGCATATTACTCCATTGTGTATACACTTGAGGCTCTCTGTGCTTCTCGAACTTGAATGCCTTCTTCCATCACCAAATTAGGGTAGTTTTCTTTCACTATTTCTTCAAATATATTCTCTAACCCTTGCTCATTTTCTTCTTCTTCAGGGAGTCCTATGATGCGAATATTATTACATTTCCAGTTGTCCCACAGTTCTCTTAAGCTGTCTTCCTGTTTTTTAATCATTTTTTCCTTTTGGTTTTCTGATTGATTAATTTTTTTCTACCCTGTCTTCTAATTCATTAATCTGGTCCTCAGCTTCCTCTACTCTGCTGTTTAGTCCTTTCAATGTGTTCTTTATTTCTGCTATGTCATTCTTCATTTCTTCTTGGTGCTTCTTCATTTCCAATTGGTTGATTTTCAATGTTTCTATGTCTATACTCATGGTGTTGATGTCTTTACTCATGATGTTGAGCTTTTGCAAGATCATGGCTCTGAATTCTAGCTCTATTAACTTGCTTAATTGAATTTTGTTTAGCTCATCTTCGGTAGAGGTCTCTTGTTCTTTCATTTGGGATTTGTTTCTTTGTTTCAACATTTTGGCTATCTCAGTGTGTTTTGGAGCCTGTCTAATTTTCCCTGTGTATGTTGGTGTTCTGCTGTTTGTGGCTCCCTCTACTAGATTTGGATGATCGTGGGAGGACCTACGTTAAACACCACTGTCAAGTGTTACATTCCTGAGTAGATTTTCAACCTCAGGAATTGTTCTGTTATCTTCTAGCTTTTTGACTAGAGGCTATTAGTCCCAGTTACTTGAAGAGCCTTGGGTTCTCAGGTGAATGAAAACCTCCCTCAGATGTTTTGTTTAAGAGGATTTCCCGAGGGTGGGCAGGTGCTGGTTGTTAATGAGCCTCAATTTACATTTCAATGGCCCACCTGGGTGGGGTTGAATCTCCAAGGGAGGGGCTGCTGCCTCTCCCCAGAGCCCTGGGAAGGAGTAAGATGCCAGAGTCCTGTGTGGCAGCAACTCAGCAAAAGCTCTTAGTGCCCTCCAAATCCCAAGTGTCCCCACACAGTTCCAGTCCAGTCTGCCCTCCCTCTGCCAGAGCCCAAGGTGAGTGGCTGTGGCTATTTTAGTGCTCTGTCCCAGCCCTCTGTGCTGTTGAGTGAGCTTAGGAATTTAACCCCGATTACGCTGCTCACAGATAAGACCAGTGCTGTCCATGGGCTCCCAGTCCCCCTCTCACACCTCTGAAATTTCACCAGGATCGAATCAGTGTCTCTGGTACGTGGTCCTCACAAGCTGCTTTTCTGTTGGTTTTTCCTGGCAATTTGTCTGTATTTTAGTTGTAATTCCAGTTTGGTCCTGGGAGATGGTCTGTGTAGCTTCCATTCACATTGCCGCCATTTTGGAATCACTCTAAATCAAATGGATTTAATAGATATCTACAGAGAATTACACCCCAAAACTGTAGAATTCACAATCCTCTCAAGTACACATGGAACATTCTCAAATATAGATCACATGTTAGGACACAAACTAAGTCTCTACAAGTTCAAGAAGACTGAAATAATATCAAGCATCTCAGATCACAATGACATGAAACTTGAAATCAATTACAACAAACACATGGAATACCTTTCAGACACACGGAGGCTAAATAGTATGTTATTAAAAAACAAATGGGTTATCAAGGAGATGAAAGAAGAAATTAAAAACTTCATGGAAACCAATGAAAATGAACACTCAACAACACAAAATCTATGGGATGCAGCAAAAGAAGTCCTGAGAGGGATGTTCATAGCCCTACTGGCCTACCTAAAGAAACAAGAAAATATTCTAATTGACTTTCTAACTCTACAACTTAATGATCTAGAAAGTAAACAAAAAGAAAAACCCAGAGCAAGTAGAAGGGAAGATATAGTAAAGGTCAGAGCAGAAATCAATGACATAGAAACCAAAAAAAAAAAAAACAAAAAAAACCAACAAAACATTTCAAAAGATAAATAAAACAAAGAGCTGGTTCTTTGAAAAAATAAACAAGATTGATGGATCCTTAGCCAGACTCACCAAGAAACAAAAAGTGAGGACCCAAATAAACAAAATCAGGAATGAAAGAGGAGCAGTAACAACTGACACCACAGCAATGCAAAGGATCATTAAAAAATACTATGAACAATTATATGTCAACAAATTGGACAATCTAAGTGAAATGGACAAATTTCTAGAAACACACAGTCTTCCACAACTAAACCAGGAAGAGATAGAAAATTTGAACAGACCAATAACAACTAAGGAAATTGAAGATGAAATCATGGAAAACCCAACAACAACAACAACAAAAACCCAAGCCTGGGCAACTTCACAAGGTAATTTTTCGACATTCAAAGATCTAACACCCATTCTTCACAAAAGATGCCAAAAAATCCAAGAAGAAAGACTTCCATACTCTTTTCATGAGGCCAGCATATTTCTAATTCCAAAACCAGATAAAAATAGTACAAAGAAAGAAAACTACAGGCCAATATCCCTGATGAACATAGATGACAAAATCCTTAACAAAATATCAGCAAATCAGATCCAGCAATACTTTAAAAAATTATTCACATTGACCAACTGGGATTCATCCCAGGGATGCAAGGATGGTACAATATTCATAAATTGATAAATGTGATACACCACATAAACAAAATGAAAGATCAAAACCATATGATCATGTCAATAGACGCTGAAAAAATAATTTGACAAAACCCAGCCCCCATTTCTGATAAAAAAGCTCAACAATGTGGGAATAGAGGTATCATATCTCAACATAATAAAGGTCATACATGAACAACCTAAGCCAACATCATATTCAGTGAGCAAAAACAAAAAGCATTTCCTTTAAGAACAGGAACAAGATAAGGATCCCTACTTTCGCCACTCTTATTTAACACAGTAGTGGAAGTCTTAGTCACAGCAATTAGACAAGAAGGAATAATAAAAGGGATCCAAATTGGAAAGGAGGAAGTGAAACTGTCATTATTCGCAGATGACATGATATCGTACGTAGAAAACCCTAAAGACTCCACCAAAAATCTACTAGACTTAATAAATAAATTTGGCAAAGTAGCAGGATACAAAATTAACATCAAGACATCGATTGTGGATTTCTGGTCAAGATGGCAGCATAGGTAAGCATGGTATTGCCTCTTACCACAACCACATCAAAATCACAACTAAACTACAACACAACCATCATTCAGAACTGCCTGAAACCAAGCTGAATGGAAGTCCTACAACTACAAATTTAAAGAAGCAGCCACATTGAGATTGGTAGGACGGGTGAAGGTGAGGACATGCTAATCCCACACCCATGTGTGGTGAATAAAAATCAGGAGGGTACCTCAGCTGGGAAGGTCCTATATGAGGAGTGAGGGGTTCCCATCCCACACCAGTCACCCAGCTCAGGGTTCCAGTGCCAGGAAGAGAAGTCCCCATAATTACTGGCTGGAAAAAACAGCAGAAACTGAAGCTGAGAGAGGCTGTACTTGCTGGAGTCCCAAGCAGTTCTTCTTAACAGGCCCACACATGGACTTACTCAAACTTGCCACTCTAAGCTTCGAGGGGAGGCAGCTTGAGGGGTGCTAAAAACATACAGGGAAGAACTGAGCTGTTTGGCCTCAGGATGAGGGCTGGAGAGATGGCTTTCTCCTGGACAGATGTGTTGGCGGTGGCTGATGTTCCTTTGATGAACCCTTCCCTGGGGTGGTAGACAACCACCATATCTGGGAATCCATCAACCAGTCTCACACTTTTCATCCACCCTGTTGATTCCTTGAGGCCCTGCCCCACCCAACTTTTGGGCCCACCCAAGCTGTTTCGAATGGCTTTACCGTGTGATTGGCCTGTATTGGATCCTGTTTCAGAGTTTCCTAAAATCTCTCAAAGAAGCTACATCTGGTCTCAGTGAGCCCTATACCTCTCATTAAGTAGTCCCAGGCCTGGCACTAGAAGCAGCCTGCCTTGGTTCACAACTTGGCTTTTCCTGGGCACCTCCATACCCAGCACAAAAGCAGCCATCTGCAGATCACTTTATAGCTTATACCTGGTGGTGCCAGATAGAACACAGGCAGTGGCTGACCTTGCCCCAGAGCCAGCACACCCAGTGGACAGCTTTAGACCACATCAAAACATCACCACCTAACCACCTCCACAAGTGACACACTCAATGAGCGGACTCAGTGGGTAACAGAGCCCTGATGAAGTAAGTCTTGTTCTGTGTGGTGGGTCCCTACACAGCTGATCCTCCAAGGTAGTCAGAGGCCAGTGGTCAGTGGGCATAGCCAGTCCTTGCTGCTGATCAGCCTGAGTAAATCCCTCTGAATGATGTGCCAAAAGCAATCAAGACTCAATTACAACAGAAGGGCGTACAGTCCATACTAGGGGTGCACCTCAAGGGCCCAACTTGGGTGATCAGGGAGGCTGTGCCACTGGATCCTACAGGACACCTACAACAATAAGCCACCCTATGAAGCCTAGCTGACATACCAACTCTACCTAATACATAAAGATAATCACCAGAAAACAGCCAAAATGAGGAGACAAAGAAACATGTCCCAAATGAAAGAAAAGACCAAAACTCCAGGAAAATAATTAAACAAAATGGAGATAAGAAATCAATCATGCGCAGTGTTCAAAACACTGGTTATAAGGTTGCTCAAGGAACTTGGAGAGACATACAAGAAACTTAGTGAGACCTTCAAGGAACTTAAGGAGACCTCCAAGGAAGTTAGTGAGAACATCAACAACCTAAAAAAGGACCAGTCAGAAATGAAGGATGCACTAACTTAAACAAAAAATAATTTACAAGGAATCAATAGCAGAGTAGGTAAAGCCAAGAAGCAAACCATCCATTTGGAATACAAGGGAGCAAAAAACACCCAATCAGAACAGAAAAATGAAAAAAGAATACAAAAAAATGAGGATAATGTAAGAAGCCTCTGGGACAACTTCAAGCACACCAACACTTGCATCATAGGGTTGCCAGAAGGAGAAGAAAGAGAACAAAAAATTGAAAACCTATTTGAAACAATAATGACCAAAAAATTCCCTAACTTGGTGAAGGAAACAGACACACAAGTCCAGGAAAGAAGCACAGAGAGTCCCAAACAAGATGAACCCAAAAAGGTCCACACCAAGACACATAATCATCAAAATGCCAAATGTTAAATACAAAGAGAGAATCTTAAAAGTAGCAAGAAAAAAAAAAAGCAGTTTGTAACCTACAAAGGAGCTCCCATAAGACTGTCAGTTGATTTCTCCAAAGAAACTTTGCAGGACAGAAAGGAGTGGCAAGAGATATTCGACATGATGAAATGCAACGACCTACAACCAAGATTACATTATCTTGTAAAGTTATCATTTAGAATCGATAGACATATAAAGGGTGTCCCAGCCAAGAACAAGCTAAAGGAGTTCATCACCACCAAATCAGTATTATATGAAACGTTGAAGGGTCTTCTTTAAGGAGAAGAACAAAAATATGAACAATAAAATGGCAATTAATACATATCTATCAACAACTGAATCTACAAACAAGATGAGCAAGCAGAACAGAAACAGACTCATAGATACAGAAAACTTTTTGTTGCTTGCCAGATGGGTGGGAGATGGGGGAATGGGTGAAAAAGATGAAGGAATTAGGAAGTACAAATTAGTTGTTAGACTGATGAACCTCAAAGGGAAGAGGGAAGGGAGGGCGGTATGAGATAAACCAAAAAACTTCTATGCATATATGCATAACCAAAGGACAGCACAATAGTGTGGGGAAGGCAGGAGCTGGGCAGGATTGGGGAGGAGGGGGTAGGTGGGGGGGAAAAAAGGACATCTGTAATACATTCAAAAATAAAGATCAGTTTTTTTAAAAAGAAATCAATGGCATTCTTATACATCAATAATGAATTCAAAGATAGAGAAACTAAAAAAAAAAAAATCCCATTTATCATTGCAGCAAAAAAACAACAATAAACAAACAAAAAGAAAAAAAACTAAGATACTTAGGAATAAATTTAACCAAAGAAGTAAAGGACATTTTCTTAGAGAACTTCAGGACATTTAAAAGAAAATTGAGGAAGATATAAAAAGGTGGAAGCATATACCTTGTTCATGGATTGGAAGAATTAACATCATTAAAATGTCCATACCACCTAAAGCAATCTACAGATTCAAAGGAATCCCCATTAAAATACCAAGGACATATTTTGTGGAACTAGATTAAATACTCCAAAAGCTTATATGGAACCAAAAAAGACCCTGTATATCCAAAGTAATCTTGAAAAAGAAGAACCAAGTAGGAGGGATCATAGTACCAGATATCAGATTATACTACAAAGCCATAGTAATCAAAACAGCCAGGTACTGGCACAAGAACAGGCATATAGATCAATGGAACAAAACAGAGAACCCAGAAATTGACCCAAGATAGTATGCGCAATTAATATTTGACAAAGATGGCAAGAGCTTACAATAGAGTAAAGACAGCATCTTTAGTAAATGGTGTTGGGATAATTGGACAGCTACATTAAAAAAAAAAAAAATGAAGCTAGACCACCAACTTACACCATACACAAGAATTAACTCAAAATGGATAAAAGACTTAAATGTGACTCATGAATCCATAAAAATCCTACAAGTAAATGTAGGCAACAAAATTTCAGACATCACACGTTGCAGAATTTTCACTGTTGAAATGCCTAAGGCAATAGAAACAAAGGAAAAAATGAATAAACGGGAATACATCATATAAAAAGCTTCAGCACAACAAAAGAAATAAGCATCAAAATGGAAAGTGAAGCCACTATATGAGAGAGCATAATTGCCAATGATACATCTGATAAAAGGCTAATTTCCAAAATATATAGAGTGCTCATACAGCTCAACAAATGTAAGATAAAAATCCAATTAAAAATGGGCAGAGGACCTAAATAGACACCTGTCCAAACAGGACATACAAATGGCCAAGAGACATGGAAATGTTTTCAACATCACCAATCATCAGATAGATGCAAATTAAAATGACTGTGAGGTATCACCTCACACCTGCCAGAATGGCTGCCATCAACAAATCGTCAAACAACAAGTGTTGACAAGAGTGTGGAGAAAAGGGGACTCTAGTACACTGCTGGTGGGAATGCAGACTGGTGCAGCCACTGTGGAAAACAACATGGTGTTTCCTCAAAAAATTAAAAATTGAACTGCCATTTGACCTAGTGATCCCATGTCTAGTAATATACCCTAAGAAGCCTGAAACACCAATAAAAAAGAATATATGTACCCCTATGTTCATAGCAGCACTATTTACAATTGCTAAGATCTGGAAACAGCCCAAGTGACCATGAGTAGATGAGTGGATAAAAAAGCTATGGTACATACACAATGGAATAGTATACAACTGTAAGAAAGAGAGATCTCTTATCCTTTGAGAGGACATGGAGGGAACTGGAGAGTATTATCCTAAGTTAAATAAGCCAATCAGAGATAGACTAATACCACATGATCTCACTCATTTGTGGAATATAATGAACAATACAAACTGATGAACAAAATAGACCCAGAGACATAGAAGTAAGGTACAGACTGACAAACCTCAGAAGGGAGGGCCTGGGTGGAGAGAAGAGATAAACCACAAAACGTATATGCATGTATGGGTAACCAATGGAAATAGACAAAAATGCTGTGGTGGGGGTGGGATCAGGAGGTAAGTATCAATGGGGGAAAAAGAAGAAACATCTGTAACAAAAACAAATTGATAAAAATTGCTGAAAAAAGAAAAGAAGCAATTATGGAATAACTATAAATGAAGAACAAAGTAAACTAGAGGAAGATTTTCTTGAACAGATTTATTAGCAGAGAAAAGAAATCAGTCCATGAAAGAATCATTGAACTTCAAGACAGATAAATACAAATTATGCAAATAAAAATATAAAACAAATGGAAACACTTATACAGTGGTTTACTGTGTGCCAGGTACTATTTATTGGTGTTATATATGTTTTAAATAGCTAATTTTAATAATTCCATCTTGTAAGTATTCTAATCATTTCTCTTTTACAGATAAGAGTCTAGATAATGGGTTAGTTTCCATGCTATTTCCAAAGATTGCATAGTTAGAAAATGGTAAAGCTGAAAACAGAACAAAGGCAAAAATTATGTGATAACTGTGAAAGATTATTAGTGGCATAATTATGCTCCGCTCTTTGACACTGACAATGTTCATTGTAGTGATTATATATCTGCAGTTATTGAAAATAATAGCATGGGTATTGATGCCAAGGAGATCCATTCTTCAAATTATTTCTCCCATCTACCAGCTATGCAAACTTGATAAAATTATCTTTTAACATTCATGTCTTCCCAAAATTCATTTGTTTAAACCTAACCTCCATGATAGTATTTGTATGTTGAATCTTTGAAAAGTGATTAAGTCACGAAGCTGAAGGTCTCATAAATGACGTTAGCACCCTTATGAAGGAGACCTCAGAGATCTCAAAGCAAGACGGCCATCTATCAACCAAGAAGTTTTCCCCCACCAGTCTTGGAATCTGCCAGTGCCTTGAATTTGATCTTCCAGCTTCCAGAATTGTGAGAGATAAATATTTGTTGCCTAAGCCACTTGTTCTATGAAAAACAGACTAAAAGAATGCTGCAGGATCCTCATATGCATAATGGCTTTAATGACAACAGTTGTCTCAAAGAGTTATTATGAGAATTAAAGTATTTAAATGACTTAAATATTTATCATAGAATCTAATATTTAGTAATATTGATAAAAGCTATTATAAAAAGCCTGAGTTATTATATAAGTAATTTGCTTTCATACAAGTAATTTTCTTCATCTATTTATTGATCAGAAAGAGTGACACATTATTTGGCCTCCTAATAAATTCACCAATTAAAGATTTAATTATATTTAATTTACTTTCTTTTAATGCATTATAAATCTTTGTTTGAACCGGAGAATTAAAAAAAAATACATAGGCAAGACTGTTGCTTTGCTTGTCAGAATTTTGTGAATAATTGTTTCAAATATGTACTTAGGTTTGTCCACGCAGAGAAAGCTTTTGCCATTCTTGAGTTCATACATTATAATTATGTGAAAACTATTATTTGCTTCTCTCTCTCTCTCTTTTTTTATTGGAAGCACTCTTCTAACTCTGGAACTTTTTTCTACATTCAGAATCTTTCTTGTTACCTCTTGGAAGAATTTGCAGGTCTTGTTCAAACATTTAAAGTCAAACATTTGAAGTAAAAGAGAACAATTTTAAAAGCACAATATCTGATAAATTTAGAAAAAAATTAAGAAGGGACTGGAAGACTGATAGAAATATGTTAAAAACACAAAAGATCTGTGTTGTATGAAAGAAAAGGAAAATAAGATAAATGGAGTATAAAGCACAGAGAAAGGGTAAATTGAGAGAGAGAAGAAAAAGAAGAGGACAAGAAAAGATGAAATATTATTTGTTGTTATTTGAAAATCAGTAATATTTACTCAACTATACAAAAGAAAACTCAGTAAATATAGCTATTTACTCTAAAATAAATTTTAATATTTTCAAGTTTAACAATAAAATTTAAAAACACAATACTAAACAAAATATATTAATATTCTGTTTTATTATCTCTGATCTATCAATGGATCTTAGCTTTTATAGCTTGTTGTCAGGTATCACTGCTAAACATTTAGGGGAATCCCTTGAGGATTCATCAGTTTGAAAGCAGCTGGTATCAAGATGCCAAAAAATGACTTGCAAAAGAAAGAAACACAGTCCTTGAAATGATAGTATCTAAGAGGGCAAGCAACACTTAGATAGATTTATAAAAATGCAAGCATTCCTAGAAACAAATGCAAAGGGAAAACTTAAAATCTAGACGTCTAGAGAAAGGAAAGTCTTTTCAAATTATTGTGATGTTAGATATTAGATAACCTTCACATAGTGCTCACATTGAATTTTGCTGAATTATTTTCTTGCAGTATGACATTTAAGCAATAATGTACCCTAGTTATATTTATTATTTTTTATTTTGTAGATGACAATGCTTGTCTACGGTCATAGAGTTAATGACCCTTTCAGACTTAAATCTAAGCAGTCTGTGTCCAGGGGTTTAATTCTTTTTTGTTTTTATTATTGTTATTCTTTTTTTTTTATTAATTTATTTTTGTTACAGATGTTTCTCCTTTTTTCCCCATCGACACCCTCCTCCCCATCCACCTACCCTGTCCCCAGCCTTGCAGTCCATGTCCATCACTTATGCAAACATGCGCACAAGTTCTGTGGTTTATCTCTTCCCTCTCCCCGCACCCCCTTTTCTGAGGGGTGTCAGTTTATATCCTACTTCCACACCTCTGGGTCTACCCTGTTCCTCAGACTGTTATGTTCATTATATTCCACAAATAAGTGAGATCTTGTGATATTTGTCTTTCTCGGCTTGGCTTGTTTCGCTTAGGATAATACTCTCGAGGTCCCTCCATGTCGTCTCAAAGGATAAGAGATCTTTCTTTCTTACAGCTGCATAGTACTCCATTGTGTATATGTACCGAAGCTTTTTTATCCATTCATCCACTGATGGACACTTGGGATGTTTCCAGATCTTAGCTATTGTAAATAGTGCTGCTATGAACATGGGGATACATGTATTTTTTCTGATTGGTGTTTCAGGCTTCTTAGGGTATATTCCTAGAAGTGGGATCACTGGGTCAAATGGTAACTCAATTTTTAATTTTTTGAGGTAACACCATAGTGTTTTCCACAGTGGCTGAACCAGTCTGCATTCCCACCAGCAGTGTACAAGAGTCCCCTTTTCTCCACACCCTCGCCAACACTTGTTGTTTGATGATTTGTTGGTGGCGGCCATTCTGACAGGTGTGAGGTGATACCTCATTGTTGTTTTAATTTGCATCTCTCTGATGATTAGTGATGTTGAGCATTTCTTCATATGTCTCTTAGCCATTTGTATGTCCTTTTTGGAGAGGTGTCTATTTAGTTCCTCTGCCCATTTTTTAATTGGGTTCTTTGTCTTCCTTTTGTTCAGTTGTATGAGCACTATATATTTTGGAGAGTAACCCTTTATCTGATGTATCATTGGCAATTATGCTCTCCCATAGAGTGGATTCCCTATCTGTTTTGATGGTTGTTTCTTTTGCTGTGCAGAAGCTTTTGAGTTTGATGTAGTCCCATGTGTTCATTTTTTCCTTTGTTTCTGTTGCCTTAGGTGATGTATCAGTGAAGATTCTACTGTGTATTATGTCCGAAATTTTGTTGCCTACATTTTCTTCTAGGATTTTTATGGATTCACAAGTCACATTTAAGTCATTTATACATTTTGAGTTTATTCTTGTGTATGGTGTAAGTTGATGGTCTAGTTTCATATTTTTTTGCATGTAGCTGTCCAATTATCCCAACACCATTTATTAAAGAGGCTGTCTTTACTCCATTGTATGCTCTTGCCACCTTTGTCAAATATTAATTGAGCATAATGTCTTGGGTCAATTTCCGGATTCTCTGTTCTGTTCCACTGGTCTATATGCCTGTTCTTGTGCCAGTACCAGGCTGTTTTGATTACAGTAGGTTTGTAGTATAAGCTGATATCCGGTATTGTGATCCCACCTACTTTGTCCTTCTTTTTCAAGATTGCTGTGGCTATTCGGGGTCTTTTTTGGTTCCATATGAACTTTTGAAATATTTGTTCTAGTTCTTTGAAATATGTCACTGGTATTTTGATGGGGATTGCATTGAATCTATAGATTGCTTTGGGTAATATGGACATTTTAATGATGTTAATTCTTCCAATCCATGAACAAGATATGTGCTTCCACTTTTTTACATCTTCCTCTATTTCTTTTTTCAATGTCCTGTAGTTTTCTGCAAATAGGTCCTTTACTTCTTTGGTTAAGTTTATTCCTAGGTATCTTAATTTTTTGCCGAGATGGTAAATGGAATTGTTTTTTTAGTTTCTCTTTCCGTGAGTTCATCATTGCTGTATAAGAATGCCGTTGATTTCTTGACGTTAAATTTGTATCCTGCTACTTTGCCAAATTCATTTATTAAGTCTAGTAGATTTTTGATGGAGTCTTTAGGGTTTTCTATATATACTATATCATCTGCGAGTAATGACAGTTTCACTTCCTCCTTTCCAATTTGGATTCCTTTTATTTTTTCTTCACGTCTGATTGCTGTGGCTAGTACTTCCAGTACTATGTTAAATAAGAGTGGCGAAAGTGGGCATCCCTGTCTTGTTCCTGTTCTTAAGGGAAATGTTTTTAGTTTTTGTCCATTGAGTATGATGTTGGCTGTACGTCTTTCATATATGGCCTTTATAATGTTGAGATATGATCCCTCTACTCCCAAATTGCTGAGCGTTTTTATCAGAAATGGGTGCTGGATTTTGTCGAATGCTTTTTCAGCATCTATTGATATGATCATGTGGTTTTTATCTTTCATTTTGTTTATGTGGTGTATCACATTTATTGATTTGCGAATGTTGAACCAACCTTGCATCCCTGGGATGAATCCCACTTGGTCATGGTGAATAATTTTTTTGATGTATTGCTGGATCCGATTTGCTAATATTTTGTTTAGGATTTTGGCATCTATGTTCATCAGGGATATTGGCCTGTAGTTTTCTTTCTTTGTATTGTCTTTTTCTCGTTTTGGAATTAGCATTATGCTGGCCTCATAAAACGAGTTTGGAAGTCTTCCTTCTTCTTGAATTTTTTGAAATAGTTTGAGGAGAATATTTATTAGTTCTTCTTTGAATGTTCGGTAAAACTCCCTCGTGAAGCCATCCGGGCCTGGGCTTTTGTTTGCTGGGGGAGTCTTGATTACATCTTCAATTTCCTTAGCTGTTATTGGTCTGTTCAAGTTTTCTATCTCTTCCCGGTCCAGTTTTGGGAGACTATGTGTTTCTAGAAATGTGTCCATGTCGCTTAGATTGTCGAATTTGTTGCCATATAAATGTTCATAGTATTTGTTAACGATCCTTTGTATTTCTGTTGTGTCAGTTGTTACTTCTCCTCTTTCATTTCTGATTTCGTGTATTTAAGTTCTCTCTCTTTGTTTCTTGGTGAGTCTAGCTAAGGGTCCATCAATCTTGTTTATCTTTTAAAAAAAACCAGCTCTTTGTTTCATTGATCCTTTGAATTGTTTCCCTGGTCTCTATGTCATTTATGTCTGCTCTGATCTTTACTATTTCCTTCCTTCTACTTGCTCTGGATTTTTCTTTTTGTTTGCTTTCTAGTTCTTTAAGTTGTGAGGTTAGATAGTCTATTAGAAATATTTGCTGTTTCTTGAGGTAGGCCTGTAGTGCTATGAACTTCCCTCTCAGAACTGCTTTCGCTGCATCCCATAGATTTTGTGTTGTTGTGTGTTCATTTTCATTGGTTTCCAGGAAGTTTTTAATTTCTTCCTTGATCTCCTCGGTGACCCATTCATTGTTTAATAACATGCTATTTAGCCTCCATGTATTCAAATATCTTTGCATGTTCTTGTTGCCATTGATTTCTAGTTTCATGCCATTGTGATCTGAGAAGATGCTTGATATGATTTCAATCTTCTTGAACTTGTAGAGACTTCATTTGTGTCCTAACATGTGGTCTATGTGCACTTGAGAAGAATGTGAATTCTATAGTTTTGGGGTGTAATTCTCTGTAGATATCTTTTAAATCCATTTGGTCTAAGGCTTCGTTTAGAGTCTCTGTTTCCTTGTTAATTTTTTGTCTAGAGGATCTATCCAGTGATATCAGCGGAATGTTGAAGTCCCCTGCTATGATTGTGTTGCTGTCAATTTCTCCTTTGAAGTCCTCCAGAAGATTTTTAATATATTTTGGTGCTCCTATATTCAGTGCATATATGTTTACCAAGGTTATATCTTCCTGTTGGATAGATCCTTTCAATATTATGTAGTGACCTTCTTTGTCTCTAGTTATGGCTTTTGTTTTGAAATCTATTTTATCAGATATGAGTATTGCTACCCCAGCTTTTTTTTCCTTTCCATTTGCTTGGAAGATTTTTTTCCATCCCTTCACTTTCAGCCTATGTGAGTCTTTTGTTGTGAAGTGGGTCTCTTGTAAACAGCATATATATGGGTTATGCTTTCTTATCCAATCCGATACTCTGTGTCTTTTTATCAGAGCATTCAATCCATTTATATTTAAAGTGATTATTGATATGTACTTATTTATTGCCATTTTTGTTCAGCGTGGTTCTACTTTCCTTCCTATTTCTTCTACTAATTACAGCAGTCCTTTTAACATTTCTTGCAGTGCTGGTTTGGTGCTAATGTATTCCCTTAGCCTTTTTTTGTCTGAGAAGCTCTTTATTTGACCTTCTATTTTGAATGACAGCCTTGCTGGGTAGAGTAGTCTCGGATTCAGATCCTTGTTTTTCATGACCTTGATTACTTCATGCCATTCCCTTCTGGCCTGTAGTGTTTCTGTTGAGAAGTCAGCTGATAGCCTGATGGGGGTTCCTTTGTAGGTAACCTGTTGCTTTTCTCTTGCTGCCTTGAGGATTCTCTCTTTGTCTTTAATTTTTGGCATTTTAATTACTATGTGTCTTGGTGTGGGCCTGTTTGGGTTCTTCTTACTTGGGACTCTCTGTGCTTCTTGAACTTGAATACCTTCTTTCTTCACCAAATTAGGGAAGTTTTCTGTCATTATTTCTTCAAATATATTCTCTAACCCTTGCTCATTTTCTTCTTCTTCAGGGACTCCAAAGATGCGAATATTATTATGTTTCCAGTTGTCCCACAGTTCTCTTAAGCTGTCTTCCTGTTTTTTCATTGTTTTTTCCTTTTGGTTTTCTGATTGGTTGATTTTTTTCTACCCTGTCTTCTAATTCACCGATCCAGTCCTCAGCTTCCTCTACTCTGCTGTTTAGTCCTTCCAATGTGTTCTTCATTTCTGCTATGTCATTCTTCATTTCTTCTTGCTGCTTCTTCATTTCTTCTTGCTGCTTCTTCATTTCTTCTTGCTGCTTCTACATTTCCACTTGGTTGGTTTTCAGTGTTTCTATGTCTTGTCTCATTGTGTAGATGTCTTTACTCAAGGTGTTGATGTCCTTACTCATGCTGTTGAGCTTCCTCAACATCATGGCTCTGAATTCTAGCTCTGTTAACTTGCTTATCTCCGTTTCATTTATCTCATCTTTGGTAGAGGTCTCTTGTTCTTTCATTTGGGATCTGTTTCTTTTTTTCACCATTTTGGCTATCTCAGTGGGTTTTTGGAGCCTGCAAAATTTTCCTGTGGATGTTGGTGTTCTGTTGTTTGTGGCTCCCTCTACTGGGTTTGGATGAGCATGGAAGGACCCACTTTAAACACCACCGTGTATTCTTACTTTCCAGGGTATATTTGCAAGCCCAGCAAATGTTAAGTTATCCTCTAGCTTTTTGCCTAGAGACTATTAGTTGTGATTGTTTGAAGAGGCTTGGGTTTTCAGTTGAGGGGAAACCTCCCTCAGGTGTTCAAGGTTAGAGGATTTCCAGAGGGTAGGGCAGATGCTAGTAGTTAATGAGCCTCAGTTTGCATTTCAATGGCTCACTAGTGTGTGGCTGGATCTCCGAGGGAGGGGCTGCCACCTCTCCCCAGAGCCCTGGGATGGAGTAAGACAGCCAGGCCACAATCCTGCGTGGCCGCAACTCAGAAAAAGCTCCGAGCACCCTCCAAATCCCGAGTGTCCCCACACAGTTCCAGTCCAGTCCGCCCTCCCTCTGCCGGAGCCCAGGTGAGTGGCTGAGGCTATTTTAGCGCTCTGTCCTGGCTCTGCGCTGTGGAGCCGGCTCGGTCTTTAACCCGAGGGCGGAGCGCTGCTCACGGCTAAGGCCGCTGCTGTCCATGGGCTCCCAGCCCCCCTCTCGCGCCTCCGCAATCCTACCAGGATCGAGTCAGTTTCCCTGGTTGTATGGTCCTCGCAAGCTGCTTTTCTGTTGCTTTTTCCCGACAATTGGTCTTTATTTTAGTTGTAATTCCAGTTTGGACCTGGGAGATGGTCTGTGTAGCTTCCATGCACTCCGCCGCCATTTTGGAATCTCCAGGGGCTTAATTCTTAAGTTTATTGACTTCAAAGATGAATATTCTGGTTCATTTCTCATTTAAAGAAAAAAAAAATTCAACAATTCAGAAGGAAAATTCTTGACTCAAAGTCCAGACACATGTCATTGTAAAGCACTACCACACAGTGGTGCGACATACTCAGAAGATGATCCAAGTTGTACTAACAATGATACAATTTCTTGAATTGCACTTGTTGAAAGTGACTACTAGTTCTTTTTTTTTTCAGTTTGTTTATGATTTTATTTTATTTTTTATATTTATTTACTTTTGTAACAGATGTTTCTCCTTTTTCTTCCCATTGACACCCTCCTCCCAATCCTGCCTCCCCTGCCCCAGCATTATTGTCTATGTCCTTGTTTACTCATACATGCGTATAAATTCTGTAGTTTATCTCTTCCCTCCCCCCACATCCACCTCTTCTGAGGTTTGTCAGTCTGTACCCCACTTCCATGTCTCTGTGTCCATAGTATTTTTTAATTCTCCTTTGTATTTCTGTGGTGTCAGTTGTTACCTCTCCTTTTTTTTGTTTCTCATTTTGTTTATTTGGTCTTCTATTTTGTTTCTTGGTGAATCTTATTTATTTTTTCAAAGAACCAGCTCTTTGTTTCATTGATCTTTTGAATTATTTTTTTAGTTTCCATGTCATTTATTTCTGCTCTGACCTTCACTATTTTGTTCCTTGTACTTGCTCTCAGATTTTCCTTTTGTTTACTTTCCAGTTCTTTGAGTTGTAGGGCTAGAAAATCAATTAGCAATTTTTCTTGTTTCTTTAGGTAAGCCTGTAGTGCTATGAACTTCCCTCTCAGGACTGCTTTCACTGCATCCCATAAATTATGTATTGTTGTGTGTTCATTTTCATTGGTTTCCAGCAAGTTTTTAATTTAATCCTTGATCTCCTTAGTAACCTATTTATTGTTTAATAACATGCTATTTAGCCTCCATGTGTTTGAATGTTTTTGCTGTAATTGATTTCTTGTTTCATGCCATTGTGAACTGAGAAGATGCTTGACATGATTTCAATCTTGAATTTGTATAGACTTAGTTTGTGTCCTAACATGTGAGCTATCTTCGAGATTGTTTTGTATGCACTTGAGAAAAATGTATATTCTGAAGCTTTGGGGTGAAATGTTCTGTAAATATCAACTAAGTCCCTCTGATCTACTTTGTCATTTAAGGACTGTGTGTTCTTGTTAATTTTTTTTCTAGAAGATCTATCCATTGGTGTCAGTGGCATGTTAATGTCACCAACTATGATTGTATTGCTACTGATCTCTCCTTTGAAGTCCTCCAGAAGTTTTTAAACATATTTTGGTGCTCCTGTGTTTGGTGCAGATATGTTCACCAGGGTTATATCTTCTTGTTGGATTATCCCCTTTAATATAATGTATTGACCTTCTTTATCTCTTATTATATCCTTCATTTCAAAGTCTATCTTATCTGATATGAGTATTGCTACACCAGATTTTTTTTTTCATTTTCAATTGCCTTGAATTTTTTTTCCATTCATTCACTTTCATCTTATGTGAGTCTCTTGTTGTGAGGTGGAGTCTCTTGTAGACAGCATATATATGGGTCATGCTTTTTTATCCAATCAGCTACCCTATGTCTTTTGACTGGGGCATTTAAGCCATTTATATTTAAAGTTATTACTGATAGATACTTATTAGTTGCCATTTTTATTTTATGCCTGTGGCCCGCCCCCCCCCCCATTTCTTCTTCTACTTACAGCAGTCCCTTTAGCATTTTTTGTAGTGCTGGTTTGATGGTGGTAAATTCCTTTAGCTTTTTTATTTGTCTGTGAAGATATTTATTTCATCTTCAATTTTGAATGATAGCCTTGCTGGATAATGTTGGATTCAGACTCTTGCCTTTCATTACTTTGTACACTTCATGCCACTCCCTTCTGGCTTGTAGTGTTTCTATTGAAAATCAGCTGACAGTCTAAAGGGAGCTCCCTTGTAGGTAATTTTCTGTCTATCTTGTGATTCCTTTAAGATTCTTTCTTTGTCTTTAATGTTTGCCATTTTAATTATGATGTGTCTAGCTGTGGGTCTTTTTGGATACATCTTGCTTGGGACTCTCTGAGCTTCTTGGACTTACGGGACTTTTTCCTTCACCAAACTAGAGACATTTTCTGTCATTATTTCTTCAAACAGGTTCTGTATTCCTTTCTCTGATTCTTCTCCTTTTGGTACCTTATTATATGAATGTTGTTACACTTTGTGTTGTCCCAAAATTCCCTTAAGCTCTCCTCCTGTTTTTTTTTTGTTTGTTTGTTTGTTTTGTTTTTTTCATCCCCCCCCCCCATTTGTTGCTCTATTTGGGTGTTTTTTTCTACCTTGTCTTCTAAGTCACTGATTCGGTCTTCAGCTTCTTCCAATCTATTATTGAATCCTTCTAAGGTATTTTTTATAACAGCTATGTCATCTTTTATTTCCTTTTGATTTTTATTCATGGCTTCTACCTGTTTTTCCCTCTGAGCTCTCTATAATTCTCATTACTTTGCTTGTAGTTCTCACTGAATTGTTTGAGCACCCTTAAAATTATTGCTTTGAATTCTTTATCTGGCAAATTGCTTCCTTCCATTTCATGTAGTTCTTTTTTTTGGTGATTCCTCCTTTTCTTTTAGGTGAGTGTTATTTCTTTGTCTCCCCATTTTAGCCATCTCATAGTTCTAGACCCAGTGAGGGATGTTAGGATGTGTAGGCAGGTCAGTGTGTATCAAATTAGGCTGCTGTGCTTCCCAGACTGTTCTGGTATGTGGCACCTCTTCCTGATGTGGGTCCTGGAGGATTGACTACTGGCGGCTTGTATTAGTCTGTACTGGTAGGCATTGCTGCTGGATCACAAAGGCCCCACTGGAGCCATGCTTCCCACCAGTGCCACAGGCAGCTGTATTGCATGGGC
Source organism: Tadarida brasiliensis (assembly GCA_030848825.1). Lineage (NCBI taxonomy): Eukaryota > Metazoa > Chordata > Mammalia > Chiroptera > Molossidae > Tadarida > Tadarida brasiliensis. The sequence goes on from CM061280.1 coordinate 55,407,351, forward strand.
CACACTGGAGCCATGGGCACAGTTGGTGCTGCAGGCTGCTGTATCATGCAGGCCCCACTGGAGCCCCATGTCCCGCCCCTGGAAGCTGGGGATCACTGTTGCCTAGTGGAGCTCAGCTTCTGCTCAGCCTCTGCTGATGCTTTTGGGGATGGGTCTCAGCCCCCGATCTGTGCTTCTGCTGCCTTGGGATGGATGTCTGCTCCTGAGCCCCTGTTGCTGTGGGTGTGTCTCAGCTCTGATCTGGCTGCTGCTGTTGGAGATTGTGCTGGGCTCCCTGTCACTTGTGGCTTCTGCAGCAGGCACCTTGACAGTGCTGCTGCTGTGCACTGGTCTGTATTGACACAGCGAGGTCCACTAGTCCAATGGTGCAACGTATACTGGTGGGCTCAAGTTACTGAGCCCTAACTGCTCCTGCTGCCCCCTCCCAGAAAAGACCAGGGATCTTCCAAAATGGCGGGGCTTCATGGCCATGCAGGGAGAAGGTCCTGACAAGCAGCTTACCATGGTAGCCAGTTGCTCCCCATCCACATCACAAGAACCTTCTGCCCCACGTTTCTGCACTGCTCGAGGTTGCTTGTCCACACTCACATCCACTAATACTCTCTCTCACACTTGTTCACTCTCTCACACACTCACCCTCCCTCCAGTCCTGCCTGCCACCATCTTCTCTTATTTATCTGACTACTAGTTCTTTAGTGTAGTAAACTAATTGTAAAATTGTAGGCTAATCGTAAAAATTCCCCCACCACTTCATCAACCATCTCTGTATTCATGTCCTTTCAATGTTACTTTTAAGCTTCTCCTTTTAAGAGGTGATGTCTATATTCCCACCCTGTAAATTGAAGCCATCCTTGTAGCTTGTGACAAGGACTCTCTCCTTGATCAAACTTTAGTCAGGCAACACTGAACCTGACTTGGCCCCATTATTGTGCATGTCTACAAGAGCCCACTTTTAGCAAGAATCCTGTCAACTCAGTTTATCCAGAATCTCACACCCTCTGTGTCTAATCACCCCCTACCATCACCAATGAAATATGTGTTAATCCTGATCTACCTCAAGTAAGAATATTGTTAGGTCTGTTTAATAAGAATTAGCCTGACCTTTTAGTAATTTCCATCCATCGATCCCTCACTCACAACTCTGCTCCTTAGTTATAAATCCTCAATTTTTTTCTTGTTGTATTCAAAGTTGAAGTCAATCTCTCTCCCCTACTGCAAAACCACATTGCAATAGTCTCTACACCTGGACAAAATCAGTCTTTTAGCAGTGTCATGAACAATGTTTTCTTTCTTCCTTTATTTGACCAACATATACAACAGATGTAAAAGTGTGCCAATTCTAATCTTAGATCTCAAGAGTCCTAATGCTATACCACTCTATTTCGAAAATTTGTCACAATCATGGTAACAAGCCCTAACTAGCCTACTGATGATATGTGAGAAACACATGAAGGGGACCTGAAGGTCCCAGTTGAGTTCATTGTAAATCAGCAGAACCAGTCAGATGACTCATAGATTTGAGAAAAAAAATTAATGTATATTGTTGTTTATCACTAAGGTTTTGTAAATTTATTTTTATATTAAATTATTGTACCAGAGATAACTAATGCATTTAGCAAGTAATAATTGATAATTGATATTAGAATCTAATCTATATTTTTGAAATATGTGGCATAAAATAGTAAACTATATACAATTCTATTTATAGACTATGGGCTTAGTTATTCTCAATAAGCCCTATTGTTATATTTATATGTTCCCTACAGAGAATAATTACACATAATATATCATGATTTAGGCTTTTTTTCTACTGTATCTGCTATGTTTCATTAAAACTCAAAACTTTATTTTTAATAAAATTTTATATAGCATTGTTATCTAATTGTAGTACTAAGCCACTCTTTCTTCCTTTCCATATGGAAACTCATCATTTGGACATTGATCTGTATCTACATAGAATTTCTTTCATCCACCTTCCTGTACAAAAGTTTTCACAGCCACACTATTTTAACAATGTTTTGTGAGTGACTTTCTCTTAGAATTAAAAATTATATATTGCAATAAATTTATAATTATATTGATGTTTTCTTTTCTTTTTATATGTATTATCTCTTTGAATGCTCAAACCAAAACTATGAGGCTGATATAGTCTTTCAAATAATTGATAAAAACCAAGATTCATTTGATCAAAATTACAGAACTTGTAAGAAGCAAAAACAAGTTCAAACCCAGGCTTTCTGAATTTAGGTGCTCTTAACCACTAGGTATGATATATGGCTCCTAAAAAGAAACATGTCAGTAATTAGCTACAGAGTAGCACTTCCTTGCTGTAGCAATAATTATTTCAATATTTTATTTCGAGTGTTGAAGAAATATATGGCACTTTTCCTCATTTTTTTTTATCATATAATCATATCATTGTTTAAAGATATGTTAAAACTGCTTTGTATCTTACTGAGTACAGACTAAGTATTTGCAAAGATTTGTTATTTATTTTTTAAATACCTGGAAACAATCCTACAACAGCTGATCATTAATTCCCTTCCAATTATAATCACTTATAAAAATAAATATTTTTTCAAATTAATATTATTTTTAATTATCTCTATTGTTTTTTATTACTATTTTAAAATTTTTATTAATTTAGTTTTGTTACAGATGTTTCTTCTTTTTCCCCCATTGATACCCTCCTCTCAATCCCACCCTCCTCATTATTGTCTATGTCCCTTGGTTATGCATACATGCATACGTTCTGTGGTTTATCACTTCCCTCCCTCCAGTACCCTTCCTCTGAGGTTTGTCAGTCGGTACCCCACTTCCATGTCTCTATGTCTATTTGGTTATCAGCTTGAAATATTCATTATATTCCAGAAATAAGTGAGATCATGTGATACTTGTCCCTGTCTGACTGGCTTATTTCACTTAGCATAAAACTCTCCAGCTCCATCCATGTCTTCTCAAAGAATAAGAGATCTTGCTTTCTTACAGCTGTATATATGTACCACAGCTTTTTTTATCCACTCATCTATTGATGGATGCTTGGGCAGTTTCCAGATCTTAGCAATTGTAAATAGTGGCTGCTATGAACATAGGGGTACATATATTGTTTCTGATTGGTGTTTCAGGCTTCTTATGATATATTCCTAGAAGTGGGATCACAGCATCAAATAGCAGTTCAATTTATAATTATTTGAGGAAACATCATATTATTTTCCATAGTGGCTGCACCAGTCTGCATCAGTCTGCATTCCCACCAGCAGTGTACTAGAGTACCCTTTTCTCCACACCCACGCCAGCACTTGTTGTTCGATGATTTGTTGATAGCAGCCATTCTGGTAGGTGTGAGGTGATACATCATAGTCATTTTAATTTGCATCTTTCTAATGATTAAAGATGTTGAAAAAATTTTTCCTATCTCTTGGCAATTTGTATGTCCTGTTTGGAGAGGTATCTGTTTAGGTCTTCTGCCCATTTTTTAATTGGATTCTTTGTCTTCCTTTTGTTGATCTGTATGAGTAAATATATTTTGGAAATTAGCCCCATATCTGATGTATCATTGGCAATTATGCTCTCCCATACAGTGGGTTCCTGTTCTATTTTGATTGTTCTTTCTATTGCTGAGCAGAAGCTTTTTAGTTTGATGTACTGCCATTTATTCATTTTTTTTATTTGTTTCCCTTGTCTTAGGCATTGTATCAGTGAAAATTCTGCTGTGTGTGATGTCAGAAATTTTGTTGCTTACATTTATTTGTAGGATTTTTATGTATTCACGAGTCACAATTAAGTCTTTTATTCAATTTGAGTTTATTCTTGTGTATGGTGTAAGTTGGTGTTCCAGCTTTATTTTTTGGATGTAGCTGTCCAATTTTCCCAGTGCCATATTTAAAGAGGCTGTGTTTACCCTATTCTAAGGTTTTGCCACCTTTGTCAAATATTAATTGAGCATAATTTCTGAGGACAATTTCTGGGTTCTCTATTCTGTTCTATTGATCTATGTGCCTGTTCTTATGCCAGTGCCAGGCTGTTTTGATTACAATGGCTTTGTAGTATAACCTGATATTTGGTATTGAAATACCTCCTACCTGGCTCTTCTTTTTTAGATTGCTCCGGCTATTTGGGGTCTTTGTTGTTTATATATAAACTTTTGGAGTTATTTTTGTTTTAGTTCTATGAAACATGTCATTGGTATTTTAATGGGGATTGCATTGAATCTATAGACTGCTTTGGGTAGTGTGGGTATTTTAATGACGTTAGCCCTTCCAATTCATAAACAAGGTATATGCCTACACTTTTTATTTATTTATTTTTTATTAGTTTACTTTTGTTACACATGTTTCTCCTTTTTCCCCCATTGACATCCTCCACTTCCTCCCTCCCTGCCCTGTCCCCAGCTTTGTTGTCCATGTCCATTGGTTATGAGTACATGCGTACAAGTTCTGTGGTTCATTGCTCTCCTCCCCCACCCCCTCTTCTGGCAATTGTCAGTCCGTACCCTACTTCCACATCTCTGGGACCACCCTGTTCCTCAGACGGTTATGTTCATTATATTCCAGAAATAAGTGAGATCATATGATATTTGTCTTTCACTGCTTGGCTTGTTTCGCTTAGGATAATAGTTTCCAGGTCCTCCCATGTCGTCGCAAAGGATAAGATATCTTTCTTACAGCTGCATAGTACTCCATTGTGTATATATGTACCACGGCTTTTTTATCCATTCGTCTACTGATGGACAGTAGGGCTGTTTCCAGATCTTAGCTATTGTAAATAGTGCTGCTATGAACAAGGGGGAACATATATTCTTTCTGATTGGTGTTTCAGGCATCTTAGGGTATATTCTTAGGAGTGGGATCACTGGATCAAATGGTAAATCAATTTTTAATTTTCTGAGGTAACACCATAGTGTTTTCCATAGTGGCTGCACCAGTCTGCATTCCCACCAACAATGTACTAGAGTCCCCTTTTCTCCACACCCTCGCCAACACTTGTTGTTTGATGCTTTGTTGATGTTGGCTATTCTGACAGGTGTGAGGTGATACCTCACTGTTGTTTTAATTTGCATCTCTCTGATGATTAGTAATGTTGAGCATTTCTTTATATGTCTCTTGGCCATTTGTATCTTCAGTTTGGAGAGGTGTCTATTTGGGTCCTCTGCCCATTTTTAATTGGGTTCTTTGTCTTCCTTTTGTTGAGATGTATGAGCACTCTATATATTTCGGAAATTAATCCCTTATGTGATATATCATTGGCAATTATGCTCTCCCATAGAGTGGGTTGCCTTTCCACTTTGATGGTTGTTTCTTTTGCTGTGCAGAAGCTTTTGAATTTGATGTAGCCCCATGTGTTCATTTTTTCCCCTGTTTCTGTTGCCTTAGGTGATAGCTGTAGCTATTCAGGGTCTTTTTTGGTTCCATATGAACTTCTGAAGTATTTGTTCTAGTTCTGTGAAATATGTCATTGGTATTTTGATGAGGATTGCATTAAATCTGTAGATTGCTTTGGGTAATATAGACATTTTAATGATGTTCATTCTTCCAATCCATGAACAAGGTATGTGCTTCCACTTTTTTATATCTTCCTCTATTTCTTTTTTCATTGTCCTGTAGTTTTCTGCACATAGGTCCTCAACTTTGGTTAAGTTTATTCCTAGGTATCTTAATTTTTTTTGCTGCATTGGTAAATGGGATAGTTTTTTTAGTTTCTCTTTCTGTGAATTCATCATTGGTGTATAAGAATGCCATTGATTTCTTGACGTTAATTTTGTATCCTGCTACTTTGCCAAATTCATTTATTAAGTCTAGTAGATTTCTGATGGAGTCTTTAGGGTTTTCTATGTATAATATCATGTCATCTGCGAATAATGACAGTTTCACTTCCTCCTTTGCAATTTGGATCACTTTTATTTTTTCTTCATGTCTGATTGCTGTGGCTAAGACTTCCAGTACTATGTTAAATAAGAGTGGTGAAAGTGGGCATCCTTGTCTTCTTCCTGTTCTTAAGGGAATGCTTTTAGTTTTTGTTCATTGAGTATGATGTTGGCTGCAGGTCTTTCATATATGGCCTTTATAATGTTGAAATATGATCCCTCTATTCCCAAATTGCTGAGCGTTTTTATCAGAAATGGGTGCTGGATTTTGTCCAATACTTTTTCAGCATCTATTGATATGATCATGTGGTTTTTATCTTTCATTTTGTTTATGTGGTGTATCACATTTATTGATTTGCGAATATTGTACCAGCCTTGCATCCCTGGGATGAATCCCACTTGATCATGGTGAATAATTTTTTTGATGTATTGCTGGATCCGATTTGCTAGTATTTTGTTTAGGATTTTGGCATCTACGTTCATCAGGGATATTGGCCTGTAGTTTTATTTCTTTGTAGTGTCTTTTTCTGGTTTTGGAATTAGAATTATTCAGGCTTCATAAAACGAGTTTTGAAGTCTTCCTTCTTCTTGAAATTTTTGGAATAGTTTGAGGAGAATGGGTGTTAGTTCTTATTTGAATGTTTGTGAAAACTCCCCTGTGAAGCCGTCAGGGCCTGGGCTTTTGTTTGCTGGGAGGGTCTTGATTACCTCTTCCGTTTCCTTCATTGTTATTGGCCTGTTCAAGTTTTCTATCTCTTCCTGGTTCAGTTTTGGGAGACTATGTGTTTCTAGAAATGTGTCCATTTCCCTTAGATTGTCAAATTTGTTGCCGTATAAATGTTCATAGTACTTCTTAACGATCCTTTGTATTTCTGTGCTGTCAGTTGTTACTTCTTCTCTTTCATTTCTGATTTTGTGTATTTGGGTTCTCTCTCTTTGTTTCTTGGTGAGTCTAGCTAAGGGTCCATCAACCTTGTTTATCTTTTCAAAAAACCAGCTCGTTTTTTCATTGATCCTTTGAATTGTTTTTTTGGTCTCCATATCATTTATTTCTGCTCTGATCTTTACTATTTCCTTCCTTCTACTTGCTCTAGGGTTTTCTTTTTGTTTATTTTCTAGTTTAAGTTGTGAGGTTAGGTAGTCAACTAGAAATTTTTCTTCTTTCTTGAGGTGGGCCTGTAGTGCTATGAACTTCCCTCTCAGAACTGTTTTCACTGCATCCCACAGATTTTGTGTTGTTGTGTGTTAATTTCATTGGTTTCCAAGAACTTTTTAATTTCTTCCTGGATCTCCATGGTAACCCATTCATTGTTCAGTAACATGCTATTTAGCCTCCATGTGTTCAAATGTCTTTGTATGTTCTTGTTGCAATTGATTTCTAGTTTCATGCCATTGTGACCTGAGAAGATGCTTGATACAATTTCAATCCTCTTGAACTTGTAGAGACCTAGTTTGTGCCCTAACATATGGTCTATCTTTGAGAATGTCCCATGTGCACTTGAGAAGAATGTGAATTCTGCAGTTTTGGGGTGTAATTCTCTGTATATATCTATTAAATCCATTTGATCTGGTGCTTCATTTAGAATTTATGTTTCCTTGTTAATGTTTTGTCTAGATGATCTATCCAGTGATGTCAGCGGGGTGTTGAAGTCTCCTGCTATGATTGTATTGCGGTCAATTTCTCCTTTGAAGTCCTCCAGAAGATTTGCAATTTATTTTGGTGCTCTTATATTGGGTGCATATATGTTTACCAAGGTTATATCTTCCTGTTGGATAGACACTTTCAATATTATGTAGTGGCCTTCTTTGTGTCTAGTTATGGTCTTCAATTTGAAATCTAATTTATCAGATATGAGTATTGCTACCCCAGCTTTTTTTTCTTTTCCGTTTGCTTGGAAGATTTTTTTCCATCCCTTTAATTTCAACTTATGTGGGTCTATTGTAGACAACATATATGTGAATCACGCTTTCTTATCCATTCAGCTACTCTGTGTCTTTTTATCGGAGCACTCAATCCATTTACATATAAGGTGATTATTGATATGTACTTATTTATTGCCATTTTTGTTCAGTGTGGTTATATTTTTCTTCCTATTTCTTCTACTAATTACAGCAGTCCTTTTAACATGTCTTGCAGTGCTGGTTTGGTGCTAATATATTCCCTTAGCCTTTTTTTGTCTGGGAAGCTCTTTATTTGACCTTCTATTTTGAGTGATAGCCTTGCTGGATAGAGTAATCTTGGGATCAGATCCTTGTTTTTCATGACCTTGATTACTTCATGCCATTTCCTTCTGGCTTGTAGTGTTTCTGTTGAGAATTCAGATGATAGCCTTATGGGGGTTCCTTTGTAGGTAACCTGTTGCTTATCTCTTGCTGTCTTTAGGATTCTCTCTTTGTCTTTAATTTTTGTCATTTTAATTATTATGTGTTTTGGTGTGGGCCTGTTTGGGTTCTTCTTACTTGGGGCTCTCTGTCCTTCTTGAACTTGAATGCCTTCTTCCTTCACCAGGTTCGGAAAATTTTTCTGTCACTATTTCTTCAAATATATTCTCTAACCCTTGCTCATTTTCTTCTTCTTCAGGGACTCCTATGATGCAAATGTTATTACGTTTCCTGTTGTCCCACAGTTCTCTTAAGCTCTCTTCCTGTTTTTTCAATGTTTTTTCCTTTTGGTTTTCTGATTGATTGATTTTTTCTACTCTGTCTTCTAAATCACTGATCCGGTCCTCCGCTTCCTCTACTCTGCTGGTCAGTCCTTCCAATGTGTTCTTTATTTCTGCTATGTCATTCTTTATTTCCACTTGGTTGGTTTTCATGGTGTCGATGTCCTTACTCATGCTGTTTAGTTTCCTCAAGATCATGGCTCTGAACTCTACCTCTGATAATTTGCTTAACTGCATTTTATTTATCTCATCTTCCGTAGAGTTCTCTTGTTCTTTCCTTTGGGATCTGTTTCTTTGTTTCACCATTTTGGCTATCTCAGTGGGTTTTGGAGCCTGCCAAATTTTCCCTGTGGGTTTTGGTGTTCTGCTATTTGTGGCTCCCTCTTCTGGGTTTGGATGAGCGTGGAGAGCCCTCCTTAAACACCACTGTCAAGTTTCACTTTCCTTGGTAGATTTCCAAGCTCAGGAAAGGTTCAGTTATGCTCTAGCTTTTTGCCTGGAGGCTATTAGCCTCAGTTACTTGAAAAGCCTTAGGAACTCAGTTGAATGAGAAACTCCCTCAGGTGTTTATAGTGTAAGAGGATTTCCCGAGGGTGGGGCAGATGCTGGTTTTTAATGAGCCTCAATTTGCATTTCTTTTCCTCTTTACCTCACCTGGGAATCTCCGAGGGAGGGGCTGCCACAGCTCCAGGAAGGAGCAAACTTGGCTGCCATTCTTTGTAACTGAGAAAGAGCTGGCTGTCCACCACCATCCTTTTTGGCCACGGCTCAGCACAAACTCTGAGCGCCCTCTAAATCCCAGTTGTCCCCACAGGGTTCCAGTCCAGTCCACCCTCTTTCTGCCCCCACAGAGTTCCAGTCCAGTCCACCCTCTTTCTTCCAGAGCTCCAGGTGAGTGTCTGTAGCTATTTAGTGCTCTGTCCCAGCCCTCTTCACTGTGGAGCAGCTTGGGCTCTCAACCCCAAGGGCAGGCATCACAGCTGCTCACAGCTAATGCTGTTGCTCACAGCTAAGGCCACTGCTGTCTGTGGGCTCCCAGCCTGCCACCCTCACGTACCTCTGCAGATTCTACCAGGTTCATTCAGTGTCCCTGCTTGTATGGTCCTCTCTTGCTGCTTTTCTGTTGCTTTTTCCCAACGATTTGTCTTTATTTTAGTTGTAATTCCCGTTTGGTCCTGGGATATCATCTGTGTAGTTTCCATTCACTCCACCGCCATTTTCTTTTTTGCCTGCCCTACACTTTTTTATATCTTCCTCTATTTCTTTTTCCAATGTCCTGTAGTTCTCTGAGAACAGGTCTTTTACTTTTTTTGGTTAAGCTTACTCCTAGTTTTCTTAGTTTTTTTGTTGCAATAGTAAATGGAATTGTTTTGTTTTGTTGTAGTTTCTGTCTGTGTGAGTTCATTATTAATTTATAAGAATTCCATCGATTTCTGATGTTAATTTTGTATCCCGCTACTTTGCCAAAATTATTTCTTAGCTCTAGTAGATTTTTGATGGAGTCTTTGGGGTTTTTTTATGTGCAATATAATGTCATCTGCAAATAATGAGAGTTTCACTTCCTTCTTTTTAATTTGAATCCCTTTTATTTTTTCTTATTTTCTAATTGCTGGGGCTAAGACTTCTGTACTATGTTACAAAAGAGTGGTGAAAGTGGGCACCCTTGTCTTGTTCTTGTTCTTAAGGGAAATGTTTTTAGTTATTGCCCATTTAGTATGATGTTGGCAGTAGCTTTATCATATATGGCTTTTATTATGTTGAGATATGACCCCTCTATCCCCACATTAATGAGCATTTTTATCAAAATTGGGTGCTGGATTTTGTCAAATGCTTTTACAGTGTCTATTGATATGCTCATATGGTTTTTATCTTTCATTTTGTTTATGTCCTGTAGGGATGGGGGTTTGGTGGACAAACAATTTGTAACCTTGTGATGTGCATTCTGGTGACCTGGCCAGCCTAGGATCAATGTGTGTGTGGACAGACAAGTTTACCTGGAGGGCAGGAAGATTGCCCTCTTTGGTATTGTATGTTTTGTTTGTATGTGAATTGATAAGTTTTGCATGACAAAGGGTTGGAAGACCACACCAAGAGGATAATGGGCATGGAAGCCCAGGCGACATTGATTTGCTATTGTTTATCTTTGATATCTCTTTTGACTTAAAAAGCAAGAGACAAGGCTTGGCTGTATGGTCAGCAGAGGCACCATCTCAAGGAAACAATTTACCTAAATCAACATGTAACCTGTGGAACTACTCTGCAAATAAATTGGGCTGCATTCAGAGATCTGGAGCATTTTGCTCTCTTGCGATGCTCCCCCTTACTCCTACCAGTGTGTGCTTGTAGTTTATTGTGTTGTGCCAACCCCTGGCAGGTCAAGAGAGAGGGCAAATCGTGACCTCGATGGGACTCGAATATGCAGCGATGTGATTCAGTACGACCAGCAACGTAACGGTCGGTATGCAAAAGGGAATTAGAAAGAAAATTAGTGATCTGGATCAAAAGTAAAAATACGCTCAAGTTTTCTTGAGTCCTTGGCACTCAGCTTGGGACAACTACCTACATATCTAGTGTCATGTGAGGTTTCTAGTAAGACAGCATGGGGTCAGGATTTTCTAAAGATCAGCAATTTTATGCACAAGTCTTATAACAGCTGCTGAAAGCAGGTCACTGCTCAGTATCGGAGTGGAAGTTCTTGCAGCTTCTAAGGGATGTGTAGGAGCGCTACCGATGGTTCCCTAAGGGGGGCACATTGGATTCTGACATATGGTTCAAAGTAGGGGAAACTTTTAGGGTGCACAAAGATTTAGGGTGTAATCTTTCCACCTCAATCCTTCTTTTATGGCAACTGGTATTTACAGCATTGCAGCCGCTAACTAAGGAAATCAGTTCCAGCAGCATGGCAGCTCCAATCTCCCCTTCAGAGGAGGCTCTGGAACTAACTGACCCTGCATGGTCAGCAAAGGAGAAAAATTCTCCTCCCCGTTCTTCACCTTTTGTGGAGAATTCCTCAACCACTCTATATCCAGCAATGGAGAGCTGTCTTAAAGAGGCCAGGGAAGCTGGAGATATTGGGGCTTTCCCACCTATAATACAGCCAGGTCAACAACCTGTGCATGAATACTTGCCCTATTAGGTTTTTAAAGAATTCAGGCAAAGCATAAAGGAAAATAGTTTGCAAAGGTCCTTTACTATAGAAATGTTAGAGGAAATAGCTGGTAGTTATCAGATGACTCCCTGGGATTGGACAGCGGTCATAAAAATAGTGTTGATTTCAGCCTAATTCGCCATGTGGAAGTTAGAATATCAGGAGAGGGCCACACAATAGGCAATGAAAAATCTTAGAGCAGGGATTCCTATTGGATAAGACATGTTACTAGGACAAGGAAACTATTTAGATCCCCAAGTATAGGCAAGGCAAGATGCTAGATTTTTTCATCAGGCCTCAGATTTAGCTACTAAAGCTCGGTGAAGTGTTCCAGAGTCTGGAGGAAGGACAGGCTCTTTTGCTACATTTAGGCAAGAAGCACAGGAATCTTATGTGTCATTCATTAATCGGTTGCAAGCAGCTGTAAGTAGACAGGTAGACAATGCAGAAGCAGCTGATACATTGTTTTTACAATTAGCCTATGAGAATGCAGATTGTTGGGTGGCACTCACTCCTTTGAAGGGAAAAACCTCAGATATAGGGGAATATATAATAGCATGTCAAAATGTAGGGACAAAAATTCACCGGTCCAGAGCATTAGTAGGTGCTCTCAGGATGTTGCAAATTGGAGAATTCAATAAAGGGCAACAAGGGTCCAAATTATGTTTCAATTATGACAAGCCAGGACATTTTCAAAGGGAATGTAAAAAAGGAAAGGTCAGAACCAGTGGCATTCCTACTAAACCTTGTCCTTGATGTGGCAAAGGGCTGCATTGTGCCAATCAGTGTAAGTCTAAATTTGACAAAATTGGAAATCCCTTGTCGGGAAATGGGAGGAGGATCATGAGACCCAGCGCCCAGACAGCTCCCTGGGTCCCTCAGCCTCAGGCTTTTCTCAGTCAATCAAGCAGAGGGTTGGAGACCTCTAAGCCTCCACAGCAGGAAGTGCCAGCCTGGATCTTATCACCACCACAGAATTAACCCTTAAGGAGTCTGATGATATTTGTTTAGCTCCTATAGGAGTGTATGGCCTGTTGCTGGAGGGGAAGGTAGGTTTAGTGATTAGAAGATCTGGTTTAACAATGAAAGGAATACAAGTAATGCTAGGGGTAACTGACAGATTTTGAAAGAGAAATTAAAATAATGCTTAAAGCGGTAGGCTTTCATGTATTAACATCATGAACCCAAATAGCTCAACTCCTTTTGTTACCATACTGGGTCCCCAGAGCCACCTCCACAGTAACAGGAAATGTAGGGTTTGGGAGCACTGGTCAGTGTAATGATTTCTGGATGGCTGCTATTAACACCAAAAAGCCCTTGCTCTCCATTAATATACAAGGGCAACTATTTTCAGGATTAGTGGATACAGGGGCTGACATTTCTATTATAACAACACGGGAATGGCCTAAGGAGTGGCCTAAAGCACCGGTACCCCTATTAGTTACAGGAGTGGAAGGAAATCAAGCTCTTCAGTAAAGTACTCACTCCCTTTCCTGTGTAGGTCCAGATGGACAAAAAGGATAAGTTCAACCTTATGTCATGGAGTATCCCCTAAATTTGTGGCGAAGAGATCTTCTCTCTCAATGGGGAATGATTATTCAAACCCAGCCTTTTGGCTAGGGGTCACTGGTAAAATTCCCCTCCTTTCATTGGCCTGAAAAACAGCAGAGTCGGTATGGGTTGATCAGTGGCCCCTAAAAGGGGAAAAATTATTACAAGCAAAAATTTAGTGAAAAAACAATTAGAAGCAGGTCATATAGAACCTTCAGTCCCTGGAACACTCCCATTTTTGTTATTCATAAAAAAAAAGTGGTAAATGGAGATCACTACATGATTTGAGGGCAATCAATGCTATTGTAAAACCCATGGGAGCATTACAACCTGGGCTACCCAATCCTACAATGATTCCTAAAAAATGGCATGTAAGTGTTGTAGATCTTAAAGATTGTTTTTTCACTATCTCTTTGGTCCTTAAAGATAGAGAGAAATTTTCTTTGTTCCTTCCATTAACAATAGCAAACCAATGCAACAGTTTCAATGAAAGGTACTACCCCAAGGAATGATAAATAGTCCAAATATTTGTCAATACTATGTCCATCATGCTATTGAGCCTGTAAGGAAACTATTTCCTGCCATTTATCTTTATCATTATATGGATGATATTTTATTAGCTGCCTCTACCCCAAAAGAATTGAATCAGGCCTATGTAATGCTTCAGGAGACTTGAAAAGAGGCAAGATTACAAATTGCTCCAGAGAAGGTACAGCAATTAGAACCTTGGCAATACTTAGGGTGGATATTAGGGACAAGAACTATTTGCCCTCAGAAACTTACCATTCCAGTAAAAGTGACTATTTTAAATGAATTACAAAAATCACTGGGAGCCTTCAATTGGCTTTGACCTATGCTTGGTATCACTACTCAACAATTAACTCATTTATTTAATTCTCTCAAAGGTGATCCATCATTAAATTCACCTAGAACTTTATCTATAGAGGCACAGCAGGAACTTAAAGTAATAACTACTCAAATACAAACCCAACAAATTCATTGTTGGTAACTAAATGACCCTATTCAGCTATTCATATATCCAATTGCACCATACCCTTCAGCATTGATAGGACAATTAACACCTGAAATAAAATATCTTGAATTGATCTTTCTCCCAGCGACCCTATCTAAAACAATAACTCCATTTGTGGAACAGTTAGCAAATCTAATAGCCAAATGTAGAAAAAGAACACAAAAACTAACAAGGTATGACCCTCAGATTCTACATTTGCCTCTTACTCAGGAACAATTTACCACTTTGATTTCTCAGGCAATAGACTTTCAAATAGCTGTAGCAGGTTTCATTGGGGAAATTAATTACTCTCTTCAAGCAAATAAATTATTGCAAAATATTCTTCAATTATACCTTAACTTGGTGCAAAAAATCAGTAATACCTCATTACCTGGGGCTAGAACTGTGTTCATTGATGGATCAGGTAAATCTCACAAATCAGGAGTAGCCTGGAAAGAAAATGAGGAATGGAAAACTATTAGCAGCCTTGAGCCTGGTGTAATAATTCCATTCTGACCCGCAGTTACTGCACGTACACACCCTGGCAGTTTCTTTTCTGTAAACATAAGGGCCTTGAGACACCCAAAGAAAACTGTAAAGATAAGGGGTTGAGGATGGCCTTGGGAAACTCAGAGAAACCATGAGAAAAAAGAGATTAATAGTTACCCTGCTTCTCTCCCCCTTTCTCTGTATCAGCCCCTCTTAACAGTGCCAAAAGTGGCGCCAAGAGAATGTAGTTTTTTTTTCTGTAGCCTGTGCCTTTAAAAGCAGGCAACAAAGAAGGCTCGGGGCTGAGGATTTTGGGAAGCTGTACCCCTCCAGTCTGCTGGTGTAACAGCCCACCGGTGTAATAAAGTGCTCCTTTACAATTCGGCCGTGCGTCTCTGGTTATCTCGCTGACATGTTACAACATTTGGAGGCCCCAGTGAGATCCCTGGTGCTTTAGGACACCAGGGGATAGACGCCTAGGATGAATGGCCTCTCCCCATCCAGCCGCCGGATCCCTAGAGATCTGAGGGGAGGTACCCCCTGAGATGTTCCAGGGCCTCAAAGATCCTACTTAGGTTTCCGACAAGCAGCTGGGAGATGCCAAGATGTCCCCAAAAAGATTTAAGGAGACCTGGTAAAAAGCCTCCGGAGGTGAGTTCTGGGTGACAGGTCTATCTGGGTGAGAAGTGAGAGAGCCGAATGTGGCACAACCTCTCCTCTCCGGGATCCCCCTGAGATGTTAGGTAGGATTTATTTCTGGTAAATTCTGGTTCTGGACCATGGTGCTTTCTGGTCCACCACTGGGGCGGAAGGGGAGACTGATCACCTCCCGAGAACTTCTGGTGTGTGAGTGTGACTGTGTGAATGTAATTGTGTGTGAGTGACCGTGTTCCACGACTCTTGTTACGGAGCCTGTGTGAGTACTACCCTGTGGTTCCATGATGACCTCATATGGCTAAAAGGCGGTATCAGGTTCTTGGGCCACTCTGGTGTCCCACCAGCGAGCCTGATCCGAGTTGGGGGCTTATTCCAACCTGCCACATGCCAAGAGGCATCTGAAATCTCCATGAGGGGAGCGGCCCAGTAGACAAAGTGAAAGTTTCTGTCTTGTATGTCTTCTCTTGTTTTGGTTCTCGTCTGCCTCCCTGCTCTGTCTCCCTCAACTTTATTATGGTTAGTCTAATCATGGATAGCAGCCCTAATGCCCAGAAGACCTCATTGGGTTTCATAGTAAACATTCTTAGAAATGAAATATGGGGGAAATAAAAGATAATAGAATAGCAAAGGTAATAATAACAGCCTTAAGGGGAACAGGGCCCATAGAAAAGGATCACCTGAGAAAGGGAAACATGAGGAAGAGCCAGGACAGCAGAAAAGACAATAGGGACAAACTAGTTAGTTTCCTGGTAGGTACTGGTGCAGCAGACTCAGTCCTGACCGAGTCAGTGGGGCTCTAACCTACCCCTGGACTTCAAAGAGGACTATAGACTTTGGGAAAATACTGTGACTCTTTTGTTTCTGGTCCTGCCAGAGTGCCCATACCCCCTACTCAGACGTGATCTCCTCCAGAGATCATTCAATTGCTGGCCACTGCCACTCCAGGCCAGCCCCTGCATCAAGTTCCACAAGACATTGACCATCAGTCCTGCCAGCCTGCTTCCAGATGATGACCCGGAGAAACCTCTACAGGACTGCCTGGAGGTAATCAACATAGTGCAGATGGCCCGCTGAGACCTCAAGGATGTCCCACTGCCATCACCAGATGAGGTATTGTTCACGGATAGGAGCAGCTATGTCTAGGAAGAAATCAGGTATGCTGGGACAGCAGTAGTAACTCAGGACTGTGTCATCTGGTCACAGTCATTAAGTAGGGGAACTTCAGCCCAACGGGCTGACCTCATAGCCCTAATCCAGGCTCTCCGATGGGGCAAGAAAGAAAATCTGCTGCACCAGGAAGCTTGAGAGGTAGCCATAAAACCAGTGGGGAATGGCCTCTCCAGATACACTAGGTCAGAAAATGACTTAGCCAAGCAGAAACAAGCCATTAAAGAAATCAATGGATGGTGGACACTGCCTGATGGGAGGTTGTTAGTCTCAGAGGCTCTAGGTCAGACTTTAGTCAACCAGCTGCACCAGACTACCTGCCGGGGTCCAGCTTCGGCAGGTCCAGGGGTTCCCAAAGGTGTGGACGGAGTCGGAGAGAGAGAGAGAGAGAGAGAGAGAGAGAGAGAGAGAGAGCGCAATGTGGGAGACAGAAAATACTTGATCTTTCTTCTGCTTAGTCTTAATGCTTCTGCTTCTGCTTCTGCCTCAGACTAGCAGAGTCTTTTATTATGTATATAGATCCACAGGTTACATTGTTTCCCCCAAACTTTAAGCAAAAAAGTACAGACATTCTTTTGGTTGTTTACTCAACTCTTATGTATATTACATGTTAATTACTAACTATTTTCACCCTTCATCCAGACATCCTCTTAAAACTCCTGACCTTTCCTCCTAAGATCCTTTTAAGCTTCCACATTTCTATCCTAAATCTTCATTATTTTCTTGCTTTTGTTCCTGCAATCTTTTCTACCATCTACATCATTAGTCATCTATATGTTACTTCTATAATAATTTCTAACAGACAGCTAACAGATAGAGAAAGCAAAGATTAGTCTCCTTCAGTTGCCATCCTGCATTTTTATTTTCCCATTTACTTTATATCTTCAGTCACTGTTCTTCGTGATTCCTGCCACACAGTGAATCCACTTCTCCAGGGACAATGTCAAACCATGGAGCTCACCCGGGACTGTGTCAAACCGTGGTGGTCCTCGTATCTCCAGGGACTATGTCAAACCATGGAGCTCACCCGGGACTGTGTCAAACCGTGGTGGTTGCTGTTCCAGTGACACCGCTCCCAACAACTACCCACTTAGGTTACACCAAGCTTACTGAACTCCTGAGAGGCAGGCAATGTCCACTAAGGTCACAGGGAAAGGGAGAAGGCAGAGGGAAACAGGAATGTGTAGGTCTAAGTAGGGAGGAGGAGAAGAAAAGCTGGGGGATGTGCAGACAGCTGATAGATTGAGCAAGCTCTCAGGTTCATGTCATGGGAGGGACTAGGAAAGTCGCAGAGGGTCTGTGTAAGTTGAAGGATTGTGTAAGTCACAGAGGGTCTGTGTAAGTTGAAGAAAGTTTGTGGAGAAGGGAAGAAATAAAAATAGAAGGATTATGCAGAGGAAGTAAAAAGATAAGAAAGGATAAAAGAAAGGGACATACATATTACAGGAAGACAGGATATTGGAGGAATACTCAAGAAGGGAAAAAGAAAGGGACACTGAGAGAGGGAGAGCTTGCCCCTAGTAGTGGAATAACAGTCAAGGATATAATAAAGAAAGTAACAGGTTTAGGCTACTCCTGCCCCACCTACCTTGAGGGAAACCTTAACCAGATTTGCTTTGGAAACTGGTGAGGGCTGGACCACTCTGCTCCCCCTCGCCCTCTTACAGTTCTTGCAGGCCCTGCAGTCCACCCAGAAAGCTGTCCATAAACACGTCTGTGACACCCTGCCTGTGCCCACCCCGGACCTTGTGCACCCTTTCCAGCCTGGGGACTCAATATGGGTAAAGAAATTTACCACCCAGGGACTTACTCTGGCCTGGAAGGGACCATACACTGTCATCCTGCCTGCACCAACAGCTGTCAAGGTCAATGGCATCCTGGTCTGGCTGCACCATTCCTGGCTGAAGGCAGAAAAAGCAGAACGGACGGTGCAGGCCTCTCCAGATCCTTTAAAAATGAGACTCTTGCATTTATCAGGACTCTAACTTTTCTGATTATGACTATACAGGGGAATCTTTATAGATCTGGGCCCCAGTGGAACTGGGAACTTGAAAATGGGATATCGGGGGAGGTCTTAAGAAGTGTCACCACAAAGGGGATAGAAAAACCTGTTTTTAGTCTCGACATATGTGACCTCATGAGAGGCACTGTAGGCACAGATGGTATTACTGAAAATTAATGTTATATAGAAGGGCTCCTTCCCTGGAGTTATGGGACACCTATGGGGGAATGGGGACTACAGGGGATAGGAATATATATGCCCAGGGAGTGGTACAGTCACCACAAGTTACTTGAATGCAATTGAATACTTTTGTCCATCTCGGGGTTTTGAAACCATAGTTATTCCCTATAGGATAATCTGACCCCATTCAGATTAATATCATTAGTCAGCCAGACCTTTATTAGGCAACAGGAAGGACATAGAGGCTGACTGCTAGTTATGCCTAAATTTGGGGCCACCCTATTATATAGGGCTAGACCTCTCTGAGCCAGTTTCCCAGACCCCAAATACTGACAACTGTACATGGGACCAGCCCAAGTTAACTTTGGGGGATATCCAGGGGCAAGGGACTTGCATACTCCCACCTAAGTATAACCTCCAGCAATACAAAACAGACTCTGTGTAGCACTAGGTGAAACCTGCTGTTTCTTTGCCAATCATTTGGGAATAATACAGGGACAGAGTTAATATCCTTAATTTTAAAAGGGTCAATGATTTGACTTGCACATAAAACCAGTGGGTAAGTAATAACTCCATTCTGACCCTCAGTTACTGCACATACACACCCTGGCAGTTTCTTTTCTGTAAACATAAGGGCCTTGAGACACCCAAAGAAAACTGTAAAGATAAGGGGTTGAGGATGGCCTTGGGAAACTCAGAGAAACCATGAGAAAAAAGAGATTAATAGTTACCCTGATTCTCTCCCCTCCTTCTCTGTATCAGTCCCCCTTAACGGTGCCAAAAGTGGCGCCAAGAGAATGTAGTTTTTTTTTCTGTAGTCTGTGCCTTTAAAAGCAGGCAACAAAGAAGGCTCGGGGCTGAGGATTTGGGGAAGCTGTACCCCTCCAGCCCACCGATGTAACAGCCCACTGGTGTAATAAAGTGCTCCTTTATAATTCGGCCGTGCGTCTCTGGTTATCTCGCTGACACGTTACAACACCTGGGTCAACTCAGCATGCTGAATTATGGGCTGCAATATTACCTCTTCAACAATTTACGGAAGAGCCCTTAAATATAGTTAGTGATTCACTATATGTAGTTAAAGTGTTACAAAGAATAGAACAAGCCTTTATTAAGCTTTTAGATGATCAACATCTATTTACCTTATTTTTGTCTCTCCAAGCTTTAATAGACCAAAGGAACCATCCTATTTTTATAACCCACATTCGGTCTCATTCCATGCTCCCTGGACCTTTAACATGAGGAAATCAACAGGCAGATGCCATCGTAGCAACAAATCTTGCATTTCAGCAAGCGCAGTGTTTGCATGCCTTTTTTCACCAGAATGCTCGAGCACTCATGAAAACCTTTCATTTGACCCTCTCGCAGGCTCAAGATATTATTAAGGCTTGCCCAGATTGCCAACTTTAGGGGGGGACTCCAACATCAGCAGGAGTCAATCCTCGGGGTTTAACCCCTAATGCCTTATGTTAAACAGATGTAACACATATTCCATCATTTGGTCGATTTCAGTGGGTAGATGTTACTATATAGATACCCATTCCAATTTTCTACATGCAACAGCCACTACTGGGAAAAAAGCTAAAAATGTTAAGTGTCACTGGCTGCCCTGTTTTACACATATGGGGGTGCCACTGGAAATTAAAACAGATAATGGGCCAGCCCATATATCTCAAAACATTAAATTATTTCTCCAGCAATGGAGAATTAGCCATAAAACTGGCATCCCCTATAACTCTGCAAGGCAAGCTATTGTTGAACGTGCTAATGCTACTTTAAAATTATTAATTACAAAACAAAAAGGGGGAAGTATGAGTGAATCCCCTGTAAATCAACTTTGTCTGGCAATCTATACCCTTAATTTTTTTTTTTTTATCCTCACCCATTTTTGCACTTATCTTCAGATAGAGCAGGAGGAGGGGGAGAGAGAGAGAGAGAAACATCAATATGAGAGAGACACATCGACTGGTTGCCACCCACACGACCCCAACCAGGGTCAGGGACAAACTGCAACCGAGGTACGTGCCCTTAGCGGGAACTGAACCTGGGTCTCTCTGGTCCACAGGCCGATGCTCTAACCACTGAGCAAAATTAGCCAGGGCAATATACCCTTAATTTTTAAAATTGAGATCGCTTTGGCACTCCAGCTATGGAAAGACATTTTCAACAAAAAGCTTCCACCCCAGGGCCCAAGCCTTTAGTCCAATACAGAGATCCACAGCAAGGACCTGAATGGCAAAGTCCTGTAGAGTTATTGGTTTGGGGGCATGGGTATGCTTGTGTTTTATCTCCTACAGGTCCCAAGTAACTGGCGGCTCAGTGGATAAAACCTTACCATGAACAAGAAGAACCTGCTCTTCAGCCCAATTCCTCAGATGGCACAGCTGACAATGGACATTAATTGTAAAACTCACACTGTGTCCCAGGGCCCCTCTCAAACCCTTCCTGGGGTTGCCTGGGGAAGCCTTAAGCAGTTATAACAACATTCTGAGGAAATACTAACTAGAGTGGGGGCTTCTCTTACCCCAGAGGATACTTTTTAGGCTTACTTATCTGTAATCTCCACACAATCTAAGGTAGGCATTTTATGCTGCTTGCTTATATTATTGAGCCCTGCAGCAGCAGAACAACACTTACATTGGACTCATATTATGGACCCCCCCTTTTTTCCCCCTGTCACTTGGTGGGATTCAGAGGCCCCATTATCTAGCAATGACACTCACTAGACAGGAGGAACTTGGCTTCCCCCAGATGGACCACTATAAGAGAATGAAGATTGGTTCCAGGCCAATGCCACTGTTTCATTTCTATCTGAGCAGCCCTCCATTTGTTTGTCCACCCATGAAACCCCTGGTTGTGTTCCCATACAATTACAATGACATTTGTACTATAAGCCGGCCACATCGGGCCAGACTGCTAACTTAAGCTTTATCACAGGTGTTGGGGTTAAAGCACAGAATGTCTCTCAAAATACCAAACACCCTGTGTCTATCCCCACCTGCGCCACATTTCAAAGAACCAACCTTGAGTCCCTGGCCCCATATTGGAAGCCTTGCCCCTTGAGAGAAGGACGGTCCACAGCTAGCCCCAATTTGAGTCTTATTATTGAGTACTGTGGTCCTCAAGGATGTTTGTCCAGTAATCATCATGAATTAAACTTTTTCACACCCTCTAGTGCCTCTATTTCATGGACCAATGGAAGTCTTTCAGGACCTGTTCTCAGGGCTATCTATAAAATCATACTAGCCCTGGGCACACAGGAATTTGGAGACAGGGTTTGCCTTTCTTTACAAGATATATATCTCATGGAAATTATACCCATAATAACAATTTTACTATGACATTGACTACCAATCATACTGATTCTGTAATGATTTGTACCTCTCACCCACATATGTTTTTGGTTCCCTCCTCTTTAACTATCTCTGAAAGTAATAATAGATTTAACATTTCTGTTAGTCAACCTTATTATCTAAGCTGCATCACTCATGAAAATATTACACACTTAATTATTATTAGCATTATTCCCATGTGTCATAGAGCAGAAGTATGGATACCAGTAAACCTTACTCGACCATGGGAAGGTGAATCTGGCCTAGCACAATTAGTTAAAGCATTTGGACACCCCCGTAAAAGGAGGTTTATTGGGTGGCTAATAGCATTCATCATTTCAGCTCTAGTCATTGCTGCTACTGCAGCTGTTTCAGTCATGGCCTTGACAGAATCAGTCCAAATGGCACATACAGTGGCTGAAGATATGACTTCCCAGACAAAAATTGATCAAAGAGTCTGACTTGATTAGATGCCTTAGAGGAAGCTGTATTATGGCTAGGAAAGCATGAAGAGGCCTTAGCCACTTGCTCTACATTACACTGTGATTGGGAATTTAGTCATAGTATGTGTGTAACTGCGTGGCCTTGGAATGCCACCTCCCACAATTGAGCAGTAGTCAAGCAACACTTACCAGGAGCTTTTTCTAGCAACCTTGGAGAGCAAGTAGCTAATCTAAAACAGGCTCTGGAAGCACAGTTAGCAGATATACAACAACTTGCTCAACAAAATGTTTTAAAGGCAATCTCAGATAATGTCCAATGGCTCAATCCAAAACATTGGTTTGAGTGTTTCAATCTTAGAATCTGGAGTTTTACTGCTATTGGTTATTTTCTTGTTTGTGTTGGCCTCATTATACTCCGAGGACTCTGGCAAATGGTGTCCTCTATGCAGAAGACTGAAAAGAGAGTGATGACGCTCCTGACCACCGCATCTGTGGCGATTCCTCAATTACAAGAAAACAAAAAGGAGGGAGACGTAGGGATGGGGGTTTGGTGGATGAACAACTTGTAACCTTGTGATGTGCATTCTTGGGACCTGGCCAGCCTAGGGTTAAAGTGTGTGTGGGCAGACAGATTTGCCTGGAGGGCAGGAAGACTGCCCTCTTTGGTACTGTATGTTTTGTTTGCATATGACTAGATAAAATTTGCATGACAAAGTGTTGAGAGACCACCCCATGAGGATAATGGGCATGGAAGCCCAGGCGAGGTTGGATTTGTTATTTTTTATTTTTGATGTCTCTTTTGACTTAAAAAGCAAGAGACAAGGCTTGGCTGTATGGTCAGCAGAGGCGCTATCTCAAGGAAATGATTTACCTAAATCAACATGTAACCTGTGGAACCACTCTGCAAATAAATTGGGCTGCATTCAGAGATCTGGAGCATTTTGCTCTCTTGCAGTGCTCCTCCTCACTCCTACCAGCGTGTGCTTGTAGTTCATTGCATTGCACGCCAACCCCCAGCAGGCCAAGAGAGACGGCAATGTCCTGTATCACATTTATTGATTTGTAAATATTGTACCAACCTTACATCCCTGGGATGAATTGCACTTGGTCATTGTGAATAATTTTTTTGATCTATTGATGGATCCGATTCGCTAATATTGTGTTAAGGATTTTGGCATCTATGTTCATCAGGGATATTTGCCTGTAGTTCCCATTTTTGTATTGTCTTTATCTGGTTTTGGAATTAGAATCATGCTGACTTCATACAATAAGTTTGGAAGTCTTCCTTCTTCTTGGATTTTGTGAATGAGCTTTAGGAGAAGGGATGTTAGATATCCTTTGAAGGTTCAGTAAAACTCCCCTGAGAAGCCATCCAGGCCTGGGCTTTTGTTTGCTGGGAGTTTCATGATTACATTTTCAATTTCCTTAGTTGTTATTGATCTGTTCAAGCTTTCTATCTCTTCCTGGATCAGTGTTGGGAGACTGTGTTTCTAGAAATTTGTCCAGTTTGCCTAGATTGCCCAATTTGTTGGCGTATAATTGTTTGTAGTATTTTTTAATGATCCTTTGTATTTCTGTAATGCCAGTTGTTATTTCTCCTCTTTCACTCCTGATTTTGTTTATTTGAGTCCACTTTTTTCTTGGTGAGTCTGGGTAAGGGTCTATCAATCTTGTTTGTCATTTCAAAGAGCCAGCTCTTTGTTTCATTGATCTTTTGAATTTTTTTTTTGTTTGTTTAGTTTCCATGTCATTTATTTCTTCTCTGACGTTTACTATTTCTTCCCTTCTACTTGCACTGGGTTTTTCTTTTTGTTTACTTTTTAGTTCTTTAAGTTGTAGGGTTAGAAAGTCAATTAGAAATATTTCTTGTTTCTCGAGGTAGGCTTATACTGCTATGCTCTTCCCTCTCAGGATTGCTTTTGCTGTGTCCCTTAGATTTTTTATTGTTGTGGGTTCATTTCCATTTGTTTCCATGAAGTTTTTAATTTCTTCTTCCATCTTCTTGGTAACCCATTTGTTGTGTAATAACATACTATTTAGCCTCCATTGTTTGAATGTTTTTGCATGTTTTTGTTGTAATTGATTTCTAGTTTCATGTCATTGTAAACTGAGGAGATGCTTGATATGATTTCAATCTTCTTGAATTGTAGAGACTTAGTTTGTGTCCTAACATATGATCTATCTTTGAGAATGCCCCATGTGAACTTGAGAATAATGTGAATTCTGCTGTTTTGGGGTGTAATCCTCTGTAAATATCTATTAAATCAATTTGATCTAGTGCATCATTTAGAGTCTCTGTTACTTTGTAATTTTTTGTCTAGAGGATCTATCCAGTGATGTCAATGGGGTGTTTAAGTCCCCTGCTTTGATTGTATTGCTGTTGATTTCTCCTTTGAGGTCCTCCAGAAGTTTTTTAATGTATTTTCGTGCTGCTACGTTAGGTGCATATATGCTTACCAAGGTTATATCTTCCTGTTGGATAGATCCTTTTAATATTATATAGTGGCCCTTCACTTTCAACCTATGTGAGTCTTTTGTTGTGAGGTGGGTCTCCTGTAAACAACATATATTTGAGTCATGCATTCTTATCCAATTGGCTACTCTGTATCTTTTGATTGAAGCATTTAATCCATCTACATTAAAGGTTATTATTTATGTGTACTTATTTATTACTATTTTTGTTTATTATGGTCATGTTTCTGTTCCTATTTCTTCTACTTCTTACAGCAGTCCTTTTAACCTTTCTTGGAGTGCTAGTCTGGTGCTAATAGATTCACTTAGCCTTTTTTCACCTGGGAAGTCCTTTGTTTCACCTTCTATTTTGACTGATAGCCTTGCTGGACAGAGTAGTCTTAAATTCAGATCTTGTTTTTCATTACTGTGATTACTTCATGTCATTCCCTTCTGGCCTGTAGTGTTTCTGTTGAGAAGTCAGCTGATAGCCTTATGGGGGTTCCTTTGTAGGTAACCTGTTGTTTTTCTCTTGCTGCCTTTAGGATTCTCCCTTTGTCTTTAATTTTTGGCATTTTAATTACTATGTGTCTTGGTGTGGGCCTGTTTGGGTTCTTCTTACTTGGGGCTCTCTGTGCTTCTTGAACTTGAATGCCTTCTTCCTTCACCAGTCCAGGGAAGTTTCCTGTCACTATTTCTTTGAATATATTCTCTATCCCTTGCTCATTTTCTTCTTCTTCTGGCACACCTATGATGCAGATGTTGTTATATTTTATGTTGCCCCATAGTTCTCTTAGGCTCTCTTTCTGGTTTTTAATTGTTTTTTTCTTTTTGGTTTTCTGATTGGGTGATTTTTTTCTACCCTGTCTTCTAATTCACTGATCAGGTCCTCAGCTTCCTCTACTCTGCTGGTTATTCCTTCCAATGTGTTTTTTTTATTTATGCTGTGTCATTCTTCATTTCCAATTGTTTGGTTTTCAATGCTTCTATATCTTTACTCATGCTGTTGAGCTTCCTCATGATTATTACTCTGAACTCTGCATCTGATATCTTGCTTAATTCTGTGTCATTTATTTCTTCTGCATAATTATTTTGTCTTTCATTTGGGATTTGTTTCTTCGTTTTACCACTTTGGCTGTCTCAGTGGATTTTGGAACTTGCCAATTTTTTTGGTGGTTGTTGGTGTTCTGCTGGTGTGGATCCCTCTACTGGGATTGAATGAGTGTGTGAGGACCCACATTAAACATCAATGTCAAGTCTTAGTCTCCTGGGTAGTTTTGCAAGCCATGGAAATGTTCATTTATCCTCTAGCTTTTTGCCTGGAGGCTATTAGTGTCAGTTACTTGATGAGCCTGGATTTATAGCCCTGCTGTTGAATGACAATTCCCTCATCTGTAAGAGGATATCCCATAGGTGGGGAATTTGTTGGCTATAGGACTTTAGATGTTAATGAGCCTCAATTTGAATTTCTTTGGCTTGACCTTGTAGTGTTGAATTCCTGTGGGATGGGCCTTTGCTTTTTAGTGGGGCTCTGGGAAGGGGCTCTTTGAGCAACATGGCTACTGTTTTCTGAGAGGGTGATTCAGTACAAGAACCCTTGTGCCTTCCTGTCCAGTTCTCAGTCTGTCCTGAGCCTGGAGCCCTGGACTCTCTCCACACAGTTCCAGTCCAGTTTTCCCTCCCTCTGCTGGAGCTTAAGGTGAGTGGCTGTAGCTTTTTTGTGCTTTTAAAAAACTCGCTTTCTCAGAAGGAAGTGCACACAACTAATACATTCCTCATTGTCATCCGTCGGCTCCCAGCCTGCCCCCTCATGCCTCCACAGTTCCTACCAGGCTCGATGAGGCATCCTCTTTCTGTCACTGGTTGTACTGGCTTTCTTCCAGCTGTTCTGTTGATTTTTCCTGATGATTTGTCTTTATTTTAGTTGTAATTCCAGTTTGGTCCTGGGAGATGGTCTCTATAGCTTTCATTCACTCTGACCCCATCTCCATTCTCTAGTTACTTATTTCTATTGTTTTAAGCTTTACAGATATCCTTCTCTGTTTTCCTCCATTGACACCCTCCTCCTCATTGCTGCCCACTCTCACCTTCACCACACTATTTTCTGTGTCCAGTGGTTATGCATATATGCATATATGTTCTTTATTTTATCTCTTCCTGACCCTGTCCCCCCTTCATTTGATTTTAAATTATACAATTTTCATTAACCTATACAATATAATTCACTTTCTTTTAATTTTTTTTCTTTGTTGATTTTAGAGAGAGAGAAAGGGAGAGGGAGAGAAAGATAGAAACATTAATGAGAGAGAACATCAATTGGCCACCTCCTGCATGTCCCCCATTGGGAATTTGTCCCACAACATGGGCATGTGCCCTGACTGGGAATTGAACCAGCAACCTCTTGGTGCATAGGTCGATGCTCAACCATTGAGTCACACTGGCTGTTCTAATTCACTTTCTTACTTAATGGTCATATTTTTGTTTTCCATTGCACTGATTTAAAATAATTTACTTAAACATTCACTTACTGTTAAACATTTGGTTTGTTGTAGCTATTCTCTGCAAAGCAAACCTTATCCCCAAATACTCATAGCCTTCTTCCATTATGAACATCCCACACCAGAGTGACCATAATGCTACATTTGTTACAGTAGATGAACATATATTGACATGTAATCATAAAAGGTCAATAGTTTACATTAGGGTTCATTTTGGTCTTGTACATTCCATAAGTTTAGGCAAATATATAATGGTATATATCAATTATTATATTATCATACTATACAAATCATTAGAGTATTTTCACTGCCCTTCATATTTTCTATGCTTTGCCTCTGTATCTTTCTCCCTCCCCCTAATACCTCTGACTACCAGTGATCTTTTTATTGTCTGTGTAGTTTTGTCTTTTCCAGAATGTTATGTACTTAGAATCATACAGTATGGAGCCTTTTGAAATTGGCTTTTTTCACTTAGCAATATGCACTTCAGTTTTCTCCATGTCTTGATAATGTATATTTCTTGTTAATGATGAATAATATTCCATTGTCTAGATATACCACAGTTTATTCATTTACCTACTGAAGGGTATCTTTGTTGCTTCCAAATTTTGACAATTATGAATAAAGCTGCTATAAACATTTGTGCATAGGATTGTGTAGACAGAAGTTTTCAGCTCCTTTGGGTAAAAACTAAGGAGTGGGATTACCAAACTGTCTTTTAACATTTTTTTTTTAAATTGCTATGAGCAAAGAATGAAAGTTTCTATTGTTCCCCCTTCTTCTCAGAATTTGACGTTGACAATGGTCTGGTTTTTGGCCTTTCAAATAGGTGAATACTGATATTTTATTGTTGTTTTCCTTTGAAATTTCTTTATGACACAAGATGCGGGGCATCTTTTCATATATTTATGGTGAGGGGGACTATTAAGATCTTTAGCCTATTTTTTATGTTGTTTGTTTTCTTATTGTCTATTTTGGAAAACAGTGTTTTATCATCTGTGTTCTTTGCAAACATTTTTTTCAAATTTTACTGACTGTTCAAAATACTATACATTTACACAATATCATAGTTGTCCTAAACATATTTTATGTTTTATGTTTTACAAAACATACCAGAGCTTTTCTTGTTTTCCATTTTCCATTAAGTTTTTATTTAGTACCTAATTGTATTTTTATATGAATTAACTATTCATGTTAATGTTCTTTGACAATTTTATGAGTGTTGATTTTTTTGTTTTATTTTGTTTGTTTTTTTGTGATAATAAGGCATAATAATTTTTTATCTTATTTTTCAATCACAGTTTACATTCAATATTATTTTGCATTAGTTTCAGGGGTACAGAATAGTGATTAGACAATCATATACTTTACAAAGTACCCTCCCCATACTTCTAGTACACACCTGGCACCATACATAGTTATTACAATATTATTGACTATATTTCCTGTGCTATACTTTAGACTCCTACAACTATTTTGTGCCTACCAATTTGTACTTCTTAATCCCTTCATCTTTTTCACCCAGCCCCCCACCATTCTCCCCTCTGGCAATGATCAGTGTGTTCTCCATATCTATGAAACTGTTTCTATTTCATTTGTTCATTTATTTTGCTCTTTAGATTCCACATATAAGTGAAATCATATGGTATTTGTCTTCCCCTGTCTGACCTATTTTACTTAGTATAGTACCCTCTAGGTCTATCCATGACATCATAAATGGTAAGATTTTGTTCTTTTTTATGAGTAATATTACATTGTATACAGTATATGCACTACATCTATATTCATTCACTTCTCAGTGGACCCATAGATTGCTTCCATATCTTGGTCAATGTAAATAATGCTGCAATGAACATAAGGATGTGAATTCTAAAACCTATAATCAATCCCTTATTTTATATCATCCATTGTAGTTATGCTTCACTAACGGAATTATATCTGAAATATATGGATATTTCACATTTATTCAACTTTTCTTCTGATGATTGATGTTAGCATAGCTTCTATTACAGTCCACTACAAAGAAGGCTGAAACAACCAAATGTTTATGCTTTATTTCTACAGCATAAGTTCACAAAAGTGAAATGACTACATAAAACTTATGTGCAGTTTTTGTTTTTATTTTTTCTTTATTGATTTTTATTTTCTATTTATTTAATTTACTTTTTTAAATTTTATTAATTTATTTTTGTTACAGATGTTTCTCCTTTTTCCCCCATTGTCACCCTCCTCCCCCTCCCTCCCTACCTCGTCCCCAGTTTTGCTGTCCATGTCCATTGGTTATGAGTACATGCGTACAAGTTCTGTGGTTCATCGTTCCCCTCCCCCATCCCCTCTTCTGGCAATTGTCAGTCTGTACCCTACTTCCACGTCTCTGGGACTAACCTGTTCCTCAGACTGTTATGTTTATTATATTCCAGAAATGAGTGAGATCATATGATATTTGTCTTTCTCTGCTTGGCTTGTTTCACTTAGGATAATAGTTTCCAGGTCCTCCCATGTCGTCGCAAAGGATAAGAGATCTTTCTTTCTTACAGCTGCATAGTACTCCATTGTGTATATGTACCACAGCTTTTTTATCCATTCATCTACTGATGGACACTTGGGCTGTTTCCAGATCTTAGCTATTGTAAATAGTGCTGCTATGGACATGGAGGTACATATATTCTTTCTGATTGGTGTTTCAGGCTTCTTAGGGTATATTCTTGGAGTGGGATCACTGGGTCAAATGGCAATTCAATTTTTAATTTTTTGAGGTAACACCATAGTGTTTTCCACAGTGGCTGCACCAGTCTGCATTCCCACCAGCAGTGTACTAGAGTCCCCTTTTCTCCACACCCTCGCCAACACTTGTTGTTTGATGATTTGTTGATGGCGGCCATTCTGACAGGTGTAAGGTGATACCTCATTGTTGTTTTAATTTGCATCTCTGTGATGATTAGTGATGAGGAGCATTTCTTCATATGTCTCTTGGCCATTTGTATGTCCTATTTGGAGAGGTGTCTATTTAGTTCCTCTGCCCATTTTTTAATTGGGTTCTTTGTCTCCCTTTTGTTGAGATGTATGAGCACTCTATATATTTTGGAGATTAACCCTTTATCTGATGTATCATTGGCAATTATGCTCTCCCATACAGTAGGTTGCCTTTCCACTTTGATGGTTGTTTCTTTTGCTGTGCAGAAGCTTTTGAGTTTGATGTAGTCGCATATGTTCATTTTTTCCTTTGTTTTTGTTGCCTTAGGTGATACATCAGTGAAGATTCTGCTGCATATGATGTCTGAAATTTTGTTGCCTACATTTTCTTCTAGGATTTTTATGGATTCATGAGTCACATTTAAATCTTTTATCCATTTTGAGTTTATTCTTGTGTATGGTGTAAGATGATGGTCTAGTTTCATTTATTTGCATGTAGCTGTCCAATTTTCCCACACCATTTATTAAAGAGGCTGTCTTTACTCCATTGTATGCTCTTGTCACCTTTGTCAAATATTAATTGAACATAATGTTTTGGGTCAATTTCTGAGTTCTCTGTTCTGTTCCACTGATATATATGCCTCTTCTTGTGCCAATACCAGGCTGTTTTGATTGCAGTAGCTTTGAAGTATAACCTGATGTCTGGTATTGTGATCCGGCCTACTTTGTCCTTCTTTTTCAAGATTGCTGTAGCTCTTCGAGGTCTTTTTTGCTTCCATATGAACTTCTGAAGCATTTGTTCTAGTTGTATGAAATAGTTCGTTGGTATTTTGATGGGGATTGCATTGAATCTATAGATTGCTTTGGGTAGTATGGACATTTTAATGATGTTAATTCTTCCAATCCATGAACAAGGTATGAGCTTCCACTTTTTTATATCTTCATCTGTTTCTTTTTTCAATGTCCTGTAGTTTTCTGCAAATAGGTCCTTTATTTCTTTGGTTAAGTTTATTCCTAGGTATCTGAATTTTTTTGCCGAGATGGTAAATGGTATTGTTTTTTTAGATTCTCTTTCTGTGAGTTTATCATTGGTGTATAAGAATGCCTTTGATTTCTTGACATTAATTTTGTATCCTGCTACTTTGACAAATTCATTTATTAAGTCTAGTAGATTTTTGAGGGAGTCTTTAGGGTTTTCTATATACAATATCATGTCATCTGCGAATAATGACAGTTTCACTTCCTCCTTTCCAATTTGGATCCCTTTTATTTTTTATTCATGTCTGATTGCTGTGGCTAAGATTTCCAGTACCATGTTAAATAAGAGTGGTGAAAGTGGACATCCTTGTCTTTTTCCTGTTCTTAAGGGAAATGCTGTTAGTTTTTGTCCATTGAGTATGATGTTGGCTGTAGGTCTTTCATATATGGCCTTTATAATGTTGAAGTATGATCCCTCTATTCCCAAATTGCTGAGTGTTTTTATCAGAAATGGGTGCTGGATTTTGTCCAATACTTTTTCAGCATCTATTAATATGATCATGTGGTTTTTATCTTTCATTTTGTTTATGTGATGTATCACATTTATTGATTGCGAATATTGTACCAGCCTTGCATCCCTGGGATGTATCCCAATTAGTCATGGTGAATAATTTTTTTGATGTATTGCTGGATCTAATTTGCTAGTATTTTGTTAAGGATTTTGGCATCTATGTTCATTAGGGATATTGGCCTGTAGTTTTCTTCCTTTATAGTGTCTCTTTCTGGTGTTGGAATTAGAATTATGCTGGCCTCATAAAAAGAGTTTGGAAGTCTTCCTTCTTCTTGAAGTTTCTGGAATAGTTTGAGGAGAGTGTGTGTTAGTTCTTCATTGAATGTTCAGTAAAACTCCCCCGTGAAGCTGTCAGGGCCTGGGCTTTTGTTAGCTGGGAGGGTCTTGATTACATCTTCAACTTCCTTCGTTGTTATTGGCTTGTTCAAGTTTTCTATCTCTTTCAGGTTCAGTTTTGGGAGACTATGTGTTTCTAGAAATGTGTCCATTTCTCTTAGATTGTCGAATTTGTTGTCATATAAATGTTCATAGTATTTGTTAACAATCCTTTGTATTTCTGTTGTGTCAGTTGTTACTTCTCCTCTTTCATTTCTGATTTTGTGTATTTGGGTTCTCTCTCTTTGTTTCTTGGTGAGTCTAGCTAAGGGTCCATCAATCTTGTTTATCTTTTCAAAAAACCAGCTCTTTGTTTCATTGATTCTTTGAATTGTTTTTTTGGACTCCATGTTGTTTATTTCCGCTCTGATCGTTACTATTTCCTTCCTTCTACTTGCTCTAGGGTTTTCTTTTTGTTTGCTTTCTAGTTCCTTAAGTTGTGAGGTTAGGTAGTCAATTAGAAATTTTTTTTGTTTCTTGAGTTGGGCCTGTAGTGCTATGAACTTCCCTCTCAGAACTGCTTTCGCTGCATCCCATAGATTTTGTGTTGTTGTGTGTTCATTTTCATTAGTTTCCAGGAAGTTTTTAATTTCTTCCTTGATCTCCATGGTAACCCATTCATTGTTCAATAAATGCTATTTAGCCTCCATGTGTTCAAATATCTTTGCATGTTCCTGTTGCAATTGATTTCTAGTTTCATGCCACTGTGATCTGAGAAGATGCTTGATATGATTTCAATCTTCTTGAACTTGTAGAGACTTCGTTTGTGTCCTATCATGTGGTCTATCTTTGAGAATGTCCCATGTGCACTTGAGAAGAATGTGAATTCTGCAGTTTTGGGGTGTAATTCTCTGTATATATCTATTAAATCCATTTGATCTAGTGCTTCATTTATAATTTCTGTTTCCCTGTTAATTTTTTGTCTAGATGATCTATCCAGTGATGTCAGTGGGGTGTTGAAGTCTCCTGCTATGATTGTATTGCTGTCGATTTCTCCTTTGAAGTCCTCCAGAAGATTTTTAATATATTCTGGTGCTCCTATATTGGGTGCATCTGTGATTACCAAGGTTATATCTTCCTGTTGGATAGACACTTTCAATATTTTGTAGTGACCTTCTTTGTTTCTAGTTATAGTCTTCAATTTGAAATCCTATTTATCAGATATGAGTGTTGCTATCCCAGCTTTTTTTTTTCCTTTCCTTTTGCTTGGAAGAATTTTTTCCATCCCTTTAGTTTCAACTTATGTGAGTCTTTTGTTGTGAGGTGGGTCTCTTATAAACAACATATATGTGAGTCATGCTTTCTTATCCAGTCAGCTACTCTGTGTCTTTTTATCGGAGCATTCAATCCATTTACATGTAAGGTGATTATTGATATGTACTTATTTATTGCCATTTTTGTTCAGTGTGGTTATATTTTTCTTCCTATTTCTTCTACTAATTACAGTAGTCCTTTTAACATTTCTTGCAGTGCCGGTTTGGTGCTAATATATTCCCTTAGCCTTTTTTTTTTTTTTTTTTTGTCTGGGAAGCTCTTTATTTGACCTTCTATTTTGAATGATAGCCTTGCTGGATAGAGTAGTCTTGGATTCAGATCCTTGTTTTTCCTGACCTTGATTACTTCATGCCATTCCCTTCTGGCCTGTAGTGTTTCTGTTGAGAAGTCAGATGATAGCCTTATGGGGGTTCCTTTGTAGGTTACCTGTTGCTTATCTCTTGCTGCCTTTAGGATTTTCTCTTTGTGTTTAATTTTTGGCATTTTAATTATTATGAGTCTTGGTGTGGGCCTGTTTGGGTTCTTCATAGTTGGGGCTCTCTGTGCTTCTTGAACTTGAATGCTTTCTTCCTTCACCAGGTTAGGAAAGTTTTCTGTCACTATTTCTTCAAATATATTCTCTAACCCTTGCTCATTTTCTTCTTCTTCAGGGACTCCTATGATGCAAATGTTATTACGTTTTCAGTTGTCCACAGTTCTCTTAAGCTCTCTTCCTGTTTTTTCATTGTTTTTTCCTTTTGGTTTTCTGATTGATTGATTTTTTCTACTCTGTCTTCTAATTCACTGATCCGGTCCTCCGTTTCCTCTACTCTGCTGGTCAGTCCTTCCAATGTGTTCTTTATTTCTGCTATATCATTCTTTATTTCCACTTGGTTGGTTTTCATGGTGTCGATATCCTTACTCATGCTGTTTAGTTTCCACAAGATCATGGCTCTGAGCTCTACCTCTGATAATTTGCTTAACTGCATTTCATTTATCTCATCTTTGGTAGAGTTCTCTTGTTCTTTCATTTGGGATCTGTTTCTTTTTTTACCATTCTTGCTATCTCAGTGAGTTTTGGAGCCTGCCAAATTTTCCCTGTGGGTGTTGGTGTTCTGCTATTTGTGGCTCCCTCTACTGGGTTTGGATGAACGTGGAGGGGCCTCCTTAAACACCACTGTCAAGTCTCACTTTCCTGGGTAGATTTGCAAGCTCAGGAAAGGTTCAGTTATGCTCTAGTTTTTTGCCTGGAGGCTATTAGCCTCAGTTACTTGAAAAGCCTTAGGAACTCAATTGAATGAGAAACTCCCTCAGGTGTTTATAGTGTAAGAGAATTTCCTGAGGGTGAGGTAGATGCTGGTTGTTAATGAGCCTCAATTTGCATGTCTTTTCCTCTTTGCCTCACCTGGATATCTCTGAGGGAGGGGCTGCCACAGCTCTGAGAAGGAGTAAACTTGGCTGCCAGTCTGTGTAACTGGGAAGGAGCAGACTGGCCACCACCATCCTTTGTGGCTGCCACTCAGCACAAACTCTGAGTGCCCTCCAAATCCCAGGTGTCCCCACAGAGCTCCAGTC
Organism: Tadarida brasiliensis; assembly: GCA_030848825.1. Classification (NCBI taxonomy): domain Eukaryota; kingdom Metazoa; phylum Chordata; class Mammalia; order Chiroptera; family Molossidae; genus Tadarida; species Tadarida brasiliensis. Next base: position 55,442,473 of record CM061280.1, read on the forward strand.
CAGTCCGCCCTCCCTCTGCCAGAGACCCAGGTGAGTGGCTGTGGCTATTTCATGCTCTGTCCCATCCCTCTGTGCTGTGGAGCAACTTGGGGTCTTAACCCGAGGTTGGGTGCCACCGCTGCTCACAGCTAAGGCTGCTGCTGTCCATGGGCTCCCAGCCCGCCACTCTCACGCACCTCCGCAGATCCTATCAGGCTCATTCAATGTCCCTGGTTTTATTATCCTCTCTCACTGCTTTTCTGTTGCTTTTTCTTGACGATTTGTCTTTATTTTAGTTGTAATTCCCGTTTGGTCCTGGGAGATCATCTGTGTAGCTTCCATTCACTCCATCGCCATTTCTGAAATCTTTCTTTATTGATTTTTAAAGAGAGAGGAAGGGAGAGAGAGAAACATTGATGAGAGAGAGCACCGACTGGCCTCCTCCTGCATGCCCCCCACTGGGTATTTGGCCCAAAACCTGGGAATGTGCCCTGACCGGGAAGTGAACCGACGACCTATTGGTGCATGGGTCAACGCTCAGCCACTAAGCCACACCAGCCGGGAAAGTTATGTTCAGTTTTAATTTTTATAGCCATTTACCAATTTACATTTTTAAAATATTGCACTTTACATTTGTTTGAGGCTGCATTCAAGCTGTCTTTGCATGACTGTGTCGTCTGGTTGTTTAAACACTAATACAGGTACTGTTGTAAACGGGCTTTTCAGATTAAATTAAGGTTGCTAATCAGCCAACAATAAATAAGATTAATTTCGAATATCTGGGTAAACCCAATGTAATCATCATTAAGGAAAAAAATATTCTAAGACTTGTTAAAAATGGCAGAGGATTTTTTTTTAAAAAACATGCAGTATATGTCAAGACAATTGTAATATTGATGAAATCTTTACCTTAACTATAAATACAACAAAGACACCTGGAATTTTCAGCCAATGAGTAAATTAGGTGTGAGTTGATGAAAAATTATTAAGAGAAACTTAATTAGCTTACGAAGGTAGAGGAATTCTTCTTAAATTGGCTTAATAGAATGCTTGTTAAAGGCAGGTCAATGATTTATAATTCAGTGTTACCCGGATTCTTGATAAAAAGGCTTAGCAGGATTCTTTGCTACAAATTGGTTCAGCAGGCCAATGTTGAGGCCTAGTCCAGAAGAAGGCTTAGAGGAGCCTGACTGAAGTTTAGCCCCTTAAATGCAGAAGATGAAGGAAGAAGAGTCAGTCAGAAAGATATGGTCAAAAGATCACAAAGCAGAAAGGAAATAAAGCAGGAAGAGAGGTCAGTGAGATTCTAAGTATGAGAAGGATTCCACCTGTAGTCCCTGGCTTTGAACTTGAAGAAAGGGAGCTATAAAACAAGGATGCTGAGAAGGAGCTTCAGAAAGAAAACTGTGACCTAGATCCACAACCATAAAGAATTGAATTCTGCCAACAACCTTAATGAGTGGAATCATCTCCAGATTCTCCAGAAAGGACCACAGTGCTGTGAAAACTTTGATTTGGCCTTGTGATGCTTATAGCAAAGAATCAACCTGAGTCCATCAGGCTTCTGACATACAGAACTGTGAGATACATTTGTATTGTTTAAAACCTCTAAGTTTCTGATAATTTTTTGCTAGTGTGACAGACAACTCATGCAACATTCTCATCAGAAATAAAAGCATTGAATTGCATATTTAAAATGGGTATGTTCAATAGCATGTGAATTATACCTCAATAAAGCTATTTTTAAAAATGCCCATTTGCCCCACATCTTTTTCAGCATTTGGATGATGTAACTGTAATTTTTGCAAGTCTAATAGGTGAAAACTTAGGTTACTTCAAATTTTCTGACTTCTAATTAGGTTATGGCAATTAGAATTTCCTGTTCTGTAAACACTCTTTTCATTATTGGTACACTTATTTATCGTGTGATTTTTTTTTCTCCCGTATGTCAATTAAACTTGCTTTATATTTAATGATGATAATGTCATGACTCTCATGTACATTACAGATATTTTCTGTACTCTGTCAAAAGTTTTCAATTCAATTGTTTTCATGTTCACTTGTTCTGTATGTTATTTTTAAATATTAGAGTATTTTTTAAAACATTCCATTATGTCCTTTCCATTTTGTTTTGCTTGTTTTCTGATATTAACAAAGTTGCATCAATCCTTCAGTTATAAAATGTACCCATAATATAAATTTAACATTTTGGTTGCACAGTTTTTATTATTACAAAGAACTGAAAAATAAGTTTTATAATTTTATTTAATGCGTTATTTTTTGTTTCACAAAATTTAATCTTAATAACATTTATTTTAAATGCTATAGGGTGGAATATATAACTTTGTTTCCTCAATGGAAATATCAATTAGTCTGGTACAACTTATTAAATACATCATTTTTCCCTAATGAATTAAAATATATTTGCCATATATAATATTTTCATAAATGAACCTATTTCTGGATTCTCCATTTCATTTCGTTATTTTTCCATTATTATACTCAATACATATGTTTTTTTTTGTTAGAGTTGTTTTTTTTATAGTATTCAATAAAGCATTTTTCACTATTATTTTTAATATTTTTACTAATACACCTTATTGTGGGGGGCACTTTGAGTTACAGAAAAATTGAGCAGAAAGTACAGATTTCTCACATTCCCTCTCACATCCTCCTTCAGTTTTCCTAATTGTTTTTTATTAAAATTATTTTTCTCTTTTGATTTTAGAGAGATAGGAAGTGAGAGGGAGAGAGAGATAGAAACATCAATGAGAGAGAACATCCATTGACTGCCTCCTGCATGCCCCCCACTGGGGATTGGGCCCACAACCTGGGCATCGAACCCTGACTGGGAATCGAACTGGTGACCTCTTGATGAATCAGTTGACACTCAACCACTGAGCCACACCAACCGGGCAAGTTTTCCCTATTATTAACATCATGCATTAGTGTGATACTTTTGTTATATTGATAAACCAATATTGATATATTATTAATAACTAAAGTCTATAGTTTGCATTATATTCACTCTTTGTGTTAGACACTCTATGGGTCTTAACAAGTGTATAATGGCATGTATCCCCCATTACAGAATTGTACAGAATAGTTTTATTGCCCTAAAACAATCCCCTGTCCTCTACCTATTCATTCCTTTCCTCTAACCCCAAAACCCTGAGAATCACTGATCTTTCTACTCTCTCCATAGTTTTACTTATTCCAGAATGTCATATAGTGGGAATCACATAGTGTGTAGTCTTTTCAGTTTGGCTTTTATCATTAGCAATAATCATTTAAGATTTATCCACGTATTTTCATAGCTTGATATCTCATTGCTTTTTAGTACTGAATAATATTTATCATATGAATGCAACACTGTGTGTTTATCCACTTATTGAAGGACATTTTTGTTGCTTCCAAGTTTTGACAATTATGAATAAAGCTTCTATAAACATCTATGTCCACCTTCTATAAACATTTTTGTGTGGACATAAGTTTTCAACTTATTTGTGTAAATACCAAGTAGTGTGATTACTGCGTCAATTGGTAAAGTATATTTAGTTTTATAAGAAACTACCAAACTGTCTTTGAACAATGTACCATTTTGCATTTCCACCAACAATAAATTAGTACTGTTATTAAGAATTTGTTCCTATTGCTACATATTCTTGCCAACATTTGGTGTTGTCAGTGTTCTGGATTTTAGACATTCTAATAGGTGTCTCATTGTTGTTTTAATTTTAAATTTCTTGGTGACACATGATACTGAGCATTTTTTCATATGCTTATTTGCCATCTGTATATCTTATTTGGAGATAAGTCTGTTCAGACCTTTTGCCCATTTTTAAATTAAGTTGTCTTCTTTTTGTTGAGTATTAAGAGTCCTTTGCATATTTTGGTTAGCCATGCATCAAAAGTTTCTTCTGAAAATATTTTCACAGGAAAGAACTTTTGCACTTCAATGAAGTTCAATATATCTTTTATTCAGGGATATTGTTTCAGTGTTGTTTTAATAAGTCATCACCATACCTACAGCCATCTAGTTTTTCCCCTGTTATCTCCTAGAAGTGTTATAGTTTTGCATTTTTTAAGGACTATGATCCATTTTGAATTAATTTTTGTGAAAGGTGTCAGGTCAGTTTCTCAATTTATTTTTTGCATGTATATCCAGTTGTTCAATCACTGTTTGTTGAAAAGTCTATACATTTTGCATTGTGTTGCCTTTGCTCTTTTGTCAAAGGTCAGTTGGCTATATTTGTATTCTCTTTAAAAATGTTTCTTTTCTCAAAAAAAATATATATACTTTCATAATAATTTTAAAATCATTCTCTGAAGTTCAGAAAAAGAAAGAAGGACATTTTTATTATGTCTTCTCATCCAGGAATGTGGTATATTTTAAGTTTTTCATATCTTATACCCTTAAAGAATCTATTACAGTTTATAAGGTGATATACTTTATGTCAGGTTTTGTCACTATTTAATCTTCAGTTTTGTTAGTTTTGTCATTATTGTGAATGAGCTGTTTTTTTAATATTAGCTTTCAACTGGTTATTATGAATATAAAGGAAAGTTAATTCTATATTTTCATCATAAAAGCTAGCAAGTTACTTAATTTTCATAATTTTTCACTATACTCTCTGGATTTTTCCAGTTGAAAAATCTAATCATCCGCAAATAAACATAATTATGTCCCTTCTCTTTCAATATTTATACAGAATATTTAATTATATTTTCTTATTGTAGTTGTAAGATCTTCCAAGTTAATGTTGAATAATGATGGTTATAGAGGGACCATCTAACTTGTTCTTGATTTTTAATGAAAATAACTTTAAAAATTCAACTATTTGAATAAAGTTTGCAACCTTTATAATTTAAATATATTCTTTTTTTAACTTATCTTTATTGTTGAATGTATTACAGATGTTCCTCATTTTTCCCCAATTGCCCCCCTCCTCCCCATTCCTGCCCCCCTCCTGATTTTCTCCACATTGTTGTCTGTGTCCATTGGTTATGCATATATACATATAAATTCTTTGGTTTATTTCTTCCCACCCCCCAAGCCCCCTTCCCTTTGAGGTTTGTCAGTCTAACAACCAATTTGTACTTCTTAATCCCTTCACCTTTTCACCCCTCCCCCCAGCCCCCACCCATCTGCTACCCAACAAAAGTTCTCTGTATCTATGAGAATGTTTCTGTTCTGCTTGTTCATTTTGTTTGTAGATTCAATTGTTGATAGCTATGTATTTATTGCCATTTTGTTTGTTCATATTTTTTTATCTTTTTCTTCAAGAAGACCCTTCAACATTTCATATAGTAATGATTTGGTGGAGATGAACTCCTTTACCTTTTCCTTGTCTGGGAAACTCTTTATATGGCCATCGATTCTAAATGACAGCTTTGCAGGATAGAGTAATCTTGGTTGTAGGTTCTTTCTTTTCATCACTCTGAATATTTCTTGCCACTCCCTTCTGGCCTGCAAAGTTTCTTTTGAGAAATCAGCTGACATTCTGATGGGAACTCCCTTGTAGGTAACTAACTGCTTTTCTCTTGCTGCTTCTAAGATTCTCTCTTTGTCTTGAAACTTTTGCATTTTGATGATGATATGTCTTGGTGTGGGCCTCTTGGGGTTCATCTTGTTTGGGACTCTCTGTGCTTCCTGGACTTGTATGTCTGTTTCCTTCACCAAGTTCGGGAAGTTTTCTGCCATTATTGTTTCAAATAGGTTTTTGATTTCTTGTTCTCTTTCTTCTCCTTCTGGCACCCCCAAGATGCGAATGTTGGCACGCTTGAAGTTGTCCCAGAGGCTCCTTACACTATTTTCATTTTTTTGGATTCTTTTTTCTTTTTGCTGTTCTGATTGGGTGTTTTTTGCTTCCTTATATTCCAAATCGATGGTTTGCTTCTTGGATTTACCTACTCTACTATTTAATCTGTGTAAACTATTCTTTATTTCAGTTAGTGCCTCTTTCATTTCTGACTGTGATTCCATCATTTCTGACTGGTCCTTTTTTATGCTTTTGAGGCCCTCACTAAGTTCACTGAGGTTCTCACTAAGTTCACTGAGGTTCTCACTAAGTCCATTGAGCATCTTTATAAGCAGTGTTTTGAACTCAGCATCTGTTAGGTTGCTTGACTCCATTTCACTTAGTTCTTTTCCTGGAGTTTTGTTCTGTTCTTTCATTTGGGACCTGTTTCTTTGTCTCCTCATTTTGGCTGCCTCCCTGTGTTTGTTTCTATGTATTACTTAGCAAGAGGTATGGGGCTAGCTGAGACCAGATGCTGCTTGTTAGAAAGAATTTAGGAAAAGCTGAAGCAGGATCCAAGATAGGCCAATCCTATGGTAAAGCAACTGGAAACAGCTTGGGTGGGCCTGAAAATTGGGTGGGGGGAGGCCTCAGGGAATCACCAGGGCAGGGCAAACAGTGTGAGCCAGGTTGCTGGAGTCCCAGATACAGGGACTGTCTGCTGCCCCAGGGGAGGGCTCACCAAAGGAACAAAAGCCTCTCCAGCCCTTGCTCCAAAGCCGAACAGCTCAATTCTTCCCCATATGACTCTGGTGCCTTTCAGGCTCCCGCCCACAGGCTGGAGCCCAGAGGGAGCGAGTCTGAGTAAGTCCGTGCGCGGGCCCTTTAAGAGGAGCTGCCGGGAGCTCCAGCTGCCTGAGCCTCAGCTCCCGCTGGTTCTTCCAGTCAGAGGTTATGGAGACTTCTCTTCCTGGCACTGGAACCCTGAGCTGGGTGCCTGGTGTGGGACAGGGACCCCTCAGTCCTCAGGGAGGACCTTCCCAACCGAGGTATCCTCCTGATTTTTATCTGCCACATGCAGGTGTGGGACCAGCCTGTCGCGACTCCGCCCCTCCTACCAGTCTCGATGCAGCTTCTTCTTTAATTTCATAGTTGTAGGACTTCCTTTCAGCTTGATTTCAGGCGGTTTTGAATGATGGTTGTTCTGTAGTTTAGTTGTAACTTTGATGTGGTTGTGAGAGGACGCGATACCGTGTTTACCTAGGCCGTCATCTTGACCGGAATTTCTCTATAATTTAAATATATTCTTTTTATATCACCTTGAGTTAGTGTTTTATGAGACATGTCAGAGGATTTTGTCAGAGGATTTTTGACATTTATTTATAAAATAATTTGTTTTTATTTTGTAATGAATTATATTTATATAAAAATGGATCATGTTTTCCCACTCCTAGGAATATACCCTAAGAAGCCTGAAACACCAATCAGAAAGACTATATGTACCCCCATGTTCATAGCAGCACTATTTACAATAGCTAAGATCTGGAAACAGCCCAAGTGTCCATCAGTAGATGAGTGGATAAAAAAGCTGTGGTACATATACACAATGGAGTACTATGCAGCTGTAAGAAAGAAAGATCTCTTATCCTTTGAGACGACATGGAGGGAACTGGAAAGTATTATGCTAAGCGAAACAAGCCAAGCAGAGAAAGACAAATATCACATGACCTCACTTATTTGTAGAATACAATGAACTAAACAAACTGATGAACAAAGTAGACCCAGAGTCATGGAAGTAGGACACAGGCTGACAATCCTTAGAAGGGGTTGGGGGGGAGGGAATAAACCACAGAACTTATATGCATGTATGCATAACCGATGGACATAGACAACAAAGCTGAGGACCGGGTGGGAGGGGATGGGGAGGAGGGAGTCAATGGGGGGAAAAAGGAGAAACATCTGTAACAAAAATAAATTAATAAAAAAATAAATAAAAATAAAAAATGGATCATGTTTGCATTTTCAGTTTATCATGCTATATTATTTTGGATATACATTTAAGTTTTGAATGTTAGCATTCTACTATTTTTTTTTTTTTATCAACATGAATGGGTAAGGTGGAATTCTTTTTTTTTTTTTTTTTTTTATCCTCACCTGAGGACATATTTTCATTTTTTGTTCAGATAGAGTGGGAGGGAGAGAGAGAGAGAAACATCGACGTGAAAGGGACACATCGAGTGGCTGCCACCCCCACGACCAACCAGGGCCGGGGACAACTGCAACCGAAGTACATGCCCTTAGCGGGAACCGAACCCAGGTCTCTCTGGACCGCAGGCCGACGCTCCAACCGCTGAGCCAAACCGGCCAGGGCTAAGGTGGAATTCTTGCCAAACCCAATTATAGCCATAGTAACAACAAAGAATAATGGATAAGTTAATACACATATTTTCTTCAAATCTATCAAACAGCAACAGATGCAAAGATGCCTTAATAAGTTGAATTCCCAAAAGGTCTAGGCCTTCATATGTGAGCAACAAGCAGTAGCTTCTCTCACACTATCAGGTAATAATCTAGATGAGTACAGATAAGTCTCCAGGGTTCAGTGAGTGTAAAGTTGTGCATGTTCCATATATAAAAAGACTTTAAAAATAGGGGGGAAACCAGAGTTCAAAAGTGCAATATAGGCTGGTATAATGGTTTGAAATAAAAAGGATATTCAAACACAAAATTATATTGCTCAGTCTGACCATCCTCCACCCCACTAAAGATGTTATAGTATTGAGCAGTTTAGTTATGCTTATATCCAGAGCTTTGCTGAAGTTGAATCTAAATTTTAGCCAAAACTGAAGTCTTGACTAAATGTATTATAAGCTCAAATACTGACCAGATCAAACATATCAGCCTCTGAACACACAACAACACAAAATCCATGGGATGCAGTGAAACCAGTTCTGAGAGGGAAGTTCATAGCACTACAGGCCTACCTAAAGACACAACAAAAATTTCTAATAGACTATCTAACCTCACAACTTAAAGAACTAGAAAGCAAACAAAAAGAAAAACCCAGAGCAAGTAGAAGGAAGGAAATAGTAAAGATCAGAGCAGAAATAAATGACATAGAGACCAGAGAAACAATTCAAAGAATCAATGAAACAAAGAGCTGGTTTTTTGAAAAGATAAACAAGATTGATGGACCCTTAGCTAGACTCACCAAGAAACAAAGAGAGAGAACCCAAATACACAAAATCAGAAATGAAAGAGAAGTAACAACTGACACAATAGATATACAAAGGATCATTAGCAAATACTATGAACATTTATATGGCAACAAATTCGACGATCTAAGTGAAATGGACACATTTCTAGAAACACATAGTCTCCCAAAACTGGACCGGAAAGAGATAGAAAACTTGAACAGACCAATAACAGCTAAGGAAATTGAAGATGTAATCAAGACTCTCCCAGCAAACAAAAGCCCAGGCCTGGATGGCTTCACGGGGGAGTTTTATCGAACATTCAAAGAAGAACTAACACCCATTCTCCTCAAACTATTTCAAAAAATTCAAGAAGAAGGAAGACTTCCAAACTCGTTTTATGAGGCCAGCATAATCCTAATTCCAAAACCAGAAAAAGGCACTACAAAGAAAGAAAACTACAGGCCAATATCCCTGATGAACGTAGATGCCAAAATCCTAAACAAAATACTAGCAAATCGGATCCAGCAATACATCAAAAAAATTATTCACCATGACCAAGTGGGATTCATCCCAGGGATGCAAGGCTGGTACAATATTCGCAAATCAATAAATGTGATACACCACATAAACAAAATGAAAGATAAAAACCACATGATCATATCAATAGACGCTGAAAAAGCATTCGACAAAATCCAGCACCCATTTCTGATAAAAACGCTCAGCAATTTGGGAGTAGAGGGATCATATCTTGATATAATAAAGGCCATATATGAAAGACCTACAGCCAACATCATACTCAATGGGCAAAACTAAAAACATTTCCCTTAAGAACAGGAACAAGACAGGGATGCCCACTTTCGCCACTCTTATTTAACATAGTACTGCAAGTCTTAGCCACAGCAATCAGACGTGAAGAAAAAATAAAAGGTATGCAAATTGGAAAGGAGGAAGTGAAACTGTCATTATTCGCAGACGATATGATATTATATATAGAAAACCCTAAAGACTCCATCAAAAATCTACTAGACTTAATAAATGAATTTGGCAAAGTAGCAGGATACAAAATTAACGTCAAGAAATCAACGGCATTCTTATACAGCAATGATGAACTCACAGAAAGAGAAACTAAAAAAACAATTCCATTTACCATCGTGGCAAAAAAATTAAGATACCTAGGAATAAACTTAACCAAAGAAGTAAAGGACCTATTTGCAGAAAACTACAGGACATTGAAAAAAGAAATAGAGGAAGATATAAAAAAGTGGAAGCACATACCTTGTTCATGGATTGGAAGAATTAATGTCATTAAAATGTCCATATTACCCAAAGCAATCTATAGATTCAATTCAATCCCCATCAAAATACCAGTGACATATTTCACAGAACTAGAACAAATATTTCAAAAGTTCATATGGAACCAAAAAAGACCGCGAATAGCCACAGCAATCTTGAAAAAGAAGGATAAAGTAGGTGGGATCACAATATCGGATATCAGCTTATACTACAAAGCTACTCTAATCAAAACAGCCTGGTACTGGCACAAGAACAGGCATATAGACCAGTGGAACAGAACAGAGAATCCGGAAATTGACCCAAGACATTATGTTCAATTAATATTTGACAAAGGTGGCAAGAGCATACAATGGAGTAAAGACAGCCTCTTTAATAAATGGTGTTGGGAAAATTGGACAGCTACATGCAAAAAAATGAAACTAGACCATCAACTTACACCATACACAAGAATAAACTCAAAATGGATAAAAGACTTAAATGTGACTCGTGAGTCCATAAAAATCCTAGAAGAAAATGTAGGCAACAAAATTTCGGACATCATACGCAGTAGAATCTTCACTGATACATCACCTAAGGCAACAGAAACAAAGGGAAAAATGAACACATGGGACTACATCAAACTCAAAAGCTTCTGCACAGCAAAAGAAACAACCATCAAAACATATAGGGAACCCACTCTATGGGAGAGCATAATTGCCAATGATACATCAGATAAGGGGTTAATTTCCAAAATATACCGAGTGCTCATACAACTCAACAAAAGGAAGACAAAGAACCCAATTAAAAAATGGGCAGAGGAACTAAATAGACACCTCTCCAAAAAGACCATACAAATGGCTAAGAGACATATGAAGAAATGCTCAACATCACTAATCATCAGAGAGATGCAAATTAAAACAACAATGAGGTATCACCTCACACCTGTCAGAATGGCTGCCACCAACAAATCATCAAACAACAAGTGTTGGCGAGGGTGTGGAGAAAAGGGGACTCTAGTACACTGCTGGTGGGAATGCAGACTGGTGCAGCCACTGTGGAAAGCACTATGGTGTTACCTCAAAGAATTAAAAATTGAATTGCCATTTGACCCAGTGATTCCACTTCTAGGAATATACCCTAAGAAGCCTAAAACACCAATCAGAACAAATACATGTACCCCCATGTTCATAGCAGCACTATTTACAATAGCTAAGATCTGGAAACAGCCCAAGTGTCCATCAGTGGATGAATGGATAAAAAAGCTGTGGTACATATACACAATGGAGTACTATGCAGCTGTAAGAAAGAAAGATCTCTTATCCTTTGAGACGACATGGAGGGACCTCGAGAGTGTTATCCTAAGCGAAACAAGCCAAGCAGAGAAAGACAAATATCTCATGATCTCACTTATTTGTGGAATATAATGAACATAACAGTCTGAGGAACAGGGTAGACCCAGAGATGTGGAAGTAGGGTATAGACTGACACCCCTCAGAAGAGGGGGTGTGGGGGGAGGGAAGAGATAAACCACAGAACTTGTGCGCATGTATGCATAAGTGATGGACATGGACAACAAATCTGGGGACGGGGTGGGGGGATGGGGAGGAGGGTGTCAATGGGGAAAAAGGGACAAACATCTGTAACAAAAATAAATTAATAAAAAAAATAAAATAAAATAAAAATAAAAATTCCATGTCGCTTCCTAGATGAGGAAAAAAAAACACAAAAACATATCAGCCTCTGAGCAAAGGAAGTTTTATGTTGGATTTAAGGGCTGTGAGAGAATTTTTTAACTTCACTTAAAACCACAAGGAAACACAATCTGGTTAAAACAGTGGTCTAGAGCCTGCTCAGGACAATATTTTTAAAAAATCAAAATGATCATTCTCTTTCTCTAGTCACTTGACAGAGAAAAAAACTTAACATTTTCTAGGTAACAAATATATATCTCCAAACAAATGTATTATATACTTTAGTCTCTATTCTTCTTTAGACAATTTCCAGCATAAGATCAACAACTAAGACACTTATAAAAAGGTAAAAAATTTTGCAGCAAAAACAGGCAACAGAAAAGAATCACTGAATGTGACATAGACATTAGAATTAACAGTTAAATAACTTTAGAACCACTATTAAAACATAGAAGTGTCTTTACAGTAAAAGATGGTTAGAATGAATGAACATATGGGATACATCAGAGTGATAGGAAAACTCCAAAAGAGAATTAATAGAAATTCTGGAACTGAAAAATGCAGTATCTTTAGTGGAAAAAAAAAAAAAATCAGATCAACAACAGACAGTACACCAAAGAAGAAAAAAGTCAATGAACTTAAAGTCAGGTCAATAGAAATTTTGCAAAGTGAAACACAGTGAACAACAATACCGAACAGAAAGCATAAGTAGCCTGTGGGATAATACCAAATAGATGCTTCTGTTTTATTCTTTGCCAAAAAGGGTATTTTAGTGAGATTTTAAAGTAACAGCCATTATTCTATGAAAAAAAGCAATTACTAGATGTGATGACAAACACAGAGATGCCAATGGTTTCCCACTTGTCCTTGTTCTACCTTGTTCTGTGTCCAGTTCTTCTTCCTGACTGTTGGTCTTATTAACCAATAGTAAGTAGTCCTAAGCCCACAGAGGCTATGCATCCCCAACAATCTATCCACCATGTACTCATTTGCCATTCCATATTGTAGAGCTTTACATTTCTGGTTTATCTAATAGACTGATGATTCCAGTGATACTATCATTATTTTTTGCAGACCTTCACTGTCCAACATCTCCCAAGATTGTATAATGTTAATTTCTATAATAATTCCTTTATCACATAACTCAGTGTTTATGTTTCTTAAACTCATTCTGAATGATAGTCATTTTAACTTTTCTGTTTACTTAAACCCCTAAATAATTTTCTTTAAATTCCACATTCTAAATTTGGGTAGTTTATGATTGGATTCCTAATGAATTTCTTCTTCTCAGAATTACTTCATACTGACAAGATAAATTTGAGGTCTGATTAAAATGCAAAATAATCAGTTTTGCTCCCTATATCATCTGTAGATTTCAGGATTGCAAGCTAAGTAATTAGTGAAAATGTTGATGCAACATATTCTAGAATATTGTGCTGTCCTACAATATACCTCCCTCTAAATTGACATACTGACATTATTATACTTATTAATATGGTTTGTCTTTAGATATCAGTAATCAAAAACCTGAATGTGCAGAAACCCTGTTTTATTTTAATGTGTGAACATAGATATAACATAAAATTTGCTGTTTTAATCATTTTTAAGTATACTATTCAGTGGCATCAAGCACATTATCAATACTGTACAAGCATTAATCCTATACATTTTCAGAATGTTTTAACCATCTCAAAGGGAAATTCTGTATCTATTAAATAATAACTCTCATATCCTAGTCCCTCAAGCCATTGCCAACTTATATTCTACTTCTATGTCTATAAATTTGCCTATCCTAGGATCCTCATATAAGAGAAATCTTAAAATATTTGTCATTTTCTGTCTGGCTTATTTAATTTATCATAATGTTTGCAAAGTTTATCCATGTTATATAACATGTTATAGTTTCATTGATTATTAAGGCTAGATAATATTTCACTGTGTGCGCATGCATGTGTGTGTGTGTGTGTGTGTGTGTGTGTGTGTGTATATATATATATATAGCACATTTTGTTTATCCTTTCATTGTTGATAAGACATTTGTGTTGTTTCTACATTTTCATTCTTGTTCTGTTATGAGCGTTGGGATACAAGTAAATGTTTGAGTTCCTGGTTTTAGTTCTTTTGGATATATGCCCAGAAGTGGAATTGCTGGGGTCATATGGCAACCCTATATTTAAGTTCTTAAGGAACCGCTGAACTGTTTTCCACATCTGCTGTGCCATTTTGCATTCCCACCAGCAGAGCACATGTTGCAGTTTCTCCATGTTCTTGCCAACACTTGGAAATATTGTTTTTTGTTTGTTTCTTTCTTTGTTTGTTTTTATTTGTTTGTTTTTGTTTTCTTCATAACTTATCCTACTGGATGTGAAGTATAATCTCATTGTATTTTTGAGCTGCATTTCCCTAATGGCTATAGATTCTGAGGATATTTTAAGGTGCTTATTGTCAATTTATATATCTTCTCATGAGAAATATTTATTGAAGCCCATTGACCATTTTTTAACTGGGTTTTTGTTTATTGCTGAGTTGTAATTACTTGTACACCCTGAATATTAATTCCTTATCAAATATTAGATAGCCAAATATTTTCTCTTACTGTGTAGGTTATCATTTTATTCTCTTACTAATGCCCTTTGTTGCACAGAAGTTTTTAATTTTGATGAAGTCCAATTAATTTATTATTATTATTATTGTTGCCTATTTTTCTGGGGTCACCACCAATGAACCATTGCCAGATCTAATGTGTTGAAGCTTTTATCCTGTGAATTTTTCAACAGTTTATAGTTTATCTTTTAAATTTAGGTCTTTGATCAATTTTGAGGTAATTTTTATACATGGTGTAAGTCAAAGGTTCAATTTCATTATTTTGCACCTGAATATCCACTTTTCCCGCTATTTATTGAAAAGACTTGTCATCTTTATTGAAACACATCAGCCATGTATGTGAAGGAAGATTTCTGGGTTATCTATTCTATTTTGTTGGTCTATGTCTTATGTAAGCACTACACTATTTTGTTTACTTTGTAGTGATTTATGAAATCAGGAATTGTGACACCTCTTTGTTTTTCCTTTGCAAGATTGTTTAGCTATTAAGTGTCTACTGCAGGACGGGTTTTTCTGTGTCTTTCAAAAAAGGCATTGGAATTTTGATAAAAATTGTATTGAATTTGTAGATCAATGTCTTAATCTGTTCAGGAAGCCATAACAAAATACCACAAACTGGGTAACTTAACATAAATTTATTTCTTACAGTTCTGGATACTTTAAAATCCAAAATAAAGGTGCCAGCTATGTAGGTTTCATTCTGAGGCTTATCTCTTGCCTTCAGCTGGCTGCCATATTACTGTGTGCTCACATGACTTCTTCTCTGTGTGACTTCTCTGTGTGAGGGTAGGGGGAGAGAAGAGGTAGGGAAAAGTTAGTTCTTTTGCATCTCTTCTTATAAAAATACTAATCAGGGCCCCACTCTATGAACTCATTTAACCTTAATTACTTCCTATAGACTTTATCTCCAAAAACAGTCACATTGGAGTTTTGAGCTTCACCATGAATTCAGAGGGAGCAAAACATCACTTTGATTAATGTCATCTTTACAATATTAAGTCTTTCAACCAAATATAGGACATTTTTCTATTTATTTATGCCTTCCTTAACTTCTTTCAAATATATCTTGTTGTTTTTATTGTACAGCTATGCCATCTAAGATAATTTTTTCCTAAATGTTTTATTATTGTTTATACTATTGTAAATATATTTATTTTCTTAATTTCTTTTTAAAATCATTTGCTGTTAATGTATAGGAATGCAACTGATTTTTTTTTTAATTTTATTTTATTTATTTTTGTTTGTTACAGATGTTTCTGCTTTTTCCCCCATTGACACCCTCTTCCCCCTCCCTCCCCGCCCCATCCCCAGCTTTGTTGTCCATGTCCATCAGTTATGCATACATGCATATAAGTTCTGTGTTTTATTTCTCCCCCCAACCCCCTCTTTTAGCGATTGTCAGTCTGTACCCTACTTCCATATCTCTGGGTTTACCCTGTTCCTCAGACTGTTATGTTCATTCTATTCTACAAATAAGTGAGATCATGTGATATTTGTCTTTCTCTGCTTGGCTTGTTTCACTTAAGATAATAGATTCCAGGTCCTTCCATGTCGTCTCAAAGGATAAGAGATCTTTCTTTCTTATAGCTGCATAGTACTCTATTGTGTATATGTACCACAGCGTTTTTATCCATTCATCTACTGATGGACACTTGGGCTGTTTCCAAATCTTAGCTATTGTAAATGGTGCTGCTATGAACATGGGGGTACATATATTCTTTCTGATTGGTGTTTCAGGCTTTATTCGCAGATGACATGATATTATACAAAGAAAACCCTAAAGACTCCATCAAAAATCTACTAGACTTCATAAATGAATTTGGCAAAGTAGCAGGATACAAAATTAACGTCAAGAAATCAACGGCATTCTTATACACCAATGATGAACTCAGAGAAAGAGAAGCTAAAAAAACAATCCCATTTTCCATCGTGGCAAAAACATTAAGATACCTAGGGATAAACTTAACCAAAGAAGTAAAAGACCTATTTGCAGAAAACTACAGGACATTGAAAAAATAGAAGAAGATATAAAAAAGTGGAAGCACATACCTTGTTCATGGACTGGAAAAATTAACATCATTAAAATGTCCATACTACCCAAAGCAATCTATAGATTCAATGCAATCCCCATCAAAATACCAGTGACATATTTCACAGACTAGAACAAATATTTCAAAAGTTCATATGGAACCAAAAATGACCCCGAATAGCCACAGCAACCTTGAAAAAGTAGGACAAATTAGGCGAGATCACAGTACCAGACATGAGGTTACACCACAAAGCTACTGTAATCAAAACAGCCTGGTACTGGCACAAGAACAGGCGCATAGATCAATGGAATGGAACAGAGAACCCAGAAATTGACCCAAAACATTATGCTCAATTAATATTCAACAAAGGTGGCAAGAGCATACAGTGGAGTAACGACAGCCTCTTTAATAAATGGTGTTGGAAAAATTGGACAGCTACATGCAAAAAAAATTGGCAGCAACTGATTTTTAAGTGTTAATTTTGTATCCTGAAACTTTGTCAAGTTTGTTTATTAATTCTAATTGTGTGTGTGTGTGTGTGTGTGTGTGTGTGTGTGTATGTAATCTTTAGGGTTTTCTACACATAAGATCATGCCATGTGTACAGAGAGATAATTATATGTTGTTGTTGTTGTTGTTGTTTTTCCAAATTGGATGTTTTCTATTTTGTTTTCTTGTCTAATTACTCTGGGTAGCACTTCCAATGCCATAATGAATAGAAGTGGCAAAAATTGAGCATCCTTATCTTTTTCCTGATATTAAGGAAAAGTTTGTCTTTTATAATTAACTATGTTTTTAGCTATGAACTTTTAATACATGTTTTATATCAGGTGTAGTTTCCATCTACTCTTAGTTTATTGAGTAATTTTATTATGAAAGAGTCTTGAGTTTTGTTTATAGATTTTTTAAAATAAATTGAGATAATCATGTTTTTCCCTTATTCTGTTAATGTGGTTGATTTTCATCTGTTGAACCATCCTTGCGTTTGGAAATAAATCCCACATAATCAAGGTGTATAAATCCTTTAATATGCTGCTGAATCAGGTTTGCTAATATATTGTTGAAAATCTTTGTATCAATATTCATTAAATATATTGCACTGAAGGTTTATTTTCTTGTAGTGTTTTTATCTAGCTTTGATATCAAGGCAATACTCATTTAATAAAATGAGTTTGTGAGTATTCCCTTCTCTTCAATTTTTTGAGAGATTTGAAGAGAATATTTGTTTACTATTTGGTAGAACTCACCAGTGAAGCCATCTGGTCCTGAGATTGTCTCTATTGGAAGGTTGTGATTATAGGTTCCATCTTTTTAGTAGCTGTAGGTATATTTAGATTTTCTAGTTCTTCATAAATATATTCTGAGATTCTGTATGCTAAAAATTGAATAATCTAGAAGAAACAAATACACTCTTGAAATAGATGGCATACATTTGCTCATAGAACTGTCTCATATTTTTTTTCTGTAAAATCAATAGTAATATACCTACTTTCATTTCTAATTTTAGTCATTTAGGTAGTCTCTTTTTTTTTCTTAGTATATATAGATAATGGTTTGTGAATTTTGTTGATCATATCAAAGAACCAACTTTTGATTTTATTGATTTTACTGTTTTTTCCTATCCTCCTTTTTTATTTATCTCTGTTACAATTTTAATTTTCTTATTTAAAAAAATTATCCTTACCCAAGGATAGGTTTTTATTGATTTCAGAGAGAGGAAGGGGAGAGAGAGAGAGAGAGAGAGAGAGAGAGAGAGAGAGAAACATTGATGTGAGAAAGAAACATTGATCAGCTGCATGCTATACATGCCCCAAATGAAAATCAAACTCACAACCTAGGTATGTGTCCTGAATGACAATTGAACCCACAACCTTTTGGTGTATGGAAACATAATGCAACCAACTGAGCATCCTAGCCACAGCAATTTTTATTATTTTCTTATGTCTACCAGCTTTGTGTTTAGTTTGTTCTTTTTCTTCTAGTTACTTGAGGTAACTTATGTTGTTGGTTTGAGATTTTTTAATGAGTTTATAGCTGTATATGTACCCCTTAGCACTATTTTTGTTACATCCCTTAAATTTCATTAACTGTTTGTTTTCATTTATCTCAAAGTGTTTTGTAATTCCTTTGTGATTTCTTATTTGACCTCTTCAAGACTTAGGAGTTTACAATTTAATTTACTCACTTGTTAATTTTCCAGTTTTATTTCTATAATTGATTTCTCATTTAACTTCCTTGTAATTGGAAAAGATACTATGACAGTTTTAATGTTTTTTAATTTATTAAGGCTAATTTGTGTCTTAAAATATTTTCAATCTTGTCTGGCTGGTCTGGCTCCGTGGTTGAGCATCAACTCATGTACCAAGAGGTCACAAGTTTGATTCCCTGTCAGAACACAGGCCCAGGTTGTGGACCCAATCCCCAGTGGGGGGGGGCATGCAGGAGGCAGCCAATCAATGTTCTGATGTTCTCCCTCATTGATGTTTCTATCTCTCTCTCCCTCTCCCTTCCTCCCTTCCTCTCTTTCTAAAATCAGTAAAGGAAAAAAAAATTTTTAATATTTTTGATCTTGGAGAATGTTTCATGGCACTTGAAAAAAATGAGGGTTCTCCTATTTGGGTGGAGTTTTTTGTATAGGTTTGTTAGGTCAAACTGTTTCATAATGTTGTTCAATTCTTCTCTCACCTTATTGATCTTATGTGTGGTTGCTACATTTATATTGAAACTTAAGTATTAAAGTCTTCAAATATTTTTTTAGGACTATCTATTTCTCCTTTGAACTCTGTTGATGTTTGCTTCATATATTTTGAGGCTCTATTATTTGTGCATATATGTTTACAATTGTAATATATTCTTCATAACAGACACTTTTATTCATATACAATGTATTTCATAATCTTTTGTAACAGTTTTTTACTTAAAGTCTACTTTGTTCCATATTAGTATAAATCCTCCAGCTCTATTCCTGTTACTGTTTACATCAAATATCTCTTCCCATCATTTATCTTTCAACCTATTTGTGTCTGTAATTATGTATGCACTACAATGAGTGTATTTTAGATAGTTCATAGCTGAATCATCTTTTTTATAACCATTCTTGAAAATCTATGTTTTTAAATCTCAACAAATATAAAAAAGTACCATTATTAAATGATTTGAGAAATAAAACTTAACTTTATATATCACATTTAATTTAAAGAAAGAGAGAAAAATAAAAATAAATGAAAGCTAAGAAAGCATAGTCACGATTCAGTCTATAGCAGGCCCTAATGCTTACATCATTGGAGGACTCTTTAAGGAAAAGAACACAAGCAACAACTTAAAAACATTATATCAGAGAGATTCCAAAATGGCGGCAGAGTGAATGGAAGCTACACAGATTATCTCCCAGGACCAAACTGCAATTACAACTAAAATAAGGACAAATCATTGGGAAAGACCAACGAAAAAGCAGCTGGAGAGGACCCACATAACCACAAGCCTGGTAGGAAAAGTGGAGGTGTGAGAGGGCACACTGGGAGACCACAGACAGCAGCTGTTTTAGCTGTGAGCAGCTCCCTCAAGGTTAAAATCCCAAGCCAGATCCACAGTGCTGAGGGCTGAGACAGAGCACTAAATTAGCTACACCCACTCACCTTGGGCTAAGGCAAAGAGAGGGCAGACTGGACTAGTACCATGTGGAGAGATTCGGGATTTGGAGGCACAAGAAGTTTTTTCATGAATCATTCCCTCATAAGACAGTAGCCATAGTACTCAAAAATGCACTTCTCAGAGCCCCAGAGAAAAGCAATGGCCACACTCTCAAGAATTTAACACCACTTGGCAGGCCAGAGAAATGCAAATTGGGGCTCCTTAACAGGCAGGAAGCACCTGCCTCACCCACTGGAAACCCTCTTACCCTGAACACCTGAGGGATTTTTTCACTCAGCTGAGAACTACAACCCAAGGATCATCAAGTAACTAAGACTAATAACCTCCACGCAAAAAGCTAGAGGATAACTGAACCTTTCCTGGGCTTGCAAATCTAGCCAGGAAAGTAAAACGTGACAGTGGCATTGAACAAAGGTCCTCTCACGCTCATCCAAACCTAGTAGAGGGAGCTACAACCAGTGGAACACTAACACCCACAGGGAAAATTTGGCAACTTCCAAAACCCACTGAGACAGCCAAAATGGTGAAACAATGAAACAAATCCCAAATGAAAGAACAAGACAATTCACCAGAAGATGAAATAAATCAAAGGGAATTGAGCAAGATATCTGAGAGAGGGGTCAGAGTAATAATCATAAGAAAGTTCCACAGCATGAATAAAGGTATAGAAGCATTGAAAATCAACCAATGAGAAATAAAGAATGACATAGCAGAAATAAAGAAAACATTGGAAGGAATAACCAGCAGAGTAAAGGAGACTGAGGATCTGATCAGTAGAGATTAGAAGACAGGGTAAAAAAAATCACCTAATCAGAGAACTAAAAACAAAAACAAAACTAAAAACAGAAAGACAGCCCAAGAGAATTGTGGGACAATATGAAATGTAACAACAATCAAATCATAGGAGGTCTAGAAGGATAAGAGAATTAGCAAGGGTTAGAGAATATATTTGAAGAAACAGTGACAGAAAACTTCCCTAACTTGGTGAAGGAAAAGTCATACAAGTTCAAGAAGCACAGACAACCCCAAGTAAGAAGAACCCAAACAGGCCCACACAAAGACATATAATCATGAAAATGCTAAAAATTAAAGACAAAGAAAGACTACTAAAAGCAGCAAGAGATAAGCAACAGGTTATCTACAAAGGAACCCCCATAAGGCTATCAGCTGACTTCTTAACAGAAACACTTCAAGCCAGAAAGGAATGACATGAAGTAATCAAGATAATGAAAAACAAAGATCTATAACCAAGACTACTCTAACCAGCAAGGCTATCATACAAAATAGAAGGTCAAATAAAGAGCTTCCCAGACAAAAAAAAGGCTAAGAGAATATATCAGCACCAAACCAGCACTGCGAGAAATGATAAAAGGACTGCTGGAATTAGTAGAAGAAATAAGAAGAAAAATATAACCACACTGAATAAAAATGGCAATAAATAAGTACATATCAATAATCACCTTAAATGTAAATGGATTGAATGCTCTGATAAAAAGACACAGAGTAGCTGACTGGATAAGAAAGCATGATTCACATATATATTGTCTACAAGAGACCCACCTCACAACAAAATATTCACATAGGTTGAAAGTGAAGGGATGTAAAAAAATCTTCCAAGCAAATGGAAAGGAAAAAAAAGCTAGGGTAGCAATGCTCATATCTGATAAATTAGATTTCAAAATGAAGGCCATAACTAGAGATAAAGAAGATCACTACATAATATTGAAAGAGTCTATCTAACAGGAAGACATAACCTTGGTAAACATATATGCACCCAATACAGGAGCACCAAAATATATTAAAAATCTTCTGGAGGACTTCAAAGGAGAAATCGACTGCAATACAATCATAGCAGGGGACTTCAACACCCCAGTGACATCACTGAATAGATCATCTAGACAAAAAATTAACAAGGAAACAGAAATTCTAAATGAAGCACTAGATCAAATGGATTTAATAGATATATACAGAGAATTACACCCCAAAACTGCAGAATTCACATTCTTCTCAAGTACACATGGGACATTCTCAAAGATAGACCACATATTAGAGCACAAAATAAGACTCTACAAGTTTAAGAAGACTGAAATCATATCAAGCATCTTTTCAGAATACAATGGCATGAAACTAGAAACCAATTGCAAAGTGAACATGCAAAGACATTTGAACACATGGAGGCTAAATAGCATGTTATTGAACAGTGAATGGGTTACAATGGATATCAAGGAAGAAATTAAAAACATCCTGGAAACCAATGAAAAGGAACACAAAACAACACAAAATCTATGGGATGCAGCAACAGCAGTTCTGAGAGGGAAGTTCATAGCACTACAGGTCTACCTCAAGAAACAACAAAAATTTCTAATTGACTGCCTAACCTCACAACTTAAAGATCTAGAAAGCAAACATAAAGAAAACCCCAGAGCAAGTAGAAGAAAGGAAATAGTAAAGATCAAAGAAGAAATAAACTACATGGAGACCAAAAAAAAAAAAAATTCAAAGGATCAATGAAAGAAAGAGCTGTTTTTTTTGAAAAGATAAACAAGATTGATGGACCCTTAGCTAGACTCACCAAGAAACACAGAGAGAGAACCAAAATACACAAAATCAGAAATGAAAGAGGAGAAGTAACAACTGACACCACAGAAATACAAAGGACCATTAACAAACACTATGAACATTTATATGGCAACAAATTCGACAATCTACGCAAAATGGACAAATTTCCCAAAACTGAACCAGGAAGAGATAGAAAACGTGAACAGACCAATAATGACGAAAGAAATTGAAGATGTAATCAAAACCCTCCCAGCAAACAAAAGCCCAGGCCCTGACGGCTTCACGGGGGAGTTTTACCGAACATTCAAAGAAGAAATAATACCCATTCTCCTCAAACTATTCCAAAAAATTCAAAAAGAAGGAAGACTTCCAAACTCGTTTCATGAAGCCAGCATAATTCTATTTCCAAAACCAGAAAAAGACACTACAAAGAAAGAAAACTACAGGCCAATATCCCTGATGAACATAGATGCCAAAATCCTTAACAAATACTAGCACATCAGATCCAGCAATACATCAAAAAAATTATTCACCATGACCAAGTGGGATTCATCCCAGAGATGCAAGGCTGGTTCCATATTCACAAATCAATAAATGTGATACATCACATAAACAAAATGAAAGATAAATCCATATGATCATATCAATAGATGCTGAAAGAGCATTTGACAAAATCCAACACCCATTTCTGATAAAAATGCTCAGCAATTTGGAAATAAGGGATCATATCTCAACATTATAAAGGCCACATATGAAAGACCTACAGCCAACATCATACTCAATGGACAAAAACTAAAAGCAATTCCTTAAGATCAGGATCAAGACAAGGATGCCCACTTTCACCACTCTTATTTAACATAGTACTGGAAGTCTTAGCCACAGCAATCAGACATGAAGAAAAAATAAAAGGGATCCAAATTGGAAAGGAGGAAGTAAAACTGTCATTATTTGCAGATGACATGATATTTTACATAGAAAACCTTAAAAATTCCATCAAAAATCTACTAGATTTAATAAATGAATTTGGCAAAATAGCAGGATACAAAATTAACATCAAGAAATCGACGGCATTCTTATATACCAATGATGAACTCACAGAAAGAGAAACTAAAAAAATAATCCCATTTACCATCTGGCAAAAACATTAAGATATCTAGGAATAAACTTAACCAAAGAAGTAAAGGACCTATTTTCAGAAAACTACAGGACATTGAAAAAAGAAATAAAGGAAGACATAAAAGAGTGGAAGCACATACCTTGTTCATGGATTGGAGGAATTAACATCATTAAAATGTCCATATTACCCAAAGAAATCTATAGATTCAACACAATCCCCATCAAAATACCAACGACACATTTCACAGAACTAGAACAAATGCTTCAGAAGTTCACATGGAACAAAAAGACCCCGAATAGCTACAGAAATCTTGAAAAAGAATCACAAAGTAGGCAGAATCATAATACCGGATCAAGTTATACTACTAAGCTACTCTAATCAAAACACCCTGGTACTGGCACAAGAACAAGCACATAGATCAGTGGAATAGAACAAAGAACCCAGAAATTGACCCAAAACATTATGCTCAATTAATATTCAACAAAAGTGGCAAGAGCATACAATGGAGTAAAGACAGCCTCTTTAATAAATGGTGTTGGGAAAATTGGACAGCTACATGCAAAAAAAATGAAACTAGACCGTCAACTTCCACCATACACAAGAATATACTCAAAATGGATAAAAGACTTAAATGTGACTCATGAATCCATAAAAATCCTAGAAGAAAATGTAGGTAACAAAATTTCAGACATCATACGCAGCAGAATCTTCACTGATATATCACCTAAGGCAACAGAAACAAAGGAAAAAATGAACACATGGGACTACATCTAACTCAAAAGCTTCTGCACAGCAAAAGAAACAACCATCAAAACAGATAGGGAACCCTCTGTATGGGAAAGCATAATTGCCAATGATACATCAGATAAGGGGTTAATCTCCAAAACATATAGAGTGCTCATACAACTCAACAAAAGGAAGACAAAGAACCTAATTAAAAAATGGGCAGAGGAACTAAACAGACACCTCTCCAAACAGGACATACAAATGGCTGAGAGATATATGAAGAAATGCTCCTCATCACTAATCATCAGAGAGATGCAAATTAAAACAACAATGAGGTATCACCTCACACCTGTCAGAATAGCCGCCATCAACAAAACATGAAACAACAAGTGTTGGCGAGGGTGTGGAGAAAAGGGGACTCTAGTACACTGCTTGTGCGAATGCAGACTGGTGCAGCCACTATAGAAAACACTATGGTGTTACCTCAAAAAATTAAAATTAAATTGCCATTTGACCCAGTTATCCCACTCCTTGGAATATACACTGAGAAGCCTGAAACACCAATCAGAAATAATATATGTACCCCCATGTTCATAGCATCGGTATTTACAATAACTAAGATCTGGAAACAGCCCAAGTGTCCATCAGTAGACGAATGGATAAAAAAGCTGTGGTACATATACACAATGGAATACTATGCAGCTGTAAGAAAGAAAGATCTCTTATCCTTTGAGATGACATGGGAAGACCTGGAAACAATTAAACTAAGGAAAACAAGCCAAACAGAGAAAGACAAATATCATATGATCTCACTTATTTGTGGAATATAATGAACATAACAGTCTGAAGAATAGGGTAGTCCCAGAGATGTGGAAGTAGGGTACAGACTGAGAATTACCAGAAGAGGAGGTGTGGGAGGGGAACAATAAACCACAGAAATTATATGCATGCATGCATAACCAAAAGACATGAACAAACAAAACCGAGGATGAGGCAGGGAGGTAGGGGGAAGAGGGAGTCAATAGGGAAAAAAGGAGAAACATCTGTAACAAAAATGAATTAATATAAAAAATAAAAATAAAATATAAATAAAAAAATAAAAATATATATTATACATTAAAAAAAGAAGCACTGAAAATCAACCAATTAAAAATGAAGAATGACATAGCAGAAATAAAGAAAACATTGGAAGGAATAACCAGTAGAGTAAAGGAAACTGAGGTTCTGATCAGTGAATTAGAAGACAGGGTAGAAAAAATCACCCAATCAGAGAACCAAAAACAAAAACAAAACTAAAATAGGAAGAGAGCCCAAGGGAATTGTGGGACAATATGAAATGTAACAACAATCACATCATAGGAGGTCTAGAAGAATAAGAGAATTAGGAAGCGTTAGAGAATATATTTGAAGAAACAGTGAAAGAAACTTCCCTAAATTGGTGAAGGAAAAGGCATACAAGTTCAAGAAGCACAGAGAGCCCCAATTAAGAAGTATCCAAACAGGCCCACACCAAGACATATAATCATTAAAATGCTAAAAATTAAAGACAAAGAGAGACTCCTAAATGCAGCAAGAGATAAGCAACAGGTTATTTACAAAGGAACCCCCATAAGGCTATCAGCTGACTTCTTAACAGAAACACTACAAGCCAGAAAGGAATGACATGAAGTAATCAAGATGATGAAAAACACTGATCTATAACCAAGACTACTCTATCCAGCAAGGCTATCATTCAAAATAGAAGGTCAAATAAAGAGCTTCCCAGACAAAAAAAAAAAAAAAAGGCTAAAGGAATATATTAGCACCAAACCAGCACTGCAAGAAATGTTAAAAGGACTGCTGTAATTAGTAGAAGAAATAGGAAGAAAAGTATAACCACACTGAACAAAAATGGCAATAAATAAGTACATATCAATAATAACCTTAAATGTAAATGGATTAAAAATTCTGATCAAAAGAAAGAGTAGCTGATTGGATAAGAAAGCATGATTCATATATATGTTGTTTACAAGAGACCCACCTCTCAAGAAAAGTCTCACATAGATTGAAAGTGAAGGGATGGAAAAAAGTCTTCCAAGCAAATGGAAAGTAAAAAATAGCTGGGGTAGAAATACTCATATCCAATAAAATAGACTTCAAAATGAATGTCGTAACTAGAGACAAAGAAGGCCACTACATAATATTGAAATGATCTATCCATCAGGAAGATATAACCTTGCAAAACATATATGCACTCAACATAGAAGCACCAAAATATATTTTAAAACTTCTGTAGGACTTCAAAGGAGAAGTCAACACCAATATGATCAATATAATACTTCCACACCCCACTGACATCACTGGATAGATCCTCTAGACAAAAACTTAACAAGGATACAGAGACTCTAAGTAATGCACTAGATCAAATGGATTTAATAGATATGTACAGGGAATTACACCTGAAAACTGCAAAATTCACATTCTTCTCAAGTGCACATGGGATATTATCAAAGATAGACCATATGTGAGGACACAAGCTAAGTCTCTGCAAGTTGAAAAAGATTGAAATCATATCAAGCATCTTCTCAGATCACAATGTCATGAAACTAGAAATCATTTACAACAAAAACACACAAAAGTATTAAACTCATGGAGGCTAAGCAGCATGTTATTAAACAATGAAAGGGTTACCAGTGCGATCAAGGAAAAATTTAAAAAATTCCTGGAAACCAATGAAAATGAACACACAACAACACAAAATCTATGGGATACAGCGAAAACAGTCCTGAGAGGGTAGTTGATAGTATAACAGGCCTACCTCAAGAAACAAGAAAATTTTCTAATTGACTATCTAACCTCACAACTTAAAGAACTAGAAAGCAAACAAAAAGAAAAACCCAAATCAAGTAGAAGGAATGAAATAGTAAATATAAGAGCAGAAATAAATGACATGGAGGTTCAAAAGACAATGAAACAAAGAGCTTGTTCTTTGAAAAGGTAAACAAGATTGATGGACCCTTAGATAGATTCACCAAGAAACAAATAGAGAGGACCCAAATAAATAAAATCAGAAAGGAAAGAGGAGAAGTAACAACTGACAGCACAGAAATACAAAGGATTGTTAACAAATACTATGAACAATTATACACCAACAAAATGGACAATCTAGGTGAAATGCACAAAATTCTAGAAAACATAGCCTCCCAAAACTGAACCAGGAAGAGATAGAAAACTTAAACAGGTAAATAACAATTAGGGAAATTGAAGATGTAATCAAGACTCTCCCAGCAAACAAAAGCCCAGACTAGGCCGGCTTCATGGGCGAGTTTTACTGAACTTTCAAAGAAGAAATAACACCCATTCTCCTCAAACTATTCCAAAAAATCCAAATAGAAGGAAGACTTTCAAACATGTTTCATGAGGCCAGCACAATTCTAATTCCAAAACCTAATAAGGACACTACAAAGAAAGAAAACTACAGGCCAATATCTCTGATTAATATAGATACTAAAATCCTGAACAAAATATTAGCAAATCAGATCCAGCAATATATTAAAAAAATTATTCACCATGACCAAGTGACATTCATCGCAAGGATGCAAGGTTCGTGCTACATTTGAAAATCAATAAATGTGATTCACCACATAAACAAAATGAAATATAAAAAACATGATCATATCAATAGAAGATGAAAAAGCATTTGACAAAATCCAGCACCCATTGCTGATAAAAACACTCAACAATGTGGGAATGGAGGGATCATATCTCGACATAATAAAAGCCATATGTAAAAAACCTACAGCCAACATCATATTCAGTGGGCAAAAACTAAAAACATTTTCCATAAGAACAAGAACAAGACAGGGATGCCCACTTTTGACACTTTTTTTTTTTTATCCTCACCCGGGGACATTTTCCCATTTTTTGTTCAGATAGAGTGAGAGGGAGAGAGAGGAAGAGAGAGAGAGAGAGAGAGAAACATTGACGTGAAAGGGACACATCGAGTGGCTGCCTCCCAGTCGACCAACAAGGGCTGGGGACAAACTGCAACCGAGGTATGTGCCCCCAGCAGTAACCGAACCCAGGTCTCTCTGGACCGCAGGCCGATGCTCTAACCACTGAGCCAAACTGGCCAGGGCGACACTATTCTTTAACATAGTATTGTAAGTCTTAACCACAGCAATCAGACATGAAGAAAAAATAAAAAAGATCGAAATTGGGAAGGAGGAAGTGAAACTCTCATTATTTGCAGATGACATGATATTGTGCATAGAAAACCCTAAAGACTCCATCAAAAATCTACTAGATTTAATAAACGATTGGGCAAAGTATCAGAATACAAAATTAACATCAAGAAATCGAAGGCATTCTTATAAACCAATAATGAACTCACAAAAAGAGGAAAAAAACAAACAAAAAATCTCACTTACCAGCAAAAAAATCAAGATACCTAGGAATAAACTTAACCAAAGAGGTTAAAGACCTATTTTCACAAGACTACAGGACTTTGAATAAAGAAATAGAGGAAGATATAAAAAAGTAGAAGTATAAACATTGTTCATGGATCGGAAAAATTAACATCATTAAAATGTCCATACTAACTAAAGCAATCGATAGATTCAATGCAATACCCATTAAAATACCAACAACATATTTCACAGAACTAGAACAATACTTTAAAAATTCATATGAACCAAAAAAGATCCCAAATAGCCACAGCAATCTTGAAAAAGAAGAACAAAGTAGGAGGGATCACAATATCAGATAACAGTTAATACTACAAAGCCATTGTAATCAAAACAGCTTGGTACTGGCACAAGAACAGGCATATAGATCAATGATACATAACAGAGAACCTGGAAATTGACTCAAGACATTTTGCTCAATTAATACTGACAAAGGTGGCAAGAGCATAAAATGGAATAAAGACAGTGTCTTTAACAAATGGTGTTGGGAAAATTGGACAGCTACATGCAAAAAAATGAAGCTAGACCACCAACTTTCCCCATACACAAGAATAAACTCAAAATGGAAAAGAGACTTAAATGTGACTGGTGAATCCATAAAAGTCGTAGAAGAAAATGTAGGCAACAAAATTTCAGATATCACATGCAGCAGAATCTTCACTGATACAAAACCTAAGGCAAGAGAAACAAAGGAAAAATTAATACATGGCACTAAATCAAACTCAAAAGCTTCTGCACAGCAAAAGAAGCAACCATGGAACGGGAACCCACTGTATATATGGGAGAGTATAATTGCCAATGATACATCAGATAAGGGGTTAATTCCCAAAACATATAGAATACTCATACAACTCAACAAAATAAGACAAAGAACCTAATTTTAAAATGGGAAGAGGCCTTAAATAGACACCTCTCCAAACAGGACATACAAATGGCCAACAGACATATGAAAAAATGCTCAATGTCACTAATGATCACATTGATGAAAATTAAAATGACTGTGAGGTATCACCTCACACCTGCCAGAATGGCTGCCATAAACAAATCATCAAAAAACAAGTTCTGGTGTGGGTGTGGAGAAAAGAGGCCTCTAGTACACTGCTGGTGGGAATGCAGACTGATGCAGCCACTATGGAAAACAGTATGGTGTTTTCTCAAAAAATTAAAAGTTGAATTGCTATTTGACCCAGTGATGCCACTTCTAGTAATATATTCTAAGAAGGCTGAAACACCAATCAGAAAGAATATATGTACCCCCATGTTCATAGCAGCACTATTTACAATAGCTAAGATCTGGAAACCGCCCAAGTGTCCATCAATAGATGAGTGGATAAAAAATCTGTGGTACATGTACACAATGGAATACTATGCAGCTATAAGAAAGAAAGTCTCTTATCCTTTGAGATGACATGGAGGGACCTGGAGAGTATTAAAGTGAAACAAGCCAATCAGAAAAAGACAAATATCACATGATCTCACTTATTTGTGGAATATAATGAACAAAACAAACTGATGAACAAAATATACCCAAAGACATAGAAGTAAGGTACAGACAGACTGACAAAACCTCAGAAGAGGGGTTTGTGGGGAGGAGGGAAGAGATAAACCACAGAACTTATATGCATGTATGTGTAACCAATGGACATAAACAACAATGCTGGGGATGGAGCAGGGGTGGAGGTGGGGTCAGGAGGAGGGTGTCAATTAGGGGAAAAGGAGAAACATCTATAACAAAAATAAATAAATAAATAAATAAATAAATAAATAAATAAATAAATAAATAAATAAAAATGAAAATATCAGTTGGGAACAAATTCAACAGAGTGCAGTTGTACAGAATTTGCATTCTTACCATGGTTTAAAAAATATAATCACTTTAATAAATAGAATTTCTAACACCTCTTATATAACTATATGATGCTGCAAATTGACTCAAAGTTATTTACACTTTATTCAAAGTTTTCTTTTTTAATTTAACACAAACATTTAATTAGTGATTACTATTTAAGAAATATCTTGTATGGCTGCTGTTATTTAGTTATTACAAGCTGATAAATATTTTGCATGGCCCTTTTTGTGCATTATAATCACCTTAGGGGTTTTACAAACTCTAATTACCTGCCACAGACCTACTAAATCATGATCTATGTGGATGGGTTCCCAAGGATATGTATTTTATTTTATTTTTAAATATGATTTTTAAAAACTATTTTTTCTTTATTGATTTTAGGGAGAGGAAGAAGGGAGAGGGAGAGAGTGGGAGGGAGAGAGAGAGAGAGAAACATTGACTCACCACCCCTACATGCCCCCCACTGGGGATTTGGCCCACAACCTGAGCATGTGCCCTGACTGGGAATCAAACTGGCAACCTCTTGGTGCATAGGTCAATGCTCAACCACTGAGCCACACTGGCCAGGCTTAAATATGTTTTTATTGATTTTATTTTTTTTGATAGAGAGAAAGGGAGAAAGAGCTAGAAACATCAATATAAGAGAGATACATCAATCAGCTGCCCCCTGCACACCACCCACTGTGAATAGAGCCTACAACCCGAGCTTGTGCCGTGACCAGGAATTGAACCAGGACCTCTCAGTCTATGAGACAATGCTCAACCCACTGAGCCACACCAGCTGGGCAAGAATAGCATTTTAAAATTTTCACTTGTGATTTGCAGCCATATAAATAATAATAAGTGACTTAGGGTTGTTGACATGGGAAAAGATTCAGTCTCTCTTTTCAAAGGGGTGTATATTTTCTTGGAGAATATATGTTCATAAACAGATCATTATAATACAACTAAGTGCGCATATTGACGAGGTGAGAAAGGGCTTTATGACAGCACAGAGGAAAAATCTTGAAGTAAGATCACCTACATATAACAACAAGACATAAATTTATCAGGATTAATATAATTAACCAGGCAAATTTTTCTATACCCTGGGATAAAATAAACCTACTGATAAAATCTTCACTTTATTTAATGTAGTAAACTGTCATATTTTTTTTTGGTACAGGTCCAAACGTTTGCATTAAACACAGACACAAAATGTGACTTTAGTAAAGTTACATTACTGCAGAGCCTTGGTGATATTCTATAACATAAATCAATTATGTTAAATGATATATAATGACGATATGTACACATTTGTCAAAACTATATATAGCCCTGGCCAGGTGGCTCAGTTGGTTGGAGAAGTGCCCCATACACCAAAAGGTTGCAAGTTTGATTCCTGATCAGAGTTCATACCTAAGTTGTGGATTTGATCCCCAATTGAGGACATACAGGAGACAACCAATTGATGTCGCTCTGCCTCCTCTCACTCTTTCCCTTCCTCTCTCTCTAAAATCAATAAAAAACATATCGTTGGGTAAAGATTAAAATAAATCTATATACAGATTAGGAAGGTAAATAAAAGTGGAGATGAACCTTGAATTATTACATCTCCACTAGTAACTCACTACCATTATAATTTCCTTTTCATAATTTGTTTTTAAAACCTCATGGTGATTAACAAAAAATGTATTTTTTACCACCTAAAACTATTTTGATGTCTCAGTGAGATTGAGGTAGATATATACCTTGCCTCTTTCCCAGCATTTGTCATCCAAACATTTTCGCAGACATTAATGTTGAAGAAATTGACAATTAAAATGTTTCAAAAGTAGAAATAGAATAACTAATTAATAATAATTCCCATTGATATATATATATATATATAATTTTTGTAGAGAAGTATAATTGAACAGTCAAAATATTTTCAAGGAAAAATATATTACATTAGTATAAAATGTCACAAAGGGATTACAAAGGAAACATGAGTTTAAATATACAAATTAAATATTTTACTATTACTGAAGAGATTGCTTATTATCAAATTGCTATGATCTTGAGTTTTTCAATGTAACCTTGTTTTCAATCTTGCAATAATCTAGCAGTAACCACGTTTAATGGGTATTATTAATTTTATTTTGCTGTGGATGGCTAAAACCTCAAGCACTATCGAGCTTTACTCAAGTTCACACCACAAGTTAGCATCATAATCAGGACTGGAAAACCTATGTTTTTGTATCATTGAAGATAGGATAGTATGTGCTGCAGTAACAATGACCAATTCCAGTTGCTTAAAACTCTCTTCAATTAGGAGACAGTTGAAGGATCTGTCTCATGTTGCCATCATATCTAATATGATGGATCAGCTACTGTGTGGAATAGTGTTTTTCACTGTAATATAAGAAAAAGAGAACAAGGTGAAACATGCAATAGATCTTTAAGTTTTCATTCAGTACTGCTACAATTTTTCTACTCATATTTTATTAGCCAAGACAAATCTCATAGTCCTTCTATGGGGAAAAAAATTATATGGGATTATTCTATGGCTACCAGTATGTTGATGTCTGATTCAATGTTTGGTCCATTGACCAAAATGCTTCTGTCAGCCAGTTCCATAGACCAATGGCTATTAATATGTGTTCTGACTCCCTTCAGGGATTTCACTAAGTCCTTTTTTCTCTAACTACATATCAGTGAGATGCCATATTATCTTTATATACAGTCACCCCTCACCACTTCGCGCTTTGACTTTCGTGGCTTCACTCTATCACGGTTTTTTCAAATATATATGAAAAAAACCGCGATAGAGTGAAGCCGCAAAAGTCGAAGCGCAAAGTGGCGAGGGTTGACTGTGTAGTAAATAAAGAATCCTACTTCGCAGAAATTCATTTATCCTGGTAGAGTCTGGAACTGATTAACCGCGATAAATGGAGGCTGACTGTAACTCAACCAAAACAGCATATCATGAAAGACTAAATGCAGATGTAGATAAGAGGATTCAATTGTCTTCAATTAAATTAAGAAGATTTGTAAAAATGTAAAAATGAAATAATTCTACTCTATACTATTTTCTGTAAATATAATTATTTTTCATAAAATATATTTCATATTTATATGAAATAGGTCCATCAAATAAATAAATATTTAAATGAATTGTTTTAATGTATATTATAAATATTGGTGATATGACCCTATAAGTAAAAACACTTTTTTATCCCCAACAGTTTACAAGAAGCATCAGAACCAAAATGTTTAAGAACTGCCAACCTAAACAATTTAAAAAGAAATAAAAATTTTAGCATTTGGTTATATTGGAAAACTCTTCCAAAAAGGGAAAATTTATGAAGGAACAACATTAGTATTTTGAGCTAATTTTGTGTGTGTGCATGGGGGGGTATAATGATCTGCTATTTTACTTTACTCAGGTAATCCATTTAAATTGTATTTACGTTTAATGTTCTGTTTGGAGCCAGAGGAAATTCACCTGAAGTTATATGTCCAGCATTTGTGAATTGTGGACCTCAAGCCAATTATTTAACTTCTCTAAACTTCAATTGGTTAAGTATAAATGAA
The DNA here is from genome assembly GCA_030848825.1 of Tadarida brasiliensis. Lineage (NCBI taxonomy): Eukaryota > Metazoa > Chordata > Mammalia > Chiroptera > Molossidae > Tadarida > Tadarida brasiliensis. The sequence goes on from CM061280.1 coordinate 55,476,888, forward strand.
AATAATATATTACTAATGTAATGAGGATGTACATATGTGAAATTGTTCCATGCTGTCAGGGAAGATATGGCCAGTACAATTTTAGTAATAATAGAGATAAACTAGAAATAATGGGTTACCAAAGAAATATGTCTAGAAGGAATATTCTTCCATTGAGTGAGATGAGATATTGATAGTGAGAGAGTTCCTCAGTAGTTTTTGTACCATATATGTAAGTTGCCACCAATTCTTACTAAAAGAAGTCTACCACACAAATTTAATAACTATGTTTGCCTAGCAATCACTACATTTTGTATCCCAACATCCTCCAAGAATATTATCATAAACTTCCCTCAGATTTATCAACATTTCTTGTTACATCTGAGCACATAAGAAGAATTGCACTCATCATTCTCCCCTTTAAAGTTAGGCACGGCAAGTCATCTTGCTTGGTTCAATAAATGAGTGTGGGTGATGTGTATCACTTTTTTATGGAATAATTTAAAATCTAGTGCTCTACTTACTCCCTGCTATTTTTTTCATAACTCTACAACTAAGGAATATATTTCATAGAGTGCAACTACAGAGTGTTAAAGCCTCTCAACATCCTGAATTAATGAATCCTTAGATAGAGAACAGGTGCCTGATAAATGTGCCTGGACCTATATTTGGCTTCCATAAAGGAGAAATAAAACTTCATTGTGTTAAGCCACTGAGATGTAGGAGTTCTTGAAGTCACATAACCATGTCTACCTTACTGATGCTCAAACTAATTCCAGTAGCAGCACAAACTCAGGAATTATTTATTGTAATAGCCCAATATCAATTAATGTACAATATTGACACTATACCTTATTCCATTGGAAATATCCTCCTAAATATTATGAAGCTTTTCAAAACTTTCATACTCTTTACCTATTCTAAAAGGCAGTATTTTTAAGTAAAGTGCACTAAATTAGCCCTTTTTACTTTTCTCTTCCATTCTCAGCAGGGCAACAAAATACACAGTTAAAATTTATTCCCATGCATCTGTAAGACTTAGAAAGATTAGTGGACAATAGAGTCAAAATAAAGAGCTTTTAAACATTAACCCACCAAGAGTTTAAGTTAGAAAATGTATCTTCTTTTGAGCTATGAGGTATAAGATTTAGCCATATAGATTTGTATGGATTGGATAATACTTGGAAAGACATTTCAGTTGAGGTGGATTAGGAACACATTTTCTTCCACCTTCTGGTGCATTTACTTTTATTGTGGAAAACAGTACTATTCTATTGTATTGCGCAGTGAAATATTTTACAAACTTTTTTTTCATTCCATGCATGGAAGCAAATATCTAATTTACCTGGTGTGTGATTATGACAACAGTGATGATATTGATCTTCATTGAGAAAATGTGAGAGGCAAAGACATTGTATATAATTTGGCTGGCAAAAATATATAAGTTTGTATTTTATTGTTGTTTATATTGTGTAGAAGAAGTGTATATATCCAGAAAACCTAGCACCAAGGATGCCTGGTTGTTTACATGTTGAAGAACTAGGACTGAGAGGGTCTTATAGCTGTATAAAAGGTAGGAGAAAAAGAAGGACACATATTAAGAAATGGAAACAGTTTTAGGGATCCAAGCAGAATGATAGGGAGGAAGAAGTTCTAATGCTATAATGCATTAGAAAGTCTTAATGCCATATTGGTGGACACCTAACTATTAATTTATTTTTTCCAGGTTCAATGAGATATAATTGACATTGAACACTGTATAAGTTTAAGGTATATAATGTAAATCATTTTATACATGTATATTTTGCAAAATGGTTACCACAAAATATTCCTTACCACCTCCATCAGCTCACATACTTACAATTTTGTGTGTGTGGTGGGAAATTTTACAAACTATTCTCTTAGCAATTTAAAATATTTGAGATGTTTCTCAACTTATGTCCCAACAAACTCTTGAAAATATAAGTCAAGAATGCATTTAATACATATCAGCCTAGCCTTTGTACACCTTAAATATGTACAAAACACTTACATTAGCCTATAGTTAGGCAAAATCCTGTAACACAAAACCTATTTTTATAAGTGTTGAATATCTCATGTAATTTATTAAATAATCTACTAGAAGTGAAAAAACATAATGGTTGTATGGTTACTATCCATTTAAAGTACACAGCTAAAATCACAACAGGTCTGAAGAGTGTTTGAAGCTTTAAAATAAAATTAACTGTTGAATGATGGGGATACTACACTGACAGGGCCATTAATTTCTGTCTCTTCTGATGAGGCTTGATGGAAGAATGCACTGGGTCATCGACACTATTTCATGTTCTTTCAGGCATAGTGTTCTTCAGCCATTCACTTTTGCATCATTGTAAAATAAAAAAATCATAAGTCGAACCATAGTAAGTTGGGACCATTTGTACAATACAGTATTGTAAAATATAGTTGCCATGCTATATATTACATACCCAAAACTTATACAACTTGTAACTGGAAGTTTGTATCTATTGACCATTTTTACCCATTTCCTCCACAATCTACCCTCTGCCTTATATAACCACTAATCTGTCTGTTGTTTCTATTAGTTCAACTTTTTAATATTCCATTTGAGATATCGTACAGTATTTGTCATTCTCTCTTTGACTTGTTTTATGTAGCATAATGCCCTCAAAGTTTATGCATATTGTCACAAATGGCAGGATTTCACACTTTTTTATGCCTGAATAATACTCCCGTGTGTGTGTGTGTGTGTGTGTGTGTGTGTGCGCCACATTTTCCTTATCCATCACATGACAATGGACACTTAGGTTGTTTCTATATTTTCAGTGTTGTAATTAATGCTGCAGTGAACATGGGGGTACAGATATCTCTTCTAGATAATGATTTTATTTTATTTAGATATATACCCAGAGGTGGAATTGCTGGATCATATGGTAAATCTACTTATAATTTCTTGAGGAATCTCTATACTGTTTTCTACAGTGGCTGTACCAATGTACATTATTACCACCAACAGTGTACAAGGATTCCCTTTTCTCCATATGCTCACTGGTACAATCTATATCTTATCTTTTTGGTAACAGCCATTCCAACAAGTGTGAGGTGTTTTTATCAAGGTTTTGATTTGCATTTGCCTGATGACTAGTGATTGTTGAGTATCTTTTCATGTACTTTTTGGTCATTTGAATATTTTTTTTAAAAAGTCTATTCATATTCTTTGCCCAGTTTTTTAATGCATATAATGTTAATATTTCTTAAAATCTTTTTATTGTAGAAATTTCAAATATATATGTTTAAAAATAAAATTTAGTTGTGGCTATTCTTGTTTTTGTATTCCTTTTTGCTGTTATTTTCTTGTTTTATTTATTGTTGACACTATTACAGATGTCCCCCATTTTCCACATTAAATAATTGAGATAACTCTGATTTAATTAAATTATCTGGGGTTTTTTGCAGTTGAGGTGTATGAGTTTCTTACATATTTTAGATATTAAGCTCAGCAGATATGTGGTTTACAAATAATTTCTTTTATTCTCTAGATTGCCTTTTTATTTGTTGATTTTTCTTTTGCTGTGTAGAAGCTTCTTAGTTTGATGTAGTCCCATTTGTTTATTTTTGCTTTTAGTGCTTGTGCTTTGGATGTCATATATATAAAATCATTGCTGAAACCCATCTCAAGGAGCATTTTCCCTGTTTTTATATTTATTTTTTTCCCTTGGAGTTTGAGGGTTTCTGGCATTTTGTTTATGCTTTTAGTCAATTTTGAGTAAATTTTTCTTAGTGATGTAATATAGGAACCTGGTTTTTTGTTGTTGTTTTTTTGTTTTGTTTTGTTTTGTTTTTTGCATGTGAATATCCAGTTTTCCCAGCACCATTTATTTAAGAGACTATCTTTTCTTTATTGAGTATTCTTGGTATTCTTATCAAATACAGTAGTCTCATATTATTCACAGTTTTGGTTTCAGTTACTCACTGGCAACCAGAGTCTGAACTTATTAAATGGAAAATTACAGAAATAAACAATTCTCAAGTTTTAAATTGCATACCATTCTGAGTAGCATGATAAAACATATCATTCCACTCTGTCTAGCCCAGGATGTGAATCATACCTTTGTCCTGTGTATCCAAGTTAGTCATTTAGTTACTATCTCAATTATCAGATCAACTGTCCTGATATCACAGTGTTCGTGTTGAAGTAATATTTATTTTACATAAGAATGGCCCCAGGGTGCAAGTATAGTGATGCTGGCTATTGTGATATGCCAAAGAGAAGCCTCAAATTGCTTCCTTTAGTGAAAAGATGAATGTTCTCAACTTAATAATGAAAGAAAAAAATGCATGTTAAGGTTATTAAGATCTACAATAAGAACAGATATTCTATTCATGAAATTGTGAAGAAGGAAAAAGAAAGTCATGCTAATTTTGTTACCACACCTTTGTTGTGGCAGAAAATTGGTCAGCAGGAAGAGACACACTGCATGCACTCAGAGGATTAGAAAATGACTGTTTAATGTGCACCAGTGCTGGCCCAGCAGAGTCACCTCCAAAGGCTGAGCCCTGTGCCCATGATCCAGCCACATTTTGTACATGATAAGTTCCAGGTATTTGGGGACTTTCTAGTTCTGCTGTAGTTTAGGCAGTTGGCTGATGTAATGAGATTATAAAAGCCAAGGGCAGGGTTTCTGCACTGAGAGCTAAGGTTGTCTGCACCCGGCTTGCCTTCTCAGTCCTGCCTCTTGATTCTCAAGCTGCTCCTAGTAGCCTTAGAGAACATTATTTTATATGGGAAGCATGGGCTTGGAGAGGGAGTTCCCTTAGTGCCTCATTAGGAAGGGGGTGATGATTTCTCTGACTGCTTCTTGCTAAATAGGGGCATTGAAGGGGAGGGATGCAACAACTAGAGTTCTTCACCATCCAAAGGAGAGTAATGGTAGTTGGGGGTCTTTATTTGAAGCATCATTTGGAGCTTTACTGTTTCTAAGCGAGAGGAAATGAAGTGGGTTAGCATATTGAGAACACAAAGTACAAACAGGAGCGCTATAAAAAGCATTAAGAGAGGATCAGCTAATGGGAGTACCCAAGATGCCCAGTCCCATAGGATACTCCAGGAACTCCAAGATTTCGATAATTCCTGTCTTTTCTAATTTATTCCTTTAAATGCTGGGCCATGTCTCTAACTATTCCCGATTAACATAAAAGCAACATTCCTCAATTAAGAAGAGACATATTCCTCCCTTTTCAGCAATCAGTAGTTCTAACCCCCTTTTATTTTGTAATACTACTTCTGCGAAAGAGTGTACTTGATCCTGTAAGGCTACTAAGGATACAGAGTTTAGTGCTGGGATCAGTCCAGCAGGTGATGACCATCCATACTACTAGCAGAGTCCTTAGGCACTTTTCATAGACCAATTAGCAGGTTTTGCTGTCCTCTTAATGGTGACCTGCAGAGGATTGTTCTGGCTGGTGGTCACTCTCCAGGCAGGTTGGTTGTTGTGTGGCAGGTGAGCTGATATCACCCATGAGTGATGGATCCAGGTATTCAGACCTGCAAACTTGAAAGCCGTAGGAGTGATTAGTATAACTAAATAGGGCCCTTTCCAGGTTGGTTTGAGGGGTTCCAGACTTGGTCCCCTGGTCTGTGGGGGTGTACAGTTATTCCCAGGGAAATGGGTATTCTATCAGTTACCCACTTATGTACCTCAAGAATGGTTTTTCTTAGTCCTTGTAGTTGTTTTTGGATTTCCAAATTTCCCAGTTCTTTTATATCCCCTTTGAATTTGATCAGTGGAGGAGGTCTCCTATATAAGATTTCAAAAGGGGAAAATCCTATCTTCACCCAAGGGGTACAACATACTTGCAGGAGAACTAAGGGCAGTATATCAGTCCAAGGCAGGTAGGTTTCTTGACATAGTTTTGCCATGGTCTGCTTAAGGGTCCAATTCATACGTTCTTCTTTCCCTGAGCTCTGGGGCTGGTAGGCTGTGTGCAAATTCCATCGGATGCCTAGAGTTTTAGCTACCTGCTGTACTATTTCTGCTATGAAAGCTGGGCCATTATCTGATCCTATAGTCAATGACATTCCATATCTCGGGATGATGTCTCTCAGTAGAGCTTTGGTTACTTCTCTTGCCTTTTCTGTATGTGTGAGGTAAGCTTCAATCCAGCCTGAGAAAGTACAGATGAAGACCAGAAGATATTTATTTCCTCTACTGGGTCTTATTTCTGAGAAGTCTACCTCTAGGTCTTCAAAGGGTGCTTGACCACAGCACTGGATCCCAGCGGGCCTGGTGGGGCTTTGTCAGGCGTTGTTTTGTCTCTTGATTGGGGCTGCAGACAAGAGGTGCCTTTTCTTCTCCTCTCAGGGCCTCATATAAGGATTTTGCCAGTTCTGAAAATCCGAATATCTATATTCGACAGAACCCTGCAGCTCCCAGGAATTCTCGAATCTGTTGATGGGAAGTGGGAACCGGAATAGCGCAGACTGCCTATTTCCTTTCGGCCCCTAGCATTTGTTTGCCTTAGGTGATCTTAAAACCTAAGTATTTAACTTCTTTTTGACAAACTTGTGTCTTTTTCTTTGATACCTGATACCCAGCCTCCATCAGTAGCCCGACTAAGGCCTTGGTCCCTTCCCAGCATTCGGCTCCAGTGAGACTGGCCAACAGGAGATTGTCTACCTATTGGAGGAGAACACATCCTAAGTTCCACCCCAAGAACTTGGCTAAGTCAGATGCCCTGCTGAACAAAGTTGGTGAATTCTTGAATCCTTGAGGTAGTCTACTCCAAGTGAATTGTTCCTTTGTTCCTGTGGTGGGGTTTTCCCATTCAAAGGTGAACAGAGGCTGGCTATTGGGCACTAGTTGGAGGCAGAAGAAGACATCCTTTAAGTCCAGGCATGTGAACCACCCTGCCTCAGAAGGTATATGTCCTAATAGAGTATATGGGTTAGGCAGTGCCGAATGTAATGTGAGGACTGCTTCATTAATGTCTTTTAAGTCTTGTACCGGGCAGTAGTCACTTGTCCCAGGTTTCTTTAGGGCCAGCAGGATGGTGTTCCATGGGGAGTGACATCACTCTAAAAGTTCCCACTTGAGTAGTTGGTCTAGATGAATCTGGATCCCTAGATGTGCTTCCCATGGAACCATGTACTGGTGTATTTTGACAGGTTGGGCTCCAGGCTTCAGGTCAATCAGGATTGGGGCATGATTTTTGGCCAGACCTAGGGTTTTTTTTTCTGCCCAGACTGATAAGAATTCAGCCTCTAGTTCCAGGGCTCATCAGGTGGGGAGATACACAACCTCCATTCCTCTTCCTGTGGTACTGCCAAGAACAGGATCATGGGAGGGGCCTCCTTGCCTAGGTGCAGTTGTGCCAGTCCATCTGGAGCAAAGGCTCTTTCTGCACCCATCTATGCCAGGAGGTTCCTGCCCAACAGTGGTACTGGGCAGTCTGGTAGATATAGGAACTCATGAACCACCTTGTGGCCTCCCAACCAGCATTTCTAAGGGCCACGAAATGGTCTGTGGGTTTTGGTTCTGATATCCCCCATGATGCTAACTTCCTGCCCTGATAGGGGTGCCACCTTTTGTGTCACCACAGAGTGTTCGGCCCCTGTGTCAACCATAAAGTCTATCTTTTGGCCTCCAACTTTTATTTTGACCATGGGCTCATGGGGACCTAGTTGGATAGACCCCGGTCTCCCCTAGTCAGAGTCTATTCCTGCCAGGACAATCAGATTGGCCTGTGGTGGTTCTGGTCAGTAGCAGCTGGGTGGAGCAGAAGTTCCTGGTTTTCCTTGCTGGTTATTGGGGCATTCATTTTACAGTGTCCAGATTCCTTGCAGTAAGGACATTGGTCTCCCAAAATTGCCACCCTTACTTTACCTAATAAATTCAGTGCATATTTCATGAATTTGCAAATAGAGATCTATTTCATTTGATTGTCTTAAATCCCACCAACCTATGAACATCTATACCAATATAATTTATTTTCTCTTATGCTGGAAGAAGAGTCTCTTCTATATAAGGGCAAAACTTTCATTTGATTCCATTCCATTGCACATTCTCAGGCTCTTCATCATTGTACATATAGCTGCTTAATAGATATCTCCACATGGATGTTTGATAACTTTTAATCTACCAAGGTGAATTCTAGAATGCTGGTGTCTTCTCCTCTTAATTATATTAGCTTATTTCTACCTCAGGGATTTTGCTAATACCACTCCTCCTATTTGTATTAATATTTCTTCAAATAATTTCATAGATGTCTCTATTTGTAATTACTGTTTCATCTCAAAGTTTGAATCATCCAGAGAAGCCTTATGCAACCACTCAAGCTAAAATTATTCTTTCCCCCCAAATATGATTACATTCTATTGCACTGCTCTGTTTTATTGACACCATCAAACTGTTTAGTACTTTATACTATCCTATTTATTTGTTTGTTTTTTATGATCTCTATAACAAATTAGGGGTTGTTATATCTTTCTAGTAACTTTGTGTATCTAAACATCTATAATATGGTCTGACACATGATAGGTTCATATAGTTATTTTATGACTGACATAATCTAATTATATTTGACTGACTTACTCCATTTTTGTTTGTTTGTTTTTTGTTAATCCTCACCCAAGGATATTTTTCCATTGATTTTAAGAGAGAGTGGAAGGGAGAGAGAGAGGGGGAGAAAGAAGGGAAGAGAGAGAGAGACATACAGAGAGAAAGAGAAAGAGAAAGATTGATGTGAGAGAGACATGTAGATTGGATGTCTTCCTGCATGCTCCTCAACTGGGGCCAGATCAAACCTGCAATCTAGGTATCAAACTCATGGCTCTTTGGTGCACCAGCCAACACTCTAACCACTGCGCCACATCAGCCAGGACAGACTTACTACATTTTTAGAGAAGACAAATATCTCAATATTCACATAAATATTTGGAGAAATGAAATATTTTTGAAAAGCAGATCATTTGAAAATGTGGGAAATTTTTGGGTAATATTACTCTAAGATAATTCTATTGTAGATTAATTTGGGTGTCACTTTTTTTAATGTTTGATGGGTTTATCCAGACCGGTGTAGCTCAGTGGTTGAGCATTGACCCATGCACCAAGAGGTCACTGGTTCAATTCCCAGTTAGGACACATGCCCAGGTTGTGGGCATGATCCCCAGTGGGGAGTATTCAGGAGGTGGCCAATCAATGTTCTTTCTCATCGATGTTTCTATCTCTCTCTCCCTCTCACTTCCTCTCTCTCTAAAATCAATAAAGGAAAAAAAAATTTAAATAAATGTTTGATGGGTTTAAAAAGCATGTATACTTTATTATCTAGTTCATACCTAGAAATACCTTAATGTAGACATTTTAATCACCCAATCTTTTTATTTGCATTAAGATCATGGTGACACTTCAGTTTATTTCAGAACTATTTTATCACTAGAGTTATGACTGCCATTGCTAAAACAATGAAACATATGTCTTCTCTTATTTGCCCCACTACTCTATGTAAAACAATTATCAAAAATGCATGCATAGATATTTGTGAAATTAGGAATAGATTGATAATTCAAGTTTAGCTTTTAAGTTGATTAAATGATTATATTAATTTATTAATTTTGTTTAGGGCTGTAATCAACACACACAGATATTTATAATGTAAAGTTTGTGATGATCCCAATTTATAACAGTTCCTATCTAAACAATTTTACACATATAAAGCTCCTAACTCTTATAACCACTATCTTCAAATACCAAAATGACAGTAATAAAAATTCATGCTCTTTACACCCCAGATAAACCCACTTCATGAATGAATTTAGGATGTCATATTCTGTATTCCTCTTCCTTGAACCCAAAATATTGGAGTGAGATATTTCTCTTATATTTACATGATAGATAAATAGATTGATAGATAGATAGATAATGTCATTATATATGTCATTATAAAAGCATTTATCAGATTTATTGAAATTATTTATTTTTATTTCAATACTATTATCATGTAATACCATGTTGTAAACTTAATAAGTGCTCAATTAACTTCACTATATTGAAATAAATTTTAAATTTTTATGATGTAGTAAGATTAGATTACTGTTACTCAAGACATATTCTCTCACTCTTACAATCAATGGCTATATGAAGAATAAAGTTCATAACCTTTGTTGTTGGCCATACTCTTAAAAAATGAGCTACTTTTCTCTGATGTAATAGTATCTGTTCTTTAAGCATAATATATATACACACACACAAACATATATACATATATAATCAATATAATCACAGGTTAATCATTACAATGATACAGCAGAATGGCTGTTCAGTGTCATGTCCCCACTATTTCTTTTTTGGTTTATTCATCCCCTCACCATTCCAGAACAACTACATTCCTTATTTTGTACTTTCCTGACCTCACATCCAACAACTGCAGTAGTTAGGATGATAAATAGAGCACTACAGCTATTTGTAATTTCTATGGAATGATTTTAGAGATGATATAATAGAATGTAAAGTTTACAGTATTTAAGCCATAAGTTGTGACCACAGATGTAATAGTTTTCTTTATATTGAATAGGTTATTTTGCCTGTTTTCTTTAAGATCTCTGGTTTTAAAACAGTGTTCTTTAGAAGAACTTCATGGGATTCAACAAAGTTTAATTAAAATTTTGTCTTAATATGTATTTATTAAAAATCATTAACAAAAATTCACATATTCAAATGTATACACATTGGTTTATTTTTTTTTGAAGAGTTAAGAACACAAAAATCTTCCCTAACATCTCTGAATAGATTCTAGGTTCTTGTCAATAGAAACTTAAAGTCATACATGAATTTTCATGCAAATTTGTAAAAGCAAGTGCATTTTGGAAGCATATATGTTGTTGCTCAATAAAAATGCCCAATGTTAATAATGAGCTTGTAAAGTCCTTTTAATCATGTATTGATGTCTAAAAACATAAAGCAATAAAAGAAAACTTATTTTTTATAGCAATAGTTGTGTTTACTTTGACATGTTAAATAAATATGTATTTTGCCTCCTTTGATGCAGAGACTGCTAGTGAAGTTTTTGGTACTGTGATTTTTATGATAACAATATAATACAATAACAGTATAAGAGCAGATATAGTGATTCTTTTGACTCTAGCTACTATAGCCTTTAGCAGTAAATTTTTATGACTATTGAGATTTATTGTGTAAATGTATAATAGAGGAAGTATATAAAATACTGTGTGACATGTCAAAATGTAAATGTATAACATCTACACACAATATTATGATTGTATAACTTCAAAATATATTTAATATTACCAGTATTTTTGCTTATAACTAGGCAAAAATAGCATTATGTAAGCAATGGCATTTATTTAAGTTTTGAGAATGAGTACAGAAGAGCTTTTCTTCTGATTAATGATTTTAATTCTATTTAAAGAAAAATTAAGAATTTGAATGATTTTCTTCCCATTTCATAGGCAGCAAAATAGAGATTCCCTGGGCAACCATCATTCAATCCCAAATCTACTAGTTACTTCTCTTAGCCATTCTTATCAGGATTTTTTTATGCATTAACGTGGTTATGTATTCTCATATGACACTGATGTGAATCTGGGGATAGAAAGGAGAGTAGTGATCCTTTCATTTACAAGAAGATGGAGAGATAATTCTTGGTTAGCACTATAACTCTTCTGAGAATCCATTGATAATTATGTTCTTCTTATTGAATCTTCATGTGACATTCTCTAACACTTTTATGAATCAGAAAAATAATAGACACACTTTTAAAATTAAAAAGGATAAAAACTCAATTGGCCAAATAAATTAATTAAATAGTTACTGAACTATTTACAACTAACCACAATGGTTACTTTCTCCTAGAAGCATAATTTGCAGACAATGAATAAATAATGTTTTAAGAAAGTTTGCAAGCATTAAGTTTTGCAGGGTCTGGTTTTACAGATCTTTTACTTCCCCCCTTTTTTAGAGTTCTAAGAAACCTAATCCCTGGTCACTAAATTAATCAGGCTCAATAGTGCACATATGCTAGTATCTATGTGCTGAAAGATGTCATCATGTGATATTTGCCTTGTAAATGGAATTCAGAATTATTTGGCATGCTTGAAACGTAGCCCATCTTCTGTTTCAGGCTATAAAATAGATGCTTACATTTTTTCCCTTTCTGTTTATGATAGCAAATTATATTACTTATGTATCATAGACTTTTCATTTAAATATTGAAATATTCCTCTGTGATTTGAACTAAGGATAGTAAAAGGTGAAGAAGTAACTAGGAAGATAACAGTGAGTTTAACAAGTTTTTGTTTTCAGATTACTTTTGTGCCATTTCTGGGCTAAGACTCTATCTTCAGTTAAAGGAGAATGTATTTCCTGCCTTTAAGCAAAAAAGGGGGAACTTTTTCTGCATTTACTACTTCTTAATTACCTTTAGATCAAAATAATTTTCATGACAAAATACATACTTCAAGGTGACATATTTTTATTTTCTTTAAACCATTTCACTTGAGAAAATGTCTTATTCATCTTTAACAGTTAATGTTAATGTTACTTGCCTATACTGCTTGACCACAAGTAATTTCCACTTACCCACCAAGAATTTACCTTCTGTATCCCACATTGAAAACATCACAAAAGACACATATAGCATCATTGATAAATAAAATAGCTCTATTAGTAATGTACCTGTAGCAAGAAAAATGTAAACAATGTTTTATTTTTTGGCAGTATTACAAAATATATTAAGGAACCATTACATCTAAGAATAATAGGAAAATATAGGTCCACTGTTGGGGAAACATTTATTGGTGACAGAAAAAAATACAAAGCAAATGTACTCATCTCCTTTTTTGTTTCCATTTCTATTTCCAATGAGGACTAACTTCAAATGGTGAAGATGAAATAGACATTAAGCAAAAAATTAGAATAGGAGGAGAAATATATAAGAAACTCTGAGAAATTATGTTTTTAAGTGTATTCAAAAATTCTTGATTACACATATTATATACCAGAATATTGATATCTCAAAATACAGAGAGAAACACTGTTGACAATATTTGAAGAGTCAGTGGATAAGGGGAGTGATCCTATGAAAAAACAGGTCAGAAAATTTTGAATTTTTAATGGAAAAGAAGATAGTTTCCACTAAAATAAATTGCTGAAAATGTAATAGCAAAGCTCTTATTTACTGCAATAAAAAAACATTAACCATAGATAGAAAGTTTATACACAGTAGCAGAGATAGAAATAGAATCCATCTTTGTGCATGTAAAAGATTCAGATAAATTAGGTACCTTGCCCTACATCATAGAGCTTATAAATGGCAGACAGGATTCAAGCATATATCTGTCTTATTCCAGAGCTTTCACAGATAACTCTTGCTATATACAGTTTGTGATGAATATCCAGACACATTTCTAGGCTGGATTATTGAACATATAATTGTGTGTCAGAATGGTGTTCATTAGAACCACTAAAAATAACACAGGCTATCACACTGACAAATATAGAAATATTAAAATTTTTCAAAATAGTAATAATATATTTATATATTTATTAATAAATTAATATACTTATTTAAGCCTTGATAAAGAAAGTGGTTGATGATGTTGCCATAAAGCACAGATAATCAGTTAGAGTGGCAGGGAGCCTCCTCCATTGGCCAAGATGGTCTTGGGGGAAGTTCTTAAACTGAGCACACCAAAAGCTAGAAGTATGAATTAATAGGGCCTGAGCACTGCAAAAAGCTAGCAAGATATTTGGATAGAAAAAAAGCCCTCCCTTCCTATCCCTATAAGAACCATGGGCTTCAGCAGGAAGAAGAGGTGGTTTTTCAGACAACAGTAGTCCACCATTCTCCCAGGTTGCACAGCACCTGAATACAACCTCTTTCCTTTTGCACCAGCACCTGCCTCATGTGTTTGGGTTTTGTTGCAATTTTTTGATACATTTTTTTGTGACTCTGGTGGAATAGTGTCCTAGAGGGCCCAAACTCAGGTCTCAGCTGCCTGTGGCAGGCCAGTCCTGAGAAAACATGACTATGGAGATTTCCCAGGAGCTGCAAAGAGCTTTCCTCAGGGAATTCCTTGCTATAAGAAATTCAGGTGTTTCCTTTCACCAGCCAAGGCATAGGCCACCTGAACTTATTGGCTGGTGAAAGGAAACGGGTTTCTGAGGAGCAGATGGACTCCAAAACTGGGTAAGTAGAACCAGCATGCACACTAGAGGTCCACTATTCCTGCCACATGGGTTTTGTGCTACTCTGACTTTGTGCCTCTTGAGCTTTGTGCCATGTGGGCTTTGTGCCACTTGAGTTGAGTTAGGACCATTTGTGGTACTGGTTGGCAGGCTATGACTGCAACTTGGGGTTTGTGCCACTTGGGCTTTGTGGCATTTGGGTCCAGTTAGGACCACTTGTAGTATCAGTTGGCAGGAGACAAGAATCTAAAACTTGCTTGTGAGCACTCATTTCAATAATGGAATTATGGATCCAAGTTTTGTTTATATATTCCCACTTTGTTAGGGATCTTGCTATGGTTATGGTTTGGGGTTTATACTTTTGTACCATCAGCAGTTGTTCTGTTTCAACTCCTGAAGATAGCCCACTGGGACTAATTTATCAGACTCTTCCATATACAGTTATGATCCAATTGTCAGTGGTGGTAAAGGGGGGGGGGGTAGAGATAGCCTCTGGCCAGAGACAGTATTCTGTGCCCCTGAAAGGTGTAGGAGAGAATAATAGAATAGAGAACTAATCATAGTGGCATACTAGCCATAGTTATAAGAAATGTTATCCATCCTTTGCAATGTTAATTGTAGTTGCTTTGTTCTGATTAAAGAAAAGTCCACTTTGACCTGGCTGGGAGGTAGGCACCTTGGGAGCTTACCTGAGAAATGCTGTACATTCTCCTAATCTGAGGACAAGGGGAAATACCTGGCATCATGGAATGATTGACAACCTGATTATGGAAACACAAAATCTGTGACTGTGACTCACTGGTGACCTTCCCCTGCAGCCCCCAGCCCATATTCCTCTGCCTTGCTCAAAATCTTTTACAACCACCCCCTCACCCACTTTATTATCCCCTTGCCTGT
Organism: Tadarida brasiliensis; assembly: GCA_030848825.1. Taxonomy (NCBI): domain Eukaryota; kingdom Metazoa; phylum Chordata; class Mammalia; order Chiroptera; family Molossidae; genus Tadarida; species Tadarida brasiliensis. The sequence goes on from CM061280.1 coordinate 55,491,965, forward strand.
AACCATTTTACTCATTTTTATTCCTTTTTGTCTAACTGCTCTTTCTCATGTAGTCATTGTTTCTCTATGTTTTAAAAGCAACTGGCAAGTGACAGTGGGCAGAGCAGATTTTATGGGATAACCCACTGCTCTCCCATACTTCCAGCAATATTGGAATAAATGCTCATATATAAGTCAACCTTGTCTCTCCTTAATTGGCTCAAGTAGTGACAGGCAGCCCAGACCCGTTCATTGTCCAGTTTCATATTTTGGTGATTCTGCCGGGACAGCAAGTGGGATCCCTCTGGTGTGAGTACTGGGGACCCCGCTGGCTGGCTGGGACTAGGGGTTCCTAGGACTAAAAGGAGAGGACTCTCTGTTATAGTCCTTCTTTTGGCTCCAGCAATTCCAGTCATCTCACTCAAGTTGAATCTAGTGTCCTGTAACTGTGTAGCTCTGTAACTCTGTAGTTCTGTAATTCTGTAATGAGAGGTGTCTGTTGTCTATTGCCTCTCATCTGGTGTGAGCCTGATCATCTCCTGGTTGCAAGTCACCACTTATGGTCCTTGCCTGGTCTCTGAGCATAATCAGCTTAGGGTCAAGGCACTGCTCTGCATGGTGTAGAGCATTCTGTCTGGTGTTCTGTCTGACTATACAAGTAAAAGGTATGGGAAGGCATAAAGCTTTCATTTGTCTGTTGTGTGCACTTGTAAATATTGTATATTAGGGTGGTTTTGCTTTGTCTTCTATAAGTTTCCCTGTAATTTTGCTTAACCAGTTTAAAGATGGGGTATATCCCAGTTAGCTGAGGGACCCAGCTGCTTGTAGCAGGCTGAACCCATGGCAGGGATTGTAGGAAATTCCTAGCAGCTGCCAAGAATTTTTATCTTGAGGAACATCCTTGCTTTTCCTCTCAAGGTATCAGCCACCCAAATTCTTAACTAATGAAAAAACAGGTATAAGAGCTCTCATTTATCTGTGTATTCTATTCTGTTAAGAGAGCTCTCTGAGAGTTCCTGTCTGTCTGTAATGTAACTTTGGTTTCAGATATTCTTTTCTTACTCTCCTATCTGTTAGGGATTTGCTTTGCTCTTTGCTATGTTATGAACACAGGGAATCCTCTGTCTCTGCTGTCTGGACTTTGTGCCACTCAGATATTGTGAGGGTCATTTTGCTGTGCCAGCTGTTGTGAGATAAGATTCTGAAGCTGGTGTTCCACTCCTTCATTTTGAGAGCACTCACTTATTTACTTTAGATGTTGTTTCTGTTTCTGTTTTGAGATAGGATAGGATCCTTTCTATGTGCAAGATTTCATGTTGTTATATCATAAGTATTCTACTCAGAAAGATACAAATAGATGATTCAAAGAGGGGGAAAATGTCTCACTCCCCTACCAGAATGTAAAAGAAAAATATGATGAAATAAGTATTTTTTCTCTCTCAATTTTTATTGATTTATTTTTGTTACAGATGTTTCTTCTTTACCCCACTAGACACCCCCAAGCCCCCAGAATTGTTGTCTATGTCCATTGATTACATGCACATCAGCTCTTTTGTTTACCCATCCATCCCTCCACGCCCCCCTCCTCTGAGGTTTGTCAGTCTGAACCATACTCCTTCCTATGTCTCTGGGTCTATTTTGTACATCAGCTTATTTTTTTTTTCATTATATTCCACAAATAAATTAGACCATGTGGTATTTGTCTCTCTCTGATTGGCTTAGCTCTCCAGGTCCCTCCATGTCCTCTCAAAGGATAACAGATCTCTCTTTCTTAAAGCTGCATAGTGTTCCATTGTGTATATGTACCACAGCCTTTTTATCCACTCATGTCTTGATAGACACTTGGGTTGTTTACAGATCTTAGTGATTTTAAATAGTGCTGCTATAAACATAGGGGTACATATATTCCTTCTGATTGGTGTTTCAGGCTTTTTAGGATATATTCTTAGAAGTGGGATCACTGGGTCAAATGGCAGATCAATTTTCAAGTTTTTGAGGAAACACCATATTTTTCTTCATAGTGGCTGCATCAGTCTGCATTCCCACTAGCAGTGTCCTAGATTCCCCTTTTCCCAACACCCTCACTAGCACTTGGTGTTTGATGATTTATTGATGGTGGCCATTCTGGCAGGTGTGGGGTGATACCTTATAGTTGTTTTAATTTGCATCTCTCTGATGATTAGAGATGTTGGGCATTATTTCATATATCTATTGGCCATTTGTATGTCCAGTTTGGAGAGGTGTCTCTTTAGGTCCTCTGCCCATTTTTTAATTGGGTTCTTTGTTTTCCTTTTGTTGAGTTGTATGAATACTCTATATATTTTGGAAATTATCCCCTTATCTGATATATCATTGGCAATTATGCTGTCCCATATAGTGAGTACCTTTTCCATTTTGAGGGTTCTTTCTTCTGCTGTGCACAAACTTTCAGTTTTATGTAGTTCCACGTATTCATTTTTTTCTTTATCTCTCTTGCCTTAGGCATTGTATCAGTGAAAATTCTGCTGAGTATGATATCTGAAATGTTGTTGTCTGCATTTTTCTAGGATTTTTATGGATTCACACATCACATTTAAGCAAAATGGATAAATTTCTAGAAACATATAGTCTCCCAAAACTGAACTGGGAAGAGATAAAAACGAACAGAGCAATAACAACTAAGAAAATTGAAGATATAATCAAGAATCTACCAACAAACAAAAGCCCGGGCCTGGATGGCTTCATGGGGGAGTTTTTCCTTTTTTTTTTTTCTTTCATCCTCACCCAAGGACATTTTTCCACTTTTTGTTCAGATAGAGTGGGAGGGAGAGAGAGGAAGAGAGAGAGAGAAACATCGATGTGAGAGAGACACATCGAGTGGCTGCCACCCGCACGACCCAACCAGGGCCGGGGACAAACTGCAACCGAGGTATGGGCCCTTAGCGGGAACCAAACCCAGGTCTCTCTGCACCGCAGGCCAACACTCTAACCGCTGAACCAAACCGTCCAGGGCTCATGGGGGAGTTTTACCAAACATTCAAAGAAGAACTAACACCTATTCTCCTCAAACTACTCCAAAAAATTTTAAAAAGTAGGAAGACTTCTAAACTCATTTCATGAGGTCAGCATAATTCAAATTTCAAAAACACTACAAAGAAAAAAACTACAGACCAATATCCCTGATGAACATAGATGCCAAAATCCTTAACAACATGTTAACAAATTGGATGCAGTAATACATTAAAAAAAATAGCCCTGGCTGGTTTGGTTCAGCAGTTAGAGCATCAGTCCGTGGACCAGAGAGTTCCAAGTTCGGTTCCCGCTAAGGGCATGTACCTTGGTTGCAGTTTATCTCCAGCCCCGGATGGGGTCATGTGGGTGGCAACCACTCGATGTATGTCTCTCACATCGATGTTTCTCTCTCTCTCTTCTTCCATCTCTCCCTCCCACTCTGTCTGAGGATAAATGCAAAAAAAAACAAAAAAAGATAAAACAATTATTCACCATGACCAAGTGGGATTTATCCCAGGGATGCAAGGATGGTACAATATTTGTAAATCAATCAATGTGATACAGCACATAAACAAAATGAAAGATAAAAATCATATGATCTTATCAATAGAGGCAGAAAAAGCATTCAACAAAATCCAGTACCCATTTCTGATAAAAACACTCAGCAATGTGAGAATAGAGGGATCATATCTTGACATAATAAAGGCCATATATGAAAAACCTACAGCCAACATCATACTCAATGGGCAAAAACTAAAATCATTTCCCTTAAGAACAGGAACAAGACAGGGATGCCCACTTTTGCCACACTTGTTTATCATAGTACTGGAATTCTTAGCCATAGCAATTAAACACAAAGAAAAAATAAAAGGATCCAATTTGAAAAGGAAGAAGTAAAACTGTCATTATTTGCAGATGACATGATATTGTACATAGAAAACCCTAAAGACTCCATGAAAAATATATTAGATTTAATAAATGAATTTGGAAAAGTAGCAGAATACAAAATTAACATGAAGAAATTGAAAGCATTCTTATACACCAATGATGAAATCACAGAAAGAGAAACTAAAAAACCAATCTCATTTACCATTGTAGCAAAAGAATTAAGATACCAAGAAGAAACTTAACCAAAGAAGTAAAGAACCTATTTTCACAAAACTACAGGACGTTGAAAAAAGAAATAGAGGAAGATATAAAAAAGTGGAAGCACATACGTTGTTCATGGATTGGAAGAATTTACATCATTAAAATGTGCATACTACTCAAAGAAATCTGCAGATTCAATGCAATCACCATCAAAATACCAATGACATATTTCACAGAACTAGAACAAATACTTCAAAAGTTTATATGGAACGAAAAAAGACCCTGAATAGCTACAGCAATCTTGAAAAAGAAGGACAAAGAAGGAGGGATCACAATACCGGATGTCAGGTTATACTACAAAGCCATTGTAATCAAAACAGCCTGGTACTGGCATAAGAACAGGCTTATGGTTCAATGGAACAGAACAGGGAACCCAGAAATTAACCCAAGACATTATGCTCAATTAATATTTGACAGAGTTGGAAGAGCATACAATGGAGTAAAAACAGCCTCTTTAATAAATGATGTTGGGAAAAGTGGACAGCTACATGCAAAAAAATAAAACTAGACCACCAACTTACACCATACACAAGAATAAACTCAAAATGCATAAAATATCTAATGTGCAATAAGTCTTTTATACACTCCAAAATCTCCTCCTGGAGTCCCGGGAGCTACAGTGGTCCTAGGAACAATGGGGGAAATTAATACCTCCCCAAAACTATGTGCAGGCTATGGAAGAAGCAGGGGGCCAGTGCCCCACCTCAATGTGAAGAAAAACTTTTAAAGTCAAGCCACTGAAGGCCTGGAAGCTGCTGCAGCCCCTGGAACAAGCCACAGGGCCTGTTATCTCCCCCCCCCCCTGCCTCTTCTCCAACTCCTAGATGTAACCAAGGGCACTAAATAATTAAACAGCTCACTTTTGAGCACACTAAAGGAATATAGTAATCACCAAGAATCATATGAGTAATTTAAGTTTAATTGATTTTTTTTAAGTTCTTAACATGAAATACAGGTCTATTTTGCCTTTACAAGAATAAGTTCATGTTACTTATCTCTGTACAAAATGTGTTAAGAAAATGGATTGGGTAATAACTGATTATTTTTAAGAAATAATAAATAAATGTAACTAAAATGAAGAATTTTTGATAAAGCTTTACAGCAATTTATACATATATATATATATATATATATATATATATATATATATGCAACTTAAGCTTTGGAGGTTTGCTGGGTTAAATGATTAAAATGGCAAATATCTAGGTATTTTAAAATAATAGGATACTAAAGTGTTAATTAATCTGAGTTTGCCTACATTTGGCTTCTTATCACAGAGAAGTTGGAAAATGGATTTAGATCTATCAATGAATATCTTATATGAAATATGTCTCTTGGAAATGTAAATGTATTTTCCAATGGGAGGAAAAACTATTTCTGAACATTATGAAATGTGTTCATAAATTTTCCAATCCTTAAGGTATTAAGAATGATTGTCACAGGGCCAGAAGTCTCTGCTCCAGAAGCAATTCAAACCAACCAAATCCTTTTACCTTCCCCAAAACCTTCCCTATTCCTTCCAAAATGCTTATAGATAATTGGCTTTATGAAACCAATGTCCTAAGGGAAGTTTCAAGAAATCTTATCTGAGGCATCTTTTAAATGCAAATTTCTGGGAGGTAATCCTTATAGAAAGGAAAAACCTTAGTTATCTGAGCAGAATAATTAACTTATTTCAGCTGTTACTTTTGGCCTTTTATTGCAAAAAGCTAGAAAATAGATTTGAAGGTGTTACTTTATTAGTTGTCACACAACTAAGAGTTAAGAACTTTAAATAGTTGGAAAAAAAATGAATAATTTTGGTGATAGAGGTATAAGATATGGAGATATTTTTTGAAGGACAGTAGGGTGTTCTGAAGTTGGTTATGTCTGAATGAGTTAAAAGGAAGCAAACTAAGAGGAACTAGGAAAGTCACAGAAGGCTTGTGCAAGTTGAAGAAGGTTTATGTACAGAGAAGAAGCAAAAACACAAAGAATTAAGGAAGTAAAAATGGTGAGAAAAGATAAAAGAAAGGGACAGGAAGAAAGGACATTAAAAGAGGAATACTCAAGAATGGAAATGGAAATGGAAAGAAAGCAAACAAGAAAAAGAAAGGCACATAGATACTAAAAGTGGAGTGGTCCAGGAAGTTCCATTTGACTTTTCAAAACCAACTGTAATTTCCCCACTGGATCCCCCAGTACAATTGACAGTGGGGAACAAATTAATTGATCTCTTTGTTGTGGGCCCCAAGGCTGGGGCGACTGGATTCCATTTTATGTAGGCCCCTTGGTTAAGGCAACTAAAAGACTCCATTTTGTCACCAGTGGACATTCCTGGATACTCTTCCCATAATGGGTTGGTTGCCCCTAGACGGGAAGGAATTTCTGCCTAAGGTTATAGTTGCCCCATGTGCTGGGGGCATTTGCAGTTTCCTGAGTATAGGTATTTGCAAGTACTTAATACTAATTTTGACCTCTGTGATCTCTGTCACTCCCACTATTGTACTGGTTCCCTGAGGGGAGGGAGGCCTATTCTGTTTGCTTGACAAACTGGAGACCCCCCGGGCAACTGTTAGATGTGGGTTTTGAGAAATGTTAATCAAACAACTGCTAACCCACTGATATCTGCTTCTGTGAATGCTGCTAGCTTGCTATAAAAATCTGCCATTTTAGAGGCTCGGGGCTGCAGTTCTCCTCTGAGTAGGTTGGCTGCAGTCCCTGCGCAGGTTAATAAAGCTCCTAAAACTTATAATTTTGGTGTCCGAGGGAGGTTGATCTACTGGGTTACAACATCTTAGTCTGATATACTGTTATTCATAATTCTGAGTGTTATCTTAAAATGTTGTTACAAGATAAGCAAATTCCTTTGTCAAATGCATTATAATCAAATCTATATTATTATAATGCACTTGCAAAGAAGTTACATCTTCTTGAAAAGGCAAGCCAGGTGCAGACAACCCACTTAGGCAGTGCAGAGACCCTGCCCCTGGCTTTTGTAATTCCCTTACATCTGCCAACCACCTAAACTACAGTGGAACTAGAAGTCCCCCAAATACCCAGAGGCTTATCACGTATAAAAGGTGGCTGGAACCCTGGCTCAGGGCTCAGCCTATGGAAGTAACTCTGTTGGGACAGCACCAGTGTGCATTAAACAATCCTTTTCTAATCCTTCGAGTGTGTGCAGTCTGTGTCTTCCCACTGACTGAATTTCTGCCACAACATTTTGGTTCATTGGCCAGGAAGCTGACAGCCACGCTGGCCCCTTAAGCCACCATTGTCAGAAGCCAGTGGGAAGGAGCCACTAATTTTGGGCCCCTGCGACAGAAAGAAAGGTGCACCACCAGTGATTTCACTGAGCCCTGACCCTCGCCAGGCCTGACTGTAGTCAACCACTGCTGTGGCTTGAATGGACTCTGGGGAGGATATAAAACCCTGCCAGGACATTGGATCAGTAAGTGTCCCCGTGGACCCAGGACCAAGTTCAGCCCCCCCTCTAAGGTAGAAGGGGAGCTTGATCACCTCCCAGGCAGCATAGAAGCCACACAGGATAGGGAATACCTGGGTGGAAGTTTAAATTCTGTATGATTGTGTGTGTGAGGGACCGTGCTCCACAACGCCTATTATAGAGCCTGCATGAGTTCCCAACCTGAGTATCTGTGGCGACCACATACAGCTAAGGGCAGTAGCAGGTTCCTGGGAACTTTGTCTCCAACAGCAAACCCGATACAAGTCAGGGGCTTATACTGACCAGTCAATGCCAAGTGGTGCCTAAGTCCCTGAGAAGGGAGTGGCCAGGTGGATGAAATGAGAGCTTCCTCCTGTTTATCTCACAACATCCATTCACTAGGAGGTTTGCTTAACCATCTTAGATATCATTATGGGGGAAAGTTCCTCTAAACCCACTGTTTAGAGGAACTGGAATGTATGATAAATAATTTTTAAAAGGGGTTCTCAGGAGATTATGGGGTCAAATTGACCCCCAGAAAATTGCTCACCCTCTGTGAATTAGAATGGCCCACCCTTGGTGTGGAATAGCCCTCTGAAGGCACCCTTGATGTCCCCACAGTTCAGGCCATGTATAGGGTAGTCACCAGAGACTCTGACCAACTTCTCTACATAGACCAGTGGTTGGAAATAGCTCAAATCAGGCCTCCTTGGGTCCAATTCTGTGTTACTAGTCAGGGACAGTGTAAGGTCCTTGTGGCACAAGGTTAAAGGAAGACTTCATGGTGAGTTAAGCGGCCTCCTATATTACAAGGAGATTCGAAGGAGGCCCCTCCACTGCCACCACCATATGCCTCACTACCTAAGGATGGGGAACCTCATCTGCCGAACAGCCCACCTCCATCCACCGTACCCCCACAACCAGCCACTGTGCCATCGGAGCCAGGGTCACCAGAGCCAGTGGGAAGAAGTCTCAGGTCAGCAACCCAGGGACCAAAACCCCCAGCAGCAATGCAATTACCACTGCAGAAGACAAGGGGTTCACAGAGAATGGGCCTTGATGGGATCTGACAAGAGGGGGGACAGCCTTCCAGACTCATCACCCCACCTGGGTTGACTATAGCAGATAGTCACAGAAGCCAGAAAGTGGCTCCAGACCCAGGTGCCAGCTGGACATCTAGATATAGAAGCCTGAGCATGAGAGGCCTTACCTGATGAGGAACCCTCGGGAAAACTTGCAGACACAGAGACATGGGAGAGGGCAGGAGAGAAACAGAAAAAGGCACAGAGGTGAAGACAGAGTTTGGGGAGAACAAAGAGAGGCCAGAGAAGCTGTGGAAGACAGAGGCGGGGAAAGACAAAGATGCAGAAGAGGAGGGTTTGCAGGAGCCGGGCCACTAGGCACCTCTCCCAAGCCAAGGGCCAAGTTTTCTCCATCTTATCTGAAGGTCCCCAGCCCCTCTGAAACTCTGCCTATGATCCTAGCACTAGTTGGAGCCCCAGGCTGCAGAGAGGAGCTTTCCACAAAGCCAGGGTATGAAGGACGTGATGCCCAGATGGCCTCAGTCCCTCCCAGCTTCAGCACCCTGCCATGTTCCCGCCAGACCCACATCCCAGGAGGGGCTGGACAGGCAGCTGGCTGTGGGGAGCCCAACCCCATCTGCTGCTCCCCACTGTGACTTCCCTAGGCTGGTGTGGCTGCTCCTGCTGCTGCTGGCCTCCCTCCTGCCCTCAGCCTGGCCAGTGTGGCTCAGTGGTTTAGCATCAACCCATGCACCAAGAGGTTGCCAGTTTGATTCCCAATCAGGGCACATGCCTAGGTTGTGGGCCCAATCCCCAGTGGGGGGGCATGCAGGGGGTGGAAAAATGAGTGCCCCAACTACCAGCAAGGAAAACCAGGAACTTCTGCTCCACCCAGCTGCTACTGGCCATACTTAGATTTCAAGATCACCCAAGACTAATGAATGCTAGGGGCCAAAAGGAAACAGGCAGTCTGCACTATTCTGGTTCCCACTTCCCATGGACAGATTTGAGAATTCTTGGGAGCAGCAGTGTTCTGTTGAATATGGATACCCAGATTTTCAGAATTGCTAAAATCCTTATATGAGGCCCTGAAAGGAGAAGAAAAGGTGTCCCTTGTCTGTGGCCCCAATCAAGGGAAAGCATTTCCAACTATAAAGACCAAGCTCACGGAGGCACCAGCCTTAGGACTCTCAGAGGTATCACTGGACTCCAACCTGTTCGTGCACAAAAACAATGGAATAGCCCTGGGAGTTTTCACCTAGGAATGTGGGCCTTGGCAGAAACTAGTAGCTTACCTTTCAAAGCAAGTTGACCTGGTTGCTGAAGACTGGCCAGACCCCTCCCCTGGGAGGAGGAGATCCTGTTTCCCAAGAAACTCAACAGCAGCATCTTGCCTGATTTGGACATCCCTGCTAGGCTGTGGTACCATGTGCCTGTCTTTAGGGAGACACTGTTGCTAGAGTTTGAGCAAGACCCGGGCGTGTGGGTTGAGGGGCTGACAGTGTAGTACCTGGGCCAGGCTCCTGAGCTGCTGGGTGGGGCAGAGCCAGGCACCTACCTCACTGGCACCATCAATGGAGATCCAGAGTTGGTGGCATCTCTGCACTGGGATGAAGGCGCCCTGCTAGGAGTGCTGCAGTATCAGGGGACAACACTCCACATGTAGCTCCTGGAGGGAGACATCCCTAACTCTGCAGGGGGGTCTGGGGCTCACATCCTATCACAGAAGAGTCTCACCAATGACCAGGGTCCAAAGTGCAGCATCAAGACTCCCCCTGGGAACCCCAAGCCCAGCCCCCAAAGAGCCAAGCACTTTGCTTCCCTGAATAGATTTGTGGAGACCATGGTGGTGGCAGAAGACAAGATGGCAGCATTTCATGGTGCAGGACTGAAGCTCCACCTGCTCACAGTCATGGCAGCTGTACCCAGGGCCTTTAAGCACCCAAGCATCTGCAACTCTGTCAGCTTGGTGGTGACTCAGCTAGTGGTTCTAGGGCCAGGAGAGGAAGGGCCCCAGGTGGGACTCAGCACTGCCCAGACCCTGCACAGCTTATGTGCCTGGCAGCAAGGACTCAACAACCCTGATGACTCGGACCCAGATCACTTTGCTGTTTACCCATCAGGACCTATGTGGTGTCTCTACCTGTGACACCCTGGGCATGGCTGACGTGGGCACTGTGTGTGTCCCAGCTTGGAACTGTGCTCCATATGTGGGTCTGAAAGGGCCTGGGAGAGCCTCTCATCAAGTCATGGCTTCTGTGATGGCTCACGTGGATCCCGAGGACCCCTGGTCCCCCTGTAGTGCCCACTTTATCACAGACTTCTTGTATAATGGCTATGGGCACTGTCTCTTAGACAAGCCAGGGGATCCCCTGCACCTGCCTGTGACTTTCACTGGCAAAGACTATGACACAGAACTATAGGCTCTGGTGAGGGCATTAGAACTCAGCAAGGATAAGTGTGCCAACATATATACTGACTCACGCTATACCTTTGCCACCCTACATATACATGGTGCTATATACAAGGAAAGAGGGCTCCTTACTGCAGTGGAGAAAGGAATAAAAAACCAAGGTGAAATCCTAAAGTTGTTGGAGGTGGTCTGGGAACCAAGAGAGGTAGCAGTCATCCACTGCAAAGGACACCAAAAGGGAAGAGACTCAGTGTCAGAAGGAAACCATCAGGCAGATGCTACAGCTAAACAAACTGCAAGAGAACAGACAGCCCAATCAAAAATCATGCTGGCTCCAGAACTATCTGCAACCCCAAAATACATGGCCCAGGAAAAAGAATGGGCACAGAAGGAGGGGGGAATATAACAAAGGAAGGATGGTGGATATTCCCAGACCACAGAATCTACATGCCAGAACAATTAGCCCATCAGTTAATTCTCCAACAACATGAACTCACCCATCTGGAAAAACTGCCCTAGAAGACTTATTAAGCCAATGATACCTGATTGCTTGACTTCCATCCTTCTATGCCTTGGTCTCCTAACGCTGTCTCCTCTGTGCTCAAAACAATACCAGACAAGGCCCCACCAGACGCGCCAGAATCCAGCGCTGTGGCCAAGCAACCTTTGAAGATCTAGAGGTAGACTTCTCAGAAATAGGACCCAGTAGAGGAAATAAATATCTTCTGGTTTTATCTGTACCTTCTCGGGCTGGGCTGAAGCTTACCCCACACATATGGAAAAGGCAAGAGAAGTAACCAAAGTTCTATTGAGAGACATTATCCCGAGATATGGAATGCCATTGACTATAGGATCAGACAATGGCCCAGCTTTCATAGCAGAAATAGTACAGCAGGTAGCTAAAACTCTAGGCATCTGATGGAATTTGCACACGGCCTACCAGCCCCAGAGCTCAGGGAAAGTAGAACACATGAATCAGACCCTTAAGCAGACAATGGCAAAACTATGTCAAGAAACCAACCTGGCCCTGGCCAGTTTGGCTCAGTGGTTAGAGCGTTGGCCTGCGGACCAAAGAGTCTTGGGTTCGGTTCCCGCTAAGGGGACGTACCTCGGTTGCAGTTTGTCCCCGGCCCCAGTTGGGGTCATGTGGGTGGCAGCCACTCGATGTGTCTCTCTCACATCGATGTTTCTCTCTCTCTCCTTCTCGCTCTATCTGAAGATAAGTGCAAAAAAAAAAAAAAAGAAAGAAAGAAAAATGTCCTCGGGTGAGGATAAAAAAAAAAAAAAAAGAAACCAACCTGCCCTGGACTGATATACTACCCCTAGCTCTCCTGCAAGTATGTTGTACCCCTTGGGCAAAGATAGGGTTTTTCCCTTTTGAAATCTTATATGGAAGACCTCCCCTACTGATCAAATTTAAAGGGGATATAAAAGAACTTGGAAATTTGGAAATCCAAAAACAACTACAAGGACTGGGAAAAACCATTCTTGAGGTACATAAGTGGGTAACCGATAGAATACCCATTTCCCTGGGAATAACTGTACACCCCCACAGACCAGGGGACCAAGTCTGGAACCTCTCAAACCAACCTGGAAAGGGCCCTATTTAGTTATACTAAGCACTCCTACAGCTCTCATGGTGGTGGGTTTGAATACCTGGATTCACCACTCACGGTTGAAGGCAGATCACCTGCCACATGACAACCAACCTGCCTGGAGAGTGACCACCAGCCAGAACAATCCTCTGCAGCTCACCCTTAAGAGGACAGTGAAACATGCTGATCAGTCTATGGCAAGTGCTTGAGGACTCTGCCAGTAGAATGGATGGTCATCACCTGCTGGACTGATCCCAGCACTGGACTCTATCCTTAGTAGCCTTACAGGATGAAGTGGACTCCTTAGCAGAAGTAGTATTACAAAATAAAAGGGGGTTAGACCTACTGACTGCTGAAAAGGGAGGAATATGTCTCTTCTTAAATGAGGAATGTTGCTTTTATGTTAACCAGTCAGAAATAGTTAGGGACATGGCCCAGCAGTTAAAGAAACATGTACTGGACATTTTGGGTACTCCCATTAGCTGGTCCTCTCTTAATGCTTTTTATAGTGCTCCTGTTTATCCCTTGTATTCTCAACATGCTAACCCACTTCATTTACTCTCATTTAGAAACAATACATCTCCAAATGATGCTTCAAATAAGGACCCCCAACTACTTTCCTCTGGACAGTGAAGAACTCTAGTTGCTGCATCCCTCCCCTTCAACACCCCTATTTCAGCAGGAAACAGTAAGAGAGATCATCACCCCTTTTTCTCATGAGGCACTAAGGGAACTCCTTGTCCGAGATATTCTCTAAGTCTGCTGGGAGCAGCTTGAAAATCAAGAGGGGAGGATGAGAAGGCAAGCCAGATGCAGACAACCCCCTTAGGCAGTGCAGAGACCCCACCCCTGGCTTTTGTAATTCTGTTACATCCACCAACCACCTAAACTACAGTGGAACTAGAAGGCCCCCAAATACCCGGAGGCTTATTGTATATAAAAGGCAGCTAGAACCCAGGCTTGGGGCTCAGCCTTTGGAGGTGACTCCACTGGGACAGCAATAATGAGCATTAAACAGTCTTTTTCTAATCCTCCAAGTGCATGCAGTCTGTCTCTTCCCATCAACTGAATTTCTGCTACATTCTGAAAGATCTGACTTACTTTGAATTACATATCTCTGAAAATAAATTTTCAGAAAATCCCATTAAACTAGATGGAAATTATTAGAACTCTAGGAAACATCTGACTATGGAAGTACTGGCAAGAAAAATGAGGAGAAAAATAATTTGATTATGAGGCTGAATGAATTAAAAATAATTGTAGTTTGGACTGAATGAACTGAAAATAATTATAGTTTTGTAAGTTTTTATTTTTAGTATTGCTGATTTTTAATTTTTTTGTTTTCCAGACATAAGGAAACTTTTCTTAAAGCAATTTGGTAAATTATATTTTCTTTCTTTTTTTAAAAAATTTTTTCATAAAGTATAATTTTAAAAATAGATTAACCCTGGAAAGCAGGGTTTTCTATGGTATCCTTAGAAATAAAAATACCCCATCATTACAGAAACACCTTATTAACCAGCCTATATAAACAATGAAATTACTCACACTGTGAGGCCTAGAGTATACTCCATTCTCTGCTGATGTGTGTAAGTGAAGGTGTAAATTCTGGAGCCAACCTTTTGTATATCTTCAGAATGAAGGATGGTAAGTTTGAATCACCAGAAGAATTTTTCATCATAGCTGAAGCCATTTTGTAATGTAGAAATTCCTTTTTCCTATTTTAAGTAGTGAAAGTCCATTCTTAAGAATATGTTGTCCAACAACAAAACACTCTCAGGATTCGTTACTTGTCTGTGATTTATGCTAACTCCACCTTCTGTTATCATCCGATATCCCTGGGGACCATCTGGAATGGCATTTGCTTTGTGGCACATATCCAGGATGCTTGTTCCAGGGTCAAGAACTAACTCAGAAAATGAAGCTTCTTTAAACAACTCTTTCAACTCTTGATCAGACATGACCTCCAGTGCATCTATGCTACTATGATAAAGAGCTTGTGTACATCTTTTAGCAGAATCCAGCCCTTCTTGTCCATGAACAAGCTTTGTGACTTCTGCAGCAAGTCGTTTCTGAGGACCCTGCTTTTCTGGCTCTCTGACATGTAGCTGCTTTATGTGGTCAATCTCCGGAAAGGGCAGGAAAGTGAAAAGCTTTAGGTACCTTTCCACCGAATCATCTGGCTGCCTGACATAATTGATACAATCCAAATGGAGAAGTCTTATCTCTGTTTAGCTAAACAGCATTGCCAGCAGACTTTCCCAGTTTGGCTCCAGTAGTACTTGTAATTAGAGGAACAGTGATTCCAAATATGTCTTCTCCAGTCAACTTGTTGATGAACTTGTATCCTGACATGATGTTGCCCAGCTGATTAGATCCACCCAGCTGGACCCGGCACCCATAATGCTGAAACAGGTAGTACAAATCATAGGCCTAGAGCACTTGGTATAAGAACTCAGACAAGCTCATGCTCTCGGGCTCTTGAGCTGTGTTTGGACACTCAGCCAGCTCAGCAGCATGCCCATGTGGAAGTGGCTGCCCACTGACGTTAGGAAGTCCACCAGGTGCTGCTTCTGGTATCAGGCCGAGTTGTCCAGCACCATGAAGCTGTCTCAGGTCCGCCCATTAGAAAAGAGGTGCTGGTGATTAGCCGCAGGGTCTGGACCTCTTGGGGTAGGGGCTTATCGTTGCTTCCCAGCGCTCTGCATCCAGCACCTCGTGCTCTCTGGTGTGGCCGCTCAGGTCTCCCAGGAGTGCAGTGGCGCCCCCCACTAGCGCGGTCACGTTGTGGCCAGCTACCTGGAAGTGAAAGAGGCCCAGCAGCGTCAGCAGGTGCCCACATGAAGAGAGTCCGCTGTGGGGTTGAAACTGCAGTAGATGGTCTGGGGAAAGGCGCCCGCCGGGCTATGGTGGAAGAGCTCTGGGAGCTCTATCCTCGTACCCCTCTCTGGGAAGAACTCGTTGAACAAACCACGAATCTTCTGCACTGCCAACAACCCCTTATTGTCCGAATGTGCCTCATGCAGCCCCAATGGCAATACTCCCAACGGGCCTTGGGTACAAAACCACTGGCCCAGAGAAATGCATCGCAACATGGGTGCCGCCATCTTGGTGGTGGCGCGAAAGGACAAATTATATTTTCATAAACAATATTGAGGCATTTATATTTTTATCCCTACCTGATCCCTCTGGAATTTGGAAGCTCTTAATAGTGAGTATCATAAGTTACATGGCAATATGTTTATTTGCATGAATCCAATAGGAATCTGATTTCTTCATAACAGGACACATAAAACTAGTTTCCAATTGTGGTTTTATTAACCAAGACTTTGACTGTAATGTCATGTCTGAGAGAGACATGCCAGGACTCTGGATGTCACCAGAAAGGTTTAAGGAATGAAGATTACCTTTGAGGCAAAAAAAAGCCCCTTGGAGACATGGCCTGGTACCTTGCTTGGCCATGTGGTTCATGGCAATTTTTCCAGGTAAGGAACAAAGGTTACTTTCCTGAGATATGGCAAAATGAACCTCAGCATCTTTGGGAACCTAAAAGGCTTGAGGACACCTCAGGCAACACCTGATGGCAATTGTGGCTTTTGTTTCTCTGCCCTGAGGGGCTGACGGGTAACTGCTCACTAGAGTTAGATCTAAAGATTCCTTATAAATGAGAAACTTTCCAACAAATTAAAATGGAGAAAGCCTGTGCAATCAATTTAATCTATTTATACTATTATGTTTATTCAAATAACCAAGCCAGACTAGAACTAGACCAAATACAGTATTTTTAAAAGGTCTGAGCTGGCGGGAGATCACATCCTCAACGTAAGGCCAGTGTAGAGAAAGGAGCATTTTATTACACTGGTGGGCTTTTACACCGGCGGGCTGGGGGGGTACAGCTTCCCCAAATCCTCAGCCCCGAGCTTCCTTTGTTCTTTGCTTATATAGGCACAAACTACAGAAAAAAACTACATTCTCTTGGTGCCGCTTTTGGCACCATTAAGGGGGCTGATACAGAGAAGGGGGGAGAGGAGCAGGGTAACTATTAATCTCTTTTTTCTCATGGTTCCTCTGAGTTTCTCAAGGCCATCCTCAACCCCTTATCTGTACAGTTTTCTTTGGGTGTCTCAAGGCCCTTATGTTTACAGAAAAGAAACTGCCAGGGTGCGTACGTGCAGTAACTGAGGGTCAGAATGGAGTTTAGTTTTGTTAAAACATTATTAACCCTTTCAATTTTTAACAGGAAGGTACTCTTAGGGATAGAAAAACATTATTTCTCAATGAAAAACCACAGTACCCAATTATGGGTATTGAACTCCAGTGCAGTTAACTGTCTTCAAAGTTTTGCTTAAAGCTGTGTCTGTGCATGCCATACATGCCTCAGCACCTGATAACTACTAGAATGTTCTAACTGCAGACAGTCTGTCAGACTGTTATTGTATGATTTTATTCTAGTGGAAGCCTTGCATCTGGAAATCTTCTCAACAGTTTTATGATTTATTTGTACATTAACTTTTATGTTTTGTGTTCTTCTGTTTCATAGAATGTATGCCTATGTCCCTGTTCACCTAACTGCTTATTCACACAATATAGGCCTCATTATAGAAGTCATCTGCATCACCATCTCCTGAAATATGAGACTCAGTGGTTTGGATTTATGATTTAGTCAGTGAAACATGGATGGTCTATTGTCCTCACTTAAAAACTGTTTTCCCCTTTTGGCATCCCCCTTCTTTTCTCAGGCAGAGAGAATCTCAGGACTCCACCACCCCACCCCAGCCCCCATCAGAAGAAAGCAGTTACTGAAGAGACCCAATGCTCCTTTTCCTTGAAAGGATTCAGAGCCAACATTCATAAGGGGAAAATATAATAAGCCAGGAGTAACACAGTTCAACAAGACACTTTCCAATTAAAACTAATCTCATGGATGTGAGATGTTAAAATCAACAGGAGGGAATGAAAGGAATGGGAGAGAATAATAGAATAGAGAACTAATCATAGTGGCATACTAGCCACAGTTATAAGAAATATTAATCATCCTTTGTAATGATTAATAATTATGGTTACTTTATTCTGAATAAAGAGTAGCCCACTCTGACCTGACTGGGAGGTATGTGCCTCAGCTTACTTCAGGAATGCTCTCCATTCTCCTAATCTGAGGACAAGGGGGAATATCTTGTTATAACCTGACAGCGAGATAACCAGAGACGCATGGCCGAATTGTAAAGG
Source organism: Tadarida brasiliensis (assembly GCA_030848825.1). NCBI lineage: Eukaryota > Metazoa > Chordata > Mammalia > Chiroptera > Molossidae > Tadarida > Tadarida brasiliensis. The sequence continues at coordinate 55,509,767 of CM061280.1, forward strand.
AGCACTTTATTTCGCCGGCGGGCTGCGGAGGGCATAGTTTCCCCTCAGATCAACAGCCACGATTCTCCTTGCTCGTCCCATTTTAAAGACAGAAACTCCCTCCTCCTTTTGCCCCCTCCCCTCAGGGAACCAGCACAATAGTGGGAGTGACAGAGACCACAGAAGTCAAAATTAGCATTATTTACCTACGGCCTAAGCACTTACAAGTACCTGCCAATACCTATGCTCAGGAAACTGCAAATGCCTCCCAACTCCTGGGGCCACTATAATCTTAGGTAAAATTCCTTTCTGTCTAGGGGTAATTAACCTATTGTTGGAAGAATATCGAGGAATGTCTATTGGTGACAAAATGGAGTCTTTTAGTCGCCTTAACCAAGGGACCTACATAAAATGGAATCTAGTTGCCTTAGCCTTGGAGCCCACAACAATCTGGCATCATGGAATGATTAACAACCTGATTATCAAAACATTGGACCCGTGACTCTGACAAACTGGTGACCAGTCACTGCAGCCCCCGGCCCACATTCCTCTGCCTTGCCTGAAACCTTTTACAATCCACACACCCACATTACTCCCCTCTTGCCTGTAACCATTTTACCTATTTCTTTTTCCTTTTTGCCTAACTGCCCTTTCTCATGTAGTCATTGTTCTCTGCCTTTTAAAAGCAGTTGGCAAGTGAGGGTGGGCAGAGCAGATTTTATGGTATAACCCACTGCTCTCCCATACTGTCAGCAATATTGGAATAAACAGTCATATATGATTCAACCTTCTCTGTGCTTAATTGGCTCAAGTAGTGACAGGTGGCCCAGACCCATTCAATTTTTCGGTTTCACTCCCAGTTCTTATCTTGCTTGTAGAAATAAATTCAAATAAGAGACAACAAATAGCAGCAAAAGCAGGTGAAAATTTATTTGTAGGGAAGAAATACACTCAGATAGAACCTGAGCGGGCAACTCAGCTGGCTGGAACCAAACCAAGTGCCCTGAGCAGGTAGCTCATCTGGTTGAGACTGAACTGACTGACCCAATATTTAGGAGTTTCGGGGATTTATACCCCTAGGCTGGAATGCCCCTAGGAAAGGAGTAAGTCATTCCTCCATATATATATATATATATATATATATATATATATATATATATATATATATATATATATATATTTATTTTTAAACTATAAGCCTCCTTCACCTAGGTGTAATGCCACCAGTTAAACCACATCCTGGAGAGGCTCTAAATCTTCTCTCCTCACATAGAGATCTGTTGCCTCCATTGTTTATTTTTGGTTTGTCACATTTTACACATATTCTCTCTAAGCCTCAACTGCTTTTCTCTTATCTTTCTATCTGCCTACTCTAACACAATGACTAAGAAGGAATGGGTTTCTTTATTGTAACACTGCTTGACCTATGTATACTTTAGACTGTGGGGAAAAATGGCCCCTAAATTGTTCCCTAAATTACTACACCATCATACAATTAGAACTGTTTTACCAAAGGTCAGGGAAATGGGACAAAATGCCTTATGTCTAGGTGTTTGTGTCTTTAGACAATAAGGGTTTAGCAAAGAAAGGGAACAAACTAAAGATACATTGAGGGGAATTGGCTTCAAAATCCCTCCCTGATAGTAAGACATAGTAAGAAAAGGAAAATGAGTAAATTAGTTTCTTCAATGCCCTGAACCTTGTGGACCCAAGATTGGCAGCAGGAATATTTCTCCTGCCACCACCTCTGCTTCTAGATACCCTTGAAAGAGGACCTAGATATAAAAGTATGTAGTTTTTGTCATGTCTTTGGGTCTTCAATCTTCATGAAGGCTCTCTTCTCATGTAGAATTTATATTGAATAAACTTCCATGCTTTTCTCCTCTTGATCTGTTATGTTAATTCAATTCTCAAGCCCAGCCAAAAAGAACTCTAGAAGAATAAAGGTAAAACTTCCTTCTCCTACAATACCATCAAGTTCAAGTTAATGGATTTTCCTCTGCATTGTTATTCAACCAGTCTGTGCTTGAGTAGCTAATGACAGGAAACTCACCATATCCTGGTGTTTCCTGTTTTAGTCAAGGTTATATTCTTTCAATGAAGAAAGTATTCTTTAGTTCCCTACTACAATTTGCCTAAGGGTCCATTTTTCAATATAGTGGAACCAGAGAAATTTTATATATATTTTAAAAACAAAGGAAAGATCTGAAAAGTGCTTGAATGGTTGAAAGTATCAGCTAAATCAAGGAAGCATTTTGACCTTGTTTTAAATGAACTGTTTGAATTTTATTTCACCAATGATGTAGATAAATTAAATATGTTACAGAAAATAATGACAAGGATATGGAATAATTAAATTAACATTATAAGAGAACACTCTTGAATTATCTGATGGAAAATATTCACAACTTTTTCTTAGTAGTATCAAGTAAATAACTATTAGTTTTCTATTCAGTTAATGACTATTAATGTTAGATATAATCAGTACAATATAATCACTTACAATAATAATAACATTTTTAAAATTGATTTGAAAGAGAGAGAGAGAGTAAGAGAGAGGTTGGTTTGTTGTTCCACTTATTTGTACATTTATTGGTTGCTTCTTGTTTATGCCCTAACTGAAGATTGAACCTGCAACCTTGTCATATCAGGTGATGTTCTATTCAACTGAACTACCTGGCCAGGGCTAATCTTAAAATAATAATAATATTAATAATGGTGAAAATAATTCCAGTTATAATTTATATTTAGCATATTGAAAAATAATTTACATACAATAAAAGTCACTAATTTTAACTGTACAACTCAATGTGTAACAACTATAATCTTCACCACAATCAAGATATAGAACATTTTTGTTAACTCAGCAAAGTACCCTCCTGACTAGTTCCCCAAATATAGCTTCTATAAAAACAAACAAAACAATTACCTTCAATTATAGCATTGGTTCTATAGGAGAAACATTTCAAGTCATAAATAGCTGACATGCAATTGATATTTCAGAACACAAAATCTTAAGTTGTAACACATACTTGCTCTATTTATGCATTCATATATTATTTCCTTTTAGATTGTTTTTGTTTCCTACTCACTCTTTCACCTACAGTGTTGTAACAATTGATAATTTTTAAATGGAATACCAAATGTAAATACATTCTTTAGGGAATGCATTGTGTGTTTCTTTAGTTTAACTACTACTTTTTGTTGTTCTAAAACAAAAATATAAATTCCATGATTTACCTATTTCTTCTGATGCAGGATATTAAGAAGCGAGGAAAATTCCTTGGCAAGTGAAATGGGGAAACTGAGACAGCTAATTCAAACTGGCCTCATCCAGCACCCTGACTCACTTGCCTCCTTCTCCCTTGTACAACCACTCCCTTAAACATTAAGCCCTCAGGACAATGAGTTTCTGATCAGTATCAAATAATCTTAGGAAAATAGCCTCAGGTCTATTGACCACAGAGATAGAATTTTAGTCAAACTAGATATAACATCTAGGCCTCAGTTGTGTTTCAGCTCCAGGCTCAGAAAAGCAGCAAAACCAGACAAAGCAATGCCATAGCTGATTATCAGGACCATGACCTCTAAACCTAATGCCAAGCAACCAGTAGAGACCATGACCCAGACAGGACATGCCCAGAAAGCTGATGAATATTCTATTAAGATTCTCCCTTGAAACCTCCCCTAAAATCCCCACCTTTAGAACACAGGTAAAACAAAACAAAACAAAAAAAACCTTAAGACAAAAAACAGTTCTCTATCTCTTTCAGGAGCATACCCATGACTTTTCCCTCCTTCTTTCCTCAGACATGTATCTTTGTATCTTTGCTTTCCTTTCTCCTAAGCTCTAAAGGTCCCCAGGAGACTTACAACCAAGGGAGCAGCTCATCTCAGGCTAAACCCCCAAACCTGTCTCCAAGGACCCTTCTTTTGCATATGTAACTTGTTTCCTGAATCCACCCAGCCAATCTCACTCACTTCTGCCTCTGTGACTTTTCTTTCAAGGGGCCAAGGAAGTTCCTCCTTGGCATGATCCTATTGTTATGATCTTGCCTCTTTTATTTTAAGCACTTCTTTTGTTTCATTGTCCCCAACTTTAATAAACATACTGTCAAAATAACCTGGATTTGTTTTGTGAAATCTTTCTTGCATGAAGTCCAGAACCAAAAGACAACATCTCCAGTAACACTTCTATCAATTTTTAAATATCAGGATGAACAATTAAAAGAGAATGAGATTAATATTTTTAAACTTTGAAGGTGAGGGAGAAATCCATCTCCCATTTTTAATTTAAAAAATGTTTAAATAATATCAAGAGAAAGAAGTTATAAATTAGTTTAAATCTGATGAGAACATATTACTTATTTCAGGATTTTAATAATTTTTTTTCATTTTAGTATTCTAATATGAATAAAGGTCTTCTTTTCAGTGTATGAGAATTATTCCTCTACTCTAATCAATTTAATTTGCCTTTCATTGGATTCAATTATGATTGTATCTAACTCATTCTTCTAAGTTTTTAAAATATGCTTTTGAAATCCTTTAGTTTATTGCATCTCTAATTTATATTTGAGATTCAGGAATACTAAAAGAACTTTGAATAGAACTATTTTTAAAACTTAGAGTTCACAAAATCTATTAAAACCCTGATTAACAATAATGCCCAAGAAAAAGGTAGTCTTAATGTTTAAATGTTCTGCTTAAGTGACAATTAAAGAAAAAGCGCATTGTTTCCACCTTTGGTTATTTTAAAAGTTTTCTAACATTCATAAGTCTACTTTGTTTGTAACTTCTATATTAAAATTAACTTAATAAAATACCTTTTGAAAATCCTACAGTGCTTTAGCGTCATCTGTTTGTATGGTAGTTCATAGTGTCTGTGAGTTTAGTTATTAACATGAAGGACACTAAGCTGTCTGTATATTAAATCTGAAGTATCTTTTGAAAGTTGCCTATGGGTTGTATTTGTCTTGAATTAACATACTACTATCAATAAATTTTTTATTCTTCACCTGAGGATATTTTTTCCAGTGATTTTTAGAGAGGGTGGAAGGGAGGGAGAAAGAGAGAGAGAGAGAGAGAGAGAGAGAGATGTGAGAGAGACACATCAAGTGGTGGCTCACACAGGAGCCTTGACTATTGTGATGAGCCAGCAAGACAACCAGAGACACACAGCTGAATTATAAAGGAGCACTTTATTCACCAGTGGGCTGCAGGGGATAGTCTCCCCAAATCACAGCCCTGAGCCTTCTTTGTTCTTTGCTTATACAGTCGGCCCTCATTTATCACAGTTAGTCAGTTCCAGACTCTACTGCGATAAATGAATTTCTGTGAAGTAGGATTTTTTATTTATACAATCATCCCTTGCCACTTTGCACTTCGACTTTCGCAGCTACACTCTATAGCGGTTTTTTCAATTGCTATAGTATATTTGAAAAAACCGTGATAGAGTGAAGCCACGAAAGTTGAAGCACAAAATGGCGAGGGATGACTGTATAGGCACAAACTACAAAAAAACCTACATTCTCTTGGTGCTGCTTTTTGGTGCCAGGGCTGATACGAGCTGCTACAGAGGTGAAGGAAGAATTTGTTGCAGGGGATGACAAGAACTTGTTACAGAGGTCAGGGCAATCATTAATCTCTTTTTTATGGTCCCTCCAAGTTTTCCAAGGCCATCATTAACCCCTTATCTTTATGGTTCCTCTGGGTGTCAGTCCCAAGGATTTAGAAAACTGCTTGGGTGTTTATGTGCAGGAATAACTGATCAGAATGGAGTTTAATTTTAAGTCAAATAGCCCAGCTCATGACCAGGACTAGGGATTGAACCTGCAAACCAGGTACATGTCCTTGACCAGGAATCAAACCTGTGACTCTTTGATACCTGGGCCAATGCTCTAACCACTGGGACACAATTTTTGTCCATGTAAATAAGCTCAAGTCAAACAACAAAATGATGAGAGAATACAAGGAGAAAGAGAAAGGCAACCAGCTATTAGTCATTCCAGATGCAAAATACACTAACTCTCACCATGCAAGTCACAAGAGCAGCCCACACTTTAAGGAAAAGCAAAAAGAACACACCTCATTAGCATTAGGTTCAGAAGTAGATAAGGCTCCTAAAGCATGGATAATGTTGTTCTGGAAATGTATGAGCTAAAACAAGTTATCTGTTTCCAGACATTCAACATACCATAGTAGAATAAGGCTAACATAATCATCACAGTTACTGTGACTGAAAAAGTCAGAAAAGAAACACACACTGATACACACCAACCTGCCTACACATTCCAACATCCCTCACTGGGACTAGAACTACAAGATTGTTAAAATGGTGAGACAAAGACAACATCCAAATGAAAGAAAAGGAGCAATCACCAGAAAAGGAACTACAGGAAATAGAAGAAAGCAATTTGTCATATAAAGAATTCAAAGCAATGATTTCAAGGGTGCTCAAACAATTTAGTGAGAACTACAAGCAACTTCAGAATTATAAAGAGCTCAGTGGGAACTATATCAGCTTAAAAAAAGAGGTAGAAGCTATGCATTAAAATCAAGATGAAATAAAGAATGACATAGCTGTAATGAAAAATACATTAGAAAGGTTCAATAGTAGATTAGAAGATGCTGAAGACCGAATCAGTGACTTAGAAGACAAGGTAGAAAACAATAACCAAATACAGCAGGAAATGGAAAAAAAAAATTTAAAGGAAGAGAGTTTAAGGGGGCTTTCGGACAATACAAAATGTAACAACAGGAGATTCCAAAATGGTGGCAGAGTGAATGGAAGCTACACAGACCATCTCCCAGGACCAAACTGGAATTACAACTAAAATTAAGACAAATTGCCAGGAAAAACCAACAGAAAAGCAGCTTGCGAGGACCATATAACCAGGGACACTGAATTGATCCTGGTAGGATTGCAGAGGCATGAGAGGGGGGCTGAAAGCCCACACACAGCAGCGGTCTTAGCTGTGAGCTGCTCCCTCAGGGTTAAATTCCCAAGCCCACTCCATAGTGCAGAGGGCTGGGACAGAGCAATAAAATAGCCAGAGCGACTCACCTTGGGCTCTGGCAGAGGGAGGGCAGACTGGACTGGATCTGTGTGGGGACACTTGGGATTTGGAGGGTACTCAGAGCTTTTGCTGAGTTGCTGCCACACAGGATGGTGGCTATCTTACTCCTTCCCAGGGCTCTAGGGAGAGGCGGCAGCCCCTCACTCAGAGATTCAACCCCACCCAGGTGGGCCATTGAAATGCAAATTGAGGCTCATTAACAACCAGCATCTGCCCCACCCTCCGGAAATCCTCTTACACTGAACACCTGAGGGAGGTTTTCATTCAACTGAGAACCCAAGACTCCTCAAGTAACCAAAACTGATAGCCTCCAGACAAAAAGTTAGAGGATAACTGAACCATTCCTGGGCTTGAAAATCTACTCAGGAAAGTAAGACTTGACAGTGGTGTTTGACGTGGGTCCTCCCATGCTCATCCAAACCTAGTAGAGGGAGCCACAAACAGCAGAACACCAACATACACAGGAAAAATTTGGAAGACTTGAATTCAGAGCCATGATCTTGAGAAAGCTCAACATCATGAGTAAGGACATCAACACCATGAGTAAAGACATGGAAACTTTGAAAATTAACCAATTGGAAATGAAGAAGCACCAAGAAGAAATGAAGAATGACATAGCAGAAATGAAGAACACATTGGAAGGACTAAACAGCAGAGTAGAGGAAGCTGAGGACCGGATCAATGAATTAGAAGACAGGGTAGAAAAAATCAACCAATCAGAAAACCAATAGGAAAAACAATTAAAAAACAGGAAGACAGCTTACGAGAACTGTGGGACAACTGGAAATGTAATAATATCCGCATCATAGGAGTCCCCAAAGAAGAAGAAAATGAGCAAGGGTTAGAGAATATATTTGAAAAAATAGTGACAGAAAACTTCCTAACTTGGTGAAGGAAGAAGGCATTCAAGTTCAAGAACCACAGAGAGCCCCAAGTAAGAAGAACCCAAATAGGCCCACACCAAGACACATAGTGATCTGGGCTCCAAGGCTAAGGCAACTAGATTCCATTTTATGTAGACCCCTTGGTTAAGGCGACTAAAAGACTCCATTTTGTCACCAATAGACATTCCTCGATATTCTTCCAACAATGGGTTAATTACCCCTAGACGGAAAGGAATTTTGCCTAAGATTATAGTTGCCCCAGGAGTTGGGAGGCATTTGCAGTTTCCTGAGTATAGGTATTTGCAGGTACTTGTAAGTACTTATGCTGTCGGTAAATAATGCTAATTTTGACTTCTGTAATCTCTGTCACTCCCACTATTGTACTGGTTCCCTGAGGGGAGGGGGCAAAAGGAGGAGGGAGTTTCTGTCTTTAAAATGGGATGAGCAAGGAGAATCGTGGCTGTTGATCTGAGGGGAAACTATGCCCTCCGCAGCCCGCCGGCGAAATAAAGTGCTCCTTTACAATTCGGCCATGCGTCTCTGGTTATCTCGTCGTCAGGTTATAACAATAGTAATTAAAATGCCAAAAATTAAAGACAAAGAGAGAATCCTAAAGGCAACAAGAGAAAAGCAACAGGTTACCTACAAAGGAATCCCCATAAGGCTATCAGCTGACTGCTCAACAGAAATACTACAAGCCAGAAGGGAATGGCATGAAGTAATCAAGGTCATGAAAAACAAGGATTTGAATCCAAGACTACTCTACCCAGCAAGGTTATCATTCAAAATAGAAGGTCAAATAAAGAGCCTCCCAGACCAAAAAAAAAAAAAAAAAGGCTAAGGGAATACATTAGCACCAAACCAGCACTGCAAGAAATGTTAAAAGGACTGCTGTAATTAGTAGAAGAAATAAGAAGGAAAATATAACCACACTAAACAAAAATGGCAATAAATAAGTACATATCAATAATCACCTTAAATGTAAATGGATTGAATGCTCTGATCCGAAGACACAGATTAGCTGATTGGATAAGAAAGCATGACTCATATATATGTTATTTACAAGAGACCCACTTCACAACAAAAGACTCACATAAGCTGAAAGTGAAGGGATGGAAAAAAATCTTCCAAGTAAACGGAAAGGAAAAAAAAGCTGGGATAGCAATACTCATATCTGATAAAATAGATTTCAAAATGAAGGCCATAACTAGAGACCAAGAAGGTCACTACATAATATTGAAAGGATCTATCCAACAGGAAGACACAATAATTGAATTTGGCAAAGTAGCAGGATACAAAATTAATGTCAAGAAATCGAAGGCATTCTTATACACCAACGATGAACTCACAGAAAGAGAAACTAAAAAAAAAATCCCATTTACCATCGTAGCAAAAAAAATTAAAATACCTAAGAATAAACTTAACCAAAGAAGTAAAGGACCTATTTGCAGAAAACTACAGGACATTGAAACAAGAAATAGAGGAAGATATAAAAAAGTTGAAGCACATACATTGTTCATGGATTGGAAGAATTAACATCATTAAAATGTCCATACTACCCAAAGCAATCAATAGATTCAATGCAATCCCCATCAAAATACCAACGACATATTTCACAGAACTAGAACAAATAATTCAAAAGTTCATATGGAATCAAAAGAGACCCGGAATAGCCAAAGCAATCTTGAAAAAGAAGGACAAAGTAGGTGGGATCACAGTACTGGATATCAGGTTATAATACAAAACTACTGTAATCAAAACAGCCTGGTACTGGCACAAGAACAGGCATATAGACCAGTGGAACAGAACAGAGAATCCGGAAATTGACCCAAGACATTATGCTCAATTAATATTTGACAAAGGTGGTAAGAGCATACAATGGAGTAAAGACAGCCTCTTTAATAAATGGTGTTGGGAAAATTGGACAGCTACATGCAAAAAAATGAAACTAGACCATCAACTTACACCATACACAAGAATAAACTCAAAGTGGATAAAAGACTTAAATGTGACTCGTGGATCCATAAAAATCCTAGAAGAAAATGTAGGCAACAAAATTTCAGACATCATACGCAGCAGACTCTTCACTGATACATCACCTAAGGCAACAGAAACAAAGGAAAAAATGACACATGGGACTACATCAAACTCACAAGCTTCTGCACAGCAAAAGACACAACCATCAAAGTGGAAAGGCAACCCACTGTATGGGAGAGCATAATTGCCAATGATATATCAGATAAGGGATTAATCTCCAAAATATATAGAGTGCTCATACAACTCAACAAAAGGAAGAGAAAGAACCAAATTAAAAAATGGGCAGAGGAACTATATAGACACCTCTCTAAACAGGACATACAAAGGGCTAAGAGACATATGAAGAAATGCTCAACATCACTAATCATCAGAGAGATGCAATTTAAAACAACTATGAGTATCACCTCACACCTGTCAGAAGGGCCACCATCAACAAATCATCAAGCAAGTGTTGGTGAGGGTGTGGAGAAAAGGGGGCTCTAGTACATTTCTGGTGAGAATGCAGACTGGTGCAGCCACTATGGAAAACACTATGGTGTTACCTCAAAAAATTAAAAATTGAACTGCCATTTGACCCAGTGATCCCACTCCTAGGAATATACCCTAAGAATCCTGAAACTCCAATCAGAAAGAATATATGTACCCCTGTGTTCATAGCAGCACTATTTACAATCACTAAGATCTGGAAACTGCCCAAGTGTCCATCAATGGATGAGTGGATAAAAAAACCCTGGGGCTTTTACACAATGGAATACTATGCAGCTGTAAGAAAGAGAGATCTCTTCTCTTTTGAGACATGGACGGACCTAGAGAGTATTATCCTAAGTGAAACAAGTCAATCAGAGAAAGACAAATATCACATGATCTCACTTATTTGTGTAATATAATGAACAAAATAAACTGATGAACTAAATAGACCCAGAGTTAGAGAAGTAGGGTACAGACTGACAAACCTCAGAAGAGGGGATGGGTGGGGAAGGGAAGAGATAAAGCACAGAATTTATATGCATGTATGTGTAACCAATGGACATAGACAACATTGCTGGGGATGGGGTGGGGAGGGGATGAGGTGGAGGTTGTTAATAGGGGAAAAGGGAGAAACATTTGTAACAAAAATAAATTAATAAAGTAAATTACTTTGTGGTGGGAAATGACTACATTTGGTTCATATAACCATAAACACCACCACCATTTCAGATTATTATAATTAATGATAATGATTACTGAAATTTTCCCTTCCATCTTAATCTTACCCAACTAATTTACCTGACAGTTCAACCTGTTGATTCCTGCATCCTTCACTTTTTTCACTTACATACAAAACATATACATAATTTCAATCTATCAAAATTTTGAATGGTTCTAGTTAGAAATAGTGACTGCTCAATAATATTTTAATTTCTTAATAGGTTAATAAAATGTATTTTCCATATAATTCTTTTAATAAAACCCATTATATCTCTATTATTTTTCTATATATTTTATACTTAACTCTAGAATATCCATCTTGTAAGTGGATATTGATATATAACCTGAAGGAAATGCATATGTATATAACCACCCTGGGAATAAAGCATATTTCTTGTCCATATTATAAATTGTATCTTTCTTAAAGCATATCATCATTATAAGGTGAAACACAAAATATAATAGAAGAGATAGTCAAATGAAATTATTATACAATTTTCTCTTAAATTATCTATCACAAGATACAGGATGTTTTGATGTTGTTTGCAATTTAACTGCAGTTCCATTTTGTTTTCTTTACTTGTTAAGTAATCTGTTTCATAATGTGTTTTCATAATTGATGGAGATGAAAAGTAAAATTTATAAAGATGCATAATAGATTTATCTTTTTATTAGGTGTTTTCGTTCATATTTTCATGTTGTCTTCGTGTAGAATGTTAAAAGTCAAAAAAGATCTTGCAGATGGTATTTAAAATGTTTTTCAATATGCTGTTTTGGTCCACAGCATTATGTTCTATGTCTTACAAGAAATAATTAGGGTCTCATGCCTGGCTGGTGTGGCTCAGTGGTTGAGCATCGACCCATGCACCAAGAGGTCACCAGTTTAATTCCCGGTCAGGGCACATGCCCAGGTGGTGGGCCCAATCCCCATTTAGAGGCATGCAGGAAGTGTCCAATCGATATTCTCCCTCATCGATATTTCTATCTCTTTCTCCCTCTCCCTTCCCCTCTCTCTAAAAATCAATGAAGAAAAAATAATTTAACAAAAGTAATAATTAAGATCTGAAGAAGCAAGATGATTTTGATATAGGTTGGTATTTCTTTCTAGCTTGAATTAATGAAACATAAATGAACATATTAGAATTAATTTATATGATTCCAGTTATAATAAAAAATGTTATTTGTTCCCCAGAAATGTGGATGGAATCCCAAACAAATATTCTTAAACCACACACAAAAAAAATGGTTCCTCAAATAACTAACAGCTTGTCATTAGAGATTACTAAGAGGAACATCTAGGCATTAAATAATAATTCAGCTTAGTTATATCACATAATGTTTGCACACTTGGCTTGATGATAAGTGGGCTACTGTACTCAACCAAGGACACCTTTATAATTTGATTATCTTCCCTAATATTTTATAATTATTGACCCAGAAACTTAAGAAATTGCACAAAAAATCTGCCAAATTAGGTAATTGACATATAAATTAGAGGTGACTTAACCTGGTCTTGTAACTCATTTATCCTGATCCTGGACTATGTCAAAATATTCAAAATAAATTAATGTGAATTGATAGATAGATGATAGATGGATAGATGATAGATATAGATAGATAGATGATGATATAGATAGATGATAGATAGATAGATAGATGATAGATAGATAGATGATAGATAGATGATAGATAGATTAAATAGATATAATCCAAACTAAATTGCTTCAGACATGATACATTTCAATTAGAGTAATAAGAATAATATTGTGGCCTCTGGATATAATAGGACAACTTCCTAGCACAAATAAATCAAGTTTATTTGACTATTCCTTATACCCACAATATATATTTAGGTCCTATTGTGAGCTCAGAAACAAAGTAAGTGTACTGGTTTGAAAGATTATATAAGCAAAAGCCTTATACTGGTCCTTAACATACCTTCATTAGTTGGAACGATAACACCACACACACACACACACACACACACACACACACACACACATTTTGAACTTAGACAAAGTTTGTTAACTAATCTATATACAAATGTGAGAAAATATGGTGAATTTCCTTTGTCCCTATCAACTGAAATATTCTCATTCTCATGATAGTTGTTGATTTTCTTTTCAAAGGAAGTATAAGTAATTTAAAATAACAGAGGCATGAAGAAAAATGTTCATTTCCTAGATTTTATATTACAAAAAGTTTTTTTTATACTATGCTTTTATTTTGCCCTTTTCTGATGTAATGAACTTGTCACTATAAAACTGATTTTCAAATATTAACATATATTTACTTGACCAAAACTTATTATATCTTCTTGGCTTTGATTTTAATTGTTGCAAGGTAACATTTGATGATCCTTTGGTGGAGAGAAAATCCTACTTTGATCATGATTGATTGTTAGGTTATAGTGCTGAGAGAAATAGTTTAAACATTATCAAGTGCTTTATGATGAATAACTGTGAAATACAGTTTTGAGAATACTGTTTTTTCAAACCTATCATAGTTTATAAAAAAGAGAGAAAGAAGAAGTAACAAAAGAGTAAGCTAATTGTAAAATGTGGCTAAAAGAAGCTAATCTATTCTTAACCTCACTTCATAAATGACAGCAAAATTAAATGGAGACAATCATGAATCACAGGAAGATGAGAGTTGGGTAACTAACTGGCCTATTTTCTGTACTGTCAGAATCCTCTCAAGCAATTTTCTTCAATTATAACTGCAAATCAGCATGCTATTTCCTCCACATGAGCTATCAATTGCCTGAGGACTAACTATGTATCCTGGGATTACTCATGATGAATTGTTAAAAACCATGTTCTACTAGTGAATTTTTATGGGTAATTCACGGCGAAATATCAGCATTAAAACTCTCTGAAGGTCCATGGTGAAAAAAAAAATCCACAAGGAAATGCATTGTGTGCAAAAGGCTGACTGGCTTGGTTATCAACAAGATTAGATCAGTCTTATAGCAAGCTTTGTGAAATAAAACGAAGCAAAACAGAAGTCAAAATATTGCCCGCACATGCTTACCTCTCTGCTGTATCCACTTGGCCCCTTGTGTAATGAATAAATGCTATGCTAACCAGAGACAGTTGGCAGTTTCCATTTGGGTTGTGCCTTTGTTCTCTAATTTTAGTTCAATCATTTTTGTTGTTTTTTTTTTTTTTTTTTTTTTTTTTTTAATCCTCACTCGAGGACATTTTTTTCATTTTTTGTTCAGATAGAATGGGAGGGAGAGAGAGAGAGAGAGAAACATCGACGTGAAAGGGACACATCGAGTGGCTGCCACCCGCACGACCAACCAGGGCCAGGGACAAACTGCAACCGAAGTACATGCCCTTAGCGGGAACCGAACCCGGGTCTCTCTGGACCGCAGGCCGACACTCTAACCGCTGAGCCAAACCGGCCAGGGCTAGTTCAATCATTTTTGTTACTGAGTAACATACTTTCTCTTATATCACCTGGTTATCTGGGTTATTGTGACAGATAATCTTGTCTGAGAGAGAGAGAGAGAGAGAGAGAGAAAGAGAGAGACAGAGAGAGACAGAGAGAGAGACAGAGAAAGAGAAAGAGAGAGAGAGAGAGAGAGAGAGAGAGAGAGAGAGACAGAACCTCTAAAGTACAGGCTAATTGTTTTTATAATACGATCTGTCTGTGCTTTTAAGAGTCTAATATGTCTCCCAGCATATTAAAATCCATGTAATAAGAAAATATTACTATGTCATATCTGTTTTGGAATTAGTAAATTAGTGTAATGTTAATTTACTGTAGTGTGGTATTTTGAGTCTATTTTTAGCTCTTTCTTCAAAGCATTTATTAGGAGATTTTTTTCAAAATATGCATTCAATAAATGTTGAAGAATTAGATTTTTAAAACTTGGACATATTAGGAAAGATACAGAGATTTACAGATAAAGAGGGTGAGGTACATGATGAAAGTAAAATTTACCTTTTACATTTGTTACTCCTCTTAGGAAACAACATTCACTTAAAGATCAATAGTTATTTAGACATCTGAAGCAAGGGTTTGAAGAGAAAAAATATCTTCAGTCTGTACATAATCTTTTAGATGTTCACAAATACAATTTAAAATATGTAAACACCTCATATATTCTTGAAAAAAGGTAGATTGGATTATCTTTAGTACTATTCATCACCTCAAACAAAGCCGTATTTATTATTTAATTTAATTTTGTTTTGTTCTGAGAATCTACACATCAATGTATGAGTTTAATAGTGGCAGATTTCATTGTCTTTTGTTTTTTTAAAGCTTCATATTGTTAGGAGTTTTTCAATATTTGGATACTGTACTCAAAAGACTTTAACCTCAGAGTAGCAACAGTTGACATTTTTAAAACAATAAAGGAACTTTTTTTTTTTGTTATCAGTCAAAATCAACACATGTATAGAATAATTGAATCTTGGTGGATGATTGAGAATATTGATCATTTATGAAACTGCAGTTATATTAAGATTGTATGATCTGATACCAATGTACCCTTTCTAGATTTTAAACTTTATAGAGGCAGTCTTTGCTATTTTGTTTACCTCATAACCTAGTGCTCAGGCAGTACTTAACAACATAGTGTTTGGTCAATAAATACTTGTTTAATGAATGTTTAAATGAGTCATTAAAAACAGGTTCATAGCCCTGGCCAGTTTGGCTCAGCGGTTAGAGCGTCGGCCCACAGACCATAGAGTCCCGGATTTGGTTCCTGCTAACGGCATGTACCTCGGTTGCAGCTTGTTCCCGCCCCGGTTGGGGTCGTGTGGGTGGTGACCACTCGATGCGTCTCTCTCACATCGATGTTTCTCTCACTCTCTCCCTCCCTCTCTCCCTCTTGCTCTATCTGAAGATAAATGCAAAAGTGTCCTCGGGTGAGAATTAAAACAAAAACAAAAACAAAAACAAAAACAAAAAACAGGTTCATAAAAAGTAAAATGCCATGCTATCTTTAAAATTTGAAGCTTATCTATGAACCTTTGTAGGATAATATAGCACAAAAATATTAATTACTTATTAATTTTTCCATTTGTAATAGTGCCACAGGTCATTTATATTCACACACACACAAGATTATGCTGTCATATTGAAGGAAATTTGAGTATTTTATTATTTCTTTTCTAACGTGCATTACAAACACCATTTTAAGATTACTTGAATAACTCTATTGTTGCTCAACATATTTTCACCTAATTTAAGAGAAAATGACAATGCTGATTTAATTAACAGCCATGTTTCTTTTTCTTTTCTTTTAAATTTTTTTTTTTTTCTTTATTGATGTTAGAGACAGAGAGGAAGGGAGAGGGAGAGCTAGAAACATTGATGAGAGAGAACATTGATTGACCGCCTTCTGCATGCCCTCCACTGGGGATTTGGCTCACAACCTGGGCATGTGCCCTGACTGGGAATCAAACTGGCGACCTCTTGGTGCATGGGTCAACACTCAACCACTGAGCCACACCAGCCGGGCCATGTTTCTTTTTCTTAAATCAATATTTTTCTCTGGAGAATTTTGTGAAAGTTATACATTTCACTTCTACATGAATGGTAGTGACAAATTAAATAGGGAACAATTTAATCCACTCAAAACTTAAAAGAGCTTAGAATGTTTTTTGTAGTCGACTGAACAGAATAAAAAAAAGCATAGTAACTGACATGTTTAGTAATAATATTTAATTTTACTTAATAACAATCGCCAAGATCTGGAAACAGCCCAAGTGTCCATCAATAGATGAATGGATAGAAAAGCAGTGGCACATATATACAATGGAATACTATGTAGCTGTAAGAAAGAAAGCTCTCTTATCATTTGAGACAACATGGAGGGACCTTGAGAGTATTATACTAAATGAAATAAGCTAATCAGAGAAAGACAAATACCATATGATCTCACTTATTTGTGGAATATAATGAACAAGGTGGGATGATGAACAAAATAGACAGAGAGACAGAAAGGAGAAAGGTTCAGACTGACAAACCTCAGAGTAGGGGGGTGAATGGGGGGATAGATGAGATGAACCAAAGAACTTATATGCATGTATGTATAACCAATGGACATAAACATCAATGCTAAGGGTGTAGGGGGGAAGGATGAGGAGGAGGTCTGGGCGGGGAGGAGAAACATCTGTAACAAAAATAAATAAAAATTTTAAAAAAGAATGTATTACAAATTAAAAATAATAATAGTAATAATTTTACTTAATAAGATAAACCAGTATTTTAAGGTTCAAGAAAATCAAACAATTTCCATGTATAACATCTGTTTGATATTTGTAACTGAAAAAGTTAAGAATTTGTGTTGTTTTGTTGTTTTTCTTTGATTTGATCTTTTTCATGAAAGAAATCTGTGTGTGTATATCGATACCAAAATATCATGCCTAAGAGCCCCACTTAACCTTCAACTTATTACAATTAATGTACATTTGGTTAATCTCATAAGACTGACTGAAATGTATATCTTGTGCTTTATTTGGGTAATCACATAACTTGAAAAAAATGTTTGAAGTTTTCATTATTATTAAGCCAAGGTGGATATGAATAACAATGCTGCCAACTTGAAGGGGACAGTAAAAATGTAATACTTAGCTTAGCCTTAAGATCCTTCCTGCAATATTTTTCACATTAAGAAACAAAAGTTAAGTGACAAATTCTTCAAAAGAAAAAGAAAGCCAAATCTTTTAGCCTAACATTCTTTTTTTCCCTAGACGACACGTATTTTTATAAATCTCAATTTATTCTAGATTAATTTTTGGATATTTTATTTATTAATTATAACTGACTATACCTAAATAAATTAACTATTAACAACTTGCTAGAGTAGTTAAATTCAAAGCATTACATACAAATCAAAATATACATCTAACCATGTGATTAATGATTCAATAAAAATAAAATATGCATATAATACAAGTCAACACAATTCATCACTCTTGTATTTCTCTAATAGCTCTACAATTAGCACTTATTGAGTGCTTACTATGTGCCAGGTGCTTTGTACTTTGCATGTATTATCTAATGTTAAAATCATAATAATATCATCCCCATTTTACAGAAAAGGAAATTGTCAGATTTTAGTTGATATACAAAGAAATTGTAAAAAAGCATAGGATTTGAGTAGTAACCAAAATTGATTTTAAGGTGCTTTTTTCCTTAGTGGGACACAATTCTAATGTCTTAATTATAAATTACTAGTAATGGTTAAACATTCTTAAACTAATGGGGTTTAAAATATTAGTACAAACTGTTTAAAAGGTATTTTAATTAGCAATATTTTATATTTATGAACTATTAGATCATGTTAAACGTGTGAGTTATTATATAACACTAAATACAATGGAACTACAAGTCCATATCCAATCTTAGCCTCAGTTTATGGGGGGATAATCCAAACCCTGAATGACTGAGAATTAGAGGCTAGCCACTAGAGACCACATTATTGAAAGGAGGAAGGTAATGAAAAGGGCACATTAAGGTAGTCCAGAGAAATTAGGCAGACATGGAATTTGTGTATGGAATGGCCAAGGGAGTCTAGAAGCAAGTATACCAAATCAGATCCTTCTATTTCTCTAGTCAAGTGTTAAACATTTTTCAGCACACCACTGGATATAGGTATGCTGGTTCTTGTCCTAGAAATCTGACAACGGGTAATGGCTACCCAAATATTAAGAAAAATATTAAGATTATGGTATGGAGATAAAAATTTATAGAAAGTTGGAAGAACCAAGAAGTAAGATAAAACCCAAGTTCCTGGAGAACATGCATATTAAGGCTAGAATTCAGGCATGGGGTACAAAACAGGTATTCCATTACCAGAACTAAAGGAGAAGGTAGTAATTAGGTTACAAGAAAGAAAACAAGAACAATGTTGTTAGAATAGAGCACCAGGTCAAAATTGGACCAGCAAGAAGTTGGTTCAGTCGTAAGTAAGCTGATGATTTAGGAATCATTGACCTTTCTATCTTCCTTATTCAAGGGTAAGATTGTTTCAGAGCCTATGAAGGTTTGAGCTTGGATATCATAGAAACCAGTGGTGAAGTCTGAAGATTTTAGGAACAGAGAATCAAATACTACAGTGAACTAAAATGGACATATAACAATCAAGAAGTGTTTGTTTTTTCTACTAAAAATCTCATGAGGTTTCTATTGTGCAAGTTGATCTACATATTTTTGATGTGACTAAAAATACAATAGATAAATGTTATTTTTTAAAGCATTTTCCAATTAATGAAAGTAATACCAAGTGTTTTTGAAACTGTCATAATTTTTAGTCAGAGACTACTATGTCTATAGGAAAGCTCAAAATGGTTTAAAATAAAAAAATTAAGAATTCATGCTTCAAAGAATATAAAACTCTAACAAGATGATTTCAGTAACTAATATTTAAAAATAAAACTGAACTGAGAAACTCTAGACAAATGTTCTTTTACCCTTTTTAGTTAAGGCTCCTGCACTAGGCACTGGATTATAGAGAAACCGGAAATGACTGGCAAGAGTGACAATCCTAATGTGAAATCAACCTTTCCAAGTCTTTAAAAGAAAAATTGATTTACAAATATATTCTATTGACAAGAGATGCTGAATTGTAGTAAATATAGTGATACTATGGTATTGTAATCTCAATGTTTATCTTTATTTTGACTTTTCCTTAATTTGTGTTGGGACAGAATTTTGCATAATTTTAAAAGGAGAATGTGGTTTATTGCATAACATGTTCCCTGGCTATAAAAATGTTCTGTGCTAAAAATTTCAACCAAAATACAAAAATATACATATATACAATAATGAAAATTATCTATCTCCAGACTACACAACATACTCAGAAACCAGGAAGGGATCATTAAATATGTTTAGAGTACAGGCATACCTCAAAGATATTGCAGATTTGGTTATAGAACACCGCAATAATGCAAGTATTACAAATAAATTGAATCATAATCTTTTTGCATGTGGAGGGTCTTGCCTTCAATTTGTAAAAAAATCTGTGAAGTGTGATAAAGCAAAGTGCAATAAAACAAGGCATTCATGTATAACAAGATAAATTAGCACAAATGTTTACCTCTAAAATTTTTTGTTATTATTGTAATGTAAATTAAAATATAATTTTGTGCCAAAATATTTGATTTGGAGGCTCTAGAACTCACAAAGGATCAATAGTGATTAAACACTGATTTATCATCAGGAACTTCTAAGATGCAGCCAGGAAAATAGAACATTGAAAGTTGGAGGATTCTCCTCATACATTGAAATTGAGATGCTACAACTGTTAGATCAAGGATACACTATACAAGTGCATGATAATTGCTACACACAGTAGCATTTTTTTTATATCTATAAATAAGATCATCATTTATTATTTTTTCAACTTGAGGTGAACGTAAAGTAGACTTGACATTTATATCTATTCAGGTCAGGCAGCCTTAACTCTACATGATACAATTCCAAGAGTCCCTCAGCAAAGATTGTTCAGTCTTAATGAATGCATAGGCTTGCTTCATGTTTTCCCAGAGCCAAGAAAGGCTCAGTCTGAACTTGGCTAATATCTAGGTTCAGAGAGCAGAGAAACATGAGATGACTTTGAATATATTAATAAAAATGCAGAGCAGTGGTAGTTTTTAAAAAATAAGTAAAGAAATAGTAGGTTGACACTTCAAAATGGGCATCTAAAAAACATGTAGCACATGGACCTAGCTAATGCTGAGGAAGTTTTAAGAACCCATAAAGTAAGGCTCAAATATAAGACAATTTCTGGGAACACAATTCACCCAAGGATCAAGAATATAAGCTCATTCACTTCATAGGTCCTATTTTATAAAGTCAAGTCCTGGATTTTCAGTGATTTGAGAAATCTAATTTGAGGAAGATACAGTAGAGTCAGTTAAGTGACAGTTATTAAATTTATACAATACAATGATTTATTACTATTTAGATCAAACTATTCATTCCAATCCTATGTAGCTTAACAGACAAGTAGAACTTGATATAAGACACAGTCGGCCAAATAGCTAAAGATACCATAAAGCTTGAGAGGAAATGGAAGGTTGACAACCAATGAGGACAGTTTAGTCTGGAAAACTTCCTTCAGCCCTGGTTTGATAACAATGTGAAATCATATTGAATAGGTTTACTAAGACATTTTGTGGTTAAATTAATCAATATCATATTTTTCTAATCTTTAACCTAATATTTAGTCTTTTTTTAAAGGATGTTTTTTATTGATTTTTTAGAGAGAGAGGAAGAGAGATAGGAACATTGATGTGATAGAGAAACATCGATTGACTGCTTCCTGCACGCCCCGCACTGGTGATCAATCCTGCAACCTGGGCATGTGCCCTGACTGGGAATCAAATCAGGATCTTTCAGTCAATGGGATGAAGCTCAGTTCACTGAGCCACACCAGCAGGGCATTATTTAGTCTTTTAAAAGCAAGGGCCATGGAACTTCCGGTCAAGATGGCGACGTAGGTAAACGCGGTACGTGTCCTCCCACAACCACATCAAAGTTACAACTAAACTACAGAACAACCATCATTCAAAACCGCCTGAAATCAAGCTGAATGGAAGTCCGACAACTACGAAATTAAAGAAGCCACATCGAGACTGGTAGGAGGGGCGGAGGCGCGACGGGCTGGTCCCACACCCACGTGTGGCGGATAAAAATTAGGAGGACACCTCGGCTGGGAAGGTCCTCCCTGAGGACTGAGGGGTCCCCGTCCCACACCAGGCGCCCAGCTCAGGGTTTCAGTGCCAGGAAGAGAAGTCCCCATAAATTCTGGCTGGAAAAAACCAGCGGGAACTGAGGCTGAGGCAGCTGGAGCCCCATCCCCCCTCCCCTGGCAGCTCCTCTTAAAGGGCCCATGCACGGATTTACTCGGACTCGCTCCCTCCAGGCTCCAGCGTGCGGGAGGGAGCCTGAAAGGCACCAGAGTCATATGGGGAAGAACTGAGCTGTTTGGCATTGGAGTGAGGGCTGGAGAGGCAGCTTTCTCCTGGACAGACGTGCTATCAGAGGCTTTTGTTTCTTTGGTGAGCCCTTCCCTGGGCCCGCAGACGCCACCATATCTGGGACTCCAGCTACCTGGCTCACACTGTATGCCCGCCCTGGTGATTCCCTGAGGCCCCGCCCCACCCAGCTTTCAGGCCCACCCAAGCTGTTGCCAGTTGCTTTACCATAGGATTGGCCTGTCTTGGATCCTGCTTCAGCTTTTCCTAAATTCTTTCAAACAAGCAGCATCTGGTCTCAGCTAGCCCCATACCTCTCGCTAAGTAATACATAGAAACAAACACAGGGAGGCAGCCAAAATGAGGAGACAAAGAAACAGGTCCCAAATGAAAGAACAGAACAAAACTCCAGGAAAAGAACTAAGTGAAATGGAGTTAAGTAACCTAACAGATGCTGAGTTCAAAATACTGCTTATAAGGATGCTCAATGGACTTAGTAAGAACCTCAGTGGACTTAGTGAGGACCTCAAGAGCATAAAAAAGGACCAGTCTGAAATGAAGGAGGCACTAACTGAAATAAAGAATAGTTTACACAGATGCAATAGTAGAGTAGGTAAAGCCAAGAAGCAAACCATCGATTTGGAATATAAGGAAGCAAAAAACACCCAATCAGAACAGCAAAAAGAAAAAAGAATCCAAAGAAATGAGGATAGTGTAAGGAGCCTCTGGGACAACTTCAAGCGTGCCAACATTTGCATCTTGGGGGTGCCAGAAGGAGAAGAGAGAGAACAAGAAATGGAAAACCTATTTGAAACAATAATGGCAGAAAACTTTCCTAACTTGGCGAAGGAAACAGACATGCAAGTCCAGGAAGCACAGAGAGTCCCAAACAAGATGAACCCCAAGATGCCCACACCAAGACACATCATCATCAAAATGCAAAAGGTTCAAGACAAAGAGAGAATCTTAAAAGCAGCAAGAGAAAAGAAGTTAGTTACCTACAAGGGAGTTCCCATCAGACTGTCAGCTGATTTCTCAAAAGAAACTTTGCAGACCAGAAGGGAGTGGCAAGAAATATTCAGAGTGATGAAAAGCAAGAACCTACAACCAAGATTACTCTATCCTGCAAAGCTGTCATTTAGAATCGATGGCCATATAAAGAATTTCCCAGATAAAGAAAAGCTAAAGGAGTTCATCACCACCAAACCATTATTATATGAAATGTTGAAGGGTCTTCTTGAAGAAAAAGATAAAAAAATATGAACAAACAAAATGGCAATAAATACATAGCTATCAACAATTGAATCTACAAACAAAATGAACAAGCAGAACAAAGACATTCTCATAGATATAGAGAACTTTTTTGGGAACCAGATGGGTGGGGGCTGGGGGGATGGGTGAAAAAAGGTAAAGGGATTAAGAAGTACAAATTGCTTGTTAGACTGACAAACCTCAAAGGGAAGGGGGGATTGGGGGGTGGGAAGAAATAAACCAAAGAACTTATTTGTATATATGCATAACCAATGGACACAGACAACAGTTGGGGAAAGGCAGGAGGGGGGCAGGAATGGGGAGGAGGGGGCAAAGGGGGGAAAATGAGGAACATTTGTAATACATTCAACAATAAAGATAAGAAAAAAAAATAAGAGGGAGGGTAGGGGGGAAGATAAAAAATAAATTCCCCCCCCCAAAAATAAAAAAAAATAAAAGCAAGGGCCATGTATTATTTAATTAAACAAAAATATATTGAGTAGCTACTATATACTGGGTATTGCAGATGATGCAAAATAAATAAAATATAATCCCTTTCCTCAAGAAGTTTAAAGCTATTAGGGAAGATGAACATGTTCACCAGTGTACAACTAACTCATAAAGAAAAAGGTACTTTCTACAGTCAAAATATTAATATATGCTATAATGAAACAGTTTACTAGTGCCCAATTTGTTGATTTAAAAAAAAAAAATCCCTACCGTAGCCCAGCCGGTGTGACACAGTGGACTGAGCGTCATCCCATGGACTGAGAGGTCCCAGTTCCATTTCTAGTCAGGACACATGCCCAGGTTGTGGGCTCAATCCCCAGTAGGGGGCGTGCAGGAGGCAGCTGATCAATGTATCTCATATAGATGTTTCTATCTCTCTCTCCCCTCCATTCTGTCTAAAAACTTAGTAAAAAATAAATAGAAAATATTTTTAAAAAATAATAATAAAACCCTGGGATGATGTGCAATCCATGGAGCCACACTGGCCAGGCTTTTTTTGTTTAGTTTCTAGTTCTTTAAGTTGTAGGGTTAGATAGGCAATGAGATATTTTTCTCATTTATTGAGGTAGAACTGTAGTTCTATGAACTTCCCTCTCAGGACTGCTTTTGCAGCGTCCCATAGCTTTTGTGTTGTTGCATGTTCATTTTCATTGATTTCCAAGAAGTTATTTCTTTCTTTCTTGATTTCCTTGGTAACCCATTCATTGTTTAATAACATGCTCTTTAGCCTCCATATGTTTGAATGTTTTTGAGTGTTTTTATTATAATTAATTTCTAGTTTTATGCCAGTTTGATCTGAGAAGTTGATATGATTTCAATCATCTTGAACTTGTAGAGAGTTTGTGTCCTAACATGTCATCTATCTTTGAGAATATTCCATATGCATTTGAAAGGAATGTATATTTTTTAACTTTGTGGTGAAATGTTCTATAAATATCAATTAAATACATCTGATCTAGTGCATCATTTTGGTTCTCTCTTTCCTTTTTAAATTTTGTCTAGAACATCTACCTAGGGATGTCAGTGAAGTGTTAAAGACCCTACTATGACTATATTGGTATTGATCTCTCCTTTAATGTCTATCAATTGTTTTTTATGTACTTAGGTGCTCCTGTAGTGCATGCATATATGGTAACAGGAGTTATATCCTCTTGTTAGATTGATCCATTTAGTGTTATGTAATGCCCTTCTTTGTCTCTTATTATGGCCTTTATTTAGAAGTCTATTTTGTCAGATATGAGTATTGCTACCCCAGTCTTTTTTTCAGTTTCATTTGCTTGGAATATTTTTTTCCATCCCTCAATTTCAGTCTGTGTGTGTCTTTTGTTCTGAGGTGCGTTTGTTGTAGAAAGCATATATATAGGTCATGTTTTCTTATCCAATCAGCTACCCTATGTCTTTTGATTGGAGCATTTAGTGCATTTACATTTAAGTTATTATTGATAGATAGTTATGTACTGCCCTTTTTTTCCTCTATAATTATGATCCTCTCTCTTGATTTCTTCTTCTTCTTAAAGCACCCCATTTAACATTTCCTGCAATGCTGGTTTGGTGGTTACGTACTACTTTAGCCTTTTCTTTTCTTTCTTTCATTTTTTTTTTTTTTTTTTTTGGTCTGGGAAGCTCTTTATTTCAGCTTTAATTTAAAATGATAGCCTTATTGGATAGAGTAGTCTTGGGTTTAGTTTCTTGTTTTTCATTACTTTGAGTACTTCCTGCCTCTCCTTTCTGGCCTGAATTGTTTCTGTTGAGAAATCACCCGACATTCCAATGAGTGCTCCCTTGTAGGTTACTTTCTGTCTTTCTTGATGCCTTTCAGATTCATTTGTCTTTAGTGTTTGTCATTTTTATTATGATGTGCCTTGGAGTGGGTCTCTTGGTTCCTCTTGATTGGAACTCTCTGTGCTTCCTGAGCTTGTGTGACTATTTTCTTCACCAGGTTGAGGAAGTTTTCTGTCATTATTTCTTTCAACAGGTTCTCTTCTCCTTGCTCACGTTCTTCTCCTTCTGATACCCATATGAGGACGATGTTTTTACATTTCATATTGTCCCAAAGTTCCCTTAAACTATTCTCCTGTTTTTCATTATTTTTTTTTCTTTTTACTGCTCTAATTGGGTGGTTTTTCTACACTGTCTTCCAAATTATTGATTTGGTTTTCTGTCCCATTCAGTCTACTTTTGAATCCTTCCAGTTTTTTCTTGATGTCAGGTTATTCTTCATTTCTGCCTAATTCTTATTTATATTTTCTATTTCTTTTTTTCATGCTGTTGTAGTTTCCATTAAGTTTCTTGAAATCCACACTAAGTTCCTGGAGCATCCTTATAACAATTACTTTGAACTCTATATTTGATAAATTGCTTGCCTCCATTTTGTTCAGATCTTTGTCTGGTGTTTCTGACTTTTCTTTCATTTGAGAGTTATTTCTTTGTCTCACCATTTTGCTGACTCTTTGTATTGGTTTCTGTGTATTAAATCAAACTGTTATGCCTCTCTGTCTTCATGGTGTGGCCTTATGTACTAAATGTTTTGTGAGATCCAGTGGTGCAGTCTCTTAGAACTCCAGAGTTGGGTGCTCTAGGATTGAACCTTGTGTGATTTATTTGGATTCTGAATGTTGTTGTCCCATTTGTGGATACGATCTCCTCTCAGGCTGGCTGATTGTGAGGCTCACCCCTGAACATGTCATGCAAGATGTTGTGTAGGTGCTGACAGAACAAAACTAAACACAACACAACATAACAAAAACATACAAATGATCCCTACAACTACAACTATAGTGACCAGAATAGAAGAGAGAATTAATAAAGAGGAAAAGAATAATAGAAGAAAAGAAATAAAAGTAGCAGGAGAGAAGAAAAGGGAAAAGAAAAAGTATTAAGAAAGGGCAAAGGTGAAAGAAATAAAATAAGAACAGAGAATAGAGGAATGAAAATGGTATAATGATAAAAAAGAAGAAAAATTTATGAAAAGGAAAATAGAGGAGAAAGCAGAAAGGCAGAAAATTAGAAAATGAAAAAAAAAAAAAGCTTAAGCAGGAGAGAGAAAAAACTAGAGTAAGAAAAGGGATAGAAAAGCTAAAATAATATCAAATCAATTTTAAAAAGATAAAGAAGATGATGCAAAAAAACAAAAAAGTTTGTGTGAAGCGGTGTTTGTCTCAAAAAAAAAAAAAAAAAGTGAAGTGGCATTGATCTTTGTAGAGCTTTAGTGCCTCCTAGGAGCTCCCTTTTGATCTTGCTTTACTTAGGTACTAGCCACAGTCAGAAATAGTTCTTTGGATCTTAGCCACCTGTTTGGAGCTTCAAGCTAGCCACAGTTTGTGCCTGTCTCTACAGAAATTGGCTGTGCAAGGTAGGGGCCAAGTTACTTTCTAAAGCCAGTTTTTCTGCAGCTTGAGGCCCAGGGGTGGGTCAGCAAACTTCCCCAGGTTCCCAGGATTCCACCTCTATCCACCTTCACCTGCAGGCCAGCTTTCAATCTTAGTCACTGAAAAGTCTGTTTCTGAAAGGACTTTATGCAGAGTTGGGGGAATCACACCTCTGGGTCTCCTGTGAAAGGGAGTTGCTGTTCAGTTTCCAAGGAATGTGGTGGGTGTAGTTCTATGCCCCAGAGCTAGAGTTCTTCTAAGAGTGATCCAGAATATGTTCCTGCCCTCAGCTGGGCAGAGATCCTCATAAGCAGTCCAGTAGGATCAGCTGGAAACTGGGATTTTCAATCAGCTCTCCTGTGCAGAGAAAACCCCAGTGAAGTTCCCAGGGCAGTGTGGCTGAAGGTCCTACCCTTAAGCCAGTTCTTGACACTCCCTGAGCTTGTTCAAACAGTAAGCTTGGCCTCCTGCTGCTGTTTCATCTTTTTGGAGTATAGGGTGTGACAGGAAGTGTTTCTGGGGGTAGGGAAGCTGCATCCCTTATGATGGGGCTTTTTCCTTCACCTGATCTATGGCTTCTAGAGGGGTCAGTACCTTTGAGAAATGGCTGTTTCAGTTTGGGGGAGGCTCAACCAGTTTCAGGTCACCTGGCTGATGATTTTCCATGTTTTTCCGCAGTACTTCCCACCTCAGCCTCTCTTCAGGTCCCTCCAGTTCATACCGCCCTCTCTCCACTGAAGGCTTAGGTGAGTAGATGTAAACCAAAATCACGTGCTTTGGGTTTTTATTTTCTTTTAAACAAACAAACAACCAGTGGCTTTATCTCTGTTGAACTCCAGTCTCTTCAGCTGCAAGAAGCCTTGTCACCCTTCATGGCTGGATGTTATGTGGGACACTGTTTTCAGATCTAGTGCTCTGGACTGGGGAGAGGACCTCATTCCTCTTAGGGACAACCAGCCTAGCCCACAACTGAGAGATTCCTCCTCTCGCTCGGCCTGATGCTCATGGAAGCAGGACAGGCCCTTTGAAAATCTCGCTGCTCATACCAGACTCCATGTAGTTTCTGTATTTCTCTACTATGTGTCCTCTTCAGCTGGAACTCTGTTGGTAATTCTAAGTGAATGTTCCTTAATTTGGTTTTATTTCCAGTCTGGCCCTGGGAGGAGGTGTAAGAAGGGTCTCCCTATATGGCTGCTATCTTCCCCTTCTCTCAATAACTGTTTTTAAAATAAAATGTAAAGATTAAACTGGCAAGCTTTCAGTCAATTTTCTCTGCTAGTATTACCATGCATTCATTAATTTTTTTTTAATTAAGTACTTGTTTCAAGCCAGAAACTCCATTTGGTTTGATGTATAAGATGGTGAAGAACACATATACACTTCCTGCCTTTATGGAATTCATAGTCTACTGCAGGATTTACAGTCATCACCATCATCATGGTTATCAACATCATCATTATTATTATTGTTAGTATTATTATCAAATCAGGTATTGGGTATAATAGAAGTAGACTGAGAAGGGGAGGACCACATGCTTCTCTTCAACAGTGTAGTACAAGCAAAGGCAAAGAAAAGTTAGCATATTAGTATGGCTTTGTAGAGAGAGGGGTCATGGCCAAAGGTACTCACAGGTGAAAGAGAGTATGGGAGGAAAATAAGAAGAACAAGAAAATAGTACATGACCCGAAGGGCATGATATTTTCACAAAGTCAAAGACAGCTCTGTCTTTTTTTTTTTTTTTTTTTTTGAGTGTTTATTAGTGGTTTTATTAATTTATTTTTATATTTATCTTTATTGTTGAAAGTATTACAGATGTGCCCCATTTGTCCCCCATTAAACCCCTCCTGCTTTCCCGAAGCTATTTTCTGTGTCCATTGGTAGTGCATATATGCATATATGTTCTTTGGTTTATCTCTTACCACCATCCACCCCACTCCCTCTGAGGTTTGTCAGTCTGTTCTCTGCTTCCATGACTCTGGATCTATTTTGATCATCAGGTTATTTTGTTCATGATATTCCATAAATAAGTGAGATCATGTGGTACTTGTCTTTCTCTGACTGGCTTATTTCACTCAGCATAATACTCTCCAGGTCCCTCCCTCCATGCTGTCTCAAAGGGTAAGAAATCTTTCTTTCTTACAGCTGCATAGTATTCCATTGTGTAAAAGTACCAGGGCTTTTTTATCCACTAATCTACTAATGGACAATTGGGTTGCTCCAGATATTTCTTAGCTATCGTAAATAGTGCTGCTATGAACATAAGGGTGCATACATTCTTTCTGATTGGTGATTGAGGCTTCTTAGGATACATTCTTACAAGTGGAATCACTGGGTCAAATGGCAGTTCCATTTTTAATTTTTAGAGGAAGCACAATATTGTTTTCCAACTGTCTGCACCAGTCTGCATTTTCACCAGCAGTGTACTACAGAACCCTTTTCTCCACATTCTTTCCAGCACTTGTTTGAAGATTTGTTGATCGCAGCCATTCTTGCAGGTGTGAGGTGATATCTCATAGTCATTTTAATTTACATCTCTCTGATGATTAGTGAGTGACATTGAACATGTTTTTTATATGTCTCTTGGCCATTTGTATGTCCTGTTTGGAGAAGTGCCTATTCAGGTCCTCTGCCCATTTTTAAAATATATTCTCATTGATTTTTTTTTTTTTTTAGATAGACAGGAAGAGAGAGGGAGAGATAGACAGAAACACCAATAAGAGAGAAACATCAGTCAGCTACCCACCCACACACCCTATACTGGGGATCAAGCCCACAACCTGGGCATGTGCCCTGACTGGGAATTGAACCAGTAACCTCTTGGTGCATGGGATGGTGTGCAATCCACTGAGCCACACAGGCTAAGCATCTGCTCATTTTTTAATTGGGTTGTTTGTCTTCCTTTTGTTGAGTTGTATGAGTGCTCTCTATATATAGGGTAATAACCCCTTATCCAATATATCATTGGCAAATATGTTCTCCCAGAGAGTGGGTTCACTTTTCATTTTGATGCTGGTTTCTTTTGCCTTGTAGATTTCTAGTTTGATGAAGCCCCATTTATTAATATTTACCTTTGTTACTCTTGCCCGGCGTGATGTATCAGTGAGAATTCTGCTACATGTGATGTCTGAGATTTTGCTGCCTACATTTTCTTCTAGGATTATTTAAGTGTCATGATTTCCATTTATGTCTTTTTTTCATTTTGAGTTTATTCTTTTTTTTTTTATCCTCATCCGAGGACACTTTTTCAGAGTTGGAGGGAGAGAGAGGAAGAGAGAGAGAGAGAGAAACATCGACGTGAAAGGGCCACATTGAGTGGCCGCCACCCGCACAACCAACCAGGGCCGGGGACAAACTGCAACCGAAGCACATGCCCTTAGCAGGAACCGAACCTGGGTCTCTCTGGACTGCAGGCCGACGCTCTAACTGCTGAGCCAAACCGGCCAGGGCATTGAGTTTATTCTTGTATATGGTGTAAGTTGGTGGTCTAGTTTCATTTTTTGGCATGTAACTGTCCAATTTTCCAAACATCATTTATTGAAGAGACTATCTTTTCTCCATTGTATTCTCTTGCCTCTTTTGTTGAATATTAATTGTGCATAATGTCTTGAGTCAATTTCTGGGTACTCTGTTCTGTTCCATTGATATATATGCCTGTTCTTGTGCCAGTACCAGGCTGTTCTGATACAATAGCTTTTTAGTATAACCTGATATCTGGTATTGAGATACCTGTAACTTTGTTCTTCTTTCTGATCAGTGCTTCAGCTAATATAGATCTTTTATGGTTCCATATAAACTTTTGAGTATTTGTTCTACATCTGTGAAATATGTTATTGTTACTTTAATAGGGATTTCATGGAATCTATACATTGTTTTGGGTAGTATAGACATTTTAATGATGTTGATTCTTCCAGTCCATAAACATGGTATGTATTTCCACTTTTTAATATCTTCCTCTATTTCTTTTTTCAATGTCTTGTAGTTTTCTGAGAACAGGTCTTTTATCAGCTTGGTTAAGTTTATTCCTATGTATGTTAAAATTTTTGTACATTGGTAAATGGGATTTTTTTTAGTTTCCATTTCTGAGTGTTCATTATTGGTGTATAAGAATGCCATAGATTTCTGGATGTTAATTCTGTATCATGTTACTTTGCCAAATTTATTTATTAAATCTAGTAGATTTTTGATGGTTTAGGGCTTTCTAAATACAATATCATGTCATCTGTGAATAATGACAGTTTCACTTCCTCCTTTCCAATTTTGATGCCTTTTATTTTTCCTTCTCTTCTAATTGATGTGGCTAAGACTTCCAGTACTATGTTGAATAAGTGTGGTGAAAGTGGAAATCCATGTTTTGTTCCTTTTCTTTTGGGAAATACTTTTAGTTTTTCCCTTTGAATACAATGTTGGCTGTAGGTTTGTAATATATGGCCTTTATTATGTTGAGATATGATCCTTTCATTTCCAATTTGCTGAGGGTTTTTACAAGAAATGAGTGCTAGATTTTGTCAAATGCATTTTCAGCGTCTATTGATAGGATCACATGATTTTTATGTTTCATTTTGTTTACGTGGTGTATCACATTTATTGATTTGCAGATATTGTACCAGCCTTGCATCTCTGTGATGAATCCTACTTGGTCATGGTGAATAATTGTTTTAATATATTGCTGGATCTGATTTGGTAATATTTTTTTGAGGATTTTCGTATGTATATTCATCAGGCATATTGGCCTATAGTTTTCTGTTTTTTTAATGTCTTTATCTGGTTTTGGAATTAGGATTATGGTGGCCTCATAAAAAGAACTTGGAAGTTTTTCTTCCTCTTTAATTTTTTGGCATAGTTTGAGGAGAATAGGTGTTAGTTCTTTTTTGAATGTGTGGTAAAACACCCATGTGAAACCATCTGGAGGAGGCCTTTTGTTTGCTGGGAGTTTATTGATTACAGCTTCAATTTCCATATTTTTTATTGGCCTGTTCAAGTTTTCTGACTCTTCTTGGTTCAGTTTTGGGAGGCTGCGTGATTCTGGAAATTTGTCCATTTCACTTAGGTTGTCCAATTTGTTCTTGTATAATTGTTCATACAATTTTCTAAAAATCCTTTGTATTTCTGTGGTGTCAGTTGTTACTTCTACTCTTTTGTTGCTTATTTTGTTTGTTTGGGTCCTCTCTCTTGGTTTTTTTGTGAGTCTGGCTAAACATTGATTAATCTTGTTTGTCTTTTCAAAGAACCAACTCTTGGTTTTATTGATTTTTTTTTTAATTTTTGTTTTGTTTTGTTTTTTAGTCTCTATGTTATTTATTTCAGCTTTCACCTTTATTATTTCTTTCCTTCGGCTTACTCTGGGTTTTCTTTTTGTTCACTTACTAGTTTGTAGGGTTAGATAGTCTATTAAATTTTTTCTTGTTCTTGAGGTAGGCCTGTACTGTTATGGACTTCCCTCTCAGGACTGCTTTCACTATATTCCATAGATTTTGTGTTGTTGTGTGTTCATTTTTATTGATTTCCAGAAATTTTTCTATTTCTTCTTTGATCTCCTTGGTAACCCATTCATTGTTTAATAACATGTTATTTAGCCTCCATTTGTTTGAAAGTTTTTGTGTGTTTTTATGATAATTAATTTCTCATTTCATGCCATTGTGTTTTGAGAAAATGCTTGATATGATTCAATCTTCTTGAATGTGTAGAGACTTAGTTGGTGTTCTAACATGTGATCTATCTTTGAGAATGTCCCAGGTGCACTTGAGAAAAAATGTATATTCTGCCATTTTGTGGTGTAATAATCAGTAAATATGTATTAAATCCATCTAATCCAGTGTGTCATTTAGGATGCCTGTTACCTTGTTAATTTTCTTTTTTTTTGTCTAGAGGTTCTATCCAGTGATGTCAGTGGGGTGTTGAATTTAACTACTATGATTGTGTTGCTGTCAGTTTCTCCCTTGAAGTTCTCCAGAAGTTTTTAAATATATTTTGGTGCTCCTATATTGGATGCATATATGTTTACCAAGGTTTTATTCTCTTATTGGATTGTTCCTTTTAATATTATGTAGTGGCCTTCTTTGTCTCTTGTTAGGGCCTTCATTTTGAAGTCTATTTTTTGAGATATGAGTATTGCTACCACAGCTTTTCTTTTCTTTTTTTTTTTTTCCATTTCAATTTTCTTGGAAAATTTGTTTCTATCCCTTAACTTTCTGCCATGTCAGTCTTATGTTTTGAGCTGGGTCTCTTGTAGACAGCATATATATGGGTCATGATATTTTATTTGTTCTGCTACTCTGTCTGCTGATTGGAGCATTTAGTTCATTTACATTTAGGTTCTTATTGACATACACTTATTTATTGACTTTTTTTTTTTTTTTGCTTTTTATTTTTTTCTTTCAATTTTTATTAATTTATTTTTGTTACAGATGTTTCTCCCTTTCCCCCATAGACCCCCTTCTCCACAGCCTGCTCCCCCACCCCCCTAGCATTGTTGGCTATGTCCATTGATTATGCATACATGCATATAACTTCTTTGGCTCATCTCATCCATCCCCCCCGCCCCACCCCCCTACTCTGAGGTTTGTCAGTATGAACCATACTCCTTTCCATGTCTCTCAGTCTATTTTGTTCATCAGCACATCTTGTTTATTATATTCCACAAATAAGTGAGATCATGTGCTATTTTTCTTTCTCTGACTGGCTTATTTTGCTTAGCATAATACTCTCGAGGTCCCTCCATGTTGTCTCAAAGGATAAGAGATCTATCTCTCTTACAGCTGCATAGTATTCCATTGTATATATGTACCACAGTGTTTTATCCATTCGTCTACTGAAGGACACTTGGGCTGTTTCCAGATCTTAACTATTGTAAATAATGCTTCTATGAACATAGGGGTACATATATTCTTTCTGATTGGTGTTTCAGGCTTCTTAGGATATATTCCTAGAAGTGGGATCACTGGGTCAAATGGCAATTCAATTTTTAATTTTTTGAGGTAACACCACAGTATTTTCCATAGTGGCTGCACCAGTCTGCATTCCCTCCAGCAGTGTACTAGAGTCCCCTTTTATCCACACCCCTGCCATCACTTATTGTTTGATGATTTGTTGATGGCAGCCATTCTGGCAGGTGTGAGGTGATACCTGATCATTTTTTTAAATTTGCATCTCTATGACGACTAGTGACATTGAGAATTTCTTTATATATCTCTTGGCCATTTGTATGTCCTATTTGGAAAGGTGTCTATTTAGCTCCTCTACCTATTTTTTAATTGGGTTCTTTGTCTTCCTTCTGTTGAGTTGTATGAGCACTCTATATATTTTGGAAATTAACCCTTATCTCAGCGGTTCTCAATCTGTGGGTCGTGACCCCTTTGGGGGTTGAATGACCCTTTCACAGGGGTCGCTAAAGACATAACAGTAGCAAAATTACAGTTATGAAGTAGCAACGAGAATAATTTTATGGTTGGGGGTCACCACAACATGAGGAACTGTATTAAAGGGTCGTGGCATTAGGAAGGTTGAGAACCACTGCCTTATCTGATGTATCATTGGCAATTATGCTCTCCCATACAGTGGGTTCCCTTTCCATTTTGATGGTTGTTTCTTTTGCTGTGCAGAAGCTTTTGAGTTTGATGTAGTCCCATGTGTTCATTTTTTCCTTTGTTTCTGTTGCCTTAGGTGATGTATCAGTGAAAATTCTGCTGCGTATGATGTCTGAAATTTTGTTGCCTACATTTTCCTCTAGGATTTTTATGGATTCATGAGTAACATTTAAGTATTATATCCATTTTGAGTTTATTCTTGTGTATGGTGTAAGTTGACGGTCTAGTTTCTTTCTTTTTTTTTGCATGTAACTGTCCAAGTTTCCCAACACCATTTATTAAAGAGGCTGTCTTTACTCCATTGTATGCTCTTGCCAGCTTTGTCAAATATTAATTGAGCATAATGTCTTGGGTCAATTTCCAGATTCTCTGTTCTGTTCCACTGATCTATATGCCTGTTCTTGTGCCAGTACCAGGCTGTTTTGATTACAGTACCTTTGTAGTATAACCTAATATTTGGTATTGTGATCCCACTTACTTTGTTCTTCTTTTTCAAGATTGCTGTGGCTATTCGGGGTCTTTTTTGGTTCCATATTAACTTTTGAAGTATTGGTTCTAGTTCTGTGAAATATTTATTGGTATTTTGATGGGGATTGCATTGAACCTATAGATTGCTTTGGGTAGTATGGATATTTTAATAATGTTAATTCTTCCAATCCATGAAGAATGTACGTGCTTCAATTTTTTTATATCTTCTTCTATTGCTTTTTTCAATTTCCTGTAGTTTTCTACAAATAGGTCCTTTACTTCTTTGGTTTATTCCAAGGTATCTTAATATTTTTGATGCAATAGTAAATGGAATTGCTTTTTAGTTTCTCTTTTTGTGAGCTCATTATTTGTGTATAAGAATGCCGTCAATTTCTTGATGTTAACTTTGCATCCTGCTACCTTGCCGAATTTATAATATTTATTATATTTAGCAGATTTTTGATGGAGTCTTTAGAGTTTTCTATGTATACTATCATGTCATTGGCAAATAATGAGTTTCACTTCCTCCTTTCCAATTTGGATGCCTTTTATTTTTTCTTAATGTCTGAGTGTTGTGGCTAAGACTTCCAGGACTATGTTAAATAAGAGTGGCGAAAGTGGGCATCCCTGTCCTTTTACTTAAGGGAAATGCTTTTAGTTTTTGCCCATTGAGTATGATGTTGGCTGTAGGTTTTTCATATATGACCTTTATTATGTTGAGATATGATCCCATTATTCCCATATTGCTGAGCATTTTTATCAGAAATGGGTGCTGGATTTTGTCAAATGCTTTTTCAGCATCTATTGATCTGATCATATAGTTTTTATCTTTCACTTTGTTTATGTGGTGTATCACAATTATAGATTTGCAAATATTGTACCAGTCTTGCAACCCTGGGATGAATCCCACTTGGTCATGGTGAATAATTTTTTTCATGTATTGCTGGATCCGATTTGCTAGTATTTTGTTCAGGATTTTGGCATTGATGTTCATCAGGGATATTGGCCTGTAGTTTTCTTTCTTTGTAGTGTCTTTTTCTGGTTTTGGAATTAGAATTATGCTGGCCTCATATAATGAGTTTAGAAGTCTTCCTTCTTCTTGAATTTTTTGCAATAGTTTGATGAGAATGGGTATTCATTCTTCTTTGAATGTTCGTTAAATCTTCCCTGTGAAGCCATCTGGGCCTGAGCTTTTTTTTTCTAGGAGAGTCTTGATTACATCTTCAATTTCATTTGTTGTTATTGGTCTGTTCAAGTTTTCTATCTCTTCCTGGTTCAGTTTTGGAAGACTGTGTTTCTAGAAACTTGTCCATTTTGCTTGGATTGTCGAATTTCTTGCCATATAATTGTTCATAGTATTTCTTAATGATCCTTTGTATTTCTGTGGTGTCAGTTGTTACTTCTCCTCTTTCATTTCTGATTTTGTGTATTTGGGTTCTCTCTCTTTGTTTCTTGGTGAGTCTAGCTAAGGGTCCATCAATCTTATTTATCTTTTCGAAAAACCAGCTCTATGTTTCATTGATCCTTTGAATTTTTTTTTTGTCTCTATGTCATTTATTTCTGCTCTGATCTTTACTATTTCCTTTCTTCTACTTGCTCTAGTGTTTTCTTTTTTTGGCTTTCTAGTTCTTTAAGTTGTGAGGTTAGATAGTCAATTAGAAATGTTTCTTGTTTCTTGAGGTAGGCCTGTAGTGCTATGAACTTCCCTCTTAGAACTGCTTTTGCTGAATCCAATAGATGTTGTGTTGTTGTGTGTTCATTTTCATTGGTTTCCAGGAAGTTTTTAATTTCTTCCTTGATCTCCTTGGTAACCCATTCATTGTTTAATAACGTGCTATTTAGCTTCCATGTGTTCAAATCTCTTTGCATGTTCTTGTTGCAATTTATTTGTAGTTTCATGCCATTGTGATCTGAAAAGATGCTTCATATGATTTCAATCTTCTGGAAGTTGTAGAGACTTAGTTTGTGTCCTCACCTCTGGTCTATCTTTGAGAATGTCCCATGTGCACTTGAGAAGAATGTGAATTCTTCAGTTTTGGAGTCTAATTTTCTGTAGATGTCTATTAAATCCATTTGATGTAGTGCATCATTTAGAGTCTCTGTTTCCTTGTTCATTTTTTGTTTAGAGGACCTATCCAGTGATGTCAGCAGAGTGTTGAAGTCCCCTACTATGATTGCATTGCTGTTGATTTCTCCTTTGAAGTCCTTCACAAGATTTTTAATATATTTTGGTTCTCCAATACTGGGTGCATGTATGTTTACCAAGGTTATATCTTCCTGTTGGATAGATCCTTTCAATATTATATAGTCACCTTCTTTGTCTTTAGTTATGGCCTTCATTTTGAAATCTATTTTATCAGATATGAGTATTGTTACACGAGCTTTTTTTTCCTTTCCGTTTGCTTGGAAGATTTTTTTCCATCTCTTCACTTTCAACCTATGTGAGTCTTTTGTTGTGAGGTGGGTCTCTTGTAAACAACATATATATGAGTCGTGCTTTCTTATCCAATCAGCTACTCTGTGTCTTTTGATCGAGGCATTCAGTCTATTTACATTTAAGGTGATTATTGATATGTACTTATTTATTGCCATTTTGATTTATTGTGGTTATATTTTTCTTCCAGTTTCTTCTACTAATTACAGCAGTCCTTTTAACATTTCTTGCAGTGTTGGTTTGATGCTAATATATTCCCTTAGCCTTTTTTTTTGTCTGGGAAGCTCTTTATTTGACCTTCTATTTTGAATGATAGCCTTGCTGGGTAGAGTAGTCTTGGATTCAGATCCTTGTTTTTCATGACATTGATTACTTCCTGTCATTCCCTTCTGGCCTGTAGTGTCAGCTGATATCCTTATGGGGGTTCCTTTGTAGTTAACCTGTTGCTTATCTCTTGTTGCCTTTAGGATTCTCTCTTTTTCTTTAATTTTTGGCGTTTTAATTACTGTGTTTGTTGGTGTGGGCCTGTTTGGGTTCTTCTTACTTGGGGCTCTATGTGCTTCTTGAGCTTGAATGCCTTCTTCCTTCACCAAGTTAGGGAAGTTTTCTGTCACTATTTCTTCAAATATATTCTCTAACCCTTGCTCATTTTCTTCTTCTTCTGGAACTCCTATGATGTGAATGTTGTTGCCTTTCCCATTGTCCCACAGTTCTCTCAAGCTGTCTTCCTGTTTTTTAATTGTTTTTTTCCTTTTGGTTTTCTGATTGGTTGATTTTTTCTACCCTGCCTTCTAATTCACTGATCCGGTCCTCAGCTTCCTCTACTCTGCTCGTTATTCCTTCCAATGTGTTCTTTATTTCTGCTGTGTCATTCTTTATTTTCCTTGTTTGGTTTTCAATATTTCTATATTTTTTCTCATGGTGTTGATGTCCTTACTCAGGCTGTTGAGCTTTCTTTTCTCAAGATCATGGCTCTGAACTGTACATCTGATAACTTGTTTAACTGCATTTCATTTATCTCATCTTCCATAGAGTTCTCTTGTTCTTTCATTTGGGATTTGTTTCTTCGTTTCACCATTTTGGCTATCTCAATGAGTTTTGGAGCCTGCCAAATTTTCCCTGTCGCTGTTGTTGTTCTGCTGTTTGTGGCTCCCTCTAATGTGTTTGGATGAGTGTGGCAGGACCCACGTTAAACACCACTGTCAAGTCTTAGTTTCCTGGGTAGATTTGCAAGCCCAGGAAAGGTTCAGTTATCCTCTAGCTTTTTGCCTGGAGGCTGCTAGTCTCCGTTACTTGATGAGCCTTGTGTTGTAGCCCTCAGCTGAATGAAAAACTCTCTCTGAGGTATTCAGTCTAAAAGGATTTCCATAGGGCAGAGGGTGGGGGCAGATGCTGATTGTTAAAGAGCCTCAATTTGCATTTCTCTGGCCCTGCTTGATGGGGTTAAATCTCTGAGGGAAAGGCTGCTGCTTATCCTCAGAGCTTTTGGAAGGAATAGATGGCCACACTTCTGTGTGGCTGCAACTCAGCATAAACTCTGAGCACCTTCCAAATCCTGGGTGTTCCCACAGAGTTCCAGTCCAGTCTACCCTCTCTCTGCTGGAGCCCAAGGTCAGTGGCTGTAGCTAATTTAGTGCTCTGTCATGGCCTTCTGCTCTGTGGATCCAGCTTGGGATTTTAACCCCGAGAGAGCTGCTCACAGCTAAAACAGCTGTTGTCTGTGGGCTCCCATCCCACCCTCTTGTGCCTCTGCAGACCTACTAGGCTAGATTCAGTGTCCTGTTTTCCTGTCCCTTGTTATATGATCCTCTTGAGCTGCTTTTCTGTTGCTTTTTCCTGACAACTGGTCTTTATTTTAGTTGTAATTCCAGTTTGGTCCTGAGAGATGGTCTGTGTAGCTTCCTTCCACTCCACTGCCATTTTGGAATCTATATCTTTATTGACTTTTTTATTTATTATGCATATGTTTCTCTCTCTGTTTCTTCTGCTTATTTCAGCAGTCCTTTAACATTTCTTGCAATGCTTTTTTGTGGTAATGTATTCCCTTAAACATTTTTCTTCTTATTTTTTTTATTATTTTTTTTTTTTTGGTCTGGGAAGCTGTTTATATCACCTTCTGTTTTGAATGATAGCCTTTTTGGATAAAGTACTCTTAGTTTCAGTTCCTTTTTTTTTCTTTTTTCATTACCTTGAATATTTTATGCCAGTCCCTTCGAGCCAGTAGTGTTTTTGCTGAGAAATCAGATGACAGCTTTATGATAGCTCCTCTATAGGTAACTCGTTGCTTTCCTTTAGCTGTCTTTAAGATTCTCTCTTTGTCTTTAATTTTTGGCATTTTATTTATGATGTATCTTTGTGTAGGCCTCTTTGGACCTTCATGCTTGGGACTCTCTGTACTTCCTTAACTTGAATGTCTTTTTCCTTCACCAAGTTAGAGAAGTTTTCTGCCACTGTTTCTTCACACAGACTCCCTAACTTTGCTCAATTTATTCTTCTTCTGGAACTCTTATGATGAGGATATTGTTAAGTTTCACGTTTTCCCACAGCTCCCTTAAACTGTCCTGTTTTTTTCATTGTTTTTTGTTGTCGTTGTTGTTTTTGGTTCTCTGATTGAGTTACATTTTTCTTCCCTGTCTTCTAATTCACTGATCTGATCCTCAGCTTCCTCTATTCTGCTATTTTTTTCTTCCAATGTGTTCTTTATTTCTTCTATGTCTTTCTTGATTTGTGATTGGTCGTTTTTAACTATGTTTATATCATTTCTCATGCTGTCGAGCTTCCTCATAGTCTTTGCTGTGAACTCTATATCGGATAATCTGATTATCTCCATTTCAGTTAGCCATTCTGCTGGAGAATTCTCTTGTTCTTTAATTTGGGATTTGTTTTTTTGTTTCACTATTTGGCTGTCTCAGTGAGTTGGAGCCAACCAAAATCTACCTGTGGGTATTGATGTTCCATAGACTGTGGCTCCCTCTGCTGGATTTGAATATGTATGGAAGAGGCCAAGATGTACACCAGTAGCTGGCCTTACTATCCCGAGTCAAGTTGCAGGCCAAGCAATGATTCAAGTATCCCATAGCCTTTGCCTGGAGTCTGACTCTTAATCTCAGTTACTTAATGAGCCTCAGGCTATAGCCCTTACAGGTGGTAGGGTAAGAGGATTTCCAGTGGGTTGGGCTATTGCTTCAACCCAGGCTAAAGCTATTTCGAGAGGAAAACTCTGCCTGAAGAAATTGGTTTCTGCAGCATGAGTTAATGACTCATCACAGGGGCTGAGGCAGCCAACTTCACAGCTCAGATGCCAAAGGTTCAAAACTCAATGACCATAAGCAAGACCCAAGGCTCAAAGCACCAAGATGCTTGTTTCTGCGTGTAGGCTGGCTGATAGTCTATGACAGTTTATGGGCCTCAGGTTGCGGTTTTGTGCTAGGTGCTGACTCATCCTGGCTGTGTGAGGTTAAATTCTAGTGGGTGGGCGGTTGCTATGCCCCTGTGTTATAGCTGCTTCAATAGGAAAAAACCACCTGAGAAAAATTGTTTCTACATCATAGGTTAATGCCTCAGCCCCAAGACCCAAGCAGCTGCTTTCAGAGCCTTGTCTTCAGATCTATGCAATCCAACAACTGAGAGCAAGGCCCAAGGCTCAAAGCAATCAGAGACATGTCTCTGCCTACTGGCTGGCTGGTAGTATCTGACATTTAATGAGCATCAGGTTGCACTTCTCCAGGCTGGGCAGGTTTATGTTCCAATGGGTGGGGCAGATGCTTCTCCCAGGCTAAAACCACTTTGATAGGAAAAGACTGAGAAAAAATGGTTTCTATAGTGTGGGGGAATGACTCGGCATAGGGCTTCTGATGGCCTTCTTCCCAGCTCTCTCCCCAGTGCCACAACCCCCTGCAACTCCAGTTGAGTCCACCCTCCCACTGCAGGAACCCAAGGTGAGTGGCTGTAGCTGTAATTTAGTGCACCAGCCCTTCAGGCACATGCCTGTGTTCCCAGCACCTCTCCTTGCTGGACTGAACCTCTATTATGATGTTTTCTACAGCCAGGTGTTATGTGTGTGCCTTTCCCTATTATGCTACTCTGTGCCGGGGAGCTGGCTTGGGGTTTAAACCCCAGACATCTAGAAGGAACTTGTCACAGCTAAGATATCCCTTAGCTGCTGCCTATGGGAGGCCCTCCAGCCCTCTTGCACCTCTGCACCTCCTACCAGTCTCGATATGGGCTTCTGTTTACATTCCTGGTTATAAGGGTTCTCTCCAGCTCCTCCTTAGTTGTTTATTCAGACAGCTCTTTCTTGATAGGTAAAACATTTTTAATTGGAATGCTAGATAATAGGGAAAATAATACTTGTGAATTTTCTCTAGCTCTTGCTTCAGCATTTTCTTAGTTCTGGCCTCACTGGTACTGTGTCCCCAGGGCTTACTGAACTCTTTTGAAGGTATTATAAACAAGTTCTATTCTTCTGTGTTTATGAGGACTGATTCAAAATGAATTAGCTATCATTCTTCATACCTAAGTCTCTCTCACACATGAATAGATGAACAGCAAGACAAAAGCCCAAGAACAAACAAACAAACAAAAACATTCCACACTATTTCTTGACCCAGTGCTGGAGGGATAGAATGTAATGCGTACTTAGACTGAATTCCTGCATGTTCCAAAATACACACAAGAACCCATTGCTTTTATTGACAAATCTCTTAATTAGAAGATGGGATTCACTTTCAAATAGAAAAAATGATTGAGGCACTTCCTTTAAAGATAAAGCCATTGAAAAATGTGCAGAAGTTTGGTAGAGGAAAAGCCAATTAGGCATATCATCTGGAGGCTCATTGCATTTGCTGGAGCAAATGCACAAACAAAACAATTACTCCATTCAAGAGGTATTTCACCATGGATCAGAGAGAGAAGGTGAATGAATCAATGCTGATGTGTATTTAAAAAACATCCTCTGACTGACAAACCTCAGAGTAGGGGGGCGGGGGGGATGGATGAGATGAACCAAAGAACTTATATGCATGTATGCATAACCAATGGACATAGACAACAATGCTAGGGGTGTGGGGGGGTGGGATGGGGAGGAGGGGGTCTAGGGGGGAAAAAGGAGAAACATCTGTAACAAAAATAAATTAATAAAAATTGGAGAAAAAAAATTAATCTGTCTTCAGGATTTTCTGA
This sequence comes from Tadarida brasiliensis, assembly GCA_030848825.1. NCBI lineage: Eukaryota > Metazoa > Chordata > Mammalia > Chiroptera > Molossidae > Tadarida > Tadarida brasiliensis. The sequence goes on from CM061280.1 coordinate 55,552,669, forward strand.
TCCTAAGAGATAAATATACCATATGAAAAGAATCTTCTAGGCTATTAAATATTCTATGTCTAAGAACTAATAAGTTAAATATAGCCCGGTTGGTGTCACTCAGCGGACTGAGCATCATCCCATGGACTGAGAGGTCCTGGTTTGATTCCCAGTCAGGGCACATGCCTGGGTTGTGGGCTCGATCCCCAGTGGGGGTATGCTGGAGCCATCTGATGAATGTTTCTCTCTCACATTGATGTTTCTATCTCCCTCTCCTTTCCTCTCTAAAAAAATCAATAAAAATATATTTCAATAAATAAATAATAAAAATAAAAAACATCCTCTGAGATTAATTCCCACTAAAAAATAATAATCACCATTAGCTACACTACTTTGGTATAATGTTCCTGAAACGCTACCGAATTTCTGGAAAAGAAGGTAAATAAGCTTATGAACAAAATAGATCCGGAGATAAGGATCCAGAGACTGATGAACCTCAGAGGGAAGGGCAGGGGTGCAGGAACAGAGAAACCAAATAATTTATATGTATATATGCATAACCAATGTACACAATCAATAGTGTGGTGAAGGCATGGGGGTAGAAGTGGGGAGGATAAGGTCAATGGGGGGACATCTGTAATACTTTCAACAATAAAGATAAATGTTTAAAAATACATGCTTAGAATGCAAGCAGAAGCAAGCACTTTTCAATCTATGTATTTACTACATGTGTACCTTGTTTTATTGTGCTTAATTTTAATGTGCTTTACAAGTGTTGCATTTTTTACAAACTGAAGGCAAGATCCTCCACAAGCAAAAGTATTCCAACATGCTTTATTACAATACTCATTTTATTGCAGTGTTCTGGCACTGAACGTGCAATATCTCTGAGGTATGCCAGAATGTCTTCTATTTTACTCAGGTAGCCCACTGTTTTGTGTGATTTCATTTATTCACTATTTCATTCATTCATTCATTCATTCATTCATTCATTCATTCATTCATTAATTTAATGAGTAACACCTATGTTGTGCTCAAGTCTATACTAACCACTTGATTACATTCAAATATGTATAATCCACTCTCCTACAGGAACCCATTAGTAAGACAGTCCATGAGATAATTAGAGAAAAAATTAATCCCATGTTTAAGAAAATATGTAATGGGGAGTTGGAGTGTGTGTGTTTATATGTGTGTGTGTGTGTGTGTGTGTGTGTGTGTGTGTGTATGCAGGAAGTTCAATTATGAGATAGATTATAACATGTAGGATACTTAGTAATATGTTTAAGATGAATCATAATCTAGGTGTAAAAAAATGCAGACTTTGAATTTGGGTGGTTTTAAAAGATAATAAAAGAGCCAGTTAAAAAGCTGAATATCCAATTACATACTTACACCTATTTTGTCCAGATGATGTCAAATGTATACCTTGAGATTTACATTGAATTTGATTGTTTATCCTAGTGCACAGACCCTCCCATGTTTTCTAATGCATCCAGTAGGTTAGTAATATACATTTTCTCCATAGGTTATTTGTTATATAAGACATCCTTGCATGTAAGCAAAATGTACTCTCAGGAGCTTTACAAAGATCTGTTATCCAGAATAACTAATACTCCAAATGCTTTTTGCTATCTGATAATATGAGAAAAAAATATTGCAAAAGAAGAAATAAAGATTAAAATTGCAATACTAAAGGAAACAGAATGCAGAATTTTAAATCCACTCTCATGGGAAAATTAAGCCTTCCCTAGAACCTGAAGACTTTGCCAATGATCCATCTCAGTGGGGAGGATTTCCACAATTAGTGGCTAAGGCGATTCTTTTGGCTTAGTAAACCTTAGGAACGTGGTGCAAATTCCAAGAGCCAACAACAAGTTAAAAGATTTTCATCTGTTCATCAGACAGGACTAAAATGTTTTCAAGGTAGTTTCAATTAAACAATTTGACAAATATATAGTTTGAATTTAAATTTCTACTCTGTTGTTTAGGCACTACAGACACAGTCATGTAGGTACCTATAATAAATAACAAATCAAGGCCTTGGCTGGGTAGTTCAGTTGTTTAGTGTTTCCCAATACACCAAGGTTGTGGGTTCAATCCCTAGTTAGGGCACAATACAAGAATCAATTAATGAAAGCATAAATAAATGGAACAACAAATAGATGTTTCTCTCTCACTCCCTTTCTTCTGCTTTCTTTCTGAAATCAATAAATGAAAAATAGAAAACATAAAATAATAAAGTAGACATTCTAGTTATTTAAGCATATTGTAGTCATGAAGAGGGAATCAAATCCTCAGATAGTTTGTTGACATTTTTGAATACCCACTAGAATTTTAAGACAAAATATAAATACCAGACAAATTTCTATACATATGATTATTTACTATGGTCAACAAACAGTACTTAAAAATTACCAGACAACCAAGAAAGTTTACTTTGGACAGAGAACATGGTGGCTGGCAAGACTACGGTGATGGCGAGTGTGTGAGTGGATGAGTGTGTACAAAAGAGAATGTGAGTGGCTGTGAATGTGTGTAAGCATCTGCAGGGTAGTGTGGGAAATTAGGGTGGATGAATCCAGTGCTATGGTAGTACAGGTGGGGGAGTGGCCACTACTGCTTTGTGCTGCTTGGCAAGGTGCTTCTCCATGTTTGGGGCTGGAAAGCCCCACGATTTTGAAAGATCCACTGGGTCCTCCTTGAAAGGGGGTAGCAGAGAGTGGCTAAGAGCTAGTGCCCTGATGCCACAAGCATGCCTGGCACCACCAGAACAGAGGCTTCCTCTGTACCACTGCCCTCCTGCACATAGTACTGTGTTCCTGAGTCAATTGCACCTGGCAACAATGCTGCCATGGAAACCATGCCTGGCAGCAGTGTCACTGCAGGAGCTAAGCCATGACCAGCAACAGTAACACCACAGGTGCTGAGCTGGGCCTGCCAGTCCTGTTGCAGTAAGAGCTATGCATGCCAGTGCTGCAACTGTGGGACCCTGCCAAACCAGCCCTGCCCTTGCAGAACCCAGGCATGGCAGCCCCACCCCCGATGGGACATGGACACACCAGACCCACTGACAGCAGGACCTGGGAACACCAGCCTCACCCCCGCCAAACTGGCACACCCCAAAAGTGCCCTCACTGGGCCTCCTCACAGCAGCAATGCCTTTGATGACACACAGACATGAGCCACCAGCCATCAGTCCTACTGGACCTGCAGTTGATGAGAGGTTCTAGCACTGATGGCATTGTACCAGCCTAGAACTACTAACCACAAAGGCCTTTGCTGCAGCCAAGACCCACTGGCTTTTGCTTCCATAGCTGCTAAGAGCTGCTGCTACCAATGAGAGCCACCTGCCCATTTTCTGCCTCGGTCTAAGGCTGCCACCACCCCTGGACTATACCAGACTGGATCCTAGATCTGGTCCCAACATAACTCAATGCCCCTGCATGCACCGATGCCACCCAATGTGCCTCACCTGACCCTGAACTACCAGACTACAAAAATGGTGAGACAAAAAAACAACCCCAAAATGAAACAAAAGTAGGATTCACCAGAATATGGTGAGAATATGGAGGCAAGCAGTTTGTCAGATAAAGAATTCAAATTAATAGTTTTAAGGGTGCTCAATTAACTTAGTGAGAATTATAAGCAACTCAATGAGAATTATAAAGAACTCAGTGGGAACTACATTAGCATGAAAAAAAGGTAAAAACTATGAATAAAAATCACTCAGAAATGAATAATGACAGAGCTAAAATAAAGAATACCTTGGAAGGATTCAATAGTAGATGAGAAGAATCTGAGAATCAAACCAGCGAGTTCCAAGACAATGTAGGAAAAAACACCCAATTAGAGCAGCAAATGTAAACAAACAAACAAACAAAAAGAAAGAAGAGAGTTTAAGGGAGCTTTGGGACAATATGAAATGTAACAATTCATATCATAGGGGTACCACAAAGAGAAGAATTGGAGAAAAGATTAGATAATTTGTTGGAAGAAATAATGACAAAAAACCTCCCTAACCTGGTGAAGAAAAAAGTCACATAAGTCAAGGGAACACAGAGAGTCTCAATCAAGATGAAGCTAAAAAGATCCACATCTAGAAGCATCATAATTAAAATGGAAAATGTTAAAGACAAAGAAAGAATTTTAAAGACAGCAAGAGAGAGACAGAAAGTTACTTTCTAGGGAGTTCCCATTGGAATGTCAGCTGATTTCAAAATAGAAACATTCGAGGCCAGAATGGAGTGGCATAAAGTATACAAAGCAATGAATATCAAAGGACTGAATCCAAGACTACTCTATCCAGCAATGATAAAATTCAAAATTAAAGATAAAATAAAGAGCTTCACAGACAAAAAAAAAAAAAAATCCTAACTGATTTTATTACCACCAAACCAACATTGCAAGAAATGCTAATGGGACTATTGTAAGAAGAAATAGGGACAGAGAGAGAAAGGAACACAGGCATAAAGAATAAAAATGGCAACAAATAAGTTCCTATCAATAATAACCTTAAATGTAAATGGCTTAAATACTCCAATATAAAGACTGAAGGTAGCTGAATGGGTTAAAAAAATGACCATATACATGCTGTCTACAAGAGACAAACCCCAGGATGAAAGCAAAGGGATGGGGAAATGTTTTTCATGCAAATGAAAATAAAAACTAAAAGCTGGTGTAGCAATACTCATATCTGATAAAAATAGACTTTACAATGAAGGATATAATAAGAGACAAGGAAGAGCACTACAGAATATTAAACAGATTGATCCAACAAGAGGATATAACCCTGGTAAACATATATGCACCCAATATAGGAGCAACAAAGTATATTAAAAATCTGCTTGAGGATGTTAATGGGCAGATTACCAGCAATACAATCATAGTAGGGGACTTTAACAATTCACTGGCATCACTGGATAGATCTTCTAGATAAAGTATCAACAAAGAAATAGAGACTGAAAATGACACACAAAGATCAGATGCATTTAATTTATATTTACAGAACATTTCACCCCAAGGCTGCAGAATATACATTCTTTTTAAGTTCACATGGAACATTCTTTAAGGTATACCACATGTTAGGACACAAACTAAGTCTTTACAAGTTCAAGACAATCAAAATCATATCAAGCATCTTCTCAGATCAAAATAGCATGAAACTAGAAATCAATTACAACAAAAATACTCAAAAACATTCAACACATGTAGGCTAAATAGCATGTTATTAAACAATGAGTGGGTTACCAAGGAAATCCTGGAAGAAATTTTTTAAAAATCCTGGAAATCAATGAAAAAGAGAACACAGCAACACAAAATCTACGGGACACAATGAAAGCAGTCCTGAGATGTAAGTTCATAGCATTACAGGCCTACCTCAAAAAAAAAGAGACATTTGTAATAAACTATGCAACCCTACAACTTAAAGAATTAGAAAGAGAACAAAAATAAAAGCCCAGAGTAAGTGGAAGAAAGAAAGTAATAAAGGTCAGAGTGGAACTAAATGACAGAGACTAAACAAATAATACAAAACATCAATGAAACCAAGAGCTGGTTCTTCGAAAATATAAAAATTGATCAACATTTAGCCAGACTCACCAAGAAACAGAGACAGGACCCACATTAATAAAATCAGAAACAAAACAGGTGAAGTACCAACTGACATCACATAAGTACAATAGACTGTAAGAAAATACTACGAACAATTATATGCCAACAAATTGTACCATATAGGTGAAATGTACAAACACCTACAATCATACAAGTTTCCAAAACTCAACCAGGAACAGTTAGAAAACCTGAAGAGATAAATAACAATGAAAGAAATTGAAGCAGTAATCAATAAACTCACAGGACGCAAGTGCCCTGGTCTGGACACCATGGTGGAGTTTTACCAAATAATGAAAAAAGTCTAATACCTTTTCTCCTCAAATTATTTCAAAAATTTCAAGAGAAAGGAAGATTCCCAAGCTCTTTTTATGAGGCAAGCATAATCCCAATTCCAAAATCATATAGAGACACTACAATGAAAGAAAGTTACAGTCCATTATCCCTGAGGAATATAGATGCCAAAATCTTCAACAAAATATTAGCAAGCATAATCCCAATTCCAAAATCATATAGAGACACTACAATGAAAGAAAGTTACAGTCCATTATCCCTGAGGAATATAGATGCCAAAATCTTCAACAAAATATTAGCATATAAGATCCCGAAATATGTTAAATGAATTATTCACCATGACCAATTGAGATTTATTGCAGGGATCAGAGGCTGGTACAATGTTTGCAAACCAATAAATGTGGTACACCACATAAACAAAATAAAAGATAAATATCATATGATCATATCAATAGATGGTGAAAAACTATTTTACAAAATCCACCACCCAAATTTAAAAAAAAACTCTGAGCAAAGTGGGCATAGAGGGATCATACCTCAACATAATTAAGACCATATATGACAAACCTACAACCAATATCATATTCAATAGGCAAAAATTAAAAGCATTTTCCTTAAGAACAAGAACAAGACAGGGATGCTCACTTTAGCAAAACTCATTCCACATAGTACTGGAAAGGTTAGCCACAGCAATCAGACAAGAGAAAAATAACAGTTATCCAAATTGGAAAGAAGAAACTGAAACTGTCATTATTCACAGAAGACATGCTATTGTTCATAGAAAACCTTGAAGACTCCACCAAAAAACTACCAGTTTTAATAAATGTATTTGGCAAAGTAGTAGAATACAAAATTAACATCAAGAAATTGATGACATTCTTATACACCAATAATGAACACTCAGAAAGAAAATCTCAAATAACAATCCCATTTACCATTGCAATAAACATATAAGATACCTAAGAATAAACTAAAACAAGAATGTAAAAAAAACCTGTTCTCAGAAAACTATAGGACATTGAAAAAGAAATAGAAGAAGATATAAAAAAAAAGTAGAAGCACATACCATGTTCATGGATTGGAAAAATGAACATCATTAAAATGTCCATAATACCCAAAGCAATCTATAGATTCAGTGAAATCCCTATTAAAATACCAACAGCATATGTCACAGATTGAAAACAAATACTCCAAAAGTTTATATGGAACTAAAAGATCCTAGATAGCTGAAGCAATGTTGAGAATGAAGAACAAAGTAGGAGGGATCACAATATCAGATATCAAATTATACTATAAAGCCATTATAATCAAAACAGCCTGGTACTGGCTCAAGAACAGGCATATAGATCAATGGAACAGAACAGAGAACCTAGAAATCAATGAAGGACATGCTCAATTAATATTTGACAAAGGAGGGAAGAGTATACAATGGAATAAAAACAGTCTCTCCAATAAATGGTGTTGGAAAAATTGGACAGGTAAATACAACAAAATGAAACTAGACTAACAACTTACACCATACACAAGAATAAACTCAAAATGGGAAAAAAAAAAGACTTTAATGTTAGTCATAAAACCATAAAAATCCTAAAAGTAAATGGAGGCAGCAAAATCTCAGACATCACATGTAGCAGACTTTTCACTGATACATCACCTAGGGCAAGAGAAACAAAGGAAAAAAATAATAAATGGGACAGCATCAAACTAAAATGTTTCTGGTCATCAAAAAAACAGTGAAATAAGCCAGTCAGAGAAAGACCAGTACCACATGACCTCACTTATTTGTGGAATATAATGAACAAAATAAGGTGACAAACCAAATCAATCCAGAGACATGGAAGCAGGGAACAGAGTGACAAACCTCAGAGAGAAGGGGATGGGTAGGAGAGAAGAGATAAAGCAAAGATCTTATATGCATATCTGCACAACCAGTAGATACAGACAACACTGTGGTGAAGGCAGGGGTGGAGACAGAAGCATGGAGAAGGGTGTCAATGGGAGAATAATGGAAGACATCTGAAATACTTTCAACAATAAAGATAAATTAAAAAAAAAAAACAGAAACAAAAAAATAAAGTTTACTTTGCATTTCCTTTTAACATATGTAACACAACTAATAGTTTTATGTTAAAAATATATCTTGCTCATATTTACAAGATGTTTTGCTCATAAGAAATCATTTCTACCTACTGCATGATTGCAAATTTTAGAACAAGAGATTCCCTTGACAGATACTTATTAACATCAGATTTAGTACTTACGCTCCAGTCAAAAGCAAAAAGTTCGAATATTGTCCTTCTTAGAAAAACACTAACTTTAACAAAATTTTGTGAACTCATAGCATCAATATTTATTCCTTCTTTTACAACTTTGATTCAGCTGGAAATGTATAAGACATTACTTTTCAATAGCACAAAAATAACTTTTACATGGCTTTAGGCTTAATTTTATTTTTCTTGATTCATTTGAGCTGTTGCAATCTGAACTCTAAGCTCAACAATCTGGTTTTGAGACTCTAGATTTTTCAAAATCTATTCACCCAAAAGGTGCTGTTGTTATATAACAATGTTGTTATTAAAGTATGTAAAGTTCGCTGAAAGTGATCCTCACTACCAGAAAAGCAATACACAGAGTTTCTTTGAGATGATGTGTTGGGGACAAAATCGTTGTTCCAATCAACAGAAATAATAATTGTATACCTTTTTAGTCTCATTTTTATCATTTATTGTTTATATTACTTCACCTCCACTCAGACTGGTTTAATTATCATTCCTCTGGTTCTTGTAGCTCTAAGTATGCATATATCATTTTTACAGTGTTGCTTCTTAAGCATATAAGGCAAAATAATGGAGAGTCAAAAAAAACAAAAACAAAAACAAAAACCTTTGAAAATCCCTTCCTTAGGAGGATGCCCCACTGAAAGCAGATTTTCAACATTCCAGGAGCCACCCACAAATTGTACCTGATTTTCTTTATTCATGAAGCATGACTGAAATATTTTTTTCAAGGTCTATTTCAATTATACAGCTTGACAAATGTATGAATTTCTTGAATTGACATTTTCTCTATTATTTGTAATAGAGATGAGCATTTAGAAACCAAGGTTTTCTCAACTCTATGAGATGCTGTGGTTGGGTGAAGAGAATAAAGTGTTGATATGTACATTTGTTTCCATAAATTGAGTGTGGGAGAAAAGGAGGGGTGAGTCATCTGACAGAAAACAACTAAACTGCATTAGTAGTTGCGAGAAGAGGATAAATGACAGTAAATTGCATGGAGATCTCTGGGTTCAAGAAGGCAGTTGCCACAGATCTTAGAACCAACACAGGCTACCTCATATAGCCAAGCTGGTCTCCTTCTCTTCAGCCTGTAGGTTCAGGTTGGATTTGTCCATAAGTTTAAATATTAATTTTAGACAAGATCTGAAGCACTTATCTTTGCCCCTCTGGATATCCTGATGTCCTCATGGTCTCAGTCCTCTGCTTTTGCTATTAGTGATGGCATATCTGAAGCAACCAAGATAAAGAATACAGTATAGATATGTTTGCATCTTGATGCCCTTTATCTTTTTTCTCTGTCTCCATGTATTTTAGGACACACTTTGTCTTTAATGACTGATCACACTTTTGTGTGGCTAGTCTCATGAGGTACAGCATAATTAATAACAGAGTGAAACTGATAATTTTTGTTTTCCTGTCCTCCCTTCACCCCTTTTTTCTATTACATGTGCTCTGCCCGGGAATCGAACCAGTGACCTCCTGCTGCATGGGTCGACACTCAACCACTAAGCCACACAGGCTGGGCCATAACCCATTTTCTATAGTTAATTTGAACCTTAAATATCCTAGCTATATCATTATTTAGATTTCATGTTAATTGAAGATGCTAAATTAATACTGTCCCCCCACTCATGCTGGGAATAATTTATGAAGAAACACTTTAGATGTCTGCACCATAGTATGCCAAGAAAACAGTATTAGTTTGAATCTATTATAATGAGAGTTATTGGATTGGAAGATGGTGGCGGGCAGGGCCAGAGGGAGGGTAAGTGAATGAGAGACTGAGGTAGTGTGTGAGAGAGTGTGAGTGGATCTGAAGGTGGACGACCAAACTTGTGCAGTGCAGAGACACTGAGCAGCAGGTTCCTGTGCTGTGGACTTGGAGCAGCTGGCTACCTCGGTAAGCGGCACTTCAGGGTGCTTGTCCCTGCGCTGCAGGGAGGTCCCACCATTTTGGAAGATCCAGGGTCTTCCCTGGGAGGAGGCAGTAGGAGCGGCTAGGGCCCAGCAACCTGAGCCCACCAGGGCACGTGGCATCATCAGACCAGTGGACATCCTGTGTCAACACAGACCAGTGCACAGTAGAGGAGCTTCCAAGGTGCCAGTTGCAGAAGCCACAAATGGCCTGGAGCCAGCACCATCCCCCACAGTAGCAGCCCAATCAGAGTCAAGATATACCCCCAGCAACAGAGGCTGGGGAGCAGACATCCAGCCTCAGGCAACAGAAACACAGACCAGCAGCTGAGACCCATCCCCAAAAACTACAGCAAAGGCTGAGCAGGAGCTGAGCCCCACATGGCAGCAACACTCCCCAGCCACCATCGGCATGTCCTGGGGCTCCATAGAGGCCCGTGTGACGCAGTGGCCCACAAGAGCTGTGGGAAGCCCGAGCTCCAGAGGGACCAGTGTGATCCAACCGCCCTCGGGACCTGCAGTGTGCTGGGGCACCAGAGAAGCTTGCATGACCCAGCAGCCCACAGGATGCGCATGGAGTTTGGTCTCCAAAGTAACTGTGTGATCCAGCTGCCTGCGGGACCTGTGGGGTGCTGGGGCAGCACAGAAGCCTGCATGATCCAGCAGCCCACAAGATAGACGTGGAGATGGGTATCCAAAGGGTCTGTGCGATCCAGCCGGCTCAAGGGACTGGCGGGGTGCTGGGCACAAGAGAGGCCTGCGTGACCCAGCTGCCCACAAGATAGGCGTGGGGCCTAGTCTCCAAAGGGACTGTGCGATCCAGCTAACCAAAAGATCAGCAGGGAGCCAGGGCCCAATGAGGCCTGTGCAACACAGCTGCCCAAGGTACGGGCAGGGAGCATGGCTCCAACAGTGCCTGAGCTATACAGCTACAGGTGGCACCAGTGACCAGCTGGGAACACAGCTCCAGAGGGGCCCATGTGATCCACCAGCAGCACCTACCAGGACACACCAATACCAGCCCCCAGTAGTCATTCCTCCAGGATCCACAGCAGGCAAGAGGTGACACGCAACAGAACAGTCTGGGAGGCACAGTAGCCTTATTTGATATACAGTGAGCTGCCTACACATCCAAACATTCCTCACCATGTCTAGAGCTACCAGATGGCTAAAATGGGGAGACAAAGAAACAACACCCAAAGGAAAGAAAAAGAGGAATCACCAGAAAAGGAACTACAGGAAATGGAAGACAGCAACTTGTCAGATAAAGAAATCAAGGCAATGATTATGAGGGTTCTCAAACAATTTGGTGAGAACTACAAGCAACTTAATAAGAATTATGAAGAGCTCACTGGGAACTACTTCAGCTTAAAAAAAGAGGTAGAAGCTACACATAAAGAGTAGAAGCTATGCATAAAAATCAAGAGGACATAAAGAATGACATAGCTGTTATGAAAAACACCTTAGAAGGGTTCAATAGTAGATCAGAAGAAGATGAAGATCAAATCAGCAATTCAGAAGACAAGGTAGAGAAAATTACCCAAATAGAGTAGAAAATGGGGGGAAAAATTAAAAAGCAGGAGGAGAGTTTAAGGGAGCTGTGGGACAATATGAAATGTAACAACATTCGCATTATAGGGATACCAGAAGGAGAAGAATCAGAGAAAGGAATAGAGAACCTGTTTGAAGAAATAATGACAGAAAACTTCCCTAAACTGGTGAAGGAAAAATCACACAAGTCCAGGAAACACAGAGAGTCCCAAGCAAGATGAACCCCAGAAGACCCACAGCTAGACACATCATAATAAAAATGGCAAACATTAAAGACAAAGAAAGAATCTTAAAGGAAGCAAGAGAGAGACAGAAAGTTATCTACAAGGGAGCTCCCATTAGACTGTAAGCTGATTTCTCAATAGAAACGATGCAGGCCAGAAGGGAGTGGCATGAAGTGTACAAGTAATGCAAGGTAAGGGTCTGAATTCAAGACTACTCCTCTATCCAGCAAGGCTATCATTCAAAATTGAAGGAGAAATAAAGAGCTTCACAGATTAAAAAAAAAAAAAAAAAAAAAAAAAAAAAAAAAAAAAAAAGCTAAAGGAATTTAACACCACCAAACCAGCACTGCAAGAAATGCTGAAGGGACTGTTGTAAGAAGAAGAGGACACAGAGAGAGAGAAAGAGGAACATAAGCATAAAATTAAAATGGCAACTAATAACCATCTATCAATAATTACCTTAAATGTAAATGGCTTAAATGCTCCAATAAAAAGACATAAGGTAGCTGAGTGGATAAGAAAACACAACCCATATACTTGGTGTCTACAAGAGACCCACCTCACAACAAGACTCATACAGGATGAAAGTGAAGGGATGGAAAAAAATTTTGCAAGCAAATGGAAATGAAAAAAAAGCTGGTGTAACAATACTCATATCTGACAAGATAGACTTCAAAACAAGTGCCATAATAAGAGACAGAGAAGGTCACTACATAATATTAAAAGGATCAATCCAATAAGAGGATATAACACTGGTAAACATATACGCACCAAACATGGGAGCACCAAAATATATTTAAAAATGTCTGGAGGACTTCAAGGGAGAGATCAATAGCAACACGATCATAGTGAGTGACTTTAAAACACCACTGACACCACTGGATAGACCTTCTAGACAAAAAATTAGCAAGGACATAGAGTCCTTACAAGACAAACTAGATCAGTTGGACCTCATTGATATTTATAGAATATTTCACCCCAAAGCTACAGAATATACATTCTTCTCAAGTGCACATGGGTCATTCTCAAAGATAGACCACATGTTAGAACACAAAGCAAGTCTCCACAAATTCAAGAAAATTGAAATCATATCAAGCATCTTCTCAGATCACAGTGGCATGAAGCTAGAACTCAATTACAATAAAAACACACAAAAACACTCAAACACTTGAAAGCTAAATAGCATGGTATTAAACAGTGAATGGGTTACTAACGAGATCAAGGAAGAAATTAAAAATTTCCTGGAAACCAATGAAAATGAACACACAACAACACAAAATCTATGGGAAACAGCGAAAGCAGTCCAGAGAGCGAAGTTCATAGCACTACAGGCCTACCTCAAGAAACAAGAAAAATTCCTAATTGATTTTCTAACCCTACAACTTAAAGAACTAGAAAGGAAACAAAAAGAAAAACCCAGAGCTAGTAGGAGGAAGGAAATAGTAAAGGTCAGATCAGAAATAAATGACACAGAGACTAAAAAACAATTCAAAAGATCAATGAAACAAAAAGCTAGTTCTTTGAAAAGATAAATAAGATCGATGAACCTTTAGCCAGACTCACCAAGAAACAAAAAGAGAGGAACCAAATAAACAAAATCATAAATGAAACAGAAGTAACAAATGACACCACAGAAATTTAAAGGATCATTGAAACATACTATGAACAATTATACGCCAACAAATTGGACAACCTAGGAGAAATGGACAAATTTTTAGAAACACACAGTCTACCAAAACTGAACCAGGAAGAGATAGAAAACTTGAACAGACCAATAAAAACAAAGGAAATTGAAGATGTAATTAAGAAACTCCCAGCAAACAAAAGCCCAGGCCCAGATGGCTTCATGGGGGAGTTTTACAGAACATTCAAAGAAGATCTAATACCCATTCTCCTCAAACTATTCCAAAAAATCCAAAAAGACAGAACACTACCAAACTCATTTTATGAGGCCAGCATAATCCTAATTCCAAAACCGGATAAAGACACTACAGAGAAAGAAAACTACAGGCCAATATCCCTGATGAACACTGATGCCAAAATCCTTAACAAAATATTAGAAAATCGGATCCAGCAATACATCAAAAAAATTATTCATCATGACCAAGTGGGTTTCATCCCAGGCATGCAAGGCTGGTACACTATTCACAAATCAATAAATGTGATACACCACATAAACAAAATGAAAGATAAAAACCATATGATCATATCAATAGATACTGAAAAAGCATTTGACAAAATCAAGCACACATTTCTGATAAAAACACTCAGCACTGTGGGAATAGAGGGTCCATATCTAAACATAATAAAGGCTATATATGAAAAACCTACAGCCAACATCATTCTCAATGGGCAAAAACTAAAAGCATTTCCCTTAAGAACGGGAACAAGACAGGGATGCCCACTTTCGCCACTCTTATTTAACATAGTACTGGAAGTCTTAGCCGCAGCAATTAAACATGAAGAAAAAATAAAGGGGATCCAAATTGGAAAGGAGGAAGTGAAACTGTCATTATTTGTAGATGACATGATATTGTATATAGAAAACCCTAAAGACTCCATCAAAAATCTACTAGACTTAATAAATGAATTTGTCAAAGTAGCAGGATACAAAATTAATGTCAAGAAATCGACAGCATTCTTATATACCAATGATGAAATCACAGAAAGAGAAACTAAAAAAACAATCCCATTTACCATCGCAGCAAAAAAATTAAGATACCTAGGGATAAACTTAACCAAAGAAGTAAAGGACATCTTCACAGAAAACTACAGGTCATTGAAAAAAGAAATAGAGGAAGATATAAAAAAGTGGAAACATATACCTTGTTCATGGATTGGAAGAATGAACATCATTAAAATGTCCTTACTGCCCAAAGCAATCTATAGATTCAATGCAATCCCCATCAAAATACCAAGGACATATTACACAGAACTAGAACTAACACTCCAAAAATTCATATGGAACCAAAAAGACCCCCAATAGCTACAGAAATCTTGAAACGGAAGAACAAAGTAGGAGGGATCACATTACCAGATTTCAGGTTATACTATAAAGTCACTGTAATCAAAACAGCCTGGTACTGGTACAAGAACAGGCAGATAAATCAATGGAACAGAATAGAGAACCCAGAAATTGACCCAAGATAATATGCTCAATTAACATTTTACAAAGGTGGCAAGAGCATACAGTGGAGTCAAGACAGTCTCTTCAATAAATCGTGTTGGGAAAAGTGGACAGCTACTTGCAAAAAAATGAAGCTAGACCACCAACTTACACCATACACGAGAATAAACTGAAAATGGATAAAAGACTTAAATGTGACTTGTGAATCCATAAAAATTCTAGAAGAAAATGCAGGCAACAAAATTTCAGACATCATACACAGCAGAATTTTCACTGATACAACCCCTAAGGCAAGAGAAACAATGGAAAAAATGAACACGTGGGACTACATCAAACTCAAAAGCTTCTGCACAGCAAAATAAACAACCATCAAAATGGAAAGGGATCCCACTATATGGGAGACCCTAATCGCCAATGATGCATCAGATAAGGGGTTAATTTCCAAAGTATATTGAGTGCCCATAGAAGTCAACAAAAGGAAGACAAAGAACCCAATTAAAAAATGGGCAGAGGACCTAAATAGACACCTCTCCAAACAGGACATACAAATGGCCAAGAGACATATGATAAAATGCTCAATGTCACTAATCATCAGAGAGATGCAAATTAAAACAACTATGAGGTATTACCTCACACCTCTCAGAATGGCCGCCATCAACAAATCATCAAACAACAAGTGTTGGCGAGGGTATGGAGAAAAGGAGACTCTAGTACACTGCTGGTGGGAATGCAGACTGGTGCAGCCACTTTGGAAAACACTATGGTGTTACCTCAAAAAGTTAAATATTGAACTGCCATTTGACCCAGTGATCCCACTTCTAGGCATATACCTAAGAAACCTGAAACATCAACCAGAAAGAATATATGTACCCCTATGTTGATAGCAGCACTATTTACAATAGCTAAGATCTGGAAACAGCCCAAGTGTCCATCAGTAGACGAATGGATAAAAAAGCTGTAGTACATATACACAATGGAGTACTATGCAGCTGTAAGAAAGAAAGAGCTCTTATCCTTTGAGGCAACATGGAAGGACCTGGAGAGTATTATCCTAAGCGAAACAAGCCAAGCAGAGAAAGACAAATATCACATGATCTCACTTATTTGTGGAATATAATGAACATAACAGTCTGAGGAACAGGGTAGACCCAGAGACTTGGAAGTAAGGTATAGTCTGACAACCCTCAGAAGAGGGGGTGGGAGGGAGGGAAGAGATAAACCACAGAACTTATGCGCATGTATACATAACTGATGGACATGGACAACAAATCTGGGACGGGGTGGGGGGATGGGGAGGAGGGTGTCAATGGGGAAAAAAGGAGAAACATCTGTAACAAAAATAAATTAATATAAAAAATAAATAATAAACTTGGAAAATAAGAAAAGAAAAAAAAAACAAAAACAAATTAGTAAAAAAAATAAATTAATAAAATAAATTAATTAATTAAAAAAATAAAATAAAAAAAGAAATACTTTAAAAAAATACCAAGATAGAATTTGTATTAAGTAAAGAAGCAATGCTACATACATTAGTAGAGAGAAAAACAGTAGCATAATCTAAGTGTCCAGATGTCTATCACCATGTCAACAAAATCTACTTCCTATTTCTTTTGCCACTCAAAGAAACATTTCTAAATCTTAATCATAAATAACTCTTGTAATCTGATGTAATCAATAATTGACGCTTCTTTTTCACTACTTAATTTTTAACCAATTGAGGGCTAAAGAAGCAGTAAGACAGTTTTAGAAATAAATGTCAGCATTATTATTTATCGATCTATTGGCGAATTTGGATTAGGTTGTGTCAAAGGTGGGACTGTTATTTTTGTGTCCTTAAAATTTTTTTTTTGAAAGTATTACAGGTGTCCCCCCTTTTTTCCCATTGACTCCCTCTTCCCCACTCCCAACCCCCTCCTGCCTTTCCCAGCTTAATGTCTGTGTCCATCTGTTGTGCATATAAAAGGTGGTATTCTTAATGCTGCACCCTAGTAATAGAGAGTGTGTTGTAAACTACTGGCCTCTCCCTGTAGGGGAATAGCCTGGCATTGAAAGACTTATGACACAAAGTAGCTGAGCAAAATAATTGTTCTCTGCAGAGAGACTGAGCGTAAAGTGAAAGGGAGAGGGTGCTGAGTTCTAGTTTATTCTCTTGAATTTAACAATAAGATAATTAACACTTCTTCTAAGGGAGGGATTCAATAAGGCAGTGGTTCTCAACCTTCCTAATGCAGCGACCGTTTAATACAGTTCCTTATGTTGTGGTGAGCCCCCAACCATAATATTATTTTAGTTGCTACTTCATAACTGTAATTTTGCTACTGTTATGTCTTAGGCGACCCCTGTGAAAGGGTCATTCGACCTGCAAAGGGGTCGAGACTCACAGTTTGAGAACCGCTGTGGGAAAGCACAAAGCCAAGAATTTCCTTTTTGATGTTTGTACACATAGACATTCAAGATAAAAGAGAGGTTTCAGATGTTTCCTGATCTATATACATTCAAGCAAATCTCATTCTATGAAATTGTAATTAAATATATACACAGTAGGAGTAGTGGTGAAGAACTCAGGATGCATGTTAGTATGAGTTCCAGCTATACAATTACTAACTGTGTGATATGAGGCAAATTAATCTTAGATTTTCCCTATCTCCATCTGTAAATCAGAGTATAATCATAATACCTGATCCATAGAGTTATTTGTGAGGATTAGTTAACCTATGTAAATCATCTAATAGGCAGACATGTAACAAAATACTCGATGAATTTTAGCTTCAAAGACAAAATATGAGTCTGTTTTGATATGATTAGAAGGGTGTGTGAAAGCTTCACCTGTCCAAATAATCTGTCCTGATACCCTGTCAATTTCCCCAAAATTGAGGTTGTAGGTCTCCAGAAGACCCATTTTCAAATGAGTAATTCTAAGGAAAGATAATCCAGAGGTAAATGGCATCACGTAATCACAGCAGTATGATTTCATTGATTAGATTACAAATAAAGACTAGGGCTCTAAAAGGGCATGTCATGGATACATTAGAGTTGATAAAGAAGAGGTTTAGGACCGTTTAAATGACAATCACAGCCTTGGTTGCAAATAGTCCCAGGATCAGGGATCAAGAAGATAAAAATACACAATTTTACATTTTTCATCATTGTGCCTGGATAGTTTCAAAATACGTGAGAGGCACATATGTGTCTGAGGCAACTGGCTATCTGTGGGGTACTTTTTAATTTGAGAAGGTAATAATGTCTGTTCCACCAGAAGTATTTTTTTTTTCAATTGTGTATTGGTTTCAGGTGTAAAGCTTAGTTGTTAGCCTATCATATACTTTACATAGTGTTCTCCTCCATATTTCCAGCACCCCAACTGACACCACACATAGTTTTCACAATATTGTTGACTGTATTTCCTATGCTTTACCTAGTTCCCCATGACTATTTTGTGAATACCAATTTGTGCTTCTTAGTCCCTTCACATCTTTCACACAGTGCCCCAAGGCCCCCTCCTCTCTGGCAACCACCAGTTTACTTTCTGTATCTACGAGTCTGTTTCAATTTTGTTTGTTCACTTGTTTTGTTCTTTAGATTCCACACATAAGTGAACTCATATGTGATTTGTCTTTCTCTGACTGACTTATTTCACTGAGCATAATACCCTCTAGGTACATTCATACTGTCACAAATGGTAAGATTACAATTATTTTTATGACCAAGTAATATTCCATTATATATATATATATATATATATATATATATATATATATATATGGCACCACTTTATTAACCACTCATCTATTCATGGGCACTTGAATTGCTTCCAGAGCTTGGCTATTGTAAATAACACTGAAATGAACACAGGGGTCCATATATTCGTTCAAATTAATGTTTTGGGTTTCTTCAGATAAACCCTCAGAAGTGGAATGAATCACTGTGTCATAAAGCAGGTCCATTTTTAATCTTTTGAGGAAATTCCATACTATTTTACGTAGTGGCTCCACCAATCTGCACTTTCACCAACAGTGCACTAGGGTTTCCTTTTCTCCATATCCATATCTCCATATCCTCATTAACATTTGTCATTTGTGGATTTATCATTGATAGCCATTATAACAGGTGTGAAGTGATATCTCATTGTGGTTTTAATTTGCATTTCTCTAACAATTAGTGACATTGAGAATCTTTTCATGTCTGTTGGACTTCTGTATGTCCTCTTTCTATTCAGATCCTATGCCCATTTTATAATTGAATTGGTTGTTTTTGGTGTTGAGTAGTACGAGTTCTTTATAAATTTGGATATTAATCCTTTATCTATTATGGGCTAATATGTTCTTTCATTTAGTAGGTTGTCTCTTTATTTTATTTTGTTTGTTTGTTTTGTTTTTTATCCTCACCCGAGGACATTTTTTCATTTTTTGTTCAGATAGAGTGGGAGGGAGAGAGAGGAAGAGAGAGAGAGAGAGAAACATCGATGTGAAAGTGACACATCGAGTGGCTGCCACCCACACGACCAACCAGGGCTGGGGACAAACTGCAACCGAGGTACATGCCCTTAGCGGGAACCGAACCCTGGTCTCTCTGGGCCGCAGGCAGACACTCTAACCGCTGAGCCAAACCAGCCAGGGCTCTTTGTTGTTTTTGATGGATTCCTTTGCTGTGCAAAAAAGTTTTAGTTCGATGTAATCACGTGTTTATTTTTTCTTTTGTGTTCCTTGCTCAAGGAGATATATCAGAAAAAATAATGCTACCTGAAATGTCTGAGATTTTACTGCCTATGTTTTCTTTCAGGAGTTTTATGCTTTGGAGTTTTACATTTAAGTCTTCAATCCATTTTGAGTTTATTCTTGTGTGTGGTGTAATAAGGTGGTTTAGTTTAATTTGTTTGCATGTATCTGTCCAAATTCCCATCACCAATTCTTGAATAGACTATCTATACCCCATTGCATGTTGTTGCCTCATTTGTCAAATATTAATTGACCATAAAGGAATGGGTTTATTTCTGGGCTCTCTCTTCTATTCCATTGCTCTATATGTCTATTTTTCTGCCAGCACCATGCCATTTCGATTAATATGGCCTTGTAGTATAGTTTGATATTGGGTAGTGGGATACCCCCAACTTTGTTCTTCTTTCTTAATATTGCTCAGGCTATTCAGGGCTTTTTGTATTTCCCTATACATTTTTGGATTATTTTTTCTAGTTCTGCGTAATACTCTATTGGTAGTTTGACAGGAATTACATTGAATCTATAGATTGCCCTGGCCAGTTTGGCTCAGCGGTTAGAGCATCGGCCTGCGGACCAGAGAGTCCCAGGTTCGGTTCCCACTAAGGGCATGTACCTCAGTTGCAGTTTGTCCCCGGCCCTGGTTGGGGTTGTGTGGGTGGCAACCAGTCGATGTGTCTCTTTCACATCGATGTTTCTGTCTTTCTCTTCCCCCCTCTCTCCCTACCGCTCTGTCTGAAGATAAATTAATCTATAGATTGTTTTGGGTAGTATACCTTTTAACGATGTCAATTCTTCCTATCTATGAACACAGTATATGCTTCCATTTATTTTTTATATCTTCTTTTATTTCTTTCTTCAGTGTCTTATAGTTTTCAGAGTACAGGTCTTTTACCTCCCTGGTTAAAATTATTCCTAGGCACTTTTTTTTTGTTTTTGTTTTTAGTCTAATTGTAAATGGGATAGATTTTTTTTTTGTTTCCCGTTCTGATATTTAATTTTTTCCTTATTGATGTTAGAGAGAGAGGAAGGAGAAGGAGAGATAGAAACACCGAGAGAGAGAACATTGATTGGCCACCTCTTGCATGCCCCCAACTGGAGATCGAGCCCACAACCTGGGCATGTGCCCTTACCAGGAATCGAACCAGCGACCTCTTGTGAACGGGTCAATGCTCAACCACTGGGCCACACCGGTGGGCATGATATTTTATTATTTTTATATAAAATTACAACCGATTTCTGAATATGAAGAAGGATTTATTTTTTTATTGTTGACATTATTACAGATGTCCTCCATTTTTCCACACTTTGACCCTTTCACACAGCCCCCCACAGGGTTCAACCACAATGTTGTCTGTGTCCATGGGCTATGAATATATACATTTATGTTGTTATTTCTTGACAGCCTGTTGGAGACCAGACACTGATTATGCCTTTAAATATAACTTTTAATGATTTTCTTACGTTCTTTTATATATGACTTCTAAATTCTCAAAAAATCATAAAATCCCCATCCTGTTCCATCTGTTCCATAACTGTGTTCAACTAACTGTAATTTAAAATACACCTGATTTCCGCGCTCGCTCCGCCGGCCAGGCCGCACGACGGCCGGCCCGCGGCGCCCCTCCCCGGCGGTCCCCATCTTAAAGCCCGCGCGCGGCGCCCCGCCTGTTGAGAGGGCGCCGGAGCCGGGCGGCAGCAGCGGCGGGCCAGGCCCGCGGACGCAGGCTTGCGGAGCGGCGGCGGGGCCGGGAGGTTGTGGGGGAGGGTCGGTGCCATTGCTGCCGTCAGAGCGCCGGCCGCCCGGTTCGCCCTCGGCGCTCTGCCGGGACTCGTGCCGCCCGGGCCGCCACCAAGTTCGACACGGCGCGGCTGCCGTTCGTGGCCCTGGATATGCTGTGCGTGCTGCTGGAGTCTAAGAATAGAGTATAGATGGATGATCACACCTAACTGCAGGATTCTGGGATAGTCCGTCCTAATTTTAGGACTAGTCTTCAACTCATCAGCCAGTTAATGTTGGAATGGCGAGGCCTCGTTGGTGCTGTGGAGCTGTGGCCGGCAGAATGATTTATTATTGTGTGGGCATTGGGATGTGGGCATCTTTAAACATGAAGGAATTCCCCACGCTGCAGCAGTGGGAACCAGCTCCAGTGAGAAATACATGCACCAGAACTAAAATACCATGGATGGCGTGCCAGAAAAATCTCGACACAATTGAGTCCTGTTGAGGAGCCATATTTTTCTGTTTGTTAATAATCTAAAACTTACATTTAAAATCATTGCACTAGTCCGTAGTCATGGCTGAAAGTTTAAACTCAAGTGAGCCTCTGTTGCCCAAAGGCCCTGATGAATTTCTTCTGATAAGAAGGGAAACAAAGAGGAGAATGAAGAAAAGGAAGATAAGAAATGGAAGCAGTATCCCTGGCCGGTTTGGCTCAGCGGTTAGAGCGTCAGCCTGCGGTACAGAAAGACCAGGGTTCCTTCCCGCTAAGGGCATGTACTTCGGTTGCAGTTTGTCCCTGGCCCTGGTTGGTTGTGCGGGTGGCAGCCACTCGATGTATCACTTTCACATCGATGTTTCTCTCTCTCCCTCCCACTCTATCTGAGCAAAACATGAAAAGATGTCCTTGGAAAAGATGTCCTTGGGTGAGGATTAAAAAAAAAAAAAAATGGAAGCAGTAAATGTTGCTGGATGGTCTGTTTTGCTTTTCCAGAGGAGTTGAGAGGAGGCAGCGTCTTTCAGAGGAGGGCGCTGCGGACGCTGTCCGGGAGATGCTCATTTTCAGTTGGGTGAATCTAAGGGTCACATTTATAGTGAGGTACATTTCCTGAAGTAAGGAATTCGGTTGGTCAATTAATTGAACCTATATTTAGGATTTACTAGGATAAAAGGGCAGATTGCTGGAAGAACTTTGTGGTAATTACCCTTATTTCATATCCTCAGACTTTGCATGGTGAGAATGAAATGCTGAAATCGGGAGACAGTGTAACTTTGTCGAGCACTGTATAAGTTAAAGTTGTAGTAAAAGCAGAGGAGTTTGGACTTTGAGTTGTCAAGTGTATCGAATGGAATGGCGGCAGATGCGTTCCCCAAGTGCCCGGGGCGAGCCGCAGACAGGTGTTACTGCCTTGTCTGAATATATTCAGGAGAAGGCGGTGTGTTCTCGGAGGTAAAGACATGAACACTTTCTGTAAGAAGGGTGTGAATGGGTCCTTTTTGAGTGGGCTAGCATCCTATCCACGCAAACTGTAATTATCTGAACTAAGGCGAAACAAACTCTTGGCACCGTTTGAAAGGTTAGAATGTAGGGTGAGTCTTACCTTGCAATGTCAACAGAACTTTATTAAAATATTTTGTATGTTATCAAGGTAAAAAAAATAAAAATAAATAAATAAAATACACCTGATTTCCATTGTTACCCTCCTACTTCACTTAGCTTCTTATGAACGGACTGAGTTCATAATACACTGAGTTTATAGTTCACTGTTTCACTTTCACTGGTTTTAGGTACCCATGGTCAACCAAGTTCTGAAAATATTAAATGAAAAATTTCAGAAATAAATAATGAGTTTTAAATTATACAGTTCTGAGTAGCATGATGAAATCTCAAGCCATCCTATTATGTCCCATGCAGGAGGTGAATCATTTTTTGTCCAGTATATCCATGCTGTATATGCTACCCATCAGTTAGTCACTTGGTAACTGTCTTGGTTATCATATAGGTTGTGAGAAAGAGAGACTACATTCATATAACTTTTATTACAAGATATTTTATACTGTTCTATTTTATTATTAGTTACAGTAGTTAATCTCTGACTGTGCATAATTTACAAATTAAACTTTGCCATAGGTATGTATGTGTAGGAACAAACATAGTATATATAAGGTTGGGTACTATCTGTGGTTTTAGGCATCCACTGGGGGATCTTGCACAATGGATATATATGCACAATGGATAAAGGGAACTACTGTATAGAGGTAAAAACAGAGCTCACTCATCTACTGATGGGCACTTGGGTTGTTTCCAGATCTTAGCTATTGTAAATAGTGCTGCTATGAACCTAGGGGTGCATATATTCTCTCTGATTGGTGTTTCAGGCTTCTTAGGATATATTCCTAGAAGTGGGATCACTGGGTCAAATGGCAGTTCAATTTTTAATTTTTTGAGGAAACTCCATACTCTTTTCCATAGTGGCTGCACCAGTCTGCATTCCCACCAGCAGTGTACTAGGGTTCCTTTTACTCTACATCCTTGCCAGCGCTTGGTGTTTGTTGATTTGTTGATGGCAGCCATTCTGGCACATGTGAGATGATACCTCATAGTCATTTTAATTTGCAACTTTCTGATTATTTGTGACAATTAACATTTTTTCATATGTCTATTGGCCATCTTTATGTTCTTTTTGGAGAAGTGTCTATTTAGGTCATCTGCCTATTTTTTAATTGGATTGTTTCTCTTCCATTTTTTAAAGTTGTTTGAGTTCTCTATATATTTTGGAAATTAACACCTTATCATAGATATCATTGGCAATTATGTTTCCCCATACAGTGAGATCCTTTTTCTTTTTGTTGATGGTTTCTTTTGCCGTGCAGAACCTTTTTATTTTGATGTAGTCCCATTTGTTTTTGCTTTGTTCTTTTCCTTTGCTTCTCTTGCCCTAGGCAATGTGTTGGTGAAAATTCTACTATATTAGATGTCTGAGATTTCACTGCCTATATTGTACATTTACATAATGGAATACTATACAGCTGTAAAAAAGAAGGATCTCTTACCCTTTGAGACAGCATGGAGGGGCCTGGAGAGTATTATGCTAAACAAAATAAGCCAGTCAGAGAAAGACAAGTCACATGATCTCACTTATGTGTGGAATCTAATGAACAAAATATACTGATGAACAAAATAGATCCAGAAAAATGGAACAGACTGACGAAACTCAGAGGGAAGTGGTGGTGGGAAGAGATTAACCAAAGAGTTTATATGCATACATGCATAACACATGGACACAGAAAATAGTGTAGTAAAGGCCAGGGGCAGGGCGGCAGCAGGGTGGAGGGGGTCAATGGGAATAGAAAGGAGGGACATCTGTAATACTTTCAACAATAAAGATAAATTAAAAAAATAAATTAAATAAAAACAGAGCTTACATAAATAGTATGTAAATTCAACTGAGAAGTATCCTACTTCCTTATGTACTACTTTTATCATTTAATTATTAGCTTTTGGCTGTCTACTTTTTCACTTAGCTTATATTAGCTTCAATTTGTCCACATATCTCTTAGAAAAGAAATGCACTGTTATTGTTAAATATAGATTTGAGAAATTACATAATTAGTAGTCATGTTTAATTTTAGTTTTTCCAATTTATTAGCCATTCCATTTTGTTTCTGATCTCTCTGTGCTATAACCATAAAGGGTTTCTATTACCTGTGCTCCTTTATAATCTCTGACTGCTTTTCTGAGCATGAATTCATTTCACTTTTCTGGTGCCTTTATCTCTTTCCTAAAATTCTTAGGTGATGCAGCAGACTCTCATTTTTTCCATTTTTCTTTCTCCCTGCTGTTTCCAGAACAGATTTTTCTTTACCTAGAGACCTTTGAACAGTCCTTTAGGAGGCTGCATTGAATTTATCTTTGTCTTTAACATTCCTCTAAAAAAACAAAGCTATATATATTTGCATGTGACACTAAAAATATCCTAATATTAGGACATTATATAGGAAATACCAATGATATGGGGAAACCTGGGCATGTTTTCCACACAACCTTACAGTTTCTCCTAATATGCCTTCTTTTATTGTCTGTTATGTTCTGTTGACCCTAAACTTGAAGATGATGGCTACATAAAGATTCATCATGAGAACAGTAGCAAACATTAAAAAGGAGCCCAAATCTTCTCATTGTCTTCCACGACAATAGACACCCTGTGTTGGATAAAGTTAGTTGGTTGGGATAGTGGTTTAAACTGTTGTGTTCTAATTATAATTTCCCTTATGATATGCTATTCTTCCATCATCAGGAAGTTTATCACTTCTTCCCAACAAACTAGACTCACTAGATTGCTTAGCTCTTCTAAATCTTAAAACGTTTTGTAGTCTGAAATTACATTTCTAATCCAGTTTAAGTGAACCTGGTCACTGGTTTCCTGCCATCTGAATTTTTCACATTTCCAATTTATTTCCCAGGTTAAAATTGGTTTTCTTCACAGTCAAGAATGACTAAGATCCCTTAGCTTGACTGCATTGGTTACTCATATACCTATATTCTGCTTTTTCTAATTCAAATGACTTAGAGGGAGCTAAGTCTATATTAGTAAAGCCTGGATAAAAAAACAGTTTAAACACAGTGTTTTCACTTTAGATTGTGTTAAAGGGAACACATGTATAAAAAATTATCTTAAGAAATGTCTTAAGATATTTTGTCATAAAAGGCCATTTTTAAATGTTTGAAATGAATAGGGTCCAAATGATAAACACTTTTTGTATTAAATTAAAATACATAATTCCAAAGTTCTGGAAAGTATGTATTTTTAAATAAAGCAACAAGTAGATGGTATCTTTCTATAATACATAGTATACATTTTACATATATTTTATATACTGATACAGAAACAAACATACACATTTAAACCTAGGTAAGTTTTTAAAATTCCTTTCATCATTCAGGTGTCAGAAAAAAAAAATCTACCTCTTGTATTTCAACCTTACTATACAGGCAAATTGGATGTTTTCTCCTGTATGATCTATTGGTACAATTGAATCCTTGTGAAACAGCATTTATGATATTATATTGAAATTATTTAGTCACAGCTGGCTGTAATCTCCTTAAGTGCAAAGACTATATCATGTACATTTTTGTGACCATTTCATCTCTAAAATTTATGGTATAGTGACTGATATTTAGTAGATCTTCAGTACAAATCAAAACAAAACCTCTACATTCATTGCTTGAATTATAAGTGTAAATTGGTAAAGTCAGAAAGGAAGAAATAACTTTAGTTGTCCAATAAGAGCAAAACCATGACTACTATCCTAACCAACTAACTTTATCCAACACAGGGTGTCTATTGTTGTGGAAGATAATGAGAAAATTTGGGCTCCTTTTTAATGTTTGCTTCTACTCTCATGACGGATATTGATGTAGCCATCATCTTCAAGTTTAGGGTCAACAGAACATAACAGACAATAAGAGAAGACATTTTAGGAGAAATTGTAAGGTTGTGTGAAAAACATGCCCAGGTTTCCCCATATCATTGGTATTTCCTATATGATGTCCTAATATCAGGATATTTTTAGTGTCACATGCAAATATACTTCCTAGATTAATCTTATGAATAAGAGATAGAATCTCTGCATTATGCTATCTCTTGAATAAGGCAGGCATTGAAATGGTTTGACTACAACTTAGGTAAAATCTCTCACTTCTACCCCAATCTGGGTTTCTAGTTAAACATAGGCTCCATATAAGTCAAGAATATAGTGAAGTTTCAGAAAATTAGGTTGTTTTAATAAGCTTAAAACATTCTATGTAAGGAAGGTCTAATCCCCACATGCAATCAGTAATCAGTCTCGATTGTCAGTGTTAGAAGATCATTGGAAAGCAAAGAATAATAGAAGAAGGTTATACAGGATGGTAAGGGATCTGGAAAAAAAAGTCAAATTAAGAACATTTGCAAAAAAAAACAGAATAGGAAAGAGCAAGAGGAGGAAGTGGGGTTTAAGTTATTTGCTTAACTATAAAATCTGATTGACTATAAAACCATGTGGAAGAATGACTTTATTTTCTTTTATTGATCTTCAAAGAACAAAGAGGACCACTGGGTAGAATCATAAGAAGCAACTTTTAGAGTATATAATATGAGCCAAGTGTTTCACATATATCATCTAATTTAATAATCAAAATAAAACTATGGGTTATATAGTAAGATTATCCCCATTTTCAACATGACTGAATGAAAAGTTTAGCCACTTTCCTGAGGTCATACAGCTAAGAGGTGGCAGAGATGGGATTCTAGATCTTTCAGAATAAAGAGCAACTGCTCCTCCTGTTACATCCTGTTGTCTCCTGGATCAATGGTATCTCTAACTTTACAGAACAGGAGACTTTGCATCTTTAATATTTGGGACACTTAGAACTGTGTGCAACCGCTTTTTATTTATATTTTATTCATTTTATTTTTTCCATCACCATTTATCCCCTCTATGCCCTCTTCCACCTCCAACCTTGCCCCCCCCCCACAATCACCACACTGTTGTCTATGTCCATGAGTTTTCTCTCTTTCTGTTGCTCAATCCCTCCACCCACCCCAAACACTCCCTGCCACACACACACACACACACCAGAGCTGTCTGCCTGCTCTCTATCTGTGACTTTGTCTCTGTTTAGCTCGGTAATTCATTTTGTTCATTAGATTCCACATATGAGTGAAATAATATGGTACTTGTCTTTCTCTGGTTGGTTTATTTCACTTAGCATAATGTTATCCAGGTCTATCCATGCTGTCACAAAGGGTAAATTTTTATTTTCTTTTAAGGCAGAGTAGTATTCTATTGTGTAAATGTACCACGGCTTTATCATTCACTCATCTACTGATGGATACCTGGGCTGCTTCCCAATCTTGGCTAGTGTACATAATGCTGCAATGAACATATGGATATATATATTCTTTTGAATTAGTGTTTTGGGTTTCTTTGCATAAATTCCCAGAAATGGAATCACTAGGTCATAAGGCAGTTCCATTTCTAATTGTTTAAGATAACTCCATACTGCTTTCTACAGTGGCTGCAAAAATCTGCATTCCCACTACCAGTGCACAAGGGTTCCTTTTTCTATACATCCTCACCAACAATTGTTGTTTGTTGACAGGTATGAGGTGATATCTCATTGTTATCTCATTGTGACTTTAATTTGCATTTCTCTGATGATTAGTGACATTGAGCATCTTTTCATAGGTTTATTGGCCATCTGTATGTTTCTTCCTCTTCTTCTTCTTCCTTTTTTTTTTTGAGAACTGTCTATTAGATCTTTTGCCCATTTTTTAATTGGATTGTTTGTTTTTTAGAAGTTCTTTATAAATTTTGGATATGAACCCCTTATCAGATGTATCATTGGCAAATAAATCCATGCCTTTATGGTCAATTGATTTTGATAAAGGAGACAAAAACATACAATGGACTAAAGATAATCTATTCAATAAATGGGTGTTGAAAAAATTGGTCAGATATGCGCAAACAAAAAATGAAACTAGACCACCTTCTTACCCCACACAGAAGAATAAACTCAAAATGAATTAAAGACTTAAATGTTAAACTAGAAGCCATAACAATCCTAGAAGAAACAGTCAGTAAAATCTTGGACAATTCTCATAGCAATATATGTATATATATATTTTCTGTTATATTTATTGGGCAAGGGAAACAAGAAAAAATAAACAAACAAATGGGACTACATAAAACTAAAGATTTTTGCAAAGTATAGGAAATGATCAACAAAATGAAAAGAAAACCTACTGAATGGGAGAACATATTCACCAATGTAACAGCTTTTTTTTTTTGCATTTATCTTGAGATAGAGTTGGAAGGAGAGAGGGAGGAAGAGAGAGAGAAACATCAATGCGAGAGAGACACATCAAGTGGTTGCCACCCACACAACCCCAACTGGGGCTGGGAACAAACTGCAACCAAGGTATGTGCCCTTAGTGGGAACTGAACCCGGGCCTCTCTGGTCTGTGGGCTGACGCTCTAACCACTGAGCCAAACCAGCCAAGGCTATGTAACAGTTTTTTAAAATAATTAACTCATACCCGGCCAGTGTGGCTCAGTGGCTGAGCATCGAGCCATGCACCAAGACATTGCTGGTTCAATTCCTGGTCAGGGCACATGCCCAGGTTGTGGGCCAAATCCCTAGTGCGGGGCATGCAGGAGGTGACCAATCGATGTTCTCTCTCATCGATGTTTCTATCTCTCTCTCCCTCTCCCTTCCTCTCTCTCTAAAATCAATAGAAATTAAATAAAAATAAAATAATTATACCACTGCTGAAACTGTTAAGCAGAGGTCAGTATCTGACAAAGATTCTGTAGAGTGGACTCTTGGACTGGATGGGGGTTGTTACTGAAGTAATGAATTTAAAGTAAGCTCTGGAAAACCATAAGAATTCTATGAATCCTCATGGAGGCTGCCATGTTCTAAGTTCTTAGTGAGGGAATAGGGCTCTGACATGTCCTTACCCACCCCTTCCTCAATCAGAGCTATTCTAATTTCATTTCAAGCCTAGAATTACTAAGTATTTACTATGCACTAGGCACTGTTTTAAAATTTTACATGTATTAATTTATTTAATCTTTACAATAGCACTTTTAGGTAGTTATCATTATTTTCCCAGTTTTAAAGATGGTCCAGTATGTGACAAAACCCATAAAACAAACAAACAAACAAAAAACCTGAGGCATAGAGAAGTAAAGACACATCTCAAACAAGATCATATTTGTTGGGTAAAAAATAAAGCTGATATTTGAACCCAGAATGTCTGGTATGAGACTCTGTATTGCTTAAATATATGCCAACCAGCTTCTCAATTTAACTAGAAACAGAAAATTTCTTTGAAATAATGTATATGCACAAAGAGTGATATAGATTAATTTTTTGAAAATTACTATAATTATATTCTTTGGAGGTTTAAATTCTAAAAGTCTGTGATTTCAAGTTTCATTGGTTCAATAACAGTTCTCTAGGTTGGTCTAGGAACCCCTGTTGACTCTTTCTACCCAGCTGGGACCTTGGCTACAATCTGACTATAGACTTGAATCTTTCATTTGGCTTTGCTAAGTCATGTTTTTCAGGGTTTAATCCTGGCTGTATCTGTAAACTAGCAAGGCAAAGTCTCACTTGGTCTTCTGGTTCCAGACTTTACTCATTGGCTCACAGGGCTTGCCAATAAGCCGTGACATTTCTATATACTAAAGCCATCTGGTCCATCAGGCCCATTCTGCTTCAGTATAAGCTAGGATCAAGGTTAGTTAGAAACAGCTGGTAAACTGGTGGAGCATGGGAACCTGAGTAGCCTCCTGGGGGATAACTTTTCCTTGGGAAAGAAGGAACTAGGTAGAAATTATGAGCCTGACCCATTGAGAAAAGTCCATAAGACATCTGAACACCATTGACATCACCCCAAGTCCTGCAGAATTTGGAGACTCTGGGAATTGTCCAAAAAAAAAAAAAAAAAAAAAAAAAAGTTGTCTTCTCTATCCAAGTTCTAATCCATTTGAGAAAAATGACAACCATTAAAAAACAAAGAGATCGTTATAACAAAAAAGTTTAAATGGGATGATACAACTTCATGTAAAAGCCAGAATGGGCTTGTAAAGCCCTTCCCCTGCTTCATTTTAAAGCATCTAACAGTATAGTTGAGGAACTATTTGAGTTTATATACATAATTACATGTATAGGTCACTGCCTTCTATTGGTCTTATATTAAAAGAACACATCTTCCACACTCAGAATTTTGTGAAGGCACATTATTCTCGTGCACAGTGAAAAATAACGTTAAAAAAGGAAAGATAGATTTTCTACAGCATACAGTGGCACTTTCAGTGCCTCAATTTTGCTAGAATATAAATACCCAACTGAAGAGCCCAGCACCCAACATAAGACTGGGGAATCCAGTGAAGCAACAATAACACCTGGAAGTATATTTCCTTACTCAGAGAGAACCATGTAAGTGACTGGAATAAAGAAAAGCAAGAATGAGTGAAATTTTATTACCATTGATTTTTCTGTCCAATTGCTGAAGAGATTTGGGAACATAAAAGTAACTAAGTGTGCAACACTTAATTTATTAACCAAATTAAGATAGCTGATGTTTCAATTGATATAAACCGTCACTGCCAGACTCATTTGTTTGTATCTGTAGATTCATAAAAAGGTAGGCCTCTTAAGGACAGAGACTATGCCATGTCTCTGAAACTCTAGATACTAGAAAAAATTCTAGTAACGCATAAATAATTAGATCTTAAAGAGATTGAATAAAAACATTGCTAACATTAGTAGCATTTGATGTAATGTTCCAACCAATAAACTGCTTAGTTGCAGACCAGTCCTTTCCTCACAACCATATTGAAACAAACTATAATTCAATTCAATTTGGTTAAATTCTGTCTTATAGTGATAACCTATATATCATTTCTTCAAATTTTACACTTATCATTGGTATACCTATGTATATTGACTCGTTAATCTCTTATAACTTGACACATATAAAATAAAACCAGAAGATCCAGGAAAGAAAAATACAGACTTGCCAGTTTAAAGAAGCAGCTGAATGAAAGACATGTAACTCTGGGGAGTGTAGCATAATTATTGTCTAAGATTAGAGTTTCTTGATAAATTGACTTTCTAGATGTGCAGCAGCATAAATTGAATGAACATCACCTTGAAAACTGAAGATTAAAATGGGACTAAAAGCTTGTCCTTGGAGCTTATACCCAGGGAAGATATCATCATGAAGAGGTAGTAAATAGCTCTCTATACTTTCAGAGATTCAATAACTTTCCTTCAGCAGCTAAAATACCACAAGGAGTATCTTTACTTATAAATGCAAATTTTCTTTAAACAGAATATGTAATCATCATTATTTTTTAATGTTGAACTTATGTAGTAAATTGATGAGGTAAGTTTATATAATAATTTAAAAATTAGTTTTACTTAACTAAAAAGTGTATGAGTGGGTACACAATTTGTCACAGTAAATTTAGATTTTTCCAAGAAACATAGTATAATATTCAGAAAAATATTTTAATTCAGAAAAATTTTTAGACACATGAGTTTCTTCTATCAGATTTTAGAAAATCTTTTTATACAAAAGCTTTTGAATTCAAGTCTAAAGGGCAATTAAGCAAGATATATCAAGAGCATCAAACATATTCATACACTTTGACCCAGTAGTACAGAAAAAACCTCCTGTGAATTAATTCTAAGCATACACATTTTTACACAATGGTTTATGTAAAATAATGTTGATAGTCATGGATAAAACATTTCTTAAACAAGTAGGAAAAGTTTTGTGTATATTTGAAATTCTACATTAAGTATATATAAAAAAATAACCAGTAATATTTTATTTATATTGGTTAAAGTGAACCCAGTAGCACCCATAGACTACTGAAGCCTAGGAAACCTTGGAATTAAAAAAAAATACTATGGGGAGTGACATCAGAGGAATGGTGGCATGAGAGATCCCCTTGGTCTCATTTCTTTAAGTTTCAACTATTTGAACAGCTATAATACAACAAAGGATTCCCTGTTCAATGCATAAACATGTCTGAGAGATCAATTCATTGAAACATCTAGAGGTGGTCAAGTGGGAGTGAATCAATGAAGTGAAATAGGAAAAGACTTCAAATGAACCACAGATGCAACCCTGCAGTCAGGACCTCATGCCAGGTCTCAGCCCAGAGAGGGGAGAAATCAGGTCATGAATGTCACTCCCTTCAGCCAGGAGGAACAAAGAGATTTAGTGACTATTCCTTCAGGAGTGGGCAGTATGAGCTGTGACTGAGCCCAGTGACCTGGGCAGGGGTGAAGCACAGAGGTGCAGCCACAATTGTCTGGCAATATGCATTCCAGACAGAGAAACAAAGTCACAAATCCTGGCCACCTTCCCTTAACCTCCCAGAGCTCATCTCCCTACACCTATCATGTTGGGTTGCAGAGCACATTATCTGCAAACCTGAGATGTGGTACAACAGAAACACTTTTTCTCTGAGTGAAGGGAATACTCTGCAAATAACCCCAGGGTTGGGTCGAAGTTCAGGGTGAATGCTGCAGAGGTCTGCTGATCACCATTGCTGGCACAGAAAAGCAATAAAGGAAGTTTCCAGGTTCCCCCAGCTCACCCCATCATCACACATAGAGGCTGCACTGCTGATGGTGTCTGACTGCAGAAGACAACACTGAAATTTCATAGATTTCTAGCTACATTGCCCACTGAATTCCCCTGTGGGGTTCGACCCTGGGAACAGAATGACTGGGTCACAAGGGAGATACTCACTTTCCTAGGGAACACTGGCCATTTTCTACCACCTTGCAGAGGTCTGAAAAGCTAGAGAAGTGCAAGAGAGCTAAAAAAAAAAAAAAAAAAAAAAAAAGTGTGATTCCATGACACCTACAAAAAAAAATAAAATAGAAAGACTTCTTATTAATCTACTAAATAAGTGTCAAGCATACATAGATGCCTAAACAAAGAAGGAAGCCATCAAATACCAGGAATAACTGAGGTAATAAGACAACTCAGAAATAAAATGTTAAAATCTCCAGAAAGTAAACATGAAACATAGAAATACATGATTTAAATGACAGAGAATTCAAGATTTCAGTTCTGAAAAAAACTGAGCTAGATGCAAGAAAACACATATATGCAATTTAATAAACTCAGAAACAAAATCAATAAACAAAATGAGTACTTTACCAAACAGATTGAAAAAGAACCAAACAGAAATTCTGCAGATGAAAAACTCAATAAAAAAAAGATCAAAAATGAAATAGTGAGCATAGGAAACAGAACTGACCAGACAGAGAAAAGAATTAGTGATATAGAAGATAGAAATCTAGAAATGAGAAAAAGGGAAGAAGATACCTGAGCATAAAAAAAAAAAAAGAAAGATCTCAATGAGAACTAGCTGACTCCATCAGAAAGAGTAATATAAGAACAATAGCCATACCAGAAGAAGAAGAAAGGGAGAAAGGAACAAAAACACTATTCAAACAAATAATTGATAACAACTTCGCAAACCTAAAGAAAGAGCTAGGTCTTCAAATCCAAGAAGCACACAGAACACCTAATTACCTCAATCCAAAAAGGTCTTCTCCAAGGCACATTGTATTAACACTAACAAAAATTAATGCCAAAGAAAGCATTTTCAAAGCAGCCTGGAAAAACTAGAAAGTAACCTATAGATCGAAGCCCATGAAGTTATCTTTAGACTTCTCAGCAGAAACTTTACAAGCTAGAAGAAAGTGGAACCAAATATTCAAACTACCAAAAGAGAGAAATTTACAGCCAAAAGTAATATATCCAAAACGTTACCCTTTAGATATAAATGATTAATACATATTTTGGTACACATACAGAAGCTGAGGGAAGTTATCACCAGAAGACCTCAATTGCAAGAAATACTCAAGGGAGTTATTCTCCCTTAAACAAAGTTCAAAAGATCATAAAACTATGATTAAACCACCAATAAATGTATAACATAAATAGGGATAGTTTGTGACAACAAAAACATGAAATGAAAGGGGGTAAAAGTCCAAATTTGCAAAGGAAAATGGAGATAAGATGCATTCAAAAGTAGAGACTATTGTATATATGAAACTTTCTTTTCCATAAACCTAATAGTAACCACACACACACACACACAACAACAACAACAACAACAACAACAACAAAAACAAAACTGAGACACATAGTTTAAAAAAAGAGGAAACAGAGGAAGGATGTATGAAATACCACCAAAAAAAAACAACAGACAGAAACATAAAGAAAAATAACCAATTGAGGCACAGAGCTATCAGAAAACAAAATATATAATGGCTAAAGGAAATTCTTATACATCAATAATTGCCCTAAATGTAAATGAACTGAATTCATCAATAAAGAGGCACAGAGTTGCAAATTGGATCAAAAAACGAAACCCAGCCATATGCTGCCTTCAGGGGACACATCTAAGCTGTAAAGACAAAGGTAGATTCAAAGTAAAAGAGTGGAAAATGATTCTCCAAGCAAATCACATCCACAGAAAAGCAATTGTAGCCTTACTTATATCTAGCAAAATACATTTCAAGATAACAAAGTTAACAAAAGATAAAGATGGACATTTTATAATGATAAAGGGAACACTACATCAAGAAGACATAACACTTCTTAATACATATGCACCCAGTCAGGGAGCACTGAAATATATAAAGCAACTACTACCAGAATTAAAGGAAGAACGAGATCAAAACATAATCATAGTTGGGGACATTAATATTCCATTGAGAGCTCTAGATAGATCATCCAAACAGAAAATCAACAAAGAAATATTGGCCTTGAATGATATATTAGACCAAATGGAAATAATTTACATCTAGAGAGTCTTTCATCCTAGAATATTAGATTATACATTCTTCCCCAGGGCACATGAAACATTCTCAAGGATGGACCATATATTAGGCCACAAAACTAGCCTCAAAAAATTTAAGAAAATTGAAATCATACAAAGCATAGTCTCTGACCACAATGCTTTGAAATTATAAATCAACTGACAAAAGGAAGCAAAAATAACCTACAAATATGTGGAGGATAAATAACATACAACTAGAAAATGACTGGGTCAAAGAAGAAATAGAAGTTGAGATAAAAGTATATATAGTGGCGAGATAAGTAGAGGAAGATGGTGGCTGGCAGGACCAGAGGGAGGGTGAGTGCATGAGAGAGTGAACTAGTGTGTGAGAGAGTGTGAGTGGACGTGAAGGTGGACGACCAAACTCGTGCAGTGCAGAGACACTGAGCAGCAGGTTCCTGTACTGTGGATGGGGAGCAGCTGGCTACCACGGTAAGCGGCCCTTCAGGGCACTTCTCACTGTGCTTCGGGGAGGTCCCACCATCTTGGAATATCTGGGGTCTTCCCTGGGAGGAGGCGGAAGGAGTGGCTAGGGCCCAGCAACCTGAGCCCACCAGTGCACCTGGCACCCTCGGACCAGTGGACTCCCTGTGTCAACACAGACCAGTACACAGTACCGGAGCTGCCAAGGTGCCGGTTGCAGAAGCTGCAAACGGCCAGGAGCCCAGCACCATCGCCCATAGTAGCAGCCTGATCAGAGTCCAGATATACCCCCAGCAACAGAGGCTGAGGAACAGACATCCATCCCCAGGCAACAAGCACAGACCAGCAGCTGAGACCCATGCCCAAAAACTACAGCAAAGGATGAGCAGGAGCTGAGCCCTATGGTGCAGCAGCACTCCCCAGCCACCAGCAGCAGGATCTGGGGCTCCACAGAGGCCCATGCAACCCAGTGGCCCACAAGAGTGGTGGGAAGCCGGGACTCCAGAGAGACCTGTGCAATCCAAACACCCGCAGGACATGTGGGGTGCTGGGGCACCAGAGAAGCCTGCGTGACCAGCGGCCCATAATATAGGTGTGGGGCCAGAACTCCAAAGGAACTGTGCCATCCTGATGCCCTCAGGACCTGCGGGGTGCTGGGGCACCAGAGGTGTGTGTGACCCAGCTGCCCACAGGATCAGCAGGAAGCAGGAGCTCCAAGGGGCCTGTGCAACCCAGCTGCCCACAAGATCAGCGGGGAGCCAGGGCTCCAGTGAGGCCTGTGCAATACAGCTGCCCACAGTACCGGCAGGGAGCATGGCTCCAACAGTGCCTGAGCTATACAGCTACAGGTGGCACCAGCAACCAGCTGGGAACACAGCTCCAGAGGGGCCCACGTGATCCAGCAGCAGCACCTACCAGGACACACCAATACTAGCCCTCAGTAGTCAGTCCTCCAGGATCCACAGCAGGCAAGAGACGACACGCAACAAAACAGTCTGGGAGGCACAGTAGCCTTATTTGATATACAGTGAGCTGCCTACACATCCAAACATCCCTCACTGGGTCTAGAGCTACGAGACGGCTAAAATGGGGAGACAAAGAAACAACACCCAAAGGAAAGAAAAAGAGGAATCACCAGAAAAATAACTACAGGAAATGGAAGACAGCAACTTGTCAGATAAAGAATTCAAAGCAATGAATTTAAGGGTGCTCAAACAATTTGGTGAGAACTACAAGCAACTTAATAAGAATTATGAAGAGCTCACTGGGAACTACTTCAGCCTAAAAAAAGAGGTAGAAGCTATGCATAAAAATCAAGAGGAAATAAAGAATGACATAGCTGTTATGAAAAATACCTTAGAAGTGTTCAATAGTAGATTAGAAGAAGCTGAACACTGAATCAGTGACTTAGAAGACAAGGTAGAGAAAAACACCCAAATAGAGCAGCAAACGAACAAACAAACAAACAAACAAAAAAAAAAGGTTTAAAAAGCAGGAGGAAAATTTAAGGGAGCTGTGGGACAATACAAAACATAACAACATTCACATTATAAGGGTACCGGAAAGAGAGGAATCAGAGAAAGGAATAGAGAACCTGTTTGAAGAAATAATGACAGAAAACTTCCCTAAACTGGTGAAGGGAAAAGTCACACAAGTTCAGGAAACACAGAGAGTCCCAAGCAAGATGAACCCCAGAAGACCCACAGCTAGACACATCATAATAAAAATGGCAAACATTAAAGACAAAGAAAGAATCTTAAAGGAAGCAAGAGAGAGACAGAAAGTTATCTACAAGGGAGCTCCCATTAGACTGTAAGCTGACTTCTCAATAGAAACGATGCAGGCCAGAAGGGAGTGGCATGAAGTGTACAAGTAATGCAAGGCAAGGGTCTGAATTCAAGACTACTCCTCTATCCAGCAAGGCTATCATTCAAAATTGAAGGAGAAATAAAGAGCTTCACAGATTAAAAAAAAAAAAAAAAAAAAAAAAAAAAAAAAAAAAAAGCTAAAGGAATTTAACACCACCAAACCAGCACTGCAAGAAATGCTGGAGGGACTGTTGTAAGAAGAAGAAACAGAGAGAGAGAAAGAGGAACATAGGCATAAAATTAAAATGGCAACTAATAACCATCTATCAATAATTACCTTAAATGTAAATGGCTTAAATGCTCCAATAAAAAGACATAGGGTAGCTGATTGGATAAGAAAACACAACCCATATATTTGGTGTCTACAAGAGACCCACCTCACAACAAAAGACTCATACAGGATGAAAGTGAAGGGATGGAAAAAAATTTTGCAAGCAAATGGAAATGAAAAAAAAGCTGGTGTAACAATACTCATATCTGACAAGATAGACCTCAAAACAAGTGCCATAATAAGAGACAGAGAAGGTCACTACATAATATTAAAAGGATCAATCCAATAAGAGGATATAACCCTGGTAAACATATACGCACCAAATACGGGAGCACCAAAATGTATTAAAAAACTTCTGGAGGACTTCAAGATAGAGATCAATAGCAACACGATCATAGTGGGTGACTTTAACATGCCACTGACACCACTGGATAGATCTTCTAGACAAAAAATTAACAAGGACATAGAGTCCTTACAAGGCAAACTAGATCAGTTGGAGTTAATCGATATTTACAGAACATTTCACCCCAAAGTTGCAGAATATACATTCTTCTCAAGTGCACACAGGTCATTCTCAAAGATAGACCACATGTTAAGACACAAAGCAAGTCTCTACAAATTCAAGAAAATTGAAATCATATCAAGCATCTTCTCAGTTCACAGTGACATAAAACTAGAACTCAATTACAGTAAAAACACACAAAAATATTCAAACACTTGGAGGTTAACAGCATGCTATTAAACAATGAATGGGTTACTAACGAGATCAATTAAGAAATTAAAAATTTCCTGGAAATCAATGAAAACAAACACACAACAACACAAAATCTATGGGAAATAGCGAAAGCAGTCCTGAGAGCGAAGTTCATAGCACTACAGTCCTACCTCAAGAAACAAGAAAAATTCTTAATTGACTTTCTAACCCTACAACTTAAAGAACTAGAAAGGAAACAAAAAGAAAAACCCAGAGCTAGTAGGAGGAAGGAAATAGTAAAGGTCAGAGCAGAAATAAATGACATAGAGACTAAAAAAACTATTCAAAAGATCAATGAAACTAAAGCTGGTTCTTTGAAAAGATAAATAAGATCGATGAACCTTTAGCCAGACTCACCAAGAAACAAAAAGAGAGGAACCAAATAAACAGAATCATAAATGAAACAGAAGTAACAACTGACACCACAGAAATTCAAAGGATCATTGAAACATACTATGAACAATTATACGTCAACAAATTGAACAACCTAGGAGAAATGGATAAATTTCTAGAAACACACAGCCTCCCAAAACCGAACCAGGAAGAGATAGAAAACTTGAACAGACCAATAGCAACAAAGGAAATTGAAGATGTAATTAAGAAACTCCCAGCAAACAAAAGCCCAGGCCCAGATGGCTTCAAGGGGGAGTTTTACCGAACATTCAAAGAATTAATACTCATGCTCCTCAAACTATTCCAAAAAATCCAAGAAGACAGAACACTTCCAAACTCATTTTATGAGGCCAGCATAATCCTAATTCCAAAACCGGATAAACACACTACAGAGAAAGAAAACTACAAGGCAATATGCCTGATGAACACAGATGCTAAAATCCTTTACAAATATTAGCAAATCAGATCCAGTAATACATCAATTTTTTTTTTTTATCCTCACCTAAGGACATTTTTTTTTTCATTTTTTGTTCAGATAGAGTTGGAGGGAGAGAAAGGAAGAGAGAGAGAGAGAAACATCGACATGAAAGGGACACATCGAGTGGCTGCCACCCGCATGACCAACCAGGGCCGGGGACAAACTGCAACCGAAGTACATGCCCTTAGCAGGTACTGAACCCGGGTCTCTCTGGACCGCAGGCCGATGCTCTAACCTCTGAGCCAAACCGGCCAGGGCTCAAAAAAAATTATTCATCATGACCAAGTGGGTTTCATCCCAGGCATGCAAGGATGGTACAATATTCACAAATCAATAAATGTGATATACCACATAAACAAAATGAAAGATAAAAACCATATGATCATATCAATAGATACTGAAAAAGCATTTGACAAAATCAAGCACACATTTCTGATAAAAACACTCAGCACTGTGGGAATAGAGGGTCCATATCTCAACATAATAAAGGCTATATATGAAAAACCTACAGCCAACATCATTCTCAATGGGCAAAAACTAAAAGCATTCCCCTTAAGAACGGGAACAAGAGAGGGATGCTCACTTTCACCACTCTTATATAACATAGTACTGAAAGTCTCAGTCACAGTAATTAGATATGAAGAAAAAAATAAAGGGGATCCAAATTGGAAAGGAGGAAGTGAAACTGTCATTATTTGCAGATGACATGATATTGTACACAGAAAACCCTAAAGACTGCATCAAAAATCTACTGGACTTAGTAAATGAATTTGGCAAAGTAGCAGGATACAAAATTAACGTCAAGAAATCGACAGCATTCTTATACACCAATGATGAAATCACAGAAAGAGAAACTAAAAAAAAATCAATTCCATTTACCATCGCAGCAAAAAAATTAAGATACCTAGGGATAAACTTAACCAAAGAAGTAAAGGACCTCTTCACAGAAAACTACAGGTCATTGAAAAAAGAAATAGAGGAAGATATAAAAAAGTGGAAACATATACCTTGTTCATGGATTGGAAGAATTGACATCATTAAAATGTCCTTACTACCCAAAGCAATCTATAGATTCAATGAAATCCCCATCAAAATACCAATGACATATTTCACAGAACTAGAACAAACACTCCAAAAGTTTATATGGAACCAAAAAAGATCCTGAATAACTACAGCAATCTTGAAACAGAAGAACAAAGTAGGAGGGATCACATTACCAGATTTCAGGTTATACTATAAAGCCACTGTAATGAAAACAGCCTGGTACTGGCTCAAGAACAGGCAGATAGATC
Source organism: Tadarida brasiliensis (assembly GCA_030848825.1). Lineage (NCBI taxonomy): Eukaryota > Metazoa > Chordata > Mammalia > Chiroptera > Molossidae > Tadarida > Tadarida brasiliensis. The sequence goes on from CM061280.1 coordinate 55,593,991, forward strand.
AATGGAACAGAATAGAGAACCCAGAAATTGACCCAAGACAATATGTTCAATTAATATTTGACAAAGGTGGCAAGAGCATACAGTGGAGACAAGACAGTCTCTTCAATAAATGGTGTTGGGAAAATTGGACAGCTACTTGCAAAAAAATGAAGCTAGACCACCAACTTACACCATACACAAGAATAAACTGAAAATGGATAAAAGACTTAAATGTAACTCGTGAATCCATAAAAATTCTAGAAGAAAATACAGGCAACAAAATTTCATACATCATATGCAGCAGAATTTTCACTGATACAACCCCTAAGGCAAGAGAAACAAAGGAAAAAATGAACACGTGGGACTACATCAAACTAAAAAGCTTCTGCACAGCAAAAGAAACAACCATCAAAACGCAAAGGGATCCCACCATATGGGAGACCCTAATCGCCAATGATGCATCAGATAAGGGGTTAATTACCAAAATATATAGAGTGCTCATACAAGTTAACAAAAGGAAGACAAAGAACCCAGTTAAAAAATGGGCAGAGGACCTAAATAGACACCTCCCCAAACAGGACATATAAATGGCCAAGAGACATATGACAAAATGCTCAATGTCACTAATCATCAGAGAGATACAAATTAAAACAACTATGAGGTATCGCCTCACACCTCTCAGAATGGCCGCCATCAACAAATCATCAAACAACAAGTGTTGGCGAGGGTGTGGAGAAAAGGGGACTTTAGGACACTGCTGGTGGGAATGCAGACTGGTGCAGCCACTGTGCAAAACACTGTGGTGTTACCTCAAGAAATTAAAAATTGAACTGCCATTTGACCCAGTGATCCCACTTCTAGGCATATACCTAAGAAACCTGAAACACCAACCAGAAAGAATATATGTACCCCTATGTTCTTAGCAGCACTATTTACAATACTAAGATCTTGAAACAACCCAAGTGTCCATCAGCAGATGAGTGGATAAAAAAGCTGTGGTACATGTACACAATGTAATACTATGCTGCTGTAAGAATGAAAGATCTCTCATCCTTTGAGATAGCATGGAAGGACCTGGAGAGTATTATGCTAAGCAAAACAAGCCAAGCAGAGAAAGGCAAATATCACATGATCTCACTTATTTGTGGAATATAATGAACTAAACAAACTTATGAACAAAATTGACCCAGAGACGTAGAGGTGGGGTACAGGCTGATGGGCCTCATAGGAGGGGGGTTGAGGGGGAGGAGATAAACCACAGAACTTATATGCATGTGTGCATGACCAATGGACATGGACAACAGTGCTGGGGATGGGTTGTGGGTGATGGGGGGAGGGTGTCAATAGGGGGAAAAAAGAGAAACATCTGTAACAAAAACAAATTAATAAAAATAAATAAATAAATATATATATATAGTGGCAAATAAAAATGATAATAAAATATATCATATCAAAACTTCTGGGATGCAGTGAAAGCAGTAATAAAGGGACCATTCACACTATAATAGGCCTATCTCAAGAAACAAGAGAAAGTTCTAGTAAACATCCTATCATTACATCTTAAAGAACTGGAAAAAAAAGCAGCATCGAGTCATCAGAATAAAGGAAATAATAAGAATTAGAACAGAATTGAATGAAATAGATAAAAAGACTATACCAAAAATTAATACAACAAAAAGTAGTTTCTTCATCATTAGTGTATAAGAATGCCCTCGATATCTTGAGGTTAATTTTGTATCCTGCTACTTTGCCAAATTCATTTATTAAGTCTAGTAGATTTTTGATGGAGTCTTTAGGGTTTTCTATGTACAATATCATGTCATCTGCAAATAATGACAGTTTCACTTCCTCCTTTCCAATTTGGATCCCCTTTATTTTTTCTTCATGTCTAATTGCTGTGGCTGAGACTTTCAGTATTATGTTATATAGGAGTGGCGAAAGTGAGCATCCTTGTCTTGTTCCCGTTCTTAAGGGGAAATGCTTTTAGTTTTTGCCCATTGAGAATGATATTGGCTGTAGGTTTTTCATATATAGCCTTTATTATTTCCTTCCTTCCACTAACTCTTGTTTTTTTTCTTTTTGTTCTCTTTCTAAATCTTTATGTTGTTGGGTTAAATAGTTTATTAGAGATTTTTCTTCTTTCTTGAGGCAGGCCTGTATTGCTATGAACTTATGTTGAGATATGGACCCTCTATTCCCACAGTTTAAAAGCTTCTACAAAGCAAAAGAAACTAACAACAAAACAAAAAGGCAGCCAACCAAATGGGAGATCATATTTGCAAACAATAGCCCCTAAAGTGGTTAATATCCAAAATATATAAACAACTCATGCAACTCAACACCAAACAAACAAAAATTGCAATTTAAAAATGGTTAGAAGACCTGAAAAGACACTTCTCTGAAGAAGACATACACATGGCCAACAGATATATCAAAAGATGCTCAACTTCACTAGCTATTAGGAAAATGTAAATCAAACCTACAATAAAATACCACTTCACACCAGTTAAAATGGCTATTATCAACAATACAATTAATAACAAGTCTTGGAGATATTGCAGGGAATAAGAAACCCTCATTCACTACTGGTAGGAATTTAAACTGGTACAGCCACTATGGAAAACAGTGTAGAAGTTCCTCAAATTTAAGAGCAGAGTTGCGATATAACCAGTGATTCCTCTTCTGGGTATCTTCCTGAAAAATTGGAAAACATTTATTCACAAAGATATCTGCACCCCTATGTTTGTTGCGGCAGTATTCATGATGGCCAGGACATGGAAACAACCAGTGTCCTTTGGTAGAGGATTGGATAAAGATGTGGTACATACATACAGTTGAATTCTCAGCCACATGAAAAGATGAAATACTGTCATTTGCGACAACATGGATGGACCTTGAGGATATTATAATAAGTGACATAAGTCAGTCAGAAAAGGCCAAGAATCATATGATTTCACTCATATGTGAGATATAAAATTGAAGCTCGTAGACACAGAAAATAGTATGGTGATTTCCCAAGGAAAGAGAGGTGTTGGTGCAGTAATGGTTAAAGGGGGCCAAATATATGGTGATGAAAGATAATTTGACTTTGGTGTTGGGCACACAATGAAATATACAGATCATGTATCATAGAAATGTACACTAGAAAATTATATAATCTTATTAAACAATATCACCTCAATAAATTTCATTAAAATATAATTTAAAAAAGGAGAATATCATGAAAACTTAAGTTCAAATTATCATATTATATGAGTATATTTAAATGATATGGAAAAGTTTCATAATATATTTCTACTCAACAAGAAGAATAACTATCACGCACAATGGTCACCTCTGAATAGTAAGAATAATGATTTTTCCCTTTTTGTTTCTTTCTTCCAATTTTATAAAAATAGTCTTAATGATAACTAAGATTCCCCTAATAATTACCTTTGTGTTACATTCACTCCTGATTTCACAATATATTGATTATTCTCTGCTACATCAAGGAATATGATCACCTATTACATACCATTTAATGTTTCTAACAAGCCTCAATAAATCTCTATTCTTAGAAACATTACCCCCATTCCACATTAAAATCATATGACACTCTCATGCTGAACACACCTAATTAGACCAGGGATAAATTTCACACACAAAAATTCATGAAACAGATTATCTCTTTCTAGAATTTCAAACGGGAATATAAGATTTTGTTTTCAACAAAAGTTCACCTTTTGAACTGAGGTGAAATAAACTTGCTTGCAGCAATCTGGGGAGTATTTATTCAAGAAACTTGGCCAAATCTCAGCAAGAACAACAGGCTTTGTGGTGTTTTAAACCACCTTATTCCTATAACTACCTCCAAGACTCCATGGTAGCCTTGAAAAAACCACGTACAATCATGGTGAAAAGCAGCAGCCTGGCAAAAAGTGAAGAAATAGAATGAGTTAGATTCTTCTTTGAATACAAATTTCCAGATGATTGTGATTATTTGATTTTGTGATTTCCTAGAAGACACCAATCGCAAGTATGTCTTTTATTTGACCATATTTGGAGCTTGCTCAGTGTGAACAGCCTTTTTTTTGGAGGGGGGGGCGGAGGCCAGGGGCGGAGTTTGTTGGAATAAATCATCAGAGGCAATTGTTTAACATAGCTGCATGAAGTGGTAAATAAGAGATGAAGCATATACTAGGCTAGCACAAAAGCTTAAACAAACAAAAAAAAAAGTTGGGGAATGAGATGTGCACAGGGAGTTGTTTTAAAAACTGACATATTCCTGGGTACCTAGAAGGCTACACACTTGACTAGGGCTGTGCATATGTCCAGGGCAATGTGCATGCTCAAGCAAGATTTAAGAAGATCCTAAGCTCTCACCTCAGGCTGACCTTGAGACTCTGCACAATGACAAAGTGAAGACTAAGGCAGAGTTGTTAAGGGCCTGGCAAAGTGTTTTAAAAGTGTGTCCCAACATACACATGCACATAGACCCTGGGCAAAAACTGGGGGACTTATTAGTTCCAGGCTTTTAAGGAAATATCTATCCAATTAGCTGACCACTAAGCAAACTGTATAAAGACTTCAGTGTCTACAGATAACGAACAATACACACTTTACAGAATTAGATTAGAAAATAATCTAAATGCAAATATTAGTCATAGCAGTATGAGGACCAAATCAGGTTTCCCTATTCATAATATATCCTTATTTGACCATAAAAAAAAAAAGTTTAACTTCTTGACTTCCATATGAAGTATGGGTACTAGAGTTGAAAGAAGAATGTATAATTTCTTCCCCCAAGCACTGATCCCAGTAACTAAATTAAACATGAATAGAAATAACAGCTAATCCTCCAAACAACACCTACCCATAACAATTTAAAACCAATATATCACCCCCCCCCCACCAAGGGGAACCCAGGTGGAGTGGGGAGCCAGGAGACGCCCCCACCGCGGGGGAACCCAGGTGGAGCGGGGGTGCCGGGCGACCCCCCCCACCACGGGGGAACCCAGGCTGAGCGGGGGAGCCGCGACCCCGCCACCATGGGGGAACCCAGGTGGAACGGGGGTGCCGGGAGACGCCCCCACCGCGGGGGAGCCCAGGCGGAGCGGGGGAGCCGGGAGACGCCCCCCACCAACGGAGGAAGCCGGCAACACACAGGAGAACTGAGCAAACTGAACAACGAAATTGACCCAGAGACATGGAGGGTGGAGTACGGGATGACGGGCCTCAGAGGAGGGGGGGAGGCGGGGGAAAGAGATAAATCACAGAGCCTATGTGCATGGGTGCATAACCAATGGACATGGACAACAGGGATGGGGAGGAGGAGAAGGGGAGGGGGAGGAGGGTGTCAATGGGGGAAAAAAAAGGAAAAACATCTGTAACAAAAACAAATTAATAATAAAATAAATTATAAAAAATAAATTATATAATTTTTATTTAATAATAAAATAAATTATAAAAAAATAAATAAATAAATAAAACCAATATATCATCCTGTTTACATAAATTATCCTTATTCACAGTATAAAAATTATAAACACACATAGGTTATAATAACGGAAATGTATAGCTTTATCTGTGATGCATATTTTCTTTTTATATATATTTTTTTATTTTATTATTATTTTTTTTATCCTTACCCAAGGACATTTTTGCATTTATCTTCAGATAGAGTGGGAAGAAGAGAGGGAGGAAGAAAGAGAGAGAAACATCGACGTGAAAGAGACACATCAAGTGGTTGCCACCCACACGACCCCAACCAGGGCCAGGGACAAACTGCAACTTAGGTGTATGCCCTTAGCAGGAATAGAACCTGGGACTCTTCGGTCCGCAGGCCGATGCTCTAACTGCTAAGCCAAACCGGCCAGGGCTGTGATGCATATTTTCATTTAAGAGATCTAAAAATAAACAAAGTATTGGCAAATAATCATTCATTATATTTTGTTCTTCTTCTTATTTTTTTGTTGGCAATGAAATCTTTTTTTCCATTAATTTATTTTTGTTACAGATGTTTTTCCTTTTTCCCCAACTGACATCCTCCTCCCGATCCTGCCCCTCCCCCACTGCATTGTTGTCTATGTCCATTGTTCATGCATATATGCATATAAGTTCTTTGGTTTATCTCTTCTCTCCCCCCAATCCTCCTTTGCTGAGGTTTGTCAGTCTGTACCATACTTCTATGTCTCTTGGTCTATTTTGTTCATTAGCTTATTTTGTTCATTATATTCCACAAATAAGTGAGATCATGTGGTATTTGTCTTTGTCTGAATGGCTTCTTTTGCTTAGGATAATACTCTCCAGGTCCCTCCTTGTCATCGCAAAGGATAAGAGATCTTTCTTTCTTATAGCTGCATAGTATACCATTGTGTATATGTACCACAGCTTTTTTATCCACTCATCTATTGATGGACACTTGGGCTGTTTCCAGATCTTAGCAACTGTAAACAGTGCTGCTACGAAATAGGGGTACATATATTCTTTCTGGTCAGAGTTTCAGGCTCCTTAGGATATATTCCTAGAAGTGGAATCATTGGGTCAACTGGCAGTTCGATTTTTAATTTTTTGAGGAAACATCATATTGTTTCCATAGTGGCTGCACCAATCTGCATTCCCACCAGAAGTGTACTAGAGTCCACTTTACTCCACACCCTCGCCAGCACTTATTGTTTGATGACTTGTTGATAGCAGCCATTCTGGTAGGTGTGAGGTGATACCTCGTAGTCATTTTATTTATTTTTTCTTTATTGATTTTTAGAGAGAGGATGGGAAAGGGAGAGAGAGATAGAAACATAGATGAGAAAGAACATTGATTGGCCGCCATCTGCACACCTCCACTGGGGATCGGGCCCACAACCTGGGCATATGCCCTGACCGGGAATCGAAACAGTGACCTCTTGGTGCGTGAGTCGATGCTAAACCACTGAGCCACACCGGCTGGGCCCTCAAAGTGATTTTAATTTGCATCTGTCTGATGATTAGTGACATTGAGCATTTTTTCATATGCCTCTTGGCCATTTTATATCCTGTTTGGAGAGCTGTCTATTAAGGTCCTCTGCCCATTTTTTAATTGGATTCTTTGTCCTAATTTGTTGAGTTGTATGAGTACTCTATATATTTTGAAAATTCACCCCTTATCTGATGTATTCTTGGCACTTATGCTCTCCCATATAGTGGGTTCCCTTTTCATTTTGATGCTTGTTTCTTTTGCTGTACAGAAGCAGTTTAGTTCGATGTAGTCCCATTTAATTTTTTCTTTGTTTCTCTTGCCTTAGGCATTCTATCAGTGAAAAGTCTGCTGGATGTGATGTCTGAAATTTTGTTGCATACATTTTCTTCTAGGATTTTTTTATGGATTCACAAGTCACATTGATGTCTTTTATCCATTTTGAGTTTATTCTTGTGTATGGTGCAAGTTGGTGGTCTAGTTATATTTTTTTGCATGTAGCTGTCCAATTTTCCCAGCACCATTTATTAAAGAGGCTGTCTTTACTCTATTGTATGCTCTTGCCACCTTTGTCAAATATTAATTGAGCCTAATGTCTTCGGTCAATTTCTGTGTTCTTTGTTCTGTTCCATTGATCTATGTGCCTGTTCTTGTGCCAGTACCAGGCTGTTTTGATTACAACAGCTTTGTAGTATAACCTGATATTCGGTATTGTAATCCCTCCTACTTTTTTCTTCTTTTTCAAAATTGCTATAACTATTTGGTTTTTTGTTTGTTTATTTGTTTGTTCCATATAAACCATATAAACTTTTGGAGTATTTGTTCTAGTTCTGTGAAATATGAAGTTGATGTTTTAATGGGGATTGCATTAAACCTATAGATTGCTTTCGGTAGTATGGACATTTTAATGATGTAAATTTTTCCAATCCATGAAGGTTTATGCTTCCACATTTTTATATCTTCCTGTATTTCTTTTTTCAATGTCATGTAGTTATCTGCAAACAGGTCTTTTACTTTTTTGGTTAAGTTTATTCCTAGGTATGTTAATTTTTTACTGCAATGGTAAATGGCATTGTTTTTTAGTTTATCTTTCTGTGAGTTCATTATTGGTGTATAAGAATGCCGTCAGCTTTCTGATGTTAATTTTGTATCCTGCTACTTTGCCAAATTCATTTATTAAATCTAGTAGACTTTTGATGGAGTCTTTAGGGTTTTCTATGTACAATATCATGTTATCTGCAAATAATGACAGTTTCACTTCCTCCTTTCCAATTTCGATGCCTTTTATTTTTCCTTCTTCTCTAACTGCTGTGGCTAAGACTTCCAGTACTAGGTTAAATAAGAGTGGTAAAAGTGGACACTCTGGCTTGTTCCTGTTCTAAAGGAAATGCTTTTAGTTTTTGCACATTGAGTATAATGTTGGCTGTAGGTTATTCATATGTGGCCTTTATTATGACGATATATGATCCCTCTATTCCAACATTGCTGAGCATTTCCATGAGACATGGGTACTGGATTTTGTCGAATGCCTTTTCAGCACCTATTGATCTTTCATTTTGTTTATGTGGTGTATCACATTTATTGATTTGCAAATATTGTACCAGCCTTGCATCCATGGGATGATTCCCACTTGGTCATAGTGAATAATTTTTTTTAATGTATTGCTGGGTCCGATTTGCTAATATTTTGTTAAGGATTTTGGCATCTATGTTCATCAGAGACATTGGCCTGTAGATTTCTTTCTTTGTAGTGTCTTATCAGGTTTTGGGATTAGAATTGTGCTTGCCTCATAAAACGAGTCTGGAAGTCTTCCTTTTCTTGAATTCCTTGGAATAATTTGAGGAGAATGGGTGTTGGGTCTTCTCTGAATGTTCAGTGAAACTGCCCTTTGAAGCTGTCCGGGCCCAGGCTTTTGTTTGCTGGGAGCTTCTTAATTACATCTTTTATTTATTTTTTAATCCTCACCTGAGGACATTTTTTCATTTTTTGTTCAGATAGAGTGGGAGGGAGAGAGAGGAAGAGAGAGAGGGAGAGAGAGAAACATCGATGTGAAAGGGACACATTGAGTGGCTGCCACCCGCATGACCCAACCAGGGCCGGGGACAAACTGCAACCAACATACGTGCCCTTAGCAGGAACCGAGCCCAGGTCTCTCTGGACTGCAGGCCGACGCTCTAACTGCTGAGCAAAACCGGCCAGAGCTTAATTACATCTTTAATGTCCTTAGTTATTGTTGGTCTGTTCAAGTTTTCTATCTCTTCCCGGTTCAGTTTTGGGAGACTGTGTGCTTCTAAAAATTTGTCCATTTTGCCTATATTGTCCAATTTGCTGATGTAAAATTGCTTATAGTATTTTGCAATAATTCTTTGAATTTCTGTTGTGTCAGTTGTTACTTCTCCTCTTTCATTTCTGATTTTGTTTATTGCGGTCCTCTCTTATTGTTTATTGGTGAGTCTGGCTAAAGGTCCATCAACCCTGTTTATCTTTTCAAAGAACCAGCTTTGTTTCATTGATCTTTTGAATTGTTTTGTTTTATTTTGTTTTTAGTCTCTATGTCGTTTATTTCTGCTCTGACCTTTACTCTTTCTTTCCTTCTACTTGGTCTGGGTTTTTCTTTTTGTTTACTTTCTAGTTCTTTAAGTTGTATGGTTAGATATTCAATTAGGAATTTTTCTTGTTTCTTGAGGTAGGCCTGTAGTTCTATGAACTTCCCTTTCAGGAATGCTTTAGCTGTGTCCCATAGATTTTGTGTGGTTGTCTGTTCATTTTCATTAGTTTTGGGGAAATTTCTAATTTCTTCCTTGATCTCCTTGGTAACTCATTCATTGTTTAGTAACATGCTATTTAGCCTCCATGTGTTTGAATGTTTTTGAGTGTTTTTGTTTTAATTGATTTCCAGTTTCATGCCATTGTGATCTGAGAAATGTTTCATATGATTTCAATCTTCTTGAACCTGTAGAGACTAAGTTTGTGTCCTCACATGTGGTCTATCTTTGAGAATGTCCCATGTGCACTTGAGAAGAATGTGAATTCTGCAGTTTTGGAGTGTAATTCTCTGTAGATATCTATTAAATCCATTTGATCTATTGCATCATTTAGAGTCTCTGTATCCTTGTTAATTTTTTGTCTAGAGCAGCGGTTCTCAACCTTCCTAATGCCGCGACCCTTTAATACAGTTCCTCATGTTGTGGTGACCCCCAACCATAAAATTATTTTTGTTGCTACTACATAACTGTAATTTTGCTACTGTTATGTCTTAGGCGACCCCTGTTAAAGGGTCGCTCGACCCCCAAAGGGGTCGCGACCCACAGGTTGAGAACCACTGGTCTAGAGGATCTATCTAGTGATGTCAGCAGGATGTTGAAGCACTCTACTGTGATTGTATTACTGTCAATTGCTCCTTTGAAATCCTCCAGAAGTTTTTAAGTGTATTTTGGTGCCCCTATATTGAGTGCATATATGTTTACCAAGGTCATATCCTCCTGTTGGATAGATCCTTTCAATATTACGTAGTGGACTTCTTTGTCTCTACATATGATCTTCATTTTGAAGTCTATTTTATCAGACATGAGTATTGCTACCCCAACTTTTTTTTTTCCTTTCTGTTTGCTTAGAAAATTGTTTTCCATCCCTTCACTTTCAACCTATGTGAGACTTTTGTTTTGAGGTAGGTCTCTTGTAAACAACATATATATGAGTCATGCTTTCTTATTCATTCAGCTACTCTGTGTCTTTTGGTCAGAGCACTTAATCCATTTACATTTACAGTTATTATTTATATGTAGTTATTTATTGCCATTTTTGTTTATTGTGGTTGTGTTTCTCTTTTTATCTATTCTGCTTACTACAGCATCCTTTAAACAGTCATTGCAGTGCTGGTTTGGTGCTAATATTTTCCCTTAGCCTTTTTTCTGGGAAACTTTTTATTTCACCGTCTTTTTTGAATGATAGCCTTACTGGATAGAGCAGTCTTGAATTCAGATCTTCGTCTTTCATTACCTTGATTACTTCATGCCATTCCCTTCTGGCCTGTAGTGTTTCTATTGAGAAGTCAGCTAATAGCTTTATAGGGTTCCTGTGTAGGTAACCTGTTGCACATCTCTTGCTCCCTGTAGGATTTTCTCTTTGTCTCTAATTATTGGCATTTTAATTATTATGTGCCCTGGTGTGGGCCTCTTTGGGTTCTTCTTACTTGGGTTTCTCTGTGCTTCTTGAACTTGTATGCCTTTTTCTTTCACCAAGTTAGGAAAGTTTCCCATCACTCTTTCTTCGAATATATTCTCTAACCCTTGCTCATTTTCTTTTTATTCTGGCACTCCTATGATATGGATGTTGTTATGTTTCATATTTTCCCACAATTCTCTTTAGCTGTCTTCCTATTTTTTAATTGTTTTTTGTTGTTGTTGTTTTCGGTTCTCTGATTGGGTCTCTACCTTGTTTTTTAAATCACTGATCCAATAATCGGCTTCCTCTACTCTGCTGGTTACTCCTTCCAATGTATTCTTTATTTCTGCTCTGTCATTTTTTCATTTCTGCTTGGTGGTTTTTAATTTCCAATTGGTTGATTTTCAGTGTTTTTATAGCTTTACTCATGCTGTTGAGCTCTTTACTCATGCTATTGAGCTTCTTCATAATCATTACTCTTAACTGTACGTCTGATATCTTGCTTATTTCCATTTCATATATCTCTTCTGCAGAATTTTCTTGTTCTTTCATTTAGGATTTATTTCTTTGTTTCACCATTTTGCCTGTCTCAGTGGGTTTTGGAGCTTGCCAAATTTTTCCACTGGGTGTTGGTGTTCGGCTGATTGGGTCTCCCTCTACTTGGTTTTGATGAGTGTGGTAGGATCCACGTTAAACACCACTCTCAAGACTTATATTCCTGGGTAGATTTGCAGGCCAAGCAAACATTCAGTTATCCTCTAGCTTTTTCCTGAAGGCAACTAGTCTCAGTTACTTGATGAGTGTTGGGTTGTAACCCTCAGCTGAGTGAAAAATCTCTCAGGTGTACAAGGTAAGAGTATTTCCAGCAGGTGGGACAATGACTTTTTTCTTTTTTTCCCTCCTTGCTTTCTAGTAGTCTCTAGCTGTTAATGAGCCTCAATTTGCATTTCTCTGGCCTGGCCTGGTGGTGTTAAATTCATGAGGGAGGGGCCATTGTTTCTCCCTGGGGCTCTGGGAAGGGTATCTTTGAGTAATATGGCTAATATTCTATGAGGGAGTGATCCAGTGTAAAAATCCCAGGGTTCTCCTTCACAGCTCTCTCTCCTGAGCCATGAACCCCTGACTCTGTTCACACAGTTTCAGTCCAGTCTGCTCTTCTTCTGCTGGAGCCCAAGGTGAATGGCTATAGCTGATTTAGTGCTCTGGCCCTTCAGGGAAGTGCCATTTTTTCCTGCATCTTTTTGCTGGACAAAGCCTCAGCTCTGGTGATCTCATTCAGCTGTTATGTGGGCACCTTTCCCTGTCCCACCACACTGTTCAAGGGGGCTGTCACTCTGTGCTGTGTAACCAGCTTGGGGTTTTAACCCCTGACATCTCAGAGGGAAATGCTCACAGCTAAAATTGTCCTCAGCTGCTGTCCATTAGCTCCCAGCCTCCCCTCTCACTCCTCTGCAGTTCCTACCAGGTTTGATTTGGTGTCCTCTTTCCATACTTGGTTATTAGGTTTCTCTCCAGCTGCTTTTCAGTTGGTTTTCCCTGATGATTTGCCTTTATTTTCGTTGTAATTCCTGTTTGGTCCTGGGAAATGGTCTGTGTAGCTTCCATTCACTCTGCCATCATTTTTTTTTCTCTCAGTAATGAAATCTTGAATGTGGTTATATTTGAAATAGGTCTTATATTGTTCTCATGTGAGCCTCTCTCCAGAACTGGCACAGCTCAACTTGAAGAGAGATTCACTTGCCTTTAGTTTCTTTCTTGGGGAAAGAGTGGGTGGGGGCATTCAGCATTCTTAGCCTTTCTGTTAGGCCCAAGAGACCTACTACTATCGTCTCATTAATTATTTTTTTAAATATGTTTTTATTGATTTTTTGGAGAGGGAGGGAGAGAGAGATAGAAACATTGATGTGAGAGAGAAACATAGATCACTGCCTCCTGCATAACCCCTACCAGGGATCAGTCCCATAACCTGGGCATGTGCCCTGACAAGGAATTGAACTGGGACCTCTCAGTCCATGGGATGATGCTCTATCCATTGAGCCACAATAGTCAAATTCATTCATTCTTTTTTAACTGTTAGTTTTTTAACCCCAAACCACCTCTATGATTTTATTTATTTATTTATTTATTTATTTATTTATTTATTTATTCTTTATTGATTTTAGAGAAAGAGGAAGGGAGAGGGAGAGAGAGATAGAAACATCAGTGAGAGAGAACATTGACTGGCCACCTCCTGCATGCCCCTCACTGGGGATTTGGCCCATAACATGGGCATGTGCCCTGACTGGGAATCGAACCAATGACCTCTTGGTGCATGGGTCGATGCTCAACCACTGAGCCACACCAGCCGGGCATGATTTAAAAGGACCATGCCTTGAACTTCATTTTAAATTTTGTTCCTCTTATAGCACTTAGTACATTCTAATGTATACTACTAAATAAAAATTAGACAGCTGTGGCCAATGTTACTCAGTGGTTAGAGTGTTGGCCCACACACTGAAGGGTCATGAGTTTGATTCCTGATCAAGGGCATGTACCTGGGTTGCAGGTTTGATTCCTGGCCCCGGTTGGGGTCGTTTGAGAGGCAACCAGTCAATGAGTCTCTCTCACATCTATGTTTCTCTCTCTCTCTCCCTCCCTCCCTTCTACTCGCTCTGAAAATTAATGGAAGAAATATCTTTGAGTGAAAATTAAAAAAATAAAAGAAAGAAAGAAAGAAAGAAAGAAAGAAAGAAAGAAAGAAAGAAAGAAAGAAAGAAAGAGAGAGAGAGAGAAAGAAAGAAAGAATGAAAGAAGACGTGCTCCAACTACAGCTTATTTATTCCTTTCCAAAATTCCATAAGGCCTCTACATGGTGGTGCTTAATACAAAAGTGGTGCTTTCAAGGGACTTCTTGTACTTTCTGTTGTTCTTAATAATTTCTTTATTCTGTCAATTTCTCTTTTTAAGGGCTTGCTTGATTCTGTGCATCCAGAATCAGAAACCTCAAAAGAACAAGTTTATAGTATGGCCATAACAGGTAATCTTGTAGACATCCAAGGATTGAAACCCAAATACTACTTGGCCAGGTAGAAATGAAACTTGAAAGTCAGGAACTAAAATTACTTTTTCTATCTCTCATGAGTCATATGTTTGCTCATCTCTTTTTTTTTTTTATCTCTGCATATATTTTATTCACCTATTTTTCTTTGCAGAATTACTTTCTTTTTTTACTCATGGATCTGTGATCCTCTATGCTTCCAGCCATACTGTAGATTACACTTATCCTGGTATTGGCGCTAGACAAAATTTTATACGATCTTTTTATTTAAGCATGCTTTGCTTAATTGTCCTACTCTCTCAGTGCTTTAATTCCAAATTCTAAGGGAAACACTCATTGTCTGATATGCTCACATTGGACCAGGTGTCCATCTCTAATCCAATCAATTATGGCCATTTAAAAGCAAGGAAAGTACTCAGAGAATGTTTTCATCTAATATATTAATGGATTTGCTATATCTAAAATGTTATGTACATAGAAATCCCGACTGTCAGGTAATTTTTACAGAATCATTACATTTTAGAGTCAAAAGAGAATTTTATTTCCTATTTTTTATTTTTATTTTTTTGTTATTTGTTTCTATATAAGGCAAAGTGGCCTCAGCCTTTTTCATTTTTTTAACTTATTTTTATTGTTGAATGTATTACAGATGTCCCTCATTTTCCCCCACTGACCCCTTCCTCCCCATTCCCGCCCCCCTCCTGCCATTCCTCACACTGTTGTCTGTGTTCATTGATTATGCATATATACATATAAGTTTTTTGGTTTATTTCTTCCCACCACCCAACCCCCCTTCCGTTTGAGGTTTGTCAGTCTAACAACCAATTTGTACTTCTTAATCCCTTCCTCTTTTTCACTCGTTTCCCCCAACCCGCCTCCCTTCTGGCAACCAACAAAAGTTCTCTGTATCTATGAGAATGTTTCTGTTCTGCTTGTTCATTTTTTTTTTTCATCCTTACCCGAGGACATTTTTCCATTTTTTGTTCAGATAGAGTGGGAGGGAGAGAGAGGAAGAGAGAGAGAGAGAGAAACATCGACGTGAAAGGGACACATTGAGTGGCTGCCTCCCGCATGACCCAACCAGGGGCCGGGGACAAACTGCAACTGAGGTACGTGCCCCCAGCGGGAACCGAACCCAGGTCTCTCTGGACCACAGGCTGACGCTCTAACTGCTGAGCCAAACTGGCCAGGGCTGCTTGTTCATTTTGTTTGTAGATACAATTGTTGATAGATATGTATTCATTGCCATTTTGTTTGTTCATATATTTTTTTATCTTTTTCTTCAAGATTTCAACATTTCATATAGTAATGGTTTGGTGGTGATGAACTCCTTTAGCTTTTCCTTGTCTGGGAAACTCTTTATATGGCCATCGATTCTAAATGACAGCTTTGCAGGATAGAGTAATCTTGGTTGTAGGTTCTTGCTTTTTATCACTCTGAATATTTGTTGCCACTCCCTTCTGGCCTGCAAAGTTTCTTTTGAGACATCAGCTGACACTCTTATGGGAACTCCCTTGTAGGTAACTAACTGCTTTTCTCTTTCTGCCTTTAAGATTCTCTCTGTCTTGAACTTCTCACATTGTGATGATGATGTGTCTTGGTGTGGGCCTCTTGGGGTTCATCTTGTTTGGGAGTCTCTGTGCTTCTTGGACTTGTATGTCTGTTTCCTTCACCAAGATAGGGAAATTTTCTGCCATTATTGTTTCAAATAGGTTTTCAATTTCTTGTTCTCTCTCTTCTCCTTCTGGCACCACCAAGATGTGAATGTTGGCATGCTTGAAGTTGTCCCAGAGGCTTCTTACACTATCCTCATTTTTTTGGATTCTTTTTTCTTTTTGCTGTTCTGATTGGGTGTTTCTTGCTTCCTTATATTCCAAATAGATGGTTTGCATCTTGGCTTTACCTACTCTACTATTGAATCTGTGTAAATTATTCTTTATTTCAGTTAGTGCCTCCTTCATTTCTGACTGGTCCTTTTTTATGCTCCTGAGGCCCTCACTAAGTTCACTGAGATTCTCACTAAGTCCATTGAGCATCCTTATAAGCAGTGTTTTGAACTCAGCATCTGTGAGGTTGCTTATCTCCATTTCGCTTAGTTCTTTTCCTGGAGTTTTGTTCTGTCCCTTCATTTGGGACCTGTTTCTTTGTCTCCTCATTTTGGCTACCTCCTTGTGTTTGTTTTTACGTATTACTTAGTGAGAGGTATGGGGCTAGCTGAGACCAGATGCTGCTTGTTTGAAAGAATTTAGGAAAAGTTGAAGCAGGATCCAAGACAGACCAATCCTATGGTAAAGCAACTGGCAACAGCTTGGGTGGGCCTGAAAGTTGGGTGGGGCGGGGCCTCAGGGAATCACCAGGGCGGGGCAATCAGTGTGAGCCAGGTTGCTGGAGTCCCAGATATGGCGGCTGTCTGCTGTTCCAGGGAAGGGCTTACCAAAGGAACAAAGGCCTCTGATAGCACATCTGTCCAGGAGAAAGCTGCCTCTCCAGCCCTCACTCCAATGCCAAACAACTCAGTTCTTCCCCATATGACTCTGGTGCCTTTCAAGCTGCCTCCCCCACACTGGAGCTTGGAGGGTGCAAGTCTGAGTAAGTCCATGCATGGGCCCTATAAGAGGAGTTGCTGGAGGCTCCAGCTGCCTCAGCCTCAGTTCCCGTTGGTTTTTCCAGCCAGAAGTTATGGGGACTTCTCTTCCTGGCACTGGAACCCCGAGCTGGGCGCCTGGTGTGGGACAGGGACCCCTGAGTCCTCAGGGAGGATCTTCCCAGCTGAAGTATCCTCCTAATTTTTATCCACCACATGCGGGTGTGGGGCCAGCCCGTCATGCCTCTGCCCCTCCTACCAGTCTCAATGCGGCTTCTTCATTAATTTCATAGTTGTAGGACTTCCATTCAGTTCGATTTCAGGCGGTTTTGAATGATGGTTGTTCTGTAGTTTAGTTGTAACTTTGATGTGGTTGTGGGAGGATGCGATAACGCGTTTACCTACGCCGCCATCTTGACCGGAAGTGCCAAGAACTTTATTTTTTAAATTATAAAACCAAAGACTAATGATTTTGTATGACTTGCTTAAGTACATGTAGTTGTCTATGGGCACAGCTATGACTACAACCCAGGTTACCTGACTCTTGTTCAAGTATTCTTTCTAATCTAGTTAACTATAGTAAAATAAACTTAAATGACAAGTCTAAATTAACAAAGTATTTTGAGAGAAATGCAGCACCATTATTATAATAAATGCAATAACATAAATGAGCCTATAGGAGTATTGTATAGTCATTTCCTAAGGAACCCTCTTCAATGTACAGATAAAAATTCATCGTGAGAAATGCACCAAGTTTGGATTGCAAATAAGTACTTCAATTTGTTTTCTAAAGGAATATTTTACTAATCAGTGTAAATAGTGCTTTCTTAATCTTTGTTACTGTATTCATTTACTTAGAAAGGACTTTTATTTCCTTAAATATAAGAGAAAGTAACTTCCTGCAAAATCTTTTCATAAATAGTTACAAGCTAGGATCCAAGTTAATGAATTTTAACTGTTTATCTGATAAGATATTGTGCAATTCTAAAATTCAATTCTAAAAATATGAAATACACACGTATTGATATGCTACAAACACAGGCTGTTATCTATGTATAAACAATAAAATAATAAAGTACTAGGGAGCAAAATTCAGTTAAAGCAAGAATAAAACAGATGTGCAATAAGTATGGATTAATGGCATCAAGACTATAATATAGATATATTTATAATTTCAAAATTTATACCCTCAGATATTCAGTTGTTTTTGATGTGATCAGCATGATTTGCAAGTAAAAAATAAGATTTTATTTTGTTTTGGTATTTTCTCTCCTTCTGTGAAAATCATTTTAATTTTTTTCTTTATTGATTTTTAGAGAGAGTGGAAGGGAGAGGGAGAGCTAGAAACATCAATGAGAGAGAATATCAACTGGCTGCCTCCTGCATGCCCCCCAGTGGGGATTAGGCCCACAACCTGGGCACGTGCCTCGACCGGGAATCAAACCAGCAACCTCTTGGTGCATGGGTTGACACTCAACCACTGAGCCACACTGGCCGGGTGAAAATCATTTTAATAGTGTCAGAAATCTTCTTAACAGCATTGCTTGACTATAAATTTTATTTCTGTACAACTGACTATTTTGTTCATATTAAGGTTCTCACCTGTGACCTAAAAATATAACCCAAAAAACGTTTAAGTTTAAAAATGAAATGCAAAATAATGCTCATAGAGCCTATTGCCATTTCCCTTGCTTCATCATTGAAAGCAATATTTGAGGAACAAAACTCAAAGTCAGCTTTGTAGGGAGCCTGTAAGTGTCTTTTCCTTCTTCTATAGTCAATCATCTTACACTATGGCCGGGGCAAGTGTCTCTCTTTTTTTTTTATCCTCACCCGAGGACATTTTTTTTTTTTTGCGTTTATCTTCAGACAGAGTGGGAGGGAGAGAGGGAGGAAGAGAGAGAGAGAGAAACATCGATGTGAGAGAGACAAATTGAGTGGCTGCCACCCACACGACCCCAACCGGGGCCGGGGACAAACTGCAACCCAGGTACGTGCCCTTAGTGGAAACCGAACCCGGGCCTCTCTGGTCCACAGGCCGATGCTCTAACCACTAAGCCAAACCGGCCAGGGCACAAGTGTCTCTTTTGTCATCAAGAATAAAATGTGAGTGAATAAGATGTTTCCTTACCAACCAACCCATGAAATCATGAAATGCTCCTACCTTGAATTTACAATTGTTATAAAAATATTATTTGTGAATGAGGATTACTGTGTATGAAAATTATAAAATGGGATATGTTTGAACAAGGAACATAGCTGTATCTGTTAACAACTAATATGGGAGAAATGGGCATTAGATTTATCAGTGTTATGAAGCTGAAGCACAAGATGGAGTGTGGATGGAGATACTGCCCAGAGAAAAGTTATATGAATTGTCAAGTAAGACACAGCATCTATAAAGGCTGGACACCCAGACTACATAGAAGATGGCTCAGGAGGCCTTCAAAAACAGATGGGGAGGATAGGATCCTCATTAAAGTTGGAGCTTCCCAACTGAGGAAAATAGTACAGTATCAATAACCTATTTTGTGGCTTTACACAAAGGTTATTCCTTTGAACAAGCCATTCATAATGGAGAGTTCCATGGGCTATTTTCTATAAGGACTATACCTAGTCTTTAGTTATCTGCCAAGAGATGTCCAGAAACGTACTGCACAGGAGTCTCCTACTCTCACCAGTGCCAAGAAAGCCAGCCCCAATTTGTTCTCTCAGTGTCTCCCTATCTCTGTTTGTACTTTTACATCTATCTCCATCTCCCCCATCTCTACCTCTACCATCCTTCATCTTTAAAATAAAAAACAAAAATAAAACTTAGACCTGGGGCAGGGGAACAAAAATTTCACTTAAAGATTGAAGAGTTATAACTCAAAGTCACTGAAGTCACTGACTACTTTTTATCTCAGTTTTGTTCCTAATTACTCCCAGAGTGTCCCAGGTTACTTATAATCTTAATTAATATTCAGATATTCTATTCCAAAGCAATATAATTAGAGACATTGATAGATTTTTAGATAATAAATTAGAAACAACATAGTACTTAGATCCAGTAGTTAAGAGTCTGATTTGGGAAGAAAATTAACAATATTTGAAAAGACTAAAGAATACTAATAAATGCAAACTGATACAGCTAAAAGGAAATGCAAATATAGGGGCTTAAGAGTCTAGAATTCAAAGAAATAAAGATGGTGATAGTGGGGTAGAATGCAGTCACTAATAGGTCAATGCTAATCATGCAATAATCATTCCAGATCTAGATTTTCAAGGAGGAGTTAAACATTATTCAGAGACAGAGATGAGCAAACCTGGAGGATTCAATTATTTTTACTTCTTCCTTTTGATTGAAATAACCAAGTTATTCAGGATCTCAAGGTGTTTCTAAAATTCTCTGGACACTGTCTCTCTTCCATTTCTCTCTGAAGCTTTGTTCTAGATTAACTTGGTCTAGCCGTCCTGTGCCTCTTTCTTATTGATTAGAACTTTTTTCTTTTATTTTAAATATGTTTTTATTGATTTTTGAGAGAGAGAGAGGAAGGATGAGAGAGAGAAACATTGATGTGAGAGAGAGACATCAATCAGCTGCCTCCTGCATGCCCCCTACTGGGGATCAAGCCCACAACCCCGGCATGTGCCCTGACCAGGAATTGAACCAAAACCTCTCAGTCCACTCAGTCCACTGAGCCACACCAGATGGGTGTTGATTAGAACTGTTTTTCATCTAACTCCTAAAAAATAATTCCATAGGAATGGAGTCAAATGAGAGAACCATTTCCTCTGATAAGCTATTTTCTCAAATTTCACAAGCCCAGCAACTGCCCTGCAGTAGTTCTATGAAGAGGACAATTCTCCCTCCTCAGGCTTTACTTTGTTTAGTCTTTATTCCAACCTCCCACTCCACATAAGCACTTTTTTTTCCTAGAAACCTAAGACAGATCACTGTTTTCTAATATTTTTATTAATAATCTTTTCCTGTTTAAATCAGAAAGAGAAAAAAAGTACTAGAAAATCTGCGATATTTAGTACATTCCTGGACTAAACAAACAAACAAACAATAAAACTCTAGCTAATCCTTACACTCATCTTTCTCAAGGCTTTAATTAAAGATACATAAGGCAAGGCTGAACATTTATTTTTTTTACTTCCTGAAGAAGCTGAGCTTTGATCTTCCTCTGACAGCCAGCCTTAAAGACATTAACTTAAGAAATGTCAAAAAAAAAAAAAAAAAAAAAAGAGAGAGAGAGAGAGAGAGAGAGAGACTGAGGTCAGAAATAAAACATCTACCTAGGACTCATCTCTTCTTTGTGTGGGAAGAATTTGCTTCACAGAGTTATTACTCAGTACACCTATGGAAAAAGTCTTGGTTGCAGACTGATCTAAGCCAATTTGATCATGCAAAATTCTTAGGTTATTTTCTTTAGATAAGGGTTGTCACTAAGGACGTTTGAGATGAGTGAGGTTTAGCTACTTTTCCCAAACCTCACTGCCAGGTTATAATGAAAGCAAGTGTAAGGCCAAATTCTGCCACACATACATTAATTAAACATTCCGCAGCAAGCAGGCAAAAACTGATTATAAATTTGTTTTTTACGCTCTATAAAGGCTTAGCTCACTGTCATTTTAGATGCTACTACCACTACCTTGCATGACAAGAAACTCAAGGGAGACACAGCACTATTCTAGAGGCATAATTTTTTATAGTCACATCAGGCAACTAGAAATTATCTAGAACCTAGACCAGTGACAGCTGAAACTGTTTGGGATCAATTTGACAGTAATGCCTCACTGTATTCTAAAACACTTTTATTAAATCTGGAGAGAAACTCAAATAGCCAATAGTCACATCTGAATCCTGAAAACTTTTCATATCTCCAACAAGAGTCCTTTTCCATCATGATAAATAACAAGTAATGAATTTCACCAGTAAAAGCATATTTCTGACATTCTGTGTGATAATTAGCTAAAAGCCTCAGGTTTTGATAGAAATAGAATAACAGAAGAACTTGAAAAAATTTTTCTCTGGAGTTTAGCTTTTCTGAGAGAAGCTAGTTGACAACTTCTGTTGTTTGGATTAGACCTGCCCTAATCTGATCATTGTTGATTTGTAATTTGAACAACCAACTGCTCCCAAAATTGAAGTTTAAGCTGAGTAACATATACATAATATTACACTATCTATGCGGAGGTATTTTAACATAAGTTATAAAAAAAATCACAGCATTTAGCTTACACAGTAATACAGACTGGGTTAAAAACTGGAATGTTACACCCTTTGATAAAGGGAAAAATATTTTCTTGATTGTTTAGAGAATGATCTTGGACTTAACCTGAGTGGGGATTGCTATTGCGATCCTTTCAAGTCTACAATTCTAGTATATAGTGCCCTGTAATTATATTTAGAGCAATGCTGTCAGAAACCTTTCACTGGCTCTGGAGAAATATGACTACAAATATTTCCTCAAAGATAGTTCTGCACCACTTTCAGTATGATAACTTTGAGTTTTCTTTCCAGTGGCAGGGACAGGTACATATTGATTGTGCAAAATATTTTTTGTTCTGATTGTTGTTGTTATCTTTAGCATTTAGAAGGTTTCTATATTATCAGTCAGTTTAAACAACAAATTCAGCCATAATTTTTGTTACTAACAAGGTTCATAAGCCATTGGAGATACCATATGCTTCTTCTTCATTTACCCTGCAGGTTAGTGGTAGGTGTAGTCTTTACTGTGTTCAAAACACAGTACTTAAAAATTTTTTCAGGGCCTAGGGAACATTACAGTGGCAAGCACAACTCCTTGCCGGCCTCCTCCTTTTTTTTGTCCCCTTCCCCTGACCACTACCACCATCACCAAAAGAACACACAAACACGACTTGATTTAGTACTGCACTGAAGTTAAATTTCAAAAACTTAATCAAGGTTTCTTATATAAAATTTATGACAGACAGTTTCACCCTAAAGTTAGTAATAGTAATAGTAATAAACTACAACAGTGAACGTTTGTGACTTAACTAAGCGAGTGCTTTATTGTCCCTTTTTCTCTCCCATTTATCTACCTCAGAGAACCGGAGACAGAAAGAAAAGGAGGATCCTATGATTACTTGGTTAACTACCTCACATAACAGTTGGCAATAAAAGGTGTCATCTATAGAGGACAGAAAATATCCAAGCAACTCTCTTGATGTAGGCAGATAAAACTCCAATGCTAAAACAGTCCTTAAAGCCATTCCATCTAAGTAGTTTACTGGAAACTATTATTCACTCAATTAGATATACACATAGGTAGGATCTAGACTATTTCTCAGCTGTCAGACTCTCTGTTCAGTGAAAAACCCTACCTCAATATTTGTCCTTGGAGATACCCTGTCCAAATCAGTATTTGGGTTTCTGCCTAGGCACATGGTTCTTAGTATTTCTGATAATTTCCCTTTAGGAACTATCTCAATCCACAATATAAAGGTATCATTTTTGGCTAACATTTTGAATTATCAAAATATAATATATATATTTCCTAATAGAAATAACTTTCTATTAATATCATACAGCAATATATACCCATTAAGAGTATTTTTACATCATTCTTAAATGAAAGTGAATCCATTACAACTGTTATGCATCACAAGCAATGGAGTCTTCAATGAATAAGGATTATTTCTCAAATCTCTTTTTGTCACAAATATCTTGAACTTTGTAAGAAATTTAAAACAGTTACTGATTTGGGGAGCATGTTTTATTCTTATGGAAAAATATAAAGTTTACTATACTTTCACTTGCCCTACTCTTAGGGAAAATTAACACTTACTCTGATGTCCAACTTAGGTGTTTTCACTCACTTTTTTCCCTATCATTCTTTTCCTCCTATCTCCCCTGGACTAAAAGTGTAAGACTGACAGTTCTCCAGCATAATTATAATGTTATTAAAAAGTGGTGGCAGAAAACTGGGGATATGGTAACTCCATGGAAGATTTCCAAAAACTCAGAACTTGCTTTTGAGGCATATTTTAAAAGGAATAAAAGTTATATAAATTAGTAACCACTTTTATAATCTCCTTCAATCGTCATTAACAAAACTGTCATGGTTGATACAAGATGGCAGTGGAGTAAGTAGAAGTTACACTCACATCCTCCCAAGACAAAACTGAAATTACACCTAAAATATAGAACAATCAACCTGAATAACCAATTGAAGACTAGCCAAACAGGTGTCTGATAACCAAACATATATAGAAGAAGGCGCATCAAGACTGGTAGGAAGGGCAGAGTTGCAAAGAGAGCTGGCCCCACACAGACGGGTAGTAGCTAAATTTCCGGAGGCATATCTCAGCTACAAAGGTTCCCCCAGAGAAGTGAGGGGTCTCAACCTTATGCTAGGATCCCCATCCCAGAATGCCAGCGCAGGGAATAGGTGCCCACATAAAAATCAGTGGGAATTCTGAATGCCAGAGAGAGATGAGAATCTGCTAGAAAACTGGACACACTCTTAAAGGGTCATTGCACAAAATATAATTCCCAGTCACTTACCCTGTGTTCTGAAGGAGGGAAGGCAGAGCAGACAAAAGTCCTGTGAGCAGAGACTGGGTTTTGTGGCTTCAGGGAGAGAGTGAAGGGACAGCCACCAGGTTCCTTGTGCTTAGTTCATCTCCCACACTGTAGACACCATTTTCGTGGGTGGAGCACTCTCCTCCACAGGGCATCAGCCTGGGGGAATGCAATAGTCCCACCCTTATGATTCCCTGTCACCCCTCCCTGAAGAGCTCATGCCTGCAGAGTCAGCTGCCTGGGCCAGAGGTCTAGAGGTACTGGTAGACTCAGGGGGTGTCAGTGACTGAGTTTTATGACTCTAAGGCAGAGTTCATTCCCCCTACCTTCCCATGAGCCTGACTAATGCCTTCCCCTCATGGGAGATTCACTAGCCCCAACATCCTAATCCCTGGTGACCCTGCCCTGCCAAGATAGGGTTCTCCAGGAGGTCTTGACAGAATCTGGAACAGACTGAGTTGTATAACTCTAGGTCTGGGACCATTTTTCCCTTATACAAACAACTGCTACAGAGTCCTTCCTTTACACAGCCAAATCTTGGTCTGTTTGGGCCTGGTAAACTCTGCTGGGTTCCCCTGACAACTCCCTTAGACTGTACCCCATCACAAAAGTCTTCAGGAAATTGGCAGATGGCAGCTAGTCCTGGTATACACTGGGAATCTTTCTAAGTGGCCTCAAACCCAACATTGGCACTGAGTTTGAATGTATAAATCTGGTGAATACTCCTTCCCTACCTGTTGACTCACTGAGAACCTACCTCATGCAACTTTCATTCCACCAGAGGCTCTCTCAAGTGGCTGACTCTAATAGGTAGTCAGCAGGTGGAGATAAATCTTGTGGTGACTTGGACCTCTTGCTGACCTGCCCCTGGGCTTATTGCTCATGGAAGCTGGCCTGGGTGCACAACATTGCCTTCCCCACACACACCCGTGCCCAGCAGAGGCAGCCACAAACAGTGGACCTTTGCAACTCCAAACAAGTTGTCCAGGGCTAATAACAGACAGCTTCTAATATTAACCTGTACCAGAGTGCCTTGCAATAGGCCCGTGAACCAAAAAATCCCTGTGGTGATCTTCGGTCACCATCAGAGCAAATCCAATTAGCTTCATATCCAAAGAGAGATCTTAGCAAGCACCAGACCCTGCTGAGGTGAATTCTGCTTTGTGTGGCCAGTACCCACACAGTACACAATGATATTGGTCAATCTTCACAGTAGGCCAACATGAGGGTCCATGACCAGACTCATGGACAAGCCAACAGCAATCAAGACTCAATTATAACAAGAGGGCTCACATAACCCCCACAAGGGACATTCCTGGCAGATCCAGGTCAAGTGATCAAGGAAACTGGGCCACTGGGTCCAACAGGACATCAATTACATAATGCCATCATACCATGACTGGAAGACATAACAGGTCTACCTAATACACAGAAACAAATGCAGAGAGCCAAACAAAATGGGAAGCCAAAGAAACATGCCCCAAACAAGAAAAACAGGAGAAAACTCCAGAATAAGAGTTATATGAAATAGAGTTAAGCAATCTACAACATATAGAGTTCAAATATATATATATATATTTATGCTCAAGAAACTTACTGAGAACTTCAACAAAGAAACACCAAGCATAAAGAAGGACATAGAAACCATAAAACTGAACCAGTAAAAAATGAACAATACAACATTTGAAATGAAAAATACTCTAGAAGGAATTAAGAGTAGGTTAGATCAAGCAAAGGATCGAATCAGTGATTTGGAAGAAAAGGTGGCGGAGAACACTCAATCAGAGTAGCAAAAAAAAAAAAATTATAAAGAAATGAGAATATTTTAGGGGACCTTGAGACAATAGGAAGAATAACAACATCAATATCATAGAAGTACCAGAAGGAGAAGATAAAGAGCAAGAGATAGAGTACTTATTTCAAGAAATGATGACTGGATGGAGAGGAGGCAAGATTGGTGAAGCCTAAGGAAGTTCCACCCACTTGTTCTTAGAACAGGACTGGATTTCAGGCTAAACAACCGAACATTCAACTTGAAAAACCACCTGAAAATAGCTGATTAGAAATACTGTGAATGGGGAGCATGAAGACGGGACAGAAGATGTGAGATGTGGGTGGGCAAACACATAATAGTGCAGCATGGCTGGGAAGATGGAGGGAAGGTGTGGCAGTGCAGTTCCTCCTCCTGTGGATGGGGGGGGCTCAGCCCCACACAGTGATCCCCAAATGAAAGAAACAAAGAAGGGAAGGAGAGCACACATAGCATCGGAGAGTGGGAATCAGAGGTGATTTGGCCCACCAGGGGTACGCAGCACTATTCCAGGCTAAAAGAAAGTGCTTGGTTACAACACCAGCCTAGGAAGCTCACCCGGACTGTGAGTGCTGGGAGGGGCCACAAGCAGAACTCTGGACCTGTAGAGGGGTCTGACTGGATCACACAGCAGTAAATCTGAGGGGTCACTTATTCACTGAGATAATTTTGATGGGGGTTAGCCAGAGTCCCCAGGGAAAAAAGCATGTTCCTCCTCACCTCAAGCAAAGAAGAAGGTTTCCTTCACCCACCCATGGAACAGCTCTGGGCTGAAAATACACATCCCATTGGCAGGGCCTGGTGGCACTGGGGATTTGGAAGTCGGGCTGGATTTGAGACTGAACAGAAGCCCCATCCAGTGAGTCAGTTGTGCTGAAAAATTAAAGAGCCAAGCAGGGTGTTTTCTTCTTCTTCTTCTTCTTCTTCTTCTTCTTCTTCTTCTTCTTCTTCTTCTTCTTCTTCTTCTTCTTCTTCTTCTTCTTCTTCTTCTTTTTCTTTTTCTTTTTCTTCTCTATTTTTCCCTGCTTGAGGTGGAGACCAGTGTGTGGCAGCAACCTAGGCAGAGCTGAGGAATTGGAAGGAGAGGAAGAGACTGCATCTCCTATAAAACTACAGGAACCACCCTCAATATGAATCTGTTTAAACCATCCTGACTGGACCTGATAACCCACAGATCCCAGTGCTGTGGGAGAAGGGAATATAGCCCAGAAAAAATACATTCAAATTGTGAGCCCTGAAGCAGACCCAGACTCTGGATTATGGAAGCCCTGACCACCAGGCTACATAGGATCCTGCCCTGCAGAACTTCAGGCAGGAGGACAAGGGTTAGGCAGGGAAAGTGATTCACATTGGCCTGCATCAAAGAACTGCCCAAGAGTACATGGATCCACACACCAAGGGGCCAGATACAACAATATCAGAGCAAAATCCAGTGAGCTCCATAAATAGCAGATCCAAGGGGTATTTTTGTTGTTGTTTTGGTGTGTGTTTATTTTTGTTTTTATTTTTCTCCTTTCCTTTTCCCATTTTTTATTTTCCTATTTTACTCAATTTAGTATTATTGCTTTTTAAAATTATTATTATTTTAGTCATTATTTTCTACCTTTTATTTTTTTTATACTTACCTTATTACAGGTCTCTGCCATCTTTGTTTTTATATTCTTTTTTTTTTTCTTTCTCTCTCTCCTAATGCTTTTTGTCTCATACCTTCTAGTATTCTTGTGTGTGTGTGTGTGTGTGAGAGAGAGAGAGAGACAGAGAGAGAGAGAGAGAGAGAGAGAGAGAGAGAGAGAGAGAGAGAGACAGAGAGATAGAGAGACAGAGAGAGACAGACAGAGAGAGAGAGAGAGAGAGATTTCTGCTTGTTAGCCTTTTAATCCTTTTGTTGAGGCTGGTGACTTTATCATTGTTGATGGTGATATTTTTCTCAGGTGGTTTTTGGTTTGGTCTGGTTTTGTCTTGTCTTCTTTTTTACTTTCATATATTTTTTCTTCCCTTACTAATTCTTTTGCTTGCATGCATTCTAGTATTCTTCTTGTGTGTGTGAGTGTTAAGTTTGTTTCTTTGTCTTTTCATTTTTTGTTGAGGCTGTTGCTTTTATCATTATTGATGCTGATATTATTTTAGGTTCTTTTTTGTTTGATCTGATTTTTCCTTTCCTTATTTACTTTCATATTTTTTCTTCCTCTTCCAATTATTTTGGTCCTGTGCCTCCTATTATTTTGTGTGTGCATGTTTCTTGTTTGTTTGTTTGTCTTTTAAATTTTTGTTGAAGCTGTTGCTCTTATTATTTTTGACGTTGATATTTTTTGGGGTTCTGTTAGGTTTGGTCTGGCTTTGCTTTTTTATGTTCTGTTAAGAACCTATGTAACAGTTGGCATGACAGGTTCAGGGTTGAGACTCATTCAAAGACCCTAAGGGCTGAGCCCATCTGAAATGGACAACAGCAATAGAGACCAAAATTCAACAAGAGAGCCAACACAGCCCACACAAGGGTCATTCTTAGAGCACCCAGCTCAGAAGATCAAGGTGACTATGCCACTGAGTCTAACAAGAAGGCCACCTCATCAAGACTGGGAGACATATCAGCCTTATCTGATACACACTGACCTGCCTACGTGTCCCAGAACACCTAACCTGGCTCTGAACTACCAGATTGCTAAAATGGTGAGACAAAAAATCAACTTGCAAATGAAAGAAAAGGAGTAATCACCAGAAAAGGAACTAAATGAAATAGAGACCAGCACTTTGTCACAAAAAGTATTCAAACCAATGATTTTAAGGGACCTCCAACAACTCAGTGAAAATTACAAGCAACTTAATGAGAATTATAAAGAGCTCAATGAGAACTACACCACCAAAAAAAAGAGGTGGAAGCTAAGAATAAAAATCAAGTGAAAATGAAAAATGAATAGCTGAAATAAAAAATACTTTGAAATATTAGCTCCTAAGGAAAAAGATGGTGGCAGGCAAGACTGGAGTGGGGGTGAGTGTGTGAGAGTGTGATCAAGTGTGAGAGAGAGTGTGAGTGGACGTGAGTGTGGACAAGCAACCTCAAGCAGTGCAGAAACATAGGGCAGAGGGTTCCTGTGCTGTGGATGGGGAGCAGCCAGCTACTGTGGTAAGCGGCTTGTCAGGATGCTTCTCCTTGTGTGGCTGGAAGTCCCCACCATCTTGGAAGATCTGCTGGTCTTCTCTGGGAGGAAGCAGCGGGTAGCAGCTAAGGCAAAGCAACCTGTGTCCACCAGTGTGCCTTGCACCATCAGATCAGTGGACCCTGCTGTGTCAACATGGACTAGCGCACAGTAGCGGTGCTGTCAAGGTACCTGTTGGGGAAGCAGTAACCAGCTGGGAGCTGAACAACATCCCCCACAGCAGCAGTTTGGTCAGGCTCCTAAATTGGTGAGACAAAGAAGCAACAACCAAATGAAAGAAAAGGAGGAATCGCCAGAAAAGGAACTACATAAAATGGAAGAAAGCAACTTGTCAGATAAAGAATTCAAAGCAATGATTTTAAGGGTGCTCAAACAATGTAGTGAGAACTACAAACAACTTAATGAGATTTATGAAGAGCTCAGTGGGAACTACATCAGCATAAAAAAAGAGGTAGAAGCTATGAATAAAAACCAAGTGGAAATAAAAAATGACATAGCTGTTATGAAAAATACCTTAGAAGGACTCAATAGTAGATTAGAAGAAGCTGAAGACTGAATCAGAAAGTTAGAAGACAAGGTAGAAAAAAAAAAATAAACACAACCAAATAGAGCAGCAAATGGGGAAAAAAATTAAAAAGCAGGAGGAGAGTTTAAGGGAGCTTTGGTATAACAACATAACAATATTTCCATCATAGGGGTACCAGAAGGAGAAGAATTGGAGAAAGGAATAGAGAACCTGTTTGAAGAAATAATGACAGAAAATTTCCCTAATTTGGTGAAGGAAAAAGTCACACAAGTCCAGGAAACAGAGAGTCCCAAGCAAGATGAACCCCAAAAGACCCACAGCTAGACACATCATAATTAAAATGGCAAACCTTAAAGACAAAGAAAGAATCTTAAAGCAAGCAAGAGAGACAGAAAATTACCTACAAAGGAGCTCCATTAGACTGTCAGCTGATTTCTCAATAGAAACACTACAGGCCAGAAGGGAATGGCAAGAAGTATCCAAAGTAATGCAAGGCAAGGGTCTGAATCCAAGACTATTCTATCCAGCAAGGCTATCATTCAAAACTGAAGGGGAGCCCTGGCCGGTTTGGTTCAGCAGTTAGAGCGTCGGCCTGCGGTCCTGAGAGACCCGGGTTCGGTTCCCGCTAAGGGCATGTACCTCGGTTGCAGTTTGTCCCCGGCCCTGGTTGGTCGTGCGGGAGGCAGCCACTCGATGTGTCCCTTTCATGTCGATGTTTCTCTCTCTCTCTCTCTCTCTTCCTCTCTCTCCCTCCCACTCTATCTGAACAAAAAGTGGAAAAATGTCCTCAGGTGAGGATTAAAAAAAAAAAAACTGAAGGTGAAATAAAGAGTATCACAGATTAAAAAAAAAAAAAAAAAAGCTAAAGGACTTTACAACCACCAAACCAGCACTGCAAGAAATGCTAAAGGGACTACTGGAAGAAGAAGAAGAAGAAGAAGAAGAAGAAGAAGAAGAAGAAGAAGAAGAAGAAGAAGAAGAAGAAGAAAGAGAGAGAGAGAGAGAGGGACACAGGCATAAAATACGAATAGCAACTAATAAGTATCTATCAATAATAACCTTAAATGTAAATGGCTTAAATACTCAAATCAAGAGACTCAGGGTAGGTGATTGGAAAAGAAAACATGACCCATATATATGCTGTCTAAAGGAGACCCACCTCACAACAAAAGACTCACACAGGATGAAAGTGAAGGGATGGAATAAATTTTTCCAGGCAAATGGAAATGATGAAAGAAACTGGTGTAGCAATATTCATATCTGATAAGATAGACTTCAAAACGAGGACCATAATAAGAGACAAAGAAGGTCACTACATAATGTTAAAGGGATCAATCCATCAAGAGGATATAACCCCGGTAAACATATATGCACCACATACAGGAGCACCAAAATATATTTAGAAACTTCTTGAGGACTTCAAGGGAGAGATCAATAGCAATACAATTATAGTGGGTGACTTTAAAATCCCACTGACACCACTGGATAGGTCTTCTAGACAAAAAATTAACAAGGACACATAGTCCTTAAATGACAAACTAGATCAGTTGGAGTTAATTGATATTTATAGAAAATTTCACCCCAAAGCTGCAGAATATACATTCTTCTCAGATGCACATGGGATATTCTCAAAGACAGACCACTTGTTAGGACACAAAGTAAGTCTCTACAAATTCAAGAAGATTGAAATCCTATCAAACATCTTCGATCACAATGGCATGAAACTAGTAATAAATTTCAATAAAAACACTCAAAAAGATTCAAACACAAGGAGATAAAATAGAATGTTATTAAAGAATGAACAGATTACCAATGAGATCAATAAAGAAATAAAAAACTTCCTGGAAACTAATGAAAATTAACAAACAACAATACAAAATCTATGGGAAATAGCAAAAGCAGTCCTGAGATGGAAGTTCATAGCAATACAGGCCTACCTCAAGAAAGAAGAAAAATCTCTAATAAACTATTTAACCCAACAACATAAAGATTTAGAAAGAGAACAAAAAGAAAAAAACAAGAGTTAGTGGAAGGAAGGAAATAATAAAAATCAGAACAGAAATAAATGACAGAAACTAAAAAAACAATGCAAAAGATCAATGAAACCAAGAGTTGGTTCTTTGAAAAGATAAACAAGATTGATCAACCTTTAGCCAGACTCACCAAGAAACAAAAAGAGAGAACCCAAATTAATAAAATCAGAAATGGCCCTGGCCGGTTTGGCTCAGCGGTTAGAGCGTCGGCCCGCGGACCGGAGAGACCCGGGTTCGGTTCCCGCTGAGGGCACGTACCTTGGTTGCGGTTTGTCCCCGGCCCCGGTTGGGGTTGTGCGGGTGGCGGCCAGTCAGTGTGTCTCTCTCACATTGATGTTTCTTTCTCTCTCTCTCTTCCCCCCCTCTCTCCCTCCCACTCTATCTGAAGATAAATGTAAAAAATGTCCTCAGGTGAGGATAAAAAAAAAAAAAGTAATAAAATCAGAAATGAAAGGGGTGAAGTAACAATGGACACCACAGAAACACAAAGGATTGTAAGAAAATATTGTGAACAATTATATGCTAACAAATTCGACAACCTAGGTGAAATGGACAAATTCTTAGAGTCATATGATATGCCAAAACTCAAGTGGGAAAAGTCAGAAAACCTAAATAGACCAATAACAATTAAGGAAATAGAATAAATAATCAATAAAATCCCAGCAAACAAAAGCCCTGGTCTGGAAGGCTACACAGGGGAATTTTATCAACCTATTCTCCTCAAACTATTCCAAAAAATTCAAGCAGAAGGATGACTTCCAAGCTCTTTTTATAAGGCCAGCATAATCCTAATTCCAAAACCAGATAAAGACACTACAAAGAAAGAAAATTATAGGCCAATATACCTGATAAACATAGATGCCAAAAACTTCACCAAAATCTTAGCAAATCTAATCCAGCAATATAGTAAATAAATTATACACCATGACCAAGTGGTATTTATCCCAGGGATGCAAGGCTGGTACAATATTCATAGATTGATAAATGTGATACACCACAAAAAACAAAATGAAAGATAAAAATCATGTGATTATATCAACAGATGCGGAAAAAGTGTTTGACAAAATCCAACATCCATTTTTGATAAAAATTCTCAGCAAAGTGGGAATAGAAGGATCATATCTCAACATAATAAAGGCCATTTATGACAAACATACAGCCAACATCATACTCAATGGGCAAAAACTAAAAGCATTTCCCTTAAGAATAGGAACAAGACAGGAATGTCCACTTGACCACTTTTATTTAACGTAGTACTGGAAG
Organism: Tadarida brasiliensis; assembly: GCA_030848825.1. Lineage (NCBI taxonomy): Eukaryota > Metazoa > Chordata > Mammalia > Chiroptera > Molossidae > Tadarida > Tadarida brasiliensis. The sequence goes on from CM061280.1 coordinate 55,627,007, forward strand.
TCTTAGCCATAGCAATTAGACAAGAATAAAAAAATAAAAGGGATGCAAATTGGAAAGGAAGAAGTGAAACTGTCATTACTCATAGGTGACATGATATTGTACATAGAACACTCTAAAGACTCCACTAAAAAACTACCAGATTTAATAAATGAATTTGGCAATGTAGCAGGACACAAAATTAACATCCAGAAATTGTTGGCATTTTCATACAGCAATAATGAACACACCATATGAGAAACTAAAAAACAACCCCATTTACCACTGCAACAAAAAAATTAAGATATCTAGGGATATATTTAAACAAGGAAGTAAAAGACATGGTCTCAGAAAACTACAGGACACTGACAAAAAACATAGAGAAAGATATAAAAAAGTGGAAGCAAATACCATGTTCATGGATTAGAAGAATAAACAGCATTAAATATACCTACTACCCAACACAATCTAATAGATTAAATGTAAACCTTATAAAAAAAATGGCATATTTCACAGAGGTAGAACAAATGTTCCAACAGTTTAAATGGAACTAGAAAAGAACCCAAATAGCCACAGCAAACTTTTAAAAGAAGAACAAAGTTTGAGGGATTACAATTCCGGATGTCAGGTTATACTACAATCCATTGTAATAAAAACTTCCCGTTACTGGCACAAGAAAAGGCATATAAATCAGTGCTATTGATCAGATAACCCAGAAATTGACCCACGATGTTATCTTCAATTCATATTTGACAAAGGAGGCAAGAGCATACAAGGGAGTAAAGACAGTTCCTTCATTAAATGGTGTAGAGATTTGGACAGGTACATGCAACAAAATGAAACTAGACCACCAACTTGCACCATACACAAGAATAAACTCAAAATGGATAAAAGACTTAAATGTAACTTGTGAAGCCATAAAAGTCCTAGAAGAAAATATAGGCAGCAAAACCTCAGACATCACAGTAATAGAATTTTCATTGATATATCGCCTAGGGCAAGAAAAACTAAGGAAAATTAATAAACGGGACTACATCAACCTAAAGAGCTCTGCAAATGAAAAGAAACCAGTATCAAAATGAAAAGGGAACCTACTGTATGGGAAACATATTTCTCAATAGCACTTTGGATGAGGGGTTAATTTCCAAAACATACAGAATACTCATACAATTCAACAAAAGGAGGACAAACAAACAAAAAATGGGCAGAAGACCTGAACAGACACTCCTAAAAAGAAGTTGTACAAATTTCCAAGAGATACATGAAGAATTCTCAACGTCAGTAATCATCAGAATGGTGACAATTACAGCAATGACAAGGTATCATCTCACACCTGCCTAAATGGCTGCCACAAACAAATCATCAAACAACAAGTGCTGGTAATGATGTGGAGAAAAGGGGACTCTAGTTCACTGCTGGTGGGAATGCAGACTTGAGCAGCCACTATGAAAACAATATGGTGTTTTCTCAAAAAAATAAAAATGTAACTGCCATTTGACCCAGTTTTTTCTTTTCTATGAATATATCTTAAGAAGTCTGAAACACAAATCAGAAAGAATACATCCACCACCCCTGCATTCAAAACAGCACTATTTACAATAGCTAAGATCTAGAAACAGCCTGATTATCCATCAATAGATGAGTGGATAAAAAAGTTGTGGTACATTTACACAATGGAATACTATGCAGCTGTAAGAAAGAATGAATTCTTACCATTTGAGATGACAGGGAAGGACCTGAAGATTATTATGCTAAGTGAAATAAGTCAGTCAGAGAAAGACAAGTATCACATGATCTCACTAATTTCTGGAATTTAATGAACAAGAAAGATCCAGAGACATAGAATTATGGAACAGACTGACAAAGCTCAGAGGGAAGGAATGTGTGGCAGCATAAAGAGATAAATCAAAGAACTTACCTGCATATATATATATATATATATATATATATATATATATAGCCAATTGACACAGACAACAATGTATTGTAGGCGCAGAATACTGGCCGTGAAGAAGGTTTCAATGGCAGAAAAATGAGAGACATTTGTAATAGAAACAAATAAATTTTAAAAAATGAAATAATGACCTAAAACTTCCCAACCTGTTGAGGATATAGACACACAAATCTAGGACGTGCAGAGTCCCAAACTATCTGAACACAAAAAGGCCCACACCAAGACACATAATAATTAAAATGCCAAAGGTTATAGACACAGAGTCTTAAAAACAGCAAGAGAAAGATAATTGTTACCTACTAGGGAGCTGCCATAAAACTATCAGCTGATTTCTCAACAGAAATATTTCAGGCCAAAAGAAATTGCAATGAAATATTAAGTGATGAAAAACAAGGACGATTGTACCCAACAAGGCTATGATTTAAAACTGATGGAGAAATTTAGAGCTTCCTCCACAAGAAAGAGCTAAAGGAGTTCATTCCCAACAAACCAGTATTAAAATAAATGTTAGAGGTTTTTTAATAAAATGAAAAGAAAAAATGGGAACATAGTTATAAAAAATAAAATGGCACTAAATATATACCTAACGATAATCACTTTAAATATGACACCTTAAATGCTGAAGTCAAAACATATGGTAGCTAAAGAGATAAGAAAAGAATACCCATATATATTCTGTCTATAAGAGACCTAACTTACTGCAAAAGACACACGCATTCTAAAATCAAGGGATGGAAGTGAAAGCAAAAAAAAAAAAAAAAAAAAAAAGCTACTGTAACAATACTTATATCAGATAATATAGATGTTACATTGATTCAGCAAAGTAGCAGGACACAAAATTAAATCATTGGCATTTTTATATACCAATAATGAGCACTCAAAAAGAGAAAATAAATTAAAAAATAATCCTATTTACCATTGCCACAAGAAAAATGTAGGATACCTAGGAATAAACTTTGCCAGGTAGGTAAAGACCTGTTGTCAGAAAACTACAAGACATTGCAAAAATACAAAGAGGAAGACATAAAAAAATTAAAACATACACTATGTTCATGGATTGGAAGAATCAACATCATTAAAATGTCAATACTACCGAAAGCAATATACAGATTCAATGCTACCCCTATTGAAATACTGAGAGCATACTTCACAGAGCTAGAACAAAAACTCCAAAAGTTTATATGGAACCAAAAGAGATCCCAAATAACCACAGCAATCTTGATAAAGAACAAAGTTGGGGTAGCATAATACTGGATATCAGGTTATACTACAAAGCCATTTTAATCAAAACAACCTGGTACTGGCAAAAGAACAGACATATAGATCAATGGAACAGAACAGAGAATCCAGAAATTGACCCAAGATATTATGCTCAATCAATATTTGATAAAGGAGGCAAGAGCACACAGTAAAGACAGTTTCTTCAATAAATGGTGTTGGGAAAATTGGACAGGTACATGTAAAAAAAATGAAACTAGACCAACTTACTCCATATAAAAGAATAAACTCAAAATGGATAAAGTATTTAAATATAAGCCATGAAACCATGAAAATCCTAGAAGAAAATGTAGGCAGCAAAATTGCAAATATTATACAAAGCAGAATTTTCACTAATACATCGCCTAGGGCAAGAGAAACAAAGGAAAAAATTAATAAATGGGACTATACCAAACTAAAAGACTTCTGCACAGCAAAATCAAAATGAAAAAGAAACCCACTGTATGGAAGAACATATTTGTCAATGATACATCAGATAACGGGTATATTTCTAAAATATATAAAGTACTCATAACCCAATAAAAATGGGCAGAGGACCTAAATAGACATTTCTCCAAAAGGACATGCAAATGGCCATGAAATATATGAAGAAATGCTCAACATCATTAATCAGCAGAGAGGTGCAAATTAAAATGACAATGAAGTATCACCTCACACCCACCCGAATGGCTACCATCAACAAATCATCAAACAACAAGTGCTGGCAATGATGTGGAAAACAGGGCACTCTAGTACACTGCTGGTGGTAATACAGACTGGTACAGCCACTATGAAAACAATATGGTGTTGCCCTGGCCGGTTTGGCTCAGCGGTTAGAGTGTCGGCCTGTAGACCAGAGAGTCCCGGGTTCGGTTCCTGCTAAGGTCACGTACCTCGGTTGCAGTTTGTCCCCGTCCCCGGTTGGGGTTGTGTGGGTGGCAACCACTTGATGTGTCTCTCTCACGTCAATGTTTCTCTCTCTCTCTCTTCCTCTCTCTCTCCCTCCCACTCTGTCTGAAGATAGATGCAAACAACAAAAACCAACAAAAAAACAATATGGTGTTTCCTCAAAAAAATTAGAAGTTGAACTGCCATTTGACCCAGTGATCCCACTTCTAAGAATATATCTTAAGAAGCCTGAAACACCAATCAAAAATAATTTATGCACCCCTATGTTCATAGCAGTGCTATTTACAATTGCTAAGATCTGGAAACAGCTCAAGCGTCCATCAGTAGATGAGTGGATAAAAAAGCTGTAGTTCATTTACACAATGGAACACTATGCAGATCTAAGAAGGAAAGATCCCTTACCCTGTTAGACAACATGGAGGGACCTGGACAGTATTATATTAAGTGAAATAAGCCAGTCAGAAAAAGACATAGTATCACATGACCTCATTTATTTGTGGAATATAATGAACAAAATAAGCTGAGGAACAAAAAAGATCCAGAGACATAGAAATAAGGAACAGACTGACAAACCTCAGAGGGAAGGGGGGTAGCAGGAAGAGATTAACCAATATTCATATATGTATAGTCAATGGACACAGAAAACAGTGCAGTGAAAGCAAGGGCAGGCAGAAGTATAGAGGAAGATTTCAGTGGAGGAAAAAAGGAGGGACATTTGTAATACTTTCAGCAATAAATGTAAATTTAAAACTAAACAAAACAAAGGATTTAATAAGAGACAAAGGAAGATACTATATTATGATAAAGGGAGCATTTCAACAAGAGGATATAATTCTCATAGACATTTATGCACTCAACATAATAGCACCTAAATATATATAAGAAATCCTGATAGACATAATTGGAGATATCTACAGTATTTCAGTCATAGTAAGAGATCTCAATACTCTATTGACATCAATGGATAGATCTTTTAGACAGAAAATAAAAAAGGAAATAGCAGCCTTAAGTGACACAAGAGACCAGATGTATTTAATTGATATTTTTTCACACCAAAGAAGCAGAAAATACATTCTTTTTAAGTGCACATTGAACATTTTGTAGGGTAAAACACATGTTAGGACACAAAACAAGTCTCAATAAATTTAGGAAGAGTTAAATCATATCAAGCATCTTCTCTGACCACAGTGGTATGAAACTAGAAATGAATTACAAAAAAAAAAAAAAAGACCTGAAGAACACACAAACACATGAAGGCATGGAGGCTGGATAACATATAACTAAACAATGGACGTATTAACAATGAAATGAAGGAAGAAATCAAAAGATACCTTGAGACAAATAAAAATGAAAACATAAAAACACAAATCAATGAGACACAGTCCAAAGAGAAGAATTTATAGCATTTCAGGCCTACCTTAAGAAGCAAGAAAAATCTCAAAAAACAATCTGACTTACACTTTAAACAATATGAAAAAGAACAACAAACAAAGCTCGACGTGTGTAGAAGGAAGGAATAATAAAGAACACACAGGAAATAAATGAAATAGAGTCTAAGAAAACACTATAAAAGATGAATGAAACCAACAGTCCATTATTTGAAAAGATAAGCAAGACTGATAAACCTTTAACCAGACTCATTAAGAAAATAAAAGAAAGGACCCAAATAAGTAAAATCAGAAGTGCAAGAGGTGAAGAATAATCTGTCAACACATTAATACAAAGGATTACAAGAAAATATTACAAACAACTATATACCAACAAATTGGGCAAACTGTATGAAGTAGACAAATTTCTAGAAATATATAATCTTTCAAGAGTGAATTAAGAAGAAACAGAATTCCTGAACAGACCTATTACAACTAAAGAAATTGAAGCAGTAATCAAAAAAATTCCAACAGATAGAAGTCCTGAACTGGATGACTTCACAGATAAATTTTACCCAACATTCAAAGAAGAAATAACATCTAATCATCTTAAATTATTCCAAAAAATTCAAGAGGAAGGAAGACTCCCATACTCATTTTATGAGGCCAGCATTATCTTAATTCTAAAACTAGATAAAGACACTACAAAGAAAGAAAATTATAGACCAATATCTCTCATTAACACAGATGTAAAAATCCTCAGAAATTTTTAGCAAACTGGATCCAGCAATACATTAAAAAGATCATATTTCATTATTAAGTGGAATCCATTCTTGAGAGGCAAGGTTGGTACAATATTTTCAAATCAGTTAAGATGATACGACACATAAACAAAATGAAGGTTAAATATCATATGATCATAACAACAAATGCAGAAAAAAATTTGAGAAACTCCAGCATCCATTTCTGATAAAAGCTTCCAGCAAATTGGGAATAGAGGTAACATAACTCAACATAAAAAAGGTCACATATGACAAACTCACAGTTAACCTCATACTCAATTATGAATAACTACAAGCATTTCCCTTAAGTTCAGAAACAGGACAGGGAAGTCCACTTTCATCTCTCTTATTCAACATAGTACTGAAAGTCCTAGCCACAACAATCAGACAAAAAGAAATAAAAGGCATCCAAATTGGACAGGAAACAGTAAAACTGTTACTATTTGCAGATGACATGATACTGTAGATAGTGAACCCTAAATATACCACATAAAAACTGTTGGAACTGATAAATAAATTCAGTAAAGTAGCAGGATACAAAATAAATATTCAGAAATTAATTATATTTTATGCACCAATGAACTCTTAGAAAGGGAAACTAAGAAAAAAATTGCATTTATAATTCCATTAAAAAACACACCTATGAATAAAATTAACCTAGGAGGTAAAAAACCTATACTCAGAAATTTATAAGACAATGAGGAAAGAAATTGAAGAAGACACAAATAAATCGAAGTTTATACCATGCTAATAAATAGGAGGAATTAACATCATTAAAATGTCCATACTACCCAAAGCAATCTATAGATTCAATATGATTCTTATCAAAATAATAATGGTGTATTTCATATAACCAAAACAAATAGTCCAAAAATGTATATGGAACCACAAAAAAAACATGGGTTGTCGTAGCAATCTTGAGAAAGGCCATAGTAATTGAAACAGCATAGTACTGGCATAAAAACAGACTTGTAGATTAATGGAACATAATAGAGAGCCCAAAAATAAACCGACATCTATATAGTCAATAAATATTTGACAAAGTAGGCAAGAACATATAATGGTATAAAGACAGCTTGTTCAATAAATGGTGTTGGGAAATTTGGACAGACACATGCAAAAAATAAAACTAGACCACCGTCTTATACCATATACAAGAATAAACCAAAATAGATTAAAGACTTAAATGTGAGACTAAAAACCATAAAACTCCTGGAATAAAATATAGTTATTAAAATCTCAGACATTTCTCTTCATATTTTTTTTTCTGTTATATCTCCTTGGGCAAGTGAAACAAATGAAATAAAAATGGGACTACATCAAACTAAAACCTTTATACAAAAAAAGGAAAGCATTAACAAAATGCAAAGGCAATCCAATGAATGGGAGAACGTATTTGTTAATGATACACACGATGAGGGGTTAATATCCAAAATTCATAAAGAACTCGTACAATTCAACACCAAAAAACAAGCTAATTGAAAAATGAGCAAAGGATCTGAATACACATTTCTCCATAGAGGACATACAGATGGCCAAACGACATATGAAAAGATGCTTAACGTCACTAATCATCAGATAAATGCAAATTTAAACCACAATAAGATATCACCTCACACATGTCAGAATGGTTATCACCAATAAAATAACCAACAAGTGTTGGCAAGGATGTAGTAAAAAGAGAACTGTTAGTGAGATTTCAGATTGTTGCAGCCACTTGGAAAAAAGTATGGAAGCTCTTCAAAAAATTAAAAATAAAACTGCTTGATGACCCAGGGATTCTACTTCTCGGTATATATCAAAAGAAACCTAAAACACTAATTCAGAAGAATATATGTATCCCTCAATTCCTTGTGATCTGGGCCCTGAGGCTAAGGCGACTAGATTCCATTCTTATGTAGACCCCTTGGCTAAGGCAACTAAATGACTCCATTTTTATCATCAATGGACCTTCCTCGATATTTTTCCAAGAACAGGTTAATTACCCCTAGAAGTAAAGGAATTTTGCCTAAGATTATAGTTGCCCCATGTGTTGGGAGGCATTTGCAGTTTCTGGTATTTGCAGGCATTTGCAGGTACTTGTGAGCCCTTTTGACTTCTGTAATCACTGTCACACCCGCTATTGTACAGGTCCCCTGAGGGGGGCCCAAAAGGGGGATGGGGCTTCTGTCTTTAAAATCGGAGGAGCAAGAAGAATCCTGGCTGAGGATCTGGGGAAGCTGTACCCCCCCAGCCCACCAGTGTAATGAAGTGCTCCTTTACAATTCAGCTGTGCGTCTCTAGTTATCTCGTGGACACGTTACAACACTTGCAGCATTATTTACAATAGTCGCGATATGGAAGCAACCCAAGTACCCATGAATATATAAAAATTTTGTGATACATATATACAATGGAATGTTACTCAGACATACAAAAGAATGAAATGTTACCATTTGCAATAGCATGGATGACCTAGAGATTATTATACTAAGTGCAATAAGTCAGTCAGAGAAAAAACAAATACCATATGATTTCACTTATATGTGGAATCTAAAGAGCAGTATAAATGAAGACATGAAACAAAAATGGACTCATAGATACAGAGAACAGACTGATGGGTCCAGAGGGGAGAGGGTTCAGGAACTGGGTGAAAAAGGTGAAGGGATTGAGAAGTACAGATTTATATTTACAAAGTAGTCATGGGGATGTAAAGTGCAGCATAGTAAATATAGTCAATAATATTTTTTAAAACTCGTTTTTTCTTTATTGATGTTAGAGAGAGAGGTAGAGAGAGTGAGAGAGATAGAAACACCAATGAGAGAGAAAATCGACTGGCTACCTCCTGCATGCTGCCCACTGAGGATTTGGCCTACAACCTGGGCATGTGCCCTGACTGGGAATAGAACCAGCAACCTCTTGGTGCATGCATCGACGCTCAACCGTTGAGCCACACCAGCTGGGCTATAGGCAATAATATTGTAATAATTATGTATGCTTCCAGTTGGGTTCTGGAAATATCAAGGGGAACACTTTGTAAAGTATATGATTGTCTAACCACAATATTGTATACCTGAAACTAATACAAAATAATGTTTAATGCAAATTGTAATGGAAAACATTTTTAAAAATGTAAAAAGAAACTCTCATGTAGTATTTATTATTTCCATAGTACAGATGTGTAGAATAAGGATTCAAAGACATTATATAGTATAGGTAGGTGTATCTCATTTCAAAAGCAGTTGTGCCCTTTTTTCATCTTTTAATATGTTTTTATTTATTTATTTATTTTCAGAGAGATAGAAACATTGATGTGAGAAACATTGACTGGCTGCCTCCTACACACCTCCTACTGGGGATCGAGCTCACAACCTGGGCATGTGCCCTAACCAGGAACTGAACCGAGACCTCTCAGTCCATGGGATATGGCTCAATCCACTGAGCCACACCGGATGGGTGACTTTTTTCTATATATTACTGCCTCTAACCACTTGCTCTTTTGATGCACTCTGCATTTCCCCCTTTTGGTAATGCCAGCTGCCAGGAGCTCAGCTTACTGCCTTGGAATTTCCATAGCAATGCCTTATGTACCTTTTACCAGAGAAATTATGACTCTATTTCATTATGCATTTATTACTTGACAATTTCCCTCATTATACTGTGAACTCCTTAAGAACAGCAACCATGAGTCATCTCTTTGTATCTAGATTTCACATAGTTTCCAGTAGAAACTTCTTTGAATAAATGCTTCTTTGAATTAATGAATAAGTACTGGGGAATTTTGAGAAGAATAAAGAAATTTTTAGAGAGCTAGATTTCAATTTATTTGGCTATTAATGGCTGTATAATTCAACAATTTTTATTTAAATTTATGAAGACTATCAAATATAGTTGGCCAAGGGTAGTGTTCAACAGAAAAAAAAAATCATCTTTTCAACTCATTTTGTGGAGTTGAAAATCATGAAAATAACCATAGTAATCAGTACTATTAAACAACATGAAGAAAGGTAAGCTCTTAAAAAGACTTTCCTCTGAATATCTTATCTTTTTGATTGCTTCAAGAAGATTGTTGATGATATGGGTCAGTCTTACATGTAGGTAAATTAGGCAATGTCTAGATGATTTGAGGAATGCCAGGAAGGACATTTCTAATTAAAAATCTCTCCCCTTCCAACTTCTCAAAGTACTTAGAATTCAAAATTTTAACATTAATCATTACCTTGAATTAAGTTTCTACAAGCCCCAGCCAAAATGCATACATGTTGTGTAGCAAAAGTAAACAAACAAAGCCATTATTAGTAATTAACATTTGGACCTCCTTTAGTTTCTCTGGAAGCTGTTACTCAGTAATTCAGAGACAAGACCCAGGTGAACGGACTCTGTTAAATAGAGTGGAGTTGGACTGAGGATAAGGGAAGTAAAGGCAGATTCTACAATGGAGACATCAGTTTTAACTCTATAATTATCATTAGATGGGGGTAGGTCAAAAGAGAGAAAGGGAAAACAAAAGAAAAATGGGAGTTCATCTAAATTGGCAAGTTGAAATTTTACCAAGGACAAATCCTAAGTCTAAGAACTGAATTTGCATTACCCAAAGAAAGATAATTAAGTCTGTACATTGTATGACGCTTGGCTCTTTTTTAACATTTTCAATAAAAGCTTCTTAATGCTTAAGAGAGTAGAGAATATGCAGAAAGCCAGGCGTGGTGGGGGTGCTGGAGCTACTGTTCTCTTCTGTTTCTAGTGAGAATGGGCTGCTAATTAAGGTGTCCATGCTAATTGCAGACTCACATTTTGTGTGCTGTTCCTTTCAAGTGACCATAAGGAGTGCATGAAAGCTTTGCTATAGAATTTATGTTTATAATCCCATGCATCTACTTAATGCATCATCTGACATTTGTTATTACTTGCTGTGGACTGGTTTTGAATATCTTATGATATATTTATGACAGCAAGGGATGTGGAAATCATAGGAACAAAGCCTATACAAGCTGCTAAAGATTATTGACAATAACTGACAGGGCAAAATCAGTAATCAGCCTTCATTTTTCATTTGTTCATATTTAAGTATGCTTGATTAATGTTTCAGTCTCAAGTTACTCTCTGATTAAAGACTTTTGCTTACTGTTCATAGAATGACAAGTTTAATTAACTCCGGATTTTATTAGAAATTTTGTAAATTAAGCCCCGAGCCAGAGAAACCTATAACATTTTCTCCAAAAAAAAATAATTTGGTGTTTCCCTTCTGTGATTGACAGCATATGTCAAAATATGGGAGAAATAAATTTGACTAGGAGCTGGCAAACAGGCCTGAAGAGGAGATGAGGTAAAACACAATATGGAATATAATTAGGAATTCAGAACTAGGATATGGGCATTCTGCCTTGAAAGTATTAAGTGTAATATGCAACCCAAGCCACGAGCAGGATTATTCACTATTTCAAATCTCCAAAATCATCTTGACGTTAATGCAGTGTTACATGGTAGCATGTGGCAAAATTGGGATTCAGTCCTAATTCCTCACATGCCAGACCAATGCATTTTTTATAATGTTGCTATTAGGTCATATGACTACTATTTTCACCAAGGTAAGAGTGAAAGCCCATAGGTAAAACTGGCTAAATATTTCTCTGTGCCTCTTTTTCATGTTTAGAGCCTTCTATAATAGCACCTGCAATATTTTCTTCTACTCTGCTGGTACTAGGTCTGTGTAATTTGGCACAACTGCCATCTGCAAGTAAAAGAAACTCTAAGATCACTTGCTTAAAAAAGAAGGGGCTTATTTCTTTTTTATAAAACAAAAGGTTTGAGAGTAGGCTGTTACTAGTGCAATGACTGACATTGATTCAATAATTCAGTGATGGCAAGAACTTCTGTTTCCAAAAGTGCTTGGTGTTTTCTTCAGGATCACAAGATGGTTGCTGCATGGGTCAAGGTTCTCCAGAGGCAAAGATACTTCCAGTATCTCCAGACAACCCAATGTTATAATGAGGGCACCATGAACTAATAGCAGTTGGAAAAACTGTTGCATGGGACAATTAATGGTTCCTGGAGTCATACCTCATCCTTTGGCAGTTTTGAGAAGACTCAGATTTGCTACTAAAGTAGTAACTGAATTAGAAATTTGAAGCTAGTGTGAGTACCTGGATTTGCCTTTCAGGGGTACACTAAAATGTAGCATCTTAAAGAGATTTCATGTTGCCCTGAAGAGGCATTAGGAAGCTGCAAGAAGCAGGACTATTTATTTGCTGAATTTTGAGTGATAAAAAGCATGTATATTTGTCAGACAATTGAACAAAGGCCTGTTTCAAATCTCAACAGCAACTCTCACTGATACAGAAAATTGTACTTTCAGAATTTAAATATACAGGTAAGGCAAGAAGGAGGAATTTTACAAATCTTCCCCATGCCCATTTAGAAGGAAAAACTTATCAAATATACTTTAGTTCATCTTGTGGAATTAACTGAAAAACAACAACAACAACAACAACAAAAAGTTAAAAAAATAAAATCCCAGAGCAGAGGGTAGCAGGTAAATGTAGAACTGAGCTTTTGCCAATTAACACACACACACACACACACACACACACACACACACACTCAAGAGATGCTGTTGTCATTAATGGGTTACAGAGTTATATATTTGCATATGTACATGGGATGATTTCTAGGTTCAGAAATTAGAATACAGCAAAACACGGAACTTCATTAATCAGATGTGATAATATATCCTCGCTTTTTGGTGAGAAAACAAGATAAAATCATTTGAACTTAAACCAATCATCTACACCTATATGCCCTTGTGTATTAACAAGATATTCTGAGCATGTTGCTAGATGCTGAGGATTGAGACATAAAAGACAGTGTCTGCCTTCAGGTAGCTCATAGTCTACTGGGGATCTCTCTTTCATTCCCTTCATCAGCTCTGACAAATGCTTCTATAGCACATGGATGCTTCTTATCATTAATATAGTCTGATATTCTTTTCATTCTTTGGTACAAGGCACTTATTTTATCAAGAGTTGTCATCTAACTCAAACTTTTATACTTTAAATTGCCTTTTATTCTTTAAAACAATAAAACTATTTATTTAAAAACAGACCTATCTTTTGTTATTTTTATCTATAAGTGAACAAATCATCCCCTAGTTTGAAAAAAAATTAAATGATTTTATCTAGTTGCTCTCCATTACCTGCAGAGTGAACAGCCCAAACTATTTATCATGGCATTAAACACCTTCCACAGTGTGTTTGTTTGTTTTGCTTTTTTTTTTATCTTTACCCAAGGATATTTTTCCATTGATTTTCAGATAGATGGTAGGGAGGGAGGAAGTGGAGAAAGAGAGAGAAACATCAATGTAAGACACATCAATTGGTTGCCTCCCGCACAACCCTAATCAGGGCTGGGGATCAAATCACAACCGAGGTATGTGCTCTTGACCGGAATCAAACTTGTGACTCTTTGGTCAGTGGGCTGATTCTCTAACTGCTTAGCCAAACTGGCCAGGGCACCATAATATGTTTTTAGTCTTACTTTGCCAGTTATTCTCACAAGGACTTTGTGCTCCAATCAAACCGAACTAATGTAAAATCCTGTGATAATATGCCCTGTAATAAAGCAAACTTGGCTCTAAACTTGTTTGGCCACTGGCTCTTATATTCTGTGCAGACCTAGTAGTAAATGCAGTGAGGTAAAATTTATTACCTTGACCCATGATGGTAAGAGGCAAAATGTGAAGTAGAATGTGAGCCTGGTTGGGGAATAAGTAAGCAATCCAATTTTTGGATGCAGATAGCTAGAGGCCATGTCCCATGCATAAGCCTTATCCAGTCTCACTGGATTTGTCCAACAGAACATGGGTCAAATATTGGAATATTATTGTAATTACTGCTCTTATCCTGAAGGAAGCTTGTCAGTCACCCACCAGGTGCTGCCAAACTATAGCCAAGGCCTAAATGAATTTCGATTGTCTAAACCAGATCCTTGGCAGGCTAGCTGAATAGGTCAATCCTCATCTTTCCAATAACTTCTAAAAAAATGTATCCCCACACTTTACACAATTGAGTGTTTTGGGGACATCACTCATTGTACATTACACAATTTACTGTAATTTTCTTCCCATAAACAAACACAAGAAGAATTTTCTCATATCATTGCCTTTACTCAGTTGATCTCCTGCTTGTACTACCCTTCTTGTTAGAATCCTTTCAGATCAGTCTTAAATTCCATTTCTTTGGTAAAAGGCCAGATATTAAATTTCAGATTTTGTGGGTCATATAGTCTCTGTCATAATGATCCTACTCTGCTACCATAGCATGAAAGTTACCACAGATTATATATAACTAAATGAGCATGGCTGTGTTCCAACAAAATCTTGTTTACCAAAATGAGCAGCAGGCCCTATGCAACCCCTAGGATCATAGTTTGTCCAACCCTAGTTTCAGATGTTTCCTTCTCTAATGCTCTGGCTAGAATGAATCTCTTTATCCTCTAGAATGCACAAGACTTTTCTTAGGCCTTCTGACAATGCTTGTTATATTCTGCCTTGTAGTATGGGTATTATTTTTTCTATTTTTCCTCCCTTGTGGTTTGAAAATTCCTGTATTCATTTTAGGTGCTAAATAAGCTATTATTAAATTAAATCAAAGAAACAATAAAGAACAGTCTTATTTGTATTTTATAATTTTTAGTGTACAAAAAAATCTCTCTCAATCCATTGTGTTAGTATTGAAGACTCCTAGTTTGCCTAATTTCTGTTATTTAACTATTGATTTTAGCTAGAAACGTGGCTGCCTAAAATGATAACTATAATTTTCAGTTTCTCTTCAAGTTAGGTGTAGCTTTGTGACCATGTTCTGGTTTTGGGGATACAAAAGTATCATAAGCAACTTTTGAGAAGTGTACTTATAGGAAGTATGTTTATCCTTTTTATTATATAGAGTTGAGTAGCCATCTTGGATCATGTGATATAAAACTCACTTTGAGGAAATCGGAAAAAAACACAGAATAAGCCTAAGTCTTTCATGAAAGTGGAGCTGACATACCAACCCTGGACCTTCAGATTTCTTTACATAGAAGAGAATTTTTTATTTTGTTTAAGCTACTTACATTTAGAATATTCATAGCCAAACCCAATCATCACTGGCATGACTAACAGTTTGCTACGTAATGAAATAAAATTTATGGCCTGATTTTTAGTTACTTCCCAGGCACGGAGGCCTTCCTGGGCTGGTCTCATTGATTGTGCAATTCTTTACAAAAACAGGACAGCAAGAACAAGGAAACCTGTCACTTTGACTCATTTCCTCCTTGCTTCAGTTACATTCAGCACTGGCATTGCCCTGCTTATGAAAAGCCGCCCTTCATTTTTCTCTCTAGCTTTCCACTTGTAAAAAGCTTGGTGTTGCCCTGGCCAGTTTTGCTCAGTGGTTAGAGCATCAGCCTGCGGACCAGAAAGTCCCGGTTCAGTTCCTGCTAAGGGCACGTACCTCGGTTGCAATTTGTCCCTGGCCCTGGTTGGGGTCGTGTGGATGGCAACTACTCGATGTGTCTCTCTCACATAGATGTTTCTCTCTCTCTTCCTCCTGCTCTAACTGAAGATAAATGAAAAAATGTCCTCAGGTGAGGATTAAAAAAAAAAAAAAAGCTTGGTGTCACTGCAGCCTGGCTCCAATTGAGCCATTGTTGACATCTTAGTTCCTCTTATTAGTTGCTGTTCATCTCTCACTAAATAGTTCCACTGGATAAGTATAAGGCCTCATTTGCTGTTCTTTCTACACTCCTATTTCTTGAGTGTTCCTCCATTAAGTCATAAGAAATAAATTAATATACGTGTAATATGAAAAAAGATTAGGCTGTGTTTCTTACCCCCCTCCCTTGTTCTATTTAAAAATCACATTCTCTGACAACTACCTTTATTTCAGAAGGCATATGGTTATTTGGGTGAGTAAACTGCTGGCCTGGTTAACTTCTATTCTTCCCTTTCCTTTCCACTGTTCTCAACTCTCTTCCCTCCCATTGTTTTTCTAAAAAATAGCTAATTAATTCTGAAAGGATTAAGATAAACTACCTTTCATAATCCCTATCCCTCCTAGAATTTTCAAAGCTACTTCTCACCTGAGATTATCTTGAAGGGACCTGAACTCTTCTATTTCTTCAGAACACTTAAAGCACTTTCAAAAATAAGAAAACTGAAGGGTTTTAACAGAGCATTTCTTCACAGAATGTATGAGAAAGTCATGCCCCCTCAGGTATTTGTACCTTTTTTTTTTCTTTATCCCTCAGCCTATCTGTTTTCTAAGAAAATGTAAACACTTAACATGCATTTGGGAGGTGTCCTGAATAAAGAAACCTGATATATTAAACAACAAGTGCTGGGGAGGGTGTGGAGAAAAGGGGACTCTAGTACACTGCTGGTGGGAATGCAGACTGGTGCAGCCACTATGGAAATCAATATGGTGTCTCCTCAAAAAATTAAGAATTGAACTGCCATTTGACCCAGTGATCCCACTTCTAGGAATATATCCTAAGAAGCCTGAAACACCAATCAGAAAGAATATATTTCCCCCCCCATGTTCATAGCAGCACTACTTACAATTACTAAGATCTGGAAACAGTCCATGTGTCCATTAATAGAAGAGTGGATGAAAAAGCGGTGGTACATATACACAGTGGAACACCATGCAGCTGTAAGAAAGAAAGATCTTGTATCCTTTGAGATGACAGGGATGGACCTGGAGATTATTATGCTAGGTGAAATACGCCAATCAGAGAAAGACAAATAACAGACGATCTCACTTATTTGTGGAATATAGTGAACAAAAAAACCTGATGAACAAAATAGACCCAGAGACATAGAAAAGAGTATGGTCCAGACTGACAAACCTCAGAGGAGGGGGGCGGGGGGCAGGGATGAGATAAACCAAAGAGCTTATATGCATGTATGCATAACCAATGGACATAGATAACGATGCTTGCGGGGTGGGGGTAGGGGGCAAGATCAGGAGGAGGGTGTCTGAGGGGAAAAGGAGAAACATCTGTAACAAAAATAAATAAATTCATTAAAATAAATAAATAAATAAATAAAAGAAACCTGAAATATATATATTATAAACTGAAGCATCCTTTTAGTATTACGAATAATTGAGACAAGTTTCTCTGTTTCATCAATTAGATTTCAGCTTATTGGTTCTAAAATTCCATCTACATTGCTTCTTATTTTTGTCTCTCTTACCTTCTGTGTTTTCAGTTATAGGAAGGTAAATATGCAACTGCAGCCCTAGCTGGTGCTGCTCAGTGGTTAGAGTGTTGGCCTGTGCGCCGAAGGATCATGGGTTTGATTCCCAGTCAAGGGCACATACTTGGGTTGCAGTCTTGATCCCTGGCCCCAGTCCAAGTTAGTGCAGGGAGCAACCAGTTGATGTGTCTCTCTCACATTCATTTTGTTTTCCTCTCTCTCCTCCTCCCTCCCTCCCTTCTACTCTCTCTAAAAACTAAATGGAAAAAAATCCTCGAGTGAGGATTTAAAAAACAATTTTAAAAATGTAGCTGCAGAATTCCATGTTTCAAAATTTCTCTCCACTAATCTGAGTTGTTTGTATGGAATCCAGAAAAGTTTAGCAACCAAGGTAATAAACAAGAATCTTTTGTGGCTAAGAATAACAAGTACACAAAGGGCTCATGACTTCAAAGGGTGTGCCTATGTGTGCATAAAGTCTAATAAAATGTTAACTATCTGGAGGCAGTTAACTATATATGTATTATAGTTGAAATAATAAAAAAAAACTGTTTATCTGCTTTGTTAATATTCAATAGTGCTTAATGGAAGAGAAAGATAATCATTAACAGACTGATGTGTCTTCAACAGATAAATGGCCACATAAATAAGCCTGTTTCGGTTCAGGATGGAAACAATGTGTTAAAGAGCTGAATGCTTCATTTTCAACAGTGTCTGCAAACAACAATCACTGGTTCCTATAGTATGACTATACTAATTTGGAAATAAACAAAAACAAAACACAGAAAACAATAATCCCTACAGTGTCAGCAAGTCTAGTCCTATACTATAAAATGTTCAGTAAGGGTTGTCTGGTATTTTATTATTACTACTATTACTATTATTAATGGTGGTAGTAGTAGTCAAAAGATAATTTTTTGGACGACATTCCCAGTGATCCTAATTTAGTGAATCAGAGTGAAGTCCCCTGAATCTGCATTTCTAACAAGTTTATAGATGATATCAAAGAATCACACTAAGAAAACAAGTTTATACCAAAAGGTTGAGGCTGTGATATAAAATTTCAGGTTTTCTAGCAAGTCAAGAGTAAATATTTGGTGGAAAGAGTTGAATTTGTACATATAGAGACCTCTCAATTAATTCTATGACAGGAATCATATGGCCTGCATTTTCATTTAGGTTAGTCTATCTGGCTGTTTTTACAGAAAATCCAAATCAATAGTAGTTTAAATACGCAAGTATTAATTCTTTCACATAAAAAAGTTCAGTGATAGTCTAAAGCTAATATGGTGGTATCATTAATGAGGCAATTGATAACCTAGGATACATGTATATTTCTGCTCCACCAATTTTAATACATGACTTTATCTCTGAATCCACTTTATAGTCTAATATGTCTGTTGGAGGCCCAGACATTGCATCCACATTCAAAGAGGTAGGAAGTTATTTTTTTTAAAGCAGGGGGAGGGGTTCTTACCCTATCTATTTGACTCCTATTTCAGGAGCCTTTCCAGAAATCACCCCCAATAAATTTTATGTCCATATCACTTTTTATAACTTTATCTCATGTCTACATCAATAAAAAGACATGTCTAAATAGAATAGATCAGGATATTGAAAAAATATAGACCCAAAATGTACGACTCAAGTACCAATAGAAGCTTATTCTCACCACCTAATAGGCCAAGGCAGATGTTGCTGATTTGTGGGCAGTTCTTTTCCACATGGTGATTCTGGAACAGGCTCCTTTTGTCTTGTGGTGCTGTCATTCCCTAAAGCTTCCTCACCCATATTACATGCAGCAGGTGGAAAGGAATAAAGAATGTGGATGGTGATATCCTTTTATTATAAGACTCAGCTCAGAACTGGCAGACATTCTTTCTACTCACGTTCCCTTGAATATAACTCAGTCAACATGACCAAAGCTAATAGTAAGGAGGCTGGAACATGTAGCTCAGCTGTGTGCCTAGGAATAGAAGGAAGTAGATTTTTTATGAAGCATGTCTTACATATTAGGGATTATAATCTTATAGCTGAATATATGCTGAGACCTAATCATATAAGTGTTTCATTGCTAAAGAAGATGGTTAACTAGCAGTCTCTGCAATTTTGCCTCTTCTTTTTATTTCCAGAGTACAATATAGAATTGCTAGTTCATCTTAAAATTAGAAGAAAAGACCTGAACCAGAAGTGAGAAAGATGACTTAGGTTCTCATTTAGAGTGTTTTTAGTGCTGGACAGTTTAATCAGGGGAATATCACTTAAACATTTTACTTTAATTTATTTACCAATAAACTAGGAGTAACTGCCTCCACCTGATTTATCTGGGAAGTGTTGTGATAATCCAACAAGAATATGGATGCTAAAATATCTAAAAAGACAAAACAATATAGTTGCCAGAAAATGTTTTTCTCTTTCAGCTATTAGTATAAAATGGAAAGTATCTCGGAGTCTGTAATTCAAGGTAGGATTTAAGAAGGGAATATGCATAGAGTGAAGATCTTTGAACAGTGGCTCAAGCTCTGAGCCAGAAATAAAGTCAACAATGTAGCTTTTCATTGTAGAACTGTAACTCCAAATAAAAGGACCAATCTGTCACTTGATTTCACAACATGTTGGTTTGTGACAGTGATGGTGGTCTTTTTAGCATAAAATGGATGGCCATAAACACTGGCAAACGTGACAAGACAAAATTATCTCAAAAGGTTAAAATGCAGCTTCTGCCTTAGCTTCAGGACATGAGCAAAAAGGGTATAGACATTATGTTTGGGCAAGACAAGTGAGAGAACAAGTGTTCATTCCCTACTACAAAATGCACTTACATTTCTGGAGTGAAAAGGTGTTGTTCCTTTTGTTTTGTGTGTGTGTGTTTTTTTTGTTGTTGTTTTGTTTTATTTTTTTTTACTAATAAACTCATTCAAGTATCCTAGGGAGAGCAATTGACACCTCTTTTTTGAGAGGTAAGGGGTAGTATTTTTACTCCAGTGAAAAAGATGACAGCTAGAGGAGTGAAAGAAATGAAATATGATTTGAAAAGTCAATCCATACTCCTCAGAGTAAGTTCCTTGGTCACAGAGGTTTGATGGTTCACTGCTCAGAGTGCCAGCTGTAAATTGAGGTTGTTGATGTAGAAGTCTGTGGGATAAGGGGAACGAGCTAAGGGAGCTATGGAAAGGGTCATAATGAATTACCATCCTTTAATCCACTGCAACTACCATCCATCATTCCATAACCAAAGCCCAGCTGTAGGAAAAGACTAGCTTATCATCTTAGTTTCTGTGGGAAAAATATGACTTCTCAGGAGCATAAAAAGATTCTCTTATTCAAAACCTATATTTTATGTGTCTTTTCCATTCCCACTCCCAGGTGCAGAGAAGTCTAGCTCAATGTATATACAAGACATGTACTGAGTGAGTGACTATGTATATAAATATGAAACATGCCAGGCATTTCTAGGGATGAAAAGCCTCATTACAATCATGCTCTAGCCCTGGCCGGTTTGGCTCAGCGGTTAGAGCGTCGGCCTGCGGTACAGAGAGACCCGGGTTCGGTTCCCACTAAGGGCATGTGCCTCGGTTGCAGTTTGTCCCTGGCCCTGGTTGGTCGTGCGGGTGGCAGCCACTCGATGTGTCCCTTTCATGTCGATGTTTTTCTCTCTCTCTCTCTCTTCCTCTCTCTCCCTCCCACTCTATCTGAACAAAAAATGAAAAAATGTCCTCAGGTGAGGATAAAAAAAAACAAAAAAACAAAAAAAAACAATCATGCTCTAATCCATTACATATTTCCCAAACACTGATAATCAAATTGGCACCTGTCTGTGGCAGATTTCTGGGCCCACCACATGATATAATAAATCAGAATCTGAGGGTGGGTAAGGGACTAGATTTCTATATTGATAACAAACCCTGTTTGGTAACTGTGATCTACCCTAAAAGTGGTTGTTTATCTGGGATGCAGAGAAGAACTGTCTGAAGTGTTTTTAATTTTTTTTAATGAAAATATTCTTACCCTGGACATTCTCATTCAGTAGATCTGAGATAAAATTTGGTGGTTGTGTTTTGTAACATCTCCTGAAGTAATTCTCTTACCCATCCTTGGTTAAGGAAGGGTACTCTGAACTAACATTTACCAGCATTATAAACAAAAACTTATTCTTAACATCCAGGTTGTTATTCTCCCTCTGCTCATACACACTTCCTCCAGAGAGAATCCAAAATATTTCCTTCATAATTTTATAAGTAACCTGACTCCACAAGGCCTCAGGCTCCCCAGGTACTATCCCTACATCCAAAACCCCAGGAAAAGAATTCAGGCTCAGTGATGCATAATTCAATGATCTACATTGTTTAAAACTTACAACTGTTTTGATTATCCCACAAGGAGGTGGGAGGAAGGGGTTTACTTGGAGTTCATTGTAAAACATTTGCTTATCAAATTAGAACCCAGGCATATTCATTCTCACAGTTAGTTTGAAGTTTATGCATCTGTTGATGTAAATATATGATTCTGCCACTGTTGATGGGAATTGCAGCCTTCTAAAGAGGGGGACAAACCCCCCCAAAAAATCTTGTAATGATGGCTCAGGAGAGTATATCTACAACATAAATGTTACCACAATAATGTACATTCTCCATCTGCTTCCTACCCTGATGTATTTAGGGGTGCTATTTATAAAACATGTGCATCTGCATTCACATATTTGGGGAGGCTGCTGTTGGAGTAGATGTTTCCATCAGGTCTCTTTAACTGGGAACACAGCAGGTTTGGCATTTATTAGGAAGCAGAACACTGTAATCAAATCTCTATTTTCCTTTCATTGTTTCTAAGTCTATTCATAGGCAACACAAGGAAGCAAAAGTTCATAAAGTGTAATTAGCACAGAATTTCCACTTACCTCCTCCACCCCACTCTACTGAATTTGGGCCTCTAGACACAAAGAAGTTAGCTATAAAAGAAGGGATCAAACATTTACCATATGGCATGTATTTTTGAAGTGTTTTATGTACAGATTCTTTTTCATTTCTTTCTCACAATGTTACGAAGTAGGTATAATATTACCATTATCTTCACCATCCACATTTTACAGGTGAGAAAACTGAAGCACAAAGAGTTTGATTTTCTCACACGCAGTCAATAACAGACAAGACTTGAAACCCAGGCAATCTAGATTGAGAGCCAGAGCTCTTAATCACCATGGTATACTTCCTCCTAAGGAAACTGTTTTAGTGGGAAACAGAACCTACTTCCGATCTCGGTGATCTTGGGCAAGTCACCCAATTTCTTGGAGTCTCAATTTCCTCATCTGTAAAATGAGGAAAAATTGTATAGTAGATTCACATTATATGTGTGTATTTAACTTAGAAGCCAATTTTAGTAATCTAATGTCTCAATCACACCCTAAAGTAAAATCATACTATCTGTGTAATCTTCATATCAAATATATCTGACTATATATTAAAGTTATGGAGACCAAACATAAAACTATGAAGTAAAATGTATAGACCATCAGCAACACTGTAGAATTATCTGGTCATCCTCTATCCTCTTCTAGGGATTTGATAGTTATCTCAAAGGCATTATGGTATAAATTTTTTGGCAACAACATATAGCGTTTCCTTTAGTTTTTATTCCTTCCCTTAGTTTAGATAAGGGACTCTCAAATTTTAGTGTGCATAAGAATCATGTATACTTTTCTTTATGAGTAATTTAAAGGATTTTGATGGATAATTTTAGCTCTGTACAATCTTCACATATCTGTGTGAAGTACAAATACCCAAGCAACCAAGTACCCAATACCTCTGTCCTTACCTGAGAATTGTATTGAATACTAATTGATATAACATTTATGAGTAAATAACATACTGCCTGGCATATATTATATATTAAAAATATCTAAAATATGCCTGGTCTGTATGGCTCAGTGGTTGAGCATCCACCCATGCACTAAGAGGTCACTGGATCGATTCCCGGTCAGGGCACATGCCCAGGTTGTGGTCTCAACCCCCAGTGGGGGCATGTAGGAGGTAGCCAGTCGATGTCTCTCATTGATGGTTCTATCTCTCTCTACTTCTCCCTTCATCTTTCTATAAAAATCAGTAAAGAAGAAAAAAGACAAGAGGTCCAAGTGCAGACTCCTTGGTTTATAGTTATCTTCCTCCACTAACTAGCCATACAACAAGTATTATTTACTTAATCAACCTGTAACTAGCTACTTCCTGCAATATAAACTGAGAAAAATAACAGTGTTGTAAGATTAATGAAAAGAATTAGGTGATTAAATATATGAAAATATTTAGAACAGGACCTGGCACAGAATAAATTATAACTATTGTTACTGTTTACTTAAGAAGGTGATTTATTTACTAGCTCATGAAGAAAGTTATGGCAAAAGATTGTTGGAAGAAAAGTGGAAGGATCCATTCTCAGATCATGGTAGGCACAGAGGCCAGACTGTTCAAGATAGAGGTAGGCTGGATTCCAAAATGGCAGCAGAGTGAATGGAAGCTACACAGACCATCTCCCAGGACCAAAATGGAATTACAACTAAAATAAAGACAAATCATCGGGAAAAAGCAACAGAAAAGCAGCTTGCGAGGACCATACAACCAGGGACACTGAATCGATCCTGGTAGGATTGCGGAGGTGCGAGAGGGGGGCTGGGAGCCCACGGAGGGCAGTGGCCTTAACCCTGAGCAGCGTAGCTCCCTTGGGATTAAAGTCCAAGCCGGCTCCACAGCGCAGAGCCGGGACAGAGCGCTAAAATAGCCACAGCCACTCACCTGGGCTCCGGCAGAGGGAGGGCAGACTGGACTGGAACTGTGTGGGGACACTCGGGATTTGGAGGGCGCTCAGAGCTTTTGCTGAGTGGCAGCCACACAGGACTGTGGCCTGGCCATCTTACTCCATCCCAGGGCTCTGGGGAGAGAGGGCAGCAACTCCCTCTGAGATCCAGCCACACCCTAGTGGGCCATTGAAATGCAAACTGAGGCTCATTAACTACTAGCATCAGCCCTACCCTCTGGAAATCCTCTCACGCTGAACACCAGAGGGAGGTTTTCATTAAACTGAAAACCCAAGGCTCTTCAAGCAACCACAACTAATAGCCTCTAGGCAAAACCTAGAGGATAACTTAACCTTTGTTGGGCTTGCAAATATACCCTGGAAAGTAAGACTCCATGGTGGTGTTTAATGTGGGTCCTCTCAAGCTCATCCAAACCCAGTAGAGGGAGCCACAAACAACAGAACACCAACATCCACAGGAAAATTTGGCAGGCTCCTAAAACCACTGAGTTAGCCAAAATGGTGAAACAAAGAAACAGATCCCAAAGGAAAGAACAAGAGACCTCTACTGAAGATGAGATAAATGAAACAGAGTTAAGCAAATTAACAGAGCTAGAATTCAGAGCCATGATGTTGAGGAAGCTCAACAGCATGAGTAAGGACATCAACACCTTGAGTAAAGACATCAACACCATGAGCAAAGACATAGAAATACTGAGAACCAAACAAGTGGAAATTAAGAAGCAGCAAGAAGAAATGAACAATGACATAGCAGAAATGAAGAACACATTGGAAGGACTAAACAGCAGAGTAGAGGAAGCTGAGGACTGGATCAGTGAATTAGAAGACAGGGTACAAAAATAAAACCAATCAGACTGGAGAAAATGGCGGTGGAGTGAATGGAAGCTACACAGACGATCTCCCAGGACCAAACGGGAATTACAACTAAAATAAAGACAAATCGTCGGGGAAAAAGCAACAGAAAAGCAGAGGGAGAGGACCATACAACCAGGGACACTGAATGAGCCTGGTAGGATCTGCGGAGGTGCGTGAGGGTGACGGGCTGGGAGCCCACGGACAGCAGCGGCCTTAGCTGTGAGCAGCGGTGGGGCCCGCCCTTGGGTTAAGACCCCAAGTTACTCCACAGCCCAGAGGGCCGGGACAGAGCACCAAATAGCCACAGCCACTCACCTGGGTCTCCGGCAGAAAGAGGGAGGACTGGACTGGAGCTCTGTGGGGAAACCTGGGATTTGGAGGGCACTCAGAGTTTGTGCTGAGCTGCGGCCACAAAGGATGGTGGTGGCCAGCCTGCTCCTTCCCATTTACACAGACCGGCAGCCAAGTTTACTCTTTGTCAGAGCTGTGGCAGCCCCTCCCTCGGAGATTCCCAGGTGAGGCAAAGAGGAAAAGAAATGCAAATTGAGGCTCATTAACAACCAGCATCGGCCCCACCCTCAGGAAATTCTCTTACACTATAAACACCTGAGGGAGTTTCTCATTCAACTGAGATCCTAAGGCTTTTCAAGTAACTGAGGCTAATAGCCTCCAGGCAAAAAGCTAGAGCATAACTGAACCTTTCCTGAGCTTGCAAATCTACCAAGGAAAGTGAGACTTGACAGTGGTTTTTAAGGAGGGCCCTCCACGTTCATCCAAACCCAGTAGAGGGAGCCACAAATAGCAGAACACCAACACCCACAGGGAAAATTTGGCAGGCTCCAAAACCCACTGAGATATCAAGAATAGTGAAACAAAGAAACAGATCCCAAATGAAAGAACAAGAGAACTCTACCGAAGATGAGATAAATGAAATGCAGTTAAGCAAATTATCAGAGGTAGAGCTCAGAGCCATGATCTTGAGGAAACTAAACAGCATGAGTAACGATATCGACACCATGAAAACCAACCAAGTGGAAATAAAGAATGACATAGCAGAAATAAAGAACACATTGGAAGGACTTACCAGAAGAGTAGAGGAAGCAGAGGACTGGATCAGTGAATTAGAAGACAGGGTAGAAAAAATCAATCAATTAGAAAACCAAAAGGAAAAAACAATGAAAAAACAGGAAGATAGCTTAAGAGAACTGTGGGACAACTGGAAAGGTAATAACATTCGTATCATTGGAGTCCCTGAAGAAGAAGAAAATGAGCAAGGGATAGAGAATATATTTGAAGAAATAGTGACAGAAAACTTTCCTAACCTGGTGAAGGAAGAAAGCATTCAAGTTCAAGAAGCACAGAGAGCCCCAAGTAAGAAGAACCCAAACAGGCCCACACCAAGACACATAATAATTAAAATGCCAAAAATTAAAGACAAAGAGAGAATCCTAAAGGCAGCAAGAGATAAGCCACAGGTTGCCTACAAAGGAAACCCCATTAGGCTATCATCGAACTTCTCAACAGAAACACTACAGGCCAGAAGGGAATGGCATGAAGTAATCAAGGTCATGAAAAACAAGGATCTGAATCCAAGATCTACTCTATCCAGCAAGGCTATCATTCAAAATAGAAGGTCAAATAAAGAGATTCCCAGACAAAAAAAGGCTAAGGGAATATATTAGCACCAAACCAGCAATGCAAGACATGTTAAAAGGACTGCTGTAATTAATAGAAGAAATAGAAAGAAAATTAGAACCACACGGTACAAAAAAGGCAATAAATAAGTACATATCAATAATCACCTTAAATGTAAATGGACTGAATGCTCTGATAAAAGACACAGAGTAGCTGACTGGATAAGAAAGCATGATTCACATATATGTTGTTTACAAGAGACCCACCTCACAACAAAAGACTCACATAGGTTGAAAGTAAAGGGATGGAAAAAAATCTTCCAAGCAAACAGAAAGGGAAAAAAAAGCTGGGGTAGCAATACTCATATCTGATAAATTAGATTTCAAATTGAAGACCATAACGAGAGACAAAGAAGGCCACTACATAATATTGAAAGGGTCTATCCAACAAGAAGATATAACCTTGGTAAACATATATGCACCCAGTATAGGAGCACCAAAATATATTAAAAATCTTCTGGAGGGCTTCAAAGGAGAAATATACAGCAATACAATCATAGCAGGACTTCAACACCCCACTGACATCACTGGATAGATCATCTAGACAAAAAATTAACAAGGAAACAGAGACTCTAAATGAAGCACTAGATCAAATGGATTTAATAGATATATACAGAGAATTACAACCCAAAACTGCAGACTTCACATTCTTCTCAAGTGCACATGGGACATTCTCAAAGACAGACCATATGTTAGGGCACAAACTAAGTCTCTACAAGTTCAAGAAGACTGAAATAATATCAAGCATCTTCTCAGACCACAATGGCATGAAACTAGAAATCAATTGCAACAAGAACATGCAAAGACATATGAACACATGGAGGCTAAATAGCATGTTACTGAACAATGAATGGGTTACCATGCAGATCAAGGAAGAATTTAAAAACTTCCTGGAAACCAATGAAAATGAACACACAACAACACAAAATCTATGGGATACAGCGAAAGCAGTTGTGAGAGGGAAGTTCATAGCACTACAGGCCCACCTTAAGAAAGAAGAAACATTTCTAATTGCTACCTAACTTCACAACTTAAAGAACTGGAAAGCAAACAAAAAGAAAACCCTAGAGCAAGTAGATGGAAGGAAATAGTAAAGATCACAGCAGAAATAAATGACATGGAGACCAAAAAAAAAAAAAAAACAATTCAAAGGATCAATAAAACAAAGAGCTGGTTTTTTGAAAAGATAAACAAGATTGATGGACCCTTAGCTAGACTCACCAAGAAACAAAGAGAGAGAACCCAAATACACAAAATCAGAAATGAAAGAGGAGAAGTACCAACTGAATTCACAGAAATACAAAGGATCATTAGCAAATACTATGAACATTTATATGGCAACAAATTCGACAATCTAAGCGAAATGGACACATTTCTAGAAACACATAGTCTCCCAAAACTGATTCAGAAAGAGATAGAAAACTTGAACACGCCAATAACAACGAAGGAAATTGAAGATGTAATCTAGACCCTCCCAGCAAACAAAAGCCCAGGCCCTGACAGTTTCATGGGGGAGTTTTACCGAACATTCAAAGAAGAACTGACACCCATTCTCCTCAAACTGTTCCATAAAATTCAAGAAGGAAGACTTCCAAACTCGTTTTATGAAGCCAGCATAATTCTAATTCCAAAACCAGAAAAAGACACTACAAAGAAAGAAAACTACAGACCAATATCCCTGATGAACATAGATGCCAAAATTCTGAACAAAATACTAGCAAATCAGATCCAGCAATACATAAAAAAAATTATTCACCATGACCAAGTGGGATTCATCCCAGGGATGCAAGGCTGGTACAATATTCGCAAATCAATAAATGTGATACATCACATAAACAAAATGAAAGATAAAAACCATATGATCATATCAATAGTAGCTGAAAAAGCATTTGACAAAATCCAGCACCCATTTCTGATAAAAACGCTCAGCAATTTGGGAATAGAGGGATCATATCTCAACATTATAAAGGCCATATATGAAAGACATACAGCCAACATCATATTCAATGGACAAAAACTAAAAGCATTTCCCTTAAGAATAGGAACAAGACAAGGATGCCCACTTTCACCACTCTTAATTAACATAGTACTGGAAGTCTTAGTCACAGCAATTAGACATGAAGAAAAAATAAAAGGGATCCAAATTGGAAAGGAGGAAGTGAAACTGTCATTATTCGCAGATGACATGATATTATACATAGAAACCCTAAAGACTCCATCAAAAATATACTAGACTTAATAAATGAATTTGGCAAAGTATCAGAATACAAAATTAACGTCAAGAAATCAGCGGCATTCTTATACACCAATGATGAACTCACAGAAAGTGAAATTAAAAAAGCAATCCCATTTACCATCGCGGCAAAAAAATTAAGATACCTAGGAATAAACTTAACCAAAGAAGTAAAGGACCTATTTGCAGAAAACTACAGGACATTGAAAAAAGAAATAGTGGAAGATATAAAAAAGTGGAAGCACATACCTTGTTCATGGATTGGAAGAATTAACATCATTGAAATGTCCATACTACCCAAAGCAATCTATAGATTCAATGCAATCCCCATCAAAATACCAACGACATATTTCACAGAACTAGAACAAATACTTCAGAAATTCATATGGAACCAAAAAAGACCTCGAATAGCCACAGCAATCTTGAAAAAGAAGGACAAAGTAGGAGGGATCACAATACTGGACATCAGGTTATACTACAAAGCTACTGTAATCAAAACAGCCTGGTACTGGCACAGAACAGGCACATAGATCAATGGAATAGAACAGAGAACCCAGAAATTGACCCAAAACATTATGCTCAATTAATATTCGACAAATGTGGCAAGAGCATACAATGGAGTAAAGACAGCCTCTTTAATACATGGTGTTGGGAAAATGGGACTGCTACATGCAAAAAAATGAAACTAGATCATCAGCTTACACCATACACAAGAATAAACTCAAAATGGATAAAAGACTTAAATGACTCATGAATCCATAAAAATCCTAGAAGAAAATGTAGGGAACAAAATTTCGGACATGATGCGCACAGAATCTTCACTGATACATCACCTAAGGCAACAGAAACAAAGGGAAAAATGAACACATGGGACTACATCAAACTCAAAAGCTTCTGCACAGCAAAAGAAACAACCATCAAAACAGATAGGGAACCCACTGTATCGGAGAGCATAATTGCCAATGATACATCAGATAAGGGGTTAATCTCCAAAATATATAGAGTGCTCATCAACTCAACAAAAGGAAGACAAAGAACCCAATTAAAAAATGGGCAGAGGAACTAAATAGACACCTCTCCAAAAAGGACATACAAATGGCTAAGAGACATATGAAGAAATGCTCAACATCACTCATCATCAGAGAGATGAAAATTAAAACAAGAATGACGTATCACCTCACACCTGTCAGAAAGGCCGCCATCAACAAATCATCAAACAACAAGTGTTGGTGAGGGTGTGGAGAAAAAGGGACTCTAGTACACTGCTGGTGGGAATGCAGACTGTTGCAACCACTGTGGAAAACACTACGGTGTTACCTCAAAAAATTAAAAATTGAATTGCCATTTGACCCAGTGATCCCACTTCTAGGAATATACCTTAAGAAGCCTGAAACACCAACCAGAAAGTATACATGTACCCTCATGTTCATAGCAGCACTATTTACAATAGCTAAGATCTGGAAACAGCCCAAGTGCCCATCAGTGGATGAATGGATAAAAAAGCTGTGGTACATATACACAATGGAGTACTATGCAACTGTAAGAAAGAAAGATCTCTTATCCTTTGAGACGACATGGAGGGACCTCGAGAGTATTATCCTAAGCGAAACAAGCCAAGCAGAGAAAGACAAATATCACATGATCTCACTTATTTGTGGAATATAATGAACATGACAGTCTGAGGAACATGGTAGACCCAGAGACTTGGAAGTAAGGTATAGACTGACACCTCTCAGAAGAGGGCGTGGGGGGGAGGGAAGAGATAAACTACAGAACTTATGCGCATGTATGCATAACTGATGGACATGGACAACAAAGCTGGGGACGGGTGGGGGGATGGGGAGGAGGGTGTCAATGGGGAAAAAAGGAGAAATGTCTGTAACAAAAATAAATTAATAAAAAATAATAATAATAATATAAAAAGATAGAGGTAGGCTAAGTGGCTACAGTCAAGGCCACCATTAAGGATCGGTAATCATCCACTGCATTTCCAGATTCTTTAGCGACAGTTCCCTTTAGATGTGTCAGAATTGTGTGTAGCTCAGACAAGACCTATTTGCAGCAGCTGGGTAGGTACTCAAGATTTCGTTTCAATTGGATTAGTGTTATTTCATCTTGCAGTCAATAGCTATAATCGCATGTGTTGTCTTTCCAATTAAGATATGAAAACATAATTTTCTATCTTGCATGTTTATCGGAACCTCTCTCTGGTATGTAACAAATAACTGCCATAAAGTCTCCAAGGTTTAAGATTGCCTTAGCTTTTCTTATACACTGTAAATGGGAAAGAAATAGATGTTCTGAGTTTAGCTGTAGGTAGAATACACAATATACCAATTGGTTTAATAGGTTGAATTTAAGTAAATATATTTACAAGAATTATTTTGCTGCTTGAATAATCTTAGTGAAGTTTAAAATATGAGGTAGTAACACTAAACACTGTTAATGTTCTAGGTATCTCCTTCCTGAAGCCCATTGTAAGCACTAAAAATTTGATGTCACCCTGGCTGGTTTGGCTCAGCGGTTAGAGCGTCGGCCTGCGGTGCAGAGAGACCAGGGTTCAGTTCCCGCTAAGGGCATGTACCTCTGTTGCAATTGTCCCCGGCCCTGGTTGGTCATGCGGGTGGCAGCCACTCAATGTGTCCCTTTCACATCAATGTTTCTCTCTCTCTCTCCCGCTCCCACTCTATCTGAACAAAAAATGAAAAAATGTTCTCGGGTGAGGATAAAAAAAAATAATAATAAATAAATAAAAACAAAAAAACAAAAAAAACTCGATGTCATTTCTATGATGACAAAAGGAGCAAAATATAATGTCTTCACATTTTGCCCTGGAAAGTATAAAAGTCAGATCACACACAAATTGAAGAGAAAACAAGTACCTTAGAATTGCTGATTGCAAGATATAACATCACTAACCCAATTGGGTCTAAAGTGCCAAATGCATGGCACTTATATGTATAAATTATCTGATAATTTATACTACCCTCAAAGAGTTCACTCTACTTGATGGGATGTCACATTTATGCACTAGGATTAAAATGCAGGGTAGTTTATATTTAAGTACCAAGTGGTATGGTAGGGATGCACCAGTGTTATAGAAAGGTCATTTAAAGTTGAGATAGTTAAGGAAAATTCTATGAAAGAGAGACTGAAGGGTTAGGATGCTGCATGATAATTTACTTTTTATAGTTTAATGAGAAAATTTCTTGGTGCTTTTTATCCTCACCAAAGAAAGAGAAGATAGTCTTAGATTTCTAGGCTCTCCTTAACTCTAGAGAAGGAAGAACTGAGATTTTATATTTTAGAGCAAATAAGAAAAGTTTACACCTTGAAGATAACATTGTTTGAGTAAGGGAGCCCCATAGAGGGAGTGACAAGTATTGACTGCTATAGGCTGAAATTTGCCCCTCCCCCAAATTCAGATATTAAAGTCCTAATTCCTAGTACCTCAGAATATGCCTGTATTTGGATATAGGGAATTTAAAAAGGTAATTAAGTTAAAATGAAGTCATTAGGGTGGACTCTAATTCAATATGACTGGTGTCCATATAAAAATAGGAGATTAGGACACTGACATGTACAGAGGGAAAACTATGTGAGACACAGGGAGAAGACAGCCATCTACAAGCCAGTGAGAGATGCCTCAAAGGAAGTAACCATGCTGACACCTTGATCACTAACATGAAGTACCAAAACTGTGAGAAAATCAATTTTTGTTGCTTAAGCAACACAGTCTGTGGTATGTTGTTGTGGTAGCCATAGCAAACTAATATTAATATATTGAATTAAAACAACAGCTGTTATTTAGCTGTGATTTCTGCTGGGCACTTCTTTTATGTTAGGTTGGCTCAGCTCATCTTGATTGGCCTTGCACATATGTCTGAAGTTGCTCATCAGATAGAAGCTGGACGATCCAAGATAACTTCACCCACATATCTGGAGATGAACAATATTTTGGCTAGGATATCTTACTTCTTCATATGGCCTTCTCATTCTTACCTAGACTGCTCTACATAGTGATTCCTAAGTGCCAAGAGCAGTAATAAAGAGCAAGCTGTAAAGTTGAAGTACTTTTCAAGCCTCTTGCTTGTCTCACATTTGCTAATCACATTAGCCAGGACAGGTCACATGACCAAGCACAGTTTAAGCAGGAGAGAAAATGATTTAACCTCTTGATGAGAACAACATCAAACTCATTTTGTATGGAAGTATGAAAATAATCTGGGGGAAGAAAAAATGGTGGTGGAGTTAATGGAAGCGACTCTGACTGTCTCCCAGGACCAAACTGGAACTATAACTAAAGTAAAGAAAATTCATTTGGAACAACCAAATGAAGACCAGCTGGAGAGAACCCTTATAACCAGGGAAGTAAAGAGGAGCCTAGATTGAGTCTGGTAGGAAGTACAAAGGTGTGAGAAGGCTGCTCCCACAGGCAGCAGCAGAGGGAAGTTCCCCCTCAGAAGTCTGGGGTTTAAACACCAAGCCAGGCTTCCCAGCTCAGAGTGGTGGAACAGGTTAAGATGCCCATATATCATATGGCTGAAAAAAACACAAGAGCAGAGGCCCTGTCCCACAGGGAGAGGTGCTGGGAAAACAAGCACCACCTGAAGGGCCAGCACACTCAATTTCATCTATAGCCACATACCTTGGGCTCTGGAAAAAGGAAAGCTAACTGGACTGGAGCTATGTGAGGAGATTCCAGGGTTTGTGGCACTGGGGAGAGAGCTGGGAAGGAGGCCTTCAGAAGCTCTATGCTGAGTAATTCCTCCAAGCTACAGAAACCATTTTATTCAGGCAGAATTTCCCAGTCAAAGTGGCTTTAACCTGGGGGAAGCAACTGCCACACATATTGGAATTCACTCAGCCTGCCAGGAGGAGTTAGCATCTAGCACAGAATTACAACCTGAGGCTCATTAACTGCCAGAGATTACCAGACATCCTACAGTCACAAACGAGTCTCTGGGTGCTTTGAGCCTTGGGTCTACCTCACAGTCATTGGGCTTCATGGATCTGGGGACTGAGCTATGGAGGTGGCTGCATGGGCCCCTGCATTGAGCCATTAATCCATGCTGTAGAAACCATTTTTTTCTCAGGCAGAGTTTTCCCATTAAAGCAGGTATTGCCTGGGGGGGAAGCAACTGCCCCACCCTTTGGAATTTCACCCCACTCACCAGGAAGAGTTTGCGCCTGAACCTAGCACAGAACTACAACCTGAGGCTCCTTAACTGTCAGAGATTATCAACCAGCCTACAGAAGGATATGAGTCTCTGGATGTTTTGAGACTTGTGTCTGGCTCATAGTTGTTGGGATTCATAGCTCTGTGGTCTGAGCTGTCAAGGTGGCTGCCTGGGCCTGTGACATTAAACATGCTGCAGAAACCATCTTTCTCAGGCAGAATTTTCCTCTCAAAATAGCTTTAGCCTAGGGAGAAGCAATTGCCCTACCTACTGGAAATCCTGTCACCCTGCCTGCCAGGGAGAACTTACAACCAGCTAAGAACCACAATCTGAGGCTCATTAAGTGATTGAGACCAATAGTCAGCTGAAGACAGATGTGGATCCTTGGGATATTTGAGTCTTTGCCTGACCTGTGACTCTACCTGGGACAATAAGATCAGACATTGGTGTTCAGCTTGGTGCCTTCTATACACATTCAAATTCAGCAGAGGGAGACACAATCTGTTGAACATTGATATCTATAGGGAGCTTTTGGCAGTCTGCAAAACCTGCTGAGATAGCCAAAATGGTGAATCAAAGAAACAAGTCCCAAATGAAAGAACAAGAGAATCTTCCAGTAGAAGGGCTGAATAAAATTGAGATAAGCAAGGTATCAGGTGTAGAGCTCAGAGTAATGATTATAAAGATGCTCAACAGCACGAGAAAAGAAATACAAACAATAAAAAACAACTAATCAGATAAGAAGAATAAGAGCAGAAATTGGAAAAAAGAAAAAAAGAAAAAAAGAAAAAAAACATTGGAAGGAATATACAGCAGACTACAGGAAGCCGGGGTCAGATCAGTGAATTAGAAGACAGTGTAGAAAGAAATCACTTAACCAGAGAACCAAAAAGAAAAAAGAAAACAATTATAAAACAGGAGGACAGATTCCAAAATGGTGGCAGAGTGAATGGAAGCTACACAGACGATCTCCCGGGACCAAAATGGAATTCAAATTAAATAAAGACAAATCATCTGTAAAAAGCAACAGAAAAGCAGCTTGAGAGGGCCACATAACCAGGGACATTGAATCGAGCCTGGTAGGTCTGCAGAAGCATGCAAGGAGGGTTGGAAGCCCACCGACAAGAGCGGTCTTAGCTGTAAGCAGCACACTCAGGATTAAAATCCCAAGCTGGCTCCACAGCGCAGAGGGCTAGGACAGAGCACTAAATTAGCTACAGCCACTCACATTGGGCTCTGGCAGAGGGAGGGTGGACTGGACTGGAACTGTGTGAGGACACTCGGGATTTCGAGAGCACTCAGAGTTTTTGCTGAATTGCGGCCACACAGGAGGGTGGCCATTTTGCTCCTTCCGAAAGCTCTGGAGAGGAGCAGCAGCCCCTCCCTCAGAGCTTCAACTGCATCCAGCTGGGCCAAAGAAATGCAAATTGAGGCTCAGTAACAACCAGACTCTGCCCCACCCTTGGGAAATCCTCTTACATGGAACACCTGAGGGAGATTTTCATTCAACAAAGAACCCAAGGCTCTTCAAGTAACTGAGACTAATAGCCTCCAGGAAAGGCTAGAGGATAACTGAACCTTTTCTGGGCTTTCAAATCTACCCAGGAAAATAAGACTTGACAGTGGTGTTTAACATGGGTCCTCCCATGCTCATCCAAACTCAGTGGAGGGAGTCACAAAAAACAGAACACCAACATCCACAGGGAAAATTTGGCAGGGTCCAAAACCCACTGAGATAGCCAAAATGGTGAAACAAAGAAAAAAAATACCCAATGAAAGAACAAGAGAACTCTACCAAAGATGAGATAAATGAAATGCAGTTAAGCAAGTTATCAGAGGTAGAGTTCAGAGCCATGATCTTGAGGAAGATAAACAGCATGACTAAGGACATCAACACCATCAGTAAAGACATAGAAATATTGAAAATGAACCAATTGGAAATGAAAAACCACCAAGAAGAAATGAAAAATGACATAGCAGAAATAAGGAACACATTGGAAGGACTAAACAGCAGAGTAGAGGAAGCCAAGGACCAGATCACTCAATTAGAAGACAGGGTAGAAAAAAATCAACCAATCAGAAAACCAAAAGGAAAAAACAATTAAAAAACAGGAAGACAGCTTAAGAGAACTGTGGGACAACTGGAAATGTAACAACATTAGAATAACACGAGTTCCAGAAGAAGAAAATGAGCAAGGGTTAGAGAATATATTTGAAGAAATAGTAACAGAAAACTTCCCTAACTTGGTGAAGGAAGAAGGCATTCAAGTTCAAGAAGCACATAGAGCCCCAGTAAGAAGAACGCAAACAGGCCCACACCAAGACACATAGTAATTAAAATGCCAAAAATTAAAGACAAAGAGAGAATCCTAAGGGCAGCAAGAGATAAGCAACAGGTTACCTACAAAGGAACCCCCAAAAAGCTATCAGCTGTCTTCTCAACAGAAAGACTACAGGCCAAAAGGGAATGGCATGAAGTAATCAAGGTCATGAAAAACAAGGATCTGAATGCAAGACTACTCTATCCAGCAAGGCTATCATTAAAAATAGAAGGGCAAATAAAGGCCTTCCCAGACAGAAAAAGGCTAAGGGAATATATTAGCATCAAACCAGCACTGCAAGAAATGTTAAAAGGACTGCTTTGATAAGTAGAAGAAACACGAAGAAAAATATAACCACATTAAAAAAAAAAGGCAATAAATAAGTACATATCAATTATCACCTTAAATGTAAATGGATTGAATGCACCACTAAAAAGAGACAGAGTAGCTGATTGGATAAGAAAGCATGACTCACATATATGTTATTTACAAGAGACCCATGTCACAACAAAAGACTCACATTGGTTGAAAGTGAAGGGATGGAAAAAATCTTCCAAGCAAATGGAAAGGAAAAAAAAACTGGGGTAGCAAAACTTATATCTGGTAAAATAGATTTCAAAATGAAGGCCATAACTAGAGACAAAGAAGGTCACTACATAATATTGAAAGGATCTATCCAACAGGAAGATAATAACTGTGGTAAACATATGGGCACCCAATATAGGAGCACCAAAATACATTAAAAATCTTCTGGAGGACTTCAAAGAAGAAATGGACAGCAATAGCAAGGTACTTCAACATCCCGCTGACATCATTGGATAGATCATCTAGACAAAAAATTAACTAGGAAAAAGAGACTCTAAATGAAGCACTAGATCAAATGGATTTAATAGCAATCTACAGAGAATTACACCTCAAAACTATAGAATTCACATTCTTCTCAAGTGTACATGGGACATTCTCAAAAATAGACCACATGTTAGGGCACAAACTAAGTCTCTACAAGTTCAAGAAGATTGAAATCATATCAAGCATCTACTCAGATCACAATGGCATGAAACTAGAAATCAATTGCAACAAGAACCTGGAGACATTTGAAAACATGGAGGCTAAATACCATGTTATTGAACAATGAGTGGGTTACCATGGAGATCAAGGAAAAAATTAAAAACTTCCTGGAAACCAATGAAAATGAACACACAACAAAACAAAATCTATGGGATGCAGCGAAAGTACTTCTGAGAGGGAAGTTCATAGCACTACAGGTCTGAAAAAATTCTAATTGACTATATCTATCCTCACAACTTAGAGAACTAAACAGCAAACCAAAAGAAAACCCCAGAGCAAGTGGAAAGAAGGAAATAGTAAAGATTAGAGCAGAAATAAAAGACATAGAGACCAAAAAACAATTCAAATGATTAATGAAACAAGGAGCTGGTTTTTTGAAAAGATAAAAAAGATTGATGAACCTTTAGCTAGTCTCACCAAGAAACAAAGAGAGAGAACCCAAATACACAAAATCAGAAATGAAAGAGGAGAAACAACAACTGACACCACAGAAATGCAAAGGATCTTTACCAAATACTATGAAAAATTATACGGCAACAAATTCGACAATCTAAACTAAATGGACACATTTCTAGAAACACATAGTCTCCCAAAACTGAACCAGGAAGATATAGAAAACTTGAAAAGACCACTAACAACTAAGAAAGTTGAAGATGTCATCAAGACTATCCCAGCAAACAAAAGCCCAGGCCCTGACAGCTTCACGGGCGAGTTTTACCAAACATTCAAAGAAGAACTAACACCCATTCTCCTCAAACTATTTCAAAAAAATCAAGAAGGAGTAAAACTTCCAAACTCGTTTTATGAGGCCAACATAATACTAATTCTAAAACCAGAAAAAGACACTACAAAGAAAGAAAACTACAGGCTAATATCCCTGATGAACATAGATGCCAAAATCCTAAACAATATCTAGCAAATTGGATCCAGCAATATATTAAAAAATCATTCACCAGGACCAAGAGGGATTCATTCCAGGGTTTCAAGGCTGGTACAATATTCGCAGATCAATAAATGTGATACACCACATAAACAAAATGAAAGATAAAAACCACACGATCATATCAATAGATGCTGAAAAAGCATTTGACAAACTCCAGCACCCATTTCTGATAAAAACGCTCAGCACTATGGGAATAGAGGGATCATATCTTGGCGTAATAAAGGCCATATATGAAAGACCTACAGCCAACATCATACTCAATGGGCAAAAACTAAAAGCATTTCCCTTAATAATGGGAACAAGACAGGGATGCCCACTTTTGCCACTCTTATTTAACATAGTACTGAAAGTCTTAGCCACAGCAATCAGACATGAAGAAAAAATAAAAGGTGTCTAAATTGATAAGGAGGAAGGGAAACTGTCATTATTTGCAGATGACATGATATTATACATAGAAAACCCTAAAGACTCTATCAAAAATCTACTAGATTTCATAAATGAATTTGGCAAAATAGCAGGATACCAAATTAATGTCAAGAAATCAACGGCATTCTTATACACCAATGATGAACTCACACAAAGAGAAGCTAATGAAAACTCCCATTTACTATAGCAACAAAAAAATATACCTAAGAATAAACTTAACCAAAGAAGTAAAGGACCTGTTTGCAGAAAACTACAGGACATTGAAAAAAGAAATAGAGGAAGATATAAAAAAGTGGAAGCACATACCTTGTACATGGATTGGAAGAATTAACATCATTAAAATGTCCATACTACCCAAAGCAATCTATAGATTCAATGAAATCCCCATCAAAATACCAACGACATATTTCACAGAACTAGAACAAATACTATAAAAATTCATATGAAACCGACAAACCCCGAATAGCCACAGCAGTTTTGAAAAAGGACAAAGTAGGGAGTATCACAATACCAGATATCAGGTTATACTACAAAGGTACTATAATCAAAACAGCCTGGTACTGGCACAAGAATAGGCATATAGATCAGTGGAACAGAAGAGAGAACCTGGAAATTGACCAAAGACATTATGCTCAATTAATATTTGACAAAGTTGGCAACAGGATACAATGGAGTAAAGACATCCTCTTTAATAAATGGTGTTGGGAAAACTGGACAGGTATATGCAAAAAAATGAAACTAGACCACCAACTTACACCATACACAGGAACAAACTCAAAATGGATAAAAGACTTAGATGTGACCAGGCAATCCATAAAAATCCTACAAGAAAATATAAGCAACAAAATTTTAGACATCATGCACAGCAGAATTTTCACTAATACATCACCTAAGGCAAGAAAAAAAAAAAAGGAAAAAATGAACACATGGGACTACATCAAACTAAATAACTTCTGCACAGCAAAAGAAACAACCTTCAAAATGGAAAGGGAACCTACTGTATGGGAGAGCATAATTGCCAATGATACCTCAGATAAGGGGTTAATTTTCAAAATACATAGAATGCTCATACAATTCAACAAAAAGAAGGCAAAGAACCCAATTAAAAAATGAGTAGAGGAGCTAAAAAGACATCTCTCTATACAGGACATACACATGGCCAAGAGACTTATGAAGAAATGCCCAACATCATTAATCATCAGAGAGATGCAAATTAAAATAACAATGAGGTATCACCTCACACCTGTCAGAATGGCCGCCATCAACAAATCATCAAACAACAAGTGTTGGCGAGGGTGTGGAGAAAAGTGGACTCCACACCCTAGTGGGCCATTGAAATGCAAACTGAGGCTCATTAACTACTAGCATCTGCCCTTCCCTCGGGAAATCCTCTCACCTTGAACACATGAGGGAGGTTTTCATTAAACTGAAACCCAAGGCTCTTCAAGCAACCACAACTAATAGCCTCTAGGCAAAAAGCTAGAGGATAACTTAACCTCTGCTGGGTTTGCAAATATACCCTGGAAAGTAAGACTCCATGGTGGTGTTTAAATTGGGTCCTCCCATGCTCATCCAAACCCAGTAGAGGGAACCACAAACAACAGAACACCAACATCCACAGGAAAATTTGGCAGGCTCCAAAAACCACTGAGATAGCCAAAATGGTGAAAAAAAGAAACAGATCCCAAATGAAAGAACAAGAGACCTCTACCGAAGATGAGATAAATGAAACGGAGTTAAGCAAGTTAACAGAGCTAGAATTCAGAGCCATGATGTTGAGGAAGCTCAACAGCATGAGTAAGGACATCAACACCTTGGTTAAAGACATCCACACCATGAGAAAAGACATAGAAACACTGAAAAACAACCAAGTGGAAATGAAGAAGCAGCAAGAAGAAATGAAGAAGCAGCAAGAAGAAATGAAGAATGACAGCAGAAATGAAGAACACATTGGAAGGACTAAACAGCAGAGTAGAGGAAGCTGAGGACCGGATCAGTGAATTAGAAGACAGGGTAGAAAAAAATCAACCAATCAGAAAACCAAAAGGAAAAAACAATGAAAAAACAGGAAGACAGCTTAAGAGAACTGTGGGACAGCTGGAAACGTAATAAAATGAGCAAGGGTTAGAGAATATATTTGAAGAAATAATGACAGAAAACTTCTCTAATTTGGTGAAGAAAGAAGGTATTCAAGTTCAAGAAGCACAGAGAGTCCCAAGTAAGAAGAACCCAAACAGGCCCACACCAAGACACATAGTAATTAAAATGCCAAAAATTAAAGACAAAGAGAGAATCCTCAAGGCAGCAAGAGAAAAGCAACAGGTTACCTACAAAGGAACCCCCATCAGGCTATCACCTGACTTCTCCACAGAAACACTACAGGCCAGAAGGGAATGGCATGAAGTAATCAAGGTCATGAAAAACAAGGATCTGAATCCAAGACTACTCTACCCAGCAAGGCTGTCATTCAAAATAGAAGGTCAAATAAAGAGCTTCTCAGACAAAAAATGGCTAAGGGAATACATTAGCACCAAACCAGCACTGCAAGAAATGTTAAAAGGACTGCTGAAATTAGTAGAAGAAATAGGAAGGAAAGTAGAATCCCACTAAACAAAAATGGCAATAAATAAGTACATATCAATAATCACCTTAAATGTAAATGGATTGAATGCTCCAATAAAAAGACACAGAGTAGCTGATTGGATAAGAAAGCATGACCCATATATATGTTGTTTACAAGAGACCCACCTCACAACAAAAGACTCACATAGGCTGAAAGTGAAGGGATGGAAAAAAATCTTCCAAGCAAATGGAAAGGAAAAAAAAGCTGGGGTAGCAATACTCATATCTGATAAAATAGATTTCAAAACGAAAGCCATAACTAGAGACAAAGAAGGCCACTACATAATATTGAAAGGATCTATCCAACAGGAAGATATAACCTTGGTAAACATACATGCACTGAATATAGGAGCACCAAAATATATTACAAGTCTTCTGGAGGACTTCAAAGGAGAAATTGAGAGCAATACAATCATAGCAGGGGACTTCAACACCCCGCTGACATCACTGGATAGATCCTCTAGACAAAAAATTAACAAGGAAACAGAGACTCTAAACAAAGCACTAGACCAAATGGATTTAATAGATATTTAGAGAGAATTATACCCCAAAACTATAGAATTCACATTCTTCTCAAGTGCACAAGGGACATTCTCAAAGATAGACCACATGTTAGGACACAAACGAAGTCTCTGCAAGTTCAAAAAGATTGAAATCATATCAAGCATCTTCTCAGATCACAATGGCATGAAACTAGAAATCAATTGCAACAAGAACATGCAAAGACATTTGAATACATGGAGGCTAAATAGCATGTTATTAAACAATGAATGGGTTACTGAGGAGATCAAGGAAGAATTTAAAAACTTCCTGGAAACCAATGAAAATGAACACACAACAACACAAAATCTATGGGATGCTGCGAAAGCTGTTCTGAGAGGGAAGTTCATAGCACTACAGGCCTACCTCAAGAAACAACAAAAAATTTCTAATAGAATATCTAACCTCACAACTTAAAGAACTAGAAAGCAAACAAAAAGAAAACCCCAGAGCAAGTAGAAGGAAGGAAATAGTAAAGATCAGAGCAGAAATAAATGACATAGAGACCAGAGAAACAATTCAAAGGATCAATGAAACAAAGAGTTGGTTTTTTGAAAAGATAAATAAGATTGATGGACCCTTAGCTAGACTCACGAAGAAACAAAGAGAGAGAACCCAAATACACAAAATCAGAAATGAAAGAGGAGAAGTAACAACTGACACCACAGAAATACAAAGGATCATTAGCAAATACTATGAACATTTATATGGCAACAAATTCGACAATCTAAGTGAAATGGACAAATTTCTAGAAACACATAGTCTCCCAAAACCGGACCGGGAAGAGATAGAAAACTTGAACAGACCAATAACAGCTAAGGAAATTGAAGATGTAATCAAGACTCTCCCAGCAAACAAAAGCCCAGGCCCGGATGACTTCACGGGGGAGTTTTACCGAACATTCAAAGAAGAACTGACACCCATTCTCCTCAAACTATTTCAAAAAATTCAAGAAGAAGGAAGACTTCCAAACTCGTTTTATGAGGCCAGCATAATCCTAATTCCAAAACCAGAAAAAGACACTACAAAGAAAGAAAACTACAGGCCAATATCCCTGATGAACGTAGATGCCAAAATCCTAAACAAAATA
Organism: Tadarida brasiliensis; assembly: GCA_030848825.1. Lineage (NCBI taxonomy): Eukaryota > Metazoa > Chordata > Mammalia > Chiroptera > Molossidae > Tadarida > Tadarida brasiliensis. The sequence continues at coordinate 55,670,240 of CM061280.1, forward strand.
CTAGCAAATCGGATCCAGCAAGACATCAAAAAAAATTATTCACCATGACCAAGTGGGATTCATCCCAGGGATGCAAGGCTGGTTCAACATTCGCAAATCAATAAATGTGATACACCACATAAACAAAATGAAAGATAAAAACCACATGATCATATCAATAGACGCTGAAAAAGCATTCGACAAAATCCAGCACCCATTTCTGATAAAAACACTCAGCAATGTGGGAATAGAGGGATAATATCTTGCAATAATAAAGGCCATATATGAAAAATCTATAGCTAACATCATACTCAATGGGCAAAGACAAGAAACATTTCCCTTAAGAGCAGGAACAAGACAGGTATACCCTCTTTTGCCACTCTTATTTAACATAGTAATGGATGTCTTAGCCACAGCAGTTACACATGAAGAAAAAAAAGAATCCAAATTGGAAAGGAAGAAGTGAAACTGTCATTATTTGCATATGACATGATACTGTACATAGAAAACCCTAAAGAGCCCATAAAAAATGTACTAGATTTAATAAATGAATATGGCAAAGTAACAAGATACAAAAGTAATGTCAAGAAACCAACAGCATTCTTATACACCAACAATGAACACACAGAAAAATAAAAAAAAATTATCCCTTGTACCATTGCAACAAAAAACTTAAGATACATAGGGATAAACTTAACCAAAGAAGTAAAGGACCTATTCTCAGAAAACTACATGTCACTGAAAAAAGAAATAGAAGAAGATATTAAAAAGTGGAAGCATATACCTTGTTCATGGATTGGAAGAATTAACATCATTAAAATGTCCATACTACCCACAGAAATCTATAGATTCAATGCAATCCCCATCAAAATACCAATGACATATTTCACAGAACTGGAACAAATACTCCAAAAGATTATTTGAAACCAAAAAGACCCTGAATAGCCACAGCGATCTTAAAAAATTAGAACAAAGGAGGAGGGATCACAATACCGGATATCAGGTTATACTACAAAATCACTGTAATAGAAACAGCCTAGTACTGGCACAAGAACAGGCATATAGATCAATGGAACAGGCATATAGAACAAAGAACCCAGAAACTGACCCAACTCATTATGCTCAATTAATATTTGACAAAGGTGGCAAGAGCATACAGTGGAGTAAAGGCATCCTCTTCAATAAATTGTGTTGGGAAAATTGGACAGCTATATGCAAAAATATGAAGCTAGATCACTATCTTACACCATACAAGAGAATAAACTCAAAATGGATAAAAGACTTAAATGTGGTTTGTGAATCTATAAAAATCCTAGAGAAGAATGTAGGCAACAAAATTTGAGACATCATACACAGCAGAATTTTCACTGATACAATGCCTAAGGCAAGAGAAACAAAGGAAAAAATGAACACATGGGACTACATCAAACTAAAAAGCTTCTGCACAGCAAAAGAAACAAGCATTAAAATGGAAAAGGAACCCACTATATGGGAGAGCATAATTGCCAATGATACATCAGATAAGGGGCTAATTTTTTAAACATATAGAGTACTCATACAACTCAACAAAAAGAAGACAAAGAACCCTTTTTAAAAAATGGCAAAAGACCTAAATAGTCACCTCTCCAAACATGACATACAAATGGCCAAGAGACATATCAAAAAATGCTCAAGGTCACTAATCATCTGAACGACACTAATTAAAACAACTATGAGATATCTCCTCACATCTGTCAGAATGGCTGCCACCAACAAATCATCAAAGAAAAGTGCTGGGAAGGTGTGGAGAAAAGGGAACTCTAGTACACTGCTGGTGGGAATGCAGACTGGTGCAGCCACTATGGAAAACAATATGGTGTTTCCTCAAAAAATTAAAAATTGAACTGCCACTTGACCCAGTGATCCCACTTCTAGGAATATACCCTAAGAATCCTGAAGCACCAATCAGAAAGAATATATGTACCCCTCTGTTCATAGCAGCACTATTTACAATCACTTAGATCTGGAAACTGCCCTAATGTCCTTCAATAGATGAGTGGATAAAAAAGCCATGGTACATATACACAGTGGAATTCTATGCACCTGTAACAAAGAAAAATCTCTTATCCTCTAAGATGACATGGAGAGACCTGGAGAGTATTTTCCTAAGCAAAACAAGCCAATCAGAGAAAGACAAATATCACATGAACTTACTTATTTGTGGAATATGAAGAACAAAACAAGCTGATGAGCAAAATAGACCCAGAGACAGAATTTGGGTACTGACTGACAAGCCTCTGAAGAGGGACATGGGGGAAAGGGAAGAGATAAACCACAGAACTTATATGGAAATATGAGCAACCATGGACATAGACAATAATGCTTGGGTGGGGGAGGGATTATGAGGAGGGTGTCAATGAGGGAAAAATGAGAAACGTCTGTATGTAACAAAAAAAGGAAAAGAAAAGAAAAATGGGCAGAGGACTTGCATAAACAATTCTCCAAACAGGTCATACAGATGGCCAAGAGAGATGCAAATTAAAATGACTATGAGTTATCATTTTACACCTGCCAGAATGGCTGCCATGAAAAAATAATCAAACAAAAAGTTCTAGAAAGGATGTGGGAAAAGGGTACTTGAATATACTGGTGGTGGGAATGCAGACTGTTGCAGCACTATGAAAAATAATATGGTGTTTCCTCAACAAATTTAAAATGGAATTGTGATTTGACCCAGTGATTCTTCTTCTAGGAATATATCCTAAGATGCCTGAAACAGGAATCGTAAAGAATATTTGCACCCCTATGTTCATAGCAGCACTATTTACAGTAGCTAGGATCTGGAAACAGCCCAAGTGTCCATCTGTAGATGAATGGATAAAAAATATGTGGTACATTTACACAATGGAATGCAATGCAGCTGTAAAAAGTAAGATCTCTTATCCTTTTAGATGACATGGAAGAACCTGGAGAGTATTATGCTTAGTGAAATAAGCCAGTCAGAGATACACATGTACAAGTTGATCTAAATTATTTATGGAATAAAATAAATGAAGTAAACTGACAATTGAAATAGATCCAGAGACATGGAAGTAGGGAACAGATTGACAAACCTCAGAGGGAAGGCGGATGGTGGGTGAGAAGATAGAAACCAACGAACTTATATGCATATATGCATAAATAATAGACACAGGCAATAGTGTGGGAAAGGCAGGAGGCGAGTAGGTGCCGGAAGGAGAGGTTCAATGGGAGAAAATGGGGGACATCTGTGATACTTTCAACAATAAAGATTAAAAAAAAGAAATAAAACTATCTGGGGCCATTATGTGATTTATCACAGAGGAAACAGCAGTTTGTTGGTTCAAAGATTTAAAGGGAAACAAGTTTTTGTCCTTATTTCCCTATATCCCTAGAGATTTGTTTAAGTACTGGAACAGAAGTAGAGGAGATCTGAGCTTTATAGATAACAGCAATTTGAATGTGACAGTAACATGAAAGAGGATGATTGAATGAGAACCTATAAAAAACCCTAAACACTTATACCTTGTGAGTCTTGATGGTTTCTTGTGACCAAGTTTGTTAGAACTGGGTAAAATTACCGTCAGAGCTTTCAGGACAATACTGGACAAGCCTATAAGTTAAGATATACTTTAGGGAGTTATGGTATAGAATAGATTGTGGGGAAACAGAGTCAAGGTATCATCGGGTGTCTATGAGGAGAAACAACAGACAATGATGATTCTTAGGGGGACATTCAAATGCCCCTTGAACTCTAATACAACCATAAGGAGGGAGAAAGCACTTTCGTACAAAATCCAAAAAATGACTGATGGTACTTTTTATCAACCTTGATGAGTGGTTATTCAAATTTGATTTCATTTTATTTAAAAATACATAAATCAATGAATTTGTCTTTTATTGCATTTCAGAGTTTGTGGTAAAAATTTGATGTATAAGTTGAAATCCACATGAAAGAGAAGGATATTCCAAACAGGGTTAATGTCATTAAAGAAGACTGAGGAAGATAGAGAGAGAGAAAGAGAGAGAGAGAGAGAGAGAGAGAGAGAGAGAGAGAGAGAGAGAGAGAAAGAATGTGTGTGTGGAGAAGAGGCAATAGTGGTAGCCCCCAAGTACCTGAGCAGAACAGATGGTGCATATAATGAATCATCTTGAATATAGACTAAGAGGTTTAGATTTGATCTGCTAAGCCATAGGAGGGAACCAAACAAAATAAGTGTGTTTTTTTAAAACATTATTTTAGGAAAATGAAAGTACCCAACAATCTTAATATTCTCAGAAGTATCATGAAATTCTGATTAAACAATCAAAAATAAAATTTATTTAATTATTTTTAATTAAAAAAAATAACACCTGCCATTTGGCATCCTTAGGCAGGTGAAGGAGACATGGCATGAATTCAGATGCATGATAATAGACCTCTTCGGGCTCGAAATTCTTACCCAACTTCAATGCATCCAGTCTCCATTATAATTACTTGGGGGTAATTTATTCAGTGCCTATGATGTGCCAAGGAATTGGTAAGTTTCTTGATCAATTATGCAGCATAATGCCAAAGAAAAGCATGGGCTCAAAGTAACATAGATCGCTAACTATATCTCTGCTACTTACTAGCTAAGATACTTGGACAGTTTTTGACCTTTTCAGACTCCAGATTCCTCATATGAAAAATGGAGGAGAAATAATAACACTATGTATTTCACAGACTGTTGTAATTAATAAATAAGAAAATGTATATAAAGCATTTAGCATTGACACAACTGGTAGGTGGTATTTCCTAAGTATTAAAGTTAGACATAGATTAGGACAGTGTTCTTCCCTAGCCTCATCGCTCTCCCTAACTGGGTCCAGGACTACATGACTTCTTACATTAGTAATCATTGCAGCAATTTAGACAAAGCAAAGTGATCAAATGGACAGATTTCGTTTTGTTCATTTTTCACCTAGAAAGGAGAGGGTTAAGAAAGCAGAAAATAATTTTTTCTCCAAAACATGAGGTTTTTGAAACTTTTTTTCAAAGACAGTTTACTCTGTGTCCTTGAGACAGTTAATGAGACATGCTAATTTGAGAGAAATAGGTCTGCTATGAATCCTTGATAAGAAAACGTCTGCTTGGCTCACTTTCTTTACTTTCTAGGGAGGAAGTCAGGGTTTGAAGACAATAAGATATGATAAGGAATAAGACACTGCCTTCAAGAAAACAATTTAAAATAACAAATTTATTATCAATTCAAGCTCTAGGAAAAATGATGATTAGATTGCAAAGAAAGATGACTCCTGGAGTTCCAGTAAATAAGACCCAGGAAATGCAGACAAAGAAATTAAATAGGTGAGTAAAGTTGGAAATGATCACGCTTGCCTGAATTGAACACTGTAACACAAGGAGAGGACATGTTTCTCTGGTAGGTGGTATTTCCTAAGTATTAAAGTTAGACATAGATTAGGACAGTGTTCTTCCCCAGCCTCATCGCTCTCCCTAACTGGGTCCAGGCCTACATGACTTCTTACATTAGTAATCATTGCAGCAATTTAGACAAAGCAAAGTGCTCAAATGGACACCTACCATAGCTTATGGTCCAAAATATACTATACTATATTACCTTTCTTTGAGCTCTTATTCCCTTGGTAAATTTTTCCATAATTTTAATTTCAACATTTCTGAATTATTTCAAGTGTGTCTTTTGCAGACAATATGTTGTTGGCTTTTAAAAAACCAATTGCAGCCTGGTTGGTGTGGCTCAGTGGTTGAGTATCAACCGATGAACCAAGATGTCGCTGGGTCGATTCCCGGTCAGGGCACATGCTTAGGTTGTGGGCCAAATCCCCAGTGGGGGGCATGCAAGAAGTGGCCAATACATGTTCTCTCTCATTGATGTTTCTATCTCTCTCTCCCTTTCCCTTTCTCTCTCTCTAAAATCAATAAAGAAAATATAAATTTTAAAAAATCAACTGCAGAATTTGACTTTATATTGGTGAGTTTACTCCACTTATAATTATTGTAATTACTATTTTAGTAGAACTTCTTCCATTTTTACTTATGTTCCATTTACAGTGTTATATTTTCCTTTATTCCTACTATGTTCTTTATTTTAACTACTAATATTTTGATTCCACGTACTTGATATTTAATAGCCCTCATGTTTCTGCTTTATAATATTAATACTCTCCTTTATTGCTTTAAGGTAATTTATTATTCTTATTTTAAGTTCTTAATCTCTTTGTTTCAGAAATTCTTCTTCTTATGTCATGTTTTATTCAGTTAGTTTTGTTCCTTTTATGGTGCTTGAATTCCTCAGCTGTTTAGTTATTCTGGCCTTTGAGATCTTGGTCCCCATAGAGGTATCATCTATACTTTCTTGTTATGTATATTGGCGAAGGGTCAGATTCCAAGCCATTCTGTATCTGATCTGTTGCTTTAGGTGGTAGGAAATATGTCTCAAGATACAGGGTCTGTCCCAACCACCAGTGAATCATTATTAAACATACCTATTTGCTGTCACTTCACCCCACAACCATTCTTGTATAAGCAGCATGAAAAGTAGCAATCACTGTAGTCTATAGTCCATGAGTTCTGAAGTTTGGTGGGGAATATGGTAAAAAAAAAAAATGAATGCCCTAGAATGGCTGGTCACTCTGAACTTGTTGACACAAGCTTCTTACACAGCAACAGGTCTTTACTGTGCCCCATTATTAAACCACTGACACTAGAAGATATGGGCTGGTACTGCTAATTTCTGTATAAAACACTAGGCAATGATTACTCCAAGGCAATGTAGAGAAGAAATAAGAGGATATAAAGGCTCTCAACCAAACTATTCCCCCACTGTTATATTTGTGCACCAGACTGAAATAACCTGCACACACACATACATGAGAGTTCATGACTGTGTATGCACAAACACACACTGGAGTTTTGACAAACTCTAGTCTCCCCTATGGGTTCTCACATTTTTTTTTTTAATGTTAACAGCTCCAATTGTGCTTCCCTCTTTGTTTCTGTGGTTTCTCCTCAAAGGAAACACAGAGCTCTATTAGTTCACAAAATTTTTTTAGAAATAAATGTTGTTATTCCCTTTTATTATTTTTCATAAATGTTAAAATACCACATGTACAAAAATATATAACATAACTGTATAGTTTAAAGAATAATGAGGATCTTAAAAAATGGCAGTGGAGTGAATGGAAGCTACACAGATGATCTCACAGGACCAAATGAGAATTATAACTAAAATAAAGACAAATCATTGGGAAAAAGCAACAGAAAAGCAGCGGGAGAGGACCATACAACCAGGGACACTGAATGAGCATGGTAGGATCTGTGGAGGCGCATGAGGGTGGCGGGCTGGGAGCCCACGGACAGCAGCGGACTTAGCTGTGAGCAGTAGTGGCACCCGCCCTCGGGGTTGAGAGCCCAAGCTGCTCCAAAGCTCAGAGGGCTGGGACAGAGTGCTAAATAGCTACAGCCACTCACTTGGGGCTCTGGCAGAGGGAGGGCAGACTGGACCTGAACGGTGTGGGGACACCTGGGATTTGGAGGGAACTCAGAGTTTGTGATGAACCGTGGCGACAAAGGACGGTGGTTGCCAGCCTGCTCATTGTGGGTTACACAGAATGGCAGCCAAGTTTGCTCTTTCTGAAGCTGTGGCAGCCCCTCTCTCGGAGACTCCCAGGTGAGTCAAAGAAATGCAAATTGAGGCTCATTAACAACCAGCATCAGCCCCACCCTCGGGAAATCCTCTTACACTATAAACACCTGAGGGACTTTCTCATTCACCTGAGATCCTAAGGCTTTTCAAGTAACTGAGGCTAATAGCCTCCAGGCAAAAAGCTAGAGCATAACTGAAACTTTCCTGAGCGTGCAAATCTACCCAGGAAAGTGATATTTGACAGTGGTGTTTAAGGAGGGCCTTCACATTCATCCAAACCCAATAGAGGGAGCCACAAATATAAGAAAATCAACACCCACAGGGAAATTAGGCAGGCTACAAAACCCACTGAGAGAGCAAAAATGGTGAAACAAAGAAACAGATCCCAAATGAAAGAACAAGAGAACACTACCGAAGATGAGATAAATGAAATGCAGTTAAAAAAATTATCAGAGGTAGAGTTCAGAGCCATGATCCTGAGGAAAATAAACAGCATGAGTAAGGACATCGACACCATGAAAACCAACCAAGTGGAAATAAAAAATGACATAGCAGAAATAAAGAACACATTGGAAGGACTGACCAGCAGAGTAGAGGAAGCAGAGGATGGGATCAGTGAATTAGAAGACAGAGTAGAAAAAATTCAATCAATCAAAAAATCAAAAGGAAAAAACAATGAAAAACAGGAAGATAGCTTAAGAGAACTGTGGGACAACTGGAAACGTAATAACATTCGCATCATTGGAGTCCCCGAAAAAGAAGAAAATGAGCAAGGGTTAGAGAATATATTTGAAGAAATAGTGACAGAAAACTTTCCTAACCTGGTGAAGGAAGAAGGCATTCAACTTCAAGAAGCACAGAGAGCCCCAAGTAAGAAGAACCCAAACAGGCCCACACCAAGACACATAATAATTAAAATGCCAAAAATTAAAGACAAAGAGAGAATCCTAAAGGCAGCAAGAGATAAGCAACAGGTTACCTACAGAGGAACCCCCATAAGGCTATCATCTGACTTATCAACAGAAACACTACAGGCCAGAAGTGAATGGCATGAAGTAATCAATGTCATGAAAAACTAGGATCTGAACCCAAGATTACTCTATCCAACAAGGCTATCATTCAAAATAGAAGGTCAAATAAAGAGCTTCCCAGACAAAAAAAGGCTAAGGGTATATATTAACACCAAACAAGCACTGCAAGAAATGTTAAAAGGACTGCTGTAAATAGTACAAGAAATAGGAAGAAAAATATACCACAATGAACATAAATGGCAATAAATAAGTACATATCAATAATCACCTTAAATGTAAATGGATTGAATGCTGCAATAAAAAAAAACACAGAGTAGCTGACTGAATAAGAAAGCATGATTCACATATATGTTGTCTACAAGACACCCACCTCACAACAAAAGACTCACATAGGTTGAAAGTAAAGGGATGGAAAAAAATCTTCCAAGCAGACAGAAAGGGAAAAAAAAGCTGGGGTAGCAATGCTCATATCTGATAAATTAGATTTCAAAATGAAGGCCATAACTAGAGACAAAGAAGGCCACTACATAATAATGAAAGGATCTATCCAACAGGAAGATATAACCTTGGTAAACATATATTCACCCGATATAGGAGCACCAAAATATATTTAAAATCTTCTGGAGGACTTTAAAAGAGAAATTGACCGCAATACAATCATAGCAGGAGACTTCAACACCCCACTGACATCACTGGATAGATTATCTAGACAAAAAATTAACAAGGAAAGAGAAATTCTAAGTGAAGCACTAGATCAAATAGATTTAAAAGATATATACAGAGAATTACACCCCAAAACTGCAGAATTTACATTCTTCTCAAGTGCACATGGGACATTCTCAAAGATAGACCATATGTTAGGGCACAAACTAAGTCTCTACAAGTTCAAGAAGATTGAAATCATATCAAGCATCTTCTCGGACCACAATGGCATGAAACTAGAAATCAATTGCAACAAGAACATGAAAAGACATTTGAACACATGGAGGCTAAATAGCATGTTACTGAACAATGAATGGGTTACCATGGAGATCAAGGAAGAATTTAAAAACTTCCTGGAAACCAATGAAAATGAACACACAACAACACAAAATCTATGGGATGCAGTGAAAGCAGTTTTGAGAGTGAATTTCATAGCACTACAGACCCACCTCAAGAAAGAAGAAAAATTTCTAATTGACTACCTAACCTCACAACTTAAAGAACTAGAAAGCAAACAAAAAAAGAACCCTAGAGCAAGTAGAAGTATGGAAATAGTAAAGACCAGAGCAGAAATAAACAACATGGAGACCAAAAAAACAATTCAAAGGATCAATGAAACAATGAGCTGGTTTTTTGAGAAGATAAACAAGATTGATGGACCCTTAGCTAGACTCACCAAGAAACAAAGAGAGAGAACCCAAATACACAAAATCAGAAATGGAAGAGGAAAAGTAACAACAGACACCATAGAAATACAAAGGATCATTAACAAATACTATGAACATTTATATGGCAACAAATTCGACAATCTAAGTGAAATGAACGCATTTCTAGAAACACATAGTCTCCCAAAACTGAACCGGGAAGAAATAGAAAACTTGAACAGGCCAATAACAGCTAAGGAAATTGAAGATGTAATCAAGACCCTCCCAGCAAATAAAAGCCCAGGCCCTGACGGCTTCATGGGGGAGTTTTACCGAACATTCAAAGAGGAACTAACACCCACTCTCCTCAAACTATTTTAAAAAATTCAAGAAGAAGGAAGACTTCCAAACTCCTTTTATGAAGCCAGCATAATTCTAATTCCAAAACCAGAAAAAGACACTACAAAGGAAACTACAGGCCAATATCCCTGATGAACATAGATGCCAAAATCTTTAACAAAATACTAGCAAATTGAATCCAGCAATACATCAAAAAAATTATTCACCATGACCAAGTGGGATTCATTCCAGGGATACAAGGCTGGTACAATATTCGCAAATCAATGAATGTGATACCTCACATAAACAAAGTGAAAGATAAAAACCACATGATCATATCAATAGACGCTGAAAAAGCATTCTACAAAGTCCAGCACCCATTTCTGATAAAAACACTCAGCAATTTGGGAATAGAAGGATCATATCTTGATATATTAAAGGCCATATATGAAAGACCTACAGCCAACATCATACTCAATGGACAAAAACTAAAAACATTTCCCTTAAGCACAGGAATAAGCAAGGATGCCCACTTTCACCACTCTTATTTAACATAGTACTGGAAGCCTTAGCCACAGCAATCAGACATGAAGAAAAAATAAAAGGGATCCAAATTGGAAAGGAGGAAGTGAAACTGTCATTATTCGCAGACGACGTGATATTATACATAGAAAACCCTAAAGACTCCATCAAAAATCTACTAGACTTAATAAATGAATTTGGCAAAGTAGCAGGATACAAAATTAACGTCAAGAAATTGATGGCATTCTTATATACCAATGATGAACTCACAGAAAGAGAAACTAAAAAAATCAATCCCATTTACCATTGTGGCAAAAAAATTAAGATACCTAGGAATAAACTTAACCAAAGAAGTAAAGGACCTATTTGCAGAAAACTATAGGACATTGAAAAAAGAAATAGAAGAAGATATAAAAAAGTGGAAGCACATACCTTGTTCATGGATTGGAAGAATTAACATCATTAAAATGTCCATACTACCCAAAGCAATCTATAGATTTAATGCAATCCCCATCAAAATACCAACAACATATTTCACAGAACTAGAACAAATACTTCAAAAGTTCATATGGAACCAAAAAAGGCCTTGAATAGCTAAAGCAATCTTCAAAAAGAAGAACAAAGTAGGTGGGATCACAATACTGGACATCAGGTTATACTACCAAGCTACTCTAATCAAAACAGCCTGGTGCTGGCACAAGAACAGGCACATAGATCAATGGAATAGAACATAGAACCCAGAAATTGTCCCAAAACATTATGCTCAATTAATATTGGACAAAGGTGGCAAGAGCATACAATGGAGTAAAGACAGCCTCTTTAATAAATGGTGTTGGGAAAATTGGACAGCTACATGCAAAAAAATGAAACTAGACCATCAGCTTACACCATACACAAGAATAAACTCAAAATGGATAAAAGACTTAAATGTGACTCTTGAATCCATAAAAACCCTAGAAGAAATTTCAGACATCATACGCAGCAGAATTTTCACTGATATATCCCCTGAGGCAACAGAAACAAAGGAAAAAATGAACACATGGGACTACATCAAACTCAAAAGCTTCTGCACAGCAAAAGAAACAACTATCAAAGTGGAAAGGCAATCCACTGTATGGGAGAGCATAACTGACAATGATATATCAGATAAGGGATTAATTTCCAAAATATATAGAGTGCTCATACATCTCAACAAAAGGAAGACAAAGAACCCAATTAAAAAATGGGCAGAGGAACTAAATAGACACCTCTCCAAACAAGATATACAAATGACCAAGAGACATATGAAGAAATGCTCAACATCACTAATCATCAGAGAGATGCAAATTAAAACAAGAATGACATATCACCTCACACCTTTCAGAAAAGTAGCCATCAACAAAGCATCAAACAAGTGCTGGCGAGGGTTTGGAAGAAAGGGGCTCTAGTACACTGCTGGTGGGACTGCAGACTGGTGCAGCCACTATGGAAAACACTATGGTGTTACCTCAAAAAATTAATAATTGAATTACCATTTGACCCAGTGATCTCACTCCTAGGATTATACCCTAAGTAGCCTGAAACACCAATCAAAAAGAATATATGTACCCCCATGATCATAGCAACTGTATTTACAGTAGCTAAGATCTGGAAACAGCCCACGTGTCCATCAGTAGATGAATGGATAAAAAAGCTGTGGTACATATACACAATGAGTACTATGCAGCTGTAAGAAAGAAAGATCTCTTATCCTTTGAGATAACATGGAAGGACCTGGAAACTATTATCCTAAGTGAAACGAACCAAGCAGAGAAAGACAAATATCATTTGATCTCACTTATTTCTGGAATATAATGAACATAACAGTCTGAGGAACAGGGTAGTCCCAGAGATGTGGAAGTAGGGTACAGACTGACAATTGCCAGAAGAGGGCCTGGGGGAGGGGAATGATGAACCACAGAACTTGTACGCATGTACTCATAACCAATGGACATGGACAACAAAATTTGGGATGGGGCATGGAGGGAGGGGCAGGAGGGTCTCAATGGGGGAAAAAGGAGAAACATCTTTAACAAAAGTAAATTAATAAAATAATAAATAAATAAATGAAGAAAAAAAAAGAATAATGATAGAATAAACTTTGATTTATCTAATACCCAGGTTAAGAAATATAATGTTGTCAGTGCTTTGGAAGGGTGCCTCCCTACTAGGGATCAAGCCTGCAACCAGGACATGTGCCCTGACTGGGAATTAAACCAGGACCTCTCAGTCCATGGAATGATGCTCAGTACACTGAGCCACACTGGTTGGGTGTCTTTTTTCACTTTTGAATGTTAATATAGAGAAAGTATCTAGACAAGTACCTAGCACATAGTGTTAGCTATTGTTATTATTATCATTATTATTATTAACATTACTGTTCCCAGTCCCATTCTTTACATTCCAAGGATAACTAATAGTCTAAGTTTGTGTTAATAGTATACTATAAACGTTTTAAATACTTTTCCAACTACATATCTGTCCCTAAATAATACATTATTTCTTTTGCATGATATTGGATTTTCAAAATTGGAATTATACTATTAATATTTATATTTTTCTGTGTCTTGCTCTGTTTCCTAAACTTTGTGTATTTTCAGATTCATACATATTCATACATACAGGGGTGGGCAGAAGTAAGTTTATAGTTGTAATATAAATAAATAATACAATAATTAATAAATAATAATACAAGAATAAACTCTGTTTTGCATATTCACAACTGTAAACCTACTCTTGCCCACCGCTGTATAATAGTCGCCAACTCTCAGGCCTGCCGGGGCGGGGGTCGTTGCAATGCAATGAACTACAAGCAGACATGGCTTGGAGTGAGGGGGGAGCATTGCAAGGGAACAAATTCTCCCGATCTCTGGATGCAACCCAGTTTATTTTCTTAGCTGTTCTCTAGGTTACACTGTACTTTAGGTAATTAAGTCCTTGAGAAACTGTCTCTGCTGACTTTTCAGCCAAGCACAGCATTCTTACTGTTCCAGTTACACCTGACTGTTTTCAGCCAAAATTCTTAATAAGCACATTCACTCCCTTGGGCAGTTTCCACCCCTTCATGCATACTCTGTCCTCAGCTAGGCAGGCTGCGAGAATGCATACCTCAAGGTTACATTGTGTTGATTCACCAAACCCCCAAACCTACATTTCCCGCTTTTTTGTTTTCTTATAATTGAGGAATTGCCATGCCTGTAGTGGTCAGGAATGTCATCACTCACTTTTTGGTCTTCTGCATAGAGGACACCATTTGCCAGAGTCCTCAGAGTACTATGAGGCCAACACAAACAAGAAAACAACCAACAGTGGAAAAAATCCAGATTCTAAGATTGAAAACCTCAAACCCATGCTTTGGATTGAGCCATTGGACATTATCTGAGATTGCCTTCAAAATATTCTGTTGTGCCTGGCTGGTGTGGCTCACTGGTTGAGTATCAACCCATGCACCAAGAGGTCACTGGTTTGATTCCCGGTCAGGGCACATGCCCAGGTTGTGGGCCCAATCCCCAGTGGGGGGCATGCAGAAGGCAGCCAACCAGTGTTCTCTCTCATTGATGTTTCTATCACTTACTGTCTCTCCCTTTCTCTCTCTCTAACATCAATAAAGAAAAAATATTAAAACATCAACAACAACAAAAACATTCTGTTGTGCAAGCTGTTGTATATCTACTAACTGTGTTTCCAGAGCCTTTTTGAGATTAATTATTTGCCCTCCAAGTTTGCCAGCAAATGCTCCATGTAGGTGTTGCTTGATCACTGTCCAATTGTGGGAGGGGGCATTCCAAGGTAATGCAGTTACACACATACTATGACTAAACTACCAATCATGGTGTAATGTAGAGTGAGTGGCTAAGGCCTCTTCACACTTTCCCAGCCATAATACAGCTGCCTCTAAGGCATCTAATTGAGCTAGAATCCCTTGATCACTCTCTATCTGGGAGTCCATAACTTTAGTAACATCGGTCATTATTTCAGACACTGTATGTGCTGTTTCGACCTATTCTGCTAAGACTGTGACTGAGATAGCCACAGTTGCATCAATGACTATGGCTGAAATTATAAATGCTATAAGCCACCCAATGAACCTCCTTTTATGAGGATGTCCTAATACTTTAGCTAATAATTGGGTGTTATGATTAGCATCCAAGGTCAGCTGTGCCATCTGAGGAATCGGGTTGAAGGGTAGGTTCTTCCAACTTATGATAAGGTCTTACCCACTGAGCCACCAAACACTTAGGACCTGCAGGAGACAAAACACAGGCATACCCATGCCCCCACACCAATAACTCTGCAGGACCCTGTCATTCAGCCCCCTGCTGTCTAACCCAGTACTGGACTAAAGGCGTAGGCCCTGCGGCGGAAGCTTTTTGTTGAAAATGTTGCTCCGCAACCATAGTGCCAAAGTGATTGTAATTTTAAAAATTAAGGGTATAGATTGCTAGAGAAAGTTGATTCACAGGGGTTTCACCCATATTTCCCCTTTTTTGTTTTGTAATTAATAATTTTAAAGTAGCACAAGCATGTTCAACAGTAGCTTGCCCTGTAGGGTTATAGGGGATGCCAATTTTATGCACAATGCTCCATTGTTGGAGAAATAATTTAATGATTTGAGATGTATAGGTTGGCTCATTATCTGTTTTAATTTCTAGTGGCACCCCCATAAGTGCAAAACAGGACAGCCAGTGATGTTTAATGTCTTTGGCTTTTTCCCCGGTAGTGGCGGTTGCATGCAAAAAATTGGAATGGGTATCAACGGTAACATGTATCCACTGAAATTGACCAAATGATGGAATATGTGTTGCATCTGTTTGCCATAGGGCATTAGGGGTTAAACCCCGAGTATTGACTCCTGCTGATGTTGGAGTCCCTCTGGAAAGTTGGCAATCTGAGCAAGCCTTAATAATATCTTGAGCTTGCCAAAGGTCAAATGAAAGGTTTTCATGAGTGCGCGAGCATTCTGGTGAAAAAAGACATGTGAACTCTGTGCTTGTTGAAATGCAAGAGTTGCTGCTGCGATGGTATCTGCCTGCTGATTTCCTCCTGTTAAAGGTCCAGGGAGCGTGGAATGAAATCGAATATGGGTTATAAAATGGCTGGTTTCATTGGTCTATCAAAGTTTGGAGAGATAAGGATAAGGTTAATAGATGTTGATCAGCTAAAGTATGGGTATGCCTGTGTTTTGCTCTATTATTTGTAACACTTTAACTACATATTGTGAATCACTAACTATATTTAAGGACCCCTCTGTAAGTTGCTTAAGAGCTAATATTGCAGCCCATAATTCAGCACACTGAGTTGACCCAGGCTCAAGGCTGCTAATATTTCTCCACTCCTCATTTTCTTTCCTGGCTACACCTGCTTTGTGAGATTTACCTGATCCATCAATAAATACAGTTCTAGCTCCAGGTAATGGGGTATTACTGATTTTTCACATCATGTTAAGGTTTAATTAAAGAATACTTTGTAAGAATTTATTTCTTACAAAGGGAATAATTAATTTCCCCCAATGAAATCTGCTAGGGCTACTTGAAAGTCTATGGCCTTGGAAATCAAAATGGTAAATTGTTCCTGAGTAAGACGTAAATGTAGAATTTGAGGGTCATACCCTGTTAGTTCTTGTGTTCTTTTTCTGCCTTTGGCTATTAGATTTGTCAATTGTTCAATAAATGGAATTATTGTTTTAGACGGGGTAGCTGGAAGAAAGATCCATTCAAGATATTTTACTTCAGGATTTAATTGTCCTATCAATGCTGTAGGGTATGGCACAGTTGGATATATAAATAGCTGAATAGGGTCTTTTAATGACCTATGATGAGCTTGTTGGGTTTGTATTTGAGTGGTTGTTTCTCTAAGTTCTTGCTGTGCCTCTACTGATAGAGTTTTAGGTGAATCTAGTGCTGGATCACACTTGAGAGTTATTAAATAAATGATTTAACTTCTGAGTAGTGATACCAATCATAGGTCAGAGCCAACTGATGGCCTCCAATAATTTTTGTAATTCATTTAAAGTTGTTACCTGTACTGTAATGGTAAGCTTCTGGGAACAAATAGTTCTTGCCCCTAATATCCACCCCAGGTATTGCCAAGATTCTAATTGCTGTACTGTCTCTGGAGCAGTTTGCAATCCTGCCTCCTTCAAAGTCTCCTGAAGTGTGATTCAATTCTGTCAGAGTAGATGTAGCTAACAAAATATCATCCATATAATGATATAGACAAATGGCAGGAAATTATTTCCTTACTGGATCAATAGCATGATGGACATAGTATTGACAAATTGTTGGACTATTTATCATTCCTTGGGGTAGAACCTTCCATTGAAACTGTTGCATTGGTTCACCATTGTTAATGGGGGGAACAGAAAAAGCAATTCTCTCAATCTGTAGGGACTAAAGGGATTGTGAAAAAAACAATTCTTGAGATCTATAACAATTACAGGCCATATTTCAGGAATCATTGTAGGATTGGGGACCCCAGGTTGTAGTGCTCCTATGGGTTCCATAACAGCATTGACTGCCCTCAAATCATGCAGTGATCTCCATTTATCACCTTTTTTCGGAATAACAAAAATGGGGAGGGTGCTCCAGGGACTGACTGAAGGTTCTATATGACCTGCTTCCAATTTTTTATTTTACTAATTTGTTTGCTTGTAGTAATTGTTCCCCTTTTAAGGTCCACTGATCAACCCATACCAGCTCTGTCATTTTCCAGGCCAATGAAAGGAGGGGAATTTTACCAGTGACCCCTAACCAAAAGGCTGAGTTTGAATAATCATTCCTCATTGAGAGAGTGGATCTCTTCCCCACAAATTTAGGGGAGACTCTGTGACATAAGGTTAAATCCTTCCTTTTTGTCCATCTGAATCTATACAGGAAAGGGACCAAGTTCTTTGTTGAGGAACTCGAGTTCCTCCCACGTCTGTTACTAACAGGGTTACTGGGGCTTTAGGCCATTTCTCAGGTGACTCCCTAGCTGTTGTAATAGAAATGTCTGCCCTTGTATTCACTAATCCTGAATATAGCTGTCCTTGTATTTTAATGGAGAGCAAGGGCTTCCTAGTGTTAATAGCAGTCATCCAGAAAACATCATGCTGACCAGTGCTCCCAAACCCTGAGTTTCCTCTTATTGTGGTGTCAGCTCCGGGGACCCAGTATGGTAACAAAAGGAGTTGAGCTATTCAGCTTCTGGGTGTTAATACATGAAAGCCCACTGCCTTAAGCATCACTTTAATCTTTCCTTCATAAATAAGTCAATTACTCCTGGCATCACTTGAATTCCTTTCATTGTTAAACTAGATCGTCCAATCACTAAACCCATAATTCCCTTGGGTAAGGGTCCATAAATTCCAGTAGAAGCTAGATAAGTAACATCAGATTCCTTAAGAATTAATTCTGTGGTAGTGATAAGGTCCAGGGCAGGGTGTCCTGCTATTGATGCTTGGGGGTCGCCAACCCTCTGCTTGATTGAGAAAAGCCTGAGGCTGGGGGACCCAGGGAATTGTTGGGGTGCTGGGCCTCATGCCCTTCTTCCCATTTCCTGACAAAAGATTCCCAATTTTGTCAAATTTAGACTTACACTGATTGGCCCAATGCAGCCCTTTGCCACATTGAGACAAGGATTAGTAGGAGTGCCACTGGTTCTGAAAATGTCCTGGCTTGCCACAATTGAAACATGACTTGGACCCTTGTTGCCCTTTTATGAATCCTCCAATTTGCAACATTCTGAGAGCAGCAGCTAATTGTCTCGACCGATGCACTTCTGTCCCTACATTCTGACATGCTTTTATATATTCCCCTAGCGTTGAGGTCTTTCCCTTCAAAAGAGCAAGTATAGCCTGACTCTCTGCATTAGCATTCTCAGGCTAGTTGTAAGAGCAACGAATCTGCTGCTTCTGTATTATCCACCTGTCTACTCACTGCTGCTTGCAACAAATTAATGCATGAGACATAAGATGTCTGTGCTTCTTGTCTAACTGTAATGAAAGACCCTGTCCTTTCTCCAGACTCTGGAACCCTTGGCCAAGCCTTAGTAGCCAAATCTGAGCCCTGACAAAATAATTTAGCATCTTGCCTTACCTGTACTCAGGGATCTAAATAGTTTCCTTGCCCTAGTAACATGTCTTGCCCAATAGGAATCCCTGCCCCAAGATTCTCCATTGCCTGCTGCATGGCTCCTTCCTGATACTCCAACTTACACACCACATATTGGGCACTCTTTTTATGAATGCAGCCCAATCCCAGGAGTCACTGATAACCATTAGCTACTCCCTCCAATATTCCTATAGTAAAGGAACTTTGCAAACCATTTTCCATTATGCTTCTCTTGAATTCCTGAAAAACATGATAGGGCAAAGACTCATGCATAGGTTGTTAACTTGGCCGAATAGTAGCTGGGAAAACTCCATAATCCCCAGCTTTCCTGGCTTCTCTAATACAGCCATCCGTAGCTGGGCATTCAGACGCTGAGGGATCTCCACAAAAGGTAAAGGAGGTGGAGGAAAGTTAGAGGGGCAGTTGGTTCCAGAATCTCCTCTAAAGGGGAAATTGGAGCCATCTATGCTGCTAGGAGTGATTTCCTTATTTAGTGGCTGCAATGCTGTAAATACCAGTCATCATAAGAGAAGAGTTGAGGTGGATAGATTACACCCCAAATCCTTGTGCACCGTAAAAGTTTCTCCCACTTTGAACCATGTCAGAATCAAATGTATCCTCCTTAGGGAACCATGGACAGTGCTCTTGTAGTCTCTCAAAAGCTGCAAGAGCTCCCGCTCTGATACAGAGCATTGAACTGCTTTCAACACCTGCCATAATAATTGTACATAAAGTATTATGACCTTTAGAAAATCCCAACCCCATGCAGTCTTACTGGAAATCCCCTCACAGTCACTAAGTATACTGGCAGCTATCCCAAGCTGGGTGCTGCTGACTAGAGATAACGGGAACATACTTTTACTTTTAATCCAGATCGCTAATTCCCTTTCTAATTCCCTTTTGCATACAGTTACATTGCTGATCACTTCGAATCATGACACTGTGTATTTGAGTCACGTTGGGGTCACCACTTGCCAACTCTTGGCCTCCTGGGGTTGTCACAACACAATGAACTACAAGCAGACACTGCTTGGAGTGAGGGGGAGCATCGAAAGGGAGCAAATGCTCCCGATCTCTGGATGCAGCCCAATTTATTTTCTTAGCAGTTCCCTAGGTTACACTGCGTTTTAGGAAATTATGTCCTTGAGATAGCATCTCTGCTGACCTTTCAGCCCAGCCCAGCATTCTTATTGTTCCAGCTGCACCTGACTGTTTTCAGTCAAGTTTCTTAACACTTTCACTCCTTTGGGCAGTTTTCCAACCCTTCATGCATACTCTGTCCTCAGCTAGCCAGGCTGCGAGAATGCATGCCTCAAGGTTACATTTTGTTGATCCACCAAACTTCCAAACCTACAATAATTCCTTTATTTTCACTTCTATTTTCTCATTCAACTTCTGATATATACTTAATTTGTTTTAGGTTTTCTGCTATTATTTGTAATGTTATTGTTCTCATATAAAATTCTAAAGTTACATTCTTATACATGTCTTAGCCCTTTGGGTAAGCCCACATTCACTATGAATCTTAGCCTTTCTTTCTACTACTATTCTTATATGTCACATTACTCATATAATCATTCTTGGTTATTTATTAGTTTCTTCTTCATTTGTATAAATTTCTTATATTCATAATTATATCTTTGAGTGTTTCTCCTTTCTATTAAATCTCTCCCGTTTTTGGTTGCAGAAAATGGAGTCAGACCTACCTTTTTTGAACTTTTAAAATGTGCTTTTCACCAATGGACAGAGACAACAGTGTGGGGAAAGGCAGGAGGGGGGCAAGAATGGGGAGGAGGGGTTCAATGGGGGAAAATGAGGAACATCTGTAATACATTCAACAATAAAGATAAGTTAAAAAAATAAAAAGTGCTTTTCTATATTTAGGGTTCTATATAACACACTGTCTTGCACAGGCAACATCTGTTGGGCATAGAATTTTAGAATAACATCGTAATGGATTATCTCAGAGAGTTGTCAGAAATAGAGTTGCAATTCAGAGACTGTGGGCCTGGAATAGTGTGGTACTTGAAATTGACGGAAGTCGATCACAGAAAAAAACTATCTTTACTCTTAATTTGGCTTCAGGGTGGTCTTATAGGAAAATCTCCTACTAAAATGGTGCCCTAACTAATTAGTGCAACCAGTTTCTTGGGTTTAAACTATATCATGGGAAACTGTTATATCAAACTATTTTCCTTTTTTTTCCCCTTTTTTCTTTATTAATTTATTTTTGTTACAGATGTTTCTCCTTTTTTCCCCATTGACATCTCCCCATCCCTACCACCCCGTCACCAGCTTTGTTGTGCATGTCCATCAGTTATGCGCACATGCATATAAATTCTGTGCTTTATCATTTCCTTGCCCCCAACCCCTCTTCTGGCAATTGTCAGTCTGTACCCTACTTCCACGGCTCTGGGTCTATCCTGTTCCTCACACTGTTATATTCATTATATTCCACAAATAAGTGAGATTATGTGATATTTGTTTTTCTCTGCTTGGCTTGTTTCACTTAGGATACTACTCTCCAGGTCCCTCCATGTCGTCTCAAAGGATAAGACATATTTCTTTCTTACAGCTGCATAGTATTCCATTGTATATATGTACCACAGCCTTTTTATCCACTCGTCTACTGATGGACACTTGAGCTGTTTCCAGATCTTAGCTATTGTAAATAGCACTGCGATGAACATGGGGGTACATATATTCTTTCTGATTGGTGTTTCAGGCTTATTAGGGTATTTTCCTAGAAATGGGATCACTGGGTCAAATGGCAATTCAATTTTTAATTTTTTGAGGTAACACCATAGTGTTTTCCATAGTGGCTGCACTAGTCTGCATTCCCATCAGCAGTGTACTAGAGTCCCCTTTCTCCACACCCTCGCCAACACTTGTTGTTTGATGATTTCTTGATGGTGGCCATTCTGACAGGTGTGAGGTGATACCTCATTGTTGTTTTAATTTGCATCTCTCTGATGATTAGTGATGTTGAGCATTTCTTCATATCTCTCTTAGCTATTTGTATGTCCTGTTTGGAGAGGTGTCTATTTAGTTCCTCTGCCCATTTTTAATTGGGTTCTTTGTCTTCTTTTCTTGAGTTGTATGAGCACTATACATATGTTGGAAATTAACCCCTTATCTGATGTATCATTGGCAATTATGGTCTCCCATACAGTGGGTTCCCTTTCCAATTTGATGGTTGTTTCTTTTGCTGTGCAGAAGCTTTTGAGTTTGATGTAGTCCCATGTGTTCATTTTTTCCTTTGTTTCTGTTGTTGCCTTAGGTAAGGTATCAGTGAAGATTCTGCTGCGTATGATGTCTGAACTTTTGTTGCCTACATTTTCTTCTATGCTTTTTATGGATTTTCGAGTCACATTTAAGTCTTTTATCCATTTTGAGTTTATTCTTGTGTATGGTGTAAGTTGATGGTCTAGTTTCATTTGTTTGCATGTAGCTGTCTAATTTTCCCAACACCATTTATTAAAGAGGCTGTCTTTACTCCATTGTATGCTCTTGCCACCTTTGTCCAATATTAATTGAGCATAATGTCTTGGGTCAATTTCCGGATTCTCTGTTGTGTTCCACTAATCTATATGCCTGTTCTTGTGCCAGTACCAGGCTGTTTTGATTACAGTAACTTTGTAGTATAACCTGATATCCAGTATTATGATCCCACATACTTTGTCCTTCTTTTTCAAGATTGCTGTGGTTATTCAAGGTATTTTTGGTTCCATATGAACTTTTAGAGTATTTGTTCTAGTTCTGTGAAATATATCGTTGGTATTTTGATGGGGATTGCATTGAATCTATGGATTGCTTTGGGTAGTATGGACATTTTAATGATGTTAATTCTTCCAATCCATGAACAAGGTATGTGCTTCCACTTTTTTATATCTTCCTCTATTTCTTTTTTCAATGTCTTGTAGTTTTCTGCAAATAGGTCATTTACTTTTTTGGTTAAGTTTATTCCTAGGTATCTTAATTTTTTGCCACGATGGTAAATGGGATTGATTTTTTTAGTTTCTCTTTCTGTGAGTACGTCATTGGTGTATAAGAATGCCATCGATTTCTTGATGTTAATTTTGTATCCTGCTACTTTGCCAAATTCATTTATCAAGTCTGGTAGATTTTTGATGGAGTCTTTAGGGTTTTCTATGTACAATATCATGTCATCTGCAACCAATAACAGTTTCACTTCCTCCTTTCCAATTTGGATCCCTTTTATTCTTTCTTCATGTCTGATTGCTGTGGCTAAAACTTCCAGTACTATGTTAATTAAGAGTGTCGAAAGTGGGCATCCCTGTCTTGTTCTCATTCTTAAGGGGAATGCTTTTAGTTTTTTCCCATTGAGAATGATGTTGACTGTAGGTCTTTCATATATGGCCTTCATTATGTCGAGATATGAGCCCTCTATTCCCACAATGCTAAGTGTTTTTATCAGAAATGGGTGCTGGATTTTGTTGAATGCTTTTTCAGCATCTATTGATATGATCATGTGGTTTTTATCTTTCATTTTGTTTATGTGCTGTATCACATTTATTGATTTGAGAATATTGAACCAACCTTGCATCCCTGGGATGAATCCCACCTGGTCATGGTGGATAATTTTTTTGATGTATTGCTGGATCTGATTTCCTAGTATTTTGTTAAGGATTTTGGCATTTATATTCATCAGGGATATTGGCCTACAGTTTTCTTTATTTGTAGTGTCTTTTTCTGGTTTTGCAATTAGAATTACTCTGGCTTCATAAAACGAGTTGGGAAGTCTTCCTTCTTCTTGAATTTTTGTTAGTTCTTCTTTGAATGTTTGGTAAAACTCCCCTGTGAAGTCATCCAGGCCTAACCTTTTGCTTCCAGGGAGAGTCTTGATTACATCCTCAATTTCCTTAGTTGTTATTGGTCTGTTCAAGTTTTCTATCTCTTCCCAGTCCAGTTTTGGGAGACTATGTGTTTCCAGAAATTTGTCCATTTCACTTAGATTGTTGAATTTGTTGCCATATAACTGTTCATAGTATTTATTAACAATCTTTTGTATTTCCGTGGTGTCAGTTGTTACTTCTCCTCTTTCATTTCTTATTTTGTGAATTTGGGTTCTCTCTCTTTGTTTCTTGGTAAGGCTAGCAAAGGTTCCATCAATCTTGTTCATCTTTTTGAAAAACCAGCTCTTTGTTTCATTAATCCTTTGAAATGTTTTTTTTGGTCTCTATGTCATTTATTTCTGCTCTAATCTTTACTATTTCCTTCCTTCTGCTTGCTCTGGAGTTTTTTTTTTTGTTTGCTTTCCAGTTCTTTAAGTTGTGAGGTTAGAGAGTCAATTAGAAATTTTTCTTGTTTCTTGAGGTAGGCCTTTAGTGCTATGAACTTCCCTCTCAGAACTGCTTTCGTTGCATCCCATAGATATTGTGTTGTTGTGTGTTCATTTTCATTGCTTTTCAAGAAGTTTTTAATTTCTTCCTTGATCTCCTCGGTAACCCATTCATTGTTTAATAACATGTTATTTAGCCTCCATGTGTTCAAATTTCTTTTCATGTTCTTGTTGCAATTGATTTCTAATTTCATGCCATTGTGATCTGAGAAGATGCTTGATATGATTTCTATCTTATTAAACTGTGTAGAGACTTAGTTTGTGTCCTAACATGTGGTCTATCTTTGAGAATGTCCCATGTGCACTTGAGAAGAATGTGAATTCTATAGTTTTGGGGTGTAATTCTCTGTAGATATCTACTAAATCCATTTGATCTAGTGCTTCACTTAGAGTCTCTGTTTCCTTGTTAATTTTTTGTCTAGAGAATCTATCCAGTGATGTCAGTGAGGTGTTGAAGTCCCATGTCAGGATTGTATTGCTGTCGATTTCTCCTTTGAAGGCCTCCAGAAGATTTGTAATATATTTTGGTGCTCCTTTATTGGGTGCATATATGTTTACCAATCTGATATCTTTCTGTTGGATCGATCCTTTCAATATTATGCAGTGATCTTCTTTGTCTCTAGTTATGACCTTCATTTTGAAATCTATTTTATCAGATATGAGTTTGCTACCCCAGCTTTTTTTCCTTTCCGTTTGCTTGGAACATTTTTTTCCATCCCTTCACTTTCAACCTATGTGAGTATTTTGTTGTGAGGTGGGTCTCTTATAAACACATATATATGAGTCATGCTTTCTTATCCAATCAGCTACTCTGTGTCTTTCTCTAGGAGCATTCAATCCATTTACATTTAAGGTGATTATTGATATGTGCTTATTTATTGCCATTTTGATTTATTGTGGTTCTATTTTCCTTCTTATTTCTTCCACTAATTACAGCAGTCCTTTTAACATTTCTTGCTGTGCTGGTTTGGTGCTAATGAATTCCCTTCGCCTTTTTTTTGTTTGAGAAGCTCTTTATTTGACCTTCCATTTTAATGATAGCCTTGCTGGTTAGAGTAGTCTTGGATTCAGATCCTTGTTTTTCATGACCTTGATTACTTCATGCCATTCCTTTCTGGCCTGCAGTATTTCTGTTGAGAAGTCAGCTGATAGCCTTATGGGTGTTCCTTTGTAGGTATTCTGTTGCTTATTTCTTGTTGCCTTTAGGATTCTCGCTTTGTCTTTAATTTTGGCATTTTAATTACTATGTGTGTGTTGGTGTGGGCCTGTTTGGGTTCTTCTTACTTGGGGCTCTATGTGCTTCTTGAACTTGAATGCCTTCTTCCTTCACCAAATTAGGGAAGTTTTCTGTCACTATTTCTCTAAATATATTCTCTAACCCTTGCTCATTTATTTCTTCCTCAGGGCCTCCTGTGATGCAAATATTATTGTGTTTCCACTTGTCCCACAATTCTCTTAAGCTGTCTTCGTGTTTTTTAATTGTTTTTTTCCTTTTGGTTTTCTGATTGGTGATTTTTTTCTATCTTGTCTTCTAATTCACTGATCTGGTCCTCAGCTTCCTCTAACTCTGCTCTTCTTTATTTCTGCTATGTCATTCTTCATTTCTTCTTCGTGCTTCTTCATTTCCAATTGGTAGATTTTCAATGTTTCTATGTCTTTACTTATGTTGTTGATGTCCTTACTCATGATGTTGAGCTTCCCCAAGATCATGGCTCTGAATTCTAGCTCTGTTAACTTGCTTAACTGCATTTCATTTATCTCATCTTCCATAGAGGTCTCTTGTTCTCTCATTTGGGATTTGTTTCTTTGTTTCACCATTTTGGCTATCTCAGTGAGTTTTGGAGCCTGACTAATTTTTCCTGCGGATGTTGGTGTTCTGCTGTTTGTGGCTCCCTCTACTGGGTTTGGATGAGAGTGGAAGGACCCACATTAAACACCACTGTCAAGTTTTACTTTCCTGAGTAGATTTGCCAGCTCAGGAATGGTTCAATTATCCTCTAGCTTTTTGCCTAGAGGCTATTTGTCATGGTTACTTGAAGAGCCTTGGGTTCTCAGTTGAATGAAATCCTCCCTCAGGTGTTCAGAGTAAGAGTGTTTCCTGAGGGTGGTGCAGATGCTGGTTGTTAATGAGCCTCAATTTGCAATTCATTGGACCACCTGGGTGGGTTTGAATCTCCGAGGGTGGGACTGCCACCTATTCCCAGAGCCCTGGGAAGGAGTGAGAAGGCCACCATCCTGTGTCAGCAACTCAGCAAAAGCTCTGAGCACCCTCCAAATACCAAGTGTCCCCTCACAGTTCCAGTCCAGTCTGCCCTCCCTTTGCCAGAGCCCAAGGTGAGTGGCTGTGGCTATTTTAGTGCTCTGTCCTGACCCTGTGCGTTGTAGAGCAGGGTTGGGGATTTAACCCCGAGGGCACTGCTCACAGCTAAGACTGCTGCTGTCCCTGGGCTCCCAGTCCCCCTCTTACACCTCCACAATCCTACCAGGATCAATTCAGTGTCCCTGGTTATATGGTCCTCGCAAGCTGATTTTCTGTTTCTTTTTCCCGACAATTTGTCTTTATTTTAGTTGTAATTCCAGTTTGGTCCTGCAAGATGTTCTGTGTAGCTTCCATTCACTCTGCCGCCATTTTGGAATTCAGATTGTTTTCTTAAGTATAGCTACATGCTTCAATTCAGACTGTAGAGAAAGTTCTGTAATCTAATGCTTTTGGACACTAGACTCTAACAATTCTGATAATTTGGATATTAAACTCATATGCACATTCAGAAAAAAAGTTCAATAATGCATACCAATTATCTTTTTTTAGTTATCTGGAGAATATTATGCTAAGTGAAATAAGCCAGTGAGGGAAAGACAGGTATCATTTGAGTTCATTTATGTGTGGAATCTAATGAACAAAATAAAGTAATAAACAAAATAGGAACAGACTCATAGATACAGAGAATAGACTGATAGCTGTCAGAGGGGAGTGAGTAGGGGTGTCTGGGTGAAGAAAGTGAAGGGATTAAGCAAAAAAAAAAAAAACCCTCATAGACAAACATCAATCTGTATGGTGATTACCAGAGGGAAAAGGGGGGGGGGCAGTAGAAGTGGGTAAAGGGATAAACGGTGATGGAAGGATACCTGACTTTGGGGTGGTGAGTACACAATACAATGTACAGATGATGTTTTATAGAATTGTAACCCTGAAACCTATATAATTTTGTTAAGCAATGTCACCCCAATAAATTCAATAAAAAAAACTTTCTAAATAAATACATAAACAAATAAAATGCTATTTTATGTGGTTGGAAAGCTGTGATTGATGTATTCTAGGGTTGGTTTTTCAGCATCCTTTCCCCCCTCTTTAAGCAGATATATTACTTACTTTAACTAACCTGAACCCCTGTGTTGTAGAAAGTATTCTACTAGTATGATTCATTCATGGAGTGAGATGCCACAAAATATAAGAAAACTGCCTATTTTTCTTTTCATAAAATTTCATCACATTTCACTTTTTCAAGGACTATGAAACTCAGTTCACCATAGCTTCCAGACTTATTTCTATGTTTTGAACCATCTTGTCTCCTTCATTAGTATTCCCTCTATTGTCACCTAGAGATAGAATGTAAGAAAGAAGGACAGTGGAGGCAAAAAAAGAGTGGAGGCAAGAATATGCTGTAGGATTCAGAGTAATTGAGTAGGATTAGACCTATCCAGTTGCAACTTGTTCCATCTCACTTTTTGTCATTACTTGCACCAGTGGTTTTCAAATTTTGTTTCAAAGATATACCAGGTCCTAGGAAGAGTCTTAGAATTACAAGTAATATCTGAAAAAGGGCTCTGTGGAAAGAAGGGGCATGGGAAGAGATTAATCAAAGAACTTATATGTATATGCATAACCCATGGACAGAGACAATAGTGTGATGAAGGCTGGGGTGGGTGGAGTGGCGTGGAGGGAGTCATTGGGGAAAAGGGAAAAAAGGGAAGACACCTATAACACTTCCAACAATAAAGATACATTAAAAATAACAGAATCTTTTCATTTGTTCAATAAATATATAATTGTGTACACTATGTTCCCAGCACTATTGTGAAAGCAATGTTAAACAAGAACAACAAGGACCTGTTTCATCTATTTATAGTAATTATGCCAAACTGATTATGCAGAGTCATTAAAAAAAAAGACACCCTCTTAAACTCAGATCATGTATGAACCAAGGGTACATTCCTGCTATGGAATGTAGATAACTAGATGTCTGATTCATAAGCCTGGAATTAGGCCAAATATTGTCCTATATCTTGGACTAAAATTCATATGTTTACTTTTAGATCAAACCATCTCTGGTTCTCTACTTTTCACTTAGCTCTAATTGATACTATTGAAATTTTCATCTTTGTAATGCAAAATCAAATACAGTAAGGCTTCTTCATAAGGCTGACACCAAGAAATAGTATGGATATCAGCTCTTTAAGCTATTCATATTCAGAATTTTGCTTTTGGTGAGACATAATTTAACCTATGCAAGTATTATTGTGTGATTTTCTTATAAAGGCATTGTAAAGTTGAAAGTTCGACTTTGAAACTTAAATAATTCTTTTAAAGTTAGTTTTTAAATGTCTAAAATATGTCATCCAAATATTGATTGGGCCATTGGCAACAAGAAATTTAGTGAACAAATTCAGTGTCTGTTATGTCATGACATCAGTGACATGGTAATTATTCACTTTTATTTTAAAAAGTAACCTGAGGATATATATATATTTTCCCCTCCACTATATCAGTCAATTAGAGAACTGGTATCTTTCCATATGCAAACATAATACATTGTCATTGCTGCAGCTGAAAATATTAAATTTTAAATTACATTCTACCTTGCTGTCAAAATTGCATTAACCAAAGTTAAATATACAAAAAATGACAGCATAATAAAATGCAGGGTATGATAAATTACTAACCTCTATTTCATATATGTGGAGAGAGGGTTGAATTAAGTGCTTGAATCTTCCTGCTCAAACTTGTCTCAATGTTCCAATATTTTGAAGAAAGGATAAAAATTTAAATTAGCATCCAATTCTACCCTTAGAAGATATTTCTTGCTCAGGCAGAAGTTATCTTCATAGTGTCACTAAAATCAATTTAAAATGTATATTCACCATGGGCCAAGTAGGGTAGGAATGGGGTGTGTACTGAAGAATTTAACTGAAGAGCTGTTCTAAGAGTTGAATAACCAGAGTCACACTAATTAGGGATTGGAATCAGATCTTGATGTTAGGAGGTATATATCACCCTTTTTCTCCAAAACTAGAAGTATAGCAGCACCTACTTCACTTCCACTCAGTCATAATGGGAAATTGTATAGTACATCATGGCAAATAAACAAGTAACCTCTATGAAACTTGGTAAACTGGCACTGTTCCTCAACAGCCAAATAAAATATCAGTTTAATGTATAATAAGGCATAATACTTTCCTTAATATAGTCAAAATATATTTAAGGAGCACCTACTATGTGAATGGTACTGATCTCTTTGACAAGAAAACAGATATGAAAAATAATGATAGCCGGCTGGTGTGTTTAAGTGGATTGGGTGTCATCCCATGGACTGAAAGGTTCCCGTTCAATTCCCTGTCAGGGCACATGCCTGGGTTTGGGCTCGATCCCCAGTAGGGGGTGTGCAGGAAGCAGCCAATCGATGTATCTCTCTCACATCGATGTTTCTATCTCTCTCTCCTTTCCCCTTTCTCTAAAAACTCAATAAAAACATATTAATAAAAAAGGAAAAAGAAAAAGAATGACAATAACTACCATCATCAAAATAATTAACAACTTATATAATGTTTACTATGGGCAGTCAACCTGCTAGATGGTTTATGTAACATTTTTCAATTCTCACAGCAGACTTATGTGATGGGGACAATTATTACTACCATTTTAATAATGAGGCATGGTAGCTGGCTTAAGTAACTTTCTCACAAGTATATATGCAATAAATAGTAAAGTTGAGACTCAAACCCAGGCAATCTGATTCAGAGTCTACATTCTCATGGAATTGAGTGTCCAGTTGGAGGAGACAGACAATAACATAAATAAATGCATTAATTAAAAAGACAGTTTTAGCTAAGAGTAATTGTTATAAAGAAAATAAAACAGGCTAATGAGTTAAAGAGTGATTGGGAGAAGTAATATTAGATAGGCTGGTGAGAGAAGATAAATATTGCATTTAACAAATATTCAGCATGCAAAATGTGCCAAATACTCCTTTAAGCTTTAGAGATCCACAGTGAAGAACCCAAGTTCCTATCCCCATGAAGCTTAGATTTTGTTAGAAGAGACAGTTAAAAATAATACCAAAATGAACATATAAATATAAATTATATTAATAATTTTATAAGTTTTACAAAGGAAACAATGACCTAGGATGAGAGATGATAATAGGAGCTGATTTAGATTGAGAGAAAATAGTCAAGGAAAACTGCTCTGAAAAAAAATCTGCTTAAGATATGTCCTGAAGAATTAATGAAAATTAACCATATGAGTAGAAGAACACTCCACAGTAAGGGAAAAGCATATATGAAGTCACTAAGGTATGACAGAGCTTGATGTTGTCAAGAAACTGAAAGAAGGCCATTAATATTAGATCATAGAAATTGAGGAAGGAATAGTGAGAGGTGTCAAAAAATCAAGAGGCTGCTATGTGGAATTGGAAGGAACACATTTAGAAGTAGGGAGACCCAGTCAGGAAAATGTTCCTGTAACCCTACTGGAAGTTCCTCTTGTTCTCATTTAAAAACAGGTGTAAGTAAGTTGGGCCTCATTCACCCCATAGCACAGCATTTATGAGAGTTTCAAAAAAAGAACTCTATTAATCCTGAGAATGGAGTAGAAAGACAAAGGCTTAAGGTCAGGGAATGTTTTATTAACTACTATATCCCAGGTTCTTGGAATGCAGCAGATACTCAGTAATAGTTTGAAGAAGTGAGCTGAACTGAACAAATCTGAAGAATGCGAAAGTACAATTACTCACCAAAATGAAATATAAAGCGTAGGGAGAATTACCACCCTACATTAATTCTTGAAAAAAGCTGGTCTAGGTACATGTTTTTTAGCTTTCCTGTGCAAAAAGAATCACCTGGGGATCTTGTTAAAAATACAGATTCCCATTCAGTAATTTAGGAAAGAGGGCCTTTGATTTTGCAGTTCTAATAGGCTCCCAAGTGATGTTGATGTTGTTAATCCCCTGGCCACACTTAGAGTAGCATTTAACAAAGGCCTAGGTAATTCATATGCACATTCAAGTTTTAGAATCACTGGTCTCAATGACCTCTAATTAGGATCTTTTTCAACCCTTGGGTTTGACTATTTTAATAAGTACTTTTAGGACCAATTTAAAAGATTAGGATTAATGCCTTTGCCAGCTGTCACTTATCTGCATAATATTAGCCATAGATGGACTAAGGAAGACTTCTATCTTCCACCGCTGGGACTAAGCAAAGTAGTTCACCTCTGAGACTAAAGAAAGTCATCTACTTTCTCTTTTATACTATGGCCTGCTCTGGAGGATCATATATTTTGGTTACTTTATTTCCCTTCAGGACTTCCCTGACATTAACCTAAAATTAGTTTTATCACTCATAAAGTTTATCTTAAAAAGAGTTCCTCCTAGACCAGCCAGTGTGGCTCAGTGGTTGATCATCAACCCAAAGACCAAGAGGTTGCTGGTTTGATTCCTGGTCAGGGCGCATGCCAGGGTTGTGGGCTTGATCCCCAGTGAGGGGCATGCAAGTGGCAGCTGATCAATGTTTCTCTCTCATCCATGTTTCTCTCTCTCTTCTCCCTTCCTCTCTCTCTCTCTTAAAAAAAAAAAAAAAGAGCTCGACCTAGCCCAGTCCAGGTGGCTCAGTTGGTTGGAACACTGTCTCACACACCAAAAGGAGGCAGGTTTGATTCCTGGTCAGGGCACATGCCTGGGTTACGGGTTCGGTCCCCAGTCAGGACACATGCGGGAGGCAACCAATCGACATTCCTCTCTCACATTGATATCTCTCTCTCTCCTCCTCTCTCTCTTTCTCCCTTCATCTCTCTAAAAATCAATAAACATACCCTTGGGTGAAGATTTAAAAAAATATTTTCTCTTAGCCTAGAATGCTATTTTATATGTTTATTTGTGTCATTTGTATGAGTGTGTGTGGGGGGGGTGTGTGGGGGGAGGCAAGGAGTAGTGGGAGTGCTTTCCAAAATATACAGTGTAGTCCAAAGCAGTGTCTAGATAGGATCTTTCCTGGTCTGCTAGCAACATTAGCTGTCACTTAGTTAATATCTACCATTTCCCTTCCATGGAAAGTCCACAGCCCAGCACATAAGCGAGGCTCACCTAACTTGTCAAGCTCTTAACATAACTACCTTTTCAGTGCCTATTTCCTAAAGGGAGACATCCAGACAATGATTCTCCAACTTTGTAGTACATTAGAATCCCAAGAAGCATTTTTAAACATCCCAATATCCAGATCACACCCAAAACAGAATCTCTGGGGGCAATGCCGCCCAGACAACAGTATATTTTAAAGATCCCCAGGTGATCTAAGTGTGCATGCAGACAAGGTTGAGAATCATTGGTGAGTGTGTTATTCCTTCCCTAAGAAATGCCTATACCTTGTAACTGTGGCTATTTAGAAACAAAGTTCTCAGATGCATTTTTAGTGCATTTGTGGTCATCATAATAAGGAAGAAGCAAGGAAAGGAGACAGTCTTAGATGTGTGGTTCTCAGCTGGGGGTAATTTTTTTCCCCCAGGGACTTGTGGCAATACCTGGAGACATTTTTATTTGTTAAAATTGGATAGGTGAAGGATGCTGCTGGCATCTTATTGAACTGTGTTCAGGATGCTGATTAACATTGGCCCCAAATATCAAGTGTCACAAATGAGAAACCCTGCCTTAGGCAGATACCAGCCTAGTACTGCCCCACAGACCCTACCTCACGGACATTTTCCAACCTGATATACAATTAGTGTCTTACCTGACCAGAATGACCAAAACCCACCCAAATGGACCTCATTGACTTGACGTCAGGGAGTATTTTTAATGTTCAATATAAACTTATCACAACCCATTTCTAGTGTGTGTATATGTGTGTTTGCGTGTGTGTGTGTGTGAGAGAGATATATAGTGGGTCAAAAGTACATTTATAGTTGTTTGAATGGAAAGTAATGCAATAATAAATAAATAATAATACAAGAATAAACTGTTTCTTGTATTCACAACTGTAAACCTACTTTTGCCCCACAGTGTAACTATATATATATGTTATATATATATATATGTATATATATATGTATATATATATATATATATATACATATACATATGTTTGTGTGCATGTGTGTGTGTGTGTGTGTCTGTGGTTTAGATAGAACAGCATAGCAGTGGTACTTGTAATGGACAGGAGAATCTGCCACAGATCTGATATATCACTTCTATTAATAAAACAGAATTCATGGAAAGATGAATGGTTGTTCTCTCTCTTAATTCCTTCTAATTTCTTTGTTGAAATTTTAGTGGCACATTATATAACTCCCACCAGACTACAAATAAGCTACACTCAAAAAAGTGATGGATGTGAGCACATGAGCTGTCAAATAATAAGATAAAGATTTCTTCCTCTGAGAATATATAGCTTTATAGAGAGACATAGTCTGCCTGAACTCATGCAATTATTATGAACTTTCTGTAAGTGATAGAAAACAGGCCTGTAATGAGCTTTATTAATGAGTACCAGGTAGTTCCTGATAATGCACACTCCACTGCATGCAGAAAAACTCTCTTGAGGCATGGTTCCTGGAATCAGATATTCAGTATCAATTACCAGAGAAATTTTCTTAAGCGGGAAATGGAAACTTACATTCTCAAATATCTAAAAATATTAACATTGTATGTACATGGCTCACTTAGATAGAGACATGGTCATTGCAGTATTGTGTAGTCATTAATGCTCCCAGCAAAAGTCCTCCCTCAGCATCTCAGTACCTCCTACTTGGATGTGGTGGGTAAGGAGGAAGGAGTAACCATAGAGAAAACAACAAAACTGAAGAGCACAGAAAGGGGTAAGGGAGGTATCAATCTCCAACCTTGCTAATCACAATTTTACCAAGGGCTGGCCCTAAATATAGCTTATAGTTAACATTTGTTGAATTATTTCTATGTGCTATTAACTGTGCACAGCACTTTGCCTGCATTATCTCACAATGACTTTGTGAGAAAGGAATTATTATCTACTTTTACCAATAAAGAAAACAGAAGTTTGGAGAGGCCACATTATTTGCCCGAGGCCATATAACTATAGAGTGATAGAGTTGTTACTTTAACCTAAGTCGATCTGACTCCAAAATCCATGTGCATAACAACTATATTATACTGGTACTTTCCAAAAAAAAAAAGAG
Organism: Tadarida brasiliensis; assembly: GCA_030848825.1. Lineage (NCBI taxonomy): Eukaryota > Metazoa > Chordata > Mammalia > Chiroptera > Molossidae > Tadarida > Tadarida brasiliensis. The sequence goes on from CM061280.1 coordinate 55,704,990, forward strand.
TAAGAAATGCTTGGGAATCACAGAATTGTAAAACTGGGAGGAAACTAAGAGATAAAATAACCTCCCTTTTTAAATAGAAAAAAACAAAAAACAAAAACAAAAATAGTGCTCAGGAGTATATATACGGGTGATTTGGCTAGGGACACACAACTCTTAGTCAATTACTTTCTATTATGCTATCCTCAATTAAGTGTATTTTTTTCTTCTTCTTAGAACAATTCAGTATCATACCCCCACTGTAGGTAGTCCTGCAGCCCTAACTAGGTACTAAGAGAGAGTGAGGAAACAAAGATCATATTATTTGCAATGTCAAGAAGCTTTCAATAGAATTTGGAACAAAGAAAATTCTCATTTTTTTGGTGATTTTATAATACTCCTAAATAAGGCATATATTCCATATAACATAAGTTGTGTTTATAAGTACAGAAAGAAAATGGAGTAATGTTATAATCAGAGCCAAGGGAGAGAAAGAGGTGTTTCCTACAAGCTGTAGATGCATTGTCTTCACTTGAAGCCTCTTGGTGATAACAGGAAAGAATTTGTCACACCCAAAATCACCTCCAAATATGTAAGGTTCAGCATTAAAGTTGTTGGTGAGACATGGAGGGTCCTTCTTATTCATTAACAGGCTACACATTCTAGAATAAATCATTTTGGCTCCATGTCTTGGTTTCTTTGTAGTATACAAATTCATTTTATTTAACTGTCCTTACAAGGGCACTGATAGGATTATTAATAAATGTTTGCAAGGTACTTAAAACAACATGAACCAAAGTTGCATTCAACATGCAAAGTTCTATAATTATATAGAGGTAACTGCTTTTAGAAAAATGTTGATTAATCTACTTTTTAAATTCTACAATATCACTGCAGGATGTCAATGTTATACTTTTTTCAACTGCAAAGTTTAATAGCATGTATTTGTTGATTTTCTAATATGAAAAGTTTACATAGCTCTCAATAAAAATACATCTTATACTTTATAAAATTTTGGTTAGCTGACGATTTTTGATGAACTTATAACTCCAGATGAATTTTTACATAATGTGCTGCCTAGACCATGCAAACTATATACATAGTGGAATCAGAAGGAAATAAAAATTTTGAAAATTTTGAAATTTCAGAAAGCAGAAATTTGAATAGAGGTTATAGACTATACTTCAGACAACTATGTTTTGCCTTTCCCTGAATTTGTAAGGGCATAGTAATTTTTAAACTGAAAACAGGAAAGGAATTCAGAAGGAACTATTATTTCCCGGGGTTGTGGGGTTAATCTTCCTAGTTGTCTTCTACATGGAATCCCCTATTCTTTCTTCTCTCAAACCAAGGGGAAAGAACATCCAACCACTCTGCATACTTCTAGTAGGTTGAGAGCAGCAAACAGAAAGTAATAATTGGGATAAGAGAGTCTAGGGAGATTAAAAGGTTATGCTATTATCAGAAAAGACAGAGTATGTCATTATGGTTAAGTGGAATTCAAAAAAAAATAAATAAATAAAGGTCAATTACCCTCATCAGTAGTCCAGGGTATGATTCCTTAGGAGTCTAGGAAGTCTAAACTTATCATTATAGTCAGGTAATAAAAAATAAAAGATAACATTTAGGCAAAGATCCAAAGAAAAATATAAGGGGGGATAGACAAGTAGTCGTATACCATGAGGAAAGTAAGCCCATCACAAATGAGTATAGTGAACTAAGGCTAAATTACAACAGAAAGAAAAGTCACAGTTTGATTGCTTTATAACAAAGGCACGTGTTCAACTAATACAGGACTATATACAAATGTAAAGGGACAGAGATGTATGAAAAATAAAAGTGAAAGGACAGCAGCAGCTACAACAGCAATATCTGTAGTTAAAAAATAATTATTGATACATTTAAAACTGGACTAAAGTACAAAGGGAGCTTGAGAGGACCCCTACAGTGAACATACTCCTAGAGCCATTATTTTCAGATGCCAGACTCAAAGAATAACACCTCTAAGATCAATAGAGGCACATCCAGTTTAGTAGAGATTTAGCTTTAAAGGAAGCCCCACTGAGCAAAGAAGCTTTATTCAATAAAAGGTGCTGACACCATTGGTTGACTATTTGTTGGAAACTATAAGGTCAGTTCTGTGCTTCAAGCCTCACACCAGAATTATTTCTGGATGGATTTAAAATGAATCATAAAAATTAAACCATAAATGGACTTGAAGGACACATTAGTAAGTAGTTTTCTGTTTCCTTGATGCAGAAAATTTGCTAAGCATAAAAACAAAGGCAGAAATAAAAAGGAAAATAATATATATTTAAATACATAAAATTTTAGAACTGGAAAGCATTTCCAGCACAGATCACAAAGGACTAATTGTCCTTGATCTATGCAGACCTTTCAAAAATCAATAAAAATATGATACATACTTCCAGTAACATAATGAACTAAATTAAATGTTGGCAAACTATGGTCCATAAGCCAAATCTGGCTTACTGTCTGTTGTTTTAAGTAGTTTTATTGGAACACAGCCATGCTTATTCATATTCGCATTGTATAATGGCTGTTTTTGCACTACAATGGCAGAATTGAGTAGCTGTGACAGAGAATATTTAGCCACAAAGTCTAAAATGTCCTTTACAACAAAAGTTTGCCAATGACTGAACTAAAGAGATGAATAGAGAATCACATAAGAGGAAAGGCAAGTGGCCAATGTATTGATAAATATAAACTGTTCAATCTACTAATCATAAAAAAATGCAAATCACAAAAATAAGACACCAGGTTCACCTAACAAACTGGCAGTATTGTCAAAGGTTTGGAGAAAGGTGTGCTATCAACTAACTTTGGATGTAATGTAAATAGGTAAACTCTTTCTTGGGGATATTGTGGTGAAATGTACCAAAGGCTTTACAAATGATCATAACCCTAAGAGAAATCCCACAGATGGGATCCTGTCCTGAGGAAATATATATATATATTTCATATTCCTGTAAATATTAATAATAGTGCAAAATGAAAAAAAATTATATTTTAGAACAACATTTCAGTGACATGGAAAATATTAACAATAAAATTTTAAGTGGAAGAAAAATAGTCCATAGTGTGTGAGGGGGGAACCAGCTTGATTTCTAACCTTGTATTCTGCTGCAATTCAGATATAGCTAGTTTCATCTGACAACTAGTGTGGTGAACCTGCCAGAAATATATTGCATGGAAGACTGAGGAACCTCCTTAAAGATAATTTATCTTAAGGGAAGAGGAAATTATACAGAACAAATTTCACCAAGAATGACAACTTCACCTAAAAGAAGTCCTTTTTCACCCGGCCATTGTGGCTCAGTGATTCAGCATCAACCTGATCAGGTTGTGGGGCATGCAGGAGGCAGCTGATCGAAGGTTCTCTCTCACATTGATATATCTATCTTCTTCTCCTTCTCCCTTCCTCTCTCTCTAAAAATCAATAAAAATATATATTTTTTAAAAAATGAAGTCCTTTTTCATAGGAGACACCTGGATTTCCATCCCCACACCATAAAATGGGAACAATAACACTGTCCTTGCATCATTCACCAGTGTATTAGTCTCAGTTAAAATGTTGTATATTAAAATGCTTTGAGACTGCCTCAGAAACTTAGCTCATGAGATGGGTTTGTTTATCATTAATTGCTGGTATTTTCTTTAGCCATGACAAATACTAGTGGAATTAATTTGACTAACATGAAAGCTTTTGATACTGTTTCATATGGGACAGGTTTTCCTCACAAGGGGCTCGGTTTTTAATTTCCAATAAGTTTGAAAGGCAAACATCTAAGAACAGTGGAGCTTCTGATATAGCCCAGTTAATGCTGCAGTGTTATATTACCTCCATTTGTTATAATACTGCTTTTATTAATATAGCCATCTCCTTGACTCATGCTATAGTACCAGCCACATGTGCATGTGTTTAAAATTAACTTCTATAATCATTTTGTTTTCACAGGAGTCTCTCTCTTTTTTTTTTCCTTTTATGCTTAATTGGGCTACCTATATCTCACTGCCACCACCCCCTCCCACTTACCTCAGTGCAGAATGCAAACATCTTGATGCTTTGCTTTGACTATTAAGATAGTTGGGGAGGCAGTAATAAAAATAATTTCACACTCACTCTTGAATTATTTGTGTGTATCCAGAATGTACCTGTTGAAAGCTGTCTAATGTCAAATTGATGGAGAAAGCATAAAGATTATTATTTCTGGCTTCTATGTCACCATTATTCTTATTACCCATGCTTCAAATCTGAGGAACATATTCAATTCTAAAATAACCTATATCCTCCCCAAATCATGTTACTTTTTCCTTGCATCTCATTTTCCACTGTTATCACTTTCATCCAGTGGTTCTAAAATTTTAGCGTGCATTAGAATACCATGGAGGGGTTGTTAAAACACAGACAATTGTGCCCCATACTTAGAATTTCTGATTTCAGTAGGTCTAAGATGAGACCCAAGAATTTGTGTGTTTAAACAATCCCAGGTGGTGTTGGTGTTGTAGTCTGGGGATAACACTTTGAGAACACTGTCTTAATCTACTCTTTCTGAATGACAGTAATAGCCTTCAGTATTTATTCCTCCTTCAATCTTCTTTGCATGCCAACTCCATACAGAAGAGAATAGTGTTCACACAATAGGTTCTGGAATCAGACTGACCTTGATTTGAATCTTTACTTACCATGTGATCTTTGAAAAATTACTTAACATCTCTGAACCTTAATTTTTATCTAAACTTTTGGATAATGATAGTAAATATTTCATAAAATAATTCTGAAGATTAAATGAGATAATTAGTATAAAAACACTTAGCACAGTGCTTGCTACATTGTAACAGCTGAGTAAATCATAGCTATTATCATTATTTACCAAAGAAGTAGTCTTAAAACATCTCTATATTAAAAGTTCTACAATAGTTCAGACCTGAAAATGGTTTTGATCAAGTAAGGCTACTTAAAACATATTCTTATAAAATAATAAAAGACATGCACAAAGGTGTTTGTGTACAAATGCATATTGTGGAGTTAGGTATAATAGTACAAACTGGAAATACATGCCCAATGATACTGGAGTTGCAAATAACTTATGGAATGTTATAACAAAGAAATGTCATACAACCATTAACAAAGACAAGTAGTGTAGCAGAGTAGCTAGTATGCAAACAAGACTTTGAACAAGACTGTCTGTACTCAAAATGCCAGCTGCCCTACTTACAAGTTCTATGATCCTGGATAAGTTCAAGTGAATTCAAGTTCACTTTCTGCTAGTATCCCCTGACTTTCCTACTCTCTTGGAGTGTTTAGTGTTCCATTTTGTTTCTGAGACCAAATCATTACCTTGTATTCCATTCCCAGTGACATAATCTTTGTTGTATTTCTAGGTACAGAGCCCTGTCCTTGTCCTTTCACCCCATTAGTCCAGGATTTTTAGCACCCATTTTGCTCTTAGTAAGTCCTTCCCTTCCCATATTCTAGAGTCTGATTCTTTAGCCCTACATTTGTTATCTATTGCTGTGTAGCAAATTACCACAAATTTAGCACATTAAAACAATACACATTACTATATTAGTACTATAGTATAGTTTCCTTGGACCAAGAGTCCACACACATCTTACCTTGTATACACACACACATACATATATACAATTTACTTGAATTAGATATTAGATTTATTTATTTATTTAGAATAATCTTTGAGACAATGTAATAAATATCTTGCTTCTCAAAAACAGTTCACCTTAGGGTTTTACTATTATTGATGATCCCGGACAACCCAGTTATTAAACTAGTAGTAACAAAATGAAATTTTTAAAATTTTATTTATTTTTCTTCTACATTTATGAGTTGGTGTTCTCCCATAAAAAATCTACTTCTCTTCTCCTCCACACTACTTTTTTTTGTGTGAATGTGAATATTCCTATGAAGTCATGAATTTTTAAATTTAATATATTCTAAGTCATTACCATCAATTTTTGTGATCACATTTTTCCTAAATTTGGTCACTAACAGCCTTGTCATGCTGGCTTTTATATTCTTTTGTTATATTCCCTCACTTTTTTTTTTTTTTGTTAGCACTTTCTTACTTTCAGCCATGAGATGTTAGTTCCAAGCCCACCTTGTACTTTGCCTGAAATCAGCTATTTCTCCAAGGATCACTGACTTCTGTTGGCATGTGATATTTGGAAATGAAGATCTGACTGTCAAATGTACTAATTGCTTCTTGAAGAGATACCTCATTATTACTTACCAGCATTCCCTGATACCCTCTATGCTTTTATATTCACACCAATAGCTGCTCACTACACTCACTAGAAATAAAAAAAAGAAAAAGCCTAGCTAAAATGCCTAGGGGAGAAGGAGCAACAACATTCTCTATTTTACTCTATGATCCTTAATAATCAAGGTACTGATAACCACTGCCTCAATCTTACTTTAATGTGAATGGAAAGCTACTGGGGAATGTTAAGTCAGAGAAGGATGTCCAATTTACATTTTTAAGTTATTATCCTATCTTTTATGTGGATAAATGACTTTAGGTGAACACACATGAAAACTAGAAGTCTTGTTATAGGGCAACTGGAGATGTCCAGGTGAAATATGACAGTAGTATAATTTTGGATCACAAAAATTATATTTGAATTCTTCACATAGAATTTTAACAGTGGAGGGAGTTAAGTGTGTTTTGATTTCAAGTATATTTAGGAAATAGGGCTGCTAAGAATCAGATTGTTTAACATAGCTGTATATGGCTTTATCTTTCCTCTTACCTACTTGCTTAGTACGATCCAGCCACACTGATTTCTTTGATTCCTTAAGCATACCTATTGCTTTCTCATATCCGAGGATCTTGCTGTTTCCTTTAAGTCTAATACCATTGCTCAGCAGGGTTAGTTTATACTCACCATTTATGCCCTTGTTTAAACATCACCTTGTCAGAGAGGCCTTGACAATTATCCAATATAAACTAGGGCCTTCTAATAAGTCTATTTCACTTGCCTGTTTATTTTCATCACAGCACTTTTCACAATCTGTAATTATTCTATTTGTTTACCTTTTTATTATCTGATTCCCACCACCACGATGTAAAGTCCACCAGAACAGAATCTTAATTTGCCTCATTCTCTGTTCTATTCCCAGCACTTAAAAGAGTTTTTCATATATAAAAGGTTTCAAGTAAAATATGCTGAATAAATATATGGGAAAATGAAATAAAAATAAGTATGCGAGGGTTGGGGTTGAGTGAAAAATATGTAAATTGTGTTGTCAGCTAAGATATCCAAATTTGCTAAAAGTTATCTTTTTTTTAAATTTTCAAATCCATGGACATTTTGCAATTTCTACACTGTTATATGGAATAAAGAATGCCATCCATGTCATATGTGTCACAATTTACATAATTGGCATCTTGTAATATTATATGTATGACAGGTATAAAGATATTCTTCACCTCTTTGGGAAATTGGGCGAAATTCTAGTGTATTTTGTTCTTTACCATATAAACAGGGGTAACAGAAGCAAGTGGCAGGGGATATTATGGTGAAGATCCTTAGAGTTAGGTGGGCTTCTGGCCACCTGTTCTCAAATTCCATCATGTAAGGGGTGGGGGGTAGGAAAGAGATAAACCACAGAACTTATATGCGTGTACGCATAACCAATGGACATGGACAACAAAGTTGGGGATGGGGTGGGTGGGGGATGGGGAGGAGGGTGTCAATGGGGAAAAGAGGAGAAACATCTGTAACAAAAATAAATTAATTAAAAAAGAAAAAAAATCATCATGTAGATGATTGTGCCTATAATGTAGTCATCCAGTACATTCCTACACTATAATCATGGACACCACTCTCCTTTTGATAGCTATCAATTTTATGACTAACAATCAGCCAACCTGTTTGGGAAAAGAGTACCTTGTACCTATTATTTCAAATTAATTCAGCACCTGCTTAGGAGCACCTTCCAAAATAAATTTACTCTGATGAAATGCAAGAAACAGAGAGAAAAGATTAACAACATATTTCTTAGATTTTAAGACCTATCATTCACACTTGAGGATAAATAGAAACATCACCATGGGAAAGGTATGTAGTAGGGACTTGAGTATTTGTTATATTGATATAGATTTATATTTTATTTATATATTTATATGTCACTTATTCTGAACAATTCAGCAAGATGAGTTATAACATTTGCTATTGACAGGAGGAAACAGAGTCAGAGCCATTAATTGTTTTTCTAAAACTTCATTCAAAGCTATTCATTTGCATAGCCAAGTTTCCATTTCCAATCTGTCTGTTTTGCTTCAAATTCTGTGCTGTTCAATTATATTATATTCCCTCAATAAAGGGCCATCACCCATGTATCCTGGCAGAACTTGCCCATTGATTGGCTCTAAACTTGTCAAACCTCCTCCACAAAACATTTGCCATAGCCATTTTTTCTATTGATTCCACTCTGAATGCCAAGAGTTTAGAACAGTAAAGTCAGACTTTCTTCTAAAGAGAATACATAGCTCCATATAAAAAGAGTTTGTTTCAGACTCATCCAGAAGAATTTAGTTGCTGAAGTAGCAGAAAGACTTTGCTAAGGTTTTTGTTCCTATAAGAAATGCATGGTCTCAAGAATTAGGTTTGAGTGAGGCTCTGGAGGATACTGCAATTTCATTAAACATATGCTTTATAGTCTTATAACTTTCCAATTTTCACAAATAAAAATTAATTTCTAGCTGAAACTTGATGTCATTCTTTTCTGGCTAGTACATGAAGATTTGGAGAATGGGTGAAAGAAATTTATTGAGTTGTTAAAAATATATGATCCAGGTCTTGTCTAGTTTTCACCTCCCTGGCTCATAAACATAGTTGCTCTCTTTCATGCTTCATTTCTGTCAATCCTTGTGACAGGCATAGTGGCATCCCCTTCCTCTGCCTTCTTAAACAAAAACAAAATGAACAAAATAATATTTTGGTGTAGAATCTCAGCATTTCAGTGAAGGTTAACTATTTTTCATTTCCAATACACTTTGAGCTCTGTTCTCAGGTTAGGGGGAGTGTGGACTGAAATGGTATTCCTTAGCAGGTCAATGGTCAGGGAAGAATGAGGGTGGATATTTGAGCCAGTGGGGAAGGTAATCCCTGAAATAACACTCATCCAATTTCATGTTATTTGAGGCTAAAACCTGAAGTTCGAGGGTAAAAATATTAGCAGTCTCAACATTCTAAAAAAAAATGATAATATCTATCAACCTTCTGAAGTTGTTGTATTTTCCCTTCCTTTCACAACCAAATTATTAGATTATTGAAATGCAATTTCCTAGAGAACTGTACAATTTCCTTCATCAGCAATAGGTCTGAATATCTTGGTAGAAACATTATAAATCACAGAAATGCTATTATTTTGTACATGGGGAAAATACTCGAATTGGTCATTATTTGGGCCAAACTAGAGAATCTAGAAAGGCTGAGTTTTATAAATAAAAAGAAAACAGAGTCTGTCTCCTTACCTCAGCCAAATAACCAAATGAAGATTAATTTATTTTGCTGCTACTCCTTCCTGGTACCTTGTCAACTGCCTAGGCTGGCTGATTCCTCAACATTATTTCTGCTTAAGGGCTATGGTTAGAGTCTACAACAGCAAGGAATAGAAATGGGTGGCTGATACCAAAGAGAAAAGCAACAGTAGAGTTTCTTTGCAAACAGTATATCCTACTGTTTTGAAAAAATAACACCTTCATATGGTGATAGAGGGTAAGTTTTTTAACCATATGCATCTGAAAAATGCATTTCAAAATACTTAATATAAATAAATCACATTCTAGATATTTCAGTTCACACTGTGCCAAGCTGCTGGCCGTTTTCAAATGTTTCTTTTTATCTCTTTAAAGATCAACAAATAGGTTCTTCATTTTTTGTTGTTTTTATTTTTGTTTTAATTTCTGGAATTAAAGATAAATAACTGCCACAATTTAGAATGGAAGAGATAGGATCACAAAGATAAGATTTAATTTGTACAGATACCATCAAAATCAAATTAGAAGTGATCTTGGTCTTTCAGTCTGAGACATAATGGCATCTGCTCACTTTCCCCCATTGTCAGACTGGCTTCTACTCAGGATTTTCAAGATGTTATAATTCTGAGAATCATTCTCTTCTTCCTTCTTTCCCATGTCTTTTGGCAATCTAGAATAAGAATTACATCAACATATACAGTAAAACATAAAAAATAATACAGTATCATATTGATTCATTCAGCAAATATTTATTGAGCACTTACTATCTGCTAAGTACTGCTGCAAATAAAATGGTGAACAAGAAAGACATAGATCTTATCCAAAGGGAGTTAAAAGTGTAATAAGAGACAGAGACTCAACGGTCACTTACTATATAGTACTGTGAGTGCAGTGATGGGAGAAATGCAGGGTGTTCTGAAATCACACAGCAGGAACATCCAACTAATAACATAAATGAGGAAATGTGGGTGGGCAAGGATCAAGAATAGCTTCTTAGAAAAATAACATCTGAAGGGAAGAATTGAAGCATGTGCAGGAATTCAGCAAATTAAAATGGAAGAATGTTCCAGATAGAGGGAATAGAATGTAGAAAGTACCAAAGGGGAGAGAGAGCAATCTATTCAAGAATCTGAAACATGTTTAATAAATTTGTTCCACAGGAGGCTGATGCAACAGTGCGAGATAAAAGATGAAACCGGAGAAGCAAACATTCAACTCTTAAATCTTACCATGGCTAGCTTGTTTCCAGGATTTGAGCACCTTAGCACCAACTTTTTTCATTGTTTTGCATCAGTACTTGAGCCACAAAACTCTAGTACACCTTCAACAATGTCTCACCTAAGTTTCTTATTTCCTATCTTCCAGAATTCCTCCATGTAAAGGCCAAAATCTCATCAAATACAATCTACAAATATGCTTGAACATCTTGATCAATTGAAAGGAGAGGGAATCTCAGTTGATAACACAGTTAGAATTCTCCTTCTCAGTTCCTGTTTCTGGTCTGAAATAGGTGCCTCTTTCTAAAGGGGATGGACATCAGGGATGTCTTCATATTTCAAGAGAGGCCTTATCACAAAACACACGGCTATGTGGCTTTATTCTGATAGGCACATCAGTATAATTGACATTCAATCCAATCTAATAGGCAAAAAAGGGTTATATCCAGAAAGCAACAAAGAACTCATTACCTCACAACCAGTATTTAATTAAGCTAACGAGTTAAAGAGCAATGGACAGACACCATAAAAATTACCTCTGTTAATTAAATTACAAAAAATATAAAAAGACTGTATTTCAGCCCTCAGCCCTTAGAAAGATGAATGTCTAATATCTCTGAATAAATACTTCTTTAAAAATGTCTAGGGATATTTTATTCTTCTCAAGGATAAAAATGTTCAAAACAGATTTACGTGTCAGTTGGAAGAAAACATTGTTATAATTACTGAGCAACTGTGCTGTGTTAAACTTTATAGTAAGCATAGGAAAAATAGATCTTGGTCTCTATAAATTTCCACTCTAATGATGCTAACTATAAATATAGCTATATTCTTCATCAATTTATCTTGGATTATTTGTTTTCACTTAAGAGACAATTATAGAAGTAAAAGGAGAGATGTGATTAGTAGGAGAAATGGGATGATTGCCTTCCATTTTCCAAATTATATTTCACATAAATATTAGTATTCCAGGAAAGATTTAATAGGCATTAGATTTAAAGAGAAAGAAAATCTGAGTTTAACAAACTTGAACTAATTTCTTTTCCACAGGATTTCTCAGAACATTTTATCTACTAATATGCACTATGAATCTCCAAAAAAAGGATATCATCTGCCACATTTCCCAAAGTTATTTGTCCTAGTTTTTAATGGAATTGCCCCCAAATAGAGTCTATAAAACACACTGCTGATAAAATATCAGAAGTCATTCATTTTCAGAAACTATGGATATCATCATGAGGTTAAAAATAAGGTAAAGTGTAATGTGTTTTGAATGTTCTCTAATATAAATAAATGCCATACTTTAAATATCTCACTTCAGTAATGAAATATTTTTCCTTGAGGCCTTTGGTGCAAGTTATCTTTTGAATCTCTCAGGTGTCATCGCTTTCTTTAGCTGTACCATAACTTAGTATATACATCATCCTGTGGCAGAGATAACTAGCAGTGTATGTAGAATGCCAGAGATTTAATCCTAGCTAGGAAATAGTAGCAAGTAATAAACTCCCTGAACTTCAATTTATTTAACTCTGAAATAAAGAGTCCGGCCGGTGTGGCTCAGTGGTTGAGCATCGACCCATGCACCAAGGGTTGCCGGTTCGATTCCCAGTCAGGACACATACCCAGGTTGTGGGCCCGATCCCCAGTGGGGGGCATACAGGAGGCGGCCAATTGATGTTCTCAGTCATCGATGTTTCTATCTCTCTCTCTTTCTCACTTCCTCTCTCTCTAAGGTCAATAAAGAAAAAAAACACACTATGAAATAAAGAGAATAATATAAGCTACAATAAATCTACTTATATGTGAATTGTAAAATGCCATATCATTATGTTAGTAGTATAAATATATATATATATTTATATATTAATATAAATATACATATATGTGGGAGAGAAAGAGGCCGAGAGAGTACTCTAGGGTAAAGCTGTGTATTCACAATTTGACTGAACATAATTCTGATTATATCTTTGTTATTTAAAATAGTTTTTGATGCCAAATAGCACTGATATATCTTTAAAATATTTAAAGTAGCACAATTATTCCCATAATAATTATTAAACATTATTAAACACTATATGCCTTACAAAGACTTTGTATATACAATATCTCCTATTCCTCTTGTCCTCCTCTGCTGTGTTCAATCAATTTGCTGAAATCTTGCTGAAAATGAGATAATTTAAGTGCTTCATTTTGCTCTTCAGTTTGTTAACTATCCAAATTAAAATTAGTATATTTCAAGACTAACCCAGTGAATCATTTAAATAATTTGAAAAATCTTGCATCTACAGAACGTCCTTGCATATACTTACCTTTATAGAGTTATAGATAGCAAGTCACTAATCTAAAAGTTCCCTTTCAGGATTACACCAAGTAGGATTTGAATTTTAGAACTGAGATTCAGTCATGATGTGCATTTCTCAAGTTTACTCAGCAGGCTACAGATGGGAACAAAACTCAGAACCCTAATTTCCTATCCTGGCTCCCTCCAATTGTCTAGACACCGTCCTTAACACACTCAGATTTCACCTACAAGAATACTGGATAATATCTCCTGGTGCTAAAATGAAATCAGAGGCTTGAAAATGGAAATGGATTACTTAATTCACTCTAAATCAATGCCTCTCTTCATAATGCATCTGTCAATGTAAGTTTCAGGGATCCAGCTGGGTACTGGTGCACACCTCCTCAGTCATTGTCTCAGGAAGTCTTTGTGACATTAGGGACAAGATCAGATTTTCAATCAGGCTTTAGCTGTGCTTTTCTTTTGTCAGTACACATTAAAATGCACTTAGAGTGACCTGCCTTCCAAGGGACAAAGAGGTAAAAGCATTCTTGGAAGAGATCTGCGAGGTTCAGGGATCAGTCTGAACAATATTTTTGAACAATAAGTACTGGCTGCTTTTAATGGGTTCACAGACTATTTAGATATTCAGTATGGGCTTTTCAAAAGATCTTAAAACCTATGGGTGGTGTGTGTAGATTGTTGGGTAGTATGTATGTTTGCTGAGAAGCAAAAATTGTGCGTGAGAATACTCTAATTTATAAATGATTGAAATGAAAAAAAGGGCTATGTGCAATTAGACTGTGAGAGAACTCTGTGAGGAGTTGGGCTATGTCTTAGAAATCTCTCAATCACTATCACATAGCATGGTACCTGGTATAGAGCAAGTACTTGTTAAATATTCATTAGTCAATTAAATGAATAAATACACAAATATATAAATGATAAATACATATCTATATTCATAGAAAGTATATTCTTAGTAATTGTACATGAGGTTCATCCATTCTTTACTGAGTTATTATTTAAAGATAATGCATTCCACTTTATACCCTGTCACATTAGTACACATGCAGGACTCATATGAACAGAGAAAGAAGTTAGTTAAGACTCAACTTAGAAGAATTGTGTTCACAGGTTTACTTGTGCAAATATGGTAAATTGCTACTCATTCAACAGGATTGGGTAATGGGATATGCAAATCAAGTAAATAATCATTTCAGGGGAGATTAGAAAGCAAATTTGCCACTTCTGTACACCTACTATATAATAGATGTGGTGCTTGTGTTTTGTTTTATTTAATCTCATTTAATGTTGTAACAATAGAATGAAGTAGAGATTATATTTACCATTAATATTTAGGTAACTGAAGCATAAAGACATTTAGCAACTTGACCAAGATCATAAGGTAAGCAGAAATTCAAGGATTAGATTGCATGTCAAATGTTATTACTTAAAATTATCCCCCTTCACTCTAGCCACCACCATCTCCCAACACACACACACACACACACACACACACACACACACACACCACTATTAACAGCATAAACATCCAAGCCCCTTCACAATTTATCCTCCTTCTCCCATTCTTTCAACTTTCCATGCATATTGTGCTCTAGCCACAACAAATTACCTGTCCTTTTCCTGAGACATTCCATCTATTTAGATACATCTTTATGATCTTTTGTTCACAATATCCCCCTTGGATAGAGCTCCCTTCTCCCTGTTCTTTGCCTAGCATTATTTATGGCATTATCAGACACAATTGCAGTATCACTACAAGTCAATGCTCTGAAATACTTTTCTCCAAATGATAGTATGGCCTTTATCACATTGCAATATAAACACATGTGACACTATTTATATGTATGTTTGTATTTCTAGGAAATAACATTATACAAAGGAACACACTGCTAAGCTTCAAAAGCCAGCAATCTTACTTTGATTATTCAAAAGGTAGTTTACAGTAGAAGTTCCAGTCGGGATGGCAGAGTAAGAATATCTTAGGCTGATCTCCTCTCATAGATACCACAATTGCAAATAAAAATGTCTCTGAAATGACCTGAAGACTAGCAGAAAAGATTCTCTGCAACTGAAGATATGAAGGAAAAAACACATTGAGATGGGTAGGAGGGGCAGAGATGCAGTTTGGTCAGGCAGGACACCCACTCTCCCTATGGTCTCTCACAATTGGAAAGGATATAATGGCTGTGGAGGTCCAAGACCTTATTTGGGTTTCCCAGCCTAGGGGATGTGCACAGAAAAGAAGCTCCCCCAAAACATCTGGCTGTGAGGGCCAGGGAGGCTTACATCAAGGAGAGCCAAGGGGCTGTGGGAAAACATCTTTGCTCTTAAAAGGCCCATGTATGAATTCATTACCACTGAGTCTCAGAGCAGAGTCAAAAGTTTGAGGAGTGCCTAGGTCATACATGAAGCAGATGTTCTAACTAACTTTGGGGCTTGTACCAGATAGGCATGGATTTATTGGAACTTTCTATGGGGAGCAATGTACTAGTGGATGTCATTTGCTGTTGGATTGCTTTGTTTTGCTGTCCTTCCATCTAGTTTTCTCTATGCTGGCAGGTGCCAGTTCTGGCATTCTCCATTAACCTGTTAATAGTTCTCCCTATTACATAGTTCCCATCCAGGCCAGTGTGCACCAAAGCTACTTCAAGGTTGCACTCGACCATCCAATACCTGGTGGTGGTCCCAGAGTACCACCAATGTGGCACCCACACCCCAAATGTGGAAGTGGCCCCAAAACTCCTCCAAGGTGGCACCCACACCCTATCACCAAGAGGGACACTACAATTGACCCTGGAGCTCTTCTAAGTAGGTTCATTATCCCTCAACACCTAGTGTGTGACACTAGACAGCCAGGGCACTTCTAAGGAGTCATCTTTCTGCTCCCCCACAGCAACTAGAAAGTGTCCTGGGTGGACCTGAAGCTTGTCAAGGGAGGTGCCCCATACCTCAGAACCCAGTTGGCAACCCCAGACAGCTTGAAGCCCATTCAAGGTGGTACTCCCATTCCCAGAACATGACAAATGCCATGGGTGGCCCCAGGGTCCCCCGAAAGTGGTGCCCTGCTTAGGGGGCAATCAGCTCCCACATACCAATGCATTTGCAACAATACAGGCCATGCCTCACAGCTAACCAAATCAAAGGCCTGTACTGTACACCACTACATCAATAGTAGCCATGGCAAAACTCTGCTGCCAGTCAATCTGGTAATTTAACTGACACAACAGTATACCTTCAGTAGTTGTGCACAGCCCTTGCAGCCAGGCAGGCAAGGTGGTTAGTGCATCCCATCAGTGTGTTGGCAGCAGTCACAGTTAGGCCTCATAGACAGCCATGTTGGGGGCAATCTCACACATCAATGTGCCACCAGCAGTTTCACACAGGCCTCACAGATAGCAGAGTCTGATGCTAGCTCTACCCAACAGTGCACCTACAATAGTCATGGCCCAGCCACAACAAAATGGCACACACAGCTAACCCAGGGAACACTCCTGGAGAATCTGACTGTTGTGAAAATTTGGCCCCACAGGACACCTCCTACACAAGGCCACACTTTTGATACCATCAGATGTAGTTGATCTAAATAATACAAAAAAAAAAATACAGAAACTTTAGCAAAATGAAAAGGCAGTAGAATATATTCCAAACAAAAGAACAAGACCAAACCCCAGAAAAAGAACTACACAAAACAGAGATTAGAAATCTACCACATAGAAAGTTCAAAGAAATGATCACAATCATGCTCCCTGAACTGAGGACAAGTATTGCTGAACACAGAACTTCAACAAAAGGTTAGAAAATATAAACAAGAATAAATCAGAACTGAAGAATACACTAATTAATATGAAAATACACCAGAGGGAACCAACAGCAGATTAGAAGATGCAGAAGACCAAATCAGCAATATGGAAGACCAAGTAGTGGAACTCATCCAATTGGAACTGCAAAAAGAACTAAAGAGGTTTTTTTGTTTATTTGTTTTTTGTTTTGAGTGAGGAGTTTATAAGGGAGCCCTAGGACAACATAATGTACTGATATCCACATTATAGGGGTCCCAAAAGGAGATGAGAGAAAAAAAGAGACAGAAAACAAATTTGAAAGAACATTGGTTGAAAGTATCCCTAATCTGTTGAAGGAGAAAGTCATCTAAGCCCAGGAAGCACAGAGAGTACCAAATAAGATAAACGCAAACAGACCCACAGCAAAACACATCATGATTAAAATGTCAAAAGCTAAAGACAAAGAGAGAATCTTAAAAGCAGCAAGATAAAAAAATAACTAGTTACATACAAGGGAACTCCCATGAGAGTTTTTCAGCAGAAAATTTGCAAGCCAGAAGGGAGTGATGGAAGCAAAAAATCCTAAAACCAAGAATACTCTACCCAGCAAGATAATCACTCAGAATAGAAAGATATAGAGTGTCCCAGAGAAGCAAAAGTGAAAGGAGCTCATAACCATTTAAATGGCACTGTGAGAAATGTTAAAGAAACTTATTTAAGTATAAAATAAATGGCCCAAACTAAAGATAAGTAAATATAAGAAAGAAAAAAATCTCAAAGGCAAGGGCCAACATGTAGTGAATATAGCAGATCAACCAAATATAAAGCTTATATGAAAGTTAAAGGACAAATACAGTAAGAACATGTGAAACTACAGTAACAAATTAAGAAACACACACATACACACAGAGAAAGATGTAAAATATGATGTCAGAAATATACATGTGGATTGGGGTGAATATAAAAAGTAGTGCTTTTAGAAGGCATTCCAAATTAAGCAACCAAAAACTTAAAATTAGCTCTTATACACATAGGTAGTTATATGTGGATTTCATGATTACCACAAACAGAAAGTAGAAAGAAAGGAATCCAAACATTACACTAAAGAAACCATCAAATCACAAGTTAAGAGAGCAAGATAAGAAGAAAGGAACAGAGAACTACCAAAAACAAACAAACAAACAAACAAACAAAAAAAACAGAAAAATATATTAACAAAATGACAATAATTTCATACCTATCAATAATTACTATAAATGTAAATGGACTAAGCACTCTAATTAAAAGACATAGAGTAGCTAAATATATAAAAAGACAATACCTTACTAGAGACTCACATTTGATCTAAAGACACACAAAGACTAAAAGTGAGATATAGAAAAATTATTACATGATCTAACTTATATGTGGAATCTAATGAATAAAATAAACTGATGAGCAAAATAGATTCAGAGATCATGGAAGCATGGAACACACTGACGAATCTCAGAGGGAAAGGGGGAAGAGGAGGTGGAAGAAATTTACCAAAGAACATATATGCATATATGCATAACCTATAGACACCTATAATAGTGTGGTGGAGACCTTGGGGAGATGGGAGCAGGGTGGAGGGTGTTCATGGGGGATAAAAAGGAGGACATCTGTAATACTTTCAACAATTAGGATAATTTTTTAATTAAAAAAATTATATTTTATGCAAATGGAAAGGAAAGTAAAGCTGTGACAGCAATGCTTATGTCAGACAAAGTAGACTTTAAACTGATAAGAACAGATACTACACTTGATCTTAGCCAAAAGTCCGAGAAGCGATAGACAAAGTAGACTTTAAAACAAAGATCTCAGTGAGAAACAAAGAAGGGTATCTCATAATGATAAAAAAATCAATCCAAAACAAAGATATAAAACCTGTAAACATCTATGTAGAAATCATAGGAAATCCTAAATACATAAAGCAAATACTACGTGACATAAAGGGAAAGACCGAAAGTTATACAATAATAGGTAGGAACTTTATCACCCCATTGTCATCAATGGATAGATAATCCAGATAGAAAATCAACGAGAAAACTTAGGCCTTGCAGAACACATTCAAACAGAATATATATATCAAACATTCCATGCCAAAACAGCAGAGACAACATTCTTCTCAACTGCACATGGAGTATTCTCAAGGTGATATCACATTAGACAGCAAAACAAGTCTCAAATTTTAAGAATATTTAAATAAAATCAAGCATCTTTTCTGAACGTAATGGTATGAAACTAAATATTGACTATAAAAAACACAAACATGTGGAGACTAAATATCATCCTACTTAACAATCAATGGGTTAATGAAAATCAAAGAAAATAATTTAAAAAATACCTCAGGACAAATAAAAATGGAAACAATGTTCCAAAATCTATGGGAACAGCAAAAGCAGTTCTAAGAGGGAAGTTATAGTGATACAAGTCTACCTCAAAAAAATAAATAAATAAAAAAAAAACAAAACAAGAAAAAGAATCTCAAGTAAACAATCTAACTTTATATCTAAAGGAACTATAAAAAGGAAAACAAACAAAGCACAAATTTAGTAAAGAACAATAATAAAAATCAGAGTGGAAATAAATGAAATAGATGTTTTAAAAAGCTACGAGCTGGTTCTTTGGAAAGATAAACAGTACTGATAATTCTTTAACCAGAATCATCAAGAAAAAAAGAGAGTGCTCAAATAAATGAAATCAGAAATGAAAGAGACATGGAAACTGATGACACAGAATAATGAGAATACTACAAAGAATAATGAGAATACTACAATTATATGAGAACAACTTGGACAATCTAGAAGAAATCAATACATTCATAGAAACACAATTTTCTGAGACTGAATCAGTAACAACAAAAAAAAGAAAATGTTAAGAAACTGATTACTAATATCAAAATGGAACCAGTAATGAAAACAAAACAAAACAAAACAAAAAAACTTTAAATAAACAAAGCCCAGGACTAGTCAGCTTCACAGGCAAATTCAACCAAACATTTAAAGAATTAATACTTATTCTTCAAAACTGTTTTAAAACATTTGGGATAATTTCAAATTCATACTATCAGGTCAGCATTACCCTGAAACCAAAACCAAAGACTCTACAAAGAAAATTATAGATCAATACCCCAGATGAACATAGATGCAAAAATTATCAACGAATTATTAACAAAATAATTCAACAATATAACACAAGGATCATATACTATGATCAAGTGGAATTTATTCCAATGATGCAAATATGATTCAATATCCACAAATCAATCAATTTGACATACCACATCAACAAAATGAAGGATAAAAAGCATATGATAATCTCAATAGATTTGGCAAAAAACAAAAACAACAGAAACATTTGACAAATTTTGATATTATTTTATGATACAAACCCTACATAAAGTAGATAAAGAGGGAACACACCTCAAAATAAGAAAGGTTATATATGAAAAACTCACAGCTAACATCATATGCAATGGTGAAAAGCTGAAAGATTTTCCTTAAGATCAAAAACAGTATAAGGATGCCCACTCTCACCACTCTTATTCAACATAATATTGGAAGTCCTCACCACAGCAATCAGACAAGAAAAAAGAAATAAATGGCATCCAAATTAGAAAGAAGGAATAAAACTGTAAATATTTACAGATGACATGATAATATATGTATAAAGCCCTAAAGACTCCACCAAAAAGTGTTAGAACTAATAAATAAATTTAGTAGAGTTGCATAATATAATATTAATATACATAATGTGTTCGCATTAATATACACTAATAACAAACTATAAGAAAGAGAAATAAAAAAATTTATTTCATTTCCAATTGCATAAAAAAAAAGAATAAAATATATAGGAATAAATTTAACCAAGGAGGTGAAAGACCTGTACTCTGAAAACAATGTGACATTGATCAAAGAAACTGAAGACAACACAAGTAGATGGAAAGATAGATCATGCTAATGGATGGAAAGAATATTGTAACAATGCCCATACTTGTCAAAGCAATCTATAGATGCAACAGAATTCCTATCAAAATACCAATGTAATTTTTCAGAGTACTAGAGCAAACAATCTTGAAATTTGTATGGAACAACAAAATAGGAAAAGCAATTTGAGAAAGAAGAACATATTTGCAGGTATTATGTTCTCTGATTTTAAACTATACTACAAAGCTATAACAACTGACATCATATGATACTGACATAAAAACCGATACAGATATCAATAGAACAAAATAGAAATCCCAGAAATAAATCTACAGCAAAGAATCAAGAATATACAATGAGGAAAAGACAGGCTCTTCAATAAATGATGGAAAAATGAGACAACTACATGCAAAAATATTAAAACAGCATCACTTTCTTACACCATATAAAAAAAAGAAACTCAAAATAGATTAAAGACTTAAATGTAAGACCAGAAACCATAAAAGTAAAAGAAATCATAGGCAGTAACTTTTTTACATCAGTCTAAGAAACATTTTTGGGGGGCAGTTATGTCCCCCCAGGTAAGGACAACAACAACAACAAAAAACCCAAAAAACAAAATATATTACATCAAACCAAAAGCTTTTTCACAGTGAAGGAAACCTCAAGAAAACTAAAGGCAACCCACCAAGTGGGAGAACATATTCACAAATGACATATTTGAAAAGGGTTAATATCCAAAATATATAAAAAGCTTGCATAGGAAAAAAAAAAAAAAAGGAAACTACACTGATTGTCTCCCAGGACCAAACAGGAATTACAACTAAAATAAAAACAAATGATTGGGAAAAACCAACTGAAAAGCAGCTGGAGAGAACCCATATAACCAGGGACAGAAAGGGGACAGCAAATCAAGCCTGGTAGTAACTGTGGAGGAGAGAGGGTGCACTTGGAGGCCACGGACAGCAGTTAAGGGCTGTTTTAGCTGTGAGCAGTTCCCACTGAGAAAGTGGGGGGTTTTAAAAAGCACCGAATCAGCTACAGCCACTCATCTTGGGTTCTGGAAAAGGGAGGGCAGACTGAACTGGAACGGTGTGGAGAGTTTTGGGGGCTACTGGCTCAGGAGAGAGCTGGAGGGGAGGACAGAGGGAGTTTTGTGCTATATCACTCACTCATAGGATAGAAGCCATCTTACTCAAAGAGCCCCTGCCCAGAGCCCCAGAGAGAAGAAATGACCCCTCCCTCAGGAATTAAACACCACCAGGCCAGGCCAAAGAAATGCAAATTGAGGCTCATTAGCACCTACAGTCTGACAGCAAGCAAGCACATTATCTGGTGGAAATCCTCTTACAGCTGAGGGATTTTTCATTCAGCTGAGGGCTACAAATCAAGGCTAATCAACTAAAGGAGACTAATAGCCTGCAGGAAAAAGCTGTAGGATAGCTGAACCTTTCCTTGGCCTGCAAATCTACCCAGGACAGTAAGACTGTACAGTGGTGTTTAACATGGGTACGCCCACATTCATCCAAACCCAGTAGAGGGAGCCACAATCAGCAGAACACCAACACCAACAGGTAAAATTTGGTAGGCTCCAAAACCTACTGAGGCAGTCAAAATGATGAAAAAAAGAAACAAATCACAAATCAAAGAACAAGAGAATTCTACAGAAGAAGAGATAAATAAAATGGAATTAAGCAAGATATCAGAAGTAGAGTTCAGAGTAATGATTATCAGGAAGCTCAACAGCATGAGTAAAGAGCACAACAGCATGAGTAAAGATATAGAAACATTGAAAATCAACCAATTGGAAATGAAAAACCACCAAGAGGAAATGAAGAATGACATAGCAGAAATAAAGAACACATTGGAAGGAATAACCAGCAGAGTAGAGGAAGCCAAAGATTGGATCAGTGAATTAGAAGATAGGGTAGAAAAAAATCACCCAGAGAACCAAAAAGAAAAAACAATTAAAAAACAGGAAGACAGCTTAAGAGAACTGTGGGATAATATGAAATGTAACAACATCCACATCATAGGAGTTCCAGAGAAGCGGAAAATGAGCAAGAGTTAGAGAATATATAATATTTGATGAAATAGTGACAGAAAACTTCCCTAACTTGGAGAAGAAAAAGGCATACAAGTTCAAGAAGCACAGAGAGCCCCAAGTAAGAAGACCCACACCAAAACACATAATAATTAAAATGCCAAAAATTAAAGACAAAGAGAGAATCCTAAAGGCATCAAGAAATAAGCAATAGGTTACGTACAAAGGAACCCTCATAAGGCTATGAGCTGACTTCTCAATAGAAACACTACAAGCCAGAAGGGAATGGCATGAAGTAATCAAGGTAATGACAAACAAGGATCTGAATCCAAGACTACTCTACCCAGCAAGGCTATCATTCAATATAGAGGGTGAAATAAAGAGCTTACCAAATGAAAAAAAAAAAAGGTTAAAGTAATATATTAGCACCAAACCAGCACTCCAAGAAATGTTAAAAGGACTGATGTAATAAGCAGAAGAAATAGGAGAAGAAATATAACCAAAATAAACAAAAATGGCAATAAATAACAACATATCAATAATAAACTTAAATGTAAATGGATTAAATATTCTGATCAAAAGACACAAGGTAGCTGAATGGATAAGAAAGAATGACTCATCCTGGCCAGTTTGGCTCAGTGGTTAGAGCATCAGCCTGCGGTCCAGAAAGACCCGGGTTCAGTTCCCGCTAAGGGCACGTACCTCAGTTGCAGTTTGTCCCCGGCCCTGGTTGGGTCGTGCGGGAGGCAGCCACTCGATGTGTCCCTTTCATGTCGATGTTTCTCTCTCTCTCTCCCTCTCACTCTATCTGAACAAAAAATGAAAAAATGTCCTTGGGTGAGGATAAAAAAAAAAAAGGAAGAATGACTCATATATATGTTGTTAATAAGAAACCTACATCACAACAAAAGATTCAATAGGTTGAAAGCACAGGGATGGAAAAAATTTCCAAGAAAACAGAAAGATAAAAAAAAGCTGGGGTAGTAATACTCATATCCAATAAAATAGACTTCAAAATGAAGGCTATAACTAGAGACAAAGAAGGTCACTACATAATATTGATAGGATCTATACAACATGAGGATATAACATTGGTAAACATATAGGCACCCAATATACAAGCACCAAAATAGATTTAAAAACTTCTGTAGGACTTCAAAGAACAAATTAACAGCAATACAATCATAGCAGGGGACTTCAAAACCCTGCTGACATCACTGGATAGATCCTCTAGACAAAAAATTAATAAGGAATCAGATAATGTGAATGATGTACTGCATCAAATGGATATAATAGATACCCACAGAGAATTACACCCCAAAACTACAGAATTCACATTCTTCTCAAGTGCACATGGGACATTCTCAAAGATAGATCACATGTTAGGCCACAAACTAAGTCTCCACAAGTTCAAGAGATTGAAATCATATCTAGCATCTTCTCAGATCACAATGGCATGAAACTAGAAATCAATTACAGCAAAAACATGTAAACACATGGAGGTTAAATAGCATGTTATTAAACAATGAATGGGTTACCAAGGAGATCAAGGAACAAATTAAAACTTCCTGGAAACCAATGAAAATGAACACACAACAACACAAAATCTATGGGATGCAGCCAAAGGACTCCTGAGAGGTAAGTTCATATCACTACAGGCCTACCTCAAGAAAGAAGAAAAATTTCTAAATGACTTTCTAGCTCTATGACTTA
The DNA here is from genome assembly GCA_030848825.1 of Tadarida brasiliensis. NCBI lineage: Eukaryota > Metazoa > Chordata > Mammalia > Chiroptera > Molossidae > Tadarida > Tadarida brasiliensis. Next base: position 55,729,501 of record CM061280.1, read on the forward strand.
AAGAACTGGAAAGTAAATAAAAATGAAAACCCAGAGTAATTAGAAGGAATAAAATAGTAAAATTCAGAGCAGAAATAAATGACATAGAGACTAAAAAATAACTAAAAAGATCAATGAAGCAAAGAGCTGGTACTTTGAAAAGATAAGCAGGATTGGATGGACCATTCACCAGACTCACCAAGAAACAAAGAGAGAGGACTCAGATAAACAAAATCAGAAATGAAAGAGGAGAAGTAACAACTGACACCACAGAAACACAAAGGATAATTTAAAAATGCTATTAAAAAAATAAGCCAACAAACTGGACAATCTAGGCAAAATGGACAAATTTCACAGTCTCCCAACTCTGAACCAGGAAGAGATAGAAAACATGAACAGAGCAATAACAACTAAGATGATTGAAGATGTAATCAAGAAGATCCCAGCAAACAAAAGCCCAGGCCTGGACTGCTTCACAAGGGAGTTTTACTGAACATTCAAAGAAGAACTAACACCCATGCTCCTCAAACCATTCAAAAAATTCAAGAAGGAAGACTTCCAAACTCATTTTATGAGGCCAGCAAAATCCTAACTCCAAAACCAGATAAAGGCACTACAAAAAAGAAAGCTACAGGCCAATATGCCTGCTGATATAGATGCCAAAATCTTTAACATAATAATAGCAAATTGAATCCAGCATTACATTACAAAAACTATTCACCATGACCAACTGGGATTCTTCCCAGTGATGCACGGCTGATACAATATTCATAAATCAATAAATATGATACATCACATAAACAAAAGGAAAAATAAATCCATATGATCATGTCAAAAGATGCTGAAAAAGCATTCGACAAAATCTAGCACCCATTTGTGATAAAAATGCTCAGCAATTTGGGAATAGAGGGACCATATCTCAATATAATAAAGCCATTAAAAAAAAAACACAGCCAACATCATACTCAATGGGCAAAAACTAAAAGCATTTCCCTTAAGAACGGGAACAAGACAGGGATGCTCACTTACACCGCTCTTATTTTACACAGTCTTAGCCACAGTGATTAGACAAGAGGTAAAAATAAAAGGGGACCAAATTGGAAAGGAGGAAGTGATACTCTCATTATTTTCAGATGACATGATATTGTACACAGAAAACCCTAAAGACTCCATCAAAAATCTACTAGATTTTAAAAACGAATTTGGTAAAGTAGCAGGATATAAAAGTAACATGAAGAAATCAACCACATTCTTATACACCAATAATGAACTCACAGAAAGAGTAACTAAAAAACAATCCCATTTACCATTTCAGCAAAAAAATTAAGATACCTAGGAATAAACTTAACCAAAGAAGTAAAGGACCTCTTCTAAGAAAACTATAGGACATTGAAAAAAGAAATAAAGGAAGATATAAAAAAGTGGAAGCCTATACCTTGATCATAGATTGGAAGAATTAATGTCATTAAAATGTCCATACTACCCAAAGGAATCTATAGAATCAATGCAATCCTCCATTAAAATACCAACAACATATTTCATAGAACTAGAACAAATACTCCAAAAGGTTATATGGAACAAAAAAGACCCCAAATAGCCACAGCAATCTTGAAAAAGATGAACAAAGTAGGAGGGGTCACAATACTGAATATCAGGTTATACTACAAAGCCACTGTAATCAAAACAGCCTGGATTGGCGCAAGAACAGGCATGTAGATCAATGGAACAGAACAGAGAACCCATAAATTGACCCAAGACATTATGCTCAATTAATATTTCACAAAGGTGGCAAGAGCATTACAATGGAGTAAAGATAGCCTCTTTAATAAATGGTGTTGGGAAAACTGGACAGCTACATGCAAAAATATGAAACTGGATCACCAACTTATACTATACACAAGAATAAACTCAAAATGGATAAAAGACTTAAATGTGACTCGAGAATCCATAAAAATTCTAGAAGAAATTGTAGGCAACACAATTTCAGACATCACATGCAGCAGAATTTTAACGGGTACAATGACTAAGGCAAGAGAAACAAAGGAAAACATTAAGTCATGGGACTATATAAAACTAAAAAGCATCTGCACAGCAAAGGAAACAAGTATTAAAATGGAAAGGGAACCCACTATATGAGAGAGCATAATTGCCAACGATACATCAGATAAGGGGTTAATTTCCTAAATATATAGAGTACTCCTACAACTCAACAAAAGGAAGACAAAGGATCCAATTTAAAAATGGGCAGAGGTCGTAAATAGACACTTCTCCAAACAGGACATACAAATGGTTAAGAGACATATGAAAAAATGCTCAATGTCACCAACCATCAGAAAGATGTAAATTAAAATGACTATGAGGTAACACCTCACACCTGCCAGAATGGCTGCCATTAACAAATCATCACACAACAAGTGCTGGTAAGAGTGTGGAGAAAAGGGGTCTCTATTCCCTGCTGGTGGGAATGCAGACTGGTGCAGCCACTATGGAAAAACATATGGTGTTTCCTCAATGAATTAAAAATTGACCCAGTTATCCCACTGCTAGGAATATATCCTAAGAAGCCTGAAACACAAATCAGAAAGAATATATGTACGCCTATGTTCACAGCAGCAGTATTTACAATTTCTAAGATCTGGAAACAGCCCAAGTGTCCATCAATAGAAGAGTGGATGAAAAAGCTGTGGTACATATACACAATGGAATACTATGTAGTTGTAAGAAAGAAAGATCTGTTATCCTTTGAGACCACATGGAGGGACCAGGAGATATTATGCTAAGTGAAATAAGCCAATCAGAGAAAGACAAATATCACATGATCTCACTTGTTTGTGGAATATAATGAACAAAATAATCTGATGAACAAAATAGACCCAGAGACATAGAAGTAGGGTACAGATTCACAAACCTCAGAAGAGGGGGGTGGGGGGAGTTAAGACATAAGTCAAAGAACTCATATGCCTAAATGCATAACCAATGGACATAGACAACAATGCTGTGACTTGGCTGCAGGATAGGAGGAGGCTGTCAATGGGGGAAAAAGGAGAAAAATCTGTAACAAAAGTAAATTAATAAAAAATAAATAAATAATAAAAATTAATTAATTAATTAAAAAAAAAACACGTGTACAATGCAACATCAAAAAGCAATCTGATTTAAAAATGGGAAGAAGACCTTAACAAACATTTTCCAAAAAAGACATACAGTTGGTCAACGGACACATAAAAAGGTGCTCAAAATCAATAATTATGGGGGAACTGCAAATCAAAATCACAATATCACCTCACATCTGTCAAATTGACAATTATCAAAAAGATAAATAGTGAGTGTTATCAAGGATATAAAGAAAAGGGAACCCTGGTGAACTGTTGATGGAAATGCAAATTGGTGCAGACACTATGAAGAAGAGTATAGAGTTTCCTCCAAAACTAAAATAGAACTGCCATGTGACCCAGCAATTCCACTCCTGATTATCTCTCTGAAGAAGAAAAAAGAAATAGAGTAATTCAAATAATACATATATATGCATTCCTCTGCCCATTGCAGCATTATTCACAAAAGCCAAGATATGGAAAAAAATCAATCGTGCATGGATAGATGGCTGCATAAAGAAGATGTGATATCACACACATACACACACATACACACACACACTGGATTTTTACTCAGCCATAAGGAAGAATGCAATTGTGCTATAAGCAAAAACATGAATAGACTTAGAGGATTTTCTGCTAAGTGAAATAGGTCAGATAGAGAAGGACAAATACTGTATGATTGCACCTATATATGAAATCTCAAAAACAAAACAAACACACAAAGAAAACAAAACAGAAACACTCATAGATATAGAGAACATCTAAAGGTTGCCATAAGGGAAGTGGCAGGGTCATGGGCAAAAACATCAAGGGAAATAAGAGGTATAAACTTCCAGTTTTAAAATAAGTAAGTCAGGGCAAGGTGATGTACATCATAGGGAATATTGTCAATGGTATTGTAATAACTTTGTATGGTGACAGATGGTTGCTAGATTTATTGGGGTAATCATTTATAAGGTATATATATGTTGAATACCTACCTATGTTGTGCACCTGAAACTCTTATAACATTGCAGGTCAATTATAATTGAAAAAGGTTCTTTCATATCGTCCACTGCTTCGAATTATGGGTCAACATAAAAAGTTATAATCTGGAGATAGTATTTTTGAGATAGTATTTTTGGGAAGAACTCATATTTTAAAGCCACAGTGACCTGAGTTGAAAATACCAGTTCCATCTGTTACTAGCACAGATCTTGGAAATTCATTCTAATTCACCATGTTCTTTCCCACCTGTAAAGTGAGGACATGATTATAGTTCCACTGTAAAGGGCAGCTGTGAGGATCAAACTATATAATGTTTGTAGAGTTTGACACATAATGGGCATCCAATAGATATGTTACTATTATTAATCTCTAGATGTTCACAAGTGATAATAAACTGAAAAGCTGCACAATCAAGTATCTCATCAGTAAAATTTTTACAGTATAGATTCAGTTCTTCTGATAGACATAGGTAAAGGACACATTCTATCCATTTTGCATATGAGTTAAAATTGTGTTCATATGCAGAGATCTATGAGAGGTCATCGGGAGCTGGTACTAATGGAAATGCCTCTAAAAGTTCAGACAAATTTTTATCAGGAGCTCATGGGTCTGTCAATCTTCTCATAGCATCCATAAATTCTGATCATATGACTAATGGACAGAATATCAGCTAGGTCACCATCAGAAATAAGTAGTAGTCTGCACAAACACCCACATCCTATTTGGGTTAGTTGGGTAGAAAAATAAACAGCAATTTTATATGCTGCTTCAATAAATTCATGGGTGAGAAACTAGATCTAGCCAGCTGGTTGAGAGCTTAGCAGAGAGGGTTAACTGGACTGCCACCAGATTAGTAAATCAGTGAACTGTGTAACAGGCCATGTACAGAAAGTTGCCCACATGCAAGTGGACCAGCTGATTAGAAAATTTAAAAATAATAAATGTTAATGACCATTTTAATGAACTTGAAGAATTTTGAGAACAAGGATAAAATTACCACCCAGCTGGTGCGGCTCCATGGATTGAGCATCCTCCCATGGACTGAGAGGTCCCAGTTCGATTACCGGGCAGGGCACATGCCTGGGTTGCTGGCTCGATCCCGGGTGGGGTTGCGCAGGAGGCAGCCAATCCATGTTTCTCTCTCACATAGACTTTTCTATCTTTCTCTCCCTTCCTCTCTCTCTAAAAAAAATCAATAAAACATATTTTTTAAAAGTACTTTTTGAACTTTTACAAAGGATGTATACTAAGTATATTTCATGCATAGTCTTATTCAATCTTCATACAACCCTATGCAATTAGTACTTTTTTCGTCCCCACTTTATAGATTAAAAAACTAAGGCATAAAAAATTAAGAAACTTGGCCCAAACCACTCAGGAAGTGAAAGAGCAGGGACTTAAATATAGGTCTAACTGCAGGTACTTATTTATTTGTTAATAAATTTATTTAAAAATGAATGTTTTGTTGGAGTTTCATATTTTAGCCATAATTCAAGTTTTCTTCTGCTCTTAGGCAGGAACAATCCATTAATATTCAGGTATCAGAAGGGTGAGCTAGCCAAATTAAAAAAAATATTTGCAGGAAAAAATATTTAAAATAATCCAATAGGCCACTTTATATTAATCTTTACATGGTGGGGGAAAAAAAAAACACAGTATCTTTCTTGCATTATTTTCGATGTTCATAAAGTTCATGAGATATTTTTAGGCATCAGCATAGTAGACATCAGGAATACATTTGTTTTTGTTTGGAAGTCTAGGTTTTAATCCAGGAAGAATTAAAAATTTCACTACTCAGAGGACCAGAATTAGAGGTAATGACCCTGTTTTTTGTTTCATTGCTTATCAATTAATTTATTTTTGTTACAGGTGTTTCTCCCTTTTTCCCCATTGACACATTCCTGCCAATCCTGCCACGCCTCACAGCATTGTTGTCTATGTCCATTGGTTAGACACACATGCATGCAAGTTCTTTGGTTTACCTCTTCCCTCTTCCACACCCCCTTCCTCTGAGGTTTGTGAGTCTGTATCCTATTTCTATATCTCTGGGTCTATTTTGTTCATCAGCTTATTTTGTTCATTATATTCCACAAACAAGTGAGATCATGTGATATTTATCTGTCTCTGATTGGCTTATTTCACTTAGCATAATACTCTCCAGGTCTTCATCCACTCTTCTATTGATGGACCCTTGGGCTGTTTCCAGATATTACCAAGTGTAAATAGTGCTGCTATGAACATAGGAGTGCATATATTCTTTCTGATTTGTGTTTCAGGCTTCCTAGGATATATTCCTAGCACTGGGATCACTGGGTCAAATGGCAGGTCAATTTTTAATTTACTGAGGAAACACCATAGTGTTTTCCATAGTGGCTGCCAGTCTGCATTCCCACCAGAAGTGTACTAGAGTCCTCCTTTCTCCAAACCCTAGCCAGCACTTGTTTTTAGATGATTTGTTGATGGCAAGCATTCTGACAGGTGTGAGGTGATACCTCATAGTTGTTTTAATTTGCATCTCTCTGATAATGATGTTGAGCATTTTTTCATATGTCTCTTGGCCATTTGTATGTTTATTCAGATCCTCTGCCCATTTTTTAAATGGATTCTTTGTCTTCTTTTTGTTGAGTTGTATGAGTACTCTATATATTTAGGAAATTAACCCCTTATCTGATGTATCGTTGGCAATTATGCTCTTCCATATAGTGGGTTCCCTTTCCATTTTAATGCTTGTTTCTTTTCTTGTTCAGGCGCTTTATAGTTTGATATAGTCCCATGTACTACATTTTTCCTTTGTTTCTCTTGCCTTAGTCATTGTACCAGTTAAAATTCTGTAGCATGTGATGTCTGAAATTGTGTTGCCTACATGTTTTTCTAGGATTTTTATGGATTCTTGAGTCACATTTAAGTCTTTTATCCATTTTGAGTTTATTTTTATATATGGTATAATTAGGTGGTCTAGTTTCATTTTTTTTTTTTTGCATGTAGCTGTCCAGTTTTCCCAACACCATTTATTAAAGAAGCTGTCTTTATTCCATTGTATGTTCTTACCACCTTGTCAAATATTAATTAAGCATAATGTCTTGGGTCAATTTCTGGGTCCTCTGTACTGTTCCACTGATCTAAATGCCTGTTCTTGTGCCAGTACCAAGCTATTTTGATTACAATGGCTTTGTATTATAACCTGATATCCAGTACTGTGATCCTTCCTGATAACCTTATAGGGGTGCCTTTGTAGGTAACCTGTTGCTTATCTCTTGCTGCCTTTAGGATTCTCCCTTTGTATTTAATTTTAGGTATTTTATTTTATTTTTTATTTTTTGAATTTTTATTAATTTATTTTTGTTACAGATGTTTCTCCTTTTTTCCCCATTGACACCCTCCTCCCCATCCCCCCACCCCGTCCCCTCTTTGTTGTCCATGTCCATCAGTTATGCATACATGCGCATAAGTTCTGTGGTTTATCTATTCCCTCCCCCCCCACCCCCTCTCCTGAGGGGTGTCAGTCTATACCCTACTTCCACATCTCTGGGTCTACCCTGTTCCTCAGACTGTTATGTTCATTATATTCCACAAATAAGTGAGATCATGTGATATTTGCCTTTCTCTGCTTGGCTTGTTTCGCTTAGGATAATACTCTCAAGGTCCCTCCATGTCGTCTCAAAGGATAAGAGATCTTTCTTTCTTACAGCTGCATAGTACTCTATTGTGTATATGTACCACAACTTTTTTATCCATTCGTCTACTGATGGGCACTTGGGCTGTTTCCAGATCTTAGCTATTGTAAATAGTGCTGCTATGAACATGGAGGTATATGTATTCTTTCTGGTTGGTGTTTCAGGCTTCTTAGGGTATATTCCTAGAAGTGAGATCACTGGGTCAAATGGCAATTCAATTTTTAATTTTTTGAGGTAACACCATAGTGTTTTCCACAGTGGCTGCACCACTCTGCATTCCCACCAGCAGTGTACTAGAGTCCCCTTTTCTCCACACCCTCGCCAACACTTGTTGTTTGATAATTTGTTGATGGGGGCCATTCTGACAGGTGTGAGGTGATACCACATTATTCTTTTAATTTGCATCTCTCTGATGATTAGTGATGTTGAGCATTTCTTCATATGTCTCTTAGCCATTTATATGTCCTTTTTGGAGAAGTGTCTATTTAGTTCCTCTGCCCATTTTTTTTTTTTTTTTTTTTATTTTATCCTCACCCGAGGACATTTTTTGCATTTATCTTCAGACAGAGTGGGAGGGAGAGAGGGGGCAAGAGAGAGAGACACATCGAGTGGTTGCCACCCACACGACTCCATCCAGGGCCGGGGACAAACTGCCCCACCAAGCAACCAAGGTACGTGCCCTTAGCGGGAACCGAACCTGGGACTCTCTGGTCCGCAGGCCGACGCTCTAACCGCTGAGCCAAACTGGCCAGGGCCATTTTTTAATTGTGTTCTTTGTCTTCCTTTTGTTGAGTTTTATGAGCATTCTATATATTTGGGAGATTAACCCTTTATCTGATGTATCATTAGCAATTATGCTCTCCCATAGAGTGGGTTCCCTATCTGTTTTGATGGTTGTTTCTTTTGCTGTGCAGAAGCTTTTGAGTTTGATGTAGTCCCATGTGTTCATTTTTCCCTTTGTTTCTGTTGCCTCAGGTGATGTATCAGTGAAAATTCTGCTGCATATGATGTCCGAAATTTTGCTGCCTATATTTTCTTCTAGGATTTTTATGGATTCATGAGTCACATTTAAGTCTTTTATCCATTTTGAGTTTATTTTTGTGTATGGTGTAAGTTGATGGTCTAGTTTCATTTTTTTGCATGTAGCTGTCCAATTTTCCCAACATCATTTATTAAAGAGGCTGTCTTTACTCCATTGTATGCTCTTGCCAACTTTGTCAAATATTAATTGAGCATAATGTCTTGGGTCAATTTAAGGATTCTCTGTTCTGTTCCACTGGTCTATATGCCTGTTCTTGTGCCAGTACCAGGCTGTTTTGATTAAGGTAGCTTTGTAGTATAACCTGATATCCGGTATTATGATCCCCCCTACATTGTCCTTCTTTTTCAAGATTGTTGTGGCTATTCGGGGTCTTTTTTGGTTCCATATGAACTTTTGAAATATTTGTTCTAGTTCTGTGAAATATGTCACTGGTATTTTGATGGGGTTGCATTGAATCTATAGATTGCTTTGGGTAATATGGACATTTTAATGATGTTAATTCTTCCAATCCATGAACAAGGAATGTGCTTCCACTTTTTTATATCTTCCTCTATTTCTTTTATCAATGTCCTGTAGTTTTCTGCAAATAGGTCCTTTACTTCTTTGGTTAAGTTTATTCCTAGGTATCTTAATTTTTTTGCCACGATGGTAAATGGAATTGTTTTTTTAGTTTATCTTTCTGTGAGTTCATCATTGGTGTATAAGAATGCCGTCGATTTCTTGACATTAATTTTGTATCCTGCTACTTTGCCAAATTCATTTATTAAGTCTAGTAGATTTTTGATGGAGTCTTTAGGGTTTTCTATATAGAATATCATGTCGTCTGCGAATAATGACAGTTTCACTTCCTCCTTTCCAATTTGGATTCCTTTTATTTTTTCTTCACGTCTGATTGCTGTGGCTAAGACTTCCAGTACTATGTTAACTAAGAGTGGCGAAAGGGGGGATCCCTGTCTTGTTCCTGTTCTTAAGGGAAATGTTTTTAGTTTTTGCCCATTGAGTATGATGTTGGCTGTAGGTCTTTCATATATGGCCTTTATTATATCAAAATATGATCCCTCTATTCCAAAATTGCTGAGTGTTTTTATCAGAAATGGGTGCTGGACTCTGTCGAATGCTTTTTCAGCATCTATTGATATGATCATGTGGTTTTTATCTTTCATTTTTCTTATGTGGTGTATCACATTTATTAATTTGGGAATATTGAACCAGCCTTGCATCCTTGGGATGAATCCCACTTGGTCATGGTGAATAATTTTTTTGATGTCTTGCTGGATTCGATTTGCTAGTATTTTGTTTAGGATTTTGGCATCTACGTTCATCAGGGATATTGGCCTGTAGTTTTCTTTCTTTGTAGTGTCTTTTTCTGGTTTTGGAATTAGGATTATGCTGGCCTCATAAAACGAGTTTGGAAGTCTTCCTTCTCCTTGAATTTTTAGAAATAGTTTGAGGAGAATGGGTGTTAATTCTTCTTTGAATGTTCGGTAAAACTCCCCCGTGAGGCCATCCAGGCTTGAGCTTTTGTTTGCTGGGAGAGTCTTGATTATATCTTCAATTTCCTTAGCTGTTATTAGTCTGTTCAAGTTTTCTATCTCTTCCCGGTCTGGTTTTGGGAGACTATGTGTTTCTAGAAATTTGTCCATTTCACTTAGATTGTCGACTTTGTTGCCATACAAATGTTCATAGTATTTGCTAACGATCCTTTGTATTTCTGTGGTGTCAGTTGTTACTTCTCCTCTTTCATTTCTGTTTTTGTATATTTGGGTGCTTTCTCTTTGTTTCTTGGTGAGTCTAGCTAAGGGTCCATCAATCTTGTTTATCTTTTCAAAAAACAAGCTCTTGCCCTGGCCGGTTTGGCTCAGCGGTTAGAGCGTGGGCCTGCGGTCCAGAGAGACCCGGGTTCGGATCCCGCTAAGGGCATGTACCTCGGTTGCAGTTTGTCCCCGGCCCTGGTTGGTTGTGCGGGTGGCAGCCAGTCGATGTGTCCCTTTCACGTCGATGTTTCTCTCTCTCTCTCTCCCTCCCACTCTATCTGAACAGAAAATGAAAAAATGTCCTAGGGTGAGGATTAAAAAAAAAGAAAAAACAAAAACAAAAACAAAAAAACCAGCTCTTTGTTTTATTGACCCTTTGAATTGTTTTTTTTTGTCTCCATGTCTTTGTTTTCTGTTCTGATCTTTACTATTTCCTTCATTCTATTTGCTCTAGGGTTTTCTTTTTGTTTGCTTTCCAGTTCTTTAAGTTGTGAGGTTAGGTAGTCAAATAGAAATTTTTCTTCTTTCTTAAGGTGGTCCTGTATTGCTATGTACTTCCCTCTCAAAACTGCTTTCGCTGTATCCCTTAGATTTTGCATTGTTGTGTGTTCATTTTCATTGGTTTCCAGAAATTTTTAAAATTCTTCCTTGATCTCCATGGTAACCCATTCATTGTTCAGTAACATGCTATTTAGCATCCATGTGTTCATATGTTTATGCGTGATCTTGCTGCAATTGATTTCTAGTTTCATGCCATTGTGGTCTGAGAAGATGCTTGATATGATTTCAATCTTCTTGAACTTGTAGAGACTTAGTTTGTGCCCTAATATATGGTCTATCTTTGAGAATGTCCCATGTGCACTTGAGAAGAATGTGAATTCTGCAGTTTTGGGATGTAATTCTCTGTATATATCTATTAAATCCATTTGATCTAGTGCTTCATTTAGAGTCTCTGTTTCCTTGTTAATTTTTTGTCTAGATGATCTATCAAGTGATGTCAGTGGGGTGTTGAAGTCTCCTGCTATGATTGTATTGTGGTCGATTTCTCCTGTGAAATCCTCCAGAAGATTTTTAATATATTTGGTGCTCCTATATTGGGTGCATATATGTTTACCACGGTTATATCTTCCTGTTGGATAGACCCTTTCAATATTATGTAGTGGCCTTCTTTGTCTCTAGTTATGGTCTTCAATTTGAAATCTAATTTATCAGATGAGTATTGCTACCCCAGCTTTTTTTTTCCTTTCTGTTTGCTTGGAAGATTTTTTTCCATCCCTTTACTTTCAACCTATGTGAGTCTTTTGTTGTGAGGTGGATCTCTTGTAAACAACATATATGTGAATCATGCTTTCTTATCCAGTCAGCTACTCTGTGTCTTTTTATCGGAGCATTCAGTCCATTTACATTTAAGGTGATTATTGATATGTACTTATTTATTGCCATTTTTGTACAGTGTGGTTCTAATTTTCTTTCTATTTCTTCTATTAATTAGAGCAGTCCTTTTAACATTTCTTGCAGTGCTGCTTTGGTGCTAATATATTCCCTTAGCCTTTTTTTTGTCTGGGAAGCTCTTTATTTGACCTTCTATTTTGAATGATAGCCTTGCTGGATAGAGTAGTCTTGTATTCAGATCTTTCTTTTTCATGACCTTGATTACTTCATGCCATTCCCTTCTGGCCTGTAGTGTTTCTGTTGAGAAGTCAGATGATATACTAATGGGGTTTACTTTGTAGGTAACCTGTTGCTTATCTCTTGCTGCCTTTAGGATTCTCTCTTTGTCTTTAATTTTTGGCATTTTAATTATTATGTGTCTTGGTGTGGGCCTGTTTTGGGTCTTCTTACTTGGGGCTCTCTGTGCTTCTTGAACTTGAATGCTTTCTTCCTTCACTAGGTTAGGAAAGTTTTCTGTCACTATTTATTCAAATATATTCTCTAACCCTTGCTCATTTTCTTCTTCTTTGGGGACTCCAATGATGCGAATGTTATTACGTTTCTAGTTGTCCCACAGTTCTCTTAAGCTATCTTCCTGTTTTTTCATTGTTTTATCCTTTTGGTTTTCTTATTGATTTTTTCTACTCTGTCTTCTAATTCACTGATCCGATCCTCCACTTCCTCTATTCTGCTGGTCAGTCCTTCCAATGTGTTCTTTATTTCTGCTATGTCATTTTTTATTTCCACTTGGTTGGTTTTCATGGTGTCGATGTCCTTACTCATGCTGTTTAGTTTCCTCAGGATCATGGCTCAGAACTCTACCTCTGATAATTTGCTTAACTGCATTTCATTTATCTCATCTTCGGTAGAGTTCTCTTGTTCTTTCATTTGGGACCTGTTTCTTTGTTTCACCATTTTTGCTATCTCAGTGGGTTTTGGAGCCTGCCAAATTTTCCCTGTGGGTGTTGGTGTTCTGCTATTTGTGGCTCCCTCTACTGGGTTTGGATGAGCGTGGAGGGCCCTCCTTAAACACCACTGTCAAGTCTCACTTTCCTGGGTAGATTTGCAAACTCAGGAAAGGTTTAGTTATGTTCTAGCTTTTTGTCTGGAGGTTATTAGCCTCAGTTACTTGAAAAGCCTTAGGATCTCAGTTGAATGAGAAACTCCCTCAGATGTTTACAGTGTAAGAGGATTTCCCGAGGGTGGGGCCAATGCTGGTTGTTAATGAGCCTCAATTTTCATTTCTTTGCCTTTTTTCCTCACCTGGGAATCTCTGAGGGAGGGGCTTCCACAGCTCCTGGAAGGAGCAAACTTGGCTGCTGTTCTGTGTAACCGGGAAGGAAGGGCTGGCCACCACTGTCCTTTGTGGCCAGAGCTCAGCACAAACTCTGAGCGCCCTCCAAATCCCAGGTGTCCCCACAGAGTTCCAGTCCAGTCCGCCCTCCCTCTGCCGGAGCCCCAGGTGTGTGGCTGTGGCTATTTAGCACTCTGTCCCAGTCCTCTGCGCTGTGGAGCAGCTGGGGCTCTCAACCCCGAGGTTGGGCGCCGCCGCTGCTCATAGCTCGGGCCTCTACTGTCCGTGGGCTCCCAGCCCACCACCCTCACGCACCTCCGCAGATCCTACCAGGCTCATTCAGTGTCCCTGGTTGTATGGTCCTCTCCCGCTGCTTTTCTGTTGCTTTTTCCCGACGATTTGTCTTTATTTTAGTTGTAATTCCCGTTTGGTCCTGGGAGAACGTCTGTGTAGCTTCCATTCACTCCATCGCCATTTTCAACCTCTAGTCATGCTTTCTTATCTATTCAGCTTCTCTGTGGCTTTTAATGAGAACATTTATTCCATTTACCTTTAAGGTTATTATTGATGTGTACTTATTTATTGCCATTTTTGTTTATTCTGGTTATATTTCTCTTCCCATTTCTTCTGCTTATTACATCAGTCCTTTTAACATTTCTTTCAGTGATGGTTTTGTGCTAATATATTGCCTTTAGCCCTTTTTTTAGGGGGGAGGTCTGGGAAGCTATCTATTTCACCTTCTATTTTGAATGATACCCTTGCTGGATAGAGTAGTCTTGGATTCATATCCTCGTTTTTATTACCTTGATTACTTCATGCCTTTCCCTTCTCACCTGTTCTGTTTCTGTTGAGAAGTCAGCTCATAGCCTTATGGGGGTTCCATTGTACGTCACGTGTTTCTTATCTCTTGCTGCATTTGGTATTCTCTCCTTGTCTTTAATTTTTAGCATTTTAATTATTATATGTCTTGGTGTGGGCTTCTTTGAGTTCTTCTTACTTGGGGCTTTCTCTGCTTCTTGAACTTGTATGCCTTTTTCCTTAACCAAGTTAAGGAAGTTTTCTGTCACTCTTTCTCCATATACATATTCTTTAACCATTGCTCCTTTTCTTCTTCTTCTGGAACTCCTTTGATGTGGATTTTGTTAGGTTTCATATTGTCCCACAAGTTCTCTTAAGCTGTCTTCCTGTTTTTTTAATTGTTTATTTTTTCTTTTTGGTTCTCTGATTGTGTGATATTTTTCTACCCTGTCCTCTAATTCACTGATACAATCTTTGGCTTCCTCTACTCTGCTGATTATTCTTTCCAATGTGTTTTTTATTTCTTCTATGTCATTCATTTCCACTTGGTGATTTTTCATTTCCAATTGGTTGATTTTCAATGTTTCTATATCTTTATTCATACTCATAATCATTACTCTGAAGTCTACTTCTGATAACTTGCTTAATTGCTGTTCATTTATCTCTTCTTCTGTAGAATTCTCTTCCTTTTCATTTCGGATTTGTTCTTTGCTTAAATATTTTGGCTGTCTCAGTGTGTTTTGGAGCCTGCCAAATTGTTCTTGTGGATGTTGGTTTTCCAATGATTGTGGCTCCCTCTACTGGGTTTGGATGAGTGTCACAGGACCCACGTTAAACACCACTGTCAAGTCTTACTTTCCTGGCTAGATTTGGAGGCCAAAGGTTCAATTACCCTCTAGCTTTTCCCTGCAGGCTATTAGTCTCAATTTCTTGATGAGCTTTTCGTTCTAGCCCTCAGATAAATATAAAATCCCTCAGGTGTGCAGGGTAATAAGATTTCCAGCAGGTGAGGCAATTGCTTGCTGGCAGTCTCTAGCTGTTAATGAGCCTCAATTAGCATTTCTCTGGCCTGGCCTTGTGGTGTTAAATTCCTGAGACAGGGGCTGTTGTTTCTCCCCTGGGCACTGAGAAGGGGCTCTTTGAGTAAGATGGCCACTGTCCTATAAGTTTGTAATTCAGCACAAAACTCCTGGTGTTCTCCTTCTCAGCTCTCTGATCCCCTGACTCTCCTTACACAGTTACAATCCAGTCTGCCCTCTGTCTGCTGGAGCCCAAGGTGAATGGCTGTAACTAATTTAGTACTCTTATTTTTTCCCTTGTGCCTCTCCTTGCCGGACAAAGCTTCAGCTCTGGTTGTCTCAGCCAGGGTGTGTGTGGGCACCTTTCCCTGTCCCGCCACTCTACACTACGGAACCAGCTTGGGGTTTTAACCCCGACTACTCATAGGGAAATGCTCACTGCTTGTCCTGCCACTCTGTGCTGTGGAGCCAGCCAGGGGTTTTCACCCTGACTCTTCAGAGGGGATTTCTCACAGCTAAAACAGCTCTCAGCTACTGTCCATGAGCTCCCAACTCTCCCTCTCACTCCTCTGCAGGTCCTACCAGGCTCTATTTGGTGTCCTCTTTCCATCCTTGGTTATATGGGTTCTCTCCAGCTGCTTTTCTGTTGGTTTTTCCAGATGATTTGTCTTTATTTTAGTTGTAATTCCAGTTTGGTCCTGAGAGATGGTCTGGATAGTTTCCAGTCACTCCACTGTCATCTTTCAAGTTCCTCCACACAGGACATTCTTAAAGATAGACCACATGTTAGGACACAAACTAAGTCTCTACAAGTTCAAGAAGATTGAAATCATATCAAGCATCTTTTCAGATCACTATGGCATGAAACTAGAAATTAATTACAATAAAAACATTCAAACACATGGAGGCAAAATAACATATTATTAAATAATGAATGGGGTACCAATGAGATGAAAGAAGAAATAAGAAACTTCTTGGAAATCGGTAAAAATGAACACACAACAACACAAAATCTATGGGACACATTAAAAGAAGTCTTGATAGGGAAGTTGATAGCATTAGAGGCCTAAGTAAGAAACAAAAGTGGGGAGGGGGTGGCAGAGTGAATAAAAGCTACACTGATTATCTTCCAGGACCAAACTGGAATTATAACTATAATAAAGAAAAGTCACCTAGAAAAACCAACTGAATACCAGCTGGAGAGAACCCTTATAATCAAGGACGTAAAGAGGAGCCTAAATTGAGTCTGGTAGGAGGTGCAGAGATGCGAGAGTGCTGGATGAGCTTGTACAGGCAACAGCGGAGTGTTATCTCAGCTTGAGAAGTTTCCTCTGAGATGTCTGGGGTTTAAACCCCAATCCAAGCTCCCTAGCACAGAGTGGCAGAACAGAGAAAGCCACCCACATAACACCTGGCAGTGAAAAACACCAGTGCAGAGGTTCTGTCTGTCAGAGAGAGCCACTAGTAGCACAGGCTGAAGGTCCAGCCACTAAATTTTAGCTACAAGCACTCATCTTGGGCTATGGCAGAGGGAGGGTCAACTGGACACGAGCTGCATGAGTAGAGTTGTGGGTTTATGGTGCTGGGGGGAGATCTGAAAGGAGGCAGTCAGGAACCCTATGCTGAGTCATTCCCCCACACTACAGAAACCATGTTTCTTAGTGAGAGTTTTTCCATCAAAGAAGCTTTAGTCTGAGGGTAAGCATCTGCCACACCCATTGAAATTTCACCCTGCCTGCAAGGAGGCATTTGTGCCTAGCAAAGAACTGCAACCAGAGGCTCATTAACTGTAGAGTCTACCAGCCAGACTGCAGGCAGAGATGAGTATCTGGCTGCTTTGAGTTTTATGCCTGACTTGTGGTCATTGCGTTTCTAGACTCTGGGGAACAAGTTGTGAAAGCTGTTGCCTAGGTCCCTGTGCTGAGCCATTAAACCATGATGCACAAACCATTTTGTTTTGGTAGTGTTTTCCCATAAAAGCATCTATAGCTTGGTTGGGAAGAAGCAATTACTCCACCCACTGAAATTTCACCCTGCCTGCTTGGAGGAGTTTTCACCTAGGACAGTATACTAACCTTAGGCTCATTAATTGTCAGAGACTATCAGCCAGCCTGCAGGTAGAGACAGGTCCTTGGGTACTTTGTGTCTTTGCCCTGACTCAAGGACATTGGGTTTTGTGTCTCTGGGG
Source organism: Tadarida brasiliensis (assembly GCA_030848825.1). Classification (NCBI taxonomy): domain Eukaryota; kingdom Metazoa; phylum Chordata; class Mammalia; order Chiroptera; family Molossidae; genus Tadarida; species Tadarida brasiliensis. The sequence goes on from CM061280.1 coordinate 55,746,762, forward strand.
ATCGAGCTGTGAAAGCGGCTGCCTGGGCCCCTTTGCTGAGTCATTAACCCACACTGCCAAAACCCTTTTACTGAGGCAGAGTTTTCCTATCAAAACAGCAATAGCCAAAGGGGTGGATCATCTGCCCAACCCACTAGAATTTCTGCCACCCCACTGGCTGGGAGGAGTTCAGGCCTAGCACAGAACTACAACTTGAGGTTCATTAAGTGAACCTCAAGCCAGCCTGTAGGCAGAGATGGGTCTCTGGGTGCTATGAGTCTTTGGCCTGGTTGGCTTTCATTGTGTTTTGTGGCTCTGGGGACCAAGCTGTGAAAGCTGTTTCCTCAGTCCCTGTGCTGAGCTATTAAACCATGCTGTAGATACCATTTTTCTCAGGTAGTATTTTCCCATCAAAGCAGCTATAGCCTGAGGGAAAGTAACTACCCTACCCATTAGAATGCCAGACCACCTTCTGGGAGGTGTTAGGTTTACCACAGAACTGCAACTTGAGGCTCATTAACTGTCAGAGACTACCAACCAGCCTGCAGGTAGTCTGGGTCTCTGGATGCTTCGAGTCTTTGGCCTGAGTCATGGTCATTGTGATTTGTGGCTCTGGGGACCAAGCTGTAAAAGCAGCTGCCTGGTTCCCTGTGCTGAGTCATTAACCCATGCTGCAGAAACCATTTCTCTCAGGTAAGTTTTCCTCTCAAAGCAGCTTTAACACTAGGGGAAGCAATTGCCCTACCCACAGGAAATCCTGACATCTGACCCACCGGGGGAGTTTACATTTATGTCCAGCTGAGGACTACAATCTGAGGCTCATTAAGTGACTGAGACTAACAGTAATCCTGCAGGAAGACGTGGATCTATGGAATATTTGAGTCTTTGACTGGCCTGCAACTCTATCGGGGAGAGTAAGACCAGATGTTGGAGTTCAGCTTGGCCCCTTCCATACACATGCAAACACAGCAGAGGGAGCTACAAACTGTGGATCATTGATATTCACAGGGAGAGTTTGGCAGGCTCCAAACCCTGTTGAGATAGCCAAAATGGTGAAACAAATAAAAAAAGTCCCAAATGAAAGAATAACTAAATTATCCAGAAGAAGGACTAAATGAAATGGAGAAAACAAGTTATCAGCTATAGAGTTCAGAGTAATGGCTATACAGATGATCAACAACATGAGAAAAGATATAGAAACAATAAAAATCAACCATTTGGAAATGAAAAACAACCAAGTGGAAATGAAGAATGACATAGCCAAAATAAAGGATACACTGGAAGGAATATACAACAGATTAGAGGAAGCTGAAGATCAGATGAGGGAATTAGAAGGCAAAGTAAAAAAAACAAAAAATCACTCAATCAGAGAACCAAAACCAAAAAATAATTAAAATGTGGAAGGACAGTTTAAGGGGGCTGTGGGACTAAATGAAACTAAACAACACTTGTATCATAGGAGTACCTGAAGTAGAAGAAAGTAAGCAAGGGTTAGAGAACCTGCTTGAAGAAATACTGGCAGAAAACTTCCCTAACTTGGTGGGTAAAAAAAAAAAGTCACACAAGTTCAAGAGTTCAGGAAGCATAAAGAGGCCCACTCTAAGACACAAATAATTAAAATGACAAAAGTTAAACACAGAAAGAATCTTAAAGACAGCAAGAGAAAGCAATGGGTTAACTACAAAGGAGCTCCAATTAGTCTGTCACATGATTTCTCAACAGAAATACTACAGGAAAGAAGAGAATGGCAAGACGTATTCAAGGTAATAAAAAACAAGAATCAGGATCCAATACTACTGTACCCAGCAAGGCTATCATTCAAAATATAAGGAGAAATAAAGTGTTTCATAGATAAACAAACAAAAAGGATAAGGAATATATTATCATTAAACCAGCACTATAATAAATGTTAAAGGAACTGCTGTAATAATAAGAAATAGAAAAATATAGCCATAATAAATAAAAATGGCAATAAATAAGTACATACCCATAATAACCATAAATGTAAATGGATAAATGTTGCAATCAAAAGACACAGAGTAGCTTAATGGATAAGAAGGCATGACCCATATATATGCTGTCTACAAGAGACCCACCTCAGAAAAAAAGACTCATACAGGATGAAAGTGAAGGAATAGAGAAAAATTTCCGAACAAATGGAAATGAAAAAAAAAAAAAAAGCTGGGATAGCAATATTCATATCTCATAAAATAGACTTCAAAATGAAGGTGATAGCAAGAGACAAAGAAGGTCACTGCATAATAAATGGGATCAAACCAACAAGAGCATATAACCTTCATAAACATACATACACCCAATATAAGAACACATGAATATGTTTAAAAACTTCTGGTGTCCTTCAAGTGAGAGATCCACAGCATTACAATCATAGTAGGGGATTCAATGCCCCACTGGCATCGCTAGCTTATACCTCTAGACAAAAAATTAATAAGAAAACAGAGATCTTAATGATGCACTAGGTCAGATGGATTTAATAGATATTTACAGAGAATTACACTTCAAAGCTGCAGAATATACATTCTTCTCAAATTCATACAGACATTCACAAGGATAGACCACATGTCAGGACACAAACTAAGTCTCCACAACTTCAAGAAGATTAAAATTATATCAAGCATCTTTTCAGATCACGATGGCATGAAACTAGACACTAATTACAATAAAAACACTCAAAAACATTTAAACACCTGGAGGAAAAATAATATGTTATCAGCCTTGGCCGGTTTGTGTCAGTGGTTGGAGCGTCAGCCTGTGGACCAGAGAGTCCCGGGTTCGGTTCCCACTAGGGGCATGTACGAAAATAATAATAATATATTACCAAACAAAAATGGGTTACCAAGGAGATCAAGGAAGACATAAAAAAAAAACTTCCCAGAAATCAATGAAAATGAACACAGAACAATACAAAATCTATGGGACACAGTGAAAGCAGGCCCGAGAGGCAAGTTCATAGCATTACAGGCCTACCTCAAGAAACCAGAAAAATTTCTAATAAACTATCCAACCCTATAACTTACAGAGTTAGAAAAAGAACAAAAAGAAGAACCAGAATAAGTAGATGGAAAGAAATAATAGAAATCAGAGAGAAAATAAATTACATGGAGACCTAAAAAACAATAGAAAACATCAATGAAACCAAGATCTGGTCCTTAGAAAAGATAAACAAGACTGATGAAACTTTAGTCAGACTCACCAAGAAACAAAGAAACAGAACCCAAATAAACCAAATCAAAATGAAAGAGGAGAAGCAACAACTGATACCATGGAAATACAAAGGATTATAGGATAATACTATGAAAAATTATATGACCACATATTGAATAACAAAAGGCAAAATGGAATAATTCCTAGAATCATACAATCTTCCAAATATCAACCAGAAAGAGTCAGATAATCTGAACATAACAATAACAGCTAAGGAAATTGAAGTAGTAATCAATAAACTCTCAGCAAACAAAACCCCATCTGAATGGCTTCACAGAGAAGTTTTACCAAACATTCAAAGAAGAACTAACACCTATTCCCCTCAAAGTATTCCAGGAAAATCAAGATGAAGGAACATTTCCAAGCTGTTTTTTATGAGACCAGCATAATCCTAATTCCAAAACGATATAAAGACACTACAGAAAGAAAACTACAGGCCAATAACCCTGATGAACATAAATACCAAAATTATCAACAACATATTAGAAAATATGATCCAGCAGTAACAAAAAATTATTCACCAGGACCATGTGAGATTTATCCTAGGGATGCAAGGCTGGTGCAGTATTTGCAAAATAACAAATATGATACACAACATAAACAAATTAAAAGATAAAAATCATATAATCCAATCAATAGATACAGAAAATGCATTTGACAAATTCCAGCATCCATTTCTGATAAAAACACTCAGGAAAGTGAGAGTAGAGAGATATTATTTCTACATAATAAAGGCCATATACGAAAAACCTACAGCCAACATAATACTCAATGAACAAAACCTTAAAGCATTTTCCTTAAGAACAGTTACAAGACAGAGATGTCCACTATTGCTGCTATTATTCAACATAGTACCAGAAGTCTTAGCGACAGTGATCAGACAAGAAGAAACAATAAAAGGCATCAACACTGGAAAGGAGAAAGTGAAACTGTCATTTTTCACAAATGATATTATATTGTACATAGAAAACTGGAAAAACTCCATTAAACTACTTGTAGATTTAATAAATGAAATCAACAAACTAGCAGGATACAAAATTAACATCCAGAAATCGATGGCATTTTTATATTTTTATTATTTTTTTTTATTTTTAACTTATCTTTATTGTTGAATGTATTACAGATGTTCCTCATTTTTCCCCCATTGACCCCCTCCTCCCCATTCCTGCCCCCCTCCTGCCTTTCCCCACACTGTTGTCTGTGCCCATTGATTATGCATATATACATGTAAGTTCTTTGGTTTATTTCTTCCCACCCCCCAACCCCCCTTCCCTTTGAGGTTTGTCAGTCTAACAACCAATTTGTACTGCTTAATCCCTTCACCTTTTTCACCCCGCCCCCCCAGCCCCCACCCATCTGGTACCCAACAAAAGTTCTCTGTATCTATGAGAATGTTTCTGTTCTGCTTGTTCATTTTGTTTGTAGATTGAATTGTTGATAGATATGTATTTATTGCCATTTTGTTTGTTCATATTTTTTTTATCTTTTTCTTCAAGAAGACCCTTCAACATTTCATATAATAATGGTTTGGTGGTGATGAACTCCTTTAGCTTTTCCTTGTCTGGGAAACTCTTTATATGGCCATTGATTCTAAATGACAGCTTTGCAGGATAGAGTACTCTTGGTTGTAGATTCTTGCTTTTCATCACTCTGAATATTTCTTGCCACTCCCTTCTAGCCTGCAAAGTTTCTTTTGAGAAATCAGCTGACAGTCTCATGGGAACTCCCTTGTAGGTAACTAATTTCTTTTCTCTTGCTGCTTTTAAGATTCTCTCTTTGTCTTGAACCTTTTGCATTTTGATGATGATGTGTCTTGGTGTGGGCCTCTTGGGGTTCATTTTGTTTGGGACTCTCTGTGCTTCCTAGACTTGTATGTCTGTTTCCTTCACCAAGTTTGGGAAGTTTTCTGCCATTATTGTTTCAAATAGGTTTTCGATTTCTTGTTCTCTCTCTTCTCCTTCTGGCACCCCCAAGATGCGAATGTTGGCACGTTTGAAGTTGTCCCAGAGGCTCCTTACACTATCCTCATTTCTTTGGATTCTTTTTTCTTTTTGCTGTTCTGATTGTTTTTTGCTTCCTCATATTCCAAATCGATGGTTTGCTTCTTGGCTTTACCTACTCTACTACTGAATCTGTGTAAATTATTCTTTATTTCAGTTAGTGCCTCCTTCATTTCTGACTGGTCCTTTTTTATGATCTTGAGGCCCTCTCTAAGTTCACTGAGGTTCTCACTAAGTCCATTGAGCATCCTTATAAGCAGTATTTTGAACTCAGCATCTGTTAGGCTGCTTAACTCTATTTCACTTAGTTCTTTTCCTGGAGTTTTGTTCTGTTCTTTCATTTGGGACCTGTTTCTTTGTCTCCTCCTTTTTGCTGCCTCCCTGTGTTTGTTTCTATGTATTACTTAGTGAGAGGTATAGGGCTAGCTGAGACCAGATGCTGCTTGTTTGAAAGACTTTAGGAAAAGCTGAAGCAGGCTCCAAGACAGGCCAATCCTATGGTAAAACAACTCACAACAGCTTGGGTGGGCCTGGAAGTTGGGTGGGGCGGGGCCTCAGGGCATCACCAGGGCGGAGCAAACAATGTGAGCCAGGTAGCTGGAGTCCCAGATATGGCGGCATCTGCCGGCCCAGGGAAGGGCTCACCAAAGGAACAAAAGCCAATGATAGCACGTCTGTCCAGGAGAAAGCTGCCTCTCCAGCCCTCGCTCCAATGCCAAGCAGCTCAGTTCTTCCCCATATGACTCTGGTGCCTTTCAGGCTCCTTCCCGCACACTGGAGCCTGGAGGGTGGGAGCCCGAGTAAGTCCGTGCGGGCCCTTTAAGAGGAGCTGCCTGGGGCTCCAGCCGCCTCAGCCTCAGTTCCCACTGGTTTTTCCAGCCAGAAGTTATGGGGACTTCTCTTCCTGGCACTGGAACCCTGAGCTGGACGTCTGGTGTGGGACGGGGACCCCTCAGTCCTCAGGGAGGACCTACCCAGCCGAGGTGTCCTCCTGATTTTTATCCGCCACACGCAGGTGTGGGACCAGCCCGTCGCGCCTCCGCCCCTCCTACCAGTCTCCATGCGGCTTCTTCTTTAATTTCGTAGTTGTGGGACTTCCATTCAGCTTGATTTCAGGCGGTTTTGAATGATGGTTGTTCTGTAGTTTAGTTGTAACTTTGATGTGTTTGTGCGAGGACGTGATACCGCGTTTACCTACGCCGCCATCTTTCGATGGCATTTTTATGCAACAATAATGAACACTCAGAAAGGGAAACCAAAAAAGCAATCCAATATACCATTGAAACAAAAAATTAAGATACCTAGAAATAAAGTTAACCAAGGAGGTAAAGTACCTGTTCTCAGAAAACTACAGGATATTGACAAAAACAAATACAGAAAGATATGAAAATGTGGAAGCATGTATCATGTTCATGGTTTGGTAGAACCAACATCATTAAATATCTATACTACCCAAAGAAATCTATACATTCAATGGAATCCCTATTAAAATACCAACATCATATTTCACATATATAGAATAAATACTCCAAAAGTTAATGTGGAAACAAAAAAGGCCTCAAATGGATGAAAAAATCTTGATAAGGAAGAACAAAGTAGGAGGGATCACAATACTGGATATGTGGTTATACAACCAGGCTATTGTAATCAATACAGCCTGATACTGGCTCAAGAATAGGCATATAGATCAATGGAACAGAACCCAGAACCCAGAAATCAACCCAAGACATTATGCACAATTAATATTCCACAAAGGAGACAAGAAAATACAAGGGAGAAAGGACAGTCTTTTCTTTTTTTTTCCTCCAATTTTTATTAATTTATTTTTGTTACAGATGTTTCTCCTTTTTCCTCCCTAGATTCCCTCCTCCTTATCCTGCCTCCCCCACACCCCTAGCATTGTTGGCTATGTCCATTGGTTATGCATGCAATGCATAGAAGTTATTTGGTTCATCTCATCCATCACCCCGTCCACTACTCTGAGGTTTGTCAGTCTGAACCATACTCCTTTCTATGTCACTGGGTCTACTTCGTTCATCAGCCTACCTTGTTCATCATATTCCACAAATAAGTGAGATCATGTGGTATTTGCCTTTCTCTGATTGGCTTATTTCACTTAGCATAATACTCTTGAGGTCCCTCCATGTTGTCTCAAAGAATAAGAGATATTTCTTTCTTACAGCTGCATAGTATTCCATTGTATATATGTACCACAGCTTTTTTATCCACTCATCTATTGATGGACACTTGAGTTGTTTCCAAATTTTAGTGATTGTAAATAATGCTGCTATGAACATAGGGGTACACATATTCTTTCTGATTGGTGTTTCAGGCTTCTTTAGGATATATTCCTAGAAGTGGGATCACTGGGTCAAATAGCAATTCAATTCTTAATTTTTTGAGGAAACATCACAGTTTTCCATAGTGCAGTCTTTTAAATAAATAGTGTTTAGAAAGTGGGACAGGTACATGCGGGGGAAAAAAAAAGAAACTAGAACACCAACTTGCATCATACAAGAATAAACACAAAATGGATAAAAGACTTAAATGTTAAGTCATCAAACCACAAAAATCCTAGAAGAAAATGTTGTCAGCAGAATCTTAGACATCACACACAGAAGAATTTTCACCGATACATAGCCTAGGGCAAGAGAAACAAAGGAAAAATTAATAAATGGGACTGCATCAAAATAAAATCTTCAGCACAGCAAAAGAAAGCATCATCACAATAAAAAGGGAATCCACTGTATGGGAGAACATATTTGCCAATGATACGTCAGACAAGGAGTTAATATCCAAAATATATAAAGTACTCCTACAGGTCAATAAAAGGAAGACAAACAATTCAATTAAAAAATGGGCAGAGCCCTGGCTGGTTTGGCTCAGCGGTTAGAGCGTCGGTCTGCGGTCCAGAGAGACCCGGATTCGGTTCCCGCTAGGGGCATGTACTTCGGTTGCAGTTTGTCCTCGGCCCTGGTTGGGTCGTGCGGGAAGCAGCCACTCGATGTGTCCCTTTCACGTCAATGTATCTCTCTCTCTCTCTCTTCCTCTCTCTCCTTCCCACTCTATCTGAACAAAAAATGGAAAAATGTCCTCGGGTGAGGATAAAAAAAAAAAAAAAATGGGCAGAGAACCTGAATAGATACTTCATAAAAGAGACATACAAATGGCCAACGGACATATGATAAAATGCTTAATGTCACTAATCAACAGAGAGATGGAAATTAAAACAACTATGAGGTAGCACTTCACACCTTCCAGAATGGCTGCCATAAACAATTCGTAGAATGGCAAGTGCTGGCAAGGATATGGATAAAAGGGTACTCTAGTAAACTGCTGGTGGGAATGCAGACTGGTGCAGCCACTATGGAAAACATTATGGTGTTTCCTCAAAAAATTAAAAATTGAATTCTCATCTGACATAGTAATCCTACTCTTAGCAATGTATCCTAAGAAGCCTGAAACACTGATCAGAAAGAATATATGCACTCCTTATATAGAAAGAATATAGCAGCACTTTATAATAGCTAAGTCTTGGAAATAGCCCAATTGTCCATCAGTAGATGAGTAGATAAAAAACTGGTACATTTACACAATGGAATACTATTCAGCTGTAAGAAAGAAATATCTCTCACCTTTTGAGACAACGTGGAAGGATATGGAAAGTATTATGTAAAGTGAAATAAGTCAGTCAGAGAAAGACAAATACAATATAATCTCACTTATTTGTGGAATATAATGAACAAACTAAGCTGATGAAAAAGAGTAGATCCAGAGACATGGAAGGAGGAAACAGACTGGCAAACATTAGAGGGAAGGAGGATGAGGGTGGTGGTAAGAGATAAACCAATGAACTTAAATGCATATATGCATAACCAATATACTGGATGGACACAGACAGCAGTACTGTGAAGGAAGGGGTAACGAGAGCAGTGTGGAGGGTGTCACGGGAGAAAAAAGAGGGACATCTGTAATATTTAAAAAAGAAAAATAAATTAAATCTAAAAAAAAGAAACAAGAAAAAATATTTAGTAGCGTATCTAACCCTAGAATGAGAACAAAGAGAAAAGCCCACAGTAAGGAGAAGGAAAGAGTTAATAAAAATCAGAGCAGAAATAAATGACATAGAGACTTAAAAAACAATACAAAACATCAATGGAACCAAGAGCTGGCTCTTTGAAAAGATAAACATGATTGATGAACCTTTAGCCAGACTCACCAAGAAACAAAGAGAGTACACTCAAATAAATAAAATAAAAAATGAAAGAGGTAAAGTAATAACTGACACCACAGAAATACAAAGGCTTTTAAGAAAATATTATCTGCAATTATATGCCAACAAATTGGACAACTGCAGTGAAATGGACTAATTCCTAGAATCACAGAAGCTTCAGAAACTTAACAGGGAAGAGTCAGAAAACCTGAACAGACCAAAAACAACAGGAAATTTCAGGAGTAATAAACTCCCAGGAAACAAAAGCCCTGGTCTGGATAACTTCACAGGGGTATTTTAAGTAATATTCAAAGAACTAACACCTATTTTCCTTAAACTATGCCAAACATTCAAGAGGAAGGAAGACTTCCAAGTTATTTTTACAAAGCCAGCATAATCCTACTTCCAAAACCAGATACAGACATTACAAAGAAAGAAAACTAAAGACCAAATATCCCTGATGAACATAGATGCCAAGATCCTCAACAAAATATTAGCAAATCAGATCCAGCAATATATTAAAAAAAATTATTCACCATGACCAAGGTGGGATTTATCATAGGAATGCAAGCTGGTATAATATTCACAAATCAATAAATGTGATACACCACGTAAACAAAATGAAAGATAAAAATCATATGATCATATCAATAGTTGCTGAAAAAACATTTCAAAAAAATCCAGCACACATTTTTCATAAAAACTCTCAGAAAAGTGGGAACGGAGGGATCATACCTCAACATAATAAAAGTCATGTATGACTAATCTCCAACCAACATCTTTCTCAATGTGCAAAGACTAAAAGCATTTTCTTTAAAAAGAGGAACAAGACAGAAGTGTCCACATTCACCACTCTTACTTGACATAGTACTGAAAGTCTTATCCACAGCAATCAGAAAAAAAAGAAAAAATAATATGCATCCAAATAGGAAAGGAGGAAGTGAAATTGTCATTAATTGCAGATGACATGATATTGTACTTAGAATACCCTAAAGACTCCACAAAAAAAAAGAAAAAGAAAGAAAGAAAGAAAGAAAAGAAAAGAAAACCTGCTAAATTTAATCAATAAATTCAGCAAAGTAGCAAGATATAAAATTAATATCCAGACATCAATGGCATTTTTATACACCAATAATGAACACTCAGAAAGAGAAACTAAAAAAAAAACAAAACAACAATACAATAGACCATTGTAACAAAAAAATTAAGATACATAGGAATAAACTTAACCAAGGAGGTAAAAGACATATTTTCATAAAACCACAGGACATTGAAACCTAAAATAGAGGAAGATACAAAAATGTGGAAGCACATACCATGTTCATGGATTGGAAGAATCAACATCATTAAAATGCCGATACTACCCAAAGCAATCTATAGATTCAATGGAATCCCCATTAAAATAACAAGAGCATATTTCACAGATCTAGAACAAATACTTCAAAAGTTCATATGGAACCAAAAATGATCCTGAATAGCCACAGCAATCTGGAAAAAGAAGAACAAAGTAGGAGGAATCACAATACCAAATATCAGGTTATACTACAGAGCCATCATAATCAAAACAGCCTGGTACTGGCACAAGAACAGGCATAGAGATCAATGGAACAGAACAGAAAACCCAGAAATCAACCCATGACATTATGCTTAATTAATACTTACAAAGGAGGCAAGAGAAAACAATGGAGTAAAGACACTGTCTTCAATAAATGGTGTTGGGAAAATTGAACATATACATGCAAAACAAATGAAACTAGACCACTAACTTACATCACACACAAGAATAAACTCAAAATGGATAAAAGACTTAATGTAACTTGTGAAACCATAAAAATTCTAGAATAAAATGTAGGCAGCAATATCTCAGACATCACATGTAGCAGAATTTTCACCAACACATCACCAAGAGCAAGAGAATCAAAGGAAAAAATTAATAAATGGGACTACAGCAAACTATAAAGCTTCTGCACAGCAAAAGAAACAAGCATCAAAATGAAAAGGGAACCCACTGTATGGGACAACATATTTGCCAATGATACATCAGATCAGAGGTTAATTTCCAAAATATATAAAGTACCCATACAACTCAACAAGGGAAGACAAACAGTCTAATTAAAAATGACCAGAGGACCTAACTAGACAATTCTTCAGGACATACAGATGGCCAAGAGACCAAATGAAAAAAATTCTCATCATCACTAATCATCAGAAAGATGCAAATTAAAATGACTATGAGTGCCTGGACAGTGTGGCTCAGTGGATTGAGTGTTGTCCCATAAACTGATAGGTTCCAGTTTGATTCCTGATCAGGGTACATTCCTGGGTTGTGGGCTTCATCCCCAGCTTGGAGTATGCAGGAGCAGCCGATTGATGTTTCTCTCTCACATCAATGTTTATATCTCTCTCTCCCTTTCTCTCTCTCTAAAAAAAATCAATAAAACATATTTAAAAAATAAAATAAATAAAATGACTATGAGGTATCCCCTCACACCTACCAGAATGGCTACTATCAACAAATCATCAAATAACAAGTGCTGGCAGGGTTGTGGAGAAAAGGGGACTCTAGCACACTGCTGGTGGGAATGTAGACTGGTGCAGCCACTATGGAAAACAATACAGTGTTTCCTCAACAAATTTAAAATGGAATTCCCATTTGACCCAGTGATCCCATTTCTAGGAATATATCATAAGAAGCCTGAAACACCAATCAGAAAGAATATATGCGCTCCTATGTTCATAGCAGCACTATTTACAATAGCTATTATCTAGAAGCAGCCCAAGTATCCATCAGTAGATGTATGGATTAAAAAAGATGGTATAGTTGCATAATGGAATACTATGCAGCTGTCAGAAAGAAAGATCTCTTATCCTTTGAGATGACATGGAGGGACCTGGAGAGCATTATGCTAAGTGAAATAAGCCAGTCAGAGAAAGACAAATATCACATGATCTCACTTATTTGTGAAATATAATGAACAAATTAAAGTGACAAACAAAATATATCCAGAGACATGGAAGTAGTAACAGACTGACAATCTTTGGAAGGAAGGGGGTTGGTGGGGCGGGAAGAGATAAGCCAGAGAACGTATGTACATATACGCATAACCAACAGACACAGAAAGCAATGAAGTGAAGGTGGCAGATAGAGGGGAGGGGGGTGCCAATGTGTGAAAAAAAAGAGAGACATCTTTAATACTTTAAACAATAAAGATAAATTTAAAAAGAAAGAGAAGAAGTGACAAGTGTTGGGGAGATGTGGAGAAAAGGGAACCCTTTACTTTTGGTGGTTATGTAAATTGGTACAGCCAGTTGAGTAAATAGTATGGAAGTTTCTCAAAAAATAAAACTACCATATGATCCAACAATTCCACTTCTGGGTATATATCTGAAGGAAATGAAATCACTATTTTAAAGAGGTATCTGCACCCTCATGTTCACTGTAGCATTGTTTACAATAGCCAAGACTTGGAAACATCCTAATTGTATATCAACAGATAAATGGATTTTTAAAATGTGTAAATAATGCTCAAGTAACCAGGGGATAAAAGCCTTACTAACATCAGAACATTGTTGGTACTTAGCAACCAAAGCACAGTATAGGAGAACAGACTCATTCTTGTTAAAATAAAAGACTGCTCTGTCTATCTAGGCAACATCAGACAAATGAGCAGTAAGAAACAGGGCCACAGTTTCCCCTTCATGGAGGGCCTCTTCAGTTCTCCCTTTGATAATTATAATCAAGGCCATGCTCAGGGCCCAGAGGTGACCTGCTTGGCTCTAAAATTCTATCCCTAACATGGTCCTTGATTCCTATCCTTTACCTCTCACTATAGCTAAGATAGGCTGGCATTAAACAAAACAAAACTAGAACAATAAGAAAAAAATTTTGAGGTATCTAAAGAAACAAAAATTAAATAATTATATAAAGTGCAGAATAAATAGCAAAATAAGCTTCTGTAATCTTTCTCAGTTTGCTAAAAAATGGCTTTGATATTCCACTGTCTTCATTTAACATTTCCTTACTCTGGAAATGTCCTACCCTAACAAATGGTTAGATGGTTTATGACAAGAACTTCCTAAAAGATCCGACCCTTTAATGAGAAATACCCAAAGATTCATTGAATCTGTCATCTTAAAATGCTCAATTTGCTGTTTCCACCATTCTTGGATTGTTGTGTCATGATGCTTATCCACTTTTAATCAAGTTCCCATATTGCAAGACCCACCTTAAGTCAAACTTCCAATTCTCAGTAAATTCTGACCTTTCTTACACGGTCATCTGAGACATTGCTGAGGTTTTGCAGATGTGGTGTTCCCCCTTTTTGTGGGAACTAGTTTTGCCTTCTAAACAGGTTATGTTGTTGATTTGGGGGAGTCATCTATTGATAGCATCTTTAGACAGAACATCAGAACATCTTTTTACAAAGGGTCTCTGTTTCTTACAATCACCATACAGCCTTTGCATGGGGTTGGGGGCCAGTATGCTAATGAAGCAGCACTGTCTTGAGGATTTCAGAGGAGGCTCTCTGCACAGCTTTGTTCTGGTTTCTGTGGAATGGGACATATTTTAAGGATATATTTAAACTGTATTTAAACTTGCCTAGAAAGGGACTGCCTGGGAGTAAAAAGGGCAATCTTATTCTAAACAATAGACTAAATAAAGCTGTAAATAACTGGAAAAGGACCAACTAAATGTTCATCTCTGTGGCAGCTAGTGCCAGAGTATATTTACAGCACCTCCCATCTGTGGGACCAAACCTAAGGCAAAACAGTGAGGCCATTTTGTAGTTCTTGAGGTTTTCAGACACAGAGTCAGATGCACTTCTTTGGGCTGGGCTGCAGTTGCCAGTATACTGAGTTATTACCTGTCCCCAAGACATTAGGCATATTTTAGTATATTTTAAGATGAAAAAATGTATCTTTTTGAACAGCAAAGCTCATGAGAGCATTGACAGGCTGCAGAAGTAGGGATAAGGTGAGTGAGGTGAGTCTTAATGATAAAAAAGGATAAGGATGAATTTTTTGGCATAACAAACAACTGTCCTGGAACCTGCTGTGGAAAACAGATGCTGGAAAGACCTGTTCAGGTGCTGTTTTTTCTTCCTTCCCCACCCCCAACCTTCCATTGAAGGGACTACTAGGGAGGGGGAAAATAAGACACTGTGAATGAATGCATCTGAATTAGTGCTCCATAGGTGGTGAAGAGCTTCTTACCTCCCAAACTTCATCACGCAGAGGAGAATCTAAGTTAGTATTTCATTCCACTTACCCTCACCCAACATACTCATACACACACACACAGAAACTAATGACTAGCTGGCTTTACCAATCTTTCTCTGCAAACTACTAATTTAAACAGTGCCTCTGTAGGTCTCCATCCATACAATTTCCATAACCTGACTTACAAGAAAATTTGAGGATCTCAATTTCTTATTGGGCCAAAATTCTGATGCCTCTGTTTCTGCAACTGATTTTTGGTATAATACCTAATTCATATTTTTGTTAAGATTAAATAAGACAACATATTCAAATCTCATAACACATAGACACAAAATGGATGCTTTAAAAATAGTAGTTCTCCCTCATTTACCCACTCTCAAGACTATGGGCATAAAGCTATTTTCACAAAATGATTAAAGGTATTATTTATGCACTGCAGTTTCAACATAATTATACTTTTAAGCAGAGTGTAAAGCATATTGTTTGGGATAGGTATATCTACTCCTGGCAAAATAGATGGAATCCCAAGATCATTTGCAACTTGAATCATTCCAATGACATTTAAATCTATCTCATGGGGATGAATATTGAATTTGTCATTTTGGAAAGAGGTGGAACTCCCCACCCATAATCTTCCCTGAATCATGAGGAAAGAAAAAACCCCTCCAAAGTATTAAAAATAAAATCTTAAAATAGCTATTCAACTCTCAACATATTTTTTCCTTCCCAATGCTCTTCCTTCCACACTGCATGACAAATTGTGGCTAGGCATCACCAAGGACTCTTGCCTCCCCACCCCCCCCAAACAAATCTTAATATTATTTTTGAAACACATATCTTTGAAGAAGGGATTAACAATGACTCTGAATCAGAAGTAAGAACATGTATTCACAGCTCTAAATGAACAATACCGTAATGGATTTTGATTATTTGGGGTTTAAAAAAAACAGCAACATTAAAAAAAAGAATCACCTGTCCTCTGATGTTTGGTGCAAACTTGAGCCTTACTGGATTTGAAACAGTTTAACTAATAAATCTAGGGTATCATTGTTTATGATGGAAACAATGACAGATCCTTTACCATAACACTACCAATAGGACTGAGCTCTAAGAGTGTGAAACGGGCAGGTGATACAGAAAGGGCTAATACTTATGAGTGTGTGTGTGTTTCAAGGATGGGGGAGGATGTATGCACAGTGATTCAAATTCATTCATCCTGTGAGGAGATATTTTAAAAAGAAGAAAGCTACTGAAACAAGTTTTTTTTTCTTTTTTTTTTTTTTTCAAGTCCTGGATGACATACACCTCTGTTATCTACCTTCATCTTCCTATTCTAATTCCCCAACCATATCTCCCTTCCCTACTCCTCACCTGCAGTCTTCTGAGAGAATCTAGCAAATCAGGGATCAGATATATTTTTACATCTGTTCATAAAGGTGAAATGATGAGCATGATTAAGTCCCTTGGTTCTCCCCTTCACTCTCTGCTTCGTCATTTCTATATAGTCTTCCAAGTAATAATTAGATCCTTTGAGAATTGAATCATCCACTTCCTACCCAAGGTCTTTTCTCATACCAAATCCCCAGGAGAAGAGAAAGGTTTTCTTTTCCATGTGGTTTTTTTTAACAATCACTGATTAGTCAGCCTTGATAGACAGCTGTTAGAAAATCTTGGCATAGTCTGAACATTTCTATTGATTAGCTGATGCATGCCTGAGAGTTGGCTGGGCTGATTGATTTATCACTAAATAATTCAAGAAGTTCAGATTAGTTAGGTATCCTTGTAAACACCCATTTATCCAGAAAGTTCAGACTCCAAATTATTTCAGGTGTTGTACAAAAGAAGCAATGCCAAGGCAGGAGTCCAAAGTACCATCTAAACTGATTACTCCTACCTCCATTTCTTACCTTTTTTCTTACTCTGTAAATGAACACTAGACTAGGTCCTGGGGATAGAAAGATTCATAACACATTGATCCCTGTCCTTGAGGAACCTACAGTCTATTGAGGGCACTAAAATGCAAATACAAAATATTAAGTACAGTGACAGAGAAGTGCCTGTGGGGTGGTTACATGACACAGGAGATGGCATCCTTTTGCCATTGGACCATTAAATGCATTTGATTGGAGTTTAAACCTTAGAAATAGGTAGTCACTGTATCATATGAGAATAAACACTTGTGGGACCCAACTATGACTGGGTTCACAGTTTGGCTCTGATAAGTCTTAGCTGTGTAAATCAAGGTGTCACCCATCATTTTTTAAAGTAAATCAATGTTTCTGAGCTTTCTTCTTCTGCAATTAGAAACGAGTAGTACTTACCTTACATACATTGTCTTCCTGGTTTCTCACAATGACAATAGTATTTATTTTTACAAAAGAAGAAATCAGAGTCCAGAAAAATAGAGTGACTTGCCTAAGTACAGCCAGCTTATTTGTGTCAGGTTGGTTAATGCCAAATCCACTTCTCTTTTCCTGCCTTTTTTTTCTTTTCATTTAACCGATAAACATCATTAAACTACACTGATGATTCTGACATTTGAAAATAGTGATAAATGGAGGATTCAAAAATGGCGGCAGAGTGAATGGAAGCTACACAGACAATCTTCCAGGACCAAACTGGAAATACAATTAAAATAAAAACAAATCATCAGGAAAAAGCAACAAAAAAGCAGCTAGAGAAGACACATATAACCAGATCCATAACACAGGATTGACATGATGATTAAGTTAGGTGATATATGTGAAAACATAGCACTTGGCACATTGTAGGTACTTGATAAGTGCTAAACAATAAAAAAGTTCAAGATAAAAATGCTTTGAAAATTGTCAGGCATAACCAAAGGTTGGCAATCATCATTCTTTATTTAAATTCTTGTAAGTACCCAAGAGACTATAAAAAGCAACAAAGAGCCTAGAAAAGGCATACCACAGGTTGATTTGATCTTGCCTTAAGTTAAATTCTAAATCTAGGCAAAAATCAGGGGGTGTTCAGCATGTAGTGGCTTCTGTTTGTCCTCTGCAGCCACTGCTGTTGCTGTCTGTCTCCTTGCCTGCGAGCCCAGGGCTTCAGGGGCCATTGAAAGCATGCCTCCAGTGGCCATGGCATCCCAAAGCAGGAGATTCCAAAATGGCAGTGGACTGAATGGAAGCTATACAGACCATCTCCCAGGAGCAAACTGGAATTACAACTAAAATAAAGACAAATTATCGGGAAAAAGCAACAGAAAAGCAGCTGGAGTGGACCCATATAACCAGGGACAGAAAAGGACACCAAATAGATCCTGGTAGGAACCACAGAGGCATGAGAGGGTGGGCTATGAGCCCACAGACAGCAGCTGTTTTAGCTGTGAGTAGTTCCCTTGGGGTTAAAATCCCAAGCTAGCTCCAAAGAGCAGAGGGCCGGGACAAGGCACTATATTAGCTACAGCCACTCACCTAGGGTTTCAGCGGAGGGAGGGCACACTGGACTGGAACTGTGTGGAGACTTGAGAGCTTGGAGAGCTGGGAGGGTAATGGGAGTTTTTGCTGAATCAGTCCCTCACAAGACAGTAGCCATCTTAATCAAAGAGCCCCTTCCCAGAGTCCAGGGGAAAAGCAAGAGCCTCTCCCTCAGAAATTTAACACCACCTAGCCAGGCCCGAGAAATGAAAATTGAGAGTGATTAACAGCCAGAAAGCACCTGCCCCACCATCTGGAAATCTTGCCTTGAATATCTGAGGGATTTTTCATTCAGTTGAGGGTTACAATCCAAGGCTCATCAATTAACTGAGACTAATGGCCTCCATGCAAAAAGCTAAAGGATAACTGAATCTTTGCTGGGCTTGCAAATCAAACCAGTAAAGTAAGATTTGACAGTGGTGTTTAACATGGGTTCTCCCACACTCATCCAAACCCAGTAGAGGGAGCCACCATCAGTGGAACACCAACACCCACAGGGATAATTTGCCAGGCTCCAAAACTCACTGAGACAGCCAAATAGTGAAACAAAGAAACAAATCCTAAATGAAAGAACAAGAGAATTCTAAGGAAGAAAAGATAAACAAAATGCAGTTAAGCAAGTTATCAGAGGTAGAGTTCAGAGCGGTGATAATGAGGAAGCTCAACAGCATGAGTAAAGAGCTCAGCACCATGAGTAAAGATACAGAAACATTGAAAACCAACCAATTGGCCCTAGACAGTTTGGCTCAGCGGTAGAGCATCCCGCGGACCAGAGAGACCCTGGTTCAGTTCCCACTAAGGGCAAGTACTTCAGCTGCAGTTTGTCCCTGGCCATGGTTGGGGTCATGTGGTGGCAACCAGTAGATGTGTCTCTCTCACATCAATGTTTCTATCTGTCTCTCTCTCCCTCTCTCTCTCCCTCCTGCTCTATCTGAAGATGAACGCAAAAATGTCCTTGGGTGAGGGGAAAAAAAAGAAAGAAAACCAACCAATTGGAAATGAAGAATGACATAGCAGAAATAAAAAAGCACATTGGAAGGAATAACCAGCAGAGTAGAAGAAGCTGAGGACTGGATCAGTGAATTAGAAGGCAGGGTAGAAAAAAAATCACCCAATCAGAAAATCAAAAAGAAAAAATAATTAAAATACAGGAACACAGCTTAAGAGAACTGTGGGACAACAGGAAATGTAACAAAATCCGCATCATAGGAGTTCCAGAAAAAGAAGAAAATGAGCCAAGGTTAGAGAACATATTTGAAGAAATAGTGACAGAAAACTTACCAAACTTGTGGAAGGAAAAAGGCATTCAAGTTCAAGAAGTACAGAGAGCCCTGGCAGGTTTGGCTCAGCGGTTGGAGTGTCGGCCTGTGGTCCAGAGAGACCCAGGTTCGGTTCCCGCTAGGGGCGCATACCTCGTTTGTAGTTTGTCCCTGGCCCCTGGTGGGTCGTGCGGGGGACAGCCGCTCGATGTGTCCCTTTCACGTCGATGTTTCTCTCTCTTCCTCTCTCTCCCTCCCACTCTATCTGAACAAAAAGTGGAAAAAATAAAATAAATTTAAAAAAAAAGAAATACAGAGAACCCCAAGTAAGTAGACCCAAACAGGCACACACCAAGACACATAATAACTAAAATGCCAAAAATTAAAGACAAAGAGATACCTGAAGGCAGCAGGAGATAAGCAAGAGTCTACCTACAAGGAACCCCCATAAGGCTATGAGCTGACTTCTCAACAGAAACACTAAAGGCCAGAGGGAATGGAATGAAATAATGAAGGTAATGAAAAACAAGGATCTGAATCCAAGACTACTTTATCCACAAAGGCTACCATTCAAATAGAATGTGAAATAAAGAGCTTTCCAGACCAAAAAGATGCTAAGGGAATATATCAGCACCAAACCAGTACTGCAAGAAATGTTCAAAGGATTGCTGTAATAAGCAGAATAAACAGGAAGAAAAACCACAATAAAAAAAGTGGCAATAAAGAAGTACATATCAATAATAACCTTAAATGTAAATGGATTGAATGCTTTTATCAAAAGACAGAGTAGCTGATTGGATAAGAAAGCATGACTCATATATATGTTGTTTAAAAGAGACCCACCTCATAACAAAAGACTCACATAGTTTGAAAGTGAAGGGATGAAAAAAAATCTTCCAAGCAAACAGAAAGGAAAAAAAAAAACCTGGGGTAGCAATACTTATATCTGATAAAAGAGCTGGTTCTTTGAAAAGATACACAAGATTGATGGACCCTTAACTAGACTCATCAAGGAACAAAGAGAGAGGACCCAAATAAACAAAATCAGAAGTGAAAGAGTAGAAGTAACAACTGACATGACAGAAATACAAAGGATCATTAACAAATATTATGAACAATTATATGGCAACAAATTGGACAATCTAACCGAAATAGATAAATTTCTAGAAACACATGGTCTTTCAAAACTGAACTGGGAAGAGAGAGAAAACTTCAACAGACCAATAACAACTAAGGAAATTGAAGATGAAATCAAGACTTTCCCAGCAAGCAAAAGCCCAGGTCGGGACGGCTTCATGGGGAAGTTTTACCGTACATTCAAAGAAGAACTAACACCCATTCTCCTCAAACTATTCCAAAAAAATTCAATAAGAAGGAAGACTTCCAAATGCATTTTATGAGGGCAACATAATTCTAATTCCAAAACCAGATAAAGACACTAAAAGGAGAGAAAACTTCAGGCCAATATCCCTGATGAGCATAGATGCCAAAATCCTTAACAATATATTTTCAAATCGGAAGTAGCAATACATAAAAAAAATTATTCACCATGACCAGATGAGATTGATCTCAGGGATGCAAGGTTGATACAATATTTACAAATCAATAAACGTGATAGACTACATAAACAAAATGAAAGATAAAAACCATATGATCATATCAATAGATGCTGAAAAATCATTCAACAAAATCCAGCACCCATTTCTGGTAAAAACGCTCAGCAATGTGGGAATAGAGGGATCATATCTCAACATAATAAAGGCCATATATGAAAAACCTAGAGTCAACATCATACTCAATAGGCAAAAACTAAAAGCATTTCCCTTAAGAACAGGAACAAGACAGGGCTACCCACTTTTGCCACTCTTATTTAACATAGTACTGGATGTTTTAGCAACAGCAATTACACATGAAGAAAACAAAATGAATCCAAATTGAAAAAGAGGAAGTGAAACTGTCATTATTTTTAGATGACTTGATATTGTACATAGAAAACTCAGAAGACTCCATCAAATATCTACTAGAATTAATAAACAAATTTGGCAAAGTAGCAGGATACAAAATTAACATCAAGCGATCAGTGGAATTCTTATACACCAATAATGAGCTCACAGAAAGAGAAACTAAAAAAAAAAACTATCCCAATTACCACTGTGGAAAAAAAAATCAAATACGTTGTAATAAACTTAACCAAAGACTTAAAGGATCTATTTGCAGAAAATTACAGGACGTTGAAAGAAGAAATAGAGGAAGATATAAAAAAGTGCAAGTATATACTTTGCTCATGGATTGGAAGAATTAACATCATTAAAATGTCCATACTACCCAAAGCAATCTATAGATTCAATGCAATACCCATTAAAATACTAACGACATACTTCACAGAACTAGAACAAATACTCCAAAAGTTTATATGGAACCAAAAAAGACCGTGAATAAGCACTGCAATCTTGAAAAAGAAGGACAAAGTAGGTGAGATCACAATACTGGATATCAGGTTATACTACAAAGCTACTGTAATCAAAACAGCCTGGTACTGGCACAAGAACAGGCATATAGACCAGTGAAACAGAACAGAGAGTCTGGAAATTGAACCAAGACATTATGCTCAATTAATCTTTTACAAAGTTTATAAGAGCATACAATGGAGTAAAGACAGCCTCTTTAATAAATGGTGTTGGAAAAATTGGACAGCTACATGCAAAAATATGAAACTAGACCATCAAATTACACCATACACAAGAATAAACTCAAAATGGATAAAAGACTTACATGTGACTTGTGAATCCATAAAAATCCTAGAAGAAAATGTAGGCAACAAAATTTCGGACATCATACGCAGCAGAATCTTCACTGATACATCACCTAAGGCAACAGAAACAAAGGAAAAAATGAACACATGGGACTACATCAAACTCAAAAGCTTCTGCACAGCAAAAGAAACAACCATCAAATTGGAAAGGGAACCCACTGTATGGGAGAGCATAATTTCCAATGATACATCAGATAGGGGGTTAATCTCCATAATACATAGAGTATTCATACAACTCAACAAAAGGAAGACAAAGAACCCAATTAAAAAATAGGCAGAGGAACTAGACACCTCTCCAGACAGGACATACAAATGGCTAAGAGAGATATGAAGAAATGCTCAACATCACTAACCATCAGAGAGCTGGATATTAAAACAACAATGAGGTATCACCTCACACCTGTCAGAATGGCCCCCATCAACAAAGCATTAAATAACAAGTGTTGGTGAGGGTGTGGAGAAAAGGGGACTCTAGTACACTGCTGGTGGGAATGCAGACTGGTGCAGCCACTGTGGAAAACACTATGGTGTTACCTTAAAAAGTTAAAAATTGAACTGCCATTTGACCCAGTGATACTATTTCTAGGAATATACCCTAAGAAGCCTGAAACACCAATCAGAAAGAATATATGTACCCCCATGTTCATAGCAGCACTATTTACAATAGCTAAGATCTGGAAACAGTCCAAGTGTCCATCAGCAGACAAATGGATGAAAAAGTTGTGGTACATATACACAATGGAGTACTATGCAGCTGTAAGAAAGAAAGATCTCTTATCCTTTGAGATGACATGGAGGGACCTGGAAAGTATTATCCTAAACGAAATAAGCCAAGCAGAGAAAGACAAATATCACATAATCTCACTTATTTGTGGAATATAATAAACATAACAGTCTGAGGAACAGGGTAGACCCAGAGATGTGGAAGTAGGGTACAGACTGACAACCCTCAGAAGAGGGTTTGTGGGGGAGGGAAGAGATAAACCACAGAACTTATATGCATGTATGCATAACTGATGGATATGGACAACAAAGTTGGGGATGGGCTGGAGGGGATGGGGAGGAGGGTGTCAATGGGGAAAAAAAGAGAAACATCTGTAACAAAAATAAATTAATTTAAAGAAAAAGAAAGAGAGATCTCTTATTCTTTGAGACAACATGGAGGGACCTGGAGAATATTATGCTAAGCGAAATAAGCCAATCAGAGAAAGTCAAATAGCACATAATCTCAGTTATTTGTGGAATATAATAAACAAAATCATTTGATGAACAAAACATAGAGACATAGAAAGGAGTAAGATTCAGACTCACTAACTTTAGAGGAGGGGGACAGAGGGGATGGATTAGATAAACCAAAGAACTTATATCCATGTATGCATAACCAATAGACATAGTCAACAGTTCTGGGGGTGGAGCGGGTTCGGGACAAGGGTGTCTAGGGGGGGAAAGGAGAATCATCTGTAACAAAAATAAATTTAAAAAAATTGCAAAATAAGAAAAACCAAGGGGTGTGAATTCCACCTCACAGTAGATGTTGTGTCTCTGATCCCTGGATTTACCTGTGGTCAGAATTGGGTGCAAACAGACTCTACTTTGCCTCTGAGATTTCCTGGAAATTTATTATTTTAGAATGTCAGAGATCTCCAGCTCATCCTGTTGTCATACTGGTACCATGGTCACTACTGCAGCAGAGAAAGAAATGCTGCAGGTCTCTACCCTGCCTTCACAGGAAGATACAAAAACAGGTCAAATTCCACGTTTCTGCTTCAACAAAGTGGCACCCAGAGTCTCATTGTTGTGTAATCACTTTGTACCTTGAATAACATACAACTGTGCTTTCCCAGACATGTTTCTCAGGTCTCTTACAGAAACACAAGATCAAAACTATTTTGTTTTTCTAAAGATACCTGTAAAGTCTTGTTTTGCTGTGTGTCCAAGAGAGGAAATAGAGTCTCCTCGCATGCAGCTGTAGTAATTGTGGATTCTTCAATGCTCTCCAGAGGCTAATGGGACAGCATACTTTGTTTGCATAAAAGATTATTACATTAGTCAAAGAGTAAGCTATTTGCAGTGCAATTCAGTGCTTTCTTCTTTATCTGATGAGGATCATCCTGCATGCCAAACAACCTTTGATTTTTCTTTTTCTGTTTTTTATGGTATTGAAGGAGAGTCACAAATATTCTAAAAGAGATAGTTATCTAAATTCATTCATATCTGGTTTTGAGATGTATGATATTTCTCTCTCTCTCTCTCTCTCTCTCTCTCTCTCTCTCTCTCTCTCTCTCTCTCCCTCTCTCTCTCTCTCCCCCCCGTGTGTGTGTGTATTTTTGCTGTAGCTTTACCTTCTGTGATTTCGCTTGAATTAATTATAAAATTAGTATATATGTTAATGACAATAATAAGGTTATGAGTCTCAGAATGCTGTATTTGGGGCATTCTAAATTTGCAGCATCTAATCCACAGAGTGAATAACAGACATTGGGAGGGGTTGAGAGGTAGCATTATTCATAAGAAGAGGTGTGAAGGATAATAAATAAACATTCCATCTACTACACATAATTTTCTATCCCTCACTTTGGTGTTCTCAGAAAGACTCTTCATTTTGATATCATTAATTTTCCAGAAACGATTTTTGTCCTCTTTTTGGCACTGCCCCATTGGGGACCAGGAAGAGCTAAGGCTCTCTGCTCTTGCCTTCCCTTTCTGGAAACTTCTTCCTACCTTACTCAATCTTCCTAACAGCTCAGTTCAACTGGGCCATCTAGTGATACAACTAACCTCAGATAATGTTCTGTGCTTCATTGACAGAGTTGCTGAATAATATAATACATGGAAGACCTGAAGTCATATGAAGTGAGGGCTTAATAGATAAGCTTCATACAATGGCTGCACTGCAGCCAGCTAGAAAAACAGCCTCTTGCTAGAGACTACTACATATACAGTTTTTAGTCCTTTTCTTATTCTAATTTGCTAAAATAATTTCTTCCAAATCCATTCACCATGCCCCTAAGCCCCTTCCTCATAGTACCCAGATAAAAGACATAACATTTGATCTCATGCAAGGTAATTGTTTTTCACTATAGGAGCTCCTTCAACTAAGTAAAATTCAACTTCACAGAATGTCTGCTTTAAGCATAGTTTAAATGGACCATGAGATTTCTTTCCCTCTGTACTACCTCCCAGCCACTCAGCCCTTTTTTTCTTCCCAAATCGTATGAGTTACTGTGATTCTCTCTCAGTCTGAAAAAATGAGTAGACTAATAAAAATTATATTCTTCCAGCATGGAGTTGAGGGGTTGGGGCAAAAGTGCTTCTTATAGTAGATGGTCTTGGTGGTAGGGATGAGCCCTCATTTGACCAATTGTTGAACCAGTCCTCACCCAAACTCACTGGACAATGTTAAATTAGATATAGTCATGTTTTTCTCCTTTATAAACTGCCTTCCTTTTAGTCCCATGTATCAGACACAGGGGTTGTTCATGGTTCATATACTACCTGTATCTCATCATTAGCTGATTAAGAAGATTTGAAATTCCTATTTAGGTTAGAGCAGAAGTAATTGAAGCTCTGGGTTTGAAAGCATAAGTAGTGAAAGAGCATACTGAGCCAATCTGGGCAAGGATCAGGAGCAAATTCTGCTGGATTCCTTTCCATTGTTCTTTTTATCATTCTCCTCTGACTTAGCTCAGTTACTGCTTGTATCTTTTTTCCTTGAAAAGTACCTTTTTTATCTTGCACAGACACAGGGTTTCCTATAGTGCTTCTCTTGTTCCCTTTCCTTGTTTTCCATGCTGCTACTCAGTATCCCTTTCCAGCTACTTTCAAGTGTTGGGACAGCTTGAACTTCAGACCTGTGCAGCCTAGATCACAGGTCAATTCTTAGAAAATAAAGTTCACGCACTCACAGGTAACCACAGCCCATCAGGTTCACACTTGGCCTCTTGCTATTCTTTTATCTGTATATGTGTAAGTGTACATATGTTTGTATGCCTGAATCTGTTCTATATCCTCAACTGTAGAGAGCATAGTACAGTATGGTGGCATAGCACAGTGTTTAAAAACATGGATTTCAGAGTCAGATAGACATGTATTGTATTCAGGCTCTAGAACTTTCTAGCCATGTAACAGTGGACAAGTTACTTAAACTGTCTTTGAAAATGGAAAAAAAAAATAATAGTGCCAGCCTTATACAGTTGTTTTGAAGATTAAATGTAATAATGGATGTATGGGGTTTGAATTTACACTTTGTGTATAGTAGGTTTTCAATAAATTGTAGCTGGACTTAGATATTTAAGGGGAAGAACTGATTTATTATAGCAGATTTCTTCCCAAGCTCAATTCTATATATCTTGTCAAAAGAATGGTTATGATAGATTCCAGAAGAATGCACTAGAAAGGGCCTTAGAGATTATGCTATGTGATCCTCTCATTTTCTTATTAGAAACCTGAGATTCAGAGATAGAAACAGATTTGCCTCAGGTTATTTTGGAAGAATGTGGCATATCCAGAGTTAACAGTGAAAATTCCACTACATATGATGTCTGAGATTTTTCTGCCTACATTTTCTTCCAGGATTTTTATGTTTGCATGAGTTACATTTAAATATTTTATACATTTCGAGATTATTCTTCTGTATGGTGTAAGTTGGTGGTCTAGTTTCATTTTTTTTGCATGTACCTCACCAATTTTCCCAACATCATTTGTTGAAAAGACTGTCTTTTCTCCATTGTATGCTCTTGCCTCCTTTGTTGAATATTAATTGTGCATACTGTCTTGGGTTGATTTCTGGGTTCTCTGTTCTGTTCCATTGATCTATATGCCTGTTCTAGTGCCAGTACTAGGCTACTTTGATTAAAATGGCTTTGTAGTATAATTTGATATCTGGTATTATGATCTCTCGCACTTTGTTCTTCTTTTTCAAGATTCCTGTGGTTATTTGGGGTCTCTTTTGGTTCAATATAAACTTTTGGAGTGTTCTAGATCTGTGAAATATGTCGTTGGTATTTTAATAGGGATTGCATTGCATCTATAGATTGCTTTGGGTAGTATGGACATTTTAATTATGTTAATTTTTCTAATCCATGAACATGGTATATGTTTCCACTTTTTCATATCTTCCTCTATTTCTTTTTTCAATGTCCTGTAGTTTGTGAGAACAGGTCTTCTACCTCCGTGGTTAAATTTATTCCTAGGTATCTTATTTGTTGTTGTTGTTGTTGTTGTTTCGTTGGTAAATGGGAACTGATGAATCACCCAGGGCAAGAGAAACAAAGGAAAAATTAATACATGGGACTACATCAAACTAAAAAGTTTCTTCACAGCAAAAGAAAGCAACATCAAAATGAAAAAGGAACACACTTTCTAGGAGGACATATTTGCCAATGATATATCAGATAAGGAGTTAATATCCAAAATATGTAGAGTACTCATACAACTCAACAAAAGGAAGACAAACAATCCAGTTGAAAAATGGGCAGAGGACCTGAATAGACACTTCTCCAAACAGGACATGCAGATGACCAGGAGACATATGTAAAAATGTTCAACATCTCCAATCATCAGAGAGATTCAAATTAAAACAACTATGAGATGTCACTTCACACATGCCAGAATAGAAGCTATCAATAAATCCTCAAACAACAAGTGCTGATGAGGATGTGGAGAAAAGGATACTCTGATACATTGCTGGTGGGAATGCAGACTGGTGCAGCCACTATGGAAAACAATATAGTGCTTTCTCAAAAAATTAAAATGGAATTGCCATTTGACTCAGTGACCCCACTTCTCAGAATATATCCTAAGAAGCTTGAAACACCAATCAGAAAGAATATATGTACCCCTACATTCATAGCAGCACTGTTTACACTTGCCAAGATCTGGAAACAAGTGTCCATCAATAGATAAATGGATAAAAAAAGCTGTGGTACGTATACACAATGGAATACTATGCAGCTGTAAAAAAGAATGATCTTGTACCTTTTGAGACGACATGGAGGGACCCAGAGAGTATTATACTGAGCAAAATAAGCCAGTCAGAGAAAGACAATACCACATGATGTCACTTATTTATGGAACATCATGAGCAAAATATGCTGTCGATTAAAATAGATCCGCAGTCATGGAAGTAGGGAACAAACTGACAAACCTCAGAGAGATGGAGTTTAGAAGGATGGGAGGAGATAAACCAAAGAACTTATGTGCATATATGCAGAACCAATGGACACAAACATTAGGTTGGGGAAAGAAGGAGGGTAGTGGGAGTGGGGAGGAGGGGGTCAATGGGGGAAAAAGGGGGGGATATCTGTAATACTTTCAGCAATAGAAAAAGAACAAAAACCTCAGAACTCATTATTCCTCTCTTTCTTTTATTTCAATTTGTCTGTGATATACATTTAAGACTGGCTTTTTTTGCATTAACTTTTCCAACACAATCTGGTGGGAAAGGGAGTTACAGCAAGGTCTGTCCTGTGGAGACCCAAAAGCTCAGGGGGATTGCAAAAAAGGAAAACAACCAAATGCCCTGCATGTTAGAAGCCTGCACTTGAAGTGGAGTGCAAAGACATACATAAGTGTGCACATCATGCACATGCCATCTCATAAACACACACACACACACACACACACACACAAGCACACACGTGCATACTAAGTATATAAGCAATGACAAGACAAAGCAAAAAAAAAAAAAGAACGCCCAAAGTTGTAGCGTAATATGAGTTCATAAGTGCTGAGTGAACCAATTTAAACAAATAAAGGAATAAGCCTTTAGAGTCAAGGAGGCTAAACAGAGGATGACCATCTAAAAAGACATAAAGACCATACTCTTGCATTAGCTCTGCTAAAACATCTTTCCAAGCATTTAAGAACAATAAGAGCAGCAGAGGACACCACCTTTTTGTATCATAGTGGAATCTGTTTTAGATCCTAGGAATACATTTACAAGGAAAGTCTAAAAGGTCTTTAAATGTTGCTTTCTGTGTTCTATAAATACAAGCTTTCCACATCTGTTTGGCTTTCATGTAGCTTCCTCAGTCATCATCTCACACATTTACCACTAAAGCCATTACCACAGAAGGTTTTCACAGTCATTTAGTTAAAGTGCACTTTCAGCTACCAAAAATACAATGCAAACTACCCTGGACAACTTCACAGTCCTAGGGTTCATCTCTATCCCCTTGGCTTTCTCATAGTGAGGTGACAGACTGACCTTTGCCTCAGTGCATTTAATGAAGAACAGAAAGCAGATTTCAGTAATAGATCAGCTCTTCTCCTCAGCGTCTATAATGAAAATAAATTACTGTGTCTTAGTTCACTTAGAATAACCAAGTATGGATTAGTCTTTGAATCTGACTTTGCAGATTGTCTAAGGCGTTAGCAGGACACTATAATGCTTCATGTCCGGATGTGCAAAAGGAAGGTGTGCATAGATTAGCCAAATGTCCATTTATTCACTGACACAAGATTCAAATAATATATCTTCCCAAGCAACATGCCCTTGTCAGTCTCCTTCTCAGGCACGTATTTCAGTTTACATTTACAACATAAATGTTCTTAGTAATGCAGAGCTGCAAAACGCAAAATTCATCTGCAGGTTCCATGCATCTCTCTGGTTAGTGCCCTATCATCGTGCCAGAGAGTCAAGGTGCTTTTGATGTCCTCCTTCTCTGGTGCCCCACTTAGACTCAGGCATTATCTGAAACCCAGCAACCCCACCCCTACCCTGCCTCATGCTACAGTCCAATATCTTTTACTACTTAAATAATTAAACAACCATGTCTTGAATGATTACTTACTATGGGGAAGATCAAGTGTTAACTACTATTTGCCCCTCTAAGGAGGAAGCATGTTTTAGAATCCTAGGCAATAGATGCAACTACAAAGACAGGCAGAGATGAGATTGCAAAGAGTCTTGTATACTAATATTTGAAAGAGTTTAGACTTTATCATTTAAACAGTGGGTATCTATTGGAGGTTTTAATATATGTAAATAACAGTCATATTTAGAAAACTCACACTAAAAACAGTGCAGAGGACAAGGATGACACTCAGTATGAGCATTGCAAAGGATGTAGTCAAGGACCAAAGTCAGTGTTCCTAGATAAGAAGAGTCAATATTCAAACTCAAGCCAAGTCAAAAGTCAAGGCCATGAACTAGAAAATGTAGAAACTATCATAGAATCATGCCAAAAAGATGGCATTTACTGACCTATAGTGAGCTTTCATGGCCCTACATTCTTGTGAGGGCAGTTCAAGTCACGAGTTTAGCCCTTTGGATGTGGCTAGATTAGACATCCTGAATAACCAAAGGAAGGCTTCCTTCTTATTCATAAGGTGAGGAAAAGGGGGGAAAATGAAAAGAAAAAAAAAATGAGAAAGCTAGAAGCAATGTTACAGAAACAAAAGTATTTGAGAATACCTATATTCATATAAGTATCCCAACTGCTCTTGCAGCCTTGACTGACAAAGAAGCACCTTGGTGGTAATGTCCAATCGACAGGGCCTGGAAAAATTACTTCAGATTCTGGAACTGTCCCATTTTAACTCTTTACAAATTACTCTTTTGTTTTCTTTTTTTTACAAAAGTGACAGAAGGAAACAGGCCTGAGTAAGGCTTATCATAGGCAAATTTCTATTTCTACCTATTTCACAAATGAGGAACATGTGGAACCACTCAAGTTTCACCATTATGACTTATGATGCATTCCAGAGCATAGGGTTTTAGTCATAGATCTTTGTAATGACCTTGTGTTACTACTTAAGGAGTGTCAGAGCAAGTCATGAATGTGAGAAGTTTAGATAACTATTAGTTTTCAAGGATGGCTATAACAAAGTATCACAAACTGGGTGGTTTAAACAATAGAAGTTTATTGTCTCCCAGTTCTGGCAGCTTAAAGTCTGAAATCAAGGTGTCAGTAGGATTGTTTCCTTCTGAGGCCTGCAAGGGAAAATCTGTTTCATACCTTCCTCCTAGCTTCTGGTGGTTTGCTAGCAATATTTGGTGTTCCTTGGCTTATAGATGCATTGTCCCAATCTGTCTTCATGGTCACATGGCATTCACCCTGTGTGTGTGTCTGTTTCTGTGTCCAAATTTTTTCTTTTTCCTTTTTTTTTTCTTTTAGAGAGAGAGAAACATTGATGTGAGAGAGACACATCCACTGGCTGCCAACCACACGACCCCAACCGGGGCCGGGGACAAATTGCAACCGAGGTACTTGCCATTAGCGGGAACCGAACCCTGGTCTCTCTGGACCGCAGGCCGATGCTCTAATCACCAAGCCAAACCAGCCAGGGCCAAATTTTTTCTTTTTTATATGGACACAGTCATATTGGATTAGGGCACAGCCTAATGACCTCATTTTTTATTTTATTTTTTTTTGTTAAAGTATAGTTGACCTACATTATATTAGTTTCAGGTGTATAACATAATGATCCAATTTATATACATTACAATGTGGTCACCACAATGACTCTCATGTGCTCATCTTGATTATCTGCAAAGAACCTATTTCCAAGGTCATATCCACAGGAACTGAGGGTTAGAGCTTCAAAATCTTTTAGGGGTGCACAATTCAATCCATCAGTAATTGTTTACATATTCTCACTAATTTAGTCCTTTTGAGGTACCAGTTACTATGTTACATACTCTGCATATACAGGGTGGGGCAAAAATAGGTCTACAGTTTATTTTTGCATTATTATTAATAAATTACATTATTTTCCATATGGAAAACTGTAAACCTACTTTTGCCCCACCCTGTACCTTCTGTCATTTAATTGCCACATCAACTCTTCCAGGTTGGCATTATTACTCAGGCTTAAAGGGTTCAAAGGTAGGCTAGAGTGCAGACTGACACAGTGGGTCAAATGAGGGAATGGCAACTACACAGGAAACAAGGCCAAGTGTGGTTTATTCTACAATCAAGCATTTAGTGATTTTAAGAATGAATATAAATTCTGAAGTAGGTCCACATTTTGAAAAGCTATCCATACAGGAAGGACAAGTGCAACCCAAGTACCATAAGTAAGAAACTCAAAACATTCTCACTCTAAGATCCAGATGTGTCTTCATGCTGTGACCAGTACAAGTACAAGCAGTGATGAATCAAAACTGAAATACAGAAGCATAGATCAGAGATTACAGGAAAACTGGGGTTTGGAGAGACCTGGATATAGCCAATTAGACTAGATATGATCTAGAAAAGGATGCTGTTTTTGATATTCATTTCAGGTTCGCATTATAAACAGACACACACACACACACACACACACACACACACACACACTGATAAATTGATCAATCAATTGATCAATAGATAGGTAGATAGATAGATGCCGGGGTCCAGCCTCGGCAGGTCCAGGGGTTCCCAAAGGTGTGGATGGAGTCGGCGAGAGAGAGAGAGAGAGAGAGAGAGAGAGAGAGAGAGAGAGAGAGAGACAGAGGGAGAGAGAGAGAGAGAGAGAGCACCCAACGTGGGAGACAGAAAATACTTGATCTTTCTTCTGCTTAGTCTTAATGCTTCTGCTTCTCCACCGACTAGCAGAGTCTTTTATTATGTATATAGATCCACAGGTTACATTGTTTCCCCCAAACCTTTTAGGCAAAAAAGTACAGACATTCTTTTGG
Source organism: Tadarida brasiliensis (assembly GCA_030848825.1). Classification (NCBI taxonomy): domain Eukaryota; kingdom Metazoa; phylum Chordata; class Mammalia; order Chiroptera; family Molossidae; genus Tadarida; species Tadarida brasiliensis. The sequence goes on from CM061280.1 coordinate 55,779,534, forward strand.
TTGTTTACTCAACTCTTATGTATATTACATGTTAATTACTAACTATTTTCACCCTTCACCCAGACATCCTCTTAAAACTCCTGACCTTTCTTCCTATCTAAGATCTTTTTAAGCTTCCACATTTCTATCCTAAATCTTCATTATTTTCTTGCTTTTGTTCCTGCAATCTTTTCTACCATCTACATCATTAGTCATCTATATGTTACTTCTATAATAATTTCTAACAGACAGCTAACAGATAGAGAAAGCAAAGATTAGTCTCCTTCAGTTGCCATCCTGCATTTTTATTTTCCCATTTACTTTATATCTTCAGTCACTGTTCTTCGTGATTCCTGCCATGCAGTGAATCCACTTCTCCAGGGACAATGTCAAACCATGGAGCTCACCCGGGACTGTGTCAAACCGTGGTGGTCCTCGTATCTCCAGGGACTATGTCAAACCGTGGTGGTTGCTGTTCCAGTGACACCGCTCCCAACAGATAGATGTTACATATATATTATATATATGGGGGATAGAATTGCCTAGTGATTTAGTGCAGGGACTCTGGAGCCTAATTGTCTGGATTTCCATCCAGGCTACAATACTTCCTTGTGGTGTGACCTTAAGCAAGTCACTTAACATCCCTGTATACCTTGTTTTTCTTATCTATAAAATGGGAATAATTATAGTACCTTTATAATAGAGTTTTAATGAGTTTAATAAATGCAGAGTACTTATAAAATTTACATAGCAAACATTCAAGAAAGGTTAACTATTTTTGCACATAAGTATATAAAATACATATATTCAAATAAATACATATAAAGCCCTGATATTTTCAAGGTATATATGTCTAGAGACTTTCACATACTCCAAACTTGTGAATTTTCATTATGTAATTTCTTATTTAAAATATTACTAAGTAGCCCGGCCAGTGTGGCTCAGTGGTTGAGCGTCCACCATGCACCAAGAGGTTGCCAGTTCGATTCCCAGTCGGGACACATGCCCAGGTTGTGGACCAAATCCCCAGTGGGGGACATGCAGGAGGCAGCCAATCAACGTTCTCTCTCATTGATATCTCTCTCTCCCTCTCCCTTCCTCCCTCTTAAAAATCAATAAAGAAAAACAAATTTTAAAAATTACTAAGTAAAACTTCAGACACTTCATGATTCCATAACAACAGGGTATCATTCATAAAGCTATGAAACTAAATTTGGCCACTAAATAAATTCTATTATTTTGTAGTATTAACTGAGCACTAACCTAAACCTGCAAATCTGAACCAAGGATGATGTGTAAAATTTGCTCATATGGTCATCTTGGATTCCTGTGCAGTACAGGAAATGCAAATACTAGTCCACTTATCTCATCCTGCTGGAAACAGATATCTTACTTGAAATTAAGGAGAAAAACACACTTTATCCTTTCCTTGTAGTCTGTCTCATTATTCAGTGAAGCAAAGGCTGACTGCCTAGTATATACATATATCATTTGGAAGTAACCAGTGTGCTTATTCTGTCCATCCTCACATCATTACTATTTTTCTGTCTATATTCAGAGACATGAACTTCCAGAAAACATTGGTCAGTCTTCACAAGTCAAATGTTACAGACAACCATGAAAACAAGACAAGAGAAAAATTACAGATATAGAGAACAGAGAATAGACAACCAGCATGAGAATTATGGAGGTTACTGAGGAACATATCAGAAGTAATAATCAAAGACATGATTGAAAAAACCTTTTCTGAGTTTAAAAAAAATACTATGAAAAGAGATCTGCACTTAGACATATTTTGATCAAAACAAATTTGTATTAAGGGGGGGGCATGAAGAAAAATTCCTACAAGCATTCATGGAGAAAAATAAACAGATTTTCTAGAAAGCTACAAAATTTAAGCTAGCTTCAAACATCTCAGACACACACTATATTCCAAAAGGCAATAAATGAAGCAATATTGACAGAATTTTGAGGGGTGTAAACTAAGAATTATATGCTAAGCTTAATGGTCTTTCATGTGTAAAGCAACAGTGTCAGGTAGTCAAAGGCTCATAGGACAAAACCTTAATTATACTATCATACATAACTCCTTAAAATAAATACTTGGACTATATGACCACTGCCCTAACTATGAATGGACACTTAGGATTCACAAAGGGGGGAGTAATAACATGAAAAGACTGATGCCTTTGCTGCCACAGTCAGAGACCCAGTGGCCTAATGTTAACACTAGTGATGTAGTAAAGTGTGGTAGATAAAATGTAGACAACTAGACATTCACATGCAAATAAATTAATCTAGACACACCCTTACATCCTTCTCAAAGATTAACTCAAAATGGATCATAGACCTAAATGTAAAACAAAACTATAAAACTCCTAAAAGATAGCATAGAAAAAAAAATGAGCTGATTTTGACAATGACTTTTTCAATAAAACATAAAAGGCTCAATCCATGAAAGAATGAATTGATGAGCTGGAATACATTAAAATAAAAAAAATTCTGTTCTGTGAAATACGCTGTGAAGGGAATGAAAATATAAGCCAAAGACTGGAAGAAAATACTGGCAGAAGATACATCTGACATAAGACTGCTTTCCAAAATACAGAAATAATTCTTTTTTAAAAATATATGTCTTTATTGGTTTCTTAGAGAGAGAGGAAGGGAGAGAGAGAAACATCAGTGTGAGAGAGAAACATCAATCGGCTGCCTCCTGCATGCTCCCTACTGGGGATCGAGCCTGCAACCCTGACATGTGCCTTGATCTGGAATTAAACTGGTACTTCTCAGTCCATGGGGCGGCACTCAATCCACTGAGCCACACCAGCCAGACACAAAGAACTCTTAAAACTCAACAATAAAAAACAAACAACTCAATTAAAAAATGGGCCAAAGACCTTAACAGATACCTCACCAAAAAAGCTACACAGATGACAAATAAATATATAAAAAGATGCTCCACTCATATGTCATCAGAGAAATTTTCATTAAAAAACAATTGCATGCTACAACAAATCTATTACATTGACCACATTTCAGAACATTGGCAACACCAAATGCTGGCAAGGATGTAGAGCAACAGGAACTCTCATCCATTGCTTGTGGAAATGCAAAATAGTACAGCCACTTTGGAAGATAGTTTGGAAGTTTCTTAACAAAACTAAATGCACTCTTACCATATGTTCCAGCAGTCACTCTCTTTGGTATTTACCTAAATGAGCTGTAAACTTATGCCCACACAAAAACCTGAACATGAATGTTTATAGCATCTTTTTTTATAATTGCCAAAGCTTGGAGGCAACCAAGATATTCAAGAGGTGAACAGATAAATAAATGGTAGTACAGTCAGACAATGTAATATCATTCTGCATTAAAAAGAAATGAGCCATCAAGTCATGAAAAGAATTAGGGAACTTCAATGCATGTTATTAAGTAGAAGAAGCTAATCTGAAAAGGCTATATTCCATATGATTCCAACCACATGACATTCTAGAAAAGAAAGAACTATGGAGACAGTAAAAAGATCAGAGGCTGCTTCCAGGGATTAGATGGAAGGAGGGATGAATTGGTGGAGCACAGAGTAGTTTTAGGGAAGCAAAACTATTCTGCATGATACTGCAATGGTGATACATGTCATTATACATTTATCCAGACCGACTGAATTTATAGCACCAAGAGTGAATCTAATGTAAACTATGGACCTTAGATGATTATGATATGTAATATAGGTTCTTTGATTGTAACAAATACATCACACTTTTGGGGCATGTTGATAATGGGGAAGGTTATGCATGTGAGGGAATGAGGGTATATGGGAACTCTGTATTTTCTGCCCAAGTATGCTGTGAACCTAAAACTGTTTGAAAGGTTAAAGGTCTGTTTTAAAATGTGCATCAAATGTATTTTATTTTATTTTTATTTAAATATTTATTTTTGAGAGTATTACAGATGCCTCCACCCTTTTTTCCACCATTTCCCCCTTCCTCCTTTTCCTGTTCCACCTCAGGCCTTCACCACCCTACAGTCTGTGTCCATGGGTAATGCATATATCCTTAGGAGTTCCCTAGTTAAATTCTTACGTCCCCTCAACCCCTCTTCCCTCTGAGGTTGGTCAGTTTGTTCCATTTTTCTATGCCTCTGTTTCTGTTTTATTCATCAGTTTATTTTGTTCACCAGATTCCGCATTTAAGTGAGACCATGTGATACTTGTCTTTCTCAGACTGGCTTCTTTTGCTTAGCATAATACTCTCCAAGTCCCTCCATGTTGTCTAAAAGATTAAAGGATCCTCTTTTTTGATATCTGTATAGTATTCCATTGTGTATATGTACCACAACATTTTTATCCACTAACCTACTGATGGGCACTTGGGCTGTTTCCAGATCTTTACTATTGTGAATAGCACTGCTATAAACATAGAAGTACATATATTCTTTCAAATTGGTGTTTTGGGATTATTAGGCTATATTCTTAGCAGTAGGATCACTGGCTGAAATGGCAGATCAATTTTTAATTTTTTGAGGAAGCACCAGATTGTTTTCCATAGTGGCTTGACCAGTCTGAAATCCCACCAGCAGTACACTAGGGTTCCCATTTCTTCACATCCTCACCAGCATTTGTTTGTTGATTTATTGATAGCAGCCATTCTAGTCAGTGTGAGGTGCTAGCTCATTGTCATTTTAATTGGCATCTCTTTGATGATTAGTGACTTTGAACATTTTTTCATATGTTTCTTGGACATTTGTATGCTCTGTTTGGAGAAGTGGGTATTCAGGTCTTCTGATCATTTTTTAATTGGATTGTTTGTCTTCCTTTTGTTAAGTAGTATGAATACTTCATATAATTTGGAAATTAATCCTTTATCAGATGTATCGTTGGCAAATATGTTCTCCCAAACAGTGGGTTCCCACTTCATTTTTATGTTGGTTTATTTTGCTGTACAGAAGCTTTTTAGTTTGATGTAGTCCCATTCCTTTATTTTTTTTTTCTTTGTTTCTCTTGCCCTAGGCAATGTATTGGTGAAAATTTTGCCATGTGAGATGTCTGAAATTTTGCTGTTTAGGTTTTCTTCCAGGACTTGTATGGTTTCACAACTTATATTTAAGTCTTTTATCTATTTTGAGTCTATTCTTTTGTATGGTGTAAGTTGGTGGTCTAGTTTCATTTTTTTTTTTTTTTGCATGTAGTTGTCCAATTTTCCCAACACCATTTGTTAAAGAGGTTGTCTTTACTCCATTGTACACTCTTGCCTTTTTTGTCAAATATTAATTGAGCATTAATGGCTTGGGTAAAATTCCAGGTTCTCTGTTATGTTGCATTGATCTATATTCCTGTTCTTGTGCCAGTACCAGGCTGTTTTGATTACAATGGCTTTGGTATACAGTATTGTGATTCCTCCTACTTTGTTCTTCTTTCTCAAGATTGCTGCTATTATCTGGGGTCTTTTTTGGTTCTATATCAATTTTTTGAATATTTGTTCTAGATCTATGAAATATGCCATTCACGTTTTAATAGGAGTTGCATTGATTCCATAGATTGCTTTGGGTAGTATGGACATTTTAATGATGTTAATCCTTCCAGTCAATGAATATGGTATATTCTTCAAATTGTTTACATCTTCCCCTATCTCTTTTTTAAAAGTCCTGTAGTTTTCCAAGTATATGTCTTTTACTTCTTTGGCTAAGTGTATTCCTAAGTATTTTAATTTTTTGTTGTTGTTGCAATGATAAATTGATTTTTTTTTTTTTTTTTTTTTTTGCTTTCTGAAAGTTTACTATTGCTATATAAAAATGCCATTGATATATGGGAGTTAATTTTTTATCCTGCTACCTTGCAGAATTCATTTATTAAATCTAGTGGTTTTTAGGTGGAAACTTTAGGGTTTTCTATGTACATTACCATGTCACCTGTAACTAATGACAGTTTTACTTCCTCCTTTCTTATTTTGATGCCTTTAATTTCTTCTTCTTGTGTGATTGCTGTGGCTAGGATTTCCAGTACTATGTTGTGTAAGAGTGGTGAAAGCAGACATCCCTGTCTTGTTTCTGTTCTTAGGGGTAATGCTTTTAGTTTTTGCCCATTGAATATAATGTTGGCTGTAGGTTTGTCATATAAGGCCTTTAATATGGGGAGGTATAATCTCCCTATTTCCAATTTACTGAAAGTTTTTTATCAAAAATGGGTTTTGGATTTTGTTGAATGCTTTTTCTTCATCTATTGATAATATTATATGATTTTTATCTTTCAATTTGTTAATGTGATGTATCACATTAATTGATTTGCAAATATTGTACCAGCCTTCCATCCCTGGAAGAAATCCCACTTAATCATGATTTGTGGTCTTTTTAATAGATTGCTAGCTTTGATTTCCTAATATTTTGTTGAGGATTTTGACATCTATATTCATCCAAGTCATTGGCCTATAATTCTCATTCTTTTTAGTATCTTTATCTGGTCTTGCAATTAGGATAATGCTAACATCGTAGAACGAGTTTGGAAGTGTTTCTTCCTCTTGGATTTTTGGGCAAAGTTTGAAGAGGATAGGTAGTAGTTATTTGAATGTTTCATAAAACTCCCCTGTGAAGCTTCCAGATCAGGGATTTTGTTTGCTATATTTTGATTCCTGCTTGAAATCCATCAGTTGTTATTGGCCTATTTACGTTTCCTAATTCTTTCTGATTCAGTTTTGAAAGTCTGTATTTCTCCAGGAATTTGTCCATTTCATCCAGGTTGTCCAGCTTGTTGGCATATAATTGTCCATAGTACTTTCTTACAATACTTTGTATTTTTGTGGTGTCCGTTGTTACTTCAGATTTGGGTCTTCTCTCTTTGTTTCTTGGTGAGTCTGGCTAAAGGTTGATCAATCTTGTTTATATTTTCAAAGAACCAGCTCTTGGTATCATTGATATTTTGTATTGTATTTTTAGACTCTATGTCATTTATTTCTGCTCTGATCTTTATTATGCCCTTCATTCCACTCTTTTCAGCTTTTCTTCTTGGTCTGTTTCTAATTCTTTAACTTGTAAGGTTAGATAGTTTATTCAAAATATTTCTTGTTTCTTGAGGTAGGTCTGTAATGCTTTGAACTTCCCTTTCAGGACTGCTTCAACTGTGTCTCATAGATTTTGTGTTTTTGTATGTTCATTTTAATTTGTTTCCAGGAAGTTTTTTTCTATTTTTGCCTTGATCTCATTGGTAACCCTTTTATTGCTTAATAACATGCTAGTTAGGTCTCCATGTGTTTGAATGTTTTTAAGTGTTTTCATTGTTGATGATTTCTAGTTTCATGCCATTGTGATCCAAGAAAGTGTTTGATATGATTTCAATCTTCTTGAACTATTACAGACTTATTTTGTGTCCTAACATGAGGTCTATCTCTATGAATGTCTGCATGAACTTGAGAAGAATGTATATTCTGCTGCTTTGTGGTGGAAAGTTCTGTAAATGTCGATTAAATCCATCTGATTTAATTTGTTATTTAGGATCGCTGTTTCCTTGTTGAATTTTTTTTCCCCAGAAGATCTATCCAGTGCTATCAGTTGGGTGTTAAAGTCCCCTTCTATGGTTGTATTGCTGTTGATCTCTCCCTTGAAGTACTCCAGAAGTGTTTTTTTTCTTAGGTGCTCTTATATTATGTGCATATATGTTTACTAGGGTCATATCCTCTTTCTGTGTTCATCACTTTAGTATTATATAGTGACTTTCTATGTCTCTTGTTATAATGTTTGCTTTAATGTCTATTTTGTGAGATATAAGAATTGCTACCTCTACTTTATTTATTTTCCATTTTCATGGAATTTTTTTTCCATTTCTTTACTTTCATACTGTGTGTGTCTTTTTCTTCTGAGGTGGGTCTCTTGTAGACAGCATATATATGGGTCATGTTTTCTTATCCATTCAGCTACCCTATGTCTTTTGATTGAAGCATTTAGGCCATTGACATTTAAGGTTATTTTTGATAGCTATTTATTTGTTGTCATTTGTATTCTTTTTTTTTTTTATCCTCACCTGAGGACATTTTTGCATGTATCTTCAGATAGAGTGGGAGGGAATGAGGGAGGAAGAGAGAGAGAGACACATCGAGTGGTTGCCACTCACACCCCAATTGGGGCTGGGAACAAACTGCAACTGAGGTACACACCCTTAGCAGGAAAGGAACCCGGGACTCTCCAGTCCACAGGCCGACGCTCTAACCGCTGAATCATGCCAGCCAGGGCTTATTTGTATTCTTTATGCCTGTGTTCCTCTGTCTCTCTCTATTTCTTATTATTCTTACAACAGTCCCTTTAACATTTTTGCAGTGCTGGTTTGGTGGTAGTATACTCCTTTAAACTTCTTTTTTTTTTTTTTTGCAGTAAATCTTTTTATTTCACCTTCAATTTCGAATAATAGCCTTGCTGGATAGAGTAGTCTTGGATTCAGTCCTTTGCTTTTTATTACTTTGTGTATTTCATGCCACCCCCTTCAGGCCTGAAGTGTTTCTATTGAGAAATCAGCTGACAGGAAGTTACCTAATGGGAGCTCCCTTTTACGTAACTTTCTGTCTCTCTCATGCTGCCATTAAGATTCATTCTTTGTTTAACTTTTGCCATTTAAATCTGATGTGTCTAGGTGTGGGTCTTTTTTGTTCACCATGATTGGGATGCTATGTGTTTCCTGAATTTGTGTGACTTTTTTCTTCACCAGATTAGGGAAGTTTTCTGTCATTATTTCTTCAGACAGGTTCTCTATTCTTTGATCTGATTCTTACCTTTCTGGTACCCCTATGATGCAAATGTTGTTCTGTTTCATGTTGTCCCAAAGCTCCCTTAAACCATTCTCCTGCATTATAATTTTTTTTCTATTTGTTGCTTTGTTTGGTTGTTTATTTCTACTTTATCTTCTAATTCATTGATTCAGTCCTCAGCTTCTTCTAATCTACTGTTAATTCCTTCCAGAGTGTTCTTTAGTTTGGTTATGTCATTCTTTATTATCGATTTGTTCTTATTTATGGTTTCTCTATCTGTTTTGCGACTGATGAAGTGTCTATTAAGGACACTGTAGTTCTCAGTATCTTGTTTGAACATCCTTATAATGATTACTTTGAACTCTGTTTGATAAATTGCTTGCTTTCATTTCATTTAGCCCTTTTCTGGGGATTCCTCCTGTGTTTTCATTTGTGGCATTTTTTATTTCCCTGTCTCTATTTTTCTGTTTCTTTGTGTTTTTTTTTTTTTTTTTCTGTCTCATATAAAATTGCTATACCTTTCAGTCTTGGTGGGGTGGCCTTCTTATGGGAACAGTGCAATAGGTTCTTTGATATTCTGAGCTAGATGTTATAGAAATAAACCTTGTGTTGATTGAGCAGGCTTTCCTAATGAATTTCGGTCTTGATTGCTGTTGTCCAATTGTGGGTGTGCTCAGCCCTCAAGATTGTTGATTGTCATTCTCCACCTTCACCATGTGATGTCAACTGTTATATAGTTTCTGACAGAACAAAAGAAAACCAGACCAGACTGAAAAGAACACATACAAAAAATAAACAACATACATGATGAAAGAAACAGCCTCAACAAAAAGGTTAAATGACAAACGAACAAACAAAACCACACACTCAACAAAAGAATATAAGAAAGTAGGAGAGAAAAGGGCAGCGGAGTGAAAGGGAAGCTACACAGACAATCTCCCAGGTCCAAACGGGAATTACAACTAAAATAAAGACAAATCAATGGAAAAAAGCAACAGAAAAGCAACAGGGGAGGACCATACAACCAGGCACACTGAATGAGCCTGGTAGGATCTGTGGAGGCAAGAGAGGGTGGTGGGCTGGGATCCCGTGGACAGCAGCAGCCTTAGCTGTGAGCAGCATGCCCACCCTCGGGGTTAAGATCCCAAGCTGCTCCACAGTGCAGAGGGCCAGGACAGAGAAATAAATAGCTACAGCCACTCACCTGGGGCTCCGGCAGAGGGAGGGCGGACTGGACTGGAACTCTCTGGAGACACCCGGGATTTGGAGGGTGCTCAAAGTTTGTGCAGAGTCACAGCCGCAAAGGATGGTGGCCAGCTTGCTCTTTCCCAGAGCTATGGCAGCCCCTCCCTCGGATATTCGACACAAATGAGGTGAGCAAAGAAATACAAATTGAGGCTCATTAACACCCAGCATCTGACTCACCCTCAGGAAATCCTCTTACAATATAAACCCCTGAGGGAGTTTCTCATTCAACTGAGAACCTAAGGCTTTTCAAGTAACTAAGGCTAATAGCCTCCAGGCAAAAAGCTAGAGGATAACTGAACTTTTCCTGAGTTTTCAAATCTACCCAGGAAAGTGAGACTTGACAGTGGTGTTTAAGGAGGGCCCTCCACACTAATCCAAACCCAGTAGAGGGAGCCACAAGTAGAAGAACACCAACACCCACAGGGAAAATTTGGCAGGCTCCAAAACCCACTGAGATAGCAAAAATGGTGAAACAAAGAAACATGTCCCAAATGAAAGAACAAGAGAAATCTACCGAAGATGAGATAAATGAAATGCAGTTAAGCAAATTATCAGAGGTAGAGTTCAGAGGCATGATCTGTAGGAAACTAAACAGCATGAGAAAGGACATCCACACCATGAGTAAAGATATAGAAACACTGAAAACCAACCAAGTGGAAATGAAGAATGACATAGTAGAAATAAAGAACACATTGGAAGGACTGACCAGCAGAGTAGAGGAAGCGGAGGACCGGATGAGTGAATTAGAAGACAGAGTAGAAAAAAATCAATCAACCAGAAAACCAAAAGGAAAAAAACAATTAAAAAAACAGGAAGGGAGGAGAAAATGGCGGTGGAGTGAATGGAAGCTACACAGACGATCTCCCAGGATCAAACGGGAATTACAACTAAAATAAAAACAAATCGTCGGAAAAAGCAACAGAAAAGCAGTGGGAGAGGACCACACAACCAGGGACACTGACTGAGCCTGGTAGGATCTGCGGAGACGCGTGAGGGTGGCGGCTAGGAGCCCACGGACAGCAGCGACCTTGGCTGTGAGCTTCGGCCCCGGCTGGGAGCTCTGCCCGCGGCTGTGGGCGTCGCCACCGGCTCTGAGCTGCGTCCTCGACTGGGAGCCGCGGCCCCGGCTGGGAGCCACACCCTCGGCGGGGAACTCGCGCCCGAGGCGGGGAAGTGCGGTCCCGGCTGGGAACTCGCGCCCGCGGCGGGGAAGTGCGGTCCCGGCTGGGAACTCGCGCCCGCGGCGGGGAAGTGCGGTCCCGGCTGGGAACTCGCGCCCGCGGCGGGGAAGTGCGGTCCCGGCTGGGAACTCGCGCCCGCGGCGGGGAAGTGCGGTCCCGGCTGGGAACTCGCGCCCGCGGCGGGGAACTGCGGTCCCGGCTGGGAACTCGCGCCCGCGGCGGGGAAGTGCGGTCCCGGCTGGGAACTCGCGCCCGCGGCGGGGAACTGCGGTCCCGGCTGGGAACTCGCGCCCGCGGCGGGAAACTGCGGCCCCAGCTGTGAAAGACGCCCTCGGTGGGGAGCTACGGCCCCGGCTAGGAGCCGCGGCCCCGGTTGGGAGCGGCAGCCCCGGCTAGGAGCGACAGCCCCGGCTAGGAGCAGCGGCCCCAGCGCGGCGACCGTAGCCGGGAGCGGCGGTGGCGGTGCCCGCCCTCGGGGTTAAGAGCCCCAGCTACTCCAAAGCGCAGAGAGCTGGGACAGACCGCTAAACAGCCACAGCCTCTCACCTGGGGCTCCGACAGAGGGAGGGCGGACTGGACTGGAACTCTGAGGGGACACCTGGGATTTGGAGGGCGCTCAGAGTTGGTGCTGAGCTGTGGCCACAAAGGACAGTGGTGGCCAGCCCCTCCTTCCCAACTGCACAGACCTGCAGCGAAGTTCGCTCCTTCCTGGAGCTGTGGAAGCCCCTCCCCCAGAGATCTCCAGGTGAGGTAAAGAGGTAAAGAAATGCAAATTGAGGCTCATTAACAACCAGCATTGGCCCCACCCTCGGAAACCCTCTTACACTGCAAACATCTGAGGGAGGTCCTCATTCAACTGAGATCCTAAGGCTTTTCAAGTAACTGAGGCTAATAGCCTCCAGGCAAAAAGCCAGAGCATAACTAAACCTTTCCTGAGCTTGCATATCTACCCAGGAAAGTGAGACTTGATAGAGGTGTTGAAGGAGGGCCCTCCACGCTAATTCAAACCCAGTAGAGGAAGCCACAAACACCAGAACACCAACACCCACAGGGAAAATTTGGCAGGCCCCAAAACCCATTGGGATAGCAAAAATGGTGAAACAAAGAAACAGATCCCAAATGAAAGAACAAGAGAACTCCACCGAAGATGAGATAAATGAAGTGCAGCTAAGCAAATTATCAGAGGGAGAGTTCTGAGCCATGATCTTGAGGAAACTAAACAGCATGAGTAAGGACATCAACACCATGAGTAAAGATATAGAAACACTGAAAACCAACCAAGTGGAAATAAAGAATGACATAGCAGAAATAAAGAACACATTGGAAGGATTGACCAGCAGAGTAGAGGAAGCAGAGGACCGGATCAGTGAATTAGAAGACAGAGTAGAAAAAATCAATCAATCAGAAAACCAAAAGGAAAAAACAATGAAAAAACAGGAAGATAGCTTAAGAGAACTGTGGGACAACTGGAAACGTAATAACATTCGCATTATTGGAGTCCCTGAAGAAGAAGAAAATGAGAAAGGGTTAGAGAATATATTTGAAGAAATAGTGACAGAAAACTTTCCTAACCTGGTGAAGGAAGAAAGCATTCAAGTTCAAGAAGCACAGAGAGCCCCAAGTAAGAAGAACCCAAACAGGCCCACACCAAGACACATAATAATTAAAATACCAAAAATCAAAGACAAAGAGAGAATCCTAAAGGCAGCAAGAGATAAACAACAGGTTACCTACAAAGGAAACCCCATTAGGCTATCATCTGACTTCTCAACAGAAACACTACAGGCCAGAAGGGAATGGCATGAAGTAATCAAGGTCATGAAAAACAAGGATCTGAACCCAAGACTACTCTATCCAGCAAGATTATCATTCAAAATAGAAGGTCAAATAAAGAGCTTCCCAGACAAAAAAAGGCTAAGGGAATATATTAGCACCAAACCAGCACTGCAAGACATGTTAAAAGGACTGCTATAATTATTAGAAGAAATAGAAAGATAATTAGAACCACACTGTACAAAAATGGCAATAAATAAGTACATATCAATAATCACCTTAAATGTAAATGGACTGAATGCTCCAATAAAAAGACACAGAGTAGCTGATTGGATAAGAAAGCATGATTCACACATATGTTGCTTACAAGAGACCCACCTCACAACAAAAGACGCACATAGGTTGAAAGTAAAGGGATGGAAAAAAATCTTCCAAGCAAACAGAAAGGAAAAAAAAGCTGGGGTAGCAATACTCATATCTGATAAATTAGATTTCAAATTGAAGACCATAACTAGAGACAAAGAAGGCCACTACATAATATTGAAAGGGTCTATCCAACAGGAAGATATAACCTTGGTAAACATATATGCACCCAATATAGGAGCACCAAAATATATTAAAAATCTTCTGGAAGACTTCAAAGGAGAAATCGACCACAATACAATCATAGCAGGAGACTTCAACACCCCACTGACATCACTGGATAGATCATCTAGACAAAAAATCAACAAGGAAACAGAGACTCTAAATGAAGCACTAGATCAAATGGATTTAATAGATATATACAGAGAACTACACCCCAAAACTGCAGAATTCACATTCTTCTCAAATGCACATGGGACATTCTCAAAGATAGACCATATGTTAGGGCACAAACTAAGTCTCTACAAGTTCAAGAAGATTGAAATCATATCAAGCATCTTCTCAGACCACAATGCCATGAAACTAGAAATCAACTGCAACAAGAACATGCAAAAACATATGAACACATGGAGGCTAAATAGCATGTTACTGAACAATGAATGGGTTACCACGGAGATCAAGGAAGAATTTAAAAAATTTCTGGAAACCAATGAAAATGAACACACAACAACGCAAAACCTATGGGATACTGCGAAAGCAGTTCTGAGAGGGAAGTTCATAGCACTACAGGCCCACCTTAAGAAAGAAGAAAAATTTCTAATTGACTACCTAACCTCACAACTTAAAGAACTGGAAAGCAAACAAAAAGAAAACCCTAGAGCAAGTAGAAGGAAGGAAATAATAAAGATCAGAGCAGAAATAAATGACATGGAGACCAAAAAAGCAATTCAAAGGATCAACAAAACAAAAAGCTGGTTCTTTGAAAAGATAAACAAGATTGATGGACCCTTAGCTAGACTCACCAAGAAACAAAGAGAGAGAACCCAAATACACAAAATCAGAAATGAAAGAGGAGAAGTAACAACTGACACCACAGAAATACAAAGGATCGTTAGCAAATACTATGAACATTTGTATGGCAACAAATTCGACAATCTAAGCGAAATGGACACATTTCTAGAAACACATAGTCTCCCAAAACTGAATCGGAAAGAGATAGAAAACTTGAACAGGCCAATAACAACGAAGGAAATTGAAGATGTAATCAAGACTCTCCCAGCAAACAAAAGCCCAGGCCCTGACGGCTTCACGGGGGAGTTTTACCGAACATTCAAAGAAGAACTAACACCCATTCTCCTCAAACTATTCCAAAAAATTCAAGAAGAAGGAAGACTTCCAAACTCGTTTTATGAGGCCAGCATAATTCTCATCCCAAAACCAGAAAAAGACACTACAAAGAAAGAAAACTACAGGCCAATATCCCTGATGAACATAGATGCCAAAATCCTGAACAAAATACTAGCAAACCGGATCCAGCAATACATCAAGAAAATTATTCACCATGACCAAGTGGGATTCATCCCAGGGATGCAAGGCTGGTACAACATACGCAAATCAATAAATGTGATACATCACATAAACAAAATGAAAGATAAAAACCACATGATCATATCAATAGATGCTGAAAAAGCATTTGACAAAATCCAGCACCCATTTCTGTTAAAAACGCTCAGCAATTTAGGAATAGAGGGATCATATCTCAACATTATAAAGGCCATATATGAAAGACCTACAGCCAACATCATACTCAATGGACAAAAACTAAAAGCATTTCCCTTAAGAACAGGAACAAGACAAGGATGCCCACTTTCACCACTCTTATTTAACATAGTACTGGAAGTCTTAGCCACAGCAATCAGACGTGAAGAAAAAATAAAAGGGATCCAAATTGGAAAGGAGGAAGTGAAACTGTCATTATTCGCAGATGACATGATATTATACATAGAAAACCCTAAAGACTCCATCAAAAATCTACTAGCCTTAATAAATGAATTTGGCAAAGTAGCAGGATACAAAATTAACGTCAAGAAATCGACGGCATTCTTATACACCAATGATGAACTCACAGAAAGAGAAACTAAAAAAACAATCCCATTTACCATCGCGGCAAAGAAATTAAGATACCTAGGAATAAACTTAACCAAAGAAGTAAAGGACCTATTTACAGAAAACTACAGGACATTGAAAAAAGAAATAGAGGAAGATATAAAAAAGTGGAAGCACATACCTTGTTCATGGATTGGAAGAATTAACATCATTAAAATGTCCATACTACCCAAAGCAATCTACAGATTTAATGCAATCCCCATCAAAATACCAACGACATATTTCACAGAACTAGAACAAATACTTCAGAAGTTCATATGGAACCAAAAATACCCCGAATAGCTACAGCAATCTTGAAAAAGAAGGACAAAGTAGGAGGGATCACAATACCGGACATCAGGTTATACTACAAAGCTACTGTAATCAAAACAGCCTGGTACTGGCACAAGAACAGGCACATAGACCAGTGGAACAGATCAGAGAATCCGGAAATTGACCCAAGACAGTATGCTCAATTAATATTTGACAAAGGTGGTAAGAGCATACAATGGAGCAAAGACAGCCTCTTCAATAAATGGTGTTGGGAAAATTGGACAGCTACATGCAAAAAAATGAAACTAGATCATCAACTTACACCATACACAAGAATAAACTCAAAATGGATAAAAGACTTAAATGTGACTCATGACTCCATAAGAATCCTAGAAGAAAATGTAGGCAACAAAATTTCAGACATCATACGCAGCAAAATTTTCACTGATATATCACCTAAGGCAACAGAAATAAAGGAAAAAATAAACACATGGGACTACATCAAACTCAAAAGCTTCTGCACAGCAAAAGAAACAACCATCAAAGTGGAAAGGCAACCTACTGTATGGGAGAGCATAATTGCCTATGATATATCAGATAAGGGACTAATTTCCAAAATATATAGAGTGCTCATACATCTCAACAAAAGGAAGACAAAGAACCCAATTAAAAAATGGGCAGAGGAACTAAATAGATACCTCTCCAAACAGGACATACAAACGGCCAAGAGACATATGAAGAAATGCTCAACTTCACTAATCATCAGAGAGATGCAAATTAAAACAACAATGAGGTATCACCTCACGCCTGTCAGAGTAGCCGCCATCAACAAAGCATCAAACAACAAGTGTTGGCGAGGATGTGGAGAAAAGGGGACTCTAGTACACTGCTGGTGGGAGTGCAGACTGGTGCAGCCACTATGGAAAACACTATGGCGTTACCTCAAAAAATTAAAAATTGAATTACCATTTGACCCAGTGATCCCACTCCTAGGAATATACCCGAAGAAACCTGAAACACCAATCAGAAAGAATACATGTACCCCCATGTTCATAGCAGCGCTATTTACAATAGCGAAGATCTGGAAACAGCCCAAATGTCCATCAGTAGACGAATGGATAAAAAAGCTGTGGTACATATACACAATGGAGTACTATGCATCGTTAAGAAAGGACGATCTCTTATCCTTTGCGTCGACATGGGAGGACCTGGAAACTATTATCCTAAGTGAAACAAGCCAAGCAGAGAAAGACAAACATCATATGTTCTCACTTATTTCTGGAATATAATGAACATAACAGTGGGAGGAGCAGGGTAGTCCGGAGGACGTGGAAGTGGGGTACAGGCTGACATCTGCCAGAAGAGGGGGCGGGGGAGGGGAGAGATGAACACAGAACTTGTACGTATGTACTCATAACCAATGGACATGGACAACAAAACGGGGACGGGACAGGGAGGGAAGGGGAGGGGGGTGCCAACGGGGGAAAAAAAGGAGAATCATCTGTAACATAAGTAAATTAATAAAAAAAAAAAAAAAAAAAAAAAAACAGGAAGATAGCTTAAGAGAACTGTGGGACAACTGGAAACGTAATAACATTCGTATCATAGGACTCCCTGAAGAAGAAAATGAACAAGGGTTAGAGAATATATTTAAAGAAATAATGACACAAAACTTTCCTAACTCGGTGAAGTAAGAAGGCATTCAAATTCACGAAGCACAGGGAGCCCCAAGGAAGAAGAACCTAAACAGGCCCACACCAAGACACATAATAATTAAAATGACAAAAATTGAAGACAAAGAGAGAATCCTAAAGGCAGCAAGAGATAAGCAACAGGTTACCTACAAAGGAACCCCCATAAGGCTATCATCTGACTTCTCAGCAGAAACACTACAGGCCAGAAGGGAATGGCAGGAAGTAATCAAGGTCATGAAAAACAAGGATCTGAATTCAAGAATACTCTATCCAGCAAGGCTGTCATTCAAAATAGAAGGTCAAATAAAGAGCTTCCCAGACGAAAAAAGGCTAAGGGAATATATTAGCACCAAACCAGCACTGCAAGAAATTTTAAAAGGACTGCTGTAATTAGTAGAAGAAATAGAAAGAAAAATATAACCACACTGAACAAAAATGGCAATAAATAAGTACATATTTATAATCACCTTAAATGTAAATGGATTGAATGCTCCCATAAAAAGACACAGAGTATTTGACTGGATAAGAAAGTATGATTCACATATATGTTGTTTACAAGAGACCCACTTCACAACAAAGGACTCACACAGGTTAAAAGTGAAGGGATGGAAAAAAATCATCCAAGCAAACAGAAAGGAAAAAAAAAAGCTGGGGTAGCAATGCTCATATCTGATGAATTAGATTTCAAAATGAAGGCCATAACTAGAGACAAAGAAGGCCACTACATAATATTGAAAAGGTCTATACAACAGAAAGATATAACCTTGGTAAACATATATGCATCCAATATAAGAGCACGAAAATATATTAAAAATCTTCTGGAGGATTTCAAAGAAGAAATTCAAAGCAATATAATCATAGCAGGAGACTTCAACACCCCACTGACATCACTGGATAAATCCTCTAGACAAAAAATTAACAAGGAAACAGAAATTCTAAATGAAGCACTAGATCAAATGGATTTAATAGATGTATACAGAGAATTACACCCCAAAACTGCAGAATTCACATTCTTCTCAAGTTCACATGGGACATTCTCAAAGATAGACCACATGATAGGACACAAACGAAGTCTCTACAAGTTCAAGAAGATTGAAATCATATCAAGCATCTTCTCAGATCACAATGGCATGAAACTAGAAATCAATTGCAACAAGAACATGCAAAGACATTTGAAGACATGGAGGCTAAATAGCATGTTATTGAACAATGAATGGGTTACTAAGGACATCAAGGAAGAAATTAAAAACTTTCTGGAAACCAATGAAAATGAACACACAACAACACATAATTTATGGGATGCAGTGAAAGCATTCCTGAGAGGGAAGTTCATAGCTCTACAGACCCATCTCAAGAAACAAGAAAAATTTCTAACTGACTACGTAACCTCACAACTTAAAGAACTAGAAAGCAAACAAAAAGAAAACCCCAGAGCAAGTAGAAGGAAGGAAATAGTAAAGATCAGAGCAGAAATAAACAACATGGAGACCAAAAAAACAATTCAAAGGATCAATGAAACAAAGAGCTGGTTTTTTGAAAAGATAAACAAGATCGATGGACCCTTGGCTAGACTCACCAAGAAACAAAGAGAAAGCACCCAAATACACAAAATCAGAAATGAAAGAGGAGAAGTAACAACTGACACCACAGAAATACAAAGGATCGTTAACAAATACTATGAACATTTATATGGCAACAAATACGACAATGTAAGCTAAATGGACACATTTCCAGAAACACATAGTCTCCCAAAACTGAACCGGGAAGAGATAGAAAACTTGAACAGACCAATAACAACGAAGGAAATTCAAGATGTAATCAAGACCCTCCCAGGAAACAAAACCCCAGGCCCAGACGGCTTCATGGGGGAGTTTTACTGAACATTCAAAGAAGAACTAACACCCATTCTCCTCAAACTATTCCTTAAAATTCAAGAAGAAGGAAGACTTCCAAACTCGTTTTATGAAGCCAGCATAATTCTAATTCCAAAACCAGAAAAAGACACTACAAAAAAAGAAGACTACAAGCCAATATCCCTGATGAACATAGATGCCAAAATCCTTAACAAAATACTAGCAAATCTGATCTAGCAATACATCAAAAAAATTATTCACCATGACCAAGTGAGATTCATCCCAGTGATGCAAGGCTGATTCAATATTCGCAAATCAATAAATGTGATACATCACATAAACAAAATGAAAGATAAAAACCATATGATCATATCAACAGACGCTGAAAATGCATTCGACAAAATCCAGCACCCATTTCTGATAAAAAATCTCAGCAATTTGGGAATAAAGGGATCATACCTCAACATAATAAAGGCCATATATGAAAGACCTACCGCCAACATCATACTCAATGGACAAAAACTAAAACTATGTCCCTTAAGAACAGAAACAAGACAAGGATGCCCACTTTAAACACTCTTATTTAACATAGTACTGGAAGTCTTAGCCACAGCAATCAGACATGAAGAAAAAATAAAAGGGATCCAAATTGGAAAGAAGGAAAACCGTCATTATTCACAGATGACATGATATTATACATAGAAAACCCTAAGGATTCCATCAAAAATCGACTAGACTTAATAAATGAATTTAGCAAAGTAGCAAGATATAAAATTAACGTCAAGAAATGGATGGCATTCTTATACACCAATGATGAACTCACAGAAAGAGAAACTAAAAAAACAATCACATTTACCATCGCGGAAAAAAAATTAAGATACCTAAGAATAAACTTAACCAAAGAAGTAAAGGTCCTATTTGCAGAAAACTACAGGACATTGAAAAAAGAAATAGAGGAAGATATAAAAAAGTGGAAGCACATACCTTGTTCATGGGTTGGAACAATTAACATCACTAAAATGTCCCTACTACCCATAGCAATCTATGGAGTCAAAGCAATCCCCATCAAAATACCAATGACATATTTCACAGAACAAGAACAAATGCTTCAGAAGTTCATATGGAACCAAAAAAGACCCTGAATAGCTACAGCAATCTTGAAAATGAAGGACAAAGTAGGCGGGATCACAATACTGGACATCAGGTTATACTACAAAGCTACTGTAATCAAAACAGCCTGGTACTGGCACAAGAACAGGCACATAGATCAATGGAATAGAACAGAGAACCCAGAAATTGACCCAAAACATTATGCTCAATTAATATTTGACAAAGGTGGCAAGAGCGTACAATGGAGTAAAGACAGCCTCTTCAATAAATGGTGTTGGTAAAATTGGACAGCTACATACAAAAATAAATAAAACTAGACCATCAACTTACACCATACACAAGATTAACTCAAAATGGATAAAAGACTTAAATGTGACTCATGAATCCAAAAAAATCCTAGGAGAAAATGTAGGCAACAAAATTTCAGACATCATACACAGCAGAATTTTCACTGATATATCACCTAAGGCAACAGAAACAAAGGAAAAAATGAACACATGGGACTACATCAAACTGAAAAGCTTCTGCACAGCAAAAGAAACAACCATCAAAATGGAAAGGCAACCCACTGTATGGGAGAGCATAATTGCCAATGATACATCAGATAAGGTATTAATTTCCAAAATATATAGAGTGCTCATACAACTCAACAAAAGGAAGACAAAGAACCCAATTAAAAAATGGGCAGAGGAACTAAATAGACACCTCTCCAAACAGGACATACAAATGGCCAAGAGACATATGAAGAAATGCTCAACATCACTAATCATCAGAGAGATGCAAATTAAAACAACAATGAGGTATCACCTCATACCTGTTAGAATGGCCACCACCAACAAATCATCAAACAACAAGTGTTCGTGAGGGTGTGGAAGAAAGGGGACTCTAGTACACTGCTGGTGGGAATGCAGACTGGTGCAGCCACTATGGAAAACACTATGGTGTTACCTCAAAAAACTAAAAATTGAATTACCATTTGACCCAGTGATCCCACTCCTAGAAATATACCCTAAGACGCCTGAAACACCAATCAGAAAGAACTTATGTACCCCCATGTTCATAGCAGCGCTATTTACAATAGCTAAGATCTGGAAACAGCCTAAGTGTCCATCAGTAGACAAATGGATAAAAAAGTTGTGGCACATATACACAATGGAGTACTATGCAGCTCTAAGAAAGAAAGATCTCTTATCCTTTGAGACGACATGGGAGGACCTGGAGAATATTATCCTAAGTGAAACAAGCCAAGCAGAGAAAGATAACTATTGTATGATCTCACTTATTTGTGGAATATAATGAACATAACAGTCTGAGGAACAGGATAGTTCCAGAGACATGGAAGTAGGATACAGACTGACAATGCCAGAAGAGGGGGTGGGGGAGGGGAGCGATAAACCCCCCCCCCCCACAGAACTTATATGCATGTACACATAACCAATGGACATGGACAACAAAACTGAGGAAGGGCAGGGAGGGAGGGGGAGGAGGGATTCAATGGGGGAAAAAGGAGAAACATCTTTAACAAAAATAAATTAATACAAAAACAAAACAACAAAAAAAAAGAGTATGAGAAAGCACAAGACCAAAATAATTAGAAGAGGGGAAAAATAAGAACATAACAGCAAAGAAGGCAGAGACCAGAAGTAGAAAAAGTATTAAAAAAACAGAAAATAATGAATAAAATAATAACAATAGTTTTATAAAGTAATAATGCTAAATAAAATTGAATATTGAATAAGAAAGCAAAAATGGACTTCCAGTCAAGATGGCGGCCTAGGTGGACGCGGAATCGCGTCCTCCCACAACCACATCAAAGTTACAACTAAATCACAGAATAACTATCACTTAAAGACCGCATGAAATCAAGCTGAATGGAAGCCCTGCAACTATGAAATTAAAGAAGCAGCAGAATGGAGATGGCATACTACCCTCCAGGACCCTCCTTGTTGCCTGAAAGGAAACGAGATCCTGCAGCCAGGGGCGCCTGCGGAAGCTGAGCGACGCCCCCCCCCACCACGGAGGAACCCAGGAGCGAGGGAGCCGAGCGACCCCCCCACCACGGAGGACCCAGGCGGAGCGAGGGAGCCCAGTGACCCCCCCACCATGGAGGAACCCAGGCGGAGCGAGGGAGCCCAGCGACCCCCCCCCACCAACGGAGGAACCCAGGCGGAGCAGCGAGGGAGCTGAGTGACCCCCACACCAACGGAGGAACCCAGGCAGAGCAAGGGAGCTGAGCGACCCCCACACCAATGGAGGAAGCCGGCAACACACAGGAGAACTGAGCAAACTGAACAACGAAACTGACCCAGAGACATGGAGGTGGAATAGGGGATGACGGGCCTCAGAGGAGGGGAGGAGGTGGGGGAAAGAGATAAATCACAGAGCCTATGTGCATGGGTGCATAACCAATGGACATGGACAACAGGGATGGGGACGAGGAGAAGGGGAGGGGGAGGAGGGTGTCAATGGGGGGAAAAAAAGGAAAAACATCTGTAACAAAAACAAATTAATAATAAAATAAATTATAAAAAAAAAGAAAGCAAAAATGGGGAAGAAAAGAAGAAAAAATCAAAAGTAAAGAGTATGAGAGAAATGAGAAAAAAAATTAGACTATAACAAATGATAGCATTAAGAGAATATGGGCAAAAATTGGCAAGAGACAGAGACAGAAAGAGGACACCAAATTGAGCCCGGCAGGAACTGCGCAGGCATGAGAGGGAAGGCAGGGGGCCCACAGACAGCAGCTCTTTCAGATGTTAGCAGTTAATTTGAGGTTAAAATCCCAAGCCAGCTCCACAGCACAGAGTGCTGGGACAGAGCACTAAATTAGCTACAGTCACTCTCCTTGGGCTCTGGCAGAGAGAGGGCAGACTGGACTGGAACTGTGTGGAGAAAGTTGTGGGTTCATGGCTCAGGGGAGAGAGCTGGGAAGGCGGCCATCAGGAGTTTTATGCTGAATATATTAGCACCAAACCAGCACTGCAAGAAATGTTTAAAAGACTGCTGTAATAACTGAAGAAATAGAAAGAAAAATATAATCACAACAAGCAAAAATGACAATGAATAAGTACATATTAATAATGATCTTAAATGTAAATGGATTGAATGCTCTAATCAAAAGTCACAGAGTAGCTGATTGGATAAGAAAGCATGACTCATATATACGTTGTTTACAAGAGACATAGCTCATAACAAAAGACTCACATAGGTTGAAAGTGAAAGGATGAAAAAAATCTTCCAAGCAAATATAAAGGAAAAAAGAGTTGGGGTAGCAATACTCATATCCGATAAAATAGACTTCAAAATGAAGGCCATAACAATACACAAAAAAAAAGCCTTTGCATAATTTTGAAAGGATCTATCCAACAGGAAAATATAACCTTGTTAAACATATATGTACCCAATATAGGAGCACTAAAATACATTAAAAAAATTTATGGAGGACTTCAAAGGAGAAAGGAACAGCAACACAATCATAGCAGGTGACTGCAACACCCCACTGACAGCACTGGATAGATCCTCTAGACAAAAAATGAGCAAGGAAACAGACACTCTGTCTAAATGATGCACTACACCAAATGATCCAAATGATTTTAATAGATATCTACAGAGAATTACACAACAAAACTGCAGAATTTACATTCTTCTCAAGTGCACATGGGACATTCTCAAAGATAGACCACATATTATGACACAAGCTAAGTCTCTACAAGTACAAAAAGATTGAAATCATATCAAGCATCTTTCAAATCTCAATGGCATGACAGTAAAAATCAATTGCAATAAAAAACATTCAAACACATGGAGGCTAAATAGCATGTTATTAAACAATAAATGGGTTACCAAGGAGATCAAGGAAGAAACTAAAAACTTCTTGGAAACCATTGAAAATGAATATACAACCACACAAAATCTATGAGACACAGTGAACGCAGTCCTGAGAGGGAAGTTCATAGCCTATAGGCCTGCCTTAAAGAACAAGAAAAAATTCTAATTGACTGTTTAACCTCACAACTTAAAGAACTAGACAGCAAATAAAAAATAAAAAAAAAACCCAGAGCAAATAGAAGAAAAGAAATAGTAAAGGTCAGGGCAGAAATAAACAACATAGAGACCAAAAAAAACAATTCAAAAGATCTATGAAACAAAGAGCTGGTTCTTTGAAAAGATAAACAAGATTGATGGACCCTTAGCCAGACTCACCAAAAAACAAAGAGAGAGGACCCAAATAAACAAAATCAGAAACAAAAGAGAAGTAACAACTGACAAGACAGAAATACAAAGGATCATTACAAACTACTATGAACAGCCCAGCTGGTGTGTCTCAGTGGTTGAGCGTCGACCCATGCACCAAGAGGCCGTCGGTTCGATTCCCGGTCAGGGCACATGCCCAGACTGTGGGCTCAATCCCCGGTGGGGGGCATGCAGGAGGCGGCCAATTGATGTTCTCTGTCATCGATGTGTCTATGTCTCCCTCGTCCTTCCTCTCTCTCTAAAATCAATAAAAAGAAAAAATATTTTTAAAAAAAGAAAAATAATTTTTAATTAAAATACTGTGAACAATTATATGCCAATTAATTGGATAATCTAGGTGAAATGGCCACATTTCTAGAATCACACAGTCTCCCAACACTGAACCGGGAAGAGATAGAAAACTTGAACAGACCAATAACAACGAAGGAAATTGAAGATGTAGTCAAGAAACTCCCCACAAACAAAAGCCTGGGCCTGGAAGGCTTCACAGGGGAGTTTTACCAAACATTCAAAGAAGAACTAACACCCATTCTCCGCAAACTGTTCCAAAAAATTCAAGAAGAAGGAAGTTAGACTATCAAACTTATTTTATGAGGCCAGCATAATTCTAATTCAAAAACCAAATAAAGACACTACAAAGAAAGAAAACTACAGGCCAATATCCCTGATGAATATAGATGCGAAAGTCCTTAACAAAATATCAGCAAATCAGATCAAATAATACATTAAAAAAATTATCAACCATGACCAAGTGAGATTCAACCCGGGGATGCAAGGCTGGTACAATATTTGCATATCAATAAACGTGATACACCACAAGAACAAAATGAAAGATAAAAAAACATATGATTATATCAATAGACACTGAAAAAGCATTCAACAAAATCCAGCACCCATTTCTGATAAAATCACTCTGCAATGTGGGAATAGAGGGATCATATCTCAACATAATAAAGGCCATATTTGAAAACCCTACAGCCAAAATCATACTCAATTGGCAGAAACTGAAAGCATTTCCCTTAAGAACAGGAAGAAGATGGGATGCCCACTTTTGCCACTCTTATTTAACATAGTACTGGAAGTCTTAGCACTGCAATTATACATGAAGGAATAATAAAAGGGACCCAAATTGGAAAGGAAGTAGTGAAACTGTCATTACTTGGAGATAACATGATATTGTACATAAAAAAAACTAAAGACTTCATCAAAAATCTACTATACTTAATAAATGAATTTGGCAAAGTTCCAGGATATAAAATTAACATCAACAAATCGACAGCATTCTTATACACCAATAATTAACTCACAGAAAGAGAAACTAAAAAAAAAAATCCCATTTACCACTGTGGAAAAAAATCTTAAGATACGTAGGAATAAACTTAACCAAAGAAGTAAAGGACCTATTTGTAGAAAAAATACAGGACATTGAAAAAAGAAATAGAAGAAGATATAAAAGTGGAAGCATATACTTTGTTCATGGATTGGAAGAATTAGCATTGTTAAAATGTCCATACTACCCAAAGCAATCTATAGAGAAAATGCAATCCTCATTAAAATACCAACGACATATTTCGCAGAACTAGAACAAACACTCCAAAAGTTTATATGGAACCAAAAATGATCCTGAATAGCCACAGCAATCTTGAAAAAGCAGAACAAAGTAGGAGGGCTCAGAATACCACATATCAGGTTATACTACAAAGCCATTGTAATCAAAACATCCTGGTACTACCATGAGAACAGGCATATAGATCAATAGAACAGAACAGAGAACCCAGAAATTGAACCAAAACATTATGCTCAATTAATATTTGACAAAGGTAGCAAGAGCATACAATGGAGGAAAGACAGCCTCTTTAATAAATGGTGTTGGGAATATTGGACTGCTACATGCAAAATATGAAATTGGACCGCCAACTTATACCATTCACAAGAATAAACTCAAAATTGTTAAAAGACTGAAATGTGACTCGTGAATTCATAAAACTTCTAGAGGAAAATGTAACAGCAAAATTTCATACATCACAATGCAGCAGAATTTTCACTGATACAATCCCTAAGGTAAGAGAAACAAAGGAAAAAATTAATACATGGGACTAAATCAAACTAAAAAGCTTCTGCACAGCAAAAGAAACAAGCAGCAAAATGGAAAGGGAACCCACTGTATGGGAGAGCATAATCACCAATGATAGACCAGATAAGGGGTTAATTTCCAAAATATATATAGTGCTCATACAACTCAACACAAGAAGACAAAGAACCCAATTAGAAAATGGGCAGAGGACCTAAAGAGACATCTCTCCAAACAGGACATACAAATGGCCAACAGACATGAAAAAAATGCTCAACATCTCTAATCATCAGAGGGATGCAAATTAAAACGACTATGAGGTATCACCTCACACCTCTCTGAATGGCTGCCATCAACAATTCATCAAACAACAAGTGCTGGCGAGGGTGTGGAGAAAAGGATACTGTAGTACACTGCTGATGGGAATGCAGACTGGTGCAGCCACTGTGTAAAACCATATGGTGTTTCCTCAAAAAATTAAGAATTGAATTGACATTTGACCCAGTGATCCCACTTCTAGGAATATATCCTAAGAAGCCTGAAACACCAGTCAGAAAGAATATATGTTCCTCTATGTTCATAGCAGCACTATTTGCAATTGTTAAGATCTGGAAACAGCCCAATTGTACATCAATAGATGTGTGGATAAAAAAGTTTTGGTACACATACAGATTGGAATACTATGCAGCTGTAAGAAGGAAAGATCTCTTATCCTTTGAGATGACATGATGGGGACCTGGAGAGTATTATGCTCAGTGAAATAAGCAAATCAGAGAAAGTCAAATACCACATGATCTCACTTATTTGTGGAATATAATTTAAAAAATAAACTGAAGAACAAAATAGACCCAGAAACATAGAAAGGAGTATGGTTCAGACTGACAAATCTCAGAGGAGGGGCGTGAAGGGGAGGGATGAGATAAACCAAAGAACTTGTATGCATATATGCATAACCAATGGACCTAGACAACAATGCTGTGGGGGGGGGGGGTTCGGGAGGGGGGTGTCTAAGGGGGAAAAAGGAGAAACATCTGTAACAAAAATAAATTAATTTAAAAAAAGGAAAAGTATGAAAACAAAATCCTGTTATCAACATATATTTTGCATATGTCTTTTCAGTTTTTTTCCATATTTCTTTTCAGTTTTTGCCCCTATGTATGCCAAATTTACTATGTATTTATAACTATGGTATGTATGTGTATATAAGACATTTATTTAGGTCAAATAATAAATATAACACATTTATTAGTCTACTGAGTTCTAAGCAATAGAAAAGCAACAATCCTAATAAAATGGTTTTTAGTTTTCCCATGTCAAGTAAGTTCACTCTTTCTTCTTTAAGCCCCATCTGCTACTTTTGGGCTTAATCATTTAGATCATTGGTTCTCTAACTTTAGTATGTGTCTGAGATGGTTAGTGTTTATTAGAATTACCTGGCAGGCCAGGTGAAACACAGATTGCCAGCCCACATCTTCAGATTCTCTCAGATTTAGTAGTTCTGGGGTGGATCTGAAGAATTTGCATTTCTAGCAGGTTCCCAGGCAATGTTGACCATGCCTATCTGTGAATTACACTCAGAGGCTACTGATCTCTAGATAATTGTTTCCTAAATCCTCTTTGCTTTTTTCTCTGTTATACTAAAATCAGTCTGTATTCTTTATGTTGATTCAATTTACAAAGCAACAGATCTTTTGGAAAAAAAAAAAAAAGTGTGAAGGGAAAGTCCAAACCTAACAAAAACAAACATGCAAAAAACTAAAAAATAAAAAACTTGGAGCTCACTGAATATTGCTCTGGCAATGTTGTTGGATCTGGCCCCTAGGTATGTGGATCACAGTCCTCCTGGGCAGTCCTCCAGTGCTGGCCAATGTGAATTGCTGTCACTACCTGGCCCTGAGCCACCTGGCCGAAGCTCTGCAGGGAAAGGTGCTTCCTTAGCCCAGAGGCTGGGTCAGCTTTGGGGCTCACCTCTTTTTTTAAAAATATGTTTGTATTGATTTTTAGAGAGAAGGAAAGGGAGAAAGAGATAGAAACATCTACATGAGAGAGAAACATTGATCGGCTGCCTCCTGCACACCCCCCACCAAGGATAGAGCCCACAACCTGGGCATGTGCCCTGACCAGGATTCAAATCAGGACCTCTCAGTCCATGGGATGACTCTCAGTTCACTGAGCCACACCAGCCAGGCAAGGGGCTCACCTCTTGAATGTACTTGTCTGGACTGTTTACCTTTCGCCCACAAAATTGGGATCTGAGGTGTACCAGGTTGGGTCAGGCTGGTTTAAACAGATTTGCATTGGGGGTTGTGCCCATAGCTTTTAGCGGGTGCAGGCAAGCACTTCCTCTCCTTCCAGTGCCTCAGCCCTGCCTGGGTTGCTGGCATCCTCTAGTTGTCACTCCAAGCAGGGGAGAGTGGAATTTAAAAAAACAAACAAACAAAAAAACTGCCTTGTTTAGCTCTCTAATCTTTCAGCATGGCTGGCTCTCACTGGGTGGGGCTTCTGCCCAGGCTCCCACCAGGCCAAGTGTCCCTAACCCCAGTGCCTCCAGGTCCAGCTGCTGGACTGCAGGTTTCTAGCCCAGAGCCTTTCAATGGGTGGGGGATGGGAGGCCTCCTCTTTGCTGGAGGTGGAGAGGATTGAGCCTCTTTCCCAGAGCACTCTGACTAGCCTCCATCAAAATTCTTTCACCAAATAATATGCCCCTCATATTCTCGGCTTGGTGATCCACTCAGCCTCCTCCTCGAGTCTGCAGTTCTTTGTGGCCCCACCCACCCTCCACAATCAGGGCTAGCTTTTCAGGTTAGTGTTGTAAACAAGCACTCCTTTTAGCCTGAGATAGTGCTGTCTGAGTCTCCCAGAAGAGTCAAATCACTTCTGATTCCCACTGTCTGATGCTACATGGGCTCCCCTTCCCTTCTCTGTTGCACTCGTTTGGGGATCTCTGTGTGAGGCCAAGTCCCCCCACTCCCAGGGTCAACAGCTGCGCTCCTGAACCTTTCCTCTAGCTTCCCAGCCATGTTGTGCAGCAGCGTAAATGGGCTCACCCAATCCATGTCTTCTCCTGTTCCCTCTCCGTGCTCCCTGCTCACAGTATTTCAGATCAGCTATTTTCAGTTGATTTTTCAAGTTGAATGTTCTGCAGTTTAGCCACAAGCTTGGTCTGGTGTAGGAGCAAGTGGATGGAACTTCCTTAGGCTGCAGCCATCTTGCCTAGCTCAAGATAATTTATTTGCATTAAATGTATTTTAAATACGAATTTATAGGATATTAAATGACACTTTAATGTTATTTTGAAGATCTTTCTATGTAAGCATTTATTTAATTCCACTGGCATTAGCATTTTATCAATTTTATTTTATATTAAAAAGCAATGGCAACTAGATTCACTATATATGGCATATCTTTACCTTTCAAAGAAACACTGTTCAAAAACATTTTAAAGCATAAGCATTATATCTCAATTTTGAATATGTAATAAAAATCAATATGGGGAAAAGAAAAGAGAAAAAACATAGGACTCTTTGGGGAAAGACCTATGTTGAAATCCCAACTACATCACTATTATTGTTTTCATGGGTCAATAATCTGGCTCAAACTATACTCATATTCATATTTGTATCCATATTTATATTTATATTAAACTAACTTAAGCTAGTTTGAGCTGGATTACTGTCCCTGCAATTTCTCTGAGCCTTAGTTTCTTTTTTTTATAAAATAAAGATAATAATGATATCATAGGATTACAGCAGGTAAAATAAATAATGTAAGCATATAGGAGCAAAATACTATTTTAAGAAAATGCCATAATTCATCTAGAGTCCTTGATTTCAAATTCTTTAGCAAAAGCAACACCATAGTTTACACTGTATTCTCTTGAAAGAATCTTCTTCATCTCATTTGGCTTCTTCCTTCCCCATAATTCTTAGTTAAAACAACATGAGACATAAGACTACATAGTCTTTTTATTACCCTTAAACTAAGTCCTAATTTATCCAGATGTTTACATGCACCTCAATGTTCTACCGAAATAGAAATATTTTGCCTGATTTTCAAGATCCTCCAAAATCAGAATACATTATATATCTACTATTATTTCTGACTACCCTTACTAAATATTCATCCTAGCTTTCATTCCTTCTTCATAGGTTATGCCCCAACTAGATCATACTATATGTTAAATTCAATTCTCTCAGTCTCAACTCTCTAATCCTTTCCGTGTGCTTCAACTATACTCTATTCCCTTACAAATTCCACCTTTACTAAGACAGATTTTCTGATTTCTAAAATTCAATTTTAAATGAATAATTTCAAAAACACAATCATATTCCCTGGCTGGTTTGGCTCAGTGGTTAGAGCATCGGCCTACAGACCAATGAGTCGTGGATTCGATTCCGGTCAAGAACACGTACCTCAGTTGTGGTTCATCCTCAGCCCTGGTCAGGGTCATGTGGGAGGCAACCAGTCTACGTGTCCCTCTCACGTTGATGTTTCTCTCTCTCTCCCTCCCTCCCACTCTATCTGAATACAAATAGAAAAAAAATACCCTTGAGTGAGGATTAAAAAAAAAAAAGAGTCATATTATTTTATTATAGTCATATTCTCAAACTTATTATATTTCACAATATTTTTATTATACCACTGTTTCATATGTATTTCTATCATATCTTCAAATAAAGTGTAATTTTTCCTTGGAGGAAAAAAAAATACACATTCTTCATGAAGAGTTGTTAATATTTGTTTAATATTTGGGAAAATGTTTAATATTTGGTGTCAAATGAAAAAAAACAGGATAAAAATTGTTTATACAGTCTGATGTCTACTACATAAAAATGGATAGAAAGAAGAATGCAGATATGCTAGAATAATAATTGTTTTCCTCTGGATGGTGGAGTTATAGGTAACTTCTGGTTTCTGCTGTATGCTTGCCTGATTTAATATTTTCATATAGAAGTGTACTTTTATTTTATTTATTTATTTATTTTTTTATCCTCACCCGAGAACATTTTTCCATTTTTTTGTTCAGATAGAGTGGGAAGGAGAGAGAGAGAGAGAAACATCGACTTGAAAGGGACACATTGAGTGGCTGCCTCCCACACGACCCAACCAGGGCTGGGGACAAACTGCAACTGAGGTACATGCCCTTAGTGGGAACTGAATCCGGGCCTCTCAGGTCCGCGGGCCAGCGCTCTAACTGCTGAGCCAAACCAGCCAGGGCTAGTGCATCTTTTAGGCTCTCGTTTTCCTTGTTAACTTATTGTCTAGAAGATCTATCCACTGATATCAGTGGGGTGTTAACGTCCCCTACTGTGTTTGTATTGCTGTGGATCTCTCCCTTGAAGTCTTCCAGAAGTGTTTTAATATATTTTTGGTGCTCCTATATTTGATGCATATATGTTTACCAGGGTTGTATCCTTTTGGTGGATCGATCCCTTTAATATTATGTAGTCACCTTCTTTGTCTCTTATTATGGCCCAAGTTTTGAAGTCTATCTTATCAGATATGAGTATTTCTACACCAGCTTTTTTTTGTTTCCATTTGCATGGAAACATTTTTTTATCTTTTCATTTTCATCCTGTGTGAATCTTTTGTTCTGAGGTTGGGTTCTTGTAGACAGCCTATATATGGGTCATGTTTTCTTATCCATTCAGATACCGTATGTCTTTTTATTTGAGCATATAAGCCATTTACATTTAAGGTTATCATTGATAGGTACTTATTTGTTACCATTTTTATTCTTTATGCCTGTATTCCTCTTTCTCTCTCTACTTCTTCTCACAATAGTCCCTTTAACTTTTCTTGCAGTACTGGTTTGGTTTTAGTAAATTCCTTTAGCTTTATTTATTTTTTTGTCTGTGAAGCTCTTTATTTCACTTTTAATTTTGAATAATGGCTTTGCTGGATTAAGTAGCCTTGGATTTAAGCCCTTTCTTTTCATTACTTTGTATATTTCATGCCACTCCCATCTGGTATGCAGTACTTCTACTGAGAAATCAGCTGACAGTCTAATGTGAGCTGTCTT
The DNA here is from genome assembly GCA_030848825.1 of Tadarida brasiliensis. Lineage (NCBI taxonomy): Eukaryota > Metazoa > Chordata > Mammalia > Chiroptera > Molossidae > Tadarida > Tadarida brasiliensis. The sequence continues at coordinate 55,812,223 of CM061280.1, forward strand.
GTAGGTAATTTTCTGTCTTTCTCTTGCTGCCTTCAAGATTCTTTTTTTGCCTTTGATGTTTGCCATTTTAATTGTGATGTGTCTAGGTGTGGGTCTTTTTGGGGTCATCTACATTGGGACTCTCTGTGTTTCCTGGACTTGTGTGATTTTTCCCTTTTCCAGGTTAGGCAAGATTTTTGGTCATTATTTCTTCAAACAGTTTGTCTGTTCTTTTCTCTAATTATTTCCTTCTGGTACCCTAATGATGCAAATACTGTTATGCTTTGTGTTGTTCCAAATCTCCCTTAAACTCTCCTCCTGTTTAATTTTTTTCCCATTTGCTGCTCTATTTGGGTGTTGTTATTTTTTTTCTCCCTTGTCTTTTATTAAATTTATTTAAATTATTTATTTTTGTTGCAGGTGTTTCTCCCTTTTCCCCCATTGATACCCTCCTCCCGTTCTCTACCTTGTCTTTTAACTCACTGATTTGGTCTTCAGCTTCCTTCTTCTAATCTACTATTAAATCCTTCCAAGGCTTTTTTTTTTTTTCCAGATTTTTTTTTTAATCCTCACTCGAGGACATTTTTGCATTTTATCTTCAGATAAAGCGGGAAGGAGAGAGGGAGGAAGAGAGAGAGAAACATCAATGTGAGAGAGACACCTCAACTGGTTGCCACCCACACGATCCCAACCGGGGCAGGGGACGTACTGTAACTGAAGTATGTGCCCTTAGCGGGAACCAAACCCAGGACTCTCTGGTCTGCAGGCTGATGCTCTAACCATTGAGCCAAATCGGCCAAGGCCCAAGGTATTTTTTATATCAGCTATGTCATTCTTCATTTCCACTTGATTGTTATTAATAGCTTCTACCTCTTGTTTTATGCTCATGTAATTCTCATTAAATTGCTTGTAATTCTCACTAAGTTATTTGAGCACCCTTAAAACCATTGCTTTTTTATATCTTCCTCTATATCTTTTTTCAAGGTCCTGTAGTTTTCTGCAAATAGATCCTTTACTTCTTTGGTTAAGTTTATTCCTAAGTATCTTAATTTTTTTTCCGCGATGGTAAATGGGATTATTTTTTTAGTTTCTCTTTCTGTGAGTTCATCATTGGTGTATAAGAATGCCGTTGAGCCCTGGCCGGTTTGGCTCAGAGGTTAGAGCATCGACATGCGGTCCAGAGAGACCCGGGTTCGGTTCCCGCTAAGGGCGCATACCTCGGTTGCAGTTTGTCCCCGGCCCCTGGTGGGTCATGCGGGAGGCAGCCACTCGATGTGTCCCTTTCACGTCGATGTTTCTCTCTCCTCCTCTCTCTCCCTCCCACTCTATCTGAACAAAAAGTGGAAAAAAAATGTCCTCGGGTGAGGATAAAAAAAAAAAAAAGAATGCCGTCGATTTCTTGATGTTAATTTTGTATCTGGCTACTTTGCCAAATTCATTTATTAGGTCTAGTAGATTTTTGATGGAGTCTTTAGGGTTTTCTATGTATAATATCATGTCATCTGCAAATAATGACAGTTTCTCTTCCTTCTTTCCAATTTGGATTCCTTTTATTTTTTCTTCACGTCTGATTGCTGTGGCTAAGACTTCCAGTACTATGTAAAATAACAGTAGCGAAAGTGGGCGTCCCTGTCTTGTTCCTGTTTTTAAGGGAAATGTTTTCAGTGTTTGCCGATTGAGTATGATGTTGGCTGTAGGTCTTTCATATATGGCCCTTATTATATCAAGATATGATCCCTCTATTCCCAAATTGCTGAGCGTTTTTATCAGAAATGGTTGCTGGATTTTGTCGAATGCTTTTTCAGGGTCTATTGATATGATCATGTGGTTTTTATCTTTCATTTTGTTTATGTGTTGTATCACATTTATTGATTTGTGAATATTGAACCAGCCTTGTATCCCTGGGATGAATCCCACTTGATCATGGTGAATAATTTTTTTGATGTATTGCTGGATCCGATTTGCTAGTATTTTGTTTAGGATTTTGGAATCTATGTTCATCAGGGATATTGACCTGTAGTTTTCTTTCTTTGTAGTGTCTTTTTCTGGTTTTGGAATTAGAATTATGCTGGCCTCATAAAACGAGTTTGGAAGTCTTCCTTCTTCTTGAATTTTTAGAAATAGTTTGAGAAAAAGTGGAAGCTAATACCTTGTTCATGGATTGGAAGAATTAACATCATTAAAATGTCCATATTACTCAAAGCAATCTATAGATTCAATGCAATCCCCATCAAAATACCAGTGACATATTTCACAGAACTAGAACAAATACTCCAAAAGTTCATATGGAACCAAAAAATACCCCGAATAGCCACAGCAATCTTGAAATCGAAGGACAAAGTAGTTGGGATCACAATACCGGATATCAGGTTATACTACAAAGCTATTATAATCAAAACAGCCTGGTACTGGCACAAGAACAGGCATATAGACCAGTGGAACAGAACAGAGAATCCGGAAATTGACCCAAGACATTATACTCAATTAATATTTGACAAAGGTGGCAAGAGCATACAATGGAGCAAAGAGAGCCTCTTTAATAAATGGTGTTGGGAAAATTGGACAGCTACATGCAAAAAAATGAAACTAGACCATCAACTTACACCATACACAAGAATAAACTCAAAATGGGTAAAAGACTTCAATGTGACTCGTGAATCCATAAAAATCCTAGAAGAAAATGTAGGTAACAAAATTTCAGACATCATATGCAGCAGAATCTTCACTGATACATCACCTAAGGCAACAGAAACAAAGGAAAAAATGAACACATGGGACTACATCAAACTCAAAAGCTTCTGCACAGCAAAAGAAACAACCATCAAAACGGAAAGGGAACCCACTGTATGGGAGAGCATAATTGCCAATGATACATCAGATAAGGGGTTAATCTCCAAAATATATAGATTGCTCATACAACTCAACAAAAGGAAGACAAAGAACCCAATTAAAAAATGGGCAGAGGAACTAAATAGACACCTCTCCAAACAGGACATACAAATGGCTGAGAGATATATGAAGAAATGCTCCTCATCACTAATCATCAGAGAGATGCAAATTAAAACAACAATGAGGTATCACCTCACACCTGTCAGAATGGCCTCCATCAACAACAAATCATCAAACAACAAGTGTTGGCGAGGGTGTGGAAAAAGGGGTCTCTAGTACACTGCTGGTGGGAATCCAGACTGGTTCAGCCACTGTGGAAAACACTATGGTGCTACCTTAAAAAATTAAAAATTGAATTGCCATTTGACCCAGTGATCCCACTTCTAGGAATATACCCTAAGAAACCTGAAACACTAATCAGAAAGAATACATGTACTCCCATGTTCATAGCAGCACTATTTACAATAGCTAAGATCTGGAAACAACCCAAGTGTCCATGAGTGGACGAAAGAATAAAAAAGCTGTAGTACGTATACACAATGGAGTACTATGCAGCTGTAAGAAAGAAAGATCTCTTATCCTTTGAGACGACATGGAGGGACCTCGAGGGCATTATCCTAAGCGAAACAAGCCAAGCAGAGAAAGACAAATATCACATGATCTCACTCATTTGTGGAATATAATAAACATAACAGTCTGGGGAACAGGGTAGACCCAGAGATGTGAAAGTAGGGTACAGACTGACAACCCTCAGAAGAGGGAGTGGGGGGAAGGGAAGAGATAAACCACAGAACTTATACGCATGTATGCATAACTGATGGACATGGATAACAAAGCTGGGGAAGGGGAGGAGAGTCAGGGAGGAGGGTGTCAATGAGGAAAAAAGGAGAAATATCTGCAAGAAAAATAAATTAATAAATAAAAAAATAAATAAATGCAAAAAAATTATAAAAAAAACAAAACAAAAAACATTGCTTTGAATTCTTTATTTGAGAAACTGCTTGCCTCCATTTCATGTGGTTCTTTTTCTGGTGATTCCTCCTTTTCTTTCATTTGGGGGTTGTTTCTTTTTCTCACCATTTTAGTAGTCCTGTTTTTCAGGACCAGGTGGAATGTATTGGGGGTACACAGGAAGATCAGTTTGTATCAGATAAGACTGCTATGCCTTCCAGTCTTGGTGAGGTGACCTTATTGTGGTACCCAATGGAGTAAGTAGTCTCCTTGCTCTTCTGAGCTGGGTGCTTTAGGAATTACCCTTGTGTGAGTTTTGTGGGCACTCCTGTTGAATTTGGGTCTTGATTGGTATTTGTTGTTTGTTGGTGGGCTCAGCCCTTGGGGTTGTTATCTGTGGGCCAACCCTGTCGACCCAGTCATACCAACTTGTACAACACTGTTTTTCTTTTTCAAAATTGCCATGACCATTCTTGGCTCCTTGTAATTCCATTTAAGTGTTAGAATAATGTTGATAATTTCCACTGAAATAGTAAAATTTTAACTGTAATTATAATTAATCTATAGTTAAATCAATTTGGAGCATCAATGCTTTTAAAATATTGAATCTCCCAGTCTATGAACTCAGTGTATTTCTCCGTTTATTTTAGTCTTCTATAATTTCTACCAATAATTCCTCAGAATTTTTCTGTTTAGAATACATACTTAATTAGATTTATTCCTGAGTATTTGGTTTTCCTTTTTTTGTTATTGCTTTTGTAAATGGTGCCTTTTAAAAATCTGTGTTTATTATTTGTTGATACTCTATAGAAACACAATTGATTTATGCATGTGGACCTTGTATCTAGTCATGATACTAGTTATTAATTATCATAGTTTCCTTTTATTTTTATTTTTTTGTTAATCCTAACCCGATGATATTATTACATTGATTTTTTTAGAGAATAGAAGGGAAGTAGGGAGGGAGGGAGAGAGAGACATCAATGTAAGAGAGACACATTAATTGGTTGCCTCTTGCATGACCCCGTCCAGGGTTGGGGATCAAACCTGCAAGCCAAGTACATGCCCTTGTCCAGAATCGAACCTGCAACCCTTTGGTCCAGGGTCCTCAGGCCAGCACTTGAACTGCTAAGGCAAACCTGCTAGGGCTATCATAGTTTACTTTTAAAAGTCTTTATATTTTCTATATACCCAATTATGTTATATAAAAATATTAAGAGTTTTATTTCTTACTCTGAAGTCTTTCAACTATTAGTTTTATACCCTTGATGTCTTGCATCAGTAAGCATCTTGAATACAATACTGAACAAAGTATTATTCTTGCTGTAAGTTCTAAGTCCTTTGTTAGACAAAGATGTTCCTTTTTAATATTAGTTTAATGAGTTATTTTTAAAAATCATGAATGAATGCTACATTTTATAAAGTGCTTCATCTACTTCAACTGAGATTACTTTATATTTTTCTTGATTTTACTATTGTATTGAATTACAATTATTTGTTTCTGAAAGTTCAACCAGCCTTGTACTCCTTGGTTTTTATTTCTCTTTTTAATTCTATTAATTTTTGTTTTACATATTTTGATGTTATACTTTAGGTGTATACAAATTGAAATTTATTATATTTTCTTGATAGAATGTTTCATCAAAATATAGTGTCTCTGTTATTAGTCATGTACGTTACATTAACGTCTACTTTCTGTGTTATGGAAGTACACCAGCTCTCTGTCTAATGGAAGCAAACTATATCTTTTCTATACTTTTACTTTCACTAATTCTATTCTTTACCTTTCTGCTTTTCTGTGTTCTTATATTTAAGGTACAACTTTTGTAAGCAGCATATAGTTGTTTTTATTCAAATTTGATCATCTCTGTATTTTATTGGAGTGTTTATGGTGTTTATATTTAATGAAATTATTTGTATTTATTTACTTTTAAGTATACCTTCTAACTAGTTATTGTTTTATCTTTGATTTGTGCAACCTCTTCTATGCTCCCTTACCTCTCCTTTATTGCTTTTAGATTAAGTATATTTCAAATATTTTATTTCTCCCTTTTATTAGCTTTGATTTTATATTTGGAAATATAATTTATTGATTTTTTAGAGAGAGAGGAAAGGAGAGAGAGATAGAAACATCAATGTGAGAAAGAAACAATGTTCAGCTGCCTCCTGCACACCCCCTACTGAGGATCAAGCCCATAACCCCAGCATGTGCCCTGACTGGGAATCAAACTGGGACCTCTCAGTTCAAGGGATGACACCCAGTCGACTGAGCCACATAGGCTGGGCTATTCTTTTTTTTTAATGGTTATGATAGAAATTATAGCATGCACCTTTGACTAATTAAATATTAATTTTAATTTTTATTTTTTCTGATTTCTTAGTCAAAGCAATGCCTTGAGGATACTTTAACTGCATCTACCACCCCAACCTTTGGGTAATTGCATATATATATATATATATATATATATATATATATATATATATTTGTTAATCCTCACCCAAGGATATATTTTTCCATTGATATTTAGAGAGAGTAGAAAGAAGGTAAAGATAAGAGGGGGAGAGGAAGAGAGAGAGAGAGAGGTAGAGAGAGAGAAAGGTAGAGAGAGAGAGAGAGAGAGAGAAGCATCGATGTGAGAGAGACCCAATGATTGGTTGCCTCCCCATGAACACTGATCAGGGCTGGGAATTGAACCTGCAACCCAGGTACGTGCCCTTGACCAGAATAGAACCCATGATCCTTCAGTGCATGGGCCAACACTCTAACCACTGAACAACACTGGCCAGGGCACCATTGCATATTTTAATACCACATATGATTTAAATCACAGAAGACATTATTATTATTATTATTATTATTATTATTATTATTTTGCATATCAATACTCATTTTGATTTGCCAATATATTTCATCTTTCCTTTGTTTTTTACTCTTAACTGTATCTACATTAATGAGAGTTTGTTGATGATTATGTCTCTCAACTTGTTAGTATTAAAATTGTTATTTTGTTATTTTTAGATTAATTTCTTAAAATTTTAGAAGAATTTTTGATTTACACTAAAATTGTTACAATAGTGTGGAAAATGACCATATACTTCATATGTATTTTTCATTTTAATTAACATCTTACATTAGTATAACACATACATTGTAATTAATTATTATTAAAATCGATACATTATCCAATTTCCTTTATTTTTTTCAGTGTTTTTAAGTTTAATTTTGTTTTTTTCCTTGTACCTGGATCTTTTTCCTTGGTTTTATGATGACTTCGACAGTCTTAAACAGTACTGGGGAAGTATTTTGTAAACTGTCCCTCATTTGGGATTTGTCTGATATTTTTCTCATGATTAGACTATGATGATGTGTGTGGGGAAAATAATGTAGAGGACAAAAGATTTATCACTGTTGATATTAACTTTGGTCATTTGGCTGAAGTTGTGTTTGTCAGATTTCTCCAGTGAAAGTTCCTCTTTTCTCCTCTTTCCATACTGTTCTCTTCTGTCATAATTTTTGAGTGATATTTTCAGTGAGTATAGAATTTTAGGTTAGCATTTATGTCCTTCTTACCTTTGAAAATATCTTTTATATATCTTTTTTAATGTTGTGTCTTTGAACTTATTTTATGACCTTGTCTTTATTTATGATTTTTACCATCTTCATTACAACATATTTCTAAATGTGGTTTACTTTGTGTTTATTCTGCTTGAGAAGCTTGAATCTGTGGCCTCTTAAATTTGTACCTTGATGTCTCTCACCACTTGGAAAAATACCAACTGTTATTTCTTCAGATATTATACCTATCTTGTTCTGGTACTATTATCATCCATTTGCTAGGCGATTTCACTAGGTAATATATCTAATATAGTCCATTTCTTGTTGGCCACCTTCTGTCTACTTATGCTTTGATCAGGTCCACATATTACCCATTTTCTAGTTTATGAATCATTTTTGTCTGTGTTGTATAATTTGCTTTAAAACCAAAAATTGAGTTCTTAATTTAACTATTGTGCTTTTCAATTTTACTATTTCCATTTTGTTTTAAAATTTCCATTTCCCTACCATAAATTTTCATCTTTTTATTTAAATCCATAAATCTATTAATCATAGTTATTTTTATTTTCTGTGTATTTTTTAATATCTCAATATTCAATGTGTGTGTTTCAATTTTATTTTCTTAGCTTTTGAATAATGCTTGTCATTTATTATAATTGGTTATTTTTGATCCAACATCACACTTCATGTATGAATAATTGTAAAGGTATTCAAAACTCTTAATGATGTTACCTTTCTTCAGAGGCAATTTTTTGTTTGTTTGTTTCTGGCATGCAGCTAGGCTAAGGGCTTTAAAGTGATTCAAAGCTGGGTTTCAACCATTTGAGACTTTATCTGCTTCTGCTTCACCCTTACTATTAGAGCATAGCCACTTGAAATCACCAATTGAAAACCTGCAATATTTAATAGCAGCTATTGGCATGACCAAATTCTAATTTTGTCCTTTAAACCTTGTGAAATTGCAGGGCACTCTTATCCTCTCAACTTCAATATGCTTTTTCTTTCATAATTGGCCATTGCCTGAGAGGAAGAACAACCCCAAACTCCAGGCTCACCTCTCTTGACCACTCTTTTCTTCCAGATCTTGGCCCTACATATTCTCTCTTGGTATAATCTTCAGTGTCTTCAAATAAATTTTGCTTTGTTTCATTTTGTTCCCCTTTTCTAATGGCTCTCAGTGAACAACATAGTGAAATGATATAGTCAACCATTAATGAAAGTGTTCCAAATTCTTGGGCCACACCCTGTGATAATATAATTCAGTAGGTTTGGCATTGGGCCAAACAATCTATATTTAAAGAAGCGCCACAAGGCAAGTATGAACTAGTTGGTCCACAGATTGTGCTTAAAGTGAACCTTTGAGAAACACTGTCTTAGATAGACATATAGCATGGAGTACCAAGGAAAATAGAGTATGTCCTTTAAGTTTCTCTTTAGAACAAAGTATTTGGGAATTTATAAGCAAGCTTCAATAGTCCTCAAATAAAGAGTGCTGAGCAAGGTCAGACTTTATATTAGCAATGTTCTTGTAGCTCAGTTATCCCATCACAGTGTACCCATCAGTCCCCTGAACACTAGCATTGACATCTTCCCATCTCCTGCTTGGTAATCACAGCAATAGGAAACATTATGTTTGCACAGGAGAAAATAGAATAGAACAAATTTTGTAGAGGTGGTTAAATTTGAAATGAGCCGTGAAGAATGTGTGCAATTTCTACAAAGATTTAGAGAAATAGCATTTCCAGAAAGAAGCAACAGTAGGAGCATGTGCATTAACAGAGTAAGACAATGGTTATCAAACTTTACTGTGCATCAGAAACAGTTGAAGAACTTTTAGAACATGCATATAACAAGATGCCATCTGCAGAGCTTTGCAATTAGTAGAATTGGGGGCAGGTCCAAGAGTGTGCTTCTTTCATAGGCTCACACAGTGATGCTGAAGCAGGTGGTTTATGGACCACACTGGGTGTAACACTAGTTGAAATGGAAAAGAAAAAAACACTATTCTATATGAAATAATTAGAAAATATTTCAAATGTTATGTCATTTTGTTCATTGCTGCATAAATAACAAGGATATCACATATTGAAAAAAGAAAAATTATTTAAAGAAGGAAGTAATTTATAACAGTTGAGAGTACTTAGTATCTTAAGAAAAGAAGTTTAATTTTAGGTAAAGTAGGTATGTTTTACCTACAAAAAAGATGAAGCTTTCAAAGGTATAGTATACAATCTCAAGAGCTTTATTCCACTCGACTTTTGAAGAAAGTGAGATTTGTGGACTAATGTGTTATGATTCACCTTACTCTTGAAGCTTCTGTATGAACTGCACCCGGCCTGTGTCACCTACCTCATATGATTTGTTTTATTCTTCTAAAAGTGTAAATTAAAACATGTCACCTGTTTATTTAAAACTCTCCAAAGTCTTACCATTAGAATTAAGTCCAAATCCCCTTTTCTTTGCCTAGGGCTCGATCATATTATCTGTCACCAGGCTTTTCTCTAATTTTATCTCCTACCACTCCTTCCCTATTCCCTATGGTTCAGTCACATTGTTTTTCTTTCTGTTCTTCTAACAATTCAAATTAATTGGTCTTATATGACCTTTGAATTTACTGTTTTCCTTGCCTGGAATGTTTTTTTTACCATGATTCTGATCTCTGCCTAGCAGGTTCCTTCTCACCATTCAAATCTCAGGTCAAATGTTATTACCTCAAAGAAACTGTTTCCTTACCATACTATATAAATTTTCAGTCATCCTTATTCCTGTTACCCTTTGTCCTATTACCCTGCTAAATACACTTTCTTCATATTGCTCACATAATCTAAAATTATATTTTTCTTTGTTATTTTCTTCCTTACTAGAACATAAGCTCCCTGAGTTCAGGAACCCTTTGCATATTGATGAAGTTCTTGTGCTTTAAACAGATATAAGAAAAATATATACATCTATATATTTCTAAAATATAATGAATTCAATAAGTTCTATCCAAGGTCTGCCCTAGTCTAATCTCTTCACATATCTCCATCTGTCAAAATATCCTTGATATTTTTCTCTCAGAGAGACATTTCCTAGTCTAAAGCTCCTAAAGGCTTTTAAAATGAATTATACCCCTCATAAGAGTATTACCTTAAGATTGGATCAGCCTTGTATATTTCACATCAGATACTAAAGGGGTAGAATTTTGGGTTAAGAGCAAGAAGAAACATTCTGGAGAAAGAGTCCTTTCTAGGGAAGATAGACCTAACTGAACTACCTCAGCAGCTAATCCAATTATTGGTTGCACAGAGAGAATAGAAGGAAGGCCCTAAATATAAATTGTGTGGATTTCCAACTTGGCCAAGGGCCGAATCTGGAATTTCTTCATCTTACAATTTGTAAGCAGTTTTCATTTCACATCTAGGCTCAGCACTTGCCCTCCCTTCAGAAAACTGTCTTTTCAAATTTCTGGAATTTATTTGTCATTTTCTTACATGCCTTAACCAGTTGTATCTATTGTTGCATTGTCCTATTGACATAACATAATCTGCCATGACAGATGCAACTATGATATCTCTGTGATTCATAAATGGGAAACGACAGAAGGTTGGATTCTGGACAAGTGTGATGGCACATGCCTTTGCTGAGAGAATCTTAATGACCAGATGTGGTTCTGAACCTCCATTTGTGAGCTGAAACTTCAGTGGATGGATATAGGCTTTTACTGGAGATTGTAGGTTTAGGAACACAGACTGAGAACAAACTAAAGGCACCACTGGGACTTGTGAGTCAAGCCCTCAAGATATTTACCAAAATATTGATAATAATAGTCAATATTTACATGGCACTTACTCTGTGCCAGGCACCATTTCTAAGTGTTTCACATAGGTTAGTTTATTTAATCTTCAAAATCCTGTAAGTCATAAAAAGCTATCATCACAGAGGCACAGAGGAAAGAGTAATACATACTGAGTAAGTAAACTGCCCAAAGGTATACAAGTCAGAGGACATATTGAAACTCAATTCTGGCTGCCAAACCTGAACTCTTAATAGTGACTATCCTATACTCTACTGGTAACCTGGCAAGAACCATGTTATAGTAGTGGTGGTAATAATAATAACAATGACAATAACTATCATTGTTTTTTTTTCTGATTTGTGCTAAATACTTTATCTGCATTATCAAATTTAACCCTCACACTAATTGTATAAAATAAGCACCATTAGAATCCTTATGTGTAGATGGGGAATGTGAGGCTTAGAGAGTGTACACTGTCTTGCACAAGGTCTTGTCCCTAGGAAGTGGAACCACCAGGAGTTGAACCCAGGTTTCTTTAAACCTGGTTCCTCAAAAAATCAAATCCTCTTACCACAAGGCCATGCTTCAGTTAGATTATAGGCCAACATGTAAAGGTTTCCTTTGTCTTACAGTGAGGCTCTATGACAAGGTGGGAGAAATCAGTGACTTCCTGTCCCTCTGCTGTGTTGTGGAGGGGTAGCCTTAGAGTACACACATTGACATTGCATTCCATGCATCTTGTCAATTAGTCAAAAGTAGCAGTCTCCCTAACCATGAGTCTGGTGGGAGGAAATTCTGTCAGATTTCCAAGGCAAGCCTTCTTTCTCCTTTATACAACACAAGTTTTATCTTTGCTGTTTATATACAAAGATAACACATCCTACTTATTTTCCCTAAATGGTTCTATTGCTCTTGTGATGAAGCAAACTGATGCTTCCAATTTTATCCACTCCCTGTTGTGATTTTTAAAATAGCCGATCAAGATTTGGGACTCAGGCTGTGGTCAGACTTTAGGGTCCCAGTTCTGTGCAAGGTTAAGGTCTGAAGTAGTGATGAGGATAAGAGCAAACTCATTGTCTCACAGGGAGATTATACTCAGACTTAATAGTACTGCCCTTTAATTAGACAGTTCCCAGCAAGGCAGCAGGGACTTTAATATTCTGGTCTTAGTGCGATTTGCAAGGCAATTCAAATTCCTCAATACAGTTTTTTTCTACTCCCCACCTGCTGCCATATATTTGAGTTGCTTGCTACTTCTACCCCTCTGTGAAGTATGCAGGGAAATGTACGTGTTTTATTTCTTTCAGACACAGCATTTAGTGACTCCCTCTTGGTGGAGTGAGACAAGGCAAGGGTAGGCCGTCCCAGCCAATGATCTGGGCCCCAAGGCTAAGGCAACTAGATTCCATTTTATGTAGGCCCCTTAGTTAAGACGACTAAATGACTCCATTTTTATCATCAATAGATCTTCCTCGATATTCTTCCAAAATAGGTTAATTACCCCTAGACGGAAAGGAATTTTGCCTAAGATTATAGTTGCCCAAGGAGTTGGGAGGCATTTGCAGTTTCCTGAGTATAGGTATTTGCAAGTGTTTGCAAGTACTTAAGTGCTGTCAGTGAATAATGCTAATTTTGACTTCTGTAATCTCTGTCACTCACACTACTGGTCCCCTGAGGGGAGGAGGGCTAAAGGAGGAGGGGGTTTCTGTCTTTAAAGTGGGACGAGCAAGAAGAATCTGGGCTGTTGATCTGAGGGGAGACTATGCCCTCCGCAGCCCGCCGGTGAAATAATGTGCTCCTTTACAATTCGGCTGTGCGTCTCTGGTTATCTCGCTGTCACGTTACAACACCATTTGCCAATTGAAATATAGGTTTTATAAATCCATTTAACACCCCCACCTCACCCTAGGTCATTACCCAAGTGACCTGGTAACATTGTTATAACCTGACGGCGAGATAACCAGAGACGCATGGCCGAATTGTAAAGGAGCACTTTATTTCGCCGGCGCTGCGGAGGGCATATTTTCCCCTCAGATCAATAGCCCCGATCCTTCTTACTCATCCCATTTTAAAGACAGAAACTCCCTCCTCCTTTTGCCCCCTCCCCTCAGGGAACCAGTACAATAGTGGGAGTGACAGAGACTACAGAAGTCAAAATTAGCATTATTTACCAACGGCATAAGTACTTACAAGTACCTGCAAATACCTATACTCAGGAAACTGCAAATGCCTCCCAACTCCTGGGGCAACTATAATCTTAGGCAAAATTCCTTTCCGTCTAGGGGTAATTAACCTATTATTGGAAGAATATTGAGGAATGTCTATTGGTGACAAAATGGAGTCTTTTAGTCGCCTTAACCAAGGGGCCTACATGAAATGGAATCTAGTTGCCTTAGCCTTGGAGCCCAGATCAGCATCTGTAGAAGGCTTATAGCAAAGCTAGAAACCTACTCTTTTCCCCACACCCAACACAGAAATATTGCCCCATCTATCAAGAGAGAAATTTAGCTATGAGCTCAGTTGGAAGCTGCTTTTTGCATGTCCCCTGCTTCTGTTTCTAATGACTTTCCTTTGACATTAGCTGCACTCCACTGCCAGTGAACCCCTTCACCCACTGAAGATGGACTGAAGTGGACATGCCCCTTGGTTTTATGAAGTAGCAACAGTGTCTTCTTGCCATCACTGTAATATTAAGGTCAGTGCTTTCACAGGGAAAACACAGTCTTTTAAGCCTTAAAAAAGCATCAAACCTTGCAATAGCTTTTGCCACCTAAGACATGGACTAGTGATGGCAGAAGGGAAAGAATTTTGGAGAAGGCAGTCCCAAGAAGATGGATGAGAGAGATGCCATGTTGTGCTTACAGGAAATGCGACATTGTCAACTTTGGCTATTTACAACAAAACAGCATTTTGTTCACTTGGAGCATTTGTCCTGCTTTATAGCATGCACCACATGTGGGCCTTTGTCTAGGCCAGTGAGGTTCAAGGGATGGGAAAGTTTGTCACTCTGTGTGTATTTGGAGAATAGGAGGGCAGAGGAGCAGTGTGAGGACAAGAGTGTATCAAAATGGGGGAGGGGACATGCAGGACTTGGAAAAAATATTTGATATTACAATTTTAATGGTAAAAAGTAAAATTTGATATTTTTTTCTTGTCTGATGGAAATCAGTATCACACATACTTTCTCAAATAGCCATCTAGCAAACCCCTTTAAGAGAATTTATCAAAATAAAGGTAAAAGTTATGTTTTATGTTTATAAAAGGAGGTAAGAGTTAAAAACAAATTGAGAAAATCAACTTTTTTTTCAGGCCTTCTTTGCTCATGCATTTTCTTTTACGGATATTCCTTTGAGTTCTCTGTTGTCTTGCACAAGACAACTAGGAAGAGTGCCTTGGCTGATAGCACTTCACTCTCTTTAAATGCTCAGCTCAGGGTTTATTCATTCATAAGGTCCTTGCTTTTGTGTTGTTTGTTGTTCCTTTTGCATATTCATTTTACCCGTTTTCTCTTTTGTCTCTTTTGACTGCTCCTGCCTTGTTCACATTTCTTGACTTTAGTTTCTCTCTCTCTCTGTGCGTGTGTGTGTATCTTTGTGTTTGCCTGCTTGTCTCATCTTTCCCTTAATTGCAGTCTTTTTGTATGGATCTCTCAATCTCTCTCTTTTGAACTTTCTTTTTCGGGTCTTTTTCTCTACAAAGTCTCTGCCAGGAAGTTATCATGAACACTGTCTACATGAAACTGCTTTGAAAACCACAATCATTATACAAATGCAAGGTGGGGGTACTGCTACCAGTTCTGAAGGTATATGAAACTCCCAACAGTTACTCTTGGAATAAAAAGATAATAGCAGAGTAATCCCCCTGAAAAGCTCTACAGACCAAACCTGTGAAGAATTTTGTGAGTTTATTTGAGCCAAAAGGTTAACAAAAGCTGGGAAGCAAAGCCTCAAAGGATTGAGATAATGCTCCGGAGAATGGCAGTTTTGCACCTTAATTTATACATTACAATCAAAAGAGAAGCCTTAAATGGGTTATATGAAATCTATTGGTGACAGAATGGGGCACTAATCTCAACAGGAATTGTTATAACCTGACGGCGAGATAACCAGAGACGCATGGCCGAATTGTAAAGGAGCACTTTATTTCGCCGGCAGGCTGCGGAGGGCATAGTTTCCCCTCAGATCAACAGCCACGATTCTCCTTGCTCGTCCCATTTTAAAGACAGAAACTCCCTCCTCCTTTTGCCCCCTCCCCTCAGGGAACCAGTACAATAGTGGGAGTGACAGAGACCACAGAAGTCAAAATTAGCATTATTTACCGAGGGCCTAAGCACTTACAAGTACCTGCAAATACCTAATACTCAGGAAACTGCAAATGCCTCCCAACTCCTGGGGCCACTAAAATCTTAGGTGAAATTCCTTTCTGTCTAGGGGTAATTAACCTATTGTTGGAAGAATATCGAGGAATGTCTATTGGTGACAAAATGGAGTCTTTTAGTCGCCTTAACCAAGGGGCCTACATAAAATGGAATCTAGTTGCCTTAGCCTTGGAGCCCACAACATTCCCCACTGGTTTTCCTTACAAGTCAAATCGTTGACTCAACTTAGTTTTTATGAGGCTCTCTATTAGACATGGCCCAAATGCTAGGAGTAAATATAGTATAAGCCAATTTTAAGATTGTCACCTTTTTCTTTCTTGTTCCTCGATATTTTTCCTAACTAGTGATAAACTTTCTTGAATAATCCCTCAATTATTCACATAAAAACAGCATTTTTTTCCCCAGTGCAACACATAATCCTCCTCCCTTAAGAAATAAGAGGTTTAATCCTCTCCTGTTCTGCAGGACCGTTTCTTTTTTTTTTTTTTTTTTTTTTTTATCCTCACCCGAGGACATTTTTTCATTTTTGTTCAGATAGAGTGGGAGGGAGAGAAAGGAAGAGACAGAGAGAGAAACATCGATGTGAAAGGGACACATCGAGTGGCTGCCACCCGCACGACCAACCAGGGCCGGGGACAAACTGCAACCAAGGTACATGCCCTTAGCGGGAACCGAACCCGGGTCTCTCTGGACCGCAGGCCGACGCTCTAACCGCTGAGCCAAACCGGCCAGGGCTGCAGGACCGTTTCTAAGTTCCCAGTTACATTGGTGCCCGGGTCTATAAGGATTCCCCTGTACAGTCATAACCAGAAAAATCAAAGTCCCGATAAACACAAGAGTCTTATCTGGAGGGGCCTGAACAGTCCATTTTGCTTTTCCCCCTCAGCCGGGAATGGTGCTGCCAGATCAGGATGCCGTTGACCTTGACAGCCTTTGGTGCAGGCAGGATGACGGTGTATAGTCCCTTCCAGGCTGGAGTTAGTTCCTGGGTGGTGAACTTCTTTACCCATATTAAGTCCCTGGGCTGGAAGGGGTGCACAGGGTCCAAGGTGGGCACAGGCAGGGCGTCGCAGACGTGTTTCTGGACGGCTTTCTGGGCGGACTGCAGGGCCTGCAAGAACTGTAAGAGGGCAAGGAGAGCAGAGTGGTCCAGTTTTCACCGGTTTTTAAAGTAAATTTGGTTAAGGTTCCCTTCAAGATCCTGTTCATTCGCTCTATCCGCCCGGAACTCTGTGGGCGGTAAGCCTAATTGAGCTTCCAATTTACATCTAACCCCTTAGAATTAGCCTATGATCTCTTTGCTATAAAGGCGGGGCCATTGTCTGGTCCAAGGGTGAGGAGTAGCCTAAACCTGTTACTCCCTTTACTACATCCCAGACTGTTATTCCATTACCAGAGGCAAGCTCTCCCTCTACACAATCCTTTAACTTGCATAGACTCTCTGTGACTTTCCTAGTCCTTCCCCTGACATTAACCTGAGAGCTTGTTCAATCTACCTGCAGTCTGCACATCCCCCAGCTTTCCTTCTTTTCCTCCCTATTCAGACCCACACATTTCTGCTTCCCTCCGCCTTCTCCCTTTCCCTGTGACCTTACTGGACATTACCTGCCTCTCAGAAATTCAGTAAGCTTGGTGTAACCTAAGTGGGTAGTCTGGTGCAGCTGGTTGACTAAAGTCCGACCCTGGGACCAACAACCTCCCATCAGGCAGAGTCCATCACCCGTTTGGTTCTTGGGTGGCTTGCTTCTGTTCAGCCAAGTCATTTTCTGGCCCAGTGTATCTGGTCATTCCCCACTGGTTTTAGGGCCACTCCCAAGCTTTCTGGTGTAGCAGATTTTCCCGTGCCTCACCGGAGTTCCCTTTTTAATGTCCTTCCCCGCCGAGGTTAATAACCCTCGGACCCTGTAGATGGCGCTATGCAAGTGCGCTGTGGCAAAGGCATATCTGTTGTCAGTATAGATGGTTACTGACTTTCCCCTGCCCCATAGAGAGCCTGGATTAGGGCTATGAGTTCAGCCCGTTGGGCTGAAGTTCCCCTACTCAAGGACTGTGACCAAGTGACACAGTCCAGAGTTACTACTGCTGCCCCAGCATACCTGATTTATTCCTGGACATAGCTGCTCCCGTCCGTGAACAATACCTCATCTGATGATGGCAGTGGAACATCCTTGAGGTCTGGGCGGGCCGTCTGCACTATGTTGATTACCTCCAGGCAGGCAGTCCTGTAGAGGTTTCTCCGGGTCATCATCTGGAGGCAGGCTGGCAGGATCGATGGCCAATGGCTTGGAGTGGCAGTGGCCAGTAATTGCACAGTCACTGGAGAAGATTACAGTATTCTTCCCAAAGTCTGTAGTCCTCTTTGAAGTCCAGGGGTAGGTTAGAGGCCCATTGGCTCGGTCAGGACCGAGTCTGCTGCACCAGTACCTACCAGAAAACTAAACCTAGTTTGTCCCCTATTGTCTTGTTATTCTTGGCTCCTGAGGGCTCAGTTGGAAGGAACTCTAGCCCTATCAATTTTCCAAATTAAAGATTTCACTCTGTTCCTCTACACCTGACTTTGCCCTTGTCTTTTCTATCCCTAGCTGGAACCTAGGCCTGCCATCCTGACCCTTCCTAGGGTGCTGTTTTCCATGGGCCCTCTTTCCCTTAAGGCTGATACTAACCAATTGGGCCTATAGGCCTAACAGGAGAACACGGTGAAAAGTGTCCAAGGAAGCCCTCCCACGGCAGTATTTGGGTCCATCCCACCATGGGCAGAAGGATGGGAAAATTTCCTCTGACCCCAGGTTTACAAAAGGACGCAGGAAAAGGGGAACACAGGGCAGAGTGTTTTTCAACTCTCCAATAGCACTTCGCCCATGAGCCTGGGATCCCTATTTTCAATTCCCCAAAATTCAGAGAAGCCTGTTGGAAACTTGCTAGCGCCAAACAACAGGCACCAAACCTCAAGCGGGGAACCCTGCCTTTCCCCGCATTTCCTTTGATAGCACTTTAGCACTTTCCCAGCCGCCTGATGCGGCAAAATTACAACTTGTGCTATCCTAGTTTCAGGTAAAACTTGCACAATGGCCTTAGTGGTCCAGGCCACAACTCCCATTTCCCCTAAATAATCAGAACCAATAACTCCAGGCAACGCCTGGAACCCCCCACAGTGAGACCATTCCTTCCCAAGACCAAACCCACCGCTCCACCAGGCAGTGGCCCACAGACCCCTGCTGGGATAGCTCCAGGCCCCACCTCTGGTGTGGCAGAGGTCCAGCCCCGCACTCCCCGAGGTGGGCGTAGAGATCCCGATCATAGTCCTGGCCTCCACCCTGGCTGGAACACCGGAGCAGGGGTGACAGACATTTGCCCCACTGTTGGATGGGGTGGGGCTGGCCCCTGAATCAGTTACTACTCTGTTAACTGCCTGTAACAACAGAGCCACAGAATAGCAAATTTTTCCCCTTTTTTCGTGAGCCGCGTGCATGAGGGAGCTCCCAAAGGGACCGTGGCGGCCGAGAAACCTCACGAGGCCCTCGGTCTCTCTTGCCTGCGCAGCGGCGGGAGACGCCGCGGTGTCCCGCGGGTCATCACCGGGTCACGCGTCCCCAGGGCACAGCCCCGTGCGCGGACATCAGCCTTGGCGCAAGCCGCCCCAACAGGGGCCTGGAGGGCGAGGGGGTAACACCCCCCTTCTTCCCCACCTTATTAGCCTCCTGCATGCCCCCCACTGGGGACCCGGCCCACAACCGGGAACAGAACTGGCGACCCCCTGGTGTATGGGTCGACACTCAACCACTGAGCCCCACCGGCCAGGCCTTTTGCTGTATCTCTGCCCCGCAGGCACTTCCCTGCCTTTTCCCAGGCCTCCCCTGGGGCCCAGACCAGTATTCGTGCCCTTAGCGGGAACCGAACCCAGCCTCTCTGGTCCGCAGGCCAGGGCTCCAACCGGCCAGGGCTCTATCCATGATCAGACCGACCACAACAAAGTTGAGGGAGACACAATAGGGAGGCAGACAAGGACAAAAACAAGGGAAGACACACAAGACAGAAACTTTCGCTTCGTCCGCCTGGCCGCTCCCCTCGCGGAGATTTCAGACGCCTCTTGACATGTGGCGGGTTGGAATAATCCCCCAACCCGGACCAGGCTCGCTGGTGGAACACCAGAGTGCTCCAAGAACCTGGCACCGCCTTATAGCCGTATGAGGTCGCCACGGAACCGTAGGGTAGGACTCACTCAGGCTCCGTAACCGAAGTCGTGGAGCACGGTCACTCACACACAGTTACATTCACACGGTCACACTCACACACCGTCTGAACTTCCTACCAGAAATTTCCTTCCTGAAATTTCCTATCCTGAGCAGCACCCATGCCGCTCGCAGTCACACACACCGTCTGAACTTCCTACCAGAAATTTCCTTCCTGAAATTTCCTATCCTGAGCGTTGGTGACTGCGGTGGGACTCGAACCCACAATCACAGACACCGGTGGTAACTGCGGTGGGACTCGAACCCACGATCACAGTCACTGGTGGTAACTGCGGTGGGACTCGAACCCACGATCACAGTCGCTGTTGGGGAGGTGATCAGTCTCCCCGGTCCGCACCTGGAGCGGACCAGATTTTACCAGGGTTTTGAACTCCACCTAACGTCTTAGGGGATCCTGGAGAGGAGAGGTTGTGCCGCGTCCGACCCTCTCCCCTCCCCCAGTTGGACCGGTCACCCAGAACTCACCTCCGGAGGCTTTACTAGGTCTCCTTTAATCTTTTTGGGGATGTCTTGGCGTCTCCCGACCGCTCATCAGAAATCCAAGTAGGATCTTCGGGGCCCTGGAACTTCCTAGGGGGTACCCCCCCGAAGAACTCCAGATATCTGGTGGCCAGACCGGGAGAGGCCGTTCATCCTAGGCGTCTATCCCCTGGTGTCCTAAAGCACCAGGGATCTTGCTGGGGCCTCCAAATGTTATAACCTGACGGCGAGATAACCAGAGACGCATGGCCGAATTGTAAAGGAGCACTTTATTTCGCCGGCGGGCTGCGGAGGGCATAGTTTCCCCTCAGATCAACAGCCACGATTCTCCTTGCTCGTCCCATTTTAAAGACAGAAACTCCCTCCTCCTTTTGCCCCCTCCCCTCAGGGAACCAGTACAATAGTGGGAGTGACAGAGACCACAGAAGTCAAAATTAGCATTATTTACCGAGGGCCTAAGCACTTACAAGTACCTGCAAATACCTAATACTCAGGAAACTGCAAATGCCTCCCAACTCCTGGGGCCACTAAAATCTTAGGTGAAATTCCTTTCTGTCTAGGGGTAATTAACCTATTGTTGGAAGAATATCGAGGAATGTCTATTGGTGACAAAATGGAGTCTTTTAGTCGCCTTAACCAAGGGGCCTACATAAAATGGAATCTAGTTGCCTTAGCCTTGGAGCCCACAACAGAATAAGTCCTTATAGATATTTATTATAGTTTATATGCAGCTTTTGCCAACTTCCTTTGGTTAGTTGGTCTGCCAAGTTTGGACTGCCATTGCTTAGGCTGCATTTTCTCCAGCACACTCAATGACATCTTCGTTTTCAGATAGTTTTGTTTCCCTTGGTCCGAACTGATGTCGTTTTTTCTCTCTCTCTCTCTTTTATGAATTTTCTGAATTAAAACTCTTTCTCTATTTTTTCTCAGCATGATCATGAGACCACTGCTTCAAAATCACCCACAATAATTCTTGTTAAAGTGCAGATTTCTATGGCCCATCTCAAATTTAAGAAATTGGAGTCTAAATAGTTGGACATTGGAATTTGTATTCTTATCACATTGATGTTAAAGGATCCTTGCTCTAATTGTTTTTCTTCCTCCATTCCAGACACCTGAGTCCTCTTCAGTCTTATTATTTTCTATTTCCAGAGCAGTTTAGTGTCTCCAGGAGATGCTTGAGAAGACCTTTTATGTACCCAGGAATTAACTGTTAATCATTTAAGATTAATACTCTGAAGCTATTAAGGTAATTAAAGCAAATGTATGTCATTCATGCCCTGAGGAGTTCAAGGGCAGTTAAGGATAAAATGTGTGGATAGTGCTTTTCATATACAAAGGATGACCCTATAATGAGATCTGAATGCCAGCCTATAACCCATTCACTAACAGCACATTTCTCATTTCAACCTCAAGTCCACAGGCTTGTCAGTGGGGTGGCTCTCTGCATCCCAGTTCATCAACTCCACTGACACGTGGAGACACGTTTACCTACAAAATACATTTACTAACACCTGGCCCTAAAGGCAGAGTTGGGAAAGGAAAATTTATTTCAATTTCTAAGTGTAATGGCTAAAGGTTCCCAGTGTATACTTATGGTGCAGGATTCTGTTATGTTGGAGTATACCCTGGCTCTCAAGGTCATGTGCAAAACATGCCTAATGAAATGCTGAGAAATAATAATCTCATAAGGGAGAGTTTCCAAGCTGTAGAGGTGCTCTGAAGACATTTAATGCAGCTTGTATACTTAAAAATCATCACTCACTTTCACTTGAAGTTACTGGCATTGAAAATATCTAGTGTAGATACACTGGCAGAAGTCCACATATTAATTAAATTAGAAAAAAATAAAAAAGAGATTGCTAATGAATCACTTTGTTTATGTCAAATAACCATATAATTTATAATTCAAACTGGGAAATACTTGAGGATGGAAAGGGTTGCTATTAATCAATCTAGGACAATAGGCATAACTGGTATGCAAGCAAATCTTAATTTCATGCCATTTAGCCTTAGCAGGCAAGTTCTGACATGTAATCTCCTTTCCTATTGCAAGGAACTATACCAGTCAGTATTTTGGGATGAAGAAACACAAATAGATTTGTGGATAAGATAAATTAAAGAAAACCAGTCTTTTTTGTTGTTGTTCTGAATGATGAAACAACTTTTTTTTTTTGGTCAAAACTAAACACTAGATTCTCAGGATATATAAGCACCCCTATGTTCATAGCAGCGATATTTACAGTAGCCAAGATCTAGAAACAGCCCAAGTGCCCATCAATAGTTTAGTGGATAGAAAAGCTGTGGTACATATACACAAGTGAATACTACGCAGCTGTGAAAAAGAATAAACTCTTACCTTTTGCAACAGCATCGATAGACCTGGAGATTATTATGCTAAGTGACATAAGTCAGTCAGAGAAAGACAAATACCATATGATCTCACTTATATGTGGAATCTAATGAGTAAAATAAACTGACAAACAAAATAGAACCAGAGGCATGGAGCATTGGAACAGATTGAGGGAAGTCAGAGTGGGAAGGGTGGGAGGACTGGATAAAAGAAGGTGAAGAGATTAGCCAATGAACACATATGTAGCCCGGCCAGTGTGGCTCAGTGGTTGAGCATCAACCCATGCACCAAGAGGTCATTGCTTCAATTCTCTGTCAGGGTATATGCCCAGGTTGTGGACCAAATCCCCAGTGGGGGGCATGCAGGAGACGGCCAATCGATGTTCTTTCTCATCGATGTTTCTATCTCTCTCTCTCCCTCTCCCTTCCTCTCTCTTTAAAAAAAAATCAATCAAGAACATACAGTATAGTCCATGGTCTCAGACAACAGTGTGGTGAAGGCCAAGGGAGTGGGGGTGGAGGCTAGAAGGAAGTAAACAAAGAGTGGGGGAAATGAGGGATATCTGTATGTAATAGTATCCACAATAAAAATAAATTTAAAATAAATTAATTAATAAAAGTGAACAATGGGAAAATAATGACAAGGGACTGAATGACCCATCCACCATTGCAACAGTAAGAGTTTTTTAGCTTATAACAGCCTGGTAAAAAGTTATTAATATTACTCTATTTGAGACCATTGGCTAAGAAGTTCAATTACAAAAAGTAACCTTAGAATGCATATGGGCCATTTTAGGCTCCAATTTGGCTTCAGGATTTGGGGGATTTGAAGCCCAATTAATCTCAGGGAAATCCTTTTCCCTTCCATTCTTTTCCCATATTATTTCAGACACATAATAACACACTCAAAATGTTCTCAAAAGCACGAGAGCTCATGCATATATGTGCATGTGCATGCACACACATGCATACTGTGTGACAGCAGCAAACAGACTCAAGCTGATACGAGTATCAGGATCTAGTGACAAAAGAATGTGGCCCAATGGCAGATTCCAACATGGAGGGATATCATTCTGTTTCCCCTCTTCTGCAGTGTGCCAACTGCTTAATGGGAGAATCTATATCCCTAGAGGGAATGGAGGGAAGAACGTAGTATGAATTATCTCCTTTATTTAGACCATTCCTCATTCTCCATTGCCTTTCCTACTTTATTCCTGGTAGGCCAGATCTTCAGCTTTCAGCAAACTGACTCACAAATTTCCAGTGAATGTGTGCTAACCTTCCTGGCACACAGAGTATATAGTTGAACTGGTTATTTTATGCAAATACAGGGTTATATGACCCCTTATAGAGCACCAATGCCACATATTGATAGTTCTTATTCTTTGACTTCCATGGGTTCCCTGAGGACCCTTCAGCCTCTGTGTCACCAATTCATGTGAAGGTTGCCCAAGATTTAGCTGTTTTTTGTAGAAGATCATTTTCAGAAGGTAATAGTGAACTTGTAGGAGATGATGTGCAAAGAGTATTTAATACTGACTTCCTGTCTGTACTATTGGTCCTGAGGACTTAGAATGCTTCAAGGATATGAACTAAGATATTGTAGATATTTTTTGAACATCTAATTACCCCTTTCCTTTTCAACGTCCTCTCTAGGCATAGCCTAAGGTTGATAGGTGATCAGGATATCACTTTGTTTTGTATTCTTTTTTTATTTTATTTTTAAATTAAATTTATTGGGGAGATATTGGTTAATAAGATTATATAGGTTTTATATGTGTATATATTTTTATGACACATAATATATATATTGCATTGTGTGCCCACCACCCAAAGTCAAATCATCTTTCTTTACCATATATTTGTCCCTGCTTACCTTTTATTACCCGCAAACCCCCTTCCCTTTGGTAAACACCATACTGTTGTCTGTGTCTATGAGTTTCAGTTTTATATCCCATTTTATGAATGAAATCATATGGTTCTTAGTTTTTTCTGACTAATTTATGTTGCTTAGTATAATATTCTCAAGATCCATTCATGTTGCCGCAAATGGCAGTATTTCGTCTTTTTTATTTTTTTGGCTGAGTAATATTCTGTTGTATATGTATATATACCACATCTTTTTTTATCCAATCATCTATCAAAGGACACTTAGGTTATTGCCATATCTTCACCACCAATGAACATAGGGGTGCATATATCTTTGTGAATAAATGTTTTCAAAAGTTTCATGTAGATACACAGAAGGGGGATTTCTGGGCCATATGGTAACTCTATTCTTAATTTTTTGAGAAACCTTCATACTGTCTTCCATAGTGGCTGTACCAGTTTACATTCCTACCAGCAGTACATGAGGGTTGCTTTTACTCCACCACCTCTCCAACACTTGTTATTACTTGTCTTGGTGATGATAGCTTTTCTAACAGGGGTGAAGTGGTATCACATTCTAGTTTTGATTTCCATTTTCCTAATAGCTACTGAAGTTGAGCATCTTTTTATATATCTCTTGGCCATTACTTTGTCTTCTTAGGGAAAGTGTGTTCAGGACCTCTGTCTATTAATTGGATTGTTTGTTTGTTTGGTGTTAAGTTCTATGTGTTCTTTATATATTTTGGATCTTGTTCTTTATATATTTTGGATCTTAACCCCTTGTCAGAGCTGTTGTTTGCATATATCTTTCCAATTCGGTTGGTTGCCTTTTTGTTTTGGTGGCAGTTTCTTTGCTGTGTAGAAGCTTTGTAGTTTGATATAGTTCCATTCATTTATTTTTGCCTTTACTTTCCTTGCCTTTGGGGTCAATTTCATTAAAAATTTCCCTACAATCAAGGTCCATAAGTGTAATATCTATGTTTTCTTCTATATAATTTGTTGTTTCAGATTGTATATTTAGGTCTTTGATCCATTTTGAATTAATTTTGGTACATGAGGCCAAAGTCTAGTCTAGTTTCATTCTTTTGCATGTGGCTTTCCAATTTTCCCAGCACCATTTATTAAAGAATCTTTCTTTTCTCCATTGTATGTTTTTGGCTCCTTTGTCAAAAATAATTTGCCTATATACATGTGGTTTTATTTCTGGGCTCTCAATTCTGTTCTATTGGTTTGTGGTCTGTTTTTCTGCCAGTGTCATGCTGTTTTGATTATTGTAGCTCTGTGGTATAATTTGAAGTCAGGTAGTGTGATACCTTCAGCTTTGTTTTTGTTTGTTTGTTTGTTTTGTTTTGTTTTGTTTTTTGAGGATGGCTTTGGTTATTCGAGGTCTTTTGTGGTTCCATCAAAATATGATAATTTTTTGTTCTATTTCTTTAAAAAATGTCATTGATGTTTAAATGGGGATTGCATTAAATATAAATATTGCTTTGGGTAATGTGGCCATTTTAACTATGTTGATTCTTCCAGACCATGAAGCTGGAATATCTTTTCATTTCATTGTGTCTTTTACAAACTCTTTTAATAATGCTTTATAGTTTTCAATATATAGGTCCTTACATCCTTTGTTAAGTTTATTTCTAGGTATTTTATTATTTTTGTTGCAACTGCAAAAGGATTTTTTTTTTCATTTCTTTTTCTGAAATTTCATTGTTAGTATACAGGAATGCAGTGGATTTTTGTACATTGATTTTGTATCCTGAAACTTTACTGTATTTGATTATTGTTTCTAGTAGTTTTTTTGGTGGAGTCTTTGGGTTTTCTATATAAAGAATTATATCAGCTGCAAAGGGTTACATTTATACTTCTTCCTTCCCAATTTGGATGTCTTTTATTTCCTTCTCTTGCCTGACTGCTCTGGCTAGGGCTTCCAGTATTATGCTGAATAAGAGTGGCGAGAGTGGACATCCTTGTCTATTTCCTGATTTTAAAGAAAAAGTTTTCAGTTTTGCACTATTGAGTATGATATTAGCTGAGAGTTTGTTATATATGGCCTTTATTATGTTGAGGTACTTTTCCTCAATACCCATTTTATTGACTATTTTACTCATAAGTGGATGTTGTATCTTATCAAATGCTTTCTCTGCATCTATTGATAAGATCATATGATTTTATCTTTCTTTTTGTTAATGTGGTATATTATATTGATCAACTTGCTTGTGTCCCTGGAATGTAATCCACTTCATTGTGATGTATTGTTTTTTTAATGTATTGATGTATTTGATTTGCTATTATTTTTTTAGGATTTTTGCGTTTGTATTCATCAAAGATATTGGTCTATAATTTTCTATTTTTGTGTTATTCTTGCCATGTTTTGGTATCAGGGTTATGTTGGCCTCTAAAAAGTGTTAGGAAGTATTGCCTCTTCAATTTTTGGAAGAGTTTGGGAAGGAAAAATATCAAATCTTATTTGAATGTTTGTTAGAACTCACTAGTGAAACCATCTCGTCCTGGACTGTTATATTTTGGGAGGTTTTGGATGATTGTTTCAATTTCCTCATTGTTGATCAGTCTATTCAGATTTTCCAGTTCTTCATGATTCAGTCTAGGAAGGTTATACATTTCTAGGAACTTATCATTTCTTCTAGGTTATTGAATTTTGTGGCATATAGTCTTTAATATTATTCTAGTATGATCCTTTGTATTTCTATGATGTCTGTGGTAACGTCTTCTCTTTCACTGATTTTATTTATATGAGTCTTTTCCCTTTTTTCTTTAGTGAGTCTAGTCAGGGATTTGTAAATTTTATTAATCTTCTCAAAGAAACAGCTCTCTGTTTTGTTAATTTTTGTATAGTCTTATTCCTATTTCATTCAATTCTGTTTTAATTTTTATTATTTTTTTTCCTCTGCAGACTTTGGGCTGCTTTTGTTCTTTTTCTAGTTCTTAGGATATAATGTAGATTTGTTTACCTGAGATTTTTCTTATTTCACTTTTCTGTGGATGCTATTTGCTTGTAGAATCATTTTCCACCCTTTCACATTGAATCTACCTTTGTCTTTGCAGCTTAGATATGTCTCCTGAAGGCAGCATATGGTTGGGTTTTGTTTTTTGATCCTATCAGCTATTTTGTGCCTTTTTATTGGTAAATTCAGTCTATTTACATTTAGGGTAATCATCATCATTATTATTAGTAGTATTACTAGATTTTTATGTTCTGTATCACTAATTCTTTCCTCTATTTGGTCAGCTCTATTTCCTTTGCTTGCTAGTTCCTTCTTGATATCTTTAATTGAGTTCTTAATCTCCAGAATTTCTATTTGTTTTCTTGTTAAAATTTTTTTCCCAGTACTGTAATCTTGAATTATCTGTCATTTAAATAACATATTTCCATATCTTTAAGTTTATTTTCTGAAGATTTTTCATTTTCTTTCTGAGTTCCCTCATTACCTTGGTTATTCATGGTATTTGATGGATTCCTTCTCCGTCTAAGCATCTATGTATGAGTGGCATTTCTCTAGTAGATTGATAAGAAGAAATATTTCTATTGCTTTCTAGTAAGTGGTGCTGAATCACAAGGTTTTTTTTAGCTCTCTTGTCCATCTTTGTTTTTTCAGATCTCTGTGGGATGGTGGAAAATGGCCTGTGTTTCCAAGGAAGGTGGGCCCCTCCCTTGTGACTTGTTCATTTCGGTCCCAGGGGACCAACCATGCAAGGGAATGTGGTGGATGATGGGACTAAAAATCCATGAAATACCAGTACTGTCCCCTGCAGCCACTACTTGCAGACCAGGGGAAACCTGGCCACTTCTTCTGTTGCTTTGCCCTTCCAGCAATGATGACCAGTGGACCTCCATGGTATCACCCTCGCACCTCTATCCAACACCGAGATTAATCACAGAATACGCTCTTCATTCAGTGAAAAAAGGTTTCTCTTGTACCAGATCTCAAGTTTTCAGATAATGTGTTCTTCAACCTCACACAAAGGGTGAGGGGAGGTGAGTTCTGGGAAGTTAAGGCAAGGTGGTCAGGCTCTGTGACCTTGTTTCTCTGTCTGGATGTCAATTGCCAGACAACCATGGTCATATCTCTTTGCTTCATCCCTGCCAAGGTCACTAGGCTCAGCCACAGCTCATACTGCACACTTCAGCATGAATGCTCACTAAATATCTTTGTTCCTTTCTGTTGAAGGGAGTGCCATCTACAACCTGATTTCTCCCCTCTCAGGGCTAAGCTTCACAGTGAGTTTTGGCTGCAGGGCTGCATCTGTGGCTCCTTTGAATTTTTCTCCCTTTTTGCCTGCCTGGTTTGTTCCCACTTGCCCACCTTCAGATGTTTCAATGTGTGGATCTCTCAGACATGTTTATGCATTGAGCATGGATTCTTTTGTTGAATTATAGCTGTTTAAATTGTTGAAACTTCAATGGGAGAGACCAAGCAGATCTCTCACACCACCATTTCTCTTGTTTTGTTTCTTCCTTACAATATCAGGGCCAGTCAGCATTGTCTGTCTCTTACTCTCCTTGAAGACCCTGCAAAATGCAAGTTATATCACAAGACCATACTGTTTTGGAGTTTGAACACCCTAAAGATGTCAGCTTACCTAACTCGTCCTTTTGTGGATAAGATCTCCTACATTTGGGACACTCCCCTATTTAGACTCAAATTTGGCTCCAAGATAGGGATTGGAAGAGGCCTATCTAAATTAACGTTAGGAATATTTTATCCTCTTTAACTCTTTCCTTTTTTTCCCCAAAATACGTTTTTTATTGATTTTTTTACAGACAGAGGAAGGCAGAAAGAGATAGAAACATCAATGGGCTGCCTCCTGCATACCCCCTACTGGGGATCGAGCCCACAACCTGGGCATATGTCCTGACCAGGAATGGAACCAGGACCTCTCAGTCCATGGGACAACACTCAATCCACTGAGCCACACCAGCCAGGCAACTCTTTCCTTTTTTAATCATCATAATCCTAATTCTTTTTTTCATCATCCCTAAGACAAGCCACAGCCCCCATATTCATGCATACTTTCATAACTATAAAGATTTGATCAAGTAACGGCTTCCTCTTGCCTCTATTTTACATGGCCACAGGTATGTTTTACAGGCCTTCTCTTTTCCCAAACTAAATTAAACAACAAAAATATCCTACTGCCCTGGACAGTTTTTCTCAGTGGTTAGAACGTTGGCCCAAAGACTGAAGGGCCATGTGTTCAATTCTGGTCAAGGCACGTGCCTTAGTTGTGGTTTGGTCCCTGGCCCTGGTTGGAGTAGTGAGGGAGGCAACTTATCAATGTGTCTCTCTCACATTGATGTCTTTCTCTCTCCCTTCCTCCTGCCCACTCTATCTGAAGATAAATGGGAAAAAAAATATATCCTCAAGTGAGAATTAAAAAAAAATCCTACTTGTATTTCTCTACACACTCATTTCAGTATGTGGAGAAATAGATTGCATAGGCTCTTTCTGAGCCACAAGGGGCCTGAAAAGTTTGAATCTACCAAGGATAGATAACCAGTAGTTTCTATGCATCATGGATCCACGCAAACAAGCAAAAACTGCTACTCTTCAATTCTTTCTTTCTCCTAATTAGAATTCACCTTCCCTCGGCACTTGCCTTTAGTTCTATTTAACAGAAATGTTATTATTCCTGGTATTACGGTATCTGTATATCTGTTCCATGGGATTGTTAGTTCCTTGAAGTGGGGCAATGACTTAGATACCACTATGTTTATAATCCCACCAATAGTGTCTGATACATAGAGATGTCCAAAAATGTCTGTTGAATTGAGAGTCAAGACATCTAAAAATAGTCTGTCTATTGCAAACCAGCATAGTGCTAGATACCACAGTGTTTTCACAGATAGCATATATAAATCTCTGATGAAAATTCATTTTTTAAATTAATAAAATATAAATATCAAATACCTATTGCTTTTTAAGTATTGAAAAAATAGTAGGAATTTTAATATTTATGGAAAGTTGGAAC
Organism: Tadarida brasiliensis; assembly: GCA_030848825.1. Classification (NCBI taxonomy): domain Eukaryota; kingdom Metazoa; phylum Chordata; class Mammalia; order Chiroptera; family Molossidae; genus Tadarida; species Tadarida brasiliensis. The sequence goes on from CM061280.1 coordinate 55,842,693, forward strand.
ACATGTAATATAGTTGTTCCATCATATTTTGGACCAAGATACTTTACTTTGTTATTGACTAAGCCCCTACTTTACATTCACATAGCAATCTCAACTAAAATGAGCAAAACTCCAAAAGCAAATCTCTGATCTTTTCCTCTAGATCTACCCCTTTCTAAATCCCCAACACACCTTTACACATTAGTTCTGATGTCTCCTCATAAATCAAGAAATACTTTCTGAAGTAGGCTGAATTTAAGCTGAGCCTTTAGGGATAGATAGAGATGAAGGAAAAAAACAATCCAGAAAGATATATTTGTAAGAGCAAAGATACAAATAGTGTAGGGATATGGTTACCAACTCTACTTTGAATTGTGATTAACTGTTGTGGTTAGGGTTCCTGACACTCTCTCTATCTCGAGATTTTTGTTTTAATATATTTTTTATTGATTTTTTTAGAGAGAAAGGAAGGAAAAGAGAGATAGAAACATGGATGTGAGAGAGAAACATTGATCGGCTGCCTCCTGCATGCCCCCTACTGGGAATAGAGCTTGCAACCCAAGCATGTGCCCTGATGGGGAATCAAACTGGGACCTCTCAGTCCATGGGACAATGTTCAATCCACTGAGCTACATCAGCCAGACTATCTCCAGAGATTTGGATTAATGGAAGGCTTTTTTTTTTTTTTTTTAATCATCACCAATCTCTTCTACATACTTGGCCAACTTTTATTTTTCTATTTCAGTAAAGTTCTCCATACTCTTTACTACCAATAAACTATCCATTTCCTTCCCCTCTTCTTAACCAAGCCAGACCCATTAATGACACAGCACAGTTCTCATCTCTTTCCAAAAGCTCTTCTTAACTGTAGCTGCTAGATGTCTGTCCTCTATTGTTCTGAACTCTGATCTAAAGCACTAACAAGCCCTACCAAATATTTGGAGACTGGTTTTAACAGCTTATTTTAGACAGTGAAAGTTAAAGGTTGAGGAAAACCCAATCTTCTTTGAATTTCTCATAGTATTTTGCACAGTACCTTATACATAGTACATACTCAGTAAATGCTTATTAAATATGTTTGGCTTAATACAGCGGACTGACCTTAACTAATTATTTTATCTTGGTTGGAATGGGGAGTTTTGGGTCCTGAGTGCATGTGCAATCATAAGAATTTCAATAATAAAATAGAGAAAAAAAAATGGAGGCCGGCAGGACCAGAGGGAGGGTGAGTGTGTGAAAGAGTGAGCTAGTGTGTCAGAGGGAGTGAGTGGACGTGAAGGTGGGCAACCAAACTCGTGCAGTGCAGAGACACGGAGCAACAGGTTCCTGTGCTGTGGACAGAGCAGCCCGGTACATCTGTAAGCGGCTCTTCAGAGCACTTCTTCCTGCTCTGCAGGGAGGTCCTACCATTTTGGAAGATCCTGGGCCTTCCCTGGGAGTAGGCAGTAGGAGTAGCTAGGGCCCAGCAACCTGAGCCCACCAGTGCACCTGCCACCATCAGACCAGTGAACACCCTGTGTCAACAGAGACCAGTGCACAGTAGTGGAGCTGCCTGGAGACCAGCACCATCCCCCACAGTAGCAGCCCAATCAGAGTCGAGATATATCCCCAGCAACAGAGGCTGGGGGGCATACATCCATCCCCAAGCAACAGAAGCACAGACCAGCAGCAGAGAACCATCCCCAAAAACTACAGCAAAGGCTGAGCAGGAGCTGAGCCCCACAGTATAGCAGCATTCTGCAGCCGCCAGCAGTGAGAACTGGGGCTCCACAGAGGCCTGTGTGACCCAGCGGCCCACAAGAGCTATGGGAAGCCAGGGCTCGAGAGGGACTAGTGTGATCTGCCCACAGGACCTGCTGGGTGCTGGGGCACCAGAGAGGCTTGCGCAAACCAGCTGCCCACAAGAGAGGCATGGGGCCGGGTCTCCAAAGGGACTGTGCGATCCAGCTGCCGACAAGATCAGAGGGAAACCAGGGCTCCAGTGAGGACTATGCAACACAGTATGGGCAGGGAGCAGGGCTCCAACAGGGCCTGAGCTATACAGCTACAGCTGTGACCAGCTGGGAACACAGCACCAGAGGAGCCCATGTGATCCAGCAGCAGCACCTATCAGGACACACCAATACCAGTCCCCAGTAGTCAATCCTCCAGGATCCACAGCAGGCAAGAAGTGACAAGCAACAAAACAGTCTGGGAGGCACAGTAGCCTCATTTGATATACAGTGAGCTGCCTACACACCCAAATATCCCTCACCGGGTTTAGAGCTAACAGATGGCTAAAATGGGGAGACAAAGAAACAACACCCAAAGGAAAAAAAAGGAGGAATCACCAGAAAAGGAACTACAGGAATTGGAAGACAGCAACTTGTCAGATAAAGAATTCAAAGTTATGATTTTAAAGGTGCTCAAACAATTTGGTGAGAACTACAAGCAACTTAATAAGAATTATGAAGAGCTCACTGGGAACTACTTCAGCTTAAAAAAAGAGGTAGAAGCTACACATAAAGAGGCAGAAGCTATGCATAAAAATCAAGAGGAAATAAAGAATGACATAGCTGTTATAAAAAATACCTTAGAAGGGTTCAATAGTAGATTAGAAGAAGCTGAAGACTGAATCAGTGACTTAGAAGACAAGGTAGAGAAAATCACCCAAATAGAGCAACAAATGGAAAAACAATTTAAAGAGCAGGAGGAAAGTTTAAGGGAGCTGTGGGACAATATGAAACATAACAACATTCGCATTATAGGGATACTGGAAGGAGAAGAATCAGAGAAAGGAATAGAGAACCTGTTTGAAGAAATAATGACAGAAAAGTTCCCTAAACTGGTGAAAGAAAAAGTCACACAAATCCAGGAAACACAGAGAATCCAAAGCAAGATGAACCCCAGAAGACCCACAGATAGATACATCATAATAAAAATGTCAACCAGTAAGACAAAGAAGAATCTTAAAGGAAGCAAGAGAGAGACAGAAAGTTACCTACAAGGGAGCTCCCATTAGACTGTCAACTGATTTCTCAATAGAAATGCTGCAGGCCAGAAAGGAGTGGCATAAAGTGCACAAAGTAATGCAAGGCAAGGGTCTGAATCCAAGACTATTCTATCCAGCAAGGCTATCATTCAAAATTGAAGGAGAAATAAAGAGCTTCATGGATAAGAAAAAAGCTAAAGGAATTTACCACGACTAAACCAGCATTGCAAGAAATGCTGAAGGTATTGTTGTAAGAAGAAGAAACAGAGAGAGAAAGAGAGGAACACAACATAAAATTAAAATGGCAACTAATAAATATCTATCAATAATAACCTTAAATGTAAATGGCTTAAATGCTCCAATGAAAAGACATAGGGTAGCTGATTGGAAAAGGAAACACGACCCATATATATGCTGTCTACAAGAGACCCACCTCACAACAAAAGACTCACACAGGATGAAAGTGAAGGGATGGAAAAAATTTTCCAAGCAAATGGAAATGAATAAAAAGCTGGTGTAACAATACTCATATCTGACAAGATAGACTTCAAAACAAGGGCCATAATAAGAGACAGAGAAGGTCACTACATAATATTAAAAGGATCAATCCAACAAGAGAATATAACCCTGGTAAATATATACACACCAAATACGGGAGCACCAAAATATATTAAAAATCTTCTGGAGGACTTCAAGGGAGAGATCAATAGCAACACGATCATAGTGGGTGACTTTAACAGGCCACTGACACTACTGGATAGGTCTTCTAGGCAAAAAATTAACAAGGACCTAAAGTCCTTACAAGACAAACTAGATCAGTTGGACTTCACTGATATTTACAGAATATTTTACCCCAAAGCTAAAGAATATACATTCTTCTCAAGTGCACATGGGACATTCTCAGAGATAGACCACATGTTAGGACACAAAGCAAGTCTCTACAAGTTCAAGAAAATTGAAATCATATCAAACATCTTCTCAGATCACAGTGGCGTGAAACTAGAACTCAAATACAGTGAAAACACACAAAAATATTCAAACACTTGGAGGCTAAATCGCATGCTACTTAAAAATGAATGGGTAACTAACGAGATCAAGGAAGAAATTAAAAATTTCCTGGAAACCAATGAAAACGAACACACAACACAAACTCTATGGGACACAGAGAAAGCAGTCCTGAGAGAGAAGTTCATAGCACTACAGGCCTACCTCAAGAAACAAGAAAAAATACTAATTGACTTTGTAACCCTACAACTTAAAGAACTAGAAAGTAAACAAAAAGAAAAACCCAGAGCTTGTAGTAGGAAGGAAATAGTAAAGGTCAGAGCAGAAATAAACAACATAGAGACTAAAAAAACAATTCAAAAGAACAATTGAACAAAAAGCTGGTTCTTTGAAAAGATAAACAAGATCGATGGACCCTTAGCCAGACTCACCAAGAAACAAAAAGAGAGGAACCAAATAAACAAAATCAGAAATGAAAGAGGAGAAATAACAACTGACACCACAGAAATTCAAAGGATCATTGAAACATACTATGAACAGTTATACGCCAACAAATTGGACAACCTAGGAGAAATGGACCATTTTCTAGAAACACACAGCCTCCCAAAACTGAACCAGGAAGAGATAGAAAACTTGAAAAGACCAATAACAACAAAGGAAATTGAAGATGTAAATAAGAAACTCCCAGCAAACAAAAGCCCAGGCCCAGATGGCTTCACGGGGGAGTTTTACTGAACATTCAAAGAAGATCTAATACCTATTCTCCTCAAACTATTCCAAAAAAATCCAAGAAGACAGAAGACTTCTAAACTCATTTTATGAAGCCAGCATAATCCTAATTCCAAAACTGGATACAGACACTACAAAGAAAGAAAACTACAGGCCAATATCCCTGATGAACACAGATACCAAAATCCTTAACAAAATATTAGCAAATCAGATCCAGCAATAAATCAAAAAAATTAGTCATCATGACCAAGTGGGTTTCATCCCAGGCATGCAAAGGTGGTACAGTATTTGCAAATCAATAAATGTGATACACCACATAAACAAAATGAAAGATAAAACCCATATGATCATGTCAATAGATGCTGGAAAAGCATTCAACAAAATCCAGCACCCATTTCTGATAAAAACACTCAGCAATGTGGGAATAGAGGGACCATATCTCAACATAATTAAGGTCATATATGAAAAACCTACAGTCAACATCATTCTCATTGGGCAAAAACTAAAAGCATTCCCCTTAAAAATGGGAACAAGACAAGGATGCCCACTTTCACCACTCTTATTTAACATAGTACTGGAAGTCTTAGCCATAGAAATTAGACAGGAAGAAAAAATAAAGGGGATCCAAATTGGAAAGGAGAAACTGAAGCTGTCATTATTTGCAGATGACATGATATTGTACATAGAAAACCCTAAAGACTCCGTCGAAAATCTACTAGACTTAATAAATGAATTTGGCAAAGTAGCAGGATACAAAATTAATGTCAAGAAATCTACAGCATTCTTATACAGCAATGATAAACTCACAGAAAGAGAAACTAAAAAAACAATCCCATTTACCATTGCAGCAAAAAAAATTAAGATACCTAGGGATAAACTTAACCAAAGAAGTAAAGGACCTCTTCACAGAAAACTACAGATCATTGAAAAAAGAAATAGAGGAAGATATAAAAAAGTGGAAACATATACCTTGTTCATGGATTGGAAAAATTAACATCATTAAAATGTACTTACTACCCTAAGCAATCTATAGATTCAATGCAATCCCCATCAAAATACCAACGACATATTTCACGGAACTAGAACAAGCACTCCAAAAGTTTATATGCAACCAAAAAGGACCCCGAATAGCTACAGCAATCTTGAAAAAGAAGACCAAAGTAGGAAGGATCACATTACCAGATTTCAGGTTGTACTACAAAGCCACTCTAATCAAAACAGCCTGATACTGGCACAAGAACAGGCAGATAGATCAATGGAACAGAATAGAGAACCAAGAAATTGACCCAAGACAATATGCTCAATTAATATTTGACAAAGGTGGCAAGAGCATACAGTAGAGTCAAGACAGTCTCTTTAATAAATGGTGTTGGGAAAATTGGACAGCTACTTGCAAAAAAATGAAGCTATATCACTAACTTACACCATACACGAGAATAAACTAAAAATGGATAAAAGTCTTAAATGTGACTCATGAATCCATAAAATTCTAGAAGAAAATGCAGGCAACAAAGTTTCAGACATCATACGCAGCAGAATCTTCACTGATACAACACCTAAGGCAAGAGAAACACAGGCAAAATGAACACATGGGACTACATCAAACTCAAAAGCTTCTGCACAGCAAAAGAAACAACCATCAAAATGGAAAGGGAACCCACTATCTGGGAGACCATAATTGCCAATGATACATCAGATAAAGTGTCAATTTCCAAAATGTATAGAGTGCTCATACAAGTCAACAAAAGGAAGACAAATATCCCAATTAAAAAATTGGGCAGAAGACCTAAATAGACACCTCTCTAAATAGGATATACAAGTGGCCAAGAGACATATGACAAAATGTTCAATGTCATTAATCATCAGAGAGATGCAAATTAAAACAACTATGAGGTGTCACTTCACACCTGTCAGAATGGCCGCCATCAACAAATCATCAAACAACAAGTGCTGGCGAGGGTGTGGAGAAAAGGGGACTCTAGTACACTGCTGGTGGGAATGCAGACTGGTGCAGCCACTGTGGAAAACACTGTGGTGTTACCTCAAAAAGTTAAAAATTGAACTGCCATTTGTCTCAGTGATCCCACTTCTAGGAATATACCCTAAGAAACCTGAAACACCACCAGAAAGAGTATATGTACCCCTATGTTCATAGCAGCACTATTTACAATAGTTAAGATCTGGAAACAGCCCAAGTGTCCGTCAGTAGACGAATGGATAAAAAAGCTGTGGTATATAAACACAATGGAGTACTATGCAGCTGTAAGAAAGAAAGATCTCTTATCCTTTGAGACGACATGGAGGGACCTGGAGACCATTATGCTAAGTGAAAGAAGCCAAGCAGAGAAAGACAAATATCACATGATCTCACTTATTTGTGGAATATAATGAACATAACAGTCTGAGGAACAGGGTAGACCCAGAGACGTGGAAGCAGGGTACAGACTGACTACCTTCAGAAGAGGGGGTTTGGGGGAGGGAAGAAATAAACCACAGAACTTATATGCATAGACGCATAACTGATGGACGTGGACAACAATGCTGGGGATGGGGCAGGGGGGATGGGGAGGAGGGTGTCAATGGGGGGAAAAGGAGAAACATCTGTAACAAAAACAAATTAATAAAAATATAAAAATAAAAATAAAAGAATTTCAGTAATATAAATTGATCATCATAAAATGGGAATGAAGGAAAACGGACTATCTTTACATGTATTCTGGCTTGAGTCTGGGCCTGAATAGTTTATGATGCATTTAGAAGCTTTTATTGGTTTGTTTTTGTTTATCCTCACCCGAGGACATTTTTGCATTTTTATCTTCAGATAGAGTGGGAGGGAGAGAGGGGAGAAGAGAGAGAGAGAAACATTGACTAGTTGCCACCCACAGGACCCCAACCAGGGCGGGTCTGGACAAACTGTAGCCGAGGTACATGTCCTGAGCGATAACTGAACCCCGGACTCTCTGGTCTGCAGACCGATGCTCTAACAGCTGAGTTAAACTGGCCAAGGTGATTTAGAAGCTTTTATGAAGGAATTCTTGGCAAGGAGAAATCATCTATCTCTGTAATAGTGATTTTCCCTATTAGAGTTGTTAAAGCCAGAGAGCTATGCCAAGTATTTAGGTGTGTGTGTGTGTGTGTGTGTGTGTGTGTGTGTGTGTGTTTGCACACAGATACTTGTCTTTGCATACTGAAAGCATTACTAAAGTTAATTCTTTATGTTTGCTATATCATACTAGAATATTTTGCATCTTTAATAAGATTTACAATCAGGAATTTGTGTCTTCTGTTTTATTATTTTGTTTGATATCACCTTTGAGGGTGAAAGAAATTCCTTTGTATTTTCTGAAATTTGATAATTATGCTTTACTTTTGGGCAGAGGGTAGATTACTATTAAAGGAAAAGAAAGAATCTGAATCAGGGTTCCCAGTTACTGTAAGGGAAATATGTGGTGACCCTTTAAATTTTTTAATTAGAACCAAAAGTTTGAACACTTTATATATCATTCTGTTCCGTAATCACCATCTCACTAGAAGCTTGAACGTTGTTATTAGGATCAAGGGCTGGTTTCATCCACCAATGTCAAAGTTTTTATGGATCTTTTTTGGTACAGGGAAGTCTGAGTATCTGGTTTCCCTCTCCTTTTGGGCACATGGTAAGATTGCTTTTAGACATTCATGTATGAGCAAATTACATGCATCACTTCAGCATGGCTTTGTTTAGTTGCTGGCACTCGACTCAACTCTCAAACCTTTCATTCCACTGCTGACAAGATTATGTAGGCAGGTGTTGATATGAAAGTCTAATAATAAGCCATTACATGGAAAACAGCTACCCTGGAGAGTTACCTGAATCTATAGCACGTTTTGCGTGAGTAAAATATAAGTAAATCAGTGTTGTTGGAAGCAACTGTGAGTTAAGCGTTATCCTATCCCACTATAAGGACCAAAGAAATATTGTTTCTGCCCTGGTAGGGATCACTTGCAGCCAAAGAAACACAAGTTATTTCTCTCTTTTTTATAAACTCGTTCACTTAGTCCTTAAATGGCATGAATTGTGAATGGTCAATACAATGTTATCCTTTAAATATATTAATTACATCCTACACTTAAATGAAAATGTTTCCCTGCTGAGCTGTGTTTCTGAAATGAGGTAGAAGAACAAAGTTCTTTCAACTCATTCTTTCCATGTCTGGCACATAGTAGGCATTCAAGAAATATTTACTCAATTTGATGTACTATGAGAAAGTCCTAATCTAAGGAATCTGGCTATATTGGACCAGGGTGATCCTTGGAAAAATTGTAGTATCAGTTTGAGTGTAATACTGTAGCCTATCCTCTTCTCTCCTCTCTATTCCACAAATCATCCTCTCCTCTCTGCCTTCATTCTCTCCCAGTCACCAAATATCCATACTCATATACTGTCCAAAGTTCCTCTGTTCAGAAAAGTCAGTTGATAAATTCAATAACAATAAAGGAGAAATGAGTTTATATGTTATCTTTCCTAGAGAGAGTTACATTCTGTTAAGGTAAAGCAGTGGTTTTCAAAGTGTGGTGACTGACTGGTACAGGCAGCATCAGCAGCGTCTAAAAACTTGCTAGAAATCCAAGTTTTGGGGCTGTACCACAGACCTATTAAATAAGAAATTCTGAAAATAGAACCCAGTTATCTTTTTTTTTTTTAATTTCAATGTTTTAATAAAGCAATTTGTGTTTCAACAAGCCCTCCAGGTGATACCATGACACTGATATACTAAAGTTTGAGAAGTTAATAAAGAAATTAGAATTATTATTGTAGAATTTTATGCACCATAATATATGAATGTTATGGGTATTAAATTTGTGTTTGAAGACTTCTCAGTCTCCCTCACAATATCATTACTGTGTAGATAAGAACTTGCCTATACGACCTGTATGCTTAGTCATATTCTGAATGCATGTCAAGGCATGGCTGTCTATATACCTAACCTTATGTGAAGGTAGAATAAGTTGCAGCCTAGCGGACCTAATTTCAGGACTGCTAGAAAAAGATGAAGATTTCGATTTAATGCTTATCATATTCCCTGTTTTTTTGCCATTACAGATTTATCTCATAGTTTCCTATAAAAATGCTAATAGTGTCTGGCTAGTGTGGCTCAGTGGATTGAGAGTCATCCCATGGACTGAGAGGTCCTGATTCAATTCCCAGTTTGGGCATGTGCCCAGGTTGCAGGCTTGATCCCCAGTAGGGGGCATGCAGGAGGCAGCCGACTGATGTTTCTCTCTCACATCAATGTTTTTATCTGTCTCTCCTTTCCACTCACTCTAAAAATTCAATAAAAACATATTTAAAAAAATAAAACAATACAAATGTTAATAGTGTTTAGATAAGTATACTTTCCATAATTATAAGTAAAATATCTATTTAGGCTATTTGAGGTAGTTCATCAGAGCAAGGCTCCATGGAGACTTCAAACTGTATCATTTAAAGGGTCTGATGCCAAAAAGCCTTTGTAATTCTAAGCATAACACACCAGCTACATTCATGCACAGGAATGAACACGTGACAATCATTTGATTGCTAGTTTACTTTGATAAGAGTGGGAAAATGCAAGACATGTCTAGGAATTTTTCTTTTTAGTCTAGCATGAGGGAATGCTAAAACAACCAACATTTGGTGTCAGATAGCAAAGTTGGTATAGAAGCTATTTTCCAAAACACAAACTAAATAAGAAATGTCATTAACTCAAATGTTAGCATTTAATTAAAAACAAACAAACAAAAAAAAACTACCAGACTCTGCTAAGAGTCTTGCTTTTCTTGGCCCTCTACTTCTAAGAGGGCTTAGGTGAAGTTAAGGACATAGAGATAGGTTATTTGTCTCCTGGCTAGAAGCTAGCTAAATATTAGAATAAATCAACCCAGCCATAGCAGTTCTGCTATCACAAACCCAGCCTTGGGTATAGTCATTTTCAGAGCTCTGTCAGCTCGAAGCATGCAAAGTTACTTTCCTTTCATGAAGATGGGCCAAAGTAGCTGTTGTATAGAGGCTTGCTTTAAAATTTTCTCCACAACTATTTCCTGCAGCTGACCATGGGTAGGGACTAAATTCCTCTAGGAGACATGAATTTCATTCTAAGCAATAAGTGTTGTTCCCTAAGTCCAGAGTCTAGTTATGGGGTCCAATGAAGCTCAGTTCTGTGCCCCCAATCACACTTAAGTTCCTGGTCTCTGTTGCCCATTGATTGCAGGCATTTTTTCCCTCAATGACTTCTATGCACTTGAAAAATCCTTAGTGGGTGAGTATAGGAAGCCACATAACAGCATCAGCTAGTGCTTAATGTGCTCTTTTTAGTCTATGTGAAATACCCCTAGGTCTTGGAATAAGATAATAGACTCTTATTTCTTATGCTCCTGTGAGTGTCCTTAAGGGTCTCATGGCCTTATTGCCAAATGTATAGGTCAACATATAATCCACCTGCAGTGACAGCCAGATGTGGTTCTTAGGGTATAACACTGAATTACTCACCCACATTAGCATATGCAATCCCTATAAACATTTTCTAGTATTCATGAAGTCATTGCCTGACCTTTAGTACTATCTTGGGAAGAACATGATAGTGATAAAGGTCTTGACTTGTCATAGTTCAGCTAGGCAAGACAAAGCTTGCAACTCAGGGCCAATAAGTGTACACAGTGATGAAAAATATATGAGAATATAGCAAACTCCCTAATGTTGAGCATGTAGTATAATTGTCACATAGCTCCTGCTATGCTGAATGTTCTTTGTCCCCTAGAAAAATCCATGCATCACCTATTTCAAAAGAACCAGTAGTGTTAACAACTCCAACTGAACTCCTTATTCTCCTGAACACTTTTCAAAAGAATAAAATAAATTCAGCAGCAGTGTTAATATGGCTACATTAAAGGAAGAAAGCAAGTAGTCATTTTGCTTCTAGAGCATACTGACTTCTTCAACAACAAATCTAACATTTCTGACTTGAGGGAGCTAGTCATGGTGATCTATTAAACCAAACCAATGATACATAAGGCTCCTGTTATGCACGGAACATTTTATAGTTTTCTATATTTTTTTTAGCAGATGAAGTGAACCTGAAATAAGATAAGGGTTTATGATAGCTGGTGGCCTCCCCTTCTGCTTGGCATGCCTACCTCAGCCAGAAACTCAACCAGAAAGCTGCTTGAGACCTAATCAGGACTAATTATGATTAATGTTATCCAGCTCTGAATTAGAACAAGGAAATGCCGCCTGGCAATCTCTCCTTTATTACTGGAAATACATATATATGATTGAAATGTTCTTTAGCCTTTAAAAAATCAGCTTCTGCTTTACCTATTATTTCTAATGTCCCATGAGCATAAAACTTTAGATGATAAAAACCAGCTTTAACCTATAAAATAATCACACTCTGACATGGGCTCAAAACCACTTGGAGAGGTGAGATACATAGGAGGAAAAGAAGTTCTCCACTTTCTGAATTTGAAAAATGCATCCAGCTCTTTCTCAGTCATCCTGGGAACTATACAAGCTAACAGAGAAGTTGCTAGCTCCACACACCCAATCCTTTTTGAATGGGGGTGATATAACCAAATTGTGTCACTCTGTCTGCTCTTCTAATATTTCCTCCCACCCCAACAATAAGGTGATATTTTAAACATCTTCTCATTCGTTTCCTCCCCACACACAAACCCTTGGTTACTTCGATAAACACATTTGAATAAAAGTGTTAATGGCAAATTATGACAGTTCATTTCTATTACCACACATTTTTCCAACATTTTTGATGGGCCTTTCAAGTCTTAATTCAGAGAAGTAAGGAACTTAAAGATTTTGCCCGGCCAGTGTGGCTTAGTGGTTGAGTGTTGACCCATGCACCAAGAGGTCGCTGCTTCGATTCCTGTTCAGGGCACATGCCCAAGATGTGGGCCAAATACCCAGTGGGGGGCATGCAGGAGGTGGCCAATCGATATTTTCTGTCATCGATGTTTCTATCTCTCTCTCCCTCTCACTTCCTCTCTAAAATCAATAAAGATAAATTATTTTAAAAAAAGGAAACTTAGAGATTTCAAGTCAATGCAGTAAGGACTTGGGTTAGCGGTATTCTGGAACAAAGGATTTTTAACAATTTTCTCCAGCTATTCAAGAGTCAATTATTTAGGAGCTTTTCTAGTTACCAATCCTCATGTAGCACCCCACAATTCTGTAGCCCCCAAGCCCTATCAAGCAGAAAATGAATGAAAATCAACCCAGAGTTTAACTCTGCAGGTTTCAGAGTGAAATTCAGAGTGAAGGAAGAGTTAAAGTAAAAATTTGTATAGCCTGGTACTCCCCACTCCTAGTTCTTTTCTTACTATTTAAATAAAGACTTGACATTTCTAATTAGGAAGTTTTATATCCAGGCAAGTGGAGTTTACCCCCAGCTGGGAAAACATGGCTTAGTAAGAGTTTGACATCAGCCCTCATTGATCTGAAGATTACCTCCCATTTGAGACTGAAGAGCCTCTGGGAAACTGGGGAGGGGAAACAAATGTGGGAAAGTGTGTGCAAATGCTTTCTTTGACTTCACGGTTAGGTGGATAAAGTCTGCACACAGAGATTTGGGAGCTGAAATTTTCTTTCTTCCCCCTACTACATCCTTCCTCCCACAGCTCCCCTTGTCAATATTTCAGAATCTGACCTTGTTGATCACAGCCATTGGAAATATTTTCACATTATTTTATCTTAACTGACAAAATGGCTTATTGCTTTGTGGTTTTCAGAGATTTGGTGGAGCTATTACAAATTGTTGAGTTAGATAGGTAGAGCACTCAGGAAAGTGAGTTATCTTAATTTTTCTCTAAGACAGTGCATTAAGAATCCTATCAAAATGATTGTCATTGGAAAGTTTACCTTCAAATTGAGAACTATATGAAGGTTCTCTTTATCATATTTTACTTGTTTTTTTCTGTTGATATCTTTGACATATCAGGATTTGCTATTACCCTATGTCTTTCCTCTATGTCTTAGGAACTTTATGTCATGTCCTTTATGTCCATACTGAATGCCTATGACTTAGCTCACATACCCTACAGGATGCACAATGGCAGGATGTAGCTTCCTTGTACTGGAATGTCCTATTTACTAAGGAGAAAGCGCTGGTCCTCAAACTCCTTAGCTCAAGTGTTTGGGGCATCTCAGGAAAATGCAATCTATGTTTCTCATTCTAGACCAATCTAGAGGCAACTCTACTCTCTCTTGGAACCTGCCATGCTGTATTTTTCATCATGCTATCACAAGGGATGGTAATGTGACATAATGGTTAGTTTTTTTGTTGAGCTCAACTGCATGGCTGTTCTTCAGTGGGCTATCATCCTTTAAGTGCTAGAACTTGTAAGGCTGCTTGCCTTCCATACCTTAGAAGTATGATAGGCTGAGGCCCATCTTGGCAGCTGAAAAGTCTTGTCAGGGATACTACACTCAGGGCTCTACTTGATTCCCAAAAGAGCTTGAAAATGTTTTGAGACAGGATTTATAAGGGTTAGAGCTCCCTTTGTTTGGGATGAGTTCTTATATGGCCTTAGAAATTGTAGTATTCTTTTGGTTATCTCCTTCTAGAAGATCACCTTAACTTTTACATAGGGGATATGACAAGATGATCATTTTAAAAACTCTAATAAACCTTAGGATCCTTATGCAAATTGATGTAGTGCTCTCTAGTTCTAGAAAAATATGCATATTTAACAATCACAAGGTCTTAGGCTTAAACTGATAAACATGAATGGAAAAAGGCCTTGTTACTGCAGAGTGTCTTATAAGTAAACTTTCAGAGATAATGATCTTGCCTTTGAGGCAGAGCTTTAAAATGTCTAAGGTAGCAGGGAATTTTGAGAATAATACTGAGAGGCCTTAGAAGGCATTAGAAGTCCCTTGAAACATTTAAGTAGTTAACTACCTTCATTTCCTATCTATAAGACCACCCTGGACCTAGAGAAAAAAGGCCCGAGGATGACATAGTGAGAGAAGTGGTACAGCAGATTAGGTATACTGAGAAAGGAGCCATGGTCATTTATTAAGGGGCTCAGCTCAGATGGGTATCAGAGTTCAAGGCAGACTATGGCTCAGCATTATGTGAAAAAGTCAGTGTTGGAACAGTCATGAAAAGAGAAGATTTGGGCAAGTTTTGAGTAGGAAGCCAATTATACATGAACCAGTTAATGGAACCATCAGAGAGCTAAGTCTGTGGCAGGGTCATAGCCTTGGAATGTACTTGGTTATGAGGTGATCTTTAGGAGTTAGAAGAACAGAGGAAAGTGGATGGTATAATGTTAGCCAACTAAGTAGGAACCAGGAATCAGAGATATTCAAACAAGTGACTGAGGTAGAAGAAGACACAATTTAAAGCACAGTATCATAAATCAGAGCACTGAGTCAGCCTGTGAACTTTGGTATATCTTCTCTGAAGGGAGAGGTCATTTTCTAAGTCTAGGTGTTGAGGTAGAAATAATTGAAAGCTGCTGTTTGGAGTGGGGAGTGAAAAACTGAAATGATAGGCAATTTCTGATAGAGCTTGAGTTACCCATTTTCTCTCCCTTCCAAAAAGGAAAATAACCCTTTGTTCAGTATTTGGTATATAGTGGGTATTTGGTTAATGTTGAATAAAGAAATTATTATTTTATGAATATTATAAAAACATCAAGAATAAATTTATCTGCTTTAATTACAGGTGTTAATTAAAAAAAACTAACTAAATTCATAAGGGCAAAGACCGTGTTTATCCAGTACCCCCACTGCCTGACACAATGCCAAGCTTATATTAGGTACTAGATGAATATCTGTTAAATTGATAAATGTAAATATGTATAAGAGTCCCAGTTGGATCCCATGGGCTGAGGCCCATCTTGGCAGCTGTTTAAAAGTACTGTACCATGTTCTTGATAATTTCTCTTCTGGTGTTCTGAAAATGTGATGAGGTCAGGGGAGGATCACACAGGGTTCTCTAACTTGTAATTTAGAAGATAGGAGTGGTATGCATTTTATCTGGGCAGAAAAAAGAACCTTCTCTCTTGGACAGCGTGCATAGTTGTACTATATCTAAATCCTATAGCATTCAGTAGCTTTTGAGGATGGAAGAGAAGATACCGTGTTAGTGGCAAGTAAAGTTAAAATATGATTCAATTTATTTAAGCTTGATTTGCACAGGACACTTCAGGAATATGGCACTGTTGTAAAACATTACCTAGATGTGGCGACAACACTATGAATTATATTTCAAAGGAATTGAAGCCACTTTATAATGATGACTATACCTTCACAATTCACCTTGGTAGTAAGCAGCATAAATTACCATTTGTAAGAAACAAAGGATATGGATTCAAATTGGGCCTAAATTATTAGTCTAAGATATGCATGTGCTTTTCCATTCAGTTTAGCAGGCAAACTTTATACACTGATTATTTTTTCTCTGTTGAAGTGAAGATAAGGAGAGCTGTGGCAGGGAGCAAAACTGTGTAGTTAGCCAAACTTTTCTTAGAAGCTTCAGCCTTCCCATTCTTGTTCCCTTTGCCCCTTGGAGTACTCTTCAAGTTCTAGTACACTGCTGCTTTCTACCTTCCTCCCTTAATTAACCAGGAAATCATTTGGTCACTTTACTTTTGCTACATTCCTGTAATGATGATTTAATGCCAGGTGTCATTTGTACTTCAATTCAAATCAATGGTTATTGAACATCTATTACAGAAAAGGTACCAACTGGGCTAGATCCGATGGCTACAAAGGCTAATAGGTCGTGGTCTCATCCTCAAGAAATTAACAACTTGATATTTAAATGAAAGTGATATAAGACAGGCTTTAGGATAACCCAGAAGCAAGATTGTAAAACACGCTATAAACACAATTCAAACAAACTATAACAGTAGTATATGAGAAGTGGGTTATTCTTACCAGATCTTTAATTGAGTCTTGAAAGTTTATTAACCAGCAAATAGGGATGTTGGAGAAGGCAATTATGAGCTGAAGGAAAAACATGGGAATAGTCCACTAAAAGCAAAATGTAGGACAGGTTCCAAGAACAGTGAGGAGCTTCACGTGGTTAGAATGTAGAATGCATGAAAAATATTATGTGACATGATACCAAGAAATTAATTATTAGGAAGACTAGTTTAATATATGTAGTTCTTTATGGAATAACAACCCATCAATGGTTTTTGAAGAGGAGAGCTCTAATTTAGAATGGTAAGCCTGATGGAACCATGAATGTGGGTTGAAGTGGGGGAGTCTGAAGGATGGGAAACAGATAAGAAACTCCTATAATTGTTTAGGTCGTTTAGGTGATTTGTCATGATGTCCTGAACCAGTCTACTGGCAAAGAAGATGGAAAGATGGGATAGATAAAAAGACAGGAGGAAGAAGATCTATAGAATTTTAGTGAATAGAGCTAATACATGAATGGGAGGGAGGCTTTAAAGGTGATACTGTTACATCAATCCTGATCAACTGGGAGAGATGTAATACATAAATCAAAAAGTTGGAATCACTGGAGCAGTTAGTTGGAGGAGATAGGTGATGAGATCAAATCGGGACATGTTGAGCTTAGTAGTTACTTGTATATTCAGATGGAAGTTTTCAGGAGGCAGCTGGAAATGCATTCAGTATGATTCTCAAGAAAAAATTTAGAGTGAAAAATACAGATTTGGAAGATATTGTCACAGGTGTGACCAATTGTAAGACTTGTGGCATCACTAAAAGTGGGGATCTAATGTGAGAAATAAAGACTGAGGACATTTCCTTGTGGACATTCTATATTCATTAAGTAAGAAGAGGAAAAAGAGCTCATGAAGGATATTGGAGCAAGAGTAATCAAAGAAATGTGATATTGAGATAAGGGCATATTGACTACCTCATCTCTTCCTTAAGTTTAGGAGCTTTGTTGTATTCGTTATTCTGTCTCAGCATAGTAATTGCTCAAGAAATACATGCCAAATGAATGAATTAATATCAAAGAAGCCAGTGGTGAAGATTGCTTTTCATGGAGGATAAATGCTGACAAATGTGGTATGAAGATGAATAGAATTGCACCTGTGAATGGCACTGGACATGGTGATAAAGAGATTATTCATTGGTAACTTCATCAGAACATTATCTGTGGAGAGGTGAGAACAGAAATCAGATTAGAATAATTTGAGTAGGAAATTTGAATTGGACATGAAGAAGCAGAACTGAGTATAAACTAGTCTTTTAAAAATCATTTGGAGTCAAGAGAATGAGAACTATAAAATGGTTAATTCATGGAAAATATTTTTTGTATGCACTTAATAATTATCCATTGATTGTGTACTATTTCCTAGACACTTTACTGGATGCTATAATGTTTTGATTAGAATAAGATTTGAACAGATTTGCAGGTCAAAGAAAAGGAATCAATTGCAAAGAAAAAAGGCTGGCAATGTAAGAGGCAGAAGGGCTGAACTCACGAAGTAAGGTATTAGAGGATGCCAGAAGAACTGAAAGACAGCTGAGATTCAAAGATTAGTCTTCAAAGAGGTGAATACTTCTTCCTTTGAAACAAGAAGTGAGAATTAAAAGAAAAAAGGTAAAAATATAGGAAACTTTTGGAGCTGGATTACTGAGAGCTGAAATAATTAATAAGAAATGTTTTTACCCCTCCAAAAAGCAGATAGAAGAGGTCATTTGTTGAAATAGAAGGCTTGGGGACATTGAGAAAAGTGGAATATTTTTAGCATAGGTACCTTGAAAGGTTCCCCAAGTAGGCTGGACTGGTAAAAACTAAAAGCTTTGTCAATTATCTCTGAAAGTCCAGCCAAGTTTGGACAGCAAGAATTCACGTAAAAGAGCCCATCATGATATTCACATAACTTTCCCCAGCAATGCTTAGCTATCCAGAAGTAAGAAAAAAGTAAATGGACATTGGAATAATATTAATAAGTAAATTAATTAGAAGTTTGGTGGAAACACATATATAAATGTTAAAGGATTGAGGGTTTTGAGGGTAGTGGTAAGAGAGAAGATGACTGAATATATTTTTCCAATTTGTTGAGTATCTTTTAAGCCAAATTCATTGTGGTAGATGCTTTTCCTGCATGTTCTCATTATAGCATCCAGTTTACAGATAATGCAAGCTTGGATCAGAAAGGTTGCTTAAAGTTTCTCAGATAATCTGAAGGGCAGTTCAAATTCAAATCCCTGTGTCCAAATACCATAAATTTTAAGTCATTAGCAGTAGAATAATTTTATTTTCTTTTGTACTGTTAAAAGGTTATTAGGTGGGAGGGGGGAAGTAATTTAAGGGTATTTAGGAACTAGAGAGGCTTTTCCTTTATCCATGAAAGAGTTAAACACCTGCCCTGGCTGGTTTGGCTCAGCGGTTAGAGCATTGGCCTGCGGTCCAGAGAGCCCCGGGTTCGGTTCCCTCTAAGGGCACGTATCTCGGTTGCAGTTTGTCCCCGGCCCCGACTGGGTCGTGCGGGAGGCAGCCTCTCAATGTGTCCCTTTCAGGTCGATGTTTCTCTCTCTCTCTCTCTTCCTCTCTCTCCTTCTCACTCTATCTGAACAAAAAATGGAAAAATGTTCTCGGATGAGGATTAAAAAAAAAAAAAAAGAGTTAAACACCCTTTCCCTTGCTATTCCTGAAGGTAGCTCCTTTATGCTTTGAGACCTGAATCAAAGAATAAGTCAGTTATTATGCTTCCCTTATCCTTCCATTTACTAAGATGTTACGTTTGAGATTGTTTCAATTTTGAAGTTAGACTGACCTCATTTTAAATCTGGCTACACACTAATTGTGAAACCTTGAGTAACTTATGTAACCTCTCAGGGCCTTTGTTTCCCCTTCTTTGTAATGGAGACAATAACTATGTCATAGGTTTAAGCAAGATGATATCTATCAATCCCCTAGTAGAGTGTTACTTGAGCTCAGTAAATTACATTATCATACAAAATTGTCTGTCATCATTACTATTACTTTTTTCTTGTTTTTACGTTATTGCTCTGTGCCAGGATTCTTAGATTTTGGGGAATAGTCCTCTGAGAACTGTGATCATATTCATTTCCAATCCCTGAGGCCTAGAAAACAATTCAAAATCTTATGGTCCAGAGTATCAGGTACCTCAGAACATCCTGCATCAAGATAATTTGATTGGGGTTCTTGAGGTTTGAAGTTGGGAGAAGAGAGAAGCCAGACACTTTGGCTGTTAGTGGGTAAAGCACAGGGAGACAGTTTTGGAACAAGGCAGGGAAGAACAGTTGCTTGCAGGGTAAGTTCAGATTTAGGGGCTAAAATCTGAGACCTGTGTTGCCTATAGTATGCATAGTGAGGATAATGATTAAATGCTGTCAGTATATGTCTATAATGATGTTAAAGACAAAATTACAATGAGAAATTAATGAAGGCATCTTTGCTTTTCAGTCCTTCCTTGATGTGGCCCTTTCCTCATTTTTCAAACTAATTCCCACTTTCCACTTTATACTCCAGCAGTGATGAGCTGCTTGCCTTTTCCACATACACATTCCATAGTTTTTGTGCTGCCGTTACATCTTTGCTTCTATAATCTCTTTGTACTTACTGCACTCCCATCCTTTTCCTAGTGCACTCTTCTCCATTAAGAATCAAGTTATGTATACCCTCCTCCAGAGAGATTTAGCTACCTTCTACTCTGCACTCCCCAGAACAGATTGGGCTGTCCAATACATTGTGCATATTTGCAGCATGGTACATCCAAATCATTTTATTAGTTTGTCTTTCCCCTCCAGACTTTAAAGTCCTATGTCTTATTTATCTTTGTACTCATAACATTTAGCATGGTATTTAGCATGAAACTAATGTTTAGTAAATATATATTTAAAACATTTGAGTTTGCATGTGTCATAGTAGTAATTATGTAGGTCATTTAATGTACATTGAATAACAACTTTGTTGGAAGTTTCATTGGATTCCAGCAGGGATCTCTCTATATGTTTGCTGTGTTCAGAGTTTGTTGCTGATATAACATGTCTGTCTGCTCACAACTTAAACAAATTACTGGGAATACTGCTTACAAGGCACACATTTTTCTTTATAGTCCTTTGTTCTTTAACCTCTGGGGATTTCAGAATTGCTGTATACAATCTAGTTTGGAACAAAACCCCAAAGAATTCAGCTTCCTGCAAAAGTTATACATATATAATATTTTAATAGACATATTTCATTGTATAAGTAAAAGCCGATTTACCTGGCCTCCTATTGCCAATAATTCTCCATTAAGTGGTCCTTTCCCACAGTAGCTGTTTAAAGATAACTGATGTTCATAGCATAAGCCCTGAGACCTTGTGGCTTCACAAAGTGCTTTCTGAATCATCAAAAGAAAGTTCAAGGTCTGTTCATTCTTTGAATGTTGTCTCATGCAGAATGGTAATTATCAAGTAGAAGCTTAGATTAACCATTTCCCTTGACCATGCCAGAAAAGAGATTTCTTTAAACAGATCTAATGACAGTAATTGGATTATTGTGTAGAACTTAAGCAGCATGCCAAGTTTGATTTCTGTCTTTAAAGTCTGGAACCTAGATACTGTTTCTTTTCTTTTAGAGACAGTTATTTTAAGGATTAATTAAATGATACCTGAATCACGCCTCTGGCCTTTCAGAGAAGGTTGTTAGATAAGTGTAATGCCATCAAGTGAAACAGGCATCACTTCTTCTAGTCAACAATGAAAAATCTTAGTTTTCATCTAGGTGATGATGATATTTTCCCTCTTATAGTTAAGGTTGACCATCTCTTGCTTCAATTGGATATAGAGTTTTGAATTAGTGTCTTGCAATGTATGCTTTTTCTCAGCTCTGTGACTGGCTGTATATCATGTTGTATCTTAGAGAGAAATGAACTCTTCCTAATTAAATGAGCATGACTCCATATAACAGGTTAATGTCATTTTCAGGGAGATTGATCATTTCCTTCTGGGAAATATGCTTATACATGTTAAATATAATGTTAAATATTACAGTATGTCCTTTGGCTCAGGTGTCCAGTTCTTTCCCAGCCATCTGAGCCTAAGGGATAAAATGAACCAAGCTGCAAGTGCCCACCTCTGGGAGAGCAGTTTTTAAAGAATTGTATATGGCCTGGCCAACACCCCAAATGATATCTAATAAAGTGTCAATAGTGCAGGCAGATTACATTTAATAGATGTCCTTCCCTGGGAAATTGGAAAATGGCCCAAAGATTCCAACTACTCTTGTTTTGGACACTGAGACTGGGATATCATGTGAGACTGAAGCTAGAGTGGCCAGGTTTAGGTTACATGCACATGGAACAGAGAAAGTCAGGAGGAAGACAATGAGAGAGAGAAAGAGAAAGAGAGAGACAGAAAGACAGAGAGATTAAAAGACAAGACACCATTTGGTCCTCCCTCCAAAAGAAGGAGTCTCTGTTCTGATCAATTTTGCAATTCCTGGTTCTTGCCTATGCTCCCTAACCTAGGGACTGTAACATATTCCTATATTCTTCTAATAATTCTATAACCCTTTTCTTTGACTTGTCAAGTTTGACTTTTTGTTCCTTGCTTCATTATCAAGTCTAATTAAGATAGCCATTTGATTTTGATCTTGATTTACATGGAAAAAAACAAAATAATATTTTAAGTATATATTTTAAAAACTGGATGGATATTTTATGTTGGAAATTTGCCTACTGTCTACAAAGATAATATAAATAACTGACATTTATGCATGGACCATTATATTAAAATAAAATAGATTTTCAATTTGCTTTTTTACCTTAACATTATTGAGAATTATGCTGATTCTCCCACATTTTGGGGGATCAGTGCATCTTTGATCTAAATGCTGTTGGAAAGTAACACACACACACACACACACACACACACACACATATACATGTTAACCCATTTTCATCCTTAGTGAAGATGGTTAAAGGTCATGTTGACTTTATGATTTTAGCACATTGTTGCTACAGAATGCTGATCTTTAATTAAAAGGTCATATCTCTCACCTTCCTCTGGTGACTTATGATTATTTTTATTACCAATGAATTGAACGTGTATTATTTAATAAAGCTGGAGTCAAATAATTATTTATTATCTAGAACTCTGGAAAAATTCATTAATTTTGAAGGCTAAGTTGAAGTTAAAATATTCCATTTCATTATAATATACCCTCTATTAAATAGCATTGTTAGAAATCATCAAGGAATATTTTGATCAGCATATTTTATCTCTCTCCTTTGGCCTCTTGAAATCCACATGATCATGAATTTCTTGGTTCTTAGAATCAAAGCTAAAACCACAGCTGGCTTTGGTGTCAAACCTATTCCCTTTAAGCAGCATTTCACTTCCCAGGGGCATCCCAAGAGCCTTGTGCTTTCAGACTTCTCTTGGCTACTGTAGGTGCTGTCTTTTCTAAGTTCTGCACTCCTCTTGTCAGCCATAGGGGTGGTCTATGTGGGGGCTGTGCAGAGGATGCAGGCAAACTGAGATCCAAGGGTGCCCCATGGACTCCAACCAGCTCCCTCCAATGTCCAGGCACCGTGTCCAGCATCAGGAGGTGGGCTGAAGGTTGCAGCATCTCCAGATTTCCTGATGCTGGGTCCTGCAGTACACCCTCCCCACTGATCCTTATACCATGCACAGTCAGGGAGCACTGAGAGGTCTTCCTCATTGGCCAAGATGGCACAGGGGAGGTTCTTACACTGAGCACCCCAAAGGCTAGAAAGATGAATGGATAGAACCCAGAGCACACCAAAACCTAGCAAGATAATTGGGTAGAGAAAAATCTTCTCTTCTCTATTCCTGTAAGAACTGCAGGCTTGAGCAGGAAGATGAGATGGCCTTTGAGATGAGAGTCTACCATTCTCCCAGGTCAGCACCCGAATAAACCTCTTTTCAGTTCTGCAAGCACCTGTCTCATGAGTTTGGTTTTCATTGCATTTGGCTTTCATTGCGGCTGGCAGCTGAACCCACTTATTTGGTTTCATTTTCAGGTCTCAATATTTAACACTTGCTACCCATATCCTCATGCAAAATGGTAGTGGCTGAAATTTTATCCTATAGAAGCTCTGTTTTATCTGTTGTGATCCTGTGGTAAATCATTTTTCATGATGGTGTCTACAACTACAGATGATTTGACAGATTTTCTACCAGTTGTAACTTAAATTGAAATTGGAACTGGAATTTCTGTCTCATTGACATATAATGGCTTAACCCATAGAAATAAATTTTAGTGAAAATTAGGATTTGGGGGTGTGAGTTGTGCCAAGATGTGCTCCTATTGGATTTCCAGCTTCACATGGTAAAAGGTTCTCTCCCTTTTGAACCCTAGTGTGGACTCTGGGAAAGAAAGCTTTAAGTAAACTCCTAGTGGTACACAATAACAATTAGACATAGGGCAGTTGGAAATACTCTCTTGTTCCACTCTGACGCTCTATTAAAATCATTGTTTTGTGTTATAATTTTATCCACTCATTCATTCATTTAAAAAATTTTACTAAACATCTACTCTCTTTTGATAGGCATAGTGCTAGCTGCTAGGCATATAATGATTTTAAAACACATACTCTGCCCTCAAGGAGTATGCAGCTATAGAGGGTGACATAAAAATATACATACATTTTCATGTTATCGTGTTATATTTTAATTGCTGTTAATAGGAAAAACATAGAAGAGAGACACCTAATCTATACTTGGGTACTCAGGGGAAACTTCTAATCAAAGTCACCTCTAACAGAAGTGTTATAGGATGAGGAGGAGTTAGCCAAGTGAAGTGTGTATGTGAGAGAGAGGTAGAGGGGAGGGGGGGGAGAGAAGAGAAAGATATATTGCAGGTAGGGGAAAGAGGAGGAAGATAATGTTCTAAGGCTTTGTGCTCTTTTAGGGTACAGAAATCAATTTGACAAAGTTGAAGCATAGACTACAAGGGTAGGCATAGCAATTGAAAAAGCTAAAAATTAAACCAGGGCCCAGAATGTGGAAAGGCTTTTATATTATACTAAAGTGTCTGAACATTACCCTGGGGACAATGGGGAACTTTTGAAAAGTTTTAAAGCAGGAAAGTTACACCATCATTTCATTTTTGCAAAGTCACTTTAAGATACTGAATATAGAATGTGGCAAAGGAAAATGCTGGGAAACGATAGGAGGTTATTTTTGTTGTCCAAATTATGGCAGTAGCAGTAGGGATGCAGAGAAGTGAACTGATGCATAATACAGTAGAGCTGAAGTATAGATTTCTGGAACATCCTTATCGAGTGCCTATGAAAATAAGTAGCACAGAGTAGGTTTTCAATTAATATTTGCTGAATTAGTGAATCAAGGTGGCTAGGTGAAGTCTTGGTACATACTAAAGACAATGTGGGAATATAGAGCAGGGAGGAGAGGACCTAGGACTGGCCAGGGGCTCTGTTAATATTTATAGAAGGAAAAAGACAAAGAAAAAGTTAAAGAAGGAACGTCAAAGAAGTGGGGTGAGAACTGTAGAGAAGAATAAAGGAAATTGAGGTTGAGGAAGTAGAGACAAAGTATTCAATGGGAGGGGGTGGAAGGAGGGACATCTGTAACACTTTCAACAACAAAGATAAATTAAAAAATCAGAAAAAAAGATGTTTGATAGTTTGAAGTATATGAGAAATAGGACCCAAGGGATAGACTAGACCAAAGAATGTTTTTTTTTTCTTTCTAATATGTTTTTATTGATTTTTTTAGCGCGAGAAAGAGGAAGGGAGAGAAAGATAGAAACATTGATGTGAGAGAGACACATCGATCTGCTGCCTCTTGCACGCCCCCTACTGGGGATCGAGCTTGCAACCTGGGCATGTGCCCTGACTGGGAATCAAACCGGGACCTCTCAGCCCATGGGACAGCGCTGAGTCCACTGAGCCACACCAGCCAGGCAGGAATGGTTATTTTTAACGAATGAGGACATGAGCACTTTTCAGTTTAAAAATCAAGTAGAAGAAACAAGAACCCAGAGAAGGCAGAGCTAGATGGCAGAGACAAGTTAAATAGGAGGGGGTCATGGGTACTGTGATAGCAGAAAAATGACACCCCCCTCAAGATGCTCACATCCTAATCTCTGGAACCTGTGAAGGTGTTACTTTACCTGGCAAAAAGGGCTTTGCAGATGTGATTAAGTTAAGGATCTTGCTATTAATAGGTTATCTTCTATTATTGTTGAAGGCCACTTTAGCTTTAAAAGGGTTAAACAGTCTCTGTGAGCTGCTTTTGAAAAAAACTTTGTTCCACAGGGGTCGTCCCAACCCTAAGTCTTTGCACAGATATGAGAACTGTGTAAAAGGAGGCACACAGTAACCTTGCCTCAAGATAAACAAAACTAGGGAGACATGCAGCAACCTTGAGAACTGTTGAATCTTTCTGCAAAGTTGCTAATTGCTAACCATGATATCTGCTTCTGTACGTGCTTGCTTGCCATGGACTGCAAAAACTCTGCCCTTTATAAGCACCGCCCCTCCCTGAGCTCTGGACTGCTTCCCTCCTCTGCGAAGGTTGGGAACAGTCCCTGCGCAGGTAATAAAGCTCTTTCAATTTGGCCTATAGTGGAGCCTGAGTGTTTGCTTCTCACGGGTTACAACATTATAGGGATGGGACCAATGTAATCATTAATGACCTTACAAGAGTAAGAGGGAGGAGATTGATTAGGAAAGCAAAATATCAGAGTCAGAAAGTGATGTGAAGATGCTACCTTGCTGGCTTTGGAAAAAAAAAGAAGGGGGGCATGGGCCAAGGCATGCAGGTAGCCTCTAGAAGTAGGAAAATACAAAGAGATGGATTATCCCCTGGAGCCTTTAGAGTAGAACACAGCCCTGCCACCACTTTGCTTTAGCCTAGTAAGACCTGTGTTGAACTTCTGACCTCTAGAACAACCAGATAATTTTGTATTGTTTAAGCCAATAAGTTTCTAGTAACTTCTTGCAGCAGCTATAAGCAACTAATACAGGCACCAGTGGAGCTCTGTGCCTTAAAAAGAGGACTACATCTTCTTGCAAAACTGAAGAAGACACAGAGAGTGAATAATGCAACAGGGAGATTTTCAGGTGTAAAGAGGAAAGGGGAGATAAGAATTTGTATGTGTCCAGACAGGCTCTCTTAAAAATACAGGAAGTTAAACTGAATGAATCAGGACTAGTTATAACTCAGACCCAAATGTCAAAGGCAAACATTATGCATCATTGGCTGTGATCATTTTAATTGGCTCTATTTAAGTAAACATAATCTAAAATATATAATATAAAATACATGTATTTCTCAAAAGAATTATGTTTTAAACTGTGGACTTCCTATTACATTTTAAACTCCATGAGGGCAAGGAATACACATTTTGTTTCACTATTACTTCACATGCTTAGCACAGTGTCTGGCATGTCACAGGTGCCCAATAAGTATTTGCTAAATGAACAAGTAAAAGAAAAGGCTTCATCAGAGTCTCCAACATATTAGGAAACATTTAATACATATTTTTTATTTACATACAGATTTCATGAAGATAGGTTTGTGTAAAAAGGGGGATGGCAGCAATTGTATTTATATCATTTACTCAACATATTGGACATTTTGGGCTTTCACTCTCTGGTCTAGGAGTAGGGGATACAGCAGTGAGCAAAACCACCAGAGTGTCTGCTTTCATGCAATGTATAGTACTTTTAGGGAAGACAGACAATAAACAGATACACTATGGATTCACAAATCCTCTGTACCTCCTACAAGGAGATAACATTGTTTATCTAATATTAATAGGATGTGAGTTTTTTTTTTTTTTGAACTTTTTATTTTTTTTATTAATATATTTTTGTTACAGATATTTCTCCTTTTTTCCTCATTGATACCCTCCTCCCCATCCCCCCACCCCGTCCCCAGCTTTGTTGTTCATGTCCATCAGTTATGCATACATGCGCATAAGTTCTGTGGTTTATCTCTTCCCTCCCTCCACACCCCCTCCTCTGAGGGGTGTCAGTCTATACCCTACATCCACATCTCTGGGTCTACCCTGTTCCTCAGACTGTTATGTTCATTATATTCCACAAATAAGTGAGATCATGTGATATTTGTCTTTCTCTGCTTGGCTTGTTTCACTTAGGATAATATTCTCCAGGTCCCTCCATGTCGTCTCAAAGGATAAGAGATCTTTCTTTCTTACAGCTGCATTTTACTCCATTGTGTATATGTACCACAGCTTTTTTATCCATTCATCCACTGATGGACACTTGGGCTGTTTCCAGATCTTAGCTATTGTAAATAGTGCTGCTATGAACATGGGGGTACATGTATTCTTTCTGATTGGTGTTTCAGGCTTCTTAGGGTATATTCCTAGAAGTGGGATCACTGGGTCAAATGGCAGTTCAATTTTTAACTTTTTGAGGTAACTCCATAGTGTTTTCCACAGTGGCTGCACCAGTCTGCATTCCCACCAGCAGTGTACTAGAGTCCCCTTTTCTCCACACCCTCGCCAACACTTGTTGTTTGATGATTTGTTGATGGCGGCCATTCTGACAGGTGTGAGGTGACACCTCATTCTTGTTTTAATTTTCATCTCTCTGATGATTAGTGATGTTGAGCATTTCTTCATATGTCTCTTAGCCATTTGTATGTCCTTTTTGGAGAGGTGTCTAGTTCCTCTGCCCATTTTTTAATTGGGTTCTTTGTCTTCCTTTTGTTGAGTTGTATGAGTACTCTATATATTTGGGAGATTAACCCCTTATCTGATGTATCATTGGCAATTACGCTCTCCCATACAGTGGGTTCCCTATCTGTTTTGATGGTTGTTTCTTTTGCTGTGCAGAAGCTTTTGAGTTTGATGTAGTCCCATGTGTTCATTTTTCCCTTTGTTTCTGTTGCCTTAGGTGATGTATCAGTGAAGATTCTGCTGCATATGATGTCCGAAATTTTGTTGCCTACATTTTCTTCTAGGATTTTTACGGATTCACGAGTCACATTTAAGTCTTTTACCCATTTTGAGTTTATTCTTGTGTATGGTGTAAGTTGATGGTCCAGTTTCATTTTTTTGCATGTAGTAGTCCAATTTTCCCAACAACATTTATTAAAGAGGCTGTCTTTACTCCATTGTATGCTCTTGCCACCTTTGTCAAATATTAATTGAGCATAATGTCTTGGGTCAATTTCCGGATTCTCTCTTCTGTTCCACTGGTTTATATGCCTGTTCTTGTGCCAGTACCCGGCTGTTTTGATTACAGTAGCTTTGTAGTATAAGCTGATATCTGGTATTGTGATCCCCCCTACTTTGTCCTTCTTTTTCAAGATTGCTGTGGCTATTCGGGGTCTTTTTTGGTTCCATATGAACTTTTGAAATATTTGTTCTAGTTCTGTGAAATATGTCACTGGTATTTTGATGGGGATTGCATTGAATCTATAGATTGCTTTGGGTAATATGGACATTTTAATGTTAATTCTTCCAATCCATGAACAAGGTATGTGCTTCCACGTTTTAATATCTTCCTCTATTTCTTTTATCAATGTCCTGTAGTTTTCTGCAAATAGGTCCTTTACTTCTTTGGTTAAGTTTATTCCTAGTTATCTTAATTTTTTTGCTGCGATGGTAAATGGAATTGTTTTTTTAGTTTCTCTTTCGGTGAGTTCATCATTGGTGTATAAGAATGCCGTTGATTTCTTGACGTTAATTTTGTATCCTGCTACTTTGCCAAATTCATTTATTAAGTCTAGTAGATTTTTGATGGAGTCTTTAGGGTTTTCTATATATAATATCATGTCATCTGCGAATAATGACAGTTTCACTTCTTCCTTTCCAATTTGGATTCCTTTTATTTTTTCTTCACGTCTGATTGCTGTGGCTAAGACTTCCAGTACTATGTTAAATAACAGTGGCGAAAGTGGGCATCCCTGTCTTGTTCCTGTTCTTAAGGGAAATGTTTTTAGTTTTTGCCCATTGAGTATGATGTTGGCTGTAGGTTTTTCATATATGGCCTTTACTATATCAAGATATGATCCCTCTATTCCCAAATTGCTGAGCGTTTTTAACAGAAATGGGTGCTGGATTTTGTTGAATGCTTTTTCAGCGTCTATAGATATGATCATGTGGTTTTTATCTTTCATTTTGTTTATGTGGTGTATCACATTTATTGATTTGTGAATATTGAACCAGCCTTGCATCCCTGGGATGAATCCCACTTGATCATGGTGAATAACTTTTTTAATGTATTCCTTCATCCGATTTGCTAGTATTTTGTTTAGGATTTTGGAATCTATGTTCATCAGGGATATTGGCCTGTAGTTTTCTTTCTTTGTAGTGTCTTTTTCTGGTTTTTGAATTAGAATTATGCTGGCCTCATAAAACGAGTTTGGAAGTCTTCCTTCTTCTTGAATTTTTTGAAATAGTTTGAGGAGAATGGGTGTTAGTTCTTCTTTGAATGTTCAGTAAAACTCCCCTGTGAAGCCCTCCGGGCCTGGGCTTTTGTTTGCTGGGAGAGTCTTGATTACATCTTCAATTTCCTTAGCTGTTATTGGTCTGTTCAAGTTTTCTATCTCTTCCCGGTCCAGTTTTGGGACACTATGTGTTTCTAGAAATGTGTCCATTTCACTTAGATTGTCGAATTTGTTGCCATATAAATGTTCATAGTAGTTGGTAATGATCCTTTGTATTTCTGTTGTGTCAGTTGTTACTTCTCTTTCATTTCTGATTTTGTGTATTTGGGTTCTCTCTCTTTGTTTCTTGGTGAGTCTAGCTAAGGGTCCATCAATCTTGTTTATCTTTTCAAAAAAACAGCTCTTTGTTTCATTGATCCTTTGAATTGTTTTTCTGGTCTCTCTGTCATTTATTTCTGCTCTGATCTTTACTATTTCCTTCCTTCAACTTGCTCTGGGGTTTTCTTTTTGTTTGCTTTCTAGTTCTTTAAGTTGTGAGGTTAGATAGTCTATTAGAAATTTTTGTTGTTTCTTGAGGTAGACCTGTAGTGCTATGAACTTCCCTCTCAGAACAGCTTTCGCTGCATCCCATAGATTTTGTGTTGTTGTGTGTTCATTTTCATTGGTTTCCAGGAAGTTTTAAATTTCTTCCATGATCTCCTCAGTAACCCATTCATTGTTTAATAACATGCTATTTAGCCTCCATGTATTCAAATGTCTCTGCATGTTCTTGTTGCAATTGATTTCTAGTTTCATGCCATTGTGATCTGAGAAGATGCTTGATATGATTTCAATCTTCTTGAACTTGTAGAGACTTCGTTTGTGTCCTAACATGTGGTCTATCTTTGAGAATGTCCCATGTGCACTTGAGAAGAATGTGATTTCTGTAGTTTTGTGGTGTAATTCTCTGTAAATATCTATTAAATCCATTTGGTGTAGTGCTTCGTTTAGAGTCTCTGTTTCCTTGTTAATTTTTTGTCTAGAGGATCTATCCAGTGATGTCAGTGGGGTGTTGAAGTCCCCTGCTATGATTGTATTGCTGTCGATTTCTCCTTTGAAGTCCTCCAGAAGATTTTTAATATATTTTGGTGCTCCTATATTCGGTGCATATAAGTTTACCAAGGTTATATCTTCCTGTTGGATAGATCCTTTCAATATTATGTAGTGACCTTCTTTGTCTCTAGTTATGGCTTTCATTTTGAAATCTATTTTATCAGATATGAGTATTGCTATCCCAGCTTTCTTTTCCTTTCCATTTGCTTGGAAGATTTTTTTCCATCCCTTCACTTTCAGCCTATGTGAGTCTTTTGTTGTGAGGTGGGTCTCTTGTAAACAACATATATATGGGTCATGCTTTCTTATCCAATCTGATACTCTGTGTCTCTTTATCAGAGCATTCAACCATTTACATTTAAGGTGATTATTGATATGTACTTATTTATTGCCATTTTTGTTTAGTGTGTTTCTACTTTCCTTCCTATTTCTTCTACTAATTACAGCAGTCCTTTTAACATTTCTTGCAGTGCTGGTTTCGTGCTAATATATTCCCTTAGCCTTTTTTTTGTCTGAGAAGCTCTTTATTTGACCTTCTATTTTGAATGACAGCCTTGCTGGGTAGAGTAGTCTTGGATTCAGATCCTTGTTTTACATGACCTTGATTACTTCATGCCATTCCCTTCTGGCCTGTAGTGTTTCTGTTGAGAAGTCAGATGATAGCCTTATGGGGGTTCCTTTGTAGGTAACCTGTTGATTATCTCTTGCTGCCTTTAGGATTCTCTCTTTGTCTTTAATTTTTGGCATTTTAATTACTATGTGTCTTGGTGTGGGCCTGTTTGGGTTCTTCTTACTTGGGACTCTCTGTGCTTCTTGAACTTGAATGCCTTCTTTCTTCACCAAATTAGGGAAGTTTTCTGTCACTATTTCTTCAAATATATTCTCTAACCCTTTCTCATTTTCTTCTTCTTCAGGGACTCCAATGATGTGAATATTATTATGTTTCCAGTTGTCCCACAGTTCTCTTAAGCTGTCTTCCTGTTTTTTCATTTTTTTTTTCCTTTTGGTTTTCTGATTGGTTGATTTTTTCTACCCTGTCTTCTAATTCACTGATCCGGTCCTCAGCTTCCTCTACTCTGCTGTTTAGTCCTTCCAATGTGTTCTTCATTTCTGCTATGTCATTCTTCATTTCTTCTTGCTGCTTCTTAATTTCAACTTGGTTGTTTTTCAGTGTTTCTATGTCATTGCTCAAGGTTTTGATGTCTTTACTCAAGGTGTTGATGTCCTTACTCATGCTGTTGAGCTTCCTCAAGATCATGGCTCTGAATTCTAGCTCTGTTAACTTGCTTAACTCCATTTCATTTATCTCATCTTCGGTAGAGGTCTCTTGTTCTTTCATTTGGGATCTGTTTCTTTGTTTCACCATTGTGGCTATCTCAGTGGTTTTTGGAGCCTGCCAAATTTTCCTGTGGGTGTTGGTGTTCTGTTGTTTGTGGCTCCCTCTACTGGGTTTGGATGAGCATGGGAGGACCCATGTTAAACATCACTGTCATGTCTTACTTTCCTGGGTAGATTTGCAAGCCCAGCAAAGGTTAAGTTATCCTCTAGCTTTTTGCCTAGAAGCTATTAGTCATGGTTGCTTGAAGAGCCTTGGGTTTTCAGTTGAATGAAAACCTCCCTCAGGAGTTCAGCGTGAGAGGATTTCCAGAGGGTAGGGCAGATGCTAGTAGTTATTGAGCCTCAGTTTGCATTTCAGTGGCCCACTAGGGTGTGGCTGAATCTCCGAGATAGGGGCTGCCTCCTCTCCCCAGAGCCCTGGGATGGAGTAAGATGGCCAGGCCACAGTCCTGTATGGCCGCAACTCAGCAAAGGATCTGAGCGCCCTCCAAATCCCGAGTGTCCCCACACAGTTCCAGTTCAGTCCATCCTCCCTCTGCCGGAGCCCAGGTGAGTGGCTGTGGCTATTTTAGCGCTCTGTCCCGGCCTCTGCGCTGTGGAGCTGGCTTGGCCTTTAACCCCGAGTGTGGAGCGCTGCTCAAGGCTAAGGCCGCTGCTGTCTGTGGGCTCCCAGCCCGCGTCTCGCACCTCCGCAATCGTACCAGGATCGATTCAGTGTCCCTGGTTGTATGGTCCTCGCAAGCTGCTTTTCTGCTTCATTTTCCTGACGGTTTGTCTTTATTTTAGTTGTAATTCCAGTTTGGTCCTGGGAGGTGGTCTGTGTAGCTTCCATTCACTCCGCTGCCATTTTGGAATCTCTAGGATGTGAGTTTTGAGTCATTTTCAAAAAAATGGGAGGTTTGTAGCCATCTATATTCTTATCTAGTCCTTTTTATTAGGCTTTACCTAGGGTTGGTTATTTGATAGAGCAAAGGAGAAAAACTAGCATTTTAAAATTCAGTGTACCAAACACTGTCACTTTTCTAGATGTCCTCTCTCTTTCTCTCATATATATATACCCACCTAAAATGTATTTACTATTTTTTATGTCAAGATAAAGTTAAAAATCAGTTTACATAAGTTATTTTCTATTATTATCCCCATTTTACAAATGAAGAAACAGGTTCAGAGGTGTAAGAGGAAGTGCTCAGGAACACACAACTAGTAAATAAATAGTGGAGATAGGACTTAAATGCTTGTTTACCACCAGAACCCATCTGGAACAAACTATCACACCAATGTGTTTAGCTCAATTGACATTGAAATCATGACCTAAATTTCACCTTTGTATTTTAGCAAGCTACAGAAAAAGACTTAAATTGTCAATTTCAATTGTAGTTATAATAAGCCACCATATTACATAATACTACTGCACATTTGATTCACTAAACCAAACGTTTTGAAGTTCATAGCAGATGTTGGAGATCTGAAGGAGTACCAGTGCTGTTGAGGCCAAGTCTGCCAATGGGCTAACAAGTGTGTGAATCTAGATGATGTTTCCAGAAGGTGTCTTATTGAACCACAGTTTTTTCTGGGCTCCCATTTTCCTGTTACAAACTTCACCTTTGCTTTTACTTGCTGACTTTCTGGGTTTCAGGTTCTCATTAATTGCCTGGTCCTGGTCCCCGATGCAGTGCTGTGATTGAAGAAGCATTACAGTTTGATCTTGGCCATGAGGAGGGGCTGGGACTCAGGTGTGGGAGACAGCACACCACTTGTAATTAGCTGCAGCTGATTTCCCATAACCTGGATGTAGTTTTAGAGTGCTGCAGCTCAGATCATTTGAATAAGAGGCTGCATCGACTGAGATCTCCCATCCCCTGGTGGGAGTCTGTCTAGTTTGGGCTAAAGAAGCTGATGTGATTAAGTGTGGGGTTTTTGATTAAGTAGACTTTGACAAGGCTTATTTGATTGTGTCAGGCTGGGGTTTCTTGAGGAATTGCCTCTCTCAAAATTCAACCACAACTTGACATGTCTGGGAACTTGGGATTTCCAGGCTGTGAGGCTGCAGGAATTAATTTTAATTGGCTAAAAGTAAAGACAGAGGAATTCAGAATACTATGCAAGCTCCCATTATCTCACCCAACCATTTGTTTTCCTATCATGGACCCTAATTTAAATGATGTCTGCAAGCTCTGCAGATCATTCTAATCTTTACACTGGGCTTGAGAGTTTCAAATGTTCCCAGCCTGAGGAGTTTCTTGGTTTCACCCTACAGGATTTATACCTGGGCCATGTTTTCCTCAGGCATCCTTAATAGAGACTCTAGGCAGGACATCTGTAGCAAGGTAATGGAGGGAGTAAGGGAGGCCGAGTGGGCTTGATGTTTACACCATGTGCTACTAATTATTAATGTCACTAAATGTTGCAACATTATGTCCTTTCTGGGTAGTGAAAACCTATGGGACCTGCTATAAAGATTGAGTTCAGTAGTTCTTTAATTACTGCAAGGCCATATCTTGTTGGAAATTCAAAAGAATTCTTAGACTCCCTCCCCTATGAAAGTCAGAGAGAGTCTTAACATTGTGGGTGCTGGAGCATCTCTATGTCAATATTTCTTGTGTTTGGTTCCTACTATTTTGCCTTATATATAAGAACATATTAAATACTGCATCAAAGTTTGCCTGGGCAATCCAGCTCAGTGTTTAACCTCTGACAGGGCACTTGGGATACTTTTGGAGAAGAGTGAGGCTCTGTGAGATAAGAGAAGTTGATATCCTGTCATAGGCACCTCTATTTTGAGCAACACGTTATTAATGCTCACCTCAAAGCTCTTAAGTGGACCCAGCTTTCCATAGAACTAATTCCACAATGGTCTTACATCACCAGTAGCACCTTGCTAATGACACAAAGCCTTAAACCTGTTTGTTTGTTTTTTAAGGGCCTGCAGCACTATTTACAATAGCTAAGATCTGGAAACGGCCCAAGTGTCCATCAGTAGATGAGTCAATAAAAAACAAGTGGTACATATACACAATGGAATACTATGCAGCTGTAAGAAAGATAGATCTCTTACCCTTTTAGATGGCATGGATGGACCTGGAGAGTATTATGTTAAGTGAAATAAGCCAGTCAGAGAAAGACAAGTATCACATGATCTCACTTATATGTGTAATCTAATGAGCAAAACTAACTGACGGACAAAATAGATCCATAAACATGGAAAAAGGGAACAAACAGACTGATGAACCTGAGATGGAAGGAGGGAGGGCAAGGGAAGAGATAAACCAAAGAACTTATATGAATATATGCATAACCGATGGACACAGACAATAGTGTTGTGAAGGCAGGAGGTGGGCAGAAGCAGGGAGGAGGAAGTCAATGGAGGAACAAGGGGTGGGGCATCTGTAATACTCTCAATAATAAAGATACTTTTTTAAAAACGACATGGATATCTGATAAAGAAGAACTGTTTCTGAAGAGGAGCAGATGTGATACCCAAATTCAGTTCCTTGGGTGATTCTATAGTAATTGTGTGCCACATCTTTATGCTTTCCCTCTTCTTTGCTATCAACTGATAAAAGGCAAATGTCTAAAGTAACACAGAAGCTGCAATGACCCATCCAGCATAGGATTATGCTAGTAACCATGTCAGCAATGGACCAATTGTGAGGAACGGTGGTTGCCTGTGTGATGCTCTTTTAGTATTTCTGACTTTCTGAAATTCAGGAGAAATAGGCAGCCAGACACTCCTCCACGCTTTCCTGGTTACAGCATCTTCCTTATAAATTAAAATTAAGAAAGATGAATTAGATTGCTGCTGTAGAACATGTGGAAGATGACTGCTCCCAAGATTCATGTAGAGAGGGTGCTACAGGCCTGTGATTCATTGCTCTGTCAGCAGTGTGAGATACACTATATGAAAATGCCATATACATGCAAATACAAATACAAGCACTACCTTCCCCTGTTGGGTAGTGATAAGGTGCTCAACCAGATGAAACATTAAGATGTAAAAACGGAAAAATAATAGCTGTAAGGGAGAAAAAAACACAGTACTCCTCAAACAAAGTTTCCTTTTAGGAAAGTCGTTAAAGCCCTGGCCAGTTTGGCTCAGCGGTTGGAGCATCGGCCTGCAGCCTAGAGAGACCCGGGTTCAGTTCTCACTAGGGGCATGTACCTCGGTTGTAGTTTGTCCCCGGCCCTGGTTGGTCGTGTGGGAGGCAGCCACTCGATGTGTCCCTTTCACGTCGATGTTTCTCTCTATCTCTCCCTCTCACTCTATCTGAACAAAAAATGGAGAAATGTCCTCGGGTGAGGATAAAAAAAAAAAAAAAAAAAAAGTTAAAGTGTTTGTTCCCCCTTTCTGCAACCAATGGCAGTTATTCACATAGCCTAAATGGGTAAGGCATAGTTAGAAATAATGCATTTGTGATTAATTCAGTTAGGAAGGAGACAAATTAATAAACAGGATTGGGAGATAGGTGATTTAAGGAGAATGGTGCAAAGGAGAATATTTTCCCCAGAAGTGAGTAACTCACAACCAAGTTGCCTCTGATATGGGCTCTAGTCATCAACTCAATAATGAATTTGGATCTTATCTTTAAACAATCCTTTCCATTCTTCAAGTGTTTTAGATGGAAGGGGACAAAAGCAACAAAGAAGCCAGGCAAAGCCTTAGCTGTGTACCTGACACTTTCTTCTTAAGGAGAAGAGGGTTTTGCAGAGAGACATTTTCTCAGTTGTGCTTCCCAATTGTGTTGCAGCTCCATGGCTTGCTGTTGATATATAAACAGGCCTCTTAGGATGAATATGAAAGGAAAATGAATAGTGAAATCATAAAATTTTAGAGCTGGAATGCGCTTTTGAGGACTTTACCATTGTTCAATAACTGAAAATTTAACCAGATCATGTCAGTAGTGAAACTTTTCAACCCAATCAGCATTCTTGTATAAGCCTGAAATGTCCAACTTGGGTTTATCCAGTCTAGAATTACAAAAACGGTGGGACTTCAAACCAAAAGATGTCTTGGGGGTACACCTGCTTGTCTTTCCTGACATCATGTTCAAGCTACAGGACCTCCTGAACAACCCACACTTCCCTTTATAACCCATTTGAGAAATGACATTCACTGAATTATTGAAAGTCTTCTTTTTGTTTTGTTTTTTATCCTCGCCTGAGGACTTTTCATTTTTTGTTCAGATAGAGTGGGAGGGAGAGAGAGGAAGAGAAAGAGAGAGAGAGAAACATCGACGTGAAAGGGACACATCGAGTGGCTGCCACTCACACGGCCAACCAGGGCCGGGGACAAACTGCAACCGAGGTACATGCCCTTAGCGGGAACCGAACCCGGGTCTCTCTGTACCGCAGGCCGACGCTCTAACCGCTGAGCCAAACCGGCCAGGGCTGAAAGTCTTCTTGAACCAGTTTATATTACCTGCCTGCCTCCTGTCCTGAAACACTGTGTTCAATACAACTTCAGTTTATTGGTCCCAAAGCTGTTCTCCTAGAGTTTCACGTTTGGAGCATGGCCAGGAAGCTTATTTTTAAACTTCTGGGAATATGCGAGTCTTTTCTCTTGAACTGAGTGAGAAAACTATATCAACAATCTCATTCAGGCTATCTTAGTTCTGCCACATTATTTTGCTTAATACTGACAGTGGCTTCTAATTCTTTATTCTGTCTAAACAGCATTGGTCAATTTGGCATGCAGGATCTGGCACTAATTTAATTGTTAATCATTTATATCAGAGCTCAACAAACTATGTCCTATGGGCTGGTCACCTGTTTTTGTAAATAAAGTTTTATTGGAACACAGTCATGCTCTTGTCTATGCATTGTCTTTGGATGCTTTCCCACAACAGTGTAGTCGAATAGTTAGTGCATAGATTGTGACCCACAAAGCCAAAGATAGTTAATGTTAGTCCTTTACTTAAAAAGGCTGATAATACCTTCTCTATATCACCAATTTTTAATTAGAGATGTGCAACACAATTACAGGAGGAGTTTTTCAAAATACAGATTGCTAGAAACCTACCTTGGTCCTTTTGAATAAGAACATTTGTAGGTGGTTCTTGGGTTTCATATTTCAAAACATACTAATATACCTTGGTTAGGAAGCACTGTTCTCTAGGAACATTTTAACTTATAACAATAGCCTGTAGGTAACAATCTGAGTTGTATTAAAAATAGCAATATACATTTCACTAGTTCTTGCCAAATTGATGACATAGGATCTCTCTAAAGTCACACCTAAGATATTGTTGGAAGTTCTCAGGGGATTTTTTTGTGTAGTCTTGAGTAAAATTTCCATTGCTAATTGCCACCTGACTCCAATCATCCCTAAGTATGCATTGTGTATTTTCATGTCCACAAAGCACTGACCTCTCTGCCAGGTATTGCCTTGTCTGCCAGGTATCACTGTCTTCTGTCACAACTGATAAACCAGGGCCCCCAATATGTCAAAGGAACACTGCTTCATTGCCAAACATGAACTGATCCTCCCTCTCCCCTCTCTTCTACATTATATTGCAGACACACTCAAGTCTTGATGCTGATGCCACAACATCTTACTGGGATCTTAGCAAAACATTTCAATGTTTAATATTTCTCAAGTCTCAAGCATTAATTCAATATGGAGCAGATCAAGAAGCAAACCTGTTGTACTCAGGTTCATTCATTCTTTGCTTTTATATTAAGCTTGTTACATCTGATTACTTCTTCACTTAGAAAGAATTTTCTCCTAAAAGGTTTCTCAGGCCCTCAAGTAAGTAGGCCACCAGTTCCCCAGGAATGATAAGGTGTGTCAGAATCCCATCTCAGGCTCATACTGGGAAACCATTCACTCCGCTGGCCTCTAGCTCTTACCCTTCCACCCCTAGAAGACTTCTTAGCAAAAAATTCAATTCTTTAATTAACATGAAGTTAAAACCCTTATATGGTTTAAGGGTAGATTTTTTTTTCTTATCAAGATGTAATGTTGTCCAATAGAAGATGATTTTTACTTTGATATTATTAAAATATATTGAGTAATGAAAATGCCAGTGAAATGTGTTAGCAGCATGCAGAAGAAATCTTTCAAATATATCCCTCATTATACAGCGCACTATCATGTGAAGGTATCAAACAGAAGACATGTGGGTTCTGTGCATAACCAGTATTATAAAGCCTTTTATGAGATTTAAAATAAAGTTTATCTTATAATGCCATTTCTTTAATAAAAGAGGGAGAGAAAGAAGAAGTGAGTCACACAGTCCTGAAGCAAAGAGTTAGCTGGGTAGATAATCTCTTTTCTTTATGTGAACCAATAAAACAAAAGAAATTATGTGTTGAGAGATATTTCCAAATTTGAAAGTGTCTGGAAAAGGCTGTTTTTAATTGAGTGCATATGGTTGTTTAACTTCAAGAAGACAAGGCAAAAGGGAGATACAACACATGTCTTCAAATGTTTTAAAGGATGCTGTATAAAATGATATAACTTGTTCTTTGTAGCTGAATTGGGCAGGACTAGAACCAGTAAATGAAAACCAAAATGAGATTGAGTCAAATTCAATCTAGAAAGAGGACTTTGTGACATTAAAATAGACTGTTGTGAAAAGTAGCTAATTAGAACATACCTTTACTGTATGTTCTAATTAAACCTAGATGGTAAACTACCTGAGATTTAGAACATGGGACTCCTGCACTAGATGAGTTTTTGCTAGATCAGTAGATTTCAAATTGTTCTCTGGGAGGCCCTAAAGTATTCCACATCAATGCATCAGAAGCAGCTATGTAGATAGGGGGTAAGGAAGGTAAAACAAAAAAGGTAAAAGTAAATTTAAAATAAAATTGAGAAGGCAGAATAATATTATAGAGCCATTCTTGAACATTATTGCATCCTAGCCTGTAGGACACCATTTGGCATATATAATAGGTACTCAGTAAATAATCAGTGAGTGAATGAAAGAGAAAATAAATCATTACCAATAAATATAACAACGAAGTATTAGAATATAAGAAAAACAAAAGAATGCCAACAGTAAAGTGTTTGTGTGTGGAGAGAGGTGAGTGTACAGGAGAAGTGATTTATTATTGAGCAAAGTGACTTTTGAGGTAAACTTGAGTTTTGCAGAAGATTAAAATGACAGAATAGCAGACGGTAAAGTAAGAGAAAGCAGAATAACAGTGCAACTTCCATAAGAGCAGGTACCTTATGAATCTTGGTTACCCTTATATTCTCAGTTCATGGTAGAGTTCCTGGCATGCAGTAAGTAAAAAAATAATTTGTTAAATAATATATGTATACATATGTGGTGATGAAAATGAGTCATATGCAGAACACAATGGGTTGGTCTTAGAATTTCAAATTTGGAAGTTGCCGGTAGTTTTCAAATTTGTTTCCAAACTTCCATCTTTAAATGGTATTCTAGAATGTCCTTTTTA
Organism: Tadarida brasiliensis; assembly: GCA_030848825.1. Taxonomy (NCBI): domain Eukaryota; kingdom Metazoa; phylum Chordata; class Mammalia; order Chiroptera; family Molossidae; genus Tadarida; species Tadarida brasiliensis. Next base: position 55,883,540 of record CM061280.1, read on the forward strand.
TGGATAAATATCCCTAGTGTCTCCAACCATTCTTTTAAAAAAATGTTTCTTATTGACATTTTAGAGAGAGAGGAAGGGAGAAAGAGATAGAAACATCGATGTGAGAGAGAAACATTAATCGGCTGCCTCCTGCACGCCCCCCACTGGGTATCAAGCCTGCAACCTGGGCATGTGCCCTGACTGGGAATCAAAGGGGACCTCTCAGTCCCTGGGATGACACTCCAACCATTCTTAATGTTATATTTTACTTATGTCATTTGCTAGCTGTGTGTCAGTGGGTAAGTTCATGATCACCTTGAGCTTCTGTTTCCCTACCTGTGAAACAGAGATACTAACAATGATACTTACCTCATAGAAATATTGTGAGGATTCAATTAGATAATTTACATAACGTGTTGGCACACGAGAGATGCCTTTTATCTTGAAAAAGTCCAACATGGTATAACGGAATCATCCACACATTAGTTCAAATATTGGTAACACGACTTATTGGCTGTTTGAACTCGGACATGTTATTTAACATATCTGAAAGAATAGCCTTGCTCAAAGGACTGTTGTGAGGGCTAAATGTGATAGTACATAAAAATTATTAAGAACAGTACATGATAAGTGCTTAATAAGTGGTAGCTGTTATAATTATGATTATCTGGCTAGATTTCAAAGGTTTCTGTCTTTTTTTTTTCTCTTCTGTCTGGCAAGAATACATTTTATTTTATTTTGTTTAATTTTTTATTGTTGAAAGTATTACAGATGTTCCTCTTTTTTCCCCATTGTACCCTTCCTTCCTGCTCCCACCTCCTCCTGCCTTCCCCAGCCTAATGTCCATGTCGATTGGTTGCACATATATGCATATCAGTTTTTTGGTTTATCTCTTCCTACCCTCCATCCTTCCGAGGTTTGTTAGTCTGTTCTCCACTTCCATGATTCTGGATCTCTTTTGGTTGACAGCTTATTTTGTTCATTATGTTCCAAAATAAGTGAGATCATGTGGTACTTGTCTTTTTCTGACTGGCTTATTTCGCTTAGCATAATAATCCCCAGGTCCCTCCATGTCATCTTAAAGGGTAAGAGATCTCTCCTTCTTACAGCTGCACAGTATTCCATTATGTATATATACCACAGCTTTTTTATCCATTCATCTATTGATGGACACTTGGGCTGTTTCCAGGTCTTAGCAATTGTACATAGTGCTGCTATGAACATAGGGGTGCATATATTCTTCCTGATTGGTGTTTCAGACTTCTTAGAATATATTTCAAGAAGTGTGATCACTGTGTCAAATGGCAGTTTCATTTTTAATTTTGTGAGGAAACAACATATTGTTTTCCATTGTGGCTGCACCAGTCTGCATTCCCATAAGCAGTGTACTAGAGTACCGTTTTCTCCACATCCTCACCAGAATTTGTTGTTTGAGGATTTGTTGATGGCTGCCATTCTGGCAGGTATGAGGTGATATCTTATAGTCATTTTAATTTGCATCTCTTTGATGATTAGAGATGTTGAGCATTTTTTCATATGTCTCCTAGCCATTTGTATGTCCTGTTTGGAGAAGTGTCTATTCAGGTCCTCTGCCCATTTCTTTATTGGATTGTATTCCTTTTGTTGAGTTGTACAAGAACAGGCATATAGATCAATGGAACAGAAGAGAGAACACAGACATCGACACAAGACAGTGTGCATAGTTAATATTTGACAAAGGAGGCAAGAGCATACAATGGAAAAAAGACAGTCTCTTCAATAAACGGTGTTGGGAAAATTCTACAGCTACATGCAAAAAAATGAAACTAGACCACCAACTTACACCATACACAAGAATAAACTTAAAATGGATGAAAGACTTAAATGTAGCCCATGAAACCATAAAAATCCTAGAAGAAAATGTAGGCAGAAAAATCTCAAACATCATACATAGCGGAATTTTCACTGATACATCACCTAGGGCAAGAGAAACAAAGGAAAATATTAATAAATGGGACTACATCAAACTGAAAAGCTTCTGCATGGCAAAAGATAGCAGCATCAAAATGAAAAGTTAACCCACTCCCTGGGAGAACATATTTGCCAATGATACATCGAATAAAGGGTTAATATCCAATATATATAGAGTACTCATACAACTCAAAGATTTCTGTCTTAATCTACCTCTCCTGTACACATTCCCAAGTGGTGCATAGCCTTCTGAAGGAATGTTGGCCAGAAGTCAATAAAACACTATAAGTGTTGTCTGACCAGAGGATAATGGGCTAGTCTTGTTATGTTATTAAATACCATATCTTTAATATTGTAGGTTAGACTGCATTAGCTTTTTGGTAGCCCTTGATCAATGCTGATTCATATTGAGCTTACTGTGCAGAGTATCACAGAAAATGCTAAATTATACTCTCCCTCTCCTTTTCTTGTTTTTGTTCATGTCATTTCTAGGACATACATTCACAGTTTTGCGGGGGGAGGGGTGGTCATAGGTCTCATCTATTTACTTCTTAGGCATGGGCCATCCAGTTAACTTTAGAGTACTCAACTTCCCATTTGTAGGATGGACACAGTAGCTTACATATACCCTAGCAAGGTGTCCAAAGAGTTGATTAATTTGAAAATTCTTTGAAGATTTCCTACAGGACATGAAAGGAAACCTGTTACATGAAATAATAATGTTTCTTCCAGAATGGTTAGCTATATTTAATCACTTTCTTTAAATACACACTAAAACAATTCAAATGTTTTCAAAGGATATTATTTATCCAACATGCCATTAGACTTGCCCTGGCTGGTTGTATTGATAATGCTTGATCTTGTATATTGAAAAGTACATTACTAAGAGGCCACTGAAGTCCATGGCAAGGGCAATGAAAAGTTGAGCTCTCAGTTGAAAATATTTTTCTAAAATAGCAGGCAATGGGGAATTTCTAGCCTTATGTGTACCTGTATTTTTTACTGTACTGTGAACAATAATAAGCAATATATCACAGAGTGTAAGAGCATGAACTCTGAAATCAGACTGCTTGGATTTGAATTCTAACTGTACCATTATACTAGCTGTGTGACCTTAGGCTCATTATTTGTGTTTCAGTTTCCTTATCTATCAAGTTGGGATAAAAGCAGTACCTATTTCATAAGGTTGTTTTGAAGATTAAACACATTTATGTACATATAGCACTCAGAATAGTGCTTGGTAGGTAGTAAGTGCTATGTGTTAGCTATAATTTTTATTCTAGTATTACTATAATTATAATATTACTCTCCTGCTGGGCTTTCCAGATTTGTTCATGGGCATGAGACTTCCAATTGATATCACAATCCATTAGGAAATCCTGTTGGCTGTACCTTCAAACTATATCCAAAATTTGACTATTTCTAAGCATTAACTCCACTTCTACTGAACTCATCCAAATCACTATTGTCTCTTTTCTTAATTATTGCGGTAGCTTTCAAATAGATGTTTAATTTTACCCTTGCTCCCACCAGGTTTTTCTAAACACAGCAACCAGAGTGACTCTTAAACTTAAGTTTGATCATGGCTTGTCATTGTTGAGTACCCTCCAATTACCTTCATTACAGAGCAAACCCTAAAGACCTTACATGGCCTTACAAGGCCCTTTATGGTCAAACCCCCATGACCTATCTTACCTCCTCTCCTTAGTTTTCCTCTTAATTACTCCATTCCAGTCATCATTTTGCTATTTATCAGACATGTCAGGTAGGCTTCTCAGGGACTTTGTGTTTGTTTTCTTCTCTTCCTGGAAACTCTTCCTTAAGGTATTGACATGGTTCTCTTTCTCACCTTTTATAGAGTTTTGCTGAAATCTCATTTTTTCAGTGACGTCATTCCAGACCTATGTTTAAAACTGCATTTCTTCCAAAATCAGCAACCCCTATTTCCTGACTGAGTTTTTCCATATAGCACTGAACAGCATCAGGAACAATATATAACTGTCTTCATCCTTCCTCACTAGAATATATGTTCTTTGAGATCAGGTTCCATGTTTTGCCAGTGCTATAGTTGATCTGAACTTGGTCATGTAAGTACTGAATAAATGTTGCATAGTGTTTAAGCTATTCTCTGGATGTTGCCCTAAAGTATTTCATAGTACTTGGAAACAAGTAGATTCTAAATACCTTAGGCCCTGATATAGTCCCTAATGATCTTGATTTTTTTCCAGAAAGAGTGTTACCAGTTATAGTTAATTGGGGGATATCTATGCATCTTATCGGAATCTAGAGTGTGAGTAAATATGTACTAGGAAAGGAACAGTAACCTGGATACTTTAGTGGGGTAAGGATCACAGAAGATTTAAAAAAGCTAAAATAATAGAATTCTTAAGCAGAAAGAATCCTTAATGACCTTAGAGAACATAGGATTCTTCATTTAAGAGATGGGCAAATTAACATGCAAAAGGTCCCATCATTTGTTAGCAGCACATTGAGCATTCGGATTCTAACCTAGTTACCAAGTTCAATGCCATTTTCATTACATGTGATCCTTATCTCTAGGTTGGGGCCAGTGTACCATCTAGTTAAGGGTCACTCAACTGGTTTTAACCCAATTTTATCTTCAATAAAATAACTTGAAACCAACTCTAAAACTAAATGTAATGAGGGCAAACTAATATTATAATACCTGGATGCTAAAGAGAGGGGAAGGAGAATGATCAGAATGGGTATGGGTTAATCTGAGATGCTTCTTTTAAGAGGTGTATTTTAATGTTTTTTGTTTGTTTTGTTTTTGACGAAGATAAAGGCTTGAACTAAAACAAGGAAGAGCTTGTATTGTAGATTAAGAACAAAATAGACTGCTCGAAATCTTAGAGTAGGGATTAGCTGGGTTTTATTTTTATTTTTTGGTCTGTTTCTTTGTGGGAGTCAAGGTTACAACAGAAGATAACTTTGTCTAAAGCAAAATAATCAACTCTTTGCAAAGTGAGACTTATTTTGCTAAAAACAACTTATTCTCATAGTTGACTGATACAGAATTGATGCTAACAGATCAATTTTTGCTGATGCTGTTTGTTAAGAAATCTTAAAATGGTTATGTGAAAATGAGGGTAGTCATTTGTGGGTACTGAGAGAAGGCAGGAATAGGGTGGATTGTTTTGTATTTGAGGTAAGTACAGGGTGACCAAATAAATACTAGAAGGGAAATGGGGTTAGGAGATTAGGCAGTGAATCATAATTTCTAGAAGAGAAAGGAAAATAGAAGAAATCTGAGTATCATTCTCTACCTCATCAACATTTTGCTTTTTATCTGGTTGTGACAGAGATACACATTAATATTTTCTCTTTCAAATCCATGTATCAGACAATTCTGCCACTTATTAGATGTGTGATGTTGAGCAAGCTGCTTACTTCCATGAACAGAAATCTACTTATCTCCAAAATAGATTATATGTAGCTATCTCTTAGGGTGACTATGATGACTGGATGAAAGGATGCATTATAAAGTATCTAAAATGCTACCTAGTACATGGTAACTCTTACTCTGTATAATGAGGCTTCCTATTTGTATTATAGTTCACCAAATATATAGCATGATAATAGACATTCTTATTTGTCCCTCACTTAAACCTGGAGAGGTGGGTGGCATTTTGGTGGCTATTGTAATTGTTAATAATTTTATTTTTAAAAGAGCTATTCACTTGTCATTACATCACTTAAAAAACAAGTGCTAGCTTATACATAAAAAGGCATACATTTTCCTCCTCCTTTTTTTTTTTTTTTTTAAATGTCGGATCATTCTCTGTAATATACTATTTCAAAATCCAGGGCTAATGCCTACATTTTTCTAAATCACTATTTCTGTAGCCACTTATTCCATTTTGGTAGCAAACATATGTGGGACATTTGTTGAGAGGAGCTCTTTAAAGGGCACTGTTGTTTCTGATTTTAGAGATGGACTTTTTTGACCTTTCAGAAGCTAAGGCCTTTTATTCAGAGGGAGGATAATGTCTGTTTATACTGATTATTTCTCATTTGTGAGTGTCCTGTTGGATGATAGAAGGTTGTTGATGTTGAAGCGTCACATGCTATATTCAGGCTTGGCTTGCAGTTTATGGTAAGGGTACTGGGGGGTTGCAGATGTGAAATAGCTTAAACCACATGCTCCTTGTGTTATATCCATCAGGGGACAAACTTTCCCACTGTGTGCAAACAGAGTTCTGAGCAAGAGAAACAGATGACATAGTGAACACCAGGGTGAAAGAATGGAATCAATCAAAGTCTCTGAGGACTAATGCAGCTCAATTTCTCAGAGACTTAACTCCTAGAAATACTCTCTGTGTCCATTGAGACACAGTATAAGAGAGTGCTTGAGAGAAAGACAGAAACAAAGAGAAAAATACACTTGCACAGTCACAGACCAAAAATAAAATCAGAGTCAACCTAAGAGAGACAGATTGAGTTAGAGACAGATTGAGGAAAAATAGGCAGAGAGAAATGGACCAGGGAGAGCTCCATTATTCTCTATATTAATGTAGAAGTCTGCTTTGTCTGAAGTTTAGAGTGAGACAAACAACCTGTCATGGAGACTGCTTATAAAACCAGTTGTACAATGTGTACTAGAAAATGTCATTGTTCTGCCAAAAAACACTGGAGCCATGTGGGACATGTGGGGGAATCTATAATCTGAAAAGTCTATAATGGGATGTGGAAATAGGGGTTCCTAAATAGCTATAGAATGTGCAATGCCTCTGGAGCCATCAAAATAATCAGACTGTAGCAGTCAAGGCTCCTTCTTTGTATATAGAAGACCAGAGGCCAGACAAAGCTTATCAAATGAAATATAATATCTACACTCAGAAATAAATCGGTCTTTCTATCCAAGCAGATACAATGGTGGGAAGATAATGGAATGATGAGGTTCAAAGTTGTCAGATGCAGGCATGTGCAGCAAAATAGAGTGGGAGTCAGGGGAGGAAGTATGTAGTACAGAAAACATGTATAGAAATTATCTCAAAATATAGCATAGGTATAATTGAGTTTATATCCCAGCAATAATTTAGAAAACAATGATAAAATAGTATACAGCCTAAGACTGAGACTAAGAAAGCAAAAACAGCCTTAATCTACACATCTACATAGGGGTGGTTGCTCATCCAACAGATAAGAAATCTATTACATTTAGATATGAGGAATACTCTGTCTTGAAAATGACTACTTTCAGTACTGATCTTAATATGTCCATCCAGGCTTCAGATAAGAAACTTCAAAGAGATAACCTTTGTCAGGATCCTTTTCAGTAGATGTCAGACTGCTATAACAATAACAGTATTGGTCATTTAAAAAACTTAGTATTAAGACAAATTATTCAATTAAATCATAATAATGATGCACAAAAATATACAAAACAGACATGTGAAATAAAAATTAAGACAACCCCTACTCTTATTGTCCAAAGCTGACAACTGTTCATATTTTGGTATCTGTTCTTTTAGATATTTTTGGTTCATATGTAAAATATTCATGCATAGATTTAAAAATATATAGAATCTAAAAAACAAAATAAACAAACAAACAAAATAGAAGGAGACTCATAAATACAGAGAACAGACTGATGGTTGCCAGAGTGGGGAGGGTGGTTGTGGGGTTGGGCGAAAAAGATGAAGAGATTAAGTACAAATTGGTAGTTACAAAATAGTGATGGGAATGTGAAGTACAGCCTAGGGAATATAGTCAATAATATTGTAATAACTATATATGGGGCAGGTGGGTACTGGAGATATTTGGGAGAACCCTTTGTAAAGTATGTGATTGTCTGACTACTATGCTGTACACCTAAAACTAATACAGCATAATATTGAATATAAACTGTAATTAAAAAATAAAAAATACAAATCATAACATACTGTGTATAATGCTCTGATATCTACATTTCCTCCTACAATATGTTATATATGCCTTTCCACAGAAATTCATGCAGTTGTAGGAAGTATCTACATCCTAATTTTTAATGAGCATGTAGTATTCTATTGCATAGATGAACCACATTTTATTTAATTAGTATTTGAACTCAGACTTGTCTGACACCAAAACCTATGCTTTCCCCACAAAAGATAAAAAAAGGAATAACTAAAAATATACAAATTAACATGTAAAAGAGGAAGGGTATAACTGCAATTAAAGGATTCTAGGGTTTCTTGAATTGTTCAGGGGGATGGTGTAAAAAGATGATTGATTAAGAATTTTAATCAGGAATGCATGATAAAAAAATTAAAGGTCACTTCTAAAAATAAGGGAAAAGGGTTAACATATCTAAAAACAACTTTCCCATTCATTCTCCAGATAGTACCTCAAAAGCTAACTTGATTACAGATGTACTTTGTTTTAGAGAGCCCACTTGCAACAGTGAAAAGAGTATTGCAATAGGAGTCTGAAAACCAATATTCTCTTTTATCTGAGCTGGTTGCTAGTTGTGTGATGCTGTAGACATATTCACTCAAAAGAGGTCTATAGAAAAGGAGAGGTGAAAGTTTTAGTTTACTGTGCTATTTTTTTTTTTATTCCAGCTGAAGTTATTATCTACTTTTGTGGGAGTAAGATCAATATATATTAGTCAATATATTCGATTTCTTTTGGGGCATTTCTTATGACTGCCAGAGCAATTGCCCAGCTGGCTTTCCTTTTAATATGATTCTGTCTTCTGCCTTACATGTTCCTCCGAAAATAGGCTTTCTGGTTAAAATAAGAAGGTTTCTTTAAGTACATAGCCCATCAAACTCATTGCCTTTGAATAATTTCTTTGTCAACATTTTCCAGTTTAGCCTTTGGTGCAGAGAGACAAGCATAGAATTTGTGTCCATTCAGATCATCAATGACCCTCTCAACTGAACTAAAAAATGGCCCACATGTAAAGACAGGACTATCCTTACTTTATAAGTTGCTTTAATATGATATAAAACTTGAAAAATGCACATACCATTTCCCAATGTGATACAAATGAAATAATCACGTGTATGTGGACAAAGATTCAGTTGAAAGAATATTTAAGCATTGTTTATAATAAAATAAAAATTTTAAATACTAAATGTTTACTAATGAGGACATAATACACAAATACTGTGATGCCATTAAAATAATATTAAAAATTAGAAAATATGTTTATATATATTAGGTAAAAATACATGTTACAAACAGTACATACTGTGACCTTGTGTGGTGTGTGTGTGTGTGTGTGTGTGTGTGTGTGTGTGTAGTTTGTAATGACTGGATATACACCGACTTATTTGAAGTGATTTTCTCTGGGTGTTGGAACTATTGAAGACTTCCATTTTTCTAAATTTTTATTTTGAGTAATTAAAAATTATATTGAGCCTGGCCGGTGTGGCTCAGTGGATTGAGCGTCTTCCTATGTACTGAGAGGTCCTGGTTGGACTCCAGGGTTGCGGGCTCGATCCACAGTGTGGGACATGCAGGAGGCAGCTAATCAAAGTTTCTTTCTTACATTGATGTTTCTATCTCTCTCTCACTTCCTCTCTCTCTAAAAAATCATTGAAAACATTTTAAAAATAAATAATTAAAAATATATCAACTATCCTTATTTAAATCCTTAAAGAATTATAATTAAGATTAGTTACATTATTTTATCTTTTTATAAAGAATAGCAATATAATATTACTAAGAATATCATTGTCCCTATATTCTTTTCCCACTTCCACATCCTGAAGCATACAAAATAATACATTCCTTATATTTCTTTCCAGTACTATGAATTGTACTTATTTTCTTTGTCTTCATTTTCTCATTTGTTACGATAAAACAATATTGCTTTAGTTATGAGAAAAATATTATATTTTCTCACCCGATGCATTTATATTTGTATTTAATTTGCAAGAACATTGTATGTAAATGATCTTTTCCTGGAATGAAATTACTTGAAGTATAAGCTGTATAGATTGATTTAAGTACTATGTCTAGGTATATGTTGCTAACTGACATTGTCACTAATAAACTGTGGGATCTTGGACAGGTTACTTATCCTATTTGGCCTTCAGTTTCCTAATCTGAAATTGGGATGGCATGGTTTTCAAATCATTAGTTTCTTTTTGGATATAGATTAAAGGAGATAATATATGTATTTAGACTAGTGTCCAGAACATTAGTTTTCTTTTCTTTTTTTTTTTGTAATTTGTATTAATTTATTTTTGTTTTTTTTCCCCTGTTGACACCCTCCTCCCATTCATGCCCCACCCACAACATTGTTGTCTATGTCCATCGGTTATGCTAATATGCATAACTTCTCAGTTTATCTCTTCCATACTCCCCCGTCCCCCTCATCTGAAGTTTGTCAGTCTGAACCCTACTTCTATGTCTCTGGGTCTATTTTGTTCATCAGCTTATTTTGCTCATTACATTCCACAATTAAGTGAGATGGTGTGATACTTGTCTTTCTCTGACTGGCTTATTTCACTCAGCATAATACTCTCCAGGACTTTCCATGTCATCTCAAAGGATAAGAGATCTTTCTTTCTTACTGCTTCACAGTATTTCATTGTGTATAGGTACCACAGCTTTTTTATCCATTCATCTATTGATGGATTATTGGGCTGCTTCCAGATCTTAGCTATTGTAAATAGTGCTGCTATGAAAATGCGGGTACATGTATTTTTTCTGATTGGTGTTTCAGGCTTCGTAGGGTATATTCCTAGAAGTGGGATCACTGGGTCAAATGGCAATTCAATTTTTAATTTTTTGAGGTAACACCATAGTGTTTTCCACAGTGGCTGCACCAGTCTGCATTCCCACCAGCAGTGTACTAGAGTCCCCTTTTCTCCACACCCTCGCCAACACTTGTTGTTTGATGATTTGTTGATGGCGGCCATTCTGACAGGTGTGAGGTGATACCTCATTGTTGTTTTAATTTGCATCTCTCTGATGATTAATGATGTTGAGCATTTCTTCATATGTCTCTTAGCCATTTGTATGTCCTTTTTGGAGAGGTGTCTATTTAGTTCCTCTGCAGATTTTTTAATTGGGTTTTTTGTCTTCCTTTTGTTGAGCTGTATGAGCACTCTGTATATTTTGGAGATTAACCCCTTATCTGATGTATCATTGGCAATTATGCTCTCCCATAGAGTGGGTTCCCTATCTGTTTTGATGGTTGTTTCTTTTGCTGTGCAGAAGATTTTGAGTTTGATGTAGTCCCATGTGTTCATTTTTCCCTTTGTTTCTGTTGCCTTAGGTGATGTATCAGTGAAGATTCTACTGCGTATGATGTCTGAAATTTTGTTGCCTACATTTTCTTCTAGGATTTTTATGGATTCACGAGTCACATTTAAGTCTTTTATCCATTTTTAGTTTATTCTTGTGTGTGGTGTAAGTTGATGGTCTAGTTTCATTTTTTTGCATGTAGTTGTCCAATTTTCCTAACACCATTTATTAAAGAGGCTGTCTTTACTCCATTGTATGCTCTTGCCACCTTTGTCAAATATTAATTGAGCATAATGTCTTGGGTCAATTTCTGGGATCTCTGTTCTGTTCCACTGGTCTATATGCCTGTTCTTGTGCCAGTACCAGGCTGTTTTGATTACAGTGGCTTTGCAGTATAAGCAGATATCCGGTATTGTGATCCCACCTACTTTGGACTTCTTTTTCAAGATTGCTGTGGCTATTCGGGGTCTTTTTTGGTTCCATATGAACTTTTGAAATATTTGTTCTAGTTCTGTGAAATATGTCACTGGTATTTTGATGGGGATTGCATTGAATCTATAGATTGCTTTGGGTAATATGGACATTTTAATGATGTTAATTCTTCCAATCCATGAACAAGGTATGTGCTTCCACTTTTTTATATCTTCCTCTATTTCTTTTTTCAATGTCCTGTAGTTTTCTGCAAATAGGTCCTTTACTTCTTTGGTTAAGTTTAATCCTAGGTATCTTAATTTTTTTGCCCGATGGTAAATGGAATTGTTTTTTTAGTTTCTCTTTCGGTGAGTTCATCATTGGTGTATAAGAATGCCACTGATTTCTTGACGTTAATTTTGTATCCTGCTACTTTGCCAAATTCATTTATTAAGTCTAGTAGATTTTTGATGGAGTCTTTAGGGTTTTCTATGTATAATATCATATCGTCTGCGAATAATGACAGTTTCACTTCCTCCTTTCCAATTTGGATTCCTTTTATTTTTTATTCACGTCTGATTGCTGTGGCTAAGACTTCCAGTACTATGTTAAATAAGAGTGGCAAAAGTGGGCATCCCTGTCTTGTTCCTGTTATTAAGGGAAATGTTTTTAGTTTTTGCACATTGAGTATGATGTTGGCTGTAGGTCTTTCATATATGGCCTTTATTATATCAAGATATGATCCCTCTACTCCCAAATTGCTGAGCGTTTTTAACAGAAATGGGTGCTGGATTTTGTCGAATGCTTTTTCAGGGTCTATTGATATGATCATGTGGTTTTAATCTTTCATTTTGTTTATGTGGTGTATCACATTTATTGATTTGTGAATATTGAACCAGCCTTGCATCCCTGGGATGAATCCCACTTGGTCATGGTGAATAATTTTTTTGATGTATTGCTGGATCCGATTTGCTAGTATTTTGTTTAGGATTTTGGCATCTACGTTCATCAGGGATATTGGCCTGTAGTTTTCTTTCTTTGTAGTGTCTTTTTCTGGTTTTTGAATTAGAATTATGCTGGCCTCATAAAACGAGTTTGGAAGTCTTCCTTCTTCTTGAATTTTTTGAAATAGTTTGAGGAGAATGGGTGTTAGTTCTTCTTTGAATGTTCAGTAAAACTCCCCCGTGAAGCCATCTGGTCCTGGGCTTTTGTTTGCTGGGAGAGTCTTGATTACATCTTCAATTTCCTTAGCTGTTATTGGTCTGTTCAAGTTTTCTATCTCTTCCCGGTCCAGTTTTGGGACACTATGTGTTTCTAGAAATGTGTCCATTTCACTTAGATTGTCGAATTTGTTGCCTTATAAATGTTCATAGTATTTGCTAATGATCCTTTGTGTTTCTGTTATGTCAGTTGTTACTTCTCCCCTTTCATTTCTGATTTTGTGTATTTGGGTTCTCTCTCTTTGTTTCTTGGTGAGTCTAGCTAAGGGTCCATCAATCTTGTTTATCTTTTCAAAAAACCAGCTCCTTGTTTCATTGATCCTTTGAATTGTTTCTCAGGTCTCTATGTCGTTTATTTCTGCTCTGATCTTTACTATTTCCTTCCTTCTACTTGCTCTGGGGTTTTCTTTTTGTTTGCTTTCTAGTTCTTTAAGTTGTGAGGTTAGATAGTCTATTAGAAATTTTTGTTGGTTCTTGAGGTAGGCCTGTAGTGCTATGAACTTCCCTCTCAGAACAGCTTTTGCTGCATCCCATAGATTTTGTGTTGTTGTGTGTTCATTTTCATTGGTTTCCAGGAAGTTTTTAATTTCTTCCTTGATCTCCTCAGTAACCCATTCATTGTTTAATAACATGCTATTTAGCCTCCATGTATTCAAATGTCTTTGCATGTTCTTGTTGCAGTTGATTTCTAGTTTCATGCCATTGTGATCTGAGAAGATGCTTGATATGATTTCAATCTTCTTGAACTTGTAGAGACTTCGTTTGTGTCCTAACATGTGGTCTATCTTTGAGAATGTCCCATGTGCAATTGAGAAGAATGTGAATTCTATAGTTTTGGGGTGTAATTCTCTGTAAATATCTATTAAATCCATTTGGTCTAGTGCTTCGTTTAGAGTCTCTGTGTCCTTGTTAATTTTTTGTCTAGAGGATCTATCCAGTGATGTCAGCGGGGTGTTGAAGTCCCCTGCTATGATTGTATTGCTGTCAATTTCTCCTTTGAAGTCCTCCAGAAGATTTTTAATATATTTTGGTGCTCCTATATTGGGTGCATATATGTTTACCAAGGTTATATCTTCCTGTTGGATAGATCCTTTCAATATTATGTAGTGACCTTCGTTGTCTCTAGTAATGGCTTTTGTTTTGAAATCTATTTTAACAGATATGAGTATTGCTACCCCAACTTTTTTTTCCTTTCCATTTGCTTGGAAGATTTTTTTCCATCCCTTCACTTTCAGCCTATGTGAGTCTTTTTTTTGTGAGGTGGGTCTCTTGTAAACAGCATATATATGGGTTATGCTTTCTTATCCAATCCGCTACTCTGTGTCTTTTTATCGGAGCATTCAATCCATTTACATTTAAGGTGATTATTGATATGTACTTATTTATTGCCATTTTTGTTCAGTGTGGTTCTACTTTCCTTCCTATTTCTTCTACTAATTACAGCAGTCCTTTTAACATTTCTTGCAGTGCTTGTTTGGTGCTAATGTATTCCCTTAGCCTTTTTTTGTCTGAGAAGCTCTTTATTTGACCTCTATTTTGAATGACAGCCTTGCTGGGTAGAGTAGTCTAGGATTCAGATCCTTGTTTTTCATGACCTTGATTACTTCATGCCATTCCCTTCTGGCCTGTAGTGTTTCTGTTGAGTAGTCAGATGATAGCCTTATGGGGGTTCCTTTGTAGGTAACCTGTTGCTTTTCTCTTGCTGCCTTGAGGATTCTCTCTTTGTCTTTAATTTTTGGCATTTTAATTACTATGTGTCTTGGTGTGGGTCTGTTTGGGTTCTTCTTACTTGGGACTCTCTGTGCTTCTTGAACTTGAATACCTTCTTTCTTCACCAAATTAGGGAAGTTTTCTGTCATTATTTCTTCAAATATATTCTCTAACCCTTGCTCATTTTCTTCTTCTTCAGGGACTCCAATGATGTGAATATTATTATGTTTCCAGTTGTCCCACAGTTCTCTTAAGCTGTCTTCCTGTTTTTTCATTGTTTTTTCCTTTTCGTTTTCTGATTGGTTGATATTTTCTACCCTGTCTTCTAATTCACTGATCCGGTACTCAGCTTCCTCTACTCTGCTGTTTAGTCCTTCCAATGTGTTCTTCATTTCTTCTATGTCATTCTTCATTTCTTCTTGCTGCTTCTTCATTTCTTCTTGCTGCTTCTTCATTTCTTCTTGCCTCTTCTTCATTTCCACTTCGTTGGTTTTCAGTGTTTCTATGTCTTTGCTCATGCTGTGGATGTCTTTACTCAAGGTGTTGGTGTCCTTACTCATGCTTTGAGCTTCCTCAAGATCATGGCTCTGAATTCTAGCTCTGTTAACTTGCTTAACTCCGTTTCATTTATCTCATCTTTGGTAGAGGTCTCTTGTTCTTTCATTTGGGCTCTGTTTCTTTGTTTCCCCATTTTGGCTATCTCAGTGGTTTTTGGAGCCTGCCAAATTTTCCTGTGGATGTTGGTGTTGTGTTGTTTGTGGCTCCCTCTACTGGGTTTGGATGAGCGCGGGAGGACCCACGTTAAACAGCACCCTGGAGTCTTACTTTCCAGGGTATATTTGCAAGCCCAGCAGAGGTTAAGTTATCCTCTAGCTTTTTGCCTAGAGGCTATTAGTTGTGGTTGCTTGAAGAGCTTTGGGTTTTCAGTTGAATGAAAACCTCCCTCAGGTGTTCAGCATGAGAGGATTTCCAGGGGGTAGGGCAGATGCTAGTAGTTAATGAGCCTCAGTTTGCATTTCAATGGCCCACTAGGGTGTGGCTGGATCTCCAAGGGAGGGGCTGCCAACTCTCCCCAGAGCCCTGGGATGGAGTAAGACGACCAAGCCACAGTCCTGCGTGGCCGCAACTCAGCAAAAGCTCTGAGCGCCCTCCAAATCCCGAGTGTCCCCACACAGTTCCAGTCCAGTCCGCCCTCCCTCTGCCAGAGCCCAGGTGAGTGGCTGCGGCTATTTAGCGCTCTGTCCGGGCTCTGCGCTGTGGAGCCGCCTCGGGCCTTAACCCCGAGGGCGGGCGCTGCTCACGGCTAAGGCCGCTGCTGTCCGTGGGCTCCCAGCCCCCCTCTCGCGCCTCCGCAATCCTACCAGGATCGAGTCAGTGTCCCTGGTTGTATGGTCCTCGCAAGCTGCTTTTCTGTTGCTTTATCCCGACGATTTGTCTTTATTTTAGTTGTAATTCCAGTTTGGTCCTGGGAGATGGTCTGTGTAGCTTCCATTCACTCCACCGCCATTTTGGAGTCCTCCGGTACTATGTTAAATAAGAGTGGTGAAAGTGTGCATCCTTGTCTTGTTCCTGTTCTTAAGGAGAAGGCTTTCAATTTTTGCCCATTGAGTATGATGTTGGCTCTAGGTTTTTCATATATGGCCTTTATTTTGTTGAGATATGATCCCTCTATTCCCACATTGCTGAGCTTTTTTTCAGAAATGGGTGCTGGGTTTTGTCTTTTGATTTTTCAGCATCTATTGATATGATCATATGGTTTTTATCTTTCATTTTGTTTATGTGGTGTATCACATTTATTGATTTGTGAATATTGTACCAGCCTTGCATTCCTGGAATGATTCCCACTTGTTCACAGTGAATAATTTTTTTGATGTGTTGCTGAATCCGATTTGCTATTATTTTGTTAAGAATTATGGCATCTATGCTTTGTTTGTAGTGTCTTTACCTAGTTTCAGAATTAGAATTATGCTGGCCTCATAAAATGACTTTGGAAGTCTTCCATCTTCTTGGATTGTTTGGAATTGTTTGAGGAGAATGGGTGTTAAATCTTCTTTGAATATTTGGTAACATTCCACCGTGAAGCTGTCCAGGCCTGGGCTTTTGTTTGGTGGGAGTTTATTGATTACATCTTCAATTCCCTTAGTTGTTATTGATCTGTTCAAGTTTTCTATCTCTTCTCAGTTCAGTCTTGTGAGACTGTGTGTTTCTTCCAATTTTTCCATTTCGCCTAGATTGTCCAATTTGTTGCCATATAATTTTTCATAATATGTTTCAATGATCCTTTTTATTTCTGTGTTGTCAGTTGTTACTTCTCCTCTTTTGTTTCTGATTTGGTTTATTTGGTCCTCTCTTTTTGTTTCTTCATGAGACTGGCTATGGGTCCATCAATCTTGTTTATCTTTTCAAAGAACCAGCTTTTTCTTTCATTGATCTTTGGAATTTGTCTTTTGTGTTTGTGTCATTTATTTCTGCTCTGACCTTTACTATTTATTTCCTTCTACTTTCTCTGGGTTTTTCTTTTTGTTTACTTTCTAGTCTTAGGGTTAGAAAGTCAATTAGAAATTTTTGTTGTTTCTTGTGGTAGGCCTGTAGTGCTATGAACATCCCTCTCAGGACTACTTTTGCTGCGTCTCATAGATTTTGTGTTGTTGAGTGTTCATTTTCTTTGGTTTCCAGGAAGTTTTTAATTTCTTCCTTGATGTCCTTGGTAGCCCATTCCTTGTTTAATAACATGCTATTTAGCCTTCATGTGTTTGAATAATTTTGCATGTTTTTGTTGTAATTGATTTATAGTTTCATGCCATTGTGATCTGAGAAGATGCTTGATATGATTCCAATCTTCTTGAACTTGTACACACTTAGTTTGTGTCCTAACATGTGGTCTATCTTTGCGAATGTTCCATGTGCACTTGAGAAGAATGTGAATTCTGGAGATTTGGGATGTAATTCTCTGTAGATATCTATTAAATCCATTTGATCTAGTGCATCATGAAGAGTCTCTGTTTCCTTATTAATTATTTTGTCTAGAGGATCTATCGAGTGATGTCAGTGAGGTGTTGAAGTCTCCTGCTATGATTGTGTTGCTGTTGATTTCTCCTTTGAAGTCATCCAGAAGTTTTTAAATGTATTTGGTGTTCCTATATTAGGCACATATATGTTTACCAAAGTTATATCCTCCTGTTGGATCGATCCTTTTAATATTATGAAGTCACCTTATTTGTCTCTAGTTATGGCCTTCATTTTGATGTCTATTTTTATTTTTTATCAGATATGATTATTGCTGCTCCAGCTTTTTTTTTTTTTTTCCCTTTGTGTTTGCTTGGAAGATTTTTTTCCATCCCTTCCTTTCAACCTATGTGGATCTTGTATTGTGAGGTGGGTCTCTTGTAAATAACATATATGAGTCATGCTTTCTTATCCAATCAGCTACTCTGTGTCTTTTGATATGAATGTTTAATCCATTTACAATTAAGGTTATTATTGATATGTACTTATTTATTATCATTTTTGTTTATTATGGTTATGTTTCTCTTCTTATTTCATCTGCTTATTACAGCAGTCCTTTTAATATGTCTTGGAATGCAGGCTTGATGCTAATATATTCCCTTAGCCTTTTTTTTTTTTTGGTCTGGGAAGCACTTTATTTCACCTTCTATTTTGAATGACAGCCTTGCTGGGTAGAGTAGTCTAGGATTCAGATCCTTGTTTTTCATGACCTTGATTACTTCATGCCATTCCCTTCTGGCCTGTAGTGTTTCTGTTGAGAAGTCAGATGATAGCCTTATGGGGGTTCCTTTGGTAACCTGTTGCTTTTCTCTTGCTGCCTTGAGGATTCTCTCTTTGTCTTTAATTTTTGGCATTTTAATTACTATGTGTCTTGTTGTGGGCCTCTTTGGTTTCTTCTTCCTTGGGGCTCTCTGTGCTTCTTAGGCTTGTATGACTTCTTCCTTTACCAAGATAGGGAAGTTTTCTGTCACTGTTTCTTCAAATATATTGTTTAACACTTGCTCATTTTCTTCTTCTTCTGGTGACCTATGATGTGAATGTTGTTACCTTTCCAGAGTTTCCACAGTTCTCTTAGGCTGTCTTTCTGTTTTTTTAATTGTTTTTTTCTTTTTAGTTTTCTGATTGGGTGATTTTTTTCTACCCTGTCTTTGAATTCACTGATCCAGCCCTCGTCTTCCTCTGCTATGCCTGTTATTCCTTCCAATGTGTTCTTTATTTCTACTGTGTCATTCTTCATTTCCAATCGGTTGGTTTTTAATGTTTCTATATCTTTACTCATGCTGTTGAGCTCTTTACTCATGCTGTTGAGCTTCGTCATGATTATTACTCTGAATTCTCCTTCTGATATCTTGCTTAATTCTATGTCATTTATTTCTTCTGCAGAATTATCTTGTTATTTCATTTGTGATTTGTTTGTTTCACCATTTTGGCTGTCTCAGTAGGTTTTGGTACTTGCCAAATTTTTCCTGTTGGTGCTATGTTCTGCTGGTTGTGGCTCCCTCTCCTGGTTTTGGATGAGTTTGGTAGGACCCATGTTAAACACCACTGTCAAGTCTTACATTCCTGGGTAGATTTGCAAGCCAAGGGAAGGTTCAATTACTCTCTAGCTTTTTGCCTGGAGGCTATTAGTTTCAGTTACTTGATGAGCCTAGATTAGTAATCCTGGAATTAAATGAAAAATCCTCAGGTGTAAGAGGATATCCAGAGGGTGAGGCATTTGCTTGCTATCAGACTTTAGATGTTAATGAACCTTGATTTGAATTTCTTTGCCTGGCCTGGTGTTGTTGGATTCCTGCAGAAGTGGCCATAGCTTCTTCCCTGGGCTCTTGGAAGGGGCTCTTTGAATAAGACAGCTACTGTCCTGTGAGGGAGTGATTCAGTACAGAACTCCTGGTGCCCTCCAGTCCAGCTCTCAACTCTCAGCTTTCTCCTTAGCTAGAAGCCCCAGACTCTCTCCACACAGTTCCAGGCAAATCTGTACTTCCTCTGCCAGAGCCCAAGGTAAGTGGCTTTAGCTGATTTGGTGCCTTTTTTTTTTTTAATTATTAACTAATTTTTGTTACAGACATTTCTCCTTTTTCCCCACAAACACTCTCCTCCCTATCCTGCTGCCCACCTAGCATTGCTGTCTATGTCCACTGGTTATGCATGCATGCATATAATAAGTACTTTGGTTTATATCATCTATTCCCCCTGCCTCTCTTCTCTGAGGTTTGTCAGTTTGAACCATACTTATTTGTTATATGTCTCTGGGTCTGTTTTGTTCATCAGATTTTTTGTTCATTATATTCCAGAAATAAGTGAGATCATGTGGTACTTGTCTTTCTCTGATTGGCTTATTTCACTTAACATAATACTCTCCAGGTCCCTCCATGTCATCTCAAAGAATACAAGATCTTTCTTACAGCTGCACAGTGTTCCATTGTGTATATGTACCATAGCTTTTTTATGCACTCATCTATTGATGGGCACTTGGGCTGTTTTCAGATCTTAGCAATTGTAAATAGTGCTACTGTGACCATCGGGGTACATATATTCTTTCTGATTGGTGTTTCAGGCTTCTTTGGATAAATTCCTAGAAGTGGGATCACTGGGTCAAATGACAGTTCAATTTTTAATTTTTTGAGGAAACATCATATTGTTTTCCATAGTGGTTGCACCAGTCTGAATTCCCACCATCACTGTGATATAGACACCTTTTCTCCACATGCTCGCCAACACTTGTCCTTTAATGATTTGTTGATGGCAGCCATTCTGGCAGGTGTGAGGTGATACCTCATATTTGTATTAATTTGCATCTCTCTGATGATTACTGCGGTGGAGCATTTTTTTTATATGTCTTTTGGCCATTTATATGTCCTCTTTGGAGAGGTGTCTATTTAGGTTCTCTGGCCATTTTTTAATTGGATTCTTTGTCTTCCTTTCGTTGAGCTATATGAGTACTCAATATATTTTGGAAATTAACCCCTTATCTGATGTACTGTTGGCAATTATGCCCTCCCATATAGTGGGTTCACTTCTCATTATGATGGTTGTTTCTTTTGCTGTGCAGAAGCATTTTAGTTTGATGTAGACCCAGGTGTTAATTTTCTCCTTTGTTTCTTTTGCCTTACACATTGTATCAGTGAAAATTCTGCTACGTGTGATGTCTGAAAATTTGTTGCCTACATTTTATTCTAGGATTTGTATGGATTCACGAGTCACATTTATGTCTTATATCCATTTTGAGTTTATTTTTGTGTGTGGTATAAATTGGTGGTCTAGTTTCATTTTTTTTGCATGTAGCTGTCCACTTTTCCCAGCATCATTTATTAAAGAGGCTGTATATACTCCATTGTATGCTCTTGCCACCTTTGTCAAATATTAATTGAGCATAATGTCTTGGGTCTATTTCTGGGTTCTCTGTTCTGTTCCATTGATCTATCTGCCTGTTCTTGTACCAGTACCAAGCTGTTTTGATTACAGTGGCTTTGTAGTATAACCTGATATCCAGTATTGTGACCCCTCCTACTTTGCTCTTCTCTTTCAAGATTGCTGTGATTATTCAGGGTCTTTTTTGGTTCTATAAATAATTTTGAAGTATTTGTTCTAGTTCCATGAAATATGTTGTTGGTATTTTAATGGGGATTGCATTGAATCTATAGATTGCTTTATGTAGTATGGACATTTAAATAATACTAATTCTTCCAATCCATGAACAAGGTATATGCTTCCAATTTTTCACATCTTCCTCTATTTCTTTTTTAGTGTCCCATAGTTTTCTGCAGGTAGGTCTTTTACTTCTTTCGTTAAGTTTATTCCTACATACCTTAATTTTTTTGCTGCAATAGTAAATGGGATTGTTTCTTCAGTTTCTCTTTCTGTGAGTTCATTATTGGTGTATAAGAATGCCTTCAATTTCTTGATATTATTTTTGTATCCTGCCACTTTGCCATATTTGTTTATTAAATCTAGTAGATTTTTGATGGAGTCTTTAGGGTTTTTTATGTACAATATCATGTCATCTGTGAATAATGACAATTTCACTTCCTCCTTTCCAATTTGGATCCCTTTTATTTTTTCTTCTTTTCTAATTGCTGTGGCTAAGACTTCAAGTACTATGTTAAATAAGAGTGGTGAAAGTGGGCATCTCTGTCATGTTCCTGTTCTTAAGGGAAATGCTTTTAGTTTTTGCCCATTGAGTATGATGTTGGCTTTAGGTTTTTCATATACGGCCTTTATATTGTTGAGATATGATCCCTCCATTACCACATCACTGAGATTTTTATCAGAAATGGGTGCTGGATTTTGTTGAATGCTTTTTCAGCTTCTATTGATATGATCATATGGTTTTTATTTTTCATTTTGTTTATGTGGTGTATTACATTTTTTGATTTGTGAATATTGTAGCAGCCTTGCATTCCTGGGATAACCCCCTTGGTCATGTTGAATGATATTTTTAATATATTGCTGGATCCTATTTGCTTGTATTTTGTTAATGATTTAGGCATCTATGTTCATCGGGATATTGACCTCTATTTTTGTTTCATTATGGTGTCTTTATATGGTTTTGGAATTAGACTCTTGCTGGCCTCATAAAATGTTTTTGGAAGTCTTCCATCTTCTTGAATTTTTTGGAATAATTTGAGGAGAATGATTGTTATTTCTTCTTTGAATGTTCAGTAAAACTCCCCCATGAAGCAGTCCTGGCCCTGGTTTTTGTTTGCTGGGAGAGTCTTGATTACATCTTCAATTTCCTTAGTTGTTATTGGTCTGTTCAACTTTTCTGTCTCTTCCTGGTTCAGTTTTTGGAGACAATGTGTTTCTAGAAATTTGTCCATTTCACCTAGATTGTCCAATTTGTTGGCATGTAATTATTTATAATATTTGTTAATCATCCTTTGTATTTCTGTGGTGTCATTTGTTACTTCTACTCTTTTGTTTCTGATTTTGCTTATTTGAGTCCTCTCTCTTTGATTCTTGGTGAGTCTAGTTATGGGTCCCTCAATCTTATTTATGTTTTTAAAAAAACAGCTCTTTGTCTCATTGGTCTTTTGAATTGTTTTTTAGTCTCTATGTTGTTTATTTCTGCTTTGATCTTCACTATTTCTTTTCTTCTACTTGCTCTGGGTTTTTCTTTTTGTTTGCTTTCTAGTTCTTTAAGTTGTGAGGTTAAAGACTAAATTAGAAAATTTCATTGTTTCTTGAGGTAGTAGTGCTATGAATATTCCTCCCAGGACTGCTTTCGCTGAACCCCATAGATTTTGTATTGTTGTTTGTTCATTTTCTTTGGTTACAGGAATTTTTTAATTTCTTCCTTTATCTCCTTGGTATCCTATTCATTGTTTAATAACATGCTATTTAGCCTACATGTGTTTACATGTTTTTGCTGTAATTGATTTCTAGTTTCATGGCATTATGATCTGAGAAGATGCTTGATGTGATTTTAATCTTCTTGAACTTGTAGAGAGTTAGTTTGTGTCCTAACATGTGGTCTATCTTTGAGAATGTCCCATGTGCACTTGAGAAGAATGTGAATTCTATAGTTTTGAGGTGTAATTCTCTGTAAATATCTATTAAATCCATTTGGTCTTGTGCTTCATTTAGAGTTTCTGTTTCCTTGTTAATTTTTTGTCTAGAGGATTTATCCAGTGATGTCAGTGGGTTGATGAAGTCCCTTGTTATCGTTGTATTGCTGTCAATTTCTCCTTTGAAGTCCTCCAGAAGTTTTTAAGTATAGTTTGGTGCTCCTATGTGGGATGCATATATGTTTACCAAGGTTATATCTTCCTGTTGGATAAATCCTTTCAATATTATGTAGTGGCCTTCTTTTTCTCTAGTTATAGACTTTATTTTAAAGTTCATTTTATCAGATATGCGTATTGCTACCCCAGCTCTTTTTTCCTTTCCATTTGCTCAAAGATTTTTTTCCATTCTTTCACTTTCAACCTCTGTGAGTCTTTTATTGTGAGGTGGGTCTCTTGTAAACAACATATATATGAGTTATGCTTTCTTATCCAATCAGCTACTCTGCGTCTTTTGATTGGAGCATTCAATTTATTTACATTTAATGTTATTATTGATATGTTGTTATTTATTGCCAATTTTGTTTATTATTTTTATATTTTTCTTCCATTTTTAAAAAAAATGATTACAGCCATCTTTTTAACATTTCTTGCCATGCTGGTTTGGTGCTAATATATTTCCTTAGCCTCTTTTTGTCTTTGAAGCTCTTTATTTCACCTTCTATTTTGAGTGATAGCCTTGCTGGATAGTGTAGTCTTGAGTTTAGGTCCTTGTTTTACATTACCTTGATTACTTCATGTCATTCCCTTCTGGCTAATAGTGTTTCTGTTGAGAAGTCAGCTGATAGCCTTATGGGGGTTCTTTTGTCGGTAACCTGTTGCTTATCTCTGGCTGCCTTTAAGATTCTCTCCTTGTATTTAATTTTTGGCATTTTAATTACTATGTGTCTTGGTGTGGGCCTGTTTCGGTTCTTCTTACTTCAGGCTCTCTGTGCTTCTTGTACTTGTGCACCTTTTTCCTTTATCATGTTAGGGAAGTATCCTTCACTATTTCTTCAAATATGTTCTCTAACCCTTGCTCATTTTTTTCTTCTTCTGGAATTCCTGTGATGTGAATGTTGTTATGTTTCATATTGTCCCACAGTTCTCTTAGGCTGTCCTCCTGTTTTCTCATTGTTTTTACTTTTTGGTTCTCTGATTGGGCGATTTTTTCTACCTTGTCTTCTAAATCACTGATCCAATCCCCGGCTTCCTCTACTTTGCTGGTTATTCCTTCCGTTTTGTTCTTTATTTCTGCTATGTCATTCTTCATTTCCAATTGGTTGGTTTTCAATGCTTCTGTATCTTTACTCATGCTTTTGAGCTTCCTCATGATTATTACTCTGAACTCTTCCTCTGATATCTTGCTCAATTTCCTTTCACTTATTTCATCTTCTGTCGAATTATCTTGTTCTTTCATTTGGGATTTGTTTCTTTGTTTCACCATTTTGGCTGTCTCAGTGGGTTTTGGAGCCTGCCAAATTTTCCCTGTGGATGTTGGTGTTCAGCTGGTTTTGGCTCCCTCTACTGGGTTTGGATGAGTGTGGAGGGACCCATGTTAAATACCACTGTCATGTCTTACTTTCCTGGGTAGATTTGCAAGCCCAGGGAAGGTTCAGTTATCCTATAGCTTTTTGCCTGAAGGCTATTAGTCTCAGTTACTTGATGAGCCTTGGGTTTTATGCCTCAGCTGAACAAAAAAAAAAACACCTCTAGTGTTTAGGGTAAGAGGATTTCCAGAGGGTGGGGCAGATGTTTGTGGCTGTCAATGAGCCTCAATTTGCATTTCTCTGGCCTGGCTGGGTGGTGTTAATTTCCTGAGGGAGGGGCTGTTGCTTCTCCCTGGGGCTCTGGCAAGGGACTCGTTGAGCGAAATTGCTACTGTCCTGTGAGGGAATGATTCAACACACAATCCCCAATGCTGTTCTGGGTCTCCAAGTTCCTGAGTCTGTTCACACAGTTCCAGTCCAGTCTGCTCTCCCTCTGCCAGAGCCCAAGGTGAGTGGCTGTAGCTAATTTAGTGCTCTGTCCCAGTGTTTTGTGCTGTGGAGCCGGCTTGGAATTTTAACCCCAAGGCAGCTGCTCACAGCTAAAACAGCTGCTGTCCTTAGGCTCCCAGCCTGCCCTCTCGAACCTCCACATTTCCTTCCAACTTCAATTTTGTGTCATCTTTCTGACCGTCGTTATATGGGTCTTCTCCATCTGGTTTTCTGTTGTTTTTTTTTCCCAATGATTTGTCTTTAGTTTAGTTGTAGTTCCAGTTTGATCCTGGGAGATAATCTGTGTAGCTTCCTTTCAGTCCACCACCATTTTGGAATCCCTTGATTTGGTGGTTTTTAACACCCCTGCTTTCTCAGTGGGAATAGCACACCACTAATACAGCCCCTGTTGCTGTCTGTGGGCTCTCAGCCCACCCCCACATGCCTCCTCAGTTCCCATCAGGCTGGATTTGGCACCCTCTCTGTCCCTGGTTGCACTGGCTCTTCTTCTTAAAGCTTCTGAGACTGACTTTTGAAAGCCATGTTGTTCTACCATTTTCTCTTGGAATATTCTGAGGCAAGCCTTGAAAGAACCTTATAAGAAGTTCAAATATTGACACTCTACTATGCTAGAGATGACACATGAGTGTTCTGGTATCAATTGAGCCCACCATTTCTGTTATCCCCAACAAGGCACTAGGTGTGCAAGTGAAGCTTCTTGGACTCTCCAGCTCATCCCATTTACCAGTTTAGTATCACTGAATGAACCCTGGTTACTGCCATGGGTACCAGAAGAAATGCCCAGCCAGTCTTGTCCAAATTCCTGACCTACAGAATCCATGAAATATAATAAAATTATTGTTGTTTTAAGTAATGTTATTTTAAATAGTGTGTGATGCAGCAATAGCAATTGGAAGAGAGTTTTCTACTCGTGTGAGGGTATTGCTCTAAAAACGAAAGCCCCTAGCATGTCTTTGGAACAAGGTAGCAAATGGAAGCTAGACAAACCTTGAGGAGACTGTTAGGGGAAACTTTGTTGTACCTCAAGGAGGCTGTTAGTGAAGGCTTATAGAAAAGAAAGGAAAATGTCACTGGAAGCTAGAGGAAAGGAAATATTTTGTTTGCAGAGGCAGAAACTTTAACAAAAAATATAGGATATATACCTAAGTTGATGAATCTGGCTAAAGAGATTTCTATGCAGAATGTTAAAGGTATCAATTGGTTACTTTTAGTTGTATATCATATGGTATAAATAAAGAGAAATTTAAGAAAGAAGTTTCAGTTGTCAAGAAGACATTAGAGGAAATATAAAAATCAGGACTTAATGGAGTAAAAAAATAAAACTATTTCTCATCTGCAGTCAATATAAATAGAAGATTCTCAAACTAAGAAAGGACCTTAAGACAAAGATCAAAACCAAAAAATACAGTCACAGGGTAAAAAATAAAGCCAAGGTTGTGGTCATAAAACTCTTTGTTAAAACAAAAAGAAACTTAAAGATCTGCCTCATAGAACACCTAAGACAGTGAAAAGGCCTTCCAAAGATTCAGCCTCACAGGGAAAACAGCATATTGAAAGGCTTATCTTGAAACAGTTATTATCTTAATGATGTTTGCCTAATGTAATGAATAATAAGCCAATGCATACAACGTTAGCAAAATTTTAGAAAAAATTATAGCAGCTTGGACTTGAAGGAACAGAGATAATATAAAATTAAAAGGGGACCAAACATCTATGATCAGGAAATAAACTGAGACAACTACTCAGCTGCAAATATATATTACTTTTTTATGGAAAAAGAAGGATGACTCAGAGGGCAGAACCAAGAGAATAGAGTCAAATAGCCAAGAACCAGGGAGTAAAATTGGATTCTAATAAAGAAATTGTATGGAAATTCTGGATTTCAAAATTGTTCTGAACCCAAAACTGCCATGTGCTTCCTGTCACGGTCTTTAAATGGGAGTACTTATTCTTCTGTTATGCCTACCCACTCTTGTATGTTGGGTGAAAAATAACTTCTTTCATTTTATAGGTTTTCAGACTGAAAGGACCAATGTCTAAGGAACTAAATCCAAGGAGCCTCATCTTTGCCTAGACTTAATGTGACAAAGTCCTGGACTTTAAAGCAGAACTTGATGTCCAGATTAAATAAAATTCTTGGAAAGTATTGGGAAGAATTGAGTATAGTTTGCATGTGTGAAGAGTATAAATAATCTTTAGCCAAATAGGGCACTGTGTCTATTTAAAAAAATGGTTCCAAATTATTTGACATTTCTGATAGAGAGGAAGAATATATGTGTCCCCTTCTCTTAAATCAGATAAACTTATGACTTTAAATATGTGACTCTTAAGTCTAGGTCTTAAGAGATAGTGTGGCTTCCTCATGGTTCTTGGGATACTACATCTGGGGGAAGGCAGCTGCCATGTAAGAAATTCCACCAGCCTAAAACCACAGCCTGGAGATGCCATATGTTAGATGCTCTGGTTATCAGTCACAGACTCTGATAAAGTACAAGATATGTGTCCTGGCCAGTTTGGCTTAGAGGTTAGAGTGTTAGCCCATAGATCAAAGAGTCAAGGGTTTGCTTCTGGTCAAGGGCATGTACCTCAGTTGTGGTTTGGTTTCCGGCCCTGGTCAAGGTCATGTGGGAGGCAACGATGTGTCTCTTTTACATCCATGTTTCTCTCTCTCTCTCCTTCCTTCCCTCCTACTCTGTCTGAAAATAAATGGAAAAATATCCTCGGGTGAGGATTTAAAAAGCAAAATGCAAGATATGTGATTGACGTCTCTTGGTTCCTCTAGAATACCACTAAGTGGCCTCAGTTGATCCACATGGAGCAAAGAATCACTCAGCTGAGTCCTGACTAAATTTATGACCTATAGTCATGAGATAAAATACACTTCACACTGTTTTATGCCATTAGATTTTGGGATAGTTGGTTATGCAGCAACAGTAACTTAAATATAATTTTAGTGTTATCTGCTAGATAAAAAATGCCCTCATATATGACAGACACAGAAAGTGATCTCCAGGTATACCCTCAATATTCACTTCAAAATGACTCTTTCTATGGCCAACAGTTGACATTCTTTGATGACTATAGCTTTGCATAGAAGTCATAAATCTTTAAAGGAATGGACTTTAGCCCTGACTGGTGGCTCAGTTGGTTGGAGCATTGTTCTCTCTCACTCTCTCTCTCTCTCTCTCTCTCTCTCTCTCTCTCTCTCTCTCTCAAAACCAATAAAAACATATCCTTGGGTGAGTATTAAAAAAAAAAAAAAAGGAATGGCCTATGCCCAGGACACACCATTGGGCTATGATATGGGGCACCATATACTGTTCCTAGCCTCCAAGACATCTTCTAGCAACTCTATCTTTGTCTGAAACTCTTTTTTTTCCCTTCTGAGTTGTTGCTTTGGTATAAAGCATTCTCTGTGTAGGAGGCCTGGAACAATGAAAAAGAAAACAACTTAAAATGGAAAGGAGACCATATTAGTCATTGGCAAGCCAGAGAAGATATCTTTATGATACTTTTCCATTGCCTTTGGAAAGCAGAGAGAAAGGCCCTGTAGAAGGGAGTATAAAATTGAAAGGTTTATGAATGAGAGGTGAGAGGTCCAAATATGGCATGGAAGGAGGGTAATTAAGAAAAGCAGCCCAAGGAAGTAATCTTAGGGAGGTGAGTCTTAACTGTTGGGAACAGCCTGAGAATACTAGGTGTCTATGTAAAAAGTAAGATTAATATATTCATTATTTGTTTTAAAGACCAACCCTATATAGATATGTGTGTGTGTGTGTGTGTGTGTGTGTGTGTGTGTGTGTGTGTGTACAGGGTGTCCCAAAAATGTATAGAGGGTGTCTGTATATTTTATTACATTTTGAAAATGAAATGTTTTCTATTTCCTCACATCTCTATAGTACTTCTCACTTTATGAAGCATATTTGCATGCTGGGAAAGAAACATATTTTCACATGAGGAAATGAATCTTCAGAATGATAAAATGACATGCCCCAAATCACAAATCAGGTTACATTAGAAAGATTACGCTCAAACTTCAAGACTCTTCACTATTTCCATCATATTGCCTTAAAGACTCAAAGTTGTTTCTTCTTAGTACATGTCAATGTACATTCATGTAGAATGCAGACAAAGCAAAATACTCTGCGTAGAAGCACTGGTAATACATTTTTTTCTGTTTGCTAATTGAAACTTAAATGTTCACAATACATCATTATAACAAACTCCAAATAAGTGTTCAGATTGGATTTAGACCCTAGAGTGAAGAAATGTTTAAGCATTGTATGGATCTTGGAAGCCTTTTATTTACACCAGGAATTCATTTTTAATTTTCAATGGAATTATATCTGTTAAAAGAAATAAGGTTAAGATTGGAGAACAAATGAATTTAGTTAAGATAAGTAGTTGTGTAATTTTGAAAAACACAACTCCTGCTATTTTAAAGCTGCCATGGTACATGAATACAGAGAAGTTTGGATAAAGGGGCCAGTGCAAAATGAAATTCCCCATGGATGAAACCATTTGTTAACTCAGTCTAGCATCAGGACATAGTTTGGATCACAATGACGAGGAAACAAGATGGCAAGGCATTGAAACATATGCTGCCCCATAAGGCAAGAATTCTAAGTCCTTTTCATTTTTACTGGCTATATGGTTTGTCCAAGTGATTCTTTGAGTTTCATTTACCTTGTCAGCAAAGTAAGAAATTATTTTTAACTGCTTGGAGGCAAGTAGCTAGAGAAGATGCTCCCCTGACATCCCTTCCCATTTATTTTTTTTTCCTTTATTGATTTTAGAGAGAGGGGAAGGGACAAGGAAAGATGGAAACATTGATGAAAGAGAACATATATTGGCTGCCTCCTGCATGCCCCCCACTGGGAATTTGGCCCACAACCTGGGCATGTGCCCTGACCAGGAATTGAACCGGTGACCTCTTGGTGCATGGGTCGATGCTCAACCACTGAGCCACACCCGCCGGGCCCTTCCCATTTTAATATATATGATTGCAATCTTTCCTCTTGGATTCCCTTTTCCCTCTATGGACCTTGCATTCATGGATTTATCTAAGCCTTTGTAACTGATGTATATTTTGACCTTTAGGGTAAAGAATTCCACTGCAATTCTAATTCTATTTTCTTTAAAATTCACTCTTTTAAATTTTTTTTTCCTTTATTGATTTTACAGAGAGAGGAAATGAGAGGGAGAGAGAGATAGAAACATCAATGAGAGAGAACATCGACTGGCCGCCTCCTGCATGCCCCCCATTGGGGATTGAGCCCACAACCTGAGCATGTGTCCTGACCAGGTATCGAACCAGAGACCTCTTGATGCATGGGTCAATGCTCAACCACTGAGCCACACCAGCCAGACAAAAATTCACTCTTTTTAGCATCATGCAACTGTGGGGTGAGACTAGGGCTCCAGGATTTGGTCCAATCCTCCCAGATCCCTGTTGACACTATGTCCCAGGTAGATTTGAACACCAGACGTACATGAGAAGAGTTGTGGGTAAAGGGGAAATAAATCTAAGCCCTGTCTTCATTTCCTTCCCAAATCACTTGCATTAACAATTTATAAAACATTTTCTTTGTGAATTTAAAACAGACTCTTCCAATCCTTAGCTTAATCAAAATGAATTCAGTTTATTTTTATTGTTGCCAGATAGCTTGCATTTTTCAGGGCTGGCTGGATATTTGTTGTAATCCTTAATTACATTGTACATTTTTAGGATCATCACAAAATAAATAACAATAGTATTATATAACACAAAATAATGAACCTAAATTAGTGGTGGACAATAATGTGGAGTAAAATGTGTTCATAATCCAAGAAAATGGAACTTGCCCACAGCAAATATTAATTATGGGTACAATCAGCTGAGTAACAACACTTATTTGAGGAACAGTAAATAACTGAATTTCATGCTAGTATTGTTTTACAAACCCAAATGGTATTTGTTTTGAGTCAGATGACAATATGTGGTTTTTACACTGAATTATGATTTAAATTTTATTTCAGATTGTAGTCAGGACAATGAATAACTCTACATTCATGGATTTTCACATATATTTATATAGCTAACAAAGTACCTTAGATCTTATGTTGGCTTTGTAAACTGGAATTGAACTTCATGATTTATGTTGTATGAAGAAACAGCCAATCCATGTTTGTTCTTTTTTTATTCAGTAAATATTTTTAAACCACCTGATCTGGGGCAGACACCATACTAAGCACTGAGGATATGATGGTGAACAACATAGATGCAGTTCCAGCTCTTATGGAATTTAAACTCTAGTAGAAGGACAAAAGAGAATAAGTAATTACAAGTGTTTTTAGCATTAGTGGGGACAGTTCAACATGAGTTTTACACCTATATTCAAGCTGTACACTTCAGCTGTATGTACTCAATCAAGTTATCGTTCTCAGAACCTCAATTTTAAATTTCTAATAAATGAATAACACATACTACCTCACAAAATTATTATGATAATAAAATAATATATTTGAAAGAAAGGTGTTTTTTTGTTAATGTGAAGCAGTCCATACATGTTAGTGCTACTGCTCTTTATCTTTATATACATTTGTTTAAGATACATTTTTTAGGAATACGTAGGCCATTTAGATTCAGAGACCTCTTACTGGTTATTTCATTCTTGTGCCTGAACACTAATTCTCACATTTCTTTATTCTTTATGTTTCTTTCTACTCACTGCCCTCACTGAGCACTCTGCAACTGAAAGGCCTCTTTGGCTAGGTTAGGACTGTGAGTTTCAGGACATTAATAGTTTTCTTGAAAGCTTTCTTTACTGTTAAGAAATTATCCTTCATTGAAACAAATTGCTGAATTGTAAGTTCCAATAAATGACCATCATATGTTTCTTATTTAAATTTAAAGTTTGTTTTTCAATTACAGTTTACATTAAATATTATTTTGCATAAGTTTCAGGTGTACAGTATAGTGGTTAGACAATCATATAGTTTACAAAATGTTCCCCTTGATATTTCCAGTACCTACCTAGCACCATACATAGTTATTAAAATATTATTGACTATATTTCTTCTGCTGTATTTTATGTCCCCATAATTATTTTGTAACTACATCTGTACTTCTCAATCCCTTTACCTTTTCACTCAGTCCTCCAACCGTCCACTCATCTGGCAACCATCAGTCTCTTCTATGCATCGATGAGTCTGTTTTAATTTTGTTTGTTCTTTAAATTCCACATGTAAGTGAAATCATGTTGTGTTTGTATTTTTCTGTCTGACTTATTTCACTTAACATAATAATCTCTAGGTCCATCAATGCTGTCACAAATGGTAAGACTTCACTCTTTATATGGCCACGTAATGCTCCATTATATATATGTACCACCACTTTTTATCCACTCATCTATTAATGGGCACTTGCTTCCATAGATTGGCTATTGTAAATAACACTGCAATAAACATAAGGATTCATATATTCTTTTAAAGTAGTGTTTTAAATTTTTTCAGATATATACCCAGAAGTGGAATTGCTGGGTCATAAGGCAGTTTAACTTTTAATTTTTTGAGGACCTTCCATAATGTTTTCCATAGCGGTGGCACGAATCTACATTCCCATCAACAGAGCACAAAAGTTCCTTTTCTCCACATCCTCATCAACACTAGTTGTTTTATTGATGATAGCCATTCTGATAGGTATTGGATGAAATCTTATTGTGGTTTAATTTGCATTTCTCTGATGATAGGTGACATTGAGCCTCTTTTTATATGTCTATTGGCTATCTGTATGTCCTTTATGGAGAAATGTCTATTCAGATCCTTTGCCCAATTTTCACTTTTTGTTGTTGTTGAGTTGTATGAAATATTTATAAATTTTGGATATTAACCCTTTATCAGATGTATCATTGGTGAATATGTTCTTCCATTCAGTGGGTTGTCTTTTCATTTTGTTGATCATTTAATTTACTGTGCAAAAAAATTTAGATTGATGGAGTCACAGTTTTTTATTTTTTAATTTTGTTTCCCTCACCTGAGGAGGTATATGAGAAAAAATATTACTAAGAGAAATACTATATTTTCTTGTAGGGGTTTTGTGGTTTCCAGTCTTACATTTAAGTCTTTAATTCATTTTGAGTTTATTTTTGTATCTGGTGTAAGAAGGTGGTCTAGTTTCTTTTTTCTTTTTTTCTTTTTGCATATACCTGTCCAATTTTCTCAACACCACTTATTGAATAGAATGTCTTTACCTTATTGTAAGTTTTTGCCTACTTTGTCAAATATTAATTGGTCATATAGGTGTGTTTATTTATGGGCTTTCTATTCTGTTCTATTGATCTATGTGTCTGTTTTTATGCCAGTACCATACTATTTTGAATACTATAGTCTTGTAGTATACTTTGATATCAGGTAGCATGATACCTCCAACTTTGTTCTTCTTTCTCAATAATTCTGTAGCTATTTGTGTTTTTTTGTGATTCCATATACATTTTTGGATTATTTGTTCTTGTTTTGTGAAAAATGCCATTGGTATTTTGATAGGAATTGCACTGAATCTATAGATAGCTTTGGGTAGTATGGACATTTTAATGATGTTAATTCTTCCTAACCATGAGCATGGCAAGCATATGCTTCTGAATATTTGTAATTCATTTCTTTCTCCAGTGTGTTATAATTTTCCAAGTATGGGTCTCTTATGTCCTTGGTTAAAGTTATTCCTAGTTATTTTGTTTTGATTCAATTGCAGGTGGAATTGTTTTCTTATGAGGTTGATACCTCTCACTCCTTGGGGGTTACCTTTGCAGGTGAGATAGTTCTCCAAATTCTCAACACTGCACATAGATATTGTTTTCATGTTGTTAGGATGTTCTATGAGTGGCTATCTCATACATTTATCCTTTCTTTTCTTAATTGATTTATTCTACCAGCTTAGTAGGTAATGATGCTTTTTAAAGAATATGACATTGCCCTTCTTTCCAGTGCTATACTTGGCCCCAATTCTATTTCTCTTAACATCTGGATGCAGGTTAGAGTTGTTTTAATACAGACTCAAAACTTACCAAACACTCACATTAACTTAGAAAACAACAACTTACAGAAGGCTGATAATTTTAATGGAAGTAGACCTGAAAAATGGCCAGAATTATATGAAAGAACAATGGAAGAACTACTATGAGATTTTCCTTCCATCTCAACACATTGTTATCATTTATTTTGCCAATAAGTATGTAATTCCATACCATTAGTCACTCATTAGAGCCACAGCACTGAAACTAAGAATTCACAAAAATGTTTGTTAGAGAAGGTAGCCTTGAGGGAGAGTTCCAAAGCTAAGAAGAATAGATCGCTTTAACAAGAAATAAGATACCATACAAAATTTTTGAAATGCACAGTAATTTAAAGAAAATGGAAATCTAAGACATAATAGATAGACAGTGTTATACAGGATGTTCTGCAATACCAGTAGTGTGAGAAAAGCATGGTATAATGATAAAAATTGTGACTGAGAGTTAGAAAATCTGATTTCTACTCTGACTTATTAGTATTAGCTTTGAAAACTTGAGCCCTTATCCTCTTCTGAGGTTCAGATTTTTATTTGCAAAAAATTGGGGAGGTGGGAATTGGACTAATAATTCCTTCTATGAAATAAGAAAAGCAGGTAGAAAGTTATTAAAATAATCTGATAATGCTATGAAGACTAGATGCATAATGGTGGCAGTAAAAATGAAGCAAAAGAAACAAATTGAAGAGAGAAGCATTTTTTAGGAATTATGTATGAATTAGTGTTAGTATTCACTGTATAACTGTATATGTTAAATGGTCTGGAGAGGGGATCAAATCTGTCTTCAATGTGACAGTTCTGAATGACTAGGTAAATGTGATTGACAATAACAGTCATGAGGAAATAAAGAGAAAAGCTTAGGAGAAAGGATTTGGTGTTGAGAAGATGAGTTCATCTAAGAGAAGTTGCATGGGACAAGCAATATGCAAATATATGTACATATATGTGCACCTGACATTTCTTTCTCTATTATATGCAATGTTATATCTGTACAAATGAACATCATGCTCCATATAGGCATTTTTTTGGTATACATTTAATTGTGTACATACACTGGTTGTGAAACACTAGAATGGGATAAAATGTAAAGGGGTTTTCATACAATGAAGGTTAAAAATTGTGAAGCAAAGTACAAATAGAAAGACCTGCTTTGATACTCAGCCTTATCATCTGAATAATTTTCAGTTCAAAATAAATTATTTTTCATAGCCAGTGAGAAATTCTAATTTTTACCTCTCTTGATTGTTCTGTAAACACAGAAATCCAAGAACTGTTTGGTTATTATCTGCGTTTTCTTTTTTCCTTTCCTTCTGTCATGTTTAATTTCACAACCATTTTTCTGAAAAAGAAGTTGGATAGTGCTGAGATGTTTTGTACCTCGTTTGTCACAACATATTGAAAGAAACTCACAACTGTATACAGATTAATTTTTTTTCTTTATTGATTTGAGAGAGAGGAAAAGGGAGAAGGAGAGAGAGATAGAAACATCAATGAGAGGGAACATCGATTGGCCACCTCCTGCATGCCCCCCACTGGGGATCGAGCCCACAACCTGGGCATGTGCCCTGACCAAGTATCAAACTGGTGACCTCTTGGTGCATGAGTCGATGCTCAACCATTGAGCCACACCTGGCTGAGCCAATTGTATACAGATTGTATGACACCTTTAGATGAATTTCATTTTCTTACCTTAGATGGAGCAAATCATATATGAGAGGAAAACATGATTATATAATATGGTTATTATGATATTCTATAAAGGCCTGGAGTCACTTGAATAGTATGAAATTAAAAACAAGTGTGTTCTCTGAGAAGTCCATAATACTGTTACAGAGATGACAACCTATTTATTTTATCAGCTGGAGTCCCAAAACATTTACCCTCTTTTCTCTTCTTCTTCTTTATCCTAGAGACTTCTTAAAACCTCTCCAAAATAATTGTAATGCAAACAAATAAAAACAAATCTTATTTACTGCAAGTGTTAGGAAAGTTTGGTTTTCCTCTCAGATAAAAATAGTCTTCATATCCATTTATGCTGTGGCTTGAGTGTCAGTAAACACTTGTAAAGGTGTAGCATACCCTGACTAGGAAAACCATTATTAAAATCTCTTTATGTAAGGGAAGGTGCTTAACTTGTCTGCCACTCAGAACCTTGTCAGGGAACCAGAACCTTGACTGCAATTAAGAGGAGTTAATCTGTTCTAGGTAACTCTCAACAAAAATGCCACAGGACTTCTTTAACATATACATTTAGGAGATGACAAAAAGTTTAGGTAAGGATTAACAAACAAACTCAATGAAATTAAAGTTCCCTAAATAGTTAAAAATATGTGCATATAACAGTGAAATTATACATGAACAAATGAATGATTGCAATGAAATGTTTTAAGTGTGGACCCAAACATGGTATATTATAGAATGCTTAAGATAGACAACTACGGGGACATTAAGGAAAGGTTAATCAGGTGGTGATATCGCAGTGAATTTTTAAGAAGTAATAGAAATAGGCCAAGTGAAGTGGTAGAAAAAGGGCAAATGGCACTGCAGGCAAAGGGAAAAAAAACAAAAATAAAAAACATGAGGGGACAGAAAAATGGCAGCAGAGTGAATGGAAGCTACACAGACCATCTCCCAGGACCAAACTGAAATTACAACTAAAATAAAGACAAATTGTTGGGAAAATGCAACAGAAAAACATCTAAAGAGGACCCATATAACCAGGGATGGAAAAAGGACACTGAATAGAGCCTGGTAGGTCTGTGGAGTCATGAACGGGCAGGCTGAGAGCACACAGACAGAAGCTGTTTTAGCTGTGAGCAGCTCCCTCAGGGTTAAAATCCCAAGCCTGCTCCACAGTACAGAGGGCTGGGACAGAGTACTAAATTAGCTATAGCCACTCATGTTGGACTCTAGGAGAGGGAGAGCATACTGGACTGTAACTGTGTGGAGAGACTCGAAAATTGTAGAGCACTGAGAGTTTTGGCTGAATCACACACTCACATGACAGTAGCCATTTTATTCAAAGAGCCCCTTCCCAGACACCTGGGAAGAAGCAACAGACCCTCCCTCAGAAAGTTAACTCCACCCAGCTGAGCCAGAGAATGCAAATTCAGGCTCACTAACAGCCAGCATCTGCCCCACCCTCTGGAAATCCTCTTACCCTGAGTAATTGAGGGATTTTTCTCATTCAGCTGAGAGCTACAACCCAAGGCTCATCAAGTAACTGAGACTAATACCTCCAGGCAAAAAGCTAGAGGATAACTGAACCTTTCCTGGGCTTGCAAATCTACCCAGGAAAGTAAGACTTGACAGCAGTGTTTAACGTGGGTCCTCCCACACTCATTCAAACCCAATAGAGGGAGCCACAAAGAGCAAAACACCAACACCCACAGGAAAAATTTGGCAAGCTCCAAAACCCACTGAGATAGCCAAAATGGTGAAACAAAGAAACAAATTCCAAATGAAAGAACAAGAGAACTCTACTGAAGATGAGATAAATGAAATGCAGTTAAGCAAGTTATCAGAGGTAGAGTTAAGAGTGATGATATTAAGGAAGCTCAACAGCCTGAATAAGGAGCTCAACACCATGAGTAAAGAAAAAGAAATATTGAAAACTAACCAAGTGGAAATGAAGAATGACGTAGCAGAAATAAAGAACACATTGGAAGGAATAACCAGCAGAGTAGAGGAAGCTGAGGACCAGAGCAGAGAATTAGAAGACAGGTTAGAAAAAGTTACCAAATCAGAAAACCAAAAATAAAAATCAATCAAAAACCAGGAAGACAGCTTTAGAGAACTGTGGAACAACTGTGAACGTAACATTCACATCATAGGAGTTGAACAAGAAGTCGAAAATAAGCAAGGTTTAGAGAGTATATTTGAAGAAATAGTGCCAGAAAACTTCCCTAACTTGGTGAAGGAAGAAGGCACTCAAGTTCAAGAAGCATAGAGAGTCCCAATTGAGAAGAACCCAAACAAGCCCACACAAAGACACATAATAATTAAAATGACAAAAATGAAAGACAAAGAGAGAATTCTAAATGCAGCAAGAGATCAGATACAGGTTGCCTACAAAGGAACCCCCATAAGGCTATCATCTGACTTCTCAACAGAAACACTACAGGCCAGAAGAGAATGGCATGAAGTAATCAAGGTAATGCAAAACAAGGATCTGAATCCAAGACTACTCTATCCAGCAAGGCTATCATTCAAAACAGAAGGCGAAATAAAGAGCTTCTGAGACAAAACAAACAAATAAAATAAAGGCTAAGGGAATATATTGGCACTAAACCAGCACTACAAGAAATGTTAAAAGGCTGTAATTAGTAGAAGAAATAGGAAGAAAAATATAACCACACTAAACCAAAATGGCAATAAATAAGTACATATCAATAATCACCTTAAATGTAAATGGATTGAATGCTCCTAGAGAAAGACACAGAGTAGCTGATTGGATCAGAAAGCATGAGTTATACATATGTTTTTTACAAGAGATCAACCTCACAACAAAAGACACACATAGGTTGAAAGTAAAGGGATGGAAAAAAATCTTCCAAGCAAACGGAAAGGAAAAAAAAGCTGGGGTAGTAATACTCATATCTGATAAAATAGATTTCAAAATGAAGACCATAATTAGAGACAAAGGCCACTACAAATTATTGAAAGGATCTATCCAACAAGAAGATATAACCTTGGTAAACATATATGCACCCAATATAGGAGGACTAAAATATATTAAAAATTTCCTTGAGAACTACAAAGGAGAAATTGACAGCAATACAATCATAGCAGGGCCTTCAACACTCCACTGACATCACTGGATAGAGCCTCTAGAAAAAAATTAACAAGGAAACAGAGATTCTAAATGATGCACTACATCAAATGGATTTAATAGATTTCTGCAGAGAATTATATCCCAAAACTGCAGAATTCACATTCTTCTCAAGTGCACATGGGACTTTCTCAAAGATAGACCACATGTTAAGACACAAACTAAGTGTCTACAAGTTCAAGAAGATTGAAATCATATCAAGCATCTTCTCAGATCACCATGGCATGAAACTAGAAATCAATTGCAACAAGAACATGCAAAGACATTTGAACACATGGAGGCTAAATAGCATGTTATTAAACAATGAATGGGTTACTAAGAACATCAAGGAAGAAATGAAAAACTTCCTGGAAACCAATGAAAATGAACACACAGCAACACATAATTTATGGGATGCAGTGAAAGCAGTCCTGAGAGGGAAGTTCATAGCTCTACAGGACTACCTCAAGAAAGAAAATAAAATTCTAATTGACTATATAACCTCACAACTTAAAGAACTAGAAAGCAAACAAAAAGAAAACCCAGAGCAAGTAAAAGGAAAGAAATAGTAAAGATCACAGCAGAAATAAACAACATAGACACCCAAAAAAACAATTCAAAAGATCAATGAAACAAAGAGCTGATTCTTTGAAAAGATAAACAGGATTGATGGACCGTTAGCTAGACTCATCAAGAAACAAAGAGAGGGGAACCAAATACACAAAATCAGATATGAAAGAGTATAAGTAACAACTGATACCACAGAAATACAAAGGATCCTTAACAAATACTATGAACAAATATACGGCAACAAATTGGACAATCTAATTGAAATTGACAAATTTCTAGAAACACACAGTGTCCCAAAACTGAACTGGGAAGAGACAGCAAACTTGAACAGACCAATAACAACTAAGGAAATTGATGATGTAATCAACACTCTCCCAGCAAACAAAAACCGGGGCCAGGACTGCTTCATGGGGGAGTTTTCCTGAACATTCAAAGAAGAAATAACAACCATTCTTCTCAAATTATTCCAGAAAATTCAAGAAGATGGAAGACTTCCAAACACATTTTATGAGGCCAGCAAAAGTCTAATTCCAAAACCATATAAAGACACCGTAATGAAACAAAAGTACAGGCCAATATCCCGATGAACATAGATGCCTAAATCATTAACAAAATATAAGCAAATAGGATCCAGCAATATATTAAAAATATCATTCAACATGACCAAGGGGGTTCATCCCAAGAATGCAAGGCTGGTACAATATTTACAAATCAAAAAATGTAATACACCACATAAACAAAATGAAAGATAAAAACCATATGATCATATCAATAGAAGCTGAAAAAGCATTCAACAATATCCAGCACCCATTTGTGATAAAAACGCTCAGCAATGTGGTAATGGAGGGATCATATCTTGACATAATAAAGGCCATGTATGAAAAACCTACAGCCAACATCATACTCAATTGGCAAAAACTAAAAGCATTTCCCTGAAGAACAGGAACAAGACAGGGATGCTCATTTTTGCCACTCTCATTTAATGTCATACTGGAAGTCTTAGCCACAGCAATCAGACATGAACAAAAATAAAAGGGATCCAAATTGGAAAGGAGGAAGTGAAATTGTCATTATTCACAGATGACATGGTATTGTACATAGAAAACCCTAAAGACTCCATCAAAAATCTACTGGATTCAATAAATGAATTCTGGAAGTTAGCAGGATACAAAATTAACATCAAGAAATAGATGGCATTCTTATACACCAGTAATGAAGTTACAGAAAGAGAAACTAAAAAAAACAATCCCATTTACAATCACAGCAAAAAATTAAGATACCTAGTAATAAACTTAACCAAAGAAGTAAAGGACCTATTTGCAGAAAACTACAGGACATTGAAAAAAGAAATAGAGGAAGATATAAAAAAGTGGAAGGACATACCTTGTTCATGGATTGGAAGAATTAACATCATTAAAATATCCATACTACCCAAAGCAATCTATAGATTCAATGCAATCCCCATCAAAATACCTACAACATATTTCACAGAACTAGAACAAATACTTTAAAAGTTCTTGTGGAACCAAAAATGACCCTAAATAACCTCTGCAATCTTGAAAAATAAGAACAAACTAGAAGGGATCACCATACCAGATATCAGGTTATACTACAAAGCCATTGTAATCATAAGAGCAGGGTACTGACACTAGAACAAGCATGTAGATCAAAGGAACAGAACAGAGAACCCAGAAATTGACCCAAGATATTATGCTCAATTAATATTTGATAAAGTTTGCAAGAGCATACAATGGAGTATATACAGTCTCTT
Organism: Tadarida brasiliensis; assembly: GCA_030848825.1. Taxonomy (NCBI): domain Eukaryota; kingdom Metazoa; phylum Chordata; class Mammalia; order Chiroptera; family Molossidae; genus Tadarida; species Tadarida brasiliensis. Next base: position 55,924,760 of record CM061280.1, read on the forward strand.
TAATAAATGGTGCTGGGAAAATTGGACAGCTATATGCAAAATAAAGAAACTAGGCTACCAACTTATACCATATGCAATAATAAACCCCAAATCGATGAAAGACTTAAATGTGACACGTGAATCCATAAAAATCCTCGAGGAAAATATCAGCAACAAAATTTCAGACATCATACGCAGCAGAATTTTCACTGATGCAACACCTAAGGCTAGAGAAACAAAGGAAAAAATGAACACAAGGGACTACATCAAACTAAAAAGCTTCTTCACAGCAGAAGAAACAGCCATCAAAATGGAAAGGGACCCCGCTATATGGGAGATCATAATTGCCAATGATACATCAGATAAGGGGTTAATTTCCAAAATATATAGAGTGCTCATTCAACTCAACAGAAGGAAGACAAAGAACCCAATTAAAAAATGGGCAGAGGACTTAAATATACACCTCTCCAAAAAGGACATACAAATGGCCAAGAGACATATGAAGAAATGCTCAACATCACTAATCATCAGAGAGATGCAAATTAAAACAACTATGAGGTATCACCTCACACCTGCCAGAATGGCTGCCATCAGCAAATCATCAAACTACAAGTTCTGGCGAGGGTGTGGAGAAAAGGGGACTGTAGTACACTGCTGGTAGGAATGCAGACTGGTGCAGCCACTATGAAAAACAATATTGTGTTTCCTCAAAAAATTGAAAATCAATCTGCCATTTTACCCAGTGATCCCACTTCTATGAATTTATCCTATGAAACCTGAAACACCAATCAGAAAGAGTATATGTACCCCTATGTTCATAGCAGCACTACTTACAACCACTAAGATCTGGAAACAGCCCTAGTGTCCATCAATAGATGAGTGAATAAAAAAGCTGTGGTACATATATACAATGGAGTACTATGCATCTGTATGAAAGAAAGATCTCTTATCCTTTGAGATAACATGGAGGGACTTCGAGAGTATTATGCTAAGCAAAATAAGCCAATCAGAGAAAGACAACTACCACATGATCTCACTTATTCGTGAAATGTAATGAGCAAAATAAGCTAATGAACAAAATAAATCCAGAGACATAGAAAGGAGTAGGGGTCAGACTGAGAAACCTCAGAGTAGGGGGGTGGGGGTGATGGGTGAGATGAACCATAGAACTTATATGCATGTCTGCATAGCCAATGGACATAGACAACAATGCTGAGGGGGGGCGGTGAGGGGACGGGATGATGAGGAAGATGTCTAGCGGGAAAAAGGAGGAACATATGTAACAAAAATAAATTAATAAAAATTGAAAATAAAATAAAATCAATAATGAAAAAATATTTTTAAAAACATGAGGGATGAAGGCATATACATAGCAAGAACTGCAAGTAGTTTAGTATGGCTGCAGAAAACAATAATATATGGACTGTGTCTGAAGTGGAAGTTGGACTTGTAGGCAGAAGCCAAATTGTTAAGGAATATGTTTATCAGGTTAAGGCATTTTGACTGTAACTTTAAGGCAATGGAAAGTTACTGAAGAATTTTCACATACAAGGTGTTATGGCTATATTTGCAGTTTAGAGAGATTCCTCTGATGCAATGTAGAGCCTGGATTGTAGAATTTAAGACAGGAGGAATGGGAAATAATTAGTTAACTATTTATTCTCACCAGACGAGAAATGAGGTGGTAGTTGGAAAGGCAGGGATGAATGCAGCAAATATTCAGCTATTGAAACGATTTATGAAGTTTGATGGACAAGACACAGTAAATTTGACACACAGAGTGTGATTTAGAAAATAAGAAAATCAGTAGGATAGGACATGGAGACAATGATAAATTCACTTTTCTAAATGACAAATATACTTGGAGGTGAAAATCTCATTTTATGGGGTCTTGGACTTTGGCCAATGTCATACAGTAAAGATGATCTTAAGAACTTTTACCAGCCTCACTTAGCAAATAGATTTAAGTATGTTCACTAGACCAGATTGATTTTAAAAAGTCTCAGATTAAGCTCCAGTTGCACAGCAATTTAATTAGCTAGAACCCACCACTCCCTCTGCATCTTACTAATTGAAGCTTTATTGTACTTTTTAGGTGATAAATCTATCCTGCAGTCATATATTCTATGACATTGCTGTCACTTTGACTCTTTTGTTATTAAAAATAAATAATGTTTCCCTAATCACTGCCAAGGAGACAAGAAGGAATCCTTCACTTTACAATTGATCAAATTCTTCTTAGTTTGATCTTCCACATTCTTTGTTACCTCCCCACCCTTCACCAGAGTGGATCTGATTTTTCCTGGAGAATACAAAAGCAATTACTGTCTACCTCTTATTTCATCCTCCATGAAAGGATCTCAAATGTATTCTTAGGGCCCTACAAAATCAAGGTTTGCTTATACCAATTTCACAGCTCAACATTTTTTCTCAGCTTTTCATGATAAAAGTTTAAAGTGGTTCCTGATTAAAGTGCTTCTGTGATTTTTCTTTGCATCAAGTTCTATACTTCTCCATTATTTCCTTAGAGCTTCTTTTACAGTCCAGGAAGCAACTTGGGCACAGTTTCCAGTAAACAAAATGTTGAGGAAGGGAAGAGTTCAGATTGGTGAGATTTCCTAGTTACCTATCTAGAAACTGGTGGAAACTCATATATTCCTCTTATTTTTTATTGACATCTTTTTTCAGATTATTTAAATCAACACTGTTGCCCAGTGTGTCAAATGAAATTTACCTTTCATGTTTCCTTTGATGAATGATCTTTTTAGGACTGCTGCCATTATTCTGAATTTTGTTGATCATTGTCAGTTAAAGATTAAAAACAAAACAAAACAAAACATGGCAGTAGAGTCAGACAAAGGTGGGTTTCACTTGTGATTCCATCATTTACTAACTGTGTAACCTTAGCTAAGTTATTTAATTTTTCTGAGAGCTTCCTGTTTCCTCATCTGTAAAAAGATAAAATCATACTCACTCTGCATTTCTCTTGAGCTTGGTATGGTTTTCAAATCAAGAAAGTATTTTACCAATGTACAGACACTAATACGTGTAATTTGGTAGTTTTGGCACATATTTAGAAAATATGGGAGAAAAATGGAAGGTTTTATTGCTATTCTCTGAAAGATACAATGAATGGTGTTTGGTGATCAGGCAGAATGTATGTGTTAAACCAAAGGTATTTACAGAACATTAGTTGTGTTTTCTTTCTTTTTTTTAACAAAAACATGAGAGCAAACATTTATTAGAGGCTTACAATATGCCAAACACTATTCAATATGTCTCTTCTTTTTTTAAATTTATTTTCTTCATTGATTTTTAGAGAGAGAGGAAGGGAGAGGGAGAGAGAGTTAGAAACAACAATGAGAGAGAACATCGATTGGCCACCTCCTGCATGCCTCCCACTGGGGATTTGGTCCACAACCTGGGCATGTGCCTTGACCTGGAATCGAACCAGCCACCTCTTGGTGCATGGGTCGCTCAACCACTGAGCCACACTGGCCAGGCCGAATATATCACTTTTTAATTGATCTTTATTGTTGAAAGTATTACAGATGCCCTTCCTTTTTCCCCCATTAACTCCCTCCTACCCACTCCCGCCCATTCCCCCCATCATCCCTCTTCCATCCTTCATGGATCTGTTGTCTGTGTCCATTGATTATGCATATATACATATAAGTTCTTTAGTTTATTTCTTCCCATCCTCCCATCGCCCCTTCCATCTGAGATTTGTCAGTCTGTTCCCTATTGCCAGATCTCAGGATCTATTTTGTTCTTCAGATTATTTTATTCATTATATTCCACAAATAAGTGAGGTCATGTGGAACAAGTCTTTCTTTGACTGGCTTATTTCGCTTAGCTGCATAGTATTCCAATGTGTAAATGTATCATAAAATTTTTATCCACTTATCTACTGATGCACTCTTGGACTGTTTCCATATCTTAGCTATTGTAAATAGCTCTGTTATGAACATAGGGGTGAATACATTCTTTCTGATTGCTGCTTCAAGCTTCTTAGAATATATTCCTAGAAGTGAAATCACTGGGTCAAATGGTATTTGAATTTTTAAATTTTGAGGAAGCACAATATTATTTTTCATAGTGGCTGCACCAGTCTGCATTCCCACCAGCAGTGTACTAGAGACCCCTTTTCTCCACACCCTCACCAGAACTTGTTTGATGAATTGCTGATGGCAGCAATTCTGGCAGGTGTGAGGTGATACCTCATCATAGTTTTAATTTGCATTTCTCTGATGATTAGTGAAGTTGAACATTTCTTCATATGTCTCTTGGCCACTTGTATGTCCTGTTTTGAGAGGTATCTATTTAGCTCCTCTGGCCATTTTTTAATCGGGTTCTTTGTCTTCCTTTGGTTAAGTTGTATGAGCACTCTAAATATTTTGGAAATGAATCCCTTATCTGATGTATCATTGGTGATTATGCTCTCCCACAGTGGGTTCCCTTTCCATATTGATGGTTGTTTGTTTTGTTGTGCAGGAGCTTTTGAGTTTGATGTAGTCCCTTGTGTTCATTATTTCCTTTGTTTCTCTAGCCATCGGTATTGTATTAGTGAAATTCTGCAGTGTATGATGTCTGAAATTTTGTTGCCTACAGTTTCTTCTAAGATTTTTATGGATTCACAAGCCAGATTTAAGTCTTTTATCCATTTTGAGTTTATTCTTGTGTATGATGTAAGTTGGTGATCTAGTTTCATTTTTTTGCATGTAGTTGTCCAATTTCCTCAACACCATTTATTAAAGAAGCTATGTTTACTCCACTGTATGATCTTGCCACCTTTGTCAAATATTAATTGAGCATAACGTTTTCGGTCAATTTCTGGGTTCTCTGTTCTATTCCATCGATCTAAATGCTTGCTCTTGGGCCAATACCAGGCTGTTTTGATTACTGTAGCTTTGTAATATAACCTGATATCTGGTATTGTGATCCCTCCTACTTTGTCCTTCTTTTTCAAGATTGCTGTGGCTATTTGGGGTCTTTTTTCATTCATATGAACTTTTGAAGTATTTATTCTACCTCTGTGAAATATGTCATTGGTATTTTGATGGAGATTGCATTGAATCTATAGATTGCTTTGGGTAATATTGACATTTTAATGATGTTAATTCTTCTAATCCTTGAACAAGGTATGTGCTTTCACTATTTTATATCTTCCTCCATTTCTTTTTTCAATGTTCTGTAGTTTTCTGCAAATAGGTCCTTTACTTCCTTAGTTAAGTTTATTCCCACATATCTTACTTTTTTGCTGCAATGGTCAATGGGATTGCTTTTTTACATTCTCTTTCTGTGAGTTCATTATTGGTGGGTAAGAATGCTGTCGATTTCTTGATGTTAATTTTATATCCTGCTACCTTGCCGAATTCGTTTATTAAATCTAGTAGATTTTTGATGTTGTCTTTAGGGTTTTCTATGTACGATATCATGTCATCTGCAAATAATGAGAATTTCACTTCCTCCTTTCCAATTTGGATCTTTTTTTTTTCTTCATGTCTGATTGCTGTGGTTAAGATTTCCAGTACTATGTTAAATAACAGTGGCAAAAGTGAGCATCTCTGTCTTGTTCCTGTACTTAAGGGAAATGCTTTTAGTTTTTGCCCATTGAGTAGGTTTTTCATATATGGCCTTTATTTTATTGAAATATGATCCCTCTATTCCCACATTGCTGAGCGTTTTAATCAGAAATGGGTGCTGGATTTTGTCAAATGCTTTTTCAGCATCTATTGATATGATTATATGTTTTTTATCTTTTGTTTATGTGGTGTATCACATTTATTGATCTGCGAATATTGTACCAGCCTTGGATCCCTGGGATGAATCCTATTATGTCATGGTGAATAATTTTTTTAATGTATTGCTGGACCCAATTTGCTAGTATTTTGTTCAGGATTTTGGAATCTGTGTTCATCAGGGATATTGGCCTGTAGTTTTCTTTCTTTGTAGCATCTTTATCCAGTTTTGGAATTACAATTGTGCTGGCCTAATAAAACGAGTTTGGAAGTGTTCCTTCTTCTGGAATTTTTTGGAATAGTCTGAGAAGAATGGGTGTTAGATCTTCTTTGAATGTTCAGTAAAACTCCCCCATGAAGTCATCCGGGCATGGGGTTTTGTTTGGTGGGAGAGTCTTGATTACATCTTCAATTTCCTTAGCTGTTATTGGTCTCTTCAGGTTTTCTATCTCTTCCCAGTTCAGTTTTGGGAGACTATGTGTTTCTAGAAATTTGTTCATTCCGCTTAGATTGTCCAATTTGTTGCTGTAAAATTGTTCATAGTATTTGCTAACGATCTATTCTAATTTTGTGGTGTCAGTTGTTACTTCTCATCTTTCATTTCCAATTTTGTGTATTTGAATTCTCTCTCTTTCTTTCTTGGTGATTCTAGGTAGAGGTCCATCAATCTTGTTTATCTTTCTGAAAAACCAGCTCTTTGTTTCCTTGAACCTTTGAATTATTTTTTTGGTCTCTATGTCACTTATTTCTGCTCTGATCTTTACTATTTCCTTTCTTCTACTTGCTCTGGGTTTTTATTTTTATTTACTGTATAGTTCTTTAAGTTGTGAGGTTATATAGTCAATTAGAAATTTTTCTTGTTTCTTGAGGTAGGTCTGTAGTGCTATGAACTTCCCTCTCAGAACTGCTTTCGCTGCATCCCATAGATTTTGTGTTGTTGTGTGTTCACCTTCCTTAGTTTACAGGAAGTTTTTAATTCTTTCCTTGATCTGCTTGGTAACTCATTCATTGTTTAATAACATGCTATTTAGCCTCCATGTGTTCAAATGTCTTTGCATGTTCTTGTTGCAATTGATTTCTAGTTTCTTACCATTATGGTCTGAGAAGATGCTTGATATGGTTTCAATCTTCTGGAACTTGTAGAGACTAGTTTGTGCCCTAACATATGGTCTATCTTTGAGAATGTCCCATGTACACTTGAGAAGAATGTGAATTCTGCAGTTTTGGGATGTAATTCTCTGTATATATTTATTAAATCCATTTGACCTAGTGCTTCATTTAAAGTCTCTGTTTCCTTGTTAATTTTTTTTTTCTAGAGCATCTATTCAGTGATGTCAGCGGGGTGTTGAAGTCCCCTGCTATGATTGTATTGCTGTCTATTTTTCCTTTGAAGTCCTCCAGAAGATTTTTAATATATTTTGGTGCTCCTATATTAGGTGCATATATGTTTACCAAGGTTATATCTTCCTGTTGGATAGATCCTTTCAATATTATGTAGTGACCTTCTTTGTCTCTAGTTATAGCCTTTATTTTGAAATTCATTTTATCAGATATGAATATTGCTACCCAAGCTTATTTTTCATTCCGTTTGCTTGAAAGATTTTTTTCCATCCCTTCACTTTCAACTTATGTGAGTCTTTTGTTATGAGGTGGGTCTCTTGTAAACAACATATATACGAGTCATGCTTTCTTATCCAATCAACTGCTCTGTGTTTTTTGATCAGAACATTCAATCCATTTACATTGAAGGTTATTATTGATATGTAGTTATTTATTACCATTTTGGTTTATTCCTATTTCTACTAATTACAGCAGCCCTTTTAACATTTCTTGCAGTGCTGGTTTGGTGCTAATATATTCCCTTAGCTTTTTTTTTGTCTGGGAAGATCTTTATTTCACCTTCTATTTTGAATAATAGCCTAGCTAGATAGAGTAGTCTTGGATTCAGATTCTTGTTTTTTATGACCTTGATTACTTCATGCCATTCCCTCTGGCCTTTAGTGTTTCTGTTGGGAAGTCAGCTGATAGCCTAATGAGGGTTTCTTTGTAGGTAATCTGTTGCTTTTCTCTTGCTGCCTTTAGGATTCTCTCTTTGTCTTTAATTTTTGGCATTTTAATTACTATGTGTCTTGGTGTGGGCCTGTTTGGGTTCTTCTTACTTGGGGCTCTCTGTGCTTCTTGAACTTGAATGCCTCTTTCTTCACCAAATTAGGGAAGTTTTCTGTCACTCTTTCTTCAAATATATTCTCTAACCCTTGCTCATTTTCTTCTTCTTCTGGAACTCCTATGATGTGAATGTTGTTAAGTTTCCAATTGTCCCACAGTTCTCTTAAGGTGTCTTCTTGTTTCTTAATTGTTTTTTTCCTTTTAGTTTTCTGATTGGTTGTTTTTTTCTACCCTAATTCACTGATCTGGTCCTCAGCTTCCTCTACTCTGCTGGTTATTCCCTTCAATGTGTCCTTTGTTTCTGCTATGTCATTCTTCATTTCCACTTGGTTGATTTTCAATGTTTCTATATCTTTACTCATAGTGTTGATGTCCTTACTCATGCTGTTGAGATTCTCAAGATCATGGCTCTGAACTCTACCACTGATAACTTGCTTAACTGCATTTCATTTATCTCATCTTCAGTAGAGTGCTCTTGTTCTTTCTTTTGGGATTTGTTTCTTTGTTTCACCATTTTGGCTATCTCAGTGGGTTTTGGAGACTGCCCAATTTTTCCTGTGGTTGTTGGTGTTCTGTTGTTTGTGGCTCCCTCTACTGGGTTTGGATGAGTGTGGGAGGACCCACGTTAAACACTGCTGTCAAGTCTTACTTTCCTGGGTAGATTTGTAAGCCCAGGAAAAGTTCAATTATCCTCTAGCTTTTTGCCTGGATGTTATTAGTCTCAGTTACTGGATGAGCCTTGTGTTGTAGCCCTCAGCTGAATGAAAAACTCCCTCAGGTGTTCAGCATAAGAGGATTTCCAGAGGGTGGGACGGATGCTGGTTGTTAATGAGCCTCAATATGCATTTCTGTGGCCCAGCTGTGTGGGGCTAAATCTCTGAGGGAGGGGATGCTGCTTCTCCCCAGAGGTTCAGGAAAGGGCTCCTCAAGGGAGATGGCCACCATCCTTTGTGGCCACAACTCAGCATAAACTCTGAGCACCCTCCAAATCCTGGGTGTCCCCACAGAGTTCCAGTCCAGTCCACCCTCCCTCTGCTGGATCCCAAGGTGAGTGACTGTAGCTAATTTAGTGCTCTCTCCTGGCCCTCTGCGCTGTGGAGCTGACTTCAGATTTTAACCCTGAGAGAGCTTCTCACAGTTGAAACAGCTGCTGTCTGTGGGCTCCCAGCTCACCCTCTTGTGCCTCCATAGACCTACCAGTTTTGATTCAGTGCCCTTTTTTCCTGTCCTTGGTTATATGGGTCCTCTCCAGCTGCTTTTCTGTTGCTTTTTCCCAAAGATTTGTCTTTATTTTAGTTGTAATTCCATTTTGGTCCTAGGATATGTTCTGTGGAGCGTCCATTCACTCTGCCGCCATTTTGGAAAAAATAAAATAAAATAAAAAACCTCATAGTAGTTTTAATTTACATCTCTCTGATGAGTAGTGACATTGAACATTTATTCATATGTCTCTTGGCCATGTGTATGTCTTCTTAGGAGAAATGTCTATTTAAGTGTTTTGCCCACTTTTTAATTAGATTGTCTTCTTTTTGTTTAGTTGTATGAGTACTCTATATATTATGGATTTTTACCCCCTATCTGATATATCATTGGTAAATATGTTATCCAATACAGTGGGTTCCCTATTCATTCTAATGCCTGTTTATTTTGCTATGCAGAAGATTTTTAGTTTGATGTAGTCCCACTTATTGATTTTTTTCATTTGTTCCTTTTGCCTTAGGCAATGCATTAGTGAAAATTCTGCTATTTGTGATGTCTAAGATATTGCTGCCTACATTTTCTTCCAGAATTTATATGGTTTCATGGGTTACATTTAAGTTTTTATTTATTTTGATTGTATAATTGTATATGGTGTTTAAATTTTTTTTTTATTTTTTTCAGTTTTTATGTTTTTAATTTTTAAATTTTTAATTTTTTTATTAATTTGTTTTTGTTACAGATATTTCTCATTTTTTTCCCATTGACACCCTCCTCCCCATCCCCCCACCCTGTCCCCAGCATTGTTGACCATGTCCATCAGTCATGCGTACATGCATATAAGTTCTGTGGTTTATCTCTTCCCTCCCCCTATACCCCCTCTTCTGAGGGTTGTCAGTCTGTACCCTACTTCCACATCTCTGGGTCTACCCTGTTCCTCAGACTGTTATGTTCATTATATTCCACAAATAAGTGAGATTGGCGTGTCCAGCGTCGTCAAGGGCGAGGGCAAGGTGAAGCGAGGGACAAAATAAGGAGAGGACCAAGAGCTCTGCTGGCAAATAGCGATTTTATTAAAAGTCAACACAACTTAAATACTGTGGGCTACGTGCACATTCACATGAAGGAACAGGATAATCATCTTTATTGTTTTTGGACTGCGACTCCTTCAAGGACGTTCCCACCAGGCAAGTGTCCTTGAGACGACACTAACATACAAGACCACTGAGCCCGAAGCATCAGGGAACAGACAGAGCCTCCGGCAGATATGAGGCTAGAAACCAGGCCAAGACACCACACTCGCAGTGCTCAATCCTTTCCTTAACCCCTGTGATGCTGCCGGGCTCCCACATCTCCCCCTTTCTTATTTAATATAGATTACGGGCGGTTCATGGCAGGAAGTATGTAATTTGTGCTTTTTCAAATTTACATAAATGCCAGTGATTTGTCTCATAATCGACCGAAGGAGGCAAGGGAGCAGTAGGAGTATATAAAGGAAACAAAGTCCAGCTCCTACCCACTGATACAAATAATGACTATAAGTAGGAAACTGATTGAATAAGCCTTCAAGAAAACGGGCAGCATCTTTAGCAACATCAATATCCAGAGGATGGGCATTGACCAGATCTTGAATTTTCTTATGCAGGGTAATTAAATCTAAGGAGGTATTACAATTGTGTCAAATTCCTAATAAATGATTATGGATCTTATTCCATGGAAATCTAGTGCCATTATAAGGATATGGAGTGACACAAACATGAGTGAACCTGAAATGACATTTCAGGGAGGATCTAACTTCTAAAGCATCTAGTTCATTTCCAAGAAGCCTTACAGTATCATATAAGGCATTCAACTTCTGTTCTATCTTCCTATCCCAATCTTCTTGAGTTTGAAAGGCAGTGGATACATTATGAGCTAATTCATTAACAAATTCTGCTGTTTGGATTCCTTCAGTGAGGGCTACGCCAGCAGTGGCAGCAGCAGCGATTAAAGCAACTAGAGCAGTTATACCAGCAATAAGCAACCCTATAAATCTTTTAGGACGATGCAGCAGAATCTCATTAGCAGTTTGAATAATAGCATATCCAGGATCTTGGAACCATGGGGTAGTAAGATTCACTGGAACAAAAGTGAAGGCAGGCTGCTTGACAACAGCAAAGGATTGCACCTCCATAGAGGAATTAAGGCAGTTAGATAAAAAACAATTAAAACATGTCATCGAGTAAGAAGTGTTGTTGTAAATTAGTGTAATATTGCCAGCTACAAAAGCGTAAGGATCAGGGACACAAGCAGTTATAGATACATTCTTTTGAGTTCCATCAAAAGTTATAGCATCCTGAGTCCCAATATGCATCCATTGTACATCCCTCTTCACTATAGTGACATGCTGCAAGGATGCAGTTGCTTTCCATAGCATAGTTTGATAAGTCAAATTATTACGGGTCCAAATTCCATATAGTAAATTTAAAGGCCTATAAGTGCCAGGGCGATAATCACTCCAATCACATAACCCTTGATCACATATAGTATAATTTAAATGACAAATCCTCCAAGCAGGCCCAAGTTTACTTGGAGAAGGGGTCTGCTGTTTACAAACAGGTATGTCAGGAGGGGGATCACCAGCGCCGACACGGGTTGTACTGATGTTTCTAAATATATAAAGCATATCGATTCCCCAATGAGTTCCATTAGTAAAGTTTCCATCCCAATCAGTATACCGGGCAAGCAGAGTACAAGTAGGATTAATTAGAGAAAGACATATAAATAAAGTAGTAGATAACCCAGTATAATTATAGATTGCTGATATATACACAATGTGTCCGATAGATGGAGGTCCTAAGACCTTCGTATTGTTTACATAAACCGGAATAAAGTCATTGTCCTGCCAAGTAACAGGGTGCATAACCGGCGGGTTAGGCACAAAGGTCCAAAAAGACTCAGCCTTCACTTGCATCTTCATTAGCCATAGGAGACTCAACAGGATCGCCAGGAACTGCATTTGATGCCGCACCCTGCCAGGATGATTGTTCGGACCCCGCAGGGATATCCAAAGGAGTCTCCGGCGGAGTTTTTCCATCTTGCTTTTGGGCATGTCGGACACACCGCTCAGGCAACCACCGAGGTGAGTCAGCGTCTGTAGGAAAAACACAAACATGCCCTCGACCCCATACTAGAACTGGGTCAGGGCCATGTTTAGAACCATTAAGAGGATCTCTCCAATAAACTTGTGGATATTGATTCATACGTGGGCCCCATTGTCTGTCAGCTGCAGAGCGGCCATCAGAATCCAAAGTTAAAAAATTTAAAACAAAAAGAGCATGAGAAAGTAATAAGCAAGGAGCTTGGGGCGAGTACCATCTCCCCTCTTTTAACTTTGAAAACATGGTCTTAAGAGAGAGATGGGCGCATTCTATAATTCCTTGCCCCTGAGGATTGTAAGGAATTCCCGTAATATGACGAATAGAAAACGAGGCACAAAAATCCGCAAAACTTTTACTAGTATAAGCAGGGGCATTGTCAGTTTTAAGAATACGAGGAGTGCCCAAAATGGAAAAACAATGTAGTAAGTGTAAAATTACGTTGCGAACATTTTCCCCTGAAAGCGCCGAAGCTACCAGAAAATGGGAACAAGTGTCACATGTAACATGTAGGAATTTCAATCTGCCGAATAAAGCAATGTGTGACATCCATTTGCCAAATGTCATTAGGTCGGATGCCTCGGGGATTTACTCCGAAATGAGGCACAGGCAGGAGCGGGGCACAAGAAGAGCAGGATTTTACTATTTGGCGGGCGGCCTCTCGAGTAATGCCAAATTGATACCTTAAGGATCGAGCAGATTGATGGTGCAAGAGATGAGATTGTTCTGCACACTGTACCTGAGAAAGGAAAACTTGAGTTAATGAATCAGCTGTAGCATTACCAGCAGCTAATGGTCCCGGTAAGGTAGTATGACTTCGAACATGCCCTACAAAACAAGGAGCCCGCCGTTGGTGTAACTGATCTTGTATGAGCTGGAAAAGCTGTAAAACAGTTGGATTAGATGTATGAATAAGAGGGACAGTCTCCAAGACACAGAGAGCTCGAACAACATATTGACTGTCAGAATATAAATTAAAAGGCTGAGGAAATTGTAAGAAGGCCTGGTAAACTGCAAACAGTTCCACCTCCTGTGCGGAAGAAAAGGTGGTCGTCCATTGGAATGATTGGGAAGGAGTAATGAGAACTGCTCTACCATTGGAAATTCCATCAGTAAATAGCGTAGGAGCCTTTGGCACAGGCTTTACAGAGATCACCTTAGGAAAAATAAAGGAAAATTGAGAGGCAAAAGAAAGGAGTTTATCCTTAGGAAAATGATGTAATATTTGTCCTGAGAATCCAGCAAACGCTAAAGGGAGGGAATCATTCATATTAAAGAGCCAAGTAAGCTGGTCTGCAGTGTAAGGCAAGACAATGATAGAGGGATCATACCCTAAAACTTGCACAGACATTTTGCGACCCTGCCGTACGCATTCAGCTACCAAAGAAGGATAAGAGTCAAGGGCCTTTTTAGGCGACGCTGCTCCATGGATCCACTGCAAAATACCGTTTTGGTAAAGAACACCTGTAGGGGTAAGAGGAGTAGGAGGTAAAATAAGGAGAGACCAGGGTTGAGTTATATCACAGTAAGACAGTTGAGCTATTTGGAGCGCATCTGCTACCAACTGAAGGGCGTGTTGGGCCTCAGAAGTGAGAACTCGTGCTGACGAAGGATCAGCATCTCCAATAAGTAAATTAAATAAAGGCTTAAGATCATGGGTGGTTAGTCGAAGAGACGGGCATATCCAGTTAATTTCTCTAAGTAGCGTTTGAAAGTCATGTAAAGTCTTCAAATGAGAGGTGTCAATCTGCAATTTTTGTGGTACAAAAGAAGAGGGACGTAACTGATACCCCAAATAAGAAAATGGATAAGCATTATGTATTTTATCTGGAGCGATTTGTAAACCAGAATTCATTAATCCTTGCTGTATATCTGCGAATGCCATCTTCAAACGATCGTCGTTGTGGCAAGCAAGCAAGATGTCATCCATATAATGGATAATAAGGACATCAGAGAATTGATCTCGAGTATGCTGTATAGCCTGTTGAACAAATTTTTGACAAAGTGTAGGACTATTAGCCATACCTTGTGGCAATACTTTCCATTGGAATCTCCGCATGGGCTCTTGGAGGTTAATAGAAGGGACACTAAATGCAAATCTTTGGCGATCTAGAGGATACAGTGGAATAGTATAGAAACAATCTTTCAAATCAATAATAATTTTATGTGTACCAGGAGGAATAGCTGTTGGAGAAGGCAGCCCAGGTTGTAAAGCACCATAGGATACATAGAAGTATTGACCTTTCTTAAATCTTGCAGCAAACTCCATTTTCCTGATTTCTTTTTGATCACGAATATGGGCAAATTCCAAGGAGATGTGGAGGGTTCAATATGACCAGCAGCAAGCTGCTCCTGCACCAGCTGTTTAGCTGCTTCCAGTTTTTCCTTATTCAGCAGCCATTGATCTACCCATATAGGAGTGTCATCTTTCCATGAGATAGGGTCCGCACATGGGACAGGAGAGTCAATGGCCGCTAAGTAAAAGACTGCAAAGGGGGCTCTGGTTGCCAGAGTACTAACCCCATTTGTTCCATTATATTCTGTCCCCATAAATTGACAGGAAGATGAGGAAGGATATATGGCTGAAAAGTGCCAGAAGAGCCCTCTTCATGAGCCCAAGAAAGTATAGAGGCACTTTGATAGGGTGAAGTAGATTGTCCAACTCCTTATAAAGAAGTTGTGGTTTCTTGGTAAGGCCACGAGCGAGGCCAATGTTTTAGAGCAATAACAGAGACATCGGCACCCGTGTCAAGGATTTCTTTAAATTTTTTTTTCATTAATAGTCAAGTCACATTCAGGCCGATTTATTTTTATGGCTTTCATCAAATAAACATCAGAGGATCCAAACCCCTGATCTTCTCTATGTTGGGGATTATAATGAGCTTGTCCTAAATCAGTATAAGGTAGCAACAATAGCTGGGCGACACGGGTGCCGGAAGGCAAGTTAATAACAACATTTCGCTCAGTCTTAGCCATAACTTTGAGTTTTCCTGTATAGTCAGAATCAATTACTCCAGGGGACACCTGCAAGCCTTTCATAGTGAGCCTACTAGGGCCTAAAATTAACCCTACGTTCCCGGACGGTAAGGGGCCGTAGATACCAGTAGGCAATGCCTGCATGCCCATTTCAGGTGTTAAAACGAAGTGTTGGGCAAGGCAGAGGTCCAAGCCGGCGCTGCCGGGAGTGGCGCGCCGGAGGTCAGAGACAGATGGCCGGGAGCCCCCGGCTCTAACACTGGGCATGATGCTACAGTTGCCCCGTAAACTTGCTGTGGGGCCCGGGGCTGGCCCCTCATCCCGTTTCCCGACGGAGGCAATGGGTTGCCGTCACAATCTCTCTTAGAATGACACTCATTAGCCCAATGATTTCCTCTCTTACATCTAGGGCATAGCCCTGGGGCTTTGCCCGAAGATTTCTTTTGAGTATCGGTATTCTCCATTTTGGGAGCTCGGCAGTTCCTGGCGATGTGACCCATTTCCCCACAATTATAACAACTGCCAGGCGGACCAGGGGTGCGCTTGCGCCCTTTAGCAGCTAAGAATTTACTTATAGTCTGCCCCTGAAGAGCTGCAGCAATAGTCAGTCCTTGAATATAGCTGGTCCCAATATCAGCACATAATTTGATATAATCATTAAGGGTAGCTTTACCTTTCCAAGGCCTTAAGGTAGCCTGGCAAGCGGCATTAGCATTCTCAAAAGCCATCTCTTTTACTACTATAGTCACGGCTTCAGGTTCATCAATCAATCTCTGAGTTGCTGCCAACAATCGGGCAACGAAATCCTGAAAAGGCTCATCTGGTCCTTGTCTAATTTTTGACAATTCTTCCTTTCTGACCCCAGATTTAGGCAATTTTTTCCACGCATTAGTTGCGGACCAGCGAATATAGTCATACGCCTCTGGATGATAATTCAGTTGCTGTTGAATGTCTGCAAAATTTCCAGACCCTATCAATTGTTCAAAAGTGATCCCAAGCCGACGTGCAGTGTCCGAGCGGGAGTAACGCTCACACCCCTCCTGATATTCAGCAAGCCATAGTAAATAATCTCCTCCGGCCAAAACAGCCCGAGCCAATTACCTCCAATCTTGGGGCGGGAGAGCAGCACTAGCAATAGTTTCCATAGTTGCAAGGGTAAAAGGGGCAGTAGCGCCATACTGAGCACAAGCTACCTTTAATTCTTTTAAAATTTTGAAAGAGATGGTTTCATAATCTCTGTATCTTTGTTGATTCTGATCTACTCTCTCAATAACAGGGAAGACTTGCCGTTCTACTGAGAAACCACCAATATCATCACCATTATGCAACGCAGTACGCAGTGCCATCTGCAAGGGAGAAATCGGTGTATTCCTAGAAGGGGGATTAGGGTGAAACCCTACCCGAGCAACCAAAGGCATGGTGGAATTTCGTGGAAACAAAGGATTCTCCACAGGGGGTGCAATCGGCGAAGCCCTTGCCTCTCCCGGGGGGTCCTTTTTCAAACCTTGTAACAGCTGTAACAGATCCTTAAAGGTAATAGGTCTATTCCCCTTCTTTTCCTCTGCAGCCATAAATGCCTCTTGAGGAGGATTATAATGAGAAGCTTGATCGGCTAGGTCATTCCAATCAACCTCATCGGGACTAGGATCAGAATTAGGTCCCGCAGGATGTTTTTGCAAATTCACCTCCGGCTCCTCATAACGAGGGGCCTCGTGAGGCATCGGAGGAGCAGACGGAAGAGGAGGGGGATTGTCGAAAAGGTTCTCTGCGGACCGCGTAGCACGAAGAGTTAAACTACCACGCATTCCTTTTTCCCATTTAGCTAATTCAGAATCCCCCTTTAAACAATCCCAGACCAAGGACCAAAGAGCAAAGGCATCGACAGGGGTCTTCTCAGGCCCATGAGCACGATAATGATCTTTTATTCGCTCCCCGATAGCTCTCCATGTATCAATGTTAATGGTCCCTTCATCAGGGAACCAGGGGCAGACTTGTTGTATAAAATCAACAAAACGATGAATTTGCCCTTTGGAGGTCGAAACCCCACGACCCCGCAACAAAGTACACAGTACTTGCTCAAAAAGTTCCCGTTCAGATGACCGGGAATTCCCTATTTTTGACTCTCCACCCACTCCCTGCTACTTACAACTTTCGCTTTTACTGCTTTCACTTTTACTGGGCCCCTGTAGCAGCGGTCCTCTCGAACTCTTCTATCCTTGCCACTGCGGACTCTTCAGGTCCCTGTTCGGGCGCCACTTGACACGTCCAGCGTCGTCAAGGGCGAGGGCAAGGTGAAGCGAGGGACGAAATAAGGAGAGGACCAAGAGCTCTGCTGGCAAATGGCGATTTTATTAAAAGTCAACACAACTTAAATACTGTGGGCTACGTGCACATTCACATGAAGGAACAGGATAATCATCTTTATTGTTTTTGGACTGCGACTCCTTCAAGGACGTTCCCACCAGGCAAGTGTCCTTGAGACGACACTAACATACAAGGCCACTGAGCCCGAAGCATCAGGGAACAGACAGAGCCTCCGGCAGATATGAGGCTAGAAACCAGGCCAAGACACCACACTCGCAGTGCTCAATCCTTTCCTTAACCCCTGTGATGCTGCCGGGCTCCCACATGAGAACATGCGATATTTGTCTTTTTCTGCTTGGCTTGTTTCACTTAGGATAATACTCTCCAGGTCCCTCCATGTTGTCTCAAAGGATAAGAGATCTTTCTTTCTTACAGCTGCATTGTACTCCATTGTGTACATGTACCACAGCTTTTTTATCCATTCGTCCACTGATGGACACTTGGGCTGTTTCCAGATCTTAGCTATTGTAAATAGTGCTGCTATGAACATAGGTGTACATATATACTTTCTGGTTGGTGTTTCAGGTTTCTTAGGGTATATTCCTAGAAGTGGGATCACTGGGTCAAATGGCAGTTCAATTTTTAATTTTTTGAGGAAACACCATATTGTTTTCCATAGTGGCTGCACCAGTCTGCATTCTCACCAGCAGTGTACTAGATTTCCCTTTTCTCCATACCCTCACCAACACTTGTTGTTTGATGATCTGTTGATGGTGGCCATTCTGACAGGTGTGAGGTGACACCTCATAGTTGTTTTAATTTGCATCTCTCTGATGATTAGTGACATTGAGCATTTTGTCATATATCTCTTGGCCATTTGTATGTCTTGTTTGGAGAGGTGTCTATTTAGGTCCTCTGACCATTTTTTTACTTGGGTTCTTTGTCTTCCTTTTGTTGACTTGTATGAGCACTCTTTATATTTTGGAAATTAATGCCTTATCTGATGCATCACTGGTGATTATGGTCTCCCATATAGCGGGATGGATCCCTTTCTGTTTTGATGGTTGTTTGTCTTACTGTGCAGAAGCTTTTTAATTTGATGTAGTTCCATATGTTCATGTTTTCCTTTGTTTCTTTTGCCTTAGGTTTTGTATCAGTGTAGATTATGCTGCATATGAAGTCTGAATTTTTTTTTTTTGGACTCTCTGTGCCTCTATTTATTTATTTATTTATTTATTTATTTATTTAAATTTTATTTTATTAATTGAAGTCTGAAATTATTTGCCTGCATTTTCTTCTAGAATTTTTATGGATTCACGAGTCACATTTAAGTCTTTTATCCATTTTGAGTTTCTTCTTATGTATGCTGTATGTTGCTGGTCTACCTTAATTTTTTTGCAAGTACCTGCCCAATTTTCTTAACACCATTTATTGAAGAGACTGTCTTGACTCTACTGTATGCTCTTGCCACTTTTGTCAAATATTAATTGAACATATTTTCTTGGGTCAATTTCTGGGTTCTCTATTCTGTTCCATTGATCTATCTTCCTGTTCTTGTGCCAGTACCGGGCTTTTTGATTATAGTGGCTTTGTAATATAACCTGAAATCTGATAATGTGATCCCTCCTACTTTGTTCTTCTTTTTCAAGATTGCTGTAGCTATTCAGGGTCTTTTTTGGTTCCTTACAAACTTTTGGAGTGTTTGTTCTAGTTCTGTGAAATATGTCTTTGGTATTTTGATGAGGATTGCATTGAATCTATAGATTGCTTTGGGTAGTGTGGACATTTTAATGATGTTAATTCTTCCAATCCATAAACAAGGTATATGTTTCCACTTTTTTATATCTTCCCACTTTGCTGAGAAATTTCATCTAAAATGGGTGCTATAATTTGTCAAATGCTTTTTCAGCATCTATTGATATGATTATATGAATTTATCTTTCATTTTGTTTATGTGGTGTATCACATTTATTAATTTGCGAATATTGTACCAGTCTTATATCCTTGGGATAAATCCCACTTGGTCGTGGTGAATAATTTTTAAAAATATATTGTTGAATCTGATTTGCTATTATTTTGTTGAGATCTTTGCTGTCTATGTTCATCAGAGATATCAGCCTGTAGTTTTCTTTCTTTGTAGTGTCTTTATCTGGTTTTGGAATTAGGATTATGCTTGCCTCATAAAAAGAGCTTGGACATCTCCCTTCCTCTTGAATTTTTTGGAATAGTTTGAAGAGAATTGGTGTTAATTATTCCTCGAGTGTTTGGTGGAACTCCTCTGTGAAGCCATCTGGTCCAGGGCTTTTGTTTGATGGGAGTTTATTGATTAGTGCTTCAATTTCCTTAGTTGTTATTGGTCTGTGCAGGTTTTCTGCCTCTTCCTCTTTGAGTTTGGAAGACTGCATTATTCCAGGAATTCATCCATTGCACCTAGGTAAGCAAATAATTTGTTAGCATATAATTGTTCATAGTATGTTTTTACAAGCCTTTGTATTGCTATGATGTCAGCTGTTATTTTACCTCTTTCATTTCTGATTTCATTCACTTGGTTCCTCTCTCTGCTTTTTGACGATTCTTTCTAAAGGTTGATCAACCTTGTTTATCTTTTCAAAGAACCAGCTTTTGGTTTCATTGATCTTTTGTACTGTCTTTTTGGTCTCTATGCCATTTATTTCCTCTCTGATTTTTGCCAACTCTTGGCCTGCCAGGGGTCGTCGCCATGCAATGAACTACAAGCAGACAAGGCTTGGAGTGAGGAGAAACATTGCAAGGGAGCAAATGCTCCAGGATCTCTAGATGCAGCCCAATTTATTTTCTTGGCAGTCCCCTAAATTACACTGTGTGTTAGGTAATTAAGTCCTTGAGATAGCATCTCTGCTGACCTTTCAGCCAAGCCCAGCATTCTTACTCTCCCAGCTGCCCCTGGCTGTTTTCAGCTGGGATTCTTAACAAACACATTCACTCTCTTGGGCAATGTTCCAACCCATTCACATTCACTCCCTTGCATACTTTGCCCTCAGCTAGCCAGGCTAAGAGAATGCATACCTCAAGGTTACATTTTGTTTATCCACCAAACCCCCAACCCTACAGATCTTTATTATTTCTTTTCTTCTACTTACTCTGGGTTTTCTTCTCTGTTCTCTTTCTAAATCTTTAAGATGTAGTGTTAGATAATTTATTAGAAAATGTTCTTATTTATTGTGTGTAGGCCTGTAATGCTATGAACTTCCCTGTCAAGACTGCTTTCGCTGTATCTCATAGATGTTGTACTGTTGTGTCTTTATTTTCTTTAATTTCCATGAAATTTTTTATCTCTCTCTTGATCTCATTGGTAATTCATTTTGTTTAATAACAAGTTATTCAGCCTCCATGTTTTTGAGTGTTTTTATTGTAATTGATTCTAATTTCATTCCAGTATGTTCCAAGAAGTTGCTTGACATGATTTCAATCTTCTTGAACTTATAGAGACTTACTTTGTTTCCTAACATGTGGTTTATCTTTGAAAATGTTCCATGTGCACTGGGGAAGAATGTATATTCTGCAGCTTTGGGGTGAAATGTTCTGTGAATATTATTTAAATCCATCTGATCTAATGTATCATTTAGGATCTTTGTTTCCTTGTTAATTTTTTGTCTAGAAGATCTATCCAGTAATGTCAGTGAGGTTTTATTTTTTATTTATTTTTTTTTTACTTTTATTTATTTATTTATTTATTTTTTATTAATTTACTTTTGTTACAGATGATTCTCCTTTTTTTCCCCCATTGACACCCCCTCCCCCTCCCTCCCTGCCCCATCCCCATTTTTGTTGTCCATGTCCATTGGTTATGAGTACATGCGTACAAGTTCTGTGTTCATCGCTCCCCTCCCCCACCCCCTCTTCTGACAGATGTCAGTCTGTACCCCACTTCCACGTCCCCGGGACTACGCTGCTCCTCACCCTGTTATGTTCATTATATTCCAGAAATAAGTGAGACCATATGATGTTTGTCTTTCTCTGCTTGGCTAGTTTCACTTAGGATAATAGTTTCCAGGTCCTCCCATGTTGACGCAAAGGATAGGAGATCGTTCTTTCTTAAAGCTACATAGTACTCCATTGTGTATATGTACCACAGCTTTTTTATCCATTCATCTACTGATGGACACTTGGGCTGTTTCCATATCTTAGCTATTGTAAATAGCACTGCTATGAACATGGGGGTACATGTATTCTTTCTGATTGGTGTTTCAGGCTTCTTAGGGTATATTCCTAGGAGTGGG
The DNA here is from genome assembly GCA_030848825.1 of Tadarida brasiliensis. Taxonomy (NCBI): domain Eukaryota; kingdom Metazoa; phylum Chordata; class Mammalia; order Chiroptera; family Molossidae; genus Tadarida; species Tadarida brasiliensis. The sequence continues at coordinate 55,946,519 of CM061280.1, forward strand.
ATCACTGGGTCAAATGGTAATTCAATTTTTAATTTTTTGAGGTAACACCATAGTGTTTTCCATAGTGGCTGCACCAGTCTGCACTCCCACCAGCAGTGTACTAGAGTCCCCTTTTCTCCACATCCTCGCCAACACTTGTTGTTTGATGCTTTGTTGATGGCGGCTATTCTGACAGGTGTGAGGTGATACCTCATTGTTGTTTTAATTTGCATCTCTCTGATGATTAGTGATGTTGAGCATTTCTTCATATGTCTCTTGGCCGTTTGTATGTCCTGTTTGGAGAGGTGTCTATTTAGTTCCTCTGCCCATTTTTTAATTGGGTTCTTTGTCTTCCTTTTGTTGAGATGTATGAGCACTCTATATATTTTGGAAATTAGTCCCTTATCTGATATATCATAGGCAATTATGCTCTCCCATACAGTGGGTTGCCTTTCCACTTTGATGGTTGTTTCTTTTGCTGTGCAGAAGCTTTTGAGTTTGATGTAGTCCCATGTGTTCATTTTTTCCTTTGTTTCTGTTGCCTTAGGTGATATATCAGTGAAAATTTTGCTGCGTATGATGTCTGAAATTTTGTTGCCTACATTTTCTTCTAGGATTTTTATGGATTCATGAGTCACAATTAAGTCTTTTATCCATTTTGAGTTTATTCTTGTGTATGGTGTAAGTTGATGATCTAGTTTCATTTTTTTGCATGCAGCTGTCCAATTTTCCCAACACCATTTATTGAAGAGGTTGTCTTTACTCCAATGTATGCTCTTACCACCTTTGTCAAATATTAATTGAGCATAATGTCTTGGGTCAATTTCCGGATTCTCTGTTCTGTTCCACTGGTCTATGTGCCTGTTCTTGTGCCAGTACCAGGCTGTTTTGATTACAGTAGCTTTGTAGTATAACCTGATGTCCGGTATTGTGATCCCTCCTACTTTGTCCTTCTTTTTCAAGATTGCTGTAGCTATTCGGGGTCATTTTTGGTTCCATATGAACTTCTGAAGTATTTGTTCTAGTTCTGTGAAATATGTCGTTGGTATTTTGATGGGGATTGCATTAAATCTGTAGATTGCTTTGGGTAGTATGGACATTTTAATGATGTTAATTCTTCCAATCCATGAACAAGGTATGTGCTTCCACTTTTTTATATCTTCCTCTATTTCTTTTTTCAATGTCTTGTAGTTTTCTGCAAAGAGGTCCTTTACTTCTTTGGTTAAGTTTATTCCTAGGTATCTTAATTTCTTTGCCGCGATGGTAAATGGGATTGTTTTTTTAGTTTCTCTTTCTGTGAGTTCATTATTAGTGTATAAGAATGCCGTCGATTTCTTGACGTTAATTTTGTATCCTGCTACTTTGCCAAATTCATTTATTAAGTCTAGTAGATTTTTGATGGAGTCTTTAGGGTTTTCTATGTATAATATCATGTCATCTGCGAATAATGACAGTTTCACTTCCTCCTTTCCAATTTGGATCCCTTTTATTTTTTCTTCACGTCTGATTGCTGTGGCTAAGACTTCCAGTACTATGTTGAATAAGAGTGGTGAAAGTGGGCATCCTTGTCTTGTTCCTGTTCTTAAGGGAAATGCATTTAGTTTTTGTCCATTGATTATGATGTTGGCTGTAGGTCTTTCATATATGGCCTTTATAATGTTGAGATATGATCCCTCTATTCCCAAATTGCTGAGCGTTTTTATCAGAAATGGGTGCTGGATTTTGTCAAATGCTTTTTCAGCATCTATTGATATGACCATATGGTTTTTATCCTTCATTTTGTTTATGTGATGTATCACATTTATTGATTTGCGTATATTGTACCAGCCTTGCATCCCTGGGATGAATCCCACTTGGTCATGGTGAATAATTTTCTTGATGTATTTTTGGATCCGATTTGCTAGTATTTTGTTCAGGATTTTGGCATCTGTGTTCATCAGGGATATTGGCCTGTAGTTTTCTTTCTTTGTAGTGTCTTTTTCTGGTTTTGGGATGAGAATTATGCTGGCCTCATAAAACGAGTTTGGAAGTCTTCCTTCTTCTTGAATTTTTTGGAATAGTTTGAGGAGAATGGGTGTTAGTTCTTCTTTGAATGTTCGGTAAAACTCCCCCGTGAAGCCGTCAGGGCCTGGGCTTTTGTTTGTTGGGAGAGTCTTGATTACATCTTCAATTTCCTTCGTTGTTATTGGCCTGTTCAAGTTTTCTATCTCTTTCCGATTCAGTTTTGGGAGACTATGTGTTTCTAGAAATGTGTCCATTTCGCTTACATTGTCGAATTTGTTGCCATACAAATGTTCATAGTATTTGCTAATGATCCTTTGTATTTCTGTGGTGTCAGTTGTTACTTCTCCTCTTTCATTTCTGATTTTGTGTATTTGGGTTCTCTCTCTTTGTTTCTTGGTGAGTCTAGCTAAGGGTCCATCAATCTTGTTTATCTTTTCAAAAAACCAGCTCTTTGTTTTATTGATCCTTTGAATTGTTTTTTTGGTCTCCATGTCGTTTATTTCTGCTGTGATCTTTACTATTTCCTTCCTTCTACTTGCTCTAGGGTTTTCTTTTTGTTTGCTTTCCAGTTCTTTAAGTTGTGAGGTTAGGTAGTCAATTAGAAATTTTTCTTCTTTCTTAAGGTGGGCCTGTAGTGCTATGAACTTCCCTCTCAGAACTGCTTTCGCAGTATCCCATAGGTTTTGCGTTGTTGTGTGTTCATTTTCATTGGTTTCCAGGAATTTTTTAAATTCTTCCTTGATCTCCATGGTAACCCATTCATTGTTCAGTAACATGCTATTTAGCCTCCATGTGTTCAAATGTCTTTGCATGTTCTTGTTGCAATTGATTTCTAGTTTCATGCCATTGTGGTCTGAGAAGATGCTTGATATGATTTCAATCTTCTTGAACTTGTAGAGACTTAGTTTGTGCCCTAACATATGGTCTATCTTTGAGAATGTCCCATGTGCACTTGAGAAGAATGTGAATTCTGCAGTTTTGGGGTGTAATTCTCTGTATATATCTATTAAATCCATTTGATCTAGTGCTTCATTTAGAGTCTCTGTTTCCTTGTTGATTTTTTGTCTAGATGATCTATCCAGTGATGTCAGTGGGGTGTTGAAGTCTCCTCCTATGATTGTATTGTGGTCGATTTCTCCTTTGAAGTCCTCCAGAAGATTTTTAATATATTTTGGTGCTCCTATATTGGGTGCATATATGTTTACCAAGGTTATATCTTCCTGTTGGATAGACCCTTTCAATATTATGTAGTGGCCTTCGTTGTCTCTAGTTATGGTCTTCAATTTGAAATCTAATTTATCAGATATGAGTATTGCTACCCCAGCTTTTTTTTCCTTTCCGTTTGCTTGGAAGATTTTTTTCCATCCCTCTACTTTCAACCTATGTGAGTCTTTTGTTGTGAGGTGGGTCTCTTGTAAGCAACATATGTGTGAATCATGCTTTCTTATCCAGTCAGCTACTCTGTGTCTTTTTATTGGAGCATTCAGTCCATTTACATTTAAGGTGATTATTGATATGTACTTATTTATTGCCATTTTTGTACAGTGTGGTTCTAGTTATCTTTCTATTTCTTCTCATAATTATAGCAGTCCTTTTAACATGTCTTGCAGTGCTGGTTTGGTGCTAATATATTCCCTTAGCCTTTTTTTGTCTGGGAAGCTCTTTATTTGACCTTCTATTTTGAATGATAGCCTTGCTGGATAGAGTAGTCTTGGATTCAGATCCTTGTTTTTCATGACCTTGATTACTTCATGCCATTCCCTTCTGGCCTGTAGTGTTTCTGTTGAGAAGTCAGATGATAGCCTAATGGGGTTTCCTTTGTAGGTAACCTGTTGCTTATCTCTTGCTGCCTTTAGGATTCTCTCTTTGTCTTTGATTTTTGGCATTTTAATTATTATGTGTTTTGGTGTGGGCCTGCTTGGGTTCTTCTTACTTGGGGCTCTCTGTGCTTCTTGAACTTGAATGCTTTCTTCCTTCACCAGGTTAGGAAAGTTTTCTGTCACTATTTCTTCAAATATATTCTCTAACCCTTGGTCATTTTCTTCTTCTTCGGGGACTCCAATAATGCGAATGTTATTACGTTTCCAGTTGTCCCACAGTTCTCTTAAGCTATCTTCCTGTTTTTTCATTGTTTTTTCCTTTTGGTTTTCTGATTGATTGATTTTTTTCTACTCTGTCTTCTAATTCACTGATCCGGTCCTCTGCTTCCTCTACTCTGCTGATCAATCCTTCCAATGTGTTCTTTATTTCTGCTATGTCATTCTTCATTTCCACTTGGTTGGTTTTCAGAGTTTCTATATCTTTACTCATGGTGTTGATGTCCTTACTCATGCTGTTTAGTTTCCTCAAGATCATGGCTCGGAACTCTCCCTCTGATAATTTGCTTAGCTGCATTTCATTTATCTCATCTTCGGTGGAGTTCTCTTGTTCTTTCATTTGGGATCTGTTTCTTTGTTTCACCATTTTTGCTATCACAGTGGGTTTTGGAGCCTGCCAAATTTTCCCTGTGGGTGTTGGTGTTCTGCTATTTGTGGCTCCCTCTACTGGGTTTGGATGAGCGTGGAGGGCCCTCCTTCAACACCACTGTCAAGTCTCACTTTCCTGGGTAGATATGCAAGCTCAGGAAAGGTTTAGTTATGATCTAGCTTTTTGCCTGGAGGCTATTAGCCTCAGTTACTTGAAAAGCCTTAGGATCTCAGTTGAATGCGAACCTCCCTCAGATGTTTACAGTGTAAGAGGATTTCCGAGGGTGGGGCCAATGCTGGTTGTTAATGAGCCTCAATTTGCAGTTCTTTACCTCTTTACCTCACCTGGGGATCTCCGAGGGAGGGGCTTCCACAGCTCCGGGAAGGAGCAAACTTGGCTGCTGGTCTGTGCAACAGGGAAGGAGGGGCTGACCACCACCGTCCTTTGTGGCCACAGCTCAGCACAAACTCTGAGCGCCCTCCAAATCCCAGGTGTCCCCTCAAAGTTCCAGTCCAGTCCGCCCTCCCTCTGTCGGAGCCCCAGGTGAGTGGCTGTGGCTATTTAGCGCTCTGTCCCGGCCCTCTGCTCTGTGGAGCAGCTGGTGCTCTTATCCCCGAGGGCCGGCGCCGCCTCCGCCGCTACCATACGGGGCCGCAGCTCCCCGTCGGGGCTGCCGCTTATAGCCGGGGCGTACAGCCGGGGCGCCGCTTACAGGCGGGGCGTTGCTTCCAGCCGGGGCGCCGCTTCCAGCCGGGGCCGCAGCTCCCAGTCGGGGCCGCCGCTTCCAGCCGGGGCGCCGCTTCCAGCCGGGGCCGCAGCTCCCAGTCGGGCCACCGCTTAGAGGCGGGGCGTCGCTTACAGACGGGGCGCCGCTCACAGCCATGCCGTAGTTCACAGCCGAGGTCGCTGCTGTCCGTGGGCTCCCAGCCCGCCACCCTCACGCGCCTCCGCAGATCCTACCAGGTTCATTCAGTGTCCCTGGTTGTATGGTCCTCTCCCGCTGCTTTTCTGTTGCTTTTTCCCAATGATTTGTCTTTATTTTAGTTGTAATTCCCGTTTGATCCTGGGAGATCGTCTGTGTAGCTTCCATTCACTCCACCGCCATTTTTCTCCCCCTCAGTGAGGTTTTAAAATCCCCTGCTATTTTTGTATTGCTGTGTATCTCTCTCTTGAAGTCCTCCAGAAATTTTTTGATATATTTTGATGCTCCTATATTGGTTGCATATATGTTTACCAGGGTTACATCCTCTTGTTGGGTCAATCCCTTTAACGTTATGTAATGCCCTTCTTTTTCTCTTATTATGTCCTTCATTTTGAAGTCAATTTTATCAGATATGAGTATTGCTATCCATGCTTTTTTTAAATTTCCATTTGCATGAAAACATTTTTTTCCATTCTTTCACTTTCATCCTGTGTAAATATTTTGTTCTGTGGTTGGGCTCTTGTAGACAGCATATATATGGGTCATGTTTTCTTATCCATTCAACTACCATATGTCTTTTTATTTGAGCATACAAGCCATTTACTTTTAAGGTTATTATTGATAGGTACTTATCTGTTGCCATTTTAATTCTTTATGTCTGTGTTCCTCTCTATATATATTTCTTGTCCTTCTTACAACAGTCTCTTTAGCATTTCTTGCAGTGCTGGCTTGGTGGTAGTAAAGTCTTTCAGCCTCTTTTTGTTTGTGAAGCTCTCTATTTCCCTTTCAATTTTGAATGATAACCTTGCTGGATAAAGTAGTCTTGAATTCAGTCACTTGCTTTTCATTACTTTGTATAATTCACGCCATTCCCTTTTGGCCTGTAGTGTTTCCATTGAGAAATCAGCTGACAGTCTAATGGGAGTGCCCTTGTAAGTAAATTTTTGTCTCTCTCTTGCTGCCTTTACGATTCTTTCTTTGTCTTTAATGTTTGCCATTTTAATTATGATGTATTTAGGTGTGGGTTGTTTTGGGTTCATCTTGATTGGGACACTCTGCGTTTCCTGGCCTTGTGTGACTTTTTTCTTTGCCAGGTTAAGGAAGTTTTCTGTCATTATTTCTTCAAACAGGTTCTCTGTTCCTTTCTCCGATTCTTCTTTTTCTGGTACCCCTGACACGAATGTTGCTACATTTCGTATTGTCTCAAATCTCCCTGACACATCTCCTCCTGCTTTTCAATTACTTTTTCCACTTGGTGTTCTAATTGGGTGTTTATTTTTCTACCTTGTCTTCTAACTCACTGATTCATCCTCAGCTTCTTCTAATCTATTATTGAATCCTTCCACAGTATTTTTTTTAATCCTCACCCAAGGATATTTTTACATTTATCTTCAGACAGAGTAGGAGGTAGAGAGGAAGAGAGAGAGAGAAACATCGATATGAGAGAGACAAATCAATTGGTTGCCACCTGCATGACTCCAACTGGGGCCGGGGACAAACCACAACTGAGGTATGTGCCCTTTGCCAGAATCAAACCTGGGATTCTTTGGTCTGCATGTTGACACTCTAACCACTGAGCCAAACTGGCCAGGGCCTTCCACGGTATTTTTTATATCAGCTCTGCCAGTCTTCATTTCCACTTGACTTTTATTCATAGCTTCTACCTCTTTTTTCATACCTATGTAGAGTTCACTGAGATCTTCTTCCTCCTTTTTTTTTTTTTTTTAATATGCTACACTTCATGAATTTGCATGCCATCCTTGCACAGGGACCATGCTAATCTTCTCTGTATCATTCCAATTTTACTATATGTGCTGCCAAAGTGAGCATTTCACTGAGTTCTTTATCATTCTTATTGAGTTGCTTATGATTCTCACTAGATTGTTTGAACACCCTTATAACTATTACTTTGATTTCTTTATCTGATGAATTACTTGCCTCCATTTCAGTTAGTTTCTTTTCTGGCGATTCTTCCTTTTATTTCATTTGGGGAGTTGTTTCTTTGTCTCACCATTTATTAATCCAGTGTTTCAGGGCTAGGCATGGCTGGTTGGGTCTCAGGAGCAGGTCATGTGTCCAGAGGCCTTTGGTTAGGGTGGGTCATGTGCCTTGGATATGAGATCTTGTCCTGTGGTCTGGGAGCACTAGCAATTCTCAGCCATGACAGTGGGACCAGCAGTTCTTTGCTGCAGTGGAGCCAGTAGGAGGTGGCTCTCTGCTGCTTCTGATGCAAGGGGGCTGCGGGGCCCTGTGCTGTGGGCAGGTCATGCATTTGTGGCAGGCCCCTCTGCTGCTTATGGGTCATGTGGTGGCAGTGGAACCCTGTGATGCTTGTGGGTCCTTGGGGGGCAGTGGGCTCCTTTGTTGCTGGAGGGACCTATGGGGATTGTGGGCTCTTTTGCTGCTGGTGGGACTATGGGGACTGTGGGCCCCTCTGCTGCTGGAGGATCCTGTGGGGGCGATGGGGCCCTCTGCTGTTGGTGGGTCTGCTAGAGTGGCAGGGAACTCTGCTGCCAGGAGAGAGGCGGTGGGGCTGGAAGTGTCTATCGGTGGCCTAGGGTGCTGGGTCTCTGCAGTTCCCTACAGCCTCCTCCCTAGGAAGACCCTATGTACCTTCCAAAATGTCTCACTCTCTGATCCAAACTGGGGAGAAGCACCCAGCTAGGAGTGCGCTTCTGCTGCTGCTGGCAACTCCCTCCACCCGGAGTGCCCGAATGCCCCAGCCTGGGTTGCCCCACTGAAAAGCAGCTGCCCACCTACTCACATTCTCAGTGTCATTCTGGTCCTGCCTGCCACCATGTTGGAATCTCCCATTTTTCTTCAATATGTTTTAAATAAATTATCTCATTTACTGGTCACAAGGTTGAGTTAGGTATTGTTATTGTAGGGATTTTACAGATAAGAAAACTTGCTCCAGTTCACCCAGAAAGTAAGTAATAGAGAAGATTTAAATTTGGACTTGATAAAAAACCTATGATTTTAGCCACAATGTGCTGGTTTTGTAATCTTGATAATGCTTGTTATATTTTGATTTGCCAATTTATCCTACAACTGTATCACAGCAGAAAAATATAAGTTAATTGAAGTACTGGTTTTTACTGTGTTCAGAGGATGACATACAAAGGTCCCAGCAGACATACAATTCAGTTGGGGTGGTAGTTCCTAAAGTTTAGAAATTACTTTTTTCCCCCTGATTTCTGTGTCAACTATAGGAACAGATTTAACAAAGTCAAGAACAGATACTCCAAGAGAAAGCTCTTGAGAGAACATTTGCTCACTAGATTTTAAAATCCAGGAAGGAAAGGAATATATAGAGAAGCTGGCACATACTTGGTACCTAATGAGTGTTTGTTCTTTTCTCTTATTTCTCAGCTTTTTTTGTACCATGAATCCCTGTTGACTGTGACTAGCTGTATAATTAAGCAACTCCGTGGAAATCAGCATAAAATGAAATTCAAATTCAGTCTTTGTATCTACCAAGCAATTCTTAAAAGTTTCTGTACACAAGAGGATTTATATTTAATCAATTATGCAGCATGCCCAGGATATATAATTTGCTTTGGAAAAAACTTTTGATTGATAAATGTTTATAAAATATAAGATATATCACAATGAAACTAAATTTAAATTAAGTACTTTTAAAGTCATTTAGATTATGACAACTGGAAAGAATCTTGAGAGTTCACGTAGATTTCCCCACTTTACTTTTGAGTAGCTCTGTACCTAAACTTTTCAGAAATCTTTGAGGAATGTCATGATGGTTAAAACTAGTTGGAAAGGGATTATATCACTCTTCTTAAGACATTTCCATGTGTTCCTACCTTTACTATTTGAGTAATGATTTTCAAACATAATTGAGAATCAGAATCAACCTCGAGCCACACTTCTCAAATTTTTTGAATTTATTATCCACTTATGCTATTAGTAATTATGAGAACCCCCTAATTTTTACCTATTACATAATTCCTGAAATAACTGTTTTATGAAAACTAATCTTATTTTCCGAAACAAAATATAATGAAATGATGGAATTGTTTTATATTTTTCAATTCTCTATAATATTTGGCATAAAAGAAGGTAGTAATATCTTTTTGTGCATTTAATCTGTTACAATATGTTGTTTTGCTTGAAGTATGAAAAAGCAATCCAGCCTCACTCAGATACATAGTTGGAAAAGGAAAAACTATTTTAATAGTCAATATACATAATTGTGGATAATCCTTTTTTTTATTTTTATTTTTTTAAATTTATTTTGTTGCAGATGTTTCTCCTTTTTTTCCCCATTGACACTCTCCTCCCCAACCACCCACCCCTTTCCCAGCTTTGTTGTCCATGTCCATCAGTTATGCATACATGCGTATAAGTTCTGTGGTTTATCTCTTCCCTCTCCCCCCTCTTCTGAGTAGGGTCAGTCTGTACCCTACTTTCACATCTCTGGGTCTACCCTTTTCCCCAGACTGTTATGTTTATTATATTCCACAAATGAGTGAGATCATGTGATATTTGTCTTTCTCTGCTTGGCTTGTTTCGCTTAGGACAATACTCTCGAGGTCCCTCCATGTTGTCTCAAAGGATAAGAGATCTTTCTTTCTTACAGCTGCATAGTACTCCATTGTGTATATGTGCGACAGCTTTTTTATCCATTCATCCACTGATGGACACTTGGGCTGTTTCCAGATCTTAGCTATTGAAAATAGTACTGCTATGAACACGAGGGTACATATATTCTTTCTTTTATTTTTATTTTTTTATTTTTTTTTATTAATTTACTTTTGTTACAGATGTTTCTCCTTTTTTCCCCCATTGACACCCTCCTCCCCCTCCCTCCCTGCCCCGTCCCCAGTTTTGTTGTCCATGTCCATTGGTTATGCATACATGCGTACAAGTTCTGTGTTCATCGCTCCCCCCCACCCCCTCTTCTGGCAAATGTCAATCTGTACCCTACTTCCACGTCTCTGGGACTACCCTGTTCCTCACACTGTTATATTCATTATATTCCAGAAATAAGTGAGATCATATGATATCTGTCTTTCTCTGCTTGGCTTGTTTCACTTAGGATAATAGTTTCCAGGTCCTCCCATGTCATCGCAAAGGATAAGAGATCGTTCTTTCTTACAGCTGCATAGTACTCCATTGTGTATATGTACCACAGCTTTTATATCCATTCATCTACTGATGGACACTTGGGCTGTTTCCAGATCGTAGCTATTGTAAATAGTGCTGCTATGAACATGGGGATACATGTATTCTTTCTGATTGGTGTTTCAGGCTTCTTAGTGTATATTCATAGGAGTGGGATCACTGGGTCAAATGGTAATTCAATTTTTAATTTTTTGAGGTAACACCATAGTGTTTTTCATAGTGGCTGCACCAGTCTGCACTCCCACCAGCAGTGTACTAGAGTCCTCTTTTCTCCACACCCTCGCCAACACTTGTTGTTTGATGCTTTGTTGATGGTGGCTATTCTGACAGGTGTGAGGTGATACTTCATTGTTGTTTTAATTTACATCTCTCTGATGATTAGTGATGTTGAGCATTTCTTCATATGTCTCTTAGCCATTTGTATGTCCTGTTTGGAGAGGTGTCTATTTAGTTCCTTTGCCCATTTTTAATTGGGTTCTTTGTCTTCCTTTTGTTGCGTTGTATGAGTACTCTATATATTTTGGAGATTAACCCCTTATCTGATGTATCATTGGCAATTATGTTTTCTCATACAGTGGGTTCCCTTTCCATTTTGATGGTTGTTTCTTTTGCTGTGCAGAAGCTTTTGAGTTTGATGTAGTCCCATGTGTTCATTTTTTCCTTTGTTTCTGTTGCCTTAGGTGCTGTATCAGTGAAGATTTTGCTGCGTATGATGTCCGAAATTCTGTTTCCTACATTTTCTTATAGGATTTTTATGGATTCATGAGTCACATTTAGGTCTTTTACCCCTTTTGAGTTTATTCTTGTATATGGTATAAGTTGATGGTCTAGTTTCATTTTTTTGCATGTAGCTGTCCAGTTTTCCCAACACCATTTATTAAAGAGGCTGTTTTTGCTCCATTGTATGCTCTTGCCACCTTTTTCAAATATTAATTGAGCATAAAGTCTTGGGTCAATTTCTAGATTCTCTGTTCTGTTCCACTGGTCTATATGTCTGTTCTTGTGCCAGTACCAGGCTGTTTTGATTATAGTAGCTTTGTAGTATAACCTGATATCTGGTATTGTGATCCCACATACTTGATCCTACTTTTTCAAGATTGCTGTGGCTATTTGGTGTCTTTTTTGGTTCCATATGAACTTTTGAAATATTTGTTCTAGTTCTGTGAAATATGTCACTGGTATTTTGATGGGGTTGCATTGAATCTATAGATTGCTTTGGGTAATATGGACATTTTAATGATGTTAATGCATCCAATCCATGAACAAGGTATGTGTTTCCACTTTTTTATGTCTTCCTCTATTTTTTTTTTTCAATGTCCTGTAGTTTTCTGCAAATAGATCCTTTACTTCTTTGGTTAAATTTATTCCTAGGTATCTTAATTTTTTTGCCATGATGGTAAATGGGATTGTTTTTTTAGTTTCTCTTTCTGTGAGTTCATCATTGGTGTATAAGAATGCCGTCGATTTCTTGACGTTAATTTTGTATCCTGCTACTTTGCCAAATTCATTTATTAGATCTAGTAGATTTTTGATGGAGTCTTTAGGATTTTCTATGTATAATATCATGTCATCTGCAAATAATGACAGTTTCACTTCCTCCTTTCCAATTTGGATTCCTTTTATTTTTCTTCATGTCTGATTGCTATGGCTAAGACTTCCAGTACTATGTTAAATAAGAGTGGTGAAAGTGGGCATCCCTGTCTTGTTCCTGTTCTTAAGGGAAATGTTTTTAGTTTTTGCCCATTGAGTATGATGTTGACTGTAGGTCTTTCATATATGGCCTTTAATATATCAAGATATGATCCCTCTATTCCCAAATTGCTGAGCGTTTTAATCAGAAATGGGTGCTGGATTTTGTCTAATGCTTTTTCAGCATCTATTGATATGATCATGTGGTTTTTATCTTTCATTTTGTTTATGTGGTTTATCACAATTATTGATTTGCAAATATTGAACCAGCCTTGCATCCCTGGGATGAATCCCACTTGATCATGGTGAATAATTTTTTTGATGTATTGCTTGGTTCCGATTTGCTAGTATTTTGTTAAAGATTTTGGCATCTATGTTCATCAGGAATATTGGCCTGTAGTGTTCTTTCTTTGTAGTATCTTTTTCTGGTGTTGGAATTAGAATTATGCTGGCCTCATAAAACGAGTTTGGAAGTCTTCTGTCTTCAATTTTTAGACATTGTTTGAGGAGAATTGGTGTTAGTTCTTCTTTGAATGTTCGGTAAACTCCCCTGTGAAGCCGTCCGAGCCTGGGCTTTTGTTTGCTGAGAGAGTCTTGATTACATCTTCAATTTCCTTCGTTGTTATTGGTCTGTCAAGTTTTCTATCTCTTCCCGGTCCAGTTTTGGGAGACTATGTGTTTCTAGAAATGTGTCCATTTTGCTTAGATTGTCGAATTTGTTGCCATATAAATGTTCATAGTATTTGTTAACAATCCTTTTTATTTCTGTGGTGTCAGTTGTTACTTCTCCTCTTTCATTTCTGATTTTGTGTATTTGGGTTCTCTCTCTTTGTTTCTTGGTGAGTCTAGGTAAGGGTCTATCAATCTTGTTTATCTTTTCAAAAAACCAGCTCTTTGTTTCATTGATCCTTTGAATTGTTTTTCTGGTCTCTCTGTCATTTATTTCTGCTCTGATCTTTACTATCTTCTTCCTTCTACTTGCTCTGGGGTTTTCTTTTTGTTTGTTTTCTAGTTCTTTAAGTTGTGAGGTTAGAAAGTCTATTAGAAATTTTTCTTGTTTCTTGAGGTAGGCCTGTAGTGCTATGAACTTCCCTCTCAGAACTACTTTCGCTGCATCCCATAGATTTTGTGTTGTTGTGCATTCATTTTCATTGGTTTCCAGGAAGTTTTAAATTCCTTCCTTGATCTCCTCAGTAACCCATTCATTGTTTAATAACATGCTATTCAGCCTCCATGTATTCAAATGTCTTTGCATGTTCTTGTTGCAATTGATTTCTAGTTCCATGCAATTTTGATCTGAGAAGATGCTTGATATGATTTCAATCTTCTTGAACTTGTAGAGACTTCGTTTGTGTCCTAACATGTGGTCTATCTTTGAGAATGTCCCATGTGCACTTGAGAAGAATGTGAATTCTGCAGTTTTGGGGTGTAATTCCCTGTAAATATCTATTAAATCCATTTGGCCTAGTGCTTCATTTAGTCTCTGTTTCCTTGTTGATTTTTTGTCTAGAGGATCTATCCAGTGATGTCAGCGGGGTGTTAAAGTCCCCTGCTATGATTGTATTGCTGTCGATTTCTTCTTTGAAGTCCTCCAAAAGATTTTTAATATATTTTGGTGCTCCTATATTGGGTGCATATATGTTTACCAAGGTTATATCTTCCTGTTGGATAGATCTTTTCAATGTTACATAGTGGCCTTCTTTGTTTCTAGTTATGGCCTTCATTTTGAAATGTATTTTATTAGATATGAGTATTGCTACCCCAGCTTTTTTTTCCTTTCTGTTGCTTGGAAGATTTTTTTCCATTCCTTCACTTTCAACCTATGTGAGTCTTTTGTTATGAGATGGGTCTCTTGTAAACAACATATATATGGGTCATGCTTTCTTATCCAATCCGCTACTTTGTGTCTCTTTTTTCAGAGCATTCAATCCATTTGCATTTCAGGTTATTATTGATATGTACTTATTTATTGCCAATTTGTTTTGTGTCGTTCTATTTTCCTTTCTATTTCTTCTACTAATTACAGCAATCCTTTTAACATTTCTTGCAGTGCTGGTTTGGTGCTAATGTATTCCCTTAGCCTTTTTTTTTTTTTTTTTTTTTGTCTGGGAAGCTCTTTATTTGACCTTCTATTTTGAATGATAGCTTTGCTGGGTAGAGTAGTCTTGGGTTCAGATTCTTGTTTTTCATGACCTTGATTACTTCCTGCCATTCCCTTTTGGCCTGCAGTGTTTCTATTGAGAAGTCAGCTGATAGCCTAATGGGGGTTCCTTTGTAGGTAACCTGTTGCTTATCTCTTGCTGCCTTTAGGATTCTCTCTTTGTCTTTAATTTTTGGCATTTTAATTACTATGTGTCTTGGTGTGGGCCTGTTTGGGTTCTTCTTACTTTGGACTCTCTGTGCTTCTTGATCTTGAATGCCTTCTTCCTTCACCAAATTAGGGAAATTTTCTGCCACTATTTCTTCAAATATATTCTCTCACCCTTTCTCATTTTCTTCTTCTTCGGGGACTCCTATGATATGAATATTATTACGTTTCCAGTTGTCCCACAGTTCTTTTAAGCTGTCTTCCTGTTTTTTCATTGTTTTTTCTTTTTGTTTTTCTGATTGGTTTATTTTTTCTACCCTATACCTTGGTATCTGTCAGAAGTGCTTTATGCAGATTTTTTTTCATGCAGATAAGCAAAATATTTGAGGATTAAAATTTAACAAAATTGTTGATTTTGGCCATTCACCAAGGACATTTTAAATTTAAACTGGCTTTTTTTTTGGTCAAATATTTACTGTAAATACATGGCAATGAAGAATACTATGGTTAGTACTACTATATGATGTCATTGTCTTAATCTACACTATGCTACCAGTTTTACCCACCATTGCTTTTGCACCATCAGAACAAATGTCATCACAATGAAAAAAATAAATAATGATTATTATTATCAAAATAATTTTGAAATCTCCCAGAACCAGTGAACCTCAGGGGTATGCAGACCATACTTTGGAAACTTGTGACCTAGAGAATGTCTATAAAATGCTGATTTTTTTTACCAGCCTTCCAGAAATTCCAATTTATAAGTTTACGGAAGGGGTCCAATAATATTCACTTTTAACTTGCACTCCAGAGGATTTTGAGAATGTTAGTTTCTGAAACACATTTTGAAAAATACAGCATTATAGAAGAAATGCTTTCACTTTGGTTATGATTTATGTGAACTGGAATATATATCTGTCTAAAACAACAAATTATTTAATTCAATAAAATTAGTCACATTGATTGTATTTTTAAATACAATCTTTGATGTATTTTAAAAATTATATCCAAAAGGTTGAACTGATAGCCCTTTCTTTGTGTATAATAATTTCCCATCTCACATTTCCCATATATACTTCTCTCATAATCTTTTGTTTTCTTTATTTTGAACCTGTTTAGACTTTTTCTTTATTTTGTTATAGTAGTTAAAATTGTACAGACATGCCATCCTCAAGCTGACCGTGCTAAGAGAAAGTCTCTGCTGTGTTACCACATCTTAAAATAATTTTTCCCCTTAACTCTTCCTTCTCACCTACAGCTTTTTAGCCCTCCATCTGCCTCTGAAATTCTGGCCGGGGCTGCCATACCTAGGGAAAGTCAGAGAATATAAATGAGTCTTGCCCAGGACTTTTGTAGTTGAATAGCTGGGGTTCCTTTCCTGAGGGATAATATAGTATGCTAAGCTATGTCTGACAAGGAGAAACAGAGTAAAAGTGAATTGGAGAAAAAGCTTGAAAGTGAGTATAAGCATTCCTTATGTAATTGACTTACTTCTCTTAACTTTCTTAATAGTAAATAAAATCTGTGAAAATAGGAGTCAGCCACTCCTTTGATCTTTCTTAGCCTTTCTCTCTTCAGATATCCTGCAAATGGCTGTCTGGTTTCAGAGCTTTTTTTTAAAACTTGGGAGACTTCAATCTTCTACTGAGGAATCCTTAATGCCACATTGTCTTATCTTATTAAAATCTAAAGGAAAGTTGTAGAGCTCAACCCTCCAGGCTTCAAATCTTCCCAGGTGAGAAGAGACTGCATTGGTCTTGTTTGCATTTCTGGTTTGACCCCTTCATCTCACCCTGTACCCCAGTTCCTTCCATTTTGAGGGCTCAGATTTTATCATCTCAAATATGATTATGAATCAGTGTTAAGTTCCCAAGACGATTGGGTAGTGCTAAGCAAAATTTGCTACCCTAAATGCTCTAGCTGAAACAAACTTTCAATTGCAAAATTGCTTTGGTTTAAATCATGCCTGTGAATCATAATTTGTGTGATTGTGGTGTTGGCATAATTTAACTGAAAAGACTGTTGTGTATGATAAAATTTGTTAAAAGAGCTGCCTTCATAATTGTTGAAAACTTTAATGGTATATAATTTTAATGTTCCAAGATTTATATGTATTTAATAACAGGTATGGAATACTGAGACACTTAGCACTTCCTTTTTCAAATCTGATTTTTGAATGTGAATATTCTTGCCATATCCACTGATCCAAGTTCATGCATAGATATACATATATGTACAAAGCTGTTTAAACTTTAAAGGTCAAGCACTGGTGCATGCAAGAAATCTACAGCAAGTAAAAAACTCCAAATTAGTTTATTCCTAAAACTAATTATATATTTCTGCACCTAATACTTTCAGACTTTATCAGGTGTTAGCAAATACACATATTTGTTGAGCTTGCCCTCTTTGATATAAAATTCAAATCTATTTGTTACAAAGCAAGAATAATTTTAAATAATAATTGCTCAGAACAAGTTAGGATCTTTCTTACTTAAATCAACAGTAACGATAAAAACAGTTTTGGAAACAGAAGCATACACTAAATTATAATTCATTCACCTGCAAATTTTTCTTTCATGTAACAGAAGCTGAACTAAATTGTATTTTTGTCTATGACGTCTACTGACTTATATGTTACTGGGTGATTTATTGTGATATTGAGTTTTATATTATTCTTACTTTGGCAGATATATTTTTCCTTCCCCATCTGAAAAAGTAGTCCAAACTATTTGTTTCTTTGCCATGGCAGAGGTGAGAGTGTATAACTGCTAAATTTTGAGTCACTGAAAGCAGTAGTTTCCAGAACACTGAAGGTAACTGCAGTCCAGGCCTTTTGATTTCAAACACACAATTTTATGGAAGGATTTTTTAAGAGGAGAAGTTCTAAGCTATGGAAGAGATAGAATAAGGCCATCTATCTGAAGAGTGGAATTTTTAAGTACAGCTTTCCTAAGTCTGTAGTCAGGGATTTTTAAGGTTTCCAGTAGTAGAGAAAAAAGAATTCACTTGCTCACAGGGCTCTGGATGGGGAATTACTGCAGAATGACTGTGGACACTTGACCACATGTATCATGGATTTGAGAACAATGATAAGGCTCTTTGCGAATGAACCTTTGGTCAATTAAGTTCACACTTAAGAGGCACTCTGAATCTCATCAGCGAAGAATGACTAAATTAACTTGAAGGGTCTCCTTGATAGCAGAATTACATCACCTAAAATGAAACTTAAAATATGATAACCATTATGTACTGTGGATTTGTATCACCCCGTAATTTCGAGCCACCACTTAAGCCTGGGATTCTGCTATAATCCTGTGAGGATTGGGAGAGACGTCCAATAAAAAACTAATACCTCTTATGATGGAGGATTTAGGCAGATTGCACAATTTGGAACTGGAATGAAGGAAGACATTCCCCCCTTTTTTTGACTCTTTTCCCCACCTTATTGAGCAATAGAATCCCTTTGAATAATGTTAATTAAAACAGACACCTCTGTTGTCAAGGTGACTACAATATTAAAATAGTCTACTTTGGGAGAATGTAAGTAAGGGAAAGGTAAGCAGTAGCTATCAATATGATTATTTCTTTCTCTAGTCAACATATGTATTCAGTCAATGGAGGGATTTCAAGTAGAAATACATTATACATGTAAAAGAACAGAAATAGTTTCTCAGGGTTGGAAACAACTTAAATGCTGTGTAATTGAACTACTCCACAACATATACTGGATCACATTCTTTCTCAAGGAAGCCAATTCTATCTTTGGAAACAACTAACTATTAGAAAAGAATCCCTATTTTACTATCTGTCTGCCTCGTGACCCCAGTTCTACACTTTTATTTTTTATTAATTTATTTTTGTTACAGATGTTTCTCCTTTTCCCCCCCATTGATTCCCTCCTCCCTATCCCCTCCCACCCCGTCCCCAGCTTTGTTGTCTATGTCCATCGAATATGCATACATGCATATAAGTTCTGTGGTTTATCTCTTCCCTTCCCCCCCACCCCTTCTGAGTAATGTCAGTCTGTACCCTACTTCTATGTCTCTGGGTCTACTTTGTTCATCCGTTTGTTTAGTTCATTATATTCCAGAAATAAGTGAGATCATGTGATATTTGTCTTTCTCTGCTTGGCTTGTTTCACTTACGATAATACTTTCCAGGTCCCTCCATGTCGTCTCAAAGGATAAGACATCTTTCTTTCTTACAGCTGCATAGTACTCCATTGTGTATATGTACCACAGCTTTTTTATCCACTCGGCTACTGATGGACACTTGGGTTGTTTCCAGATCTTAGCTATTGTAAATAGTGCTGCTATGAACATAGGGGTACATATATTCTTTCTGATTGATATTTCAGGTTTCTTAGGTTATATTCCTAGAAATGGGATCACTGGGTCAAATGGCAGTTCAATTTTTAATTTCTTGAGGTAACACCATATTGTTTTCCATAGTGGCTGCACCAGTCTGCATGCCCACCATCAGTGTACTAGGCTCCCCTTTTCTCCACACCCTTGCCAGCACTTGTTGTTTGATGATTTGTTGATGGCGGATATTCTGACAGGTGTGAAGTGATACCTCATTGTTGTTTTAATTTGCATCTCTTTGATGATTAGTGATGTTGAGCATTTTTTTATATGTCTCTTAACCATTTGTATGTCCTGTTTGGAGAGGTGTCTATTTAGGTCCTCTGACCATTTTTTAATTGGGTTCTTTGTCTTCCTTTTGTTGAGTTGTGTGAGTACTCTATATATTTTGGAAATTAGTCCATTATTTGATGTATCATTGGCAATTATGCTCTCCCATATAGTGGGTTCCCTTTCCACTTTGATGGTTGTTTCTTTTGCTATGCAGAAGCTTTTGAGTTTGATGTACTCCCACGTGTTCATTTTTTCCTTTGTTTCTGTTGCCTTAGGTGATGTATCAGTGAAAATTCTGCAGCATATGGTGTCTGAAATTTTTTTGCCTGCATTTTCTTCTAGGATTTTTATGAAAACACGAGTCACATTTAAGTCTTTTATCCATTTTGAGTTTATTCTTGTGTATGGTGGAAGTTGGTGGTCTAGCTTCATTTTTTTTTTGCATGTAACTGTCCAGTTTTCCCAGCACCATTTATTGAAGAGGCTGTTTTGACTCCACCGTATGCTCTTGCCACCTTTGTCAAATATTAATTGAGCATAATGTCTTGGGTCAATTTCTGAGTTCTCTGTTCTATTCCATTGATCTATGTGCCTGATCTTGTGCCAGTACCAGGCTGTTTTTATGACAGTGACTTTGTAGTATAACCTGATGTCTGGTAATTTGATCAATCCTACTTTTTTCTTCTTTTTTAAGATTGCTGTGGCTATTCGGGGCCTTTTTTGGTACCATATAAACTTTTGGAGTATTTGTTCTAGTTCTGTGAAATATATCGTTGGTGTTTTGATGGGGATTATATTGAATCTATATATAGCTTTGGGTAATATGGACATTTTACTGATGTTAATTCTTCCAATCCATAAAGAAGTTATATGCTTCCACTTTTTTATATCTTCCTCTATTTCTTTGTTCAATGACCTGTAGTTTTCTGTGAAGAGATACTTTACTTCTTTGGTTAAATTTATTCCTAGGTATTTTAATTTTTGGCCACAATGGTAAATGGGATTTTTTTTTAGTTTCTCTTTTTGTGAGTTCATTGTTGGTGTATAAGAATGCCATCGATTTCTTGATGTTAATTTTGTATTCTGCTACTTTGCCAAATTCATTTATTAAGTCTAGTAGATTTTTGATGGAATCTTTAGGGTTTTCTGTGTACAATGTCATGTCATTGGCAAATAATGACAGTTTCACTTATTCCTTTCCGATTTGGATCCCTTTTTTTTTTCTTCATGTCTAATTGCTGTGGCTAAGACTTCCAATACTATGTTAAATAAGACCGGTGAAAGTGGACATCCCTGTCTTGTACCCATTCTTAAAGGAAATGTTTTTAGGTTTTTCCCATTGAGTATGGTGTTGGCTGTAGGTTTTTCATATATGGCCTTTATTATATTGAGATATCATCCCTCTATTCCCACATTGCTGAGCATTTTTATCAGAAATGGGTGCTGGATTTTGTTGAATGCTTTTTCAGCATCTATTGATATGATCATATGGTTTTTATCTTTCATTTTGTTTATGTGGTGTATCACATTTATTGATTTGCAAATATTGTTCCATCCTAGCATCCCTGGAATGAATCCCATTTGGTCATGGTGGATAATTTTTTTGATGTATTGTTGGATCCAATTTGCTAATATTTTGTTAAGGATCTTGGAATCTGTGTTAATCAGCGATATTGGCCTGTAGTTTTCTTTCTTTATAGTTTCTTTATCTGGTTTTGGAATTAGGATTATGCTGGCCTCTTAAAATGAGATTGGAAGTCTCACGTCTTCTTAAATTTTCTGGAATAGTTTGAGAAGAATAGGTATTAGATATTCTTTGAATGTTTGGTAAAATTCCCCCATGAAGCCATCCGGACCTGGGCTTTTGTTTGCTGAGAGTTTCTTAATTATATCTTCAATTTTCTTTTTTGTTATTGGTCTGTTCAAATTTTCTGTTGCTTCCCAGTTTAGTTTTGGGAGGCTGTGGGTTTCTAGAAATTTGTCCATATTGCCTAAATTGTCCAATTTGTTGGCATATAATTGTTCATAGTATGTTTCGATGATCTTTTGTTTTTCTGTGGTGTCAGTTGTTAATTTTCCTCTTTCATTTCTGATTTTGTTTATTTGGGTCCTCTCTTTTTGTTTCTTGGTGAGTCTGGCTAAAAGTCCATCGATCTTGTTTATCTTTTCAAAGAATCAGCTTTTTGTTTCATTGATCTTTTGAACTGTTTTTTTAGTCTCTATGTCGTTTATTTCTGCTCTGACCTTTACTATTTCTTTCCTTTTACTTGCTCTGGGTTTTTCTTTTTTCTTTTTTTTTTTTTTTTTTAGATCTTTCTGTTGTAGGATTAGAGAGTCAATTAGGTATTTTTCCAGTTTCTTGTGGTAGACCTGTAGTGTTATGAACTTCCCTTTCAGGACTGCTTTTGCTGCATCCCATTGACTTTGTGTTGTTTTGTGTTGGTTTTCATTGGTTTCCAGGAAGTTTTTAATTTCTTCCTTGATCTCATTGGCAACCCATTCATTGTTTAATAACATTCTATTTAGCCTCCAAGTGTTTGAATGTTTTCGTGTGTTTTTGTTGTAATTGAGTTCTAGTTTCATGCCATTGTGGTCCAAGAAGATGCTTGATATGATTTCAATCTTTTTGAATTTGTAGAGACTTGCTTTGTGACCTAACATGTGGTCTATCTTTGAGAATGTCCCGTATGCACTTGAGAAGAATGTATATTCTCCAGCTTTGGGGTGAAATGTTCTGTAAATATCTATTAAGCCCAATTGATCTAGGTCATCATTTAAGGACTCTATGTCCTTGTTAAATTTTTGTCAGGAAGATCTATCCAGTGGTGTAAGTGCCGTGTTAAAATCACCCACTGTGATCGTATTGCTATTGATCTCTCCCTTGAAGTCCTCCAGAAGTTTTTAAATATATTTTTGAGCTCCCATATTTGGTGCATATATGTTTACCAGGGTTATATCCTCTTGTTGGATTGATCCTTTTAATATTATGTAGTGACCTTCTATGTCTCTTATTATGGCCCTCGTTTTGAAGTCTATCTTGTCAGATATGAGTATTGCTACACCAACTGTTTTTCATTACCATTTGCTTGGTAAATTTCTTTCTATCCCTTCACTTTCATCCTGTGTGAGTCTTTTCTTGTGAGGTGAGTTTCTTGTAAACAGCATATATATGGGTCATGCTTTCTTATCCAATCAGCTACCCTATGTCTTTTGATTCGAGCATTGAAGCCCTTTACATTTATGGTTAATATTGATAGATAGTTATTAGTTGCCATTTTAATTTTATGCCTGTTTTCCTCTTTCTCTCTCTCTGTTTCTTCTTCTTCTTCTCACAACAGTCCCTTAAACATTTCTTGCAGTGCCGGTTTGGTCGTGGTAAATTAATTTAGCTTTTTTCTTATCCATGAAGCTCCTTATTTTTCTTTTGATTTTGAATGATAGCCTTGCTGAGTAGAGTAGTCTTGGATTCAGACCCTTGCCTTGCATTACTCTGTACACTGCATGCCACTCCCTTCTGGCCTGCAGCATTTCTATTGAGAAATCAGCTGACAGTCTAATGGGAGCTCCCTTGTAGGTAACTTTCTGTCTCTCTCTTGCTTCTTTTAAGATTCTGTCTTTGTCTTTAATGTTTGCCATTTTTATTATGATGTGTCTAGCTGTGGGTCTTCTGGGGTTCATCTACTTGGGACTCTCTGTGTTTCCTGGACTTGTGTGACTTTTTCCTTCACCAGTTTAGGAAAGTTTTCTGCCATTATTTCTTCAAACAAGTTATCTTCCTTTCTCTGATTCTTCTCCTTCTGGTACCCTTATAATGCAAATGTTGTTATGTTTTGTATTATCCCACAACTTCCTTAAACTCTCCTCCTGCTTTTAAAACTTTTTTTTCCATTTGCTGCTCTATTTGGGTGTTTTTCTTTACCTTGTCTTCTAAGTCACTGATTCGGTCTTCAGCTTCTTCTAATCTACTATTGAACACTTCTAAGGTATTTTTCATATCAGCTATGTCATTCTTTATTTTCTCTTGATTTTTATGTATAGCTTCTACCTCTTTATGTGTAGCTTCTACCTCTTTTTTTAAGCTGAAGTAGTTCCCAGTGAGCTCTTCATAATTCTTATTAAGTTGCTTGTAGTTCTCACCAAATTGTTTGAGCACCTCTATAATCATTGTTTTGAATTCTTTTCTGATAAGTTGTTTTTTTCTAGTTCCTGTAGTTCCATTTCTGGTGATTGCTCTTTGTTTTTGGTTTGGGTGTTGTTTCTTTGTCTCACCATTTTAGCAATCTGGTAGTTCTAGGCCTGGTGAGGGATGTTAGAATGTGTAGGCAGGTAGGTGTGTATCAATTAAGGCTGCTGTGCCTCTCAGCCTGTTTTGGTGTATGGCTCCTCTTGTCTGCTGTGGGTCCTGGAAGGTTGACACTTGGTGGCTGGAACTGGTCTGTTGTGCTGGTCCCGTCTCAAGACTTGCTGCTGCTTGGGCTGGGGCACTGCTCTTGATCCGCTTCTGCTGATGCTGCTGGGGATGGGTGTTAACCGCCTATATGTGCTGCTGCTGCTGCTGCCGGGGAGTGCGTGGGTTCATCTGGTGCCCTGCTGGGGTGTGGAGGACCCGTTGATATATTGCTGTGGTTAGTGTGTCCCTCTGGTATTCTGCTGGGGCATGTGGGTCCAGGTGGTGTCCTGCTGGAGTTTGTGCGTTTCATTGGTACACTGCTGGGGTTCGTGAGTTCCACTAGTGCACTTCTGGGGTTCGTGGAGCCCTCTACTACACTGCTGGGGTATGTGGGTCTTGCCGGTGTACTGTTGGGGGACCCTGCTGCCTGATGGGGCTCAGCTCCTGATCAGATGCTGCTGGGGGCAAGTGTCAGCTTCTTGTTTGCACTGCTACTGCTGCTGCTGCTGCTGCTGCTGCTGCCATTGGGTGCTCTCCGGTCCCAATCCTTTACTGCTGTTGGTGGCTGAGGATTCTCTGCACCTTGGATTTTGCTGCTGCTGGGGGGCGGGACTCCATTCCAACTCCACTGCTGCAGTTGTCAGGGGCAGGTCTCAGCTGCCCTAGCCCTGCTGCTTGGTCTGGGGCACCACTCTTGGTCAGTCTTTGCTGATGCCACTGAGGATGGTTTCAGCTATCAGACTGAGCCACTAATGCCTGTTGGGGGTGGGGCTCTACTCACACCCAGTCACTGTTGCTGTGGGGGGAGGTGCCAGGATCCCAAGCTGGTGCTAGTGCCCACGCAAGCCTGGGCAAGCTGCCTTGAGCCTGGGTGGGCTGCTGTGCTGCTGCAGGCCTGGGGCCTGGGCTGGCCCACCTGCCACTGCAGACCCAGATCCTGGGCTGAGTACATGCCACCGTGGGCCCAGATCTTGGGCTGGCTACATGCTGGTGCAGGCCTGGGTCCTGGGCTGGCTGCGCACTGCCGTGGGTCTGGTGTCTGGAGCCTGCACGTCGCTGCGGGCCTGGAGTCTCTCTGGAGCCTGCGCGCCGCTGCAGGCCTGGAGCCTGTGGGCCACAGCGCTGCCCCCGCAGGCCTGGGGGAGCCACTGCTGCTGTTGGGGCTGGGGCTCTGGCTCCCCGCTGGTTTCGGCTATTGCTGCCTGCACCTACTGTGTGCTGACCGTGCCAACACAGCTCAGTTCACTGGACGGATGGTGCAGGGAGCTCTAGTGGACTCAGGTTGCTGGGCCCCTGCCACTTCCTGTTTAGGAAGACATTCCTTAAATACAAATATTTTGAAATAAATTTGTGTCTGTAAAAAACGCTTCTACACAAACAGGTAATCAATGAGTGGTAGTATATTTCTCATTAGTTTTCTGATTTCTCCAATTTACAGTTGCTCACATTTTTATTAAAATACAACACTAATTATAATTAACATGCAGTTCTGCTCCTGAAGAAGTAGTAATCCTTGCCCATTTGAAATAATATAATGCCATTTACCTTTGTGTTTATTTTCTGACCACTTATTGGAGTGACATTTTTAAGCAAATTAAAGTCCTTGTAAAAGATTGCTCACTGTTTGGGGGATTGAATCTTGTACATTAACTATTTCTTTTGATTTAAATTAAGTGGAGAGTAGAATGACAGAAATCTAGACTTGAAACAACACAGCTATAATTTATATCCCACACTGTTGTCTAAAAATGCACTTGTTCAGAAATTCCCTGAAAATGTAAAATTACTTTTATGCTCTGTTCTTTTCTTCTGTGACTTACAGGATTGGTTACTATGTATTGTAAAATGTGTGGTGTGTGTAGATAACAAACTGGCCACCTGGAAAACCTATTTGAACTTAGTGGGAAATTGCCCATTTCATGATATAGATATAGGAAGCTCTAAGGAAAAGTTTTCACAGATAGTCTGATTTATTTTGTAAACTGTTACTTGCCTTCCACGTAATAAACCCCAAACAGAAGGCTTTGAGAGTCTGCATTTATGTCATTAGACCACATAGTTAGTGGTAAACCATGCATTTTATATACATATTCATCTCTAAATCAGGGAAAAGTTGGTTGGAGAAGGACCATGCCTCTTCCTGACTCTTTGACCATATTCAGTCCTCAAAGACATTAATTCAAGAAAAACAAAATAAACAACAACAAAAACAAAACTGAGTGGTCTGGTTTCTTGTTGCACACTAATAGTAGAAACATAGTCAAATTATTTAGTCTTTTTAGGCACTGGCCAGCCACCAGAGTTTCTTGAGATGAGGAGATAGAGGTAGCATTTTAGGGAAAAATCTTGCAGAATAGATGGGGACATGAAAGAGATGGGAACACATTGAGACTAGCTGGAAAGAACTACTAAAATTCAGTTAAAATGTTATATTTTGCATGATATACAATTAACAATATATTGGGTTGAAATACATACCACTATTACACTCTTTAATTATTTGTCCCTCTCAATTTCAAATTTTAACTACTTTTTATCTTATTAAATTACTTGAATGCATGACTTTCTGAATGTCAAAATACTCACTGTACCTTGAGAAACAAAGAAAAACATGCTAGAATAATATAACTACTGAGGTTTTAGACAGTATGTCTAAATTTTGCATTTGAATTTAGTCTGAGCTAGAAGTGCTTAAAATTTGATGTTAGGTCAGTGTTCTAAACCAAGTTCCATTGTTAATGTATTATGCAGTTATATAATGAATAAGTCACATGATCTCAAAGGCATTGGTTTTGCAGTTCTGAAAAAAAATATTAAGGAGTAAATTGTAATATTCCAGATGATAGGGCTAATGATTTGTTTGGCTTTTGCATGTTGTTTATTTGTAGCACTTACATCTCCAATGCACACCTATAAGGAGATCAATAAATACTTTCTGAATGAATAAATAAAAATGAAACAATCATATAACTATAAACTATATCTAGTTTTATCACTGCTGTATCCTCAGTACTTAGCATAGTTCTTGGTACCTTGGAGAAGAATGAATCAACTATATAAGTGTCTTTGAAAACAGCAATGCCATGCATTTTAAACAATTAAAATGCAAGATTATATCTCATTTGTGGGAAAACAAAACTTTTTCAAATGAAGTTTTTCTTTTGCACCAATAACAAAACTAAAATCACTGATGCAAATAGGTCATTGCATGGTATATAGTAGTAATGAGATGCTATGCAGACTGATGACCATGCCTAGCAGACACATCTAAGAGCTCCTGAAAGTTAAGTGGCTATACAACTGTTACAGTAGTCTTCTCTGAGATGGTTCCAGAAGCCCTATTGAGAGCTATAAATTTGGACCCGAGGACAGGAGGCTTTTTGAATTCAGAGCTATACAACTCCACGATCATTTGTGTGAATAAGAAGTTGAGTGACTGTTGCCTGTAAGAAGTGAATTCCTTAGAGCTTAGATGTTTTGGGGGGCATCCTGTGTTACCTAGTAAATCCAAACCAGGGTTTAACACATTAAAAATGTGTGCTTGTCAAAATACTCACACTAATTCATGCTAAGACACAAATATTCCAGGAATTTTACATTGATGATGATGATGATGATAATGAGGAGCAGGAAGAAGAAGGAGGAGGAGGAAGAGGAGAAGGAGGAGGAGGAGATAGCATTAATACAATGCCTATGATGTGCCCAACACTGTAATAGGTTTTCCCCTTAAAATTGCCCTAAGAGGTGGTATTGGTTGTTATTATAATCACTATTTTGCAGATGAGGAGACATATGTACAAATATGTTTAATAAGTTGTCCAAGGTCACATAGATAGGAAGTGGAGGAGCTGGACAATCTGGCTTTAAACTTTTAACCTTGTTCTTAAATGCCTTGCAATCATGCTTTTCAAACATAATTTTCTTAAAATATAAAGGGATACAATTTTATATAGAATGGCAACATGACAAAATTAGTGATTTTCAAACTCTCTACCCCAGGGAACGAAAATCTACACTAAAATCCATGTGTTTCAGAAATAACTATATAATTACTTCATTTACCACCATTGCTTCTTTGAGGTCATAATTGTAATCATTGCTTCTGTAGAGGATTTAATATCTTCTCTTTTATTCAACTTAGATTACCTTGATCGATCCTAAATTCTGAAAGCTTCTATCAAGCTTCTCCCTGGTAAATGAGAAGTATGGTGTATTTTGCTATAAAAGTTATCTAGCATGTACACTCAAAACTGAAGAAATTTTCAGTCTGCTTGTCCTTTTGGTTTAATCATTGTGAATTTTGCACTAAGCAATTGACATAAAACTGTAAACAACCTGTTGTGTCTTTATTTTTATTTAGACATTTTGTATAACATTTAGTGTTAATAGTTTATTAAAAATAAATATTATTTCCTTTAAATATTCTGTAGCCAAAAATGTGTTGCTCTTTAAAAAATAATTTAAATATGCCTGGAACCAAATTGTTTCCAAAGAAGTACATAATTTTACAATGAAAATAAATGAAAAAAAAAGATCTTTTATATAAAATTGTGCTTTGCAGGTAAGTTTTGGGACATACAGTCACTACAAGAAGGGAGAAAGTCTCACTTCCTCTTTAGTTGCTCACTGTGGCAAGCCCTAGTGCTTATAAATCTTTGCTTAGTTTTACCATTTTAGGGAGCAGTGCTTTCCTGTGGGTTAGAGCTTTAGTCAGTGAAGTAAGGCCAGATAGGAAGTAGGTAGACAGAGAGTTTTAATGTTTAGTAACACCATAGATCATGAGTTCTTCTCAAAGAAGTTCTGGGGTGGTGATCTGCTCTAAAACTGATAATACTTAGTCAAATCAGAAATGATTCAGGCTTTGCTGCCATTAGGAAAAAAATTTTTAAAAGCAATGAAAGGTGCCTACTGCCTACTTCTTCAGATTGCTGGAAAAGGTCCTCGCACATTATTTATCATGTTTGATCTTGTTCTTCAACGCAGAAATAACAGGCACACTATGCCTTTGATAGGATTCTGGTTAGCCAAAGACAAATGTACAAAATCCTGTCAGTAATGGACCTGAAAAAATCTTGAGATCTCCCAGGAGTACTTTGTTGGGCCAAGTACAGGAGTCAGCAAACTTTTTCTGTAAAGGGCCAGATAATAAATGTTAGGCTTTGTGGGCCATACAGTCCCTGCTACAACTATTCAACTCTGCCATTACAGAATGAAAGCAGTGTTAGGCAGGAAATATAATTTTTGCATGTCATGAAATATTCTTTGAATTTTCAACCATTTCTAAAAAATTATTTTAATTAAATTTTAGAGAGAAAGGGAGAAAGAGAGAGAGGGGAAAAAAAACAAAAAACATTGGTGTGAGAGCAAAACATCAATCCCCTACAGGGATTGAACTCACAACCCTGGCATATGCCCTGACCAGGAATTGATCCAGCAACCTTTTGGTGCATGGGATAACACTAAACCAACTGAGCCACAATGCCCAGGGTTATTTTCAACCATTTTTAAAATACAAAAACAATTCTTAACTTGAAGACTATACATAAAAGGATTGTAGTCCAAATTTGGCCCATGGATAACAGTTTGAAACCTTTTGGGATATACCAAATGAATTTTTACTATAATTTCATGATTGTACCCTTCCTATAAAATGAAACCAAAACCACCAGGTCTTGTCTGAAAGTAAAGGTGGAAACCATTACATGACCTATAAGTGTTTTCTTATGAATCTAATCAACCTCTTAATTCAAGAGGTGGCTTTGATAATACCATTTTCATAATAGAAGCCAATAAAATAAGATATGGATCAGAGAGTCAGAGACTACAAGGTGCTGGGCATCTTCTCCAGCATATATGTCTGTCATAGCTCCAGCAACTGGCATTGATGGATCAGGGTAAACTAAGTCTGTTGGTTTGAAAAAACACACTAAACAGCTAAAACTATATTTTTATGGAGCCTGGGTCATCAGGCTAAATTCTCTGATAGTTAAAGTATTGGTTTTGTATGGAATTACCTTGTTAAGAGATATGATCAAGGTCTTATTTATGGATACAAAGGAAGACAAGTAAGATTGTTATTTTTTTTTCTGTGATTGGAACTATCTTCTAGAACTGGTTTGTTCATTCATTCACTTATTCATTAAAACAACTATGTGCCAAGCACTATCCTAATTATTTAATACATACGATCTCATTGAATTCCTTGCATCAATCCTCTTTTCAAATGAATACAATGAAATTTATAGAGTTTAAATGTCTTGCTCAGGGTCACATAAATGATATTTGGTAGAAATGTGATTCAAATACCTAGTCTGTTGCCCCGAAATCTTGAGATCTCCCAGGAGTACTGTGTTGGGCCAATTACAGGGCAATGGCCTGCTACTAGAACAACACATATAACAGGGGAAGCTTGGATATAAGACCGATTTAAAGTGGAAAGAGATTTGAAGTAATGGCTAGAATAACTCAAAATGTTTTTAAGTGAAAGTCCAACCTCTTCCTCTCTTCTCTTCTCTTCTCTTCTCTTCTCTTCTCTTCTCTTCTCTTCTCTTCTCTTCTCTTCTCTTCTCTTCTCTTCCCTTCCCTTCCCTTCCCTTCCCTTCCCTTCCCTTCCCTTCCCTTCCCTTCCCTTCCCTTCCCTTCCCTTCCCTTCCCTTCCTTTCCCTTCCCTTCTTCCCCCTCTCTCTCTCTCATAGGTATAAGCTTTGTCTGGCTGGTGCAATAATTCTGATATTGAATACTAACCTTCTCACTTTATCCCTTTCCTCCAACCTCCTTCATCCCAAATTCAACTCTTTTATGAAGACCCAAAGACATCCCCCTAGAGCATGCAAATTCTTGAAACAGCTAACTTCCTTAGTGAAAGATTGGTCTATACAATGTGAGCTCTAAAGGTTAGAACTGTTCCCAGGGCCCAGGCACAACCAATTTTATGATTATCTGGCATAGCGTGTGATCCTCTGATAATAGGTAGAAGTCTCTTGGAAAAGAGATGCCAAGATCTATTGTGGAGTGGCACAGTTAGGGTGAGCTTTTATTCAGGTTATCTAGAGAAGTCAGTGCTTTTAGTTGGTTCTCCTATTGTCCAGTTCAGCTGCTGAACCCTCTAAGTTTGTTGAGAGTTACATAGGGTATTTCTCCTGGGTGAATCTATATAGTATAGCCTGGATGATGAGCTATGTAAAGCAGGTATGCAAGTCAAAAGAAAGAAATCTCTAATTTGACATTTGGTTTGTGAGGCAGTTTAGTTTAATGGTTAGGATCAGAGAACTGTGGAAGAAAATTGCCTTAGTTAAAATCTTTACTATAAGCTATGTGATCTTGACTAATAAACTAATAAATAAACTTAGTATAACAGTACCTACCTTATAATATTTTATTGAAGATTAAATAAGTTAACACGTGTAGAGTGATTGAAATAATGCCAGGGTTATAATATGACCTCTATAGCTGTTACCTATTATTATTTCTATGATTATAGAAGTTATGTCATTGGCCTGATTAAAAGAAAACTGAGGCTTCACCTACTCAGAAAGTATAGTAGATGGACTAAATAGCACCAATCTAGGAGTGAGAGTGCCCTGGTTCATGTTTTGGCTCTGTCACTTGTAACATGTATGACTTTGGAGAAAGAAGTTCTGACATAATGGTGAGAAGAATGGATTGGCATCAGACCATACATAATGAAGAGGTTGAAGAGCAAGTTTAGTAGAAGACAAGGTGTAGAAGAAGAGTAGGGTATGGAGATAAGAAAGCATCATTCTTAGACTATGATGAAGCAGCAAGAATCATCTTGGTCTATACTAATACCCTTTAGCATTATGAACATCTGCCTTTAAACCTCAGCTCCAGTAATTTTTAGCTAAGTGACAATTTGAGTAAATCACTTCTCTTATCTCCACAGAAGAGATCATAAATAGTGCCTAGTCATATAATTGTTGCCAGAATGAGAAGAATTCATGCTTATAAAACAATTAGAACAAGTGATACTTGCATATAACAAAGGCTCGATGAATGTTAACTATCCTTATTATTATCATCATCATCACCTTTGGGACTTTATGTTAAAGATGAGGATACTGAATCCCAGGAGATATGACTCTTTCAAGGTCACTGAACTAATTAGTTACTAGAAAACAGATCTCCTCACATTTAAGTCACTACTCTTTCTATCACAACAAGCGGCCTTTTAACTTCCTATATAAATAGAGCTTGGTAATTTTTGTATTATATATAGAATATCCAGGAGGAGCATAATCACTTCTTTTTCTATTTTATAAGGATGTTTCCTGCTAATTGGAAGTTCAGTCTTATTCTCCTCTCTTTAAAGGGTGCTCTGTCACTTCTGGCCCATGGGCCTATACATAGATGTTAATTACTATTGGTGACTATGCTCAATAATGTATATAAGATTTGATAATATCTCAGCCTTCATTGAAGAGCTCTTACAAAATCATTGCCCAATAGTTACATCTATTCATGAGTACTTCTTACTCAACCAATCTCCACCAGTCCAAATGTGTTGGGCTATAAAAAATATAGTCAAACTTTTAAACTTAAAAATCAAGTAGCTCTGAGGACAATAGTATAGTTTGGAGGAACAGAGGTTGGAGCTATAACCTTGTAAGTATTTCCTTGTGCCAAACAAGGATCTATCTTAGGTTTAGGCCTTTGATGAGGAGGATCTCTATACTCACCCCCCGACTTCCATTCTACACAGCCTTTTTTTTCAAGTACAATAGATTTGTGTCCTGCCCCTCTTCCTCAGAAAACCTTACCTTCTTCATAAGAGGACAAGTTTTTCCTACAGTTTCCTTATTGTACTTTGTATACCTGAACCTCTCAGGTTTTGGCCAAATGATCAATGAATTTCTCCTCTACTTCAGAGGGTAGGAGACACTGCCTCTATTCTAGTCAAATCCCTCTGACTCTAGTCCAATATCCCTAACAGATGGAGCTGGGACTTATTTCCTCACTAGATGTCGTAAGAATTAAGAATTAATTATACCATATCTAGAAATATTTTCCCTAGCAGCAAGGTAATTTTCTTGACTCCTTAAATAGAAACAAAACAAAACAAATGACTATGTCATTATTAGGCTAAGAAACATTTTTCTGTTTCTTAAGTCTACCTTGAATTACAAGACCCACCATCTCAAGTATTTCTCAAGGTGAAAGTCATTCATTTGGACTAATCTATAAGAATAAAATTGCCTCTTCCAGTAAAACATTTAGATAGGTATCTCTGGAATATTTGGACACTGACATCAAGAATATGTCCCCTTAAATCATCTTGATCAATGTGTCACAAAGCATTTTGAGACAAATACTATAAAAGGTAATACAAAGATTATAGACTTAATCTGGATAAATTGTCATTTTACTTCTAGTGGATTAATCATACCAGGTCTACACTAGCAAAATGAAGGTGATGAACCAAGTTAATTACCTGGGCTATCCAAGTCAATACATTTAAATTGCTTTCACTTCCTGGACCTTTCAGATAAAAGCCTATTTTGGCTTAAAATACTTGGATAAATTCTTCAGCTTAAAATTTTTTCTCTGAAAAATGAAACCCTTAAAGCTTTGAGACTAATAATCATTGCATCCATCACAGGCATAATGGAAAAATGCTCATGGGCCTTGGCTCCACATTGTTTTATCAAACCTCCTTGTCATGCCATGTTGGAATCTCTTATGGTGGCATGCAGCACCATTTCCTTAGAAAAGAAGGAGACATCTAATAGAAATGATGGTTCACAGAAAAGATGAGTGGGAGCAAAACCATTCTCTTCTCTGGGTGGGAATAAGGGGCACTGACTTTACCAAGCTAACTGTCACTTACTGTATTCTGCCATGCTATCACTAGACATGACTTGATTTGTTTCCTTCCTCATTTTGTAAGTTGCATTGAACTGACTAAGGTATGACTACGTATAGAATCAGGCAGAGCCTGTTGCAAGGAACATCAGGTAGATCAGGTGTGCTTTGAGCACTATGTTCCTCTTTCCCTTGTTTTGCTTTTTGTGGTGCCTTCCTGGACATCCAGGGGCATTTCACTTGGCTGTACTGTGCTCCTTTGCACATCTGGATGTATGACTCATCACTCTAGGGCCTGATTCTTCCTGAATGTATTTGAGCTAAGTTTGTTGATAACCTATAATCACTAATGCAATAAACTTTCTAAACCTACATTTACACTATCCTTTACTCATGGGAGTGAGTCAAGTGGGCTTTCCAGTCATTTTAGTAGAAGTAGGAGGTCTTTCCAGTACTCAACTCATCCCACATAAGGATAAATGCAGAATATGTTATGTTTACCAAACACAAAACACAGAAGGAACATAAAGCATCTGGTTATGTGTTAGAATATATATTTTGTTATGCTCAGTTTGGCCTTGTATCTGTACAACCACATTAAACCTTAAGTAGAAATACATTTTCAGATAGAGATGTAAAAGCAGCACTTTTCAACTTAAATATACTTATGAATCACCAGAGAGAATTTTGTTGAAATTCAGATTTAAACTCATCTAGGATGGGAACTGAGATTCTGCATTTCTAATACAAATATCTGGGTGATGCAGATATTGTTGGTCTGTTGGCCACATTGAACAACATAAGTCTTCTACAGAAGGTGTTCTCAACCTTCCTAATGCCGCGACCCTTTAATACAGTTGTTCATGTTGTGGTGACCCCCAACCATAAAATTATTTTCGTTGCTACCTCATAACTGTAATTTTGCTACTGTTATGTCTTAGGCAATCTCTGTGAAAGGGTCATTCGACCCCCAAAGGGGTCGCAACCCACAGGTTGAGAACCACTGCCATAGAGCCTAAGATTCTATATAGATACCTCAGGGGCTAACTCAGAGAGGTGAATGTGTAACTAAGGACATGAAATTCGGGAAAATTCCTCCTTCACTCTTTTAAAAGTATGTTTAACTTTGATATATATGTTTAATATAATGAGGGAATGTATAAGATTTTATTAGAGGGATAATAGTGTTTGGTTGCTAAAATGCAAACAAACAACAATAAAAAAAGTGCTTTCAAGTACTTCACAAGGTAACGGTCATTCAATTAATACAATTTATAAGAATAAATTTACCACCCGGCCGGTGTGGCTCAGTGGTTGAGCATCGAACCATGCACCAAGAGGTCACTGGTTCGATTCCAGGTCAGGGCACATGTCCAGGTTGTGGGCCCAATCCCCAGTGGGGGGCATGCAGGAGGCAGCCAATTGATGTTCTCGCTCATCGATGTTTTCATCCCTCTCTTCCTCTCCCTTCCTCTCTCTCTAAAATCAATAAAGAAAAAGAAGTTAAAAAGCAAAAAAGAATAAATTTACCCCTGGCAAAGAAATATTAGGTAGGTGTATTTGGGATATTTGAATACTCATGTGAGTATTCCCCAATTAAACTCCAAATTTCCTAGTGGGCTGATCCAAATTAAAAGGTAGAATTTATAAAATGGAAAACATGATTTGTTTATGATT
Organism: Tadarida brasiliensis; assembly: GCA_030848825.1. Classification (NCBI taxonomy): domain Eukaryota; kingdom Metazoa; phylum Chordata; class Mammalia; order Chiroptera; family Molossidae; genus Tadarida; species Tadarida brasiliensis. The sequence continues at coordinate 55,981,555 of CM061280.1, forward strand.
ATATCACTAGTCAATTTGTTGTTGTAAAAGAAAGAAAATAGAACTAGATGTCAGGAGATCTGCCTTTCAGTTATGGCTGTATAATAATATATGGGTGACCTAAGATACAGTCTTACCTTTGTATATATGTCTTCTCCTTGGTAAAGGAAAAAAATGATCCCTACCCTAACTACCTACCCGATTGTTTGATGATTAAATAAAATGATAGGTAGACTGTTACAGGGCAAGGGCAGAAGCCAGGGGAACTGTTAAGAGACTGCTGAAATAATTCAGGGGAAAGATGATAAAGGCTTGGCTAGTATGGTAGAGATGGAGGTAGTGTGAGGTCATATTTTGGTATTTCTAAGGCAAAGTAGACAGGATTTGTTGATGAATTAGATGTGGGGTGTCAGAGAAAGAGAAGTAATTTAATTAATCAGGGTACTTTTGATTCTAAAAATGAAAAAATACCTGCCAGGAAATACTATATTCAAAATGATTAATTTTGCTCACATTGATGTAAAAGTCTGGATTTGTTTCCAGGGAAGCAAAAAATGTTCATTGTGAGGCAGCAACAGAGGTACCTGTTGGCTCACATGATGTTTTACCAGACAAACATTGCTTTCATTTACCTCTGATGCTTGTTTTCTAGAAAAATGGCAGAACTCCTAGTGAAGGAACCATTTTACCTTATGGAAAACTGATAGACTGTTAATCAAAACAGAATGAAGAATCCCTTCTTGAATACATTTGGGAAGATAATTGAAATAAACTAGACTGATTTTTTTATGAAATGCAGTCTTGTCTTTAACCCTTCAGCTTTATGTGACTACTCTGCATTCAGTTATCTAGTCAATGCATTTTCAAGGCTGTTGAATTCTTGGTGATGAAAGTAAGTGAATTCTAAATCTCCTTTCAGGTGTATTTCATTTTCTATAACTCTTGTGTTGCTGAATGCTGAGTTATAGAGGAAAGACTGTATTTATTTGGATTGAATTATAAATCAAGTATTATTTTAATTACCTTTCTGTATTTAAAAATATTACTGAATTTTTACTAGGTATTAGGTACTGTGCTAAAAGCCCAAGATTTAAAGAAAGGTAGAACACAATATTTCCCTTGGGAATGTAATCTAATCTAGTCTATAGCACAATAAACAGGCACATATAATATGATGTTAAATCATTTCAAAAAGATAGTTGTGGCCCTGGCCATGCAGCCAAATTGGTTGAAGTATTATCCCAGTACACTAAGGTTGCAGGTTCAATCCTTGGTCAGGAATCAGTTAGTGAATGCATGGATGATTGGAGCAAAGGATCCATGTTTCTTTCTCTCTCTCCCTTTAAAATAAATAAATAAATAAAATTTTATAAAAGATATGTGCAGAGTACTTAATCTAGACTGCAAGTTCAGATATAGCTACATGAAGGTAGTAATTTATGAGCTGCATTTTACAGGACAATTAAAAGTTAGGTAACAAAGGAATAAGGGGAGAAGATCATTCATCTAGGCAGACAGGGCTGTATGTGCAATAGCATGCAGCTATAAAAACTTGGCATGTTCAGGGAACAACTAGTAGTTGAGCATGGCTAGGGTCAAGTGTGCCTGTGTGGTGTGACAGAATATGAGGCTTGAGAAGAGAGCAGATGACAGAGAGTAAATGGTATTGTTTGCTAAGTTAAGACATTTAGATTTTATAAATAATGATAGATAATATTTACTGAGGCTTATCATGTGTTAGTAAGTTACTGTTATATTCACTTTATTGTTACATGCTCATATACACTTTATATGCATTATCTAATTTAATACTCATAACCACACAACACAATAGTATTATCATTATTTTATGAATGTACTGAAGCTTAATTACATAATTGCCCAAGAAAATTAAGTAATAGGTCTAAGATTCAAATACAATCAATTTGGTCTAGAGCTCTTGCTTTTTTTTTTTTTTTTTAAACCTCACCCAAGGACATTTTTGCATTTATCTTCAGACAGAGCGGGAGGAAGAGAAAGAGAAACATCGACGTGAGAGAGACACATCGAGTGGTTGCCACCCGCACGACCTCAACTGGGGCCAGGGATAAACTGCAACCGAGGTACGTGCCCTTAGCGGGAACGGAACCCAGGACTCTCTGGTGCACAGGCTGACGCTCTAACTGCTGAGCCAAACAGGCTAGGGCTAGAGCTCTTGCTTTTCACTAATAAACTCTATATCCTCTGTTTAACCTGAAAGCCATAAACATGAGTTAAAGATCGCTGCTGTGTCTTTGATAATCCTTCCATTGAGAGGTCAAATCTATGTCTTCTTCTCTTGAATCTCAACCAATTATGCAGCTGTCTTAACCAAAAGAGTATGAAAAAAGTGATGTTATGCCAGTTTCCAAGTTAGACCAGGAGAAACTGGATGTTTCCACTTCTTGTGTCCTTATACATTCTCTCTGGAAACCCTGATTCACCATGAGCATGGTCCAAGTACTTTCAGGTTGCCATGCTGAACCATCCATATGTAGGTGGTTAAGTTGATAATTCCAGGTGAGTTTAACTTTTCAGGCATACCTCTCAAGGCACTAAGTGTATGAGTGAAGCCATTTCACATTGTCCAGAGCAGTCTATCCTCTGATGAATAGCACAGAACGATCTTAGTTAGCACCACTTACTTGGAGCAAAGTAATTTCCCAGCCTACCTCTGCATGAACTCCTGACCCACAATATAATAAAATATGATATAATGGTTGTTGTTTTAAGCCAGAACAGTTTTACATAATTTTGGCCCAACTTGTTTTGAAGTGATACATAGAGCTAAACCACTGAAGGATTCTAAGTTCAGATACATGTTAAATTCACAAGAAAATCTTCTATTTGATGGAACACTGAAATAACTGTTTGTCTAGCCTAAAGTGCCTGGCATATAGTAGTCACTTGAATGAATGAACTCAATGTGTACAGTAGCAATTTAGGTGTTTGTGTTTGTGTGTGTGTGTGTATTAAATGGGGGTACTCTTTAGAGGTTGTTGTGTTGACAGTGAAACTGGGAGTGAATAGTCTGAAAAGACCAAACTTTCCATTGTCTCTTTTTTTACTGGTCTCACTGGCCTGAGATTTGGCAGGAAGGATTTATTTTTTGAACCATTTTAGTCACCAGTATCTCACTCTTTAGAGATCAAATTCCCACTTCCCTCTAATCCTTGGCATGAATTTTTGGTGTATTATTTCTTCTTCTTTCTTTCAGTTTCCTGATAGAGCAGAGAGAATCAAGGAGCTGATAAAAGTGAAGTATTTCCCTAAGTGCACATGCTACTTTCAATCAAATGCCAATTATAACAGGTGGAGTAAACTATGAAATGCAACATCTGAGTATGTGGTGAATGTTTAAATCTCTAAAAGCCCATTGTAACATGAATATGAGCCATTAGGGCATAGCTGTTTGTATAACAATCTAACATTTTCCCCTCAAAAAAATTCCCTAATACAGATTTACACTCACTATCAGAATATGCATTAAAAAACAATACATATTAATGAAGCATAAAATGTACTTTAAAATCTCAAGAGTCTGGTTTCAAATGCACAAAATATAATTTGGAGTAGAATACTGAACTCCCAAATTTTAGAGGGAAAGCAAAATTTTCAGTGATATATTTAGTGTCTGCTTGTATTGAAATCTCTCATGTCCTTTTGTATTTATAAAGTAGCTTTCACTTCTGAAAGAGACCTCACCCCTTCCTGATAGAAGGACAGCTCCCTTGTTTCCTCCTTTCCCTTTCCTTCCTTCCTTTCTTCCCTCTCTTTCTTTCTCTTTACATTTTCTTTTCTTTATTGACTTTTTTAGAGACAGAGGAAAGGAGACGAAGAGAGAGATAGAAACATCGATGAGAGAGAACATCGATTGGCCACCTCCTGCCTGCCCCCCACTGGGGATCGGGCCAACAACCTGAGCATGTGCCCTGACAAGGAATCGAACCAGCGACCTGTTGGTGCATGAGTCGACGCTCAACCACTGAGTCACACTGCCAGGCTCCCTCTCCTTATTCTACTCTCCATGTCTTTCTCTCTTCCTCTGTTTCAAAGACAGATCTATCCCAGCAGAATGAAGATTTATACCCTATATCAATCATTCACTTTTCACTAATTCAATGACATGTCTTTGCTGGGAGAATTTTAATCTGTTCTAGCAGCTGAAATAAAGCGAATAATGTCACTCTACTTTCTAAGATGAAAGTAAAGAAATTTATCTAAAGTGCCAAGTATAAATGGGTACAAATGGACACAGACTCAACTTTTGCTTCACATTCCAGCCCAGGTAGTGAGGTGAATCCATATGACCTCTGCCTTTGCAAAAATAAGAGAATTTGTAGAGGTAAGGGCAGAGACACCTTTTGAAAGTTGATTGAAAATAGCAGGATTAACCATGCAAGAACCATAATTAGAGCAGCTGCAAGAACTTTTCTGTCAAACATGCTATTTTGGTAACTTGATCCAAAACCAGTTCAGTAGGAACATTAGTGGAGAACAGAATACACACAGTGGTTTAAGAGTAAGTGGCTTTACAGTAAGCCAAGGCTAGCTGCACACGTGACTCAGAGCCATTAGCTGTTACAAGACCTTGGTTAAATCAGTTTTCTACTCTGAGTTCCATTTTTCTCATATATAAAAGGGAGATATTACTATTTACCTCATAAGATTATCATGAGGATTTAGCACATTGCATGGCACACAGTAAGTACTCAATAAATAGTAATAGTAGTTGATTTGCTGTTATAATTATGACTTCTTATTTTTGTTTGTTTTTTTTAATGTACTAAAACAATAAATGAGATCATGTGATATTTGTCTTTCTCTGCTTGGCTTGTTTCACTTAGCATAATACTCTCCAGGTCCCTCCATGTCATCTCAAGGATAAGAGATCTTTCTTTCTTACAGCTGCATAGAATTCCATTGTGTATATGTACCACAGATTTTTTATCCACTTATCTACTGATGGACACTTGGGCTGTTTCCAGATCTTAGCGATTGTAAATAGTACTGCTATGAACATAGGGGTAGATATATTCATTCTGATTGGTGTTTCAGGCTTCTTAGGGTATATTCCTAGAAGTGGGATCACTGGATCAAATGGCATTTCAATTTTCAATTTCTTGAGGTAACACCACAGTGTTTTCCACAGTGGCTGCACCAGTCTGCATTCCCACCAGCAGTGTACTAGAGTTCCCTTTTCTCCAAACCCTCACCAGCACTTGTTGTTTGATGCTTTGTTGATGGCGGCCATTCTGACAGGTGTGAGGTGATTACCTCATAGTCGTTTTAATATGCATCTCTCTGATGACTAGTGATGTTGAGCATTTCTTCATATGTCTCTTATCCATTTGTATGTCCTATTTGGAGAGGTGTGTATTTAGTTCTTCTGCCCATTTTTTTTTTTTTAATCCTCACCTGAGGACATTTTTTCATTTTTTGTTCAGATAGAGTGGGAGGGAGAGAGGGGAACAGAGAGAGAGAGAAACGTCGACGTGAAAGGGACACATCGAGTGGCTGCCACCCACACGACCAACCAGGGCTGGGGACAAACTGCAACCGAGGTACATGCCCTTAGCGGGAACCAAACCTGGGTCTCTCTGGACCGCAGTCCGACGCTCTAACCGCTGAGCCAAACCGGCCAGGGCTGCCCATTTTTAAATTGGGTTCTTTCCTTCCTTTTGTTGAGTTGTAGGAGTACTCCATATATTTTGGAAATTAACCCCTTATCTGATGTAGCATTGGCAATTATGGTCTCCAATATAGTGGGTTCCCTTTCCATTTTGATGGTTGTTTCTTTTGCTGTGCAGAAGCTTTTTAGTTTGATGTAGTCCCATGTGTTCATTTTTCCTTTGTTTCTCTTGCCTTAAGTGTTGTATCAGTGAAAATTCTACTGTGTATGAAGTCTGAAATTTGATTGCCTACATTTTCTTCTAGGATTTTTATGGACTCATGAGTCACATTAAAGTCTTTTATCCATTTTGAGTTTATTCTTGTGTATGGTGTAAGATGATGGTCTAGTTTCATTTTTTTACATGTAGCTGTCCAATTTTCCCAACACCATTTATTAATGAGGCTATCTTTACTCCATTGTATGCTCTTGCCAACTTTGTTGAATATTAATTGAGCATAATGTTTTGGGTCAATTTCAGGGTACTCTGTTCTATTCCATTGATCTATGTGCCTGTTCTTGTGCCAGTACCAGGCTGTTTTGATTACAGTAGCTTTGCAGTATAACCTGATGTCCGGTATTGTGATCCCTACTACTTTGTCCTTCTTTTTCAAGATTGCTGTAGCTATTCAGGGTCTTTTTTGGTTCCATATGAACTTCTGAAGCATTTGTTCTAGTTCTGTGAAATATGTCATTGGTATTTTGATGGGGATTGCATTAAATCTATAGATTGCTTTGGGTAGTATGGACATTTTAATGATGTTAATTCCTCCAATCCATGAACAAGGTATGTCATTCCACTTTTTTGTATCTTCTTCTATTTCTTTTTTCAATGTCCTATAGTTTTCTGCAAATAGGTCCTTTGGTTAACTTCTTTGGTTAACTTAACTTCTTTGGTTAAGTTTATTCCTAGGTATCTTAATTTTTTTACCGTGATGGTAAATGGGGTTGTTTTTATAGTTGCTCTTTCTGTGAGTTCATCATTGATGTATAAGAATGCCATAGATTTCTTGATGTTAATTTTGTATCCTGCTACTTTGCCAAATTCATTTATTAAGTCTAGGAGATTTTTGATGGAGTCTTTAGGGTTTTCTATGTATAATATCATGTCATCTGCAAATAATGACAGTTTCACTTCCTCCTTTCCAATTTGGATCCCTTTTATTTTTTTTTCATGTCTGATTGCTGTGGCTAAGACTTCCAGTATTATGTTAAATAAGAGTAGTGAAAGTGGGTATCCTTGTCTTATTCCTGTTTTTAAGGGAAATGCTTTTAGTTTTTGCCTATTAAGTATGATGTTGGCTGTAGGTCTTTCAAATATGGCCTTTATAATGTTGAGATATGATCCCTCTCTTCCCAAATTGCTGAGCGTTTTTAACAGAAATGGGTGCTGGATTTTGTCAAATACTTTTTCAGCATCTATTGATATGATCATGTGATTTTTATCTTTCATTTCGTTTATGTGATGTATCACATTTATTGATTTGCGAATATGGAACCAGCCTTGCATCCCTGGGATGAATCCCACTTGGTCATGGTGAATAATTTTTTTGATGTATTGCTGGATCCGATTTGCTAGTATTTTGTCCAGGATTTTGGCATCTATGTTCATCAGGGATATTGGCCTGTAGTTTTCTTTCTTTGTAGTGTCTTTTTCTGGTTTTTGAATTAGAATTATGCTTGCTTCATAAAACAAGTTTGGAAGTCTTCCTTCTTCTTGAATTTTTTGGAATAGTTTGAGGAGAGTGGGTGTTCTTCTTTGAACGTTCAGTAAAACTCCCCCATGAAGCCATCAGGGCCTGGGCTTTTGTTTGCTGGGAGGGTCTTGATTACATCTTCAGTTTCCTTCGTTGTTATTGGCCTGTTCAAGTTTTCTATCTCTTCCCCGTTCAGTTTTGGGAGACTATGTGTTTCTAGAAATGTGTCCATTTCGCTTAGATTGTCGAATTTGTTGCCATATAAATGTTCATAGTATTTGTTAACGATCCTTTGTATTTCTGTGGTGTCAGTTGTTACTTCTCCTTTTTCATTTCTGATTTTGTGTACCTGTGTTCTCTCTCTTTGTTTCTTGGTGAGTCTAGCTAAGGGTCCATCAATCTTGTTTATCTTTTCAAAAAACCAGCTCTTTGTTTCATTGATCCTTTGAGTTGTTTTTTTGGTCTCCATGTCATTTATTTCTGCTCTGATATTTACTATTTCCTTCCTTCTACTTGCTCTAGGGTTTTCTTTTTGTTTGCTTTATAGTTCTTTAAGTTGTGAGGTTAGGTAGTCAATTAGAAATTTTTCTTCTTTCTTGAGGTGGGCCTGTAGTGCTATGAACTTCCCTCTCAGAACTGCTATTGCTGCATCCCATTGATTTCGTGTTGTTGTTCATTTTATTAGTTTCCAGGAAGTTTTTAATTTCTTCCTTGATCTCCATGGTAACCCACTCATTGTTCAATAACATGCTATTTAGCCTCCATGTGTTCAAATGTCTTTGCATGTTCTTGTTGCAATTGATTTCTAGTTTCATGCCATTGTGATCTGAGAAGATGCTTGATATGATTTCAGTCTTCGTGAACTTGTAGAGACTTAGTTTGTGTCCTAACATATGGTCTGTCTTTGAGAATGTCCCATATGCACTTGAGAAGAATGTGAATTCTGCAGTTTGGGGGTGTAATTCTCTGTATATAGCTATTAAATACATTTGATCTAGTGCTTCATTTAGAATTTCTGTTTCCTTGTTAATTTTTTGTCTAGATGATCTATCCAGTGATGTCAGTGGGGTGTTGAAGTCTCCTCCTATGATTGTATTGTGGTCGATTTCTCCTTTGAAGTCCTCCAGAAGATTTTTGATATATTTTGCTGCTCCTATATTGGACGCATATATGTTTACCAAGGTTATATCTTCCTGTTGGATTGACCCTTTCAATATTATGTAGTGGCCTTCTTTGTCTCTATTTATGGTCTTCAATTTGAAATCTAATTTTTCAGATATGAGTATTGCTACTCCAGCTTTTTTTCCTTTCCATTTGCTTGGAAGAGTTTTTCCATCCCTTTACTTTCAACCTATGTGAGTCTTTTGTTGTGAGGTGGGTCTCTTCTAAACAACATATATGTGAATCATGCTTTCTTATTCAGTCAGCTACTCTGTGTCTTTTTATCGAAGCACTCAATCCATTTACTTTTAAGGTGATTATTGATATGTACTTATTTATTGCCATTTTTGTTCAGTGAAGTTATTTTTTTCTTCCTATGTCTTCTACTAATTACAGCAGTCCTTTTAACATTTCTTGCAGTGCTGGTTTGGTGCTAATACATTCTCTTAGCCTTTTTTTTTTTTTTGTCTGGGAAGCTCTTTATTTGACCTTCTATTTTGAATGATAGCCTCGCTGGACAGAGCAGTCTTGGATTCAGATCCTTGTTTTTCATGACCTTGATTACTTCATGCCATTCCCTTCTGGCCTGTAGTGTTTCTGATGAGAAGTCAGATGATAGCCTTATGGGGGTTCCTTTGTAGGTAACCTCTTGCTTATCTGTTGCTGCCTTTAGGATTCTCTCTTTGTCTTTAAATTTTGGCATTTTAATTACTATGTGTCTTGGTCTGGGCCTGTTTGGGTTCTTCTTACTTGGGGCTCTCTGTGCTTCTTCAACTTGAATGCCTTCTTCCTTCACCAGGTTAGAAAATTTTTCTGTCAATATTTCTTCAAATATATTCTCTAACCCTTGCTCATTTTCTTTTTCTTCCGGGACTCCAATGATGCGAATGTTATTACGTTTCAAGTTGTCCCACAGTTGTCTTAAGCTATCTTCCTGGTTTTTAATTGTTTTTTCCTTTTGGTTTTCTGATTGATTGATTTTTTTCTACTCTGTCTTCTAATTCACTGATCCGGTCCTCTGCTTCCTCTACTCTGCTGGTCAGTCCTTCCAATGTGTTCTTTATTTCTGCTATGTCATTCTTTATTTCCACTTGGTTGGTTTTCATGGTGTTGGTGTCCTTACTCATGCTGTTTAGTTTCCTCAAGATCATGGCTCTGAACTCTACCTCTGATAATTTGCTTAACTGCATTTCATTTATCTCATCTTTGGTAGAGTTCTCTTGTTCTTTCATTTGGGATCTGCTTCTTTGTTCCACCATTTTTGCTATCTCAGTGGGTTTTGGAGCCTGCCAAATTTTCCCTGTGGGTGTTGGTGTTCTGCTGTTTGTGGCTCCCTCTACTGTGTTTGGATGAGCGTGGAGGGCCCTCCTTAAACACCGCTGTCAAGTCTCACTTTCCTGGGTAGATTTGCTAGCTCAGGAAAGGTTCTGTTATGCTCTAGCTTTTTGCCTGGAGGCTATTAGCCTCAGTTACTTGAAAAGCCTTAGGATCTCAGTTGAATGAGAAACTCCCTCAGGTGTTTATAGTGTAATGGATTTCCCGAGGGTGGGGCAGATTCTGGTTGTTAATGAGCCTCAATTTGCATTTCTTTGCCCCCCCCTGTAATCTGCGAGGGAGGGACTGCCACAGCTCCGGGAAGGAGCAAGGTTAGCTGCCGTTCTGTGTAACCAGGAAGGAACAAGCTGGCCACCAGTCCTTTGTGGCCATAGCTCAGCACAATCTCTGAGCGCCCTCCAAATCCCAGGTGTCCCCACAGAGTTCCAGTCCATTCTGCCCTCCCTCTGCTGGAGCCCCAGGTGAGTGGCTGTAGCTAGTTAGTGCTCTGTCCTGGCCCTGTGCGCTGTAGAGCATCTTGGGATCTTAATCCCGAGGGCAGGCGCCGCTCACAGCTATGGCCGCTGCTGTCCGTGGGCTCCCAGTCTACCACCCTCTCGCGCCTCTGCAGATCCTACCAGGCTCATTCAGTGTCCCTGGTTGTATGGTCCTCTCCCGCTGCTTTTCTGTTGCTTTTTCCCAACGATTTGTCTTTGTTTTAGTTGTAATTTCCATTTGGTCCTGGGAGATCGTCTGTGTAGCTTCCATTCACTCCACCGCCGTTTTGCTCCCTCCCTGGGAGTTTCTTAATTACATCTTCAATTTCCTTCGTTTTTATTGGTCTGTTCAAGTTTTCTATCTCTTCCTTGTTCAGTTTTAAGAGACTGTGTGTTTCTAGAAATTTGTCCATTTTGCCTAGATTGTCCAATTTGTTGGTGTATATTTGTTCATAGTGTATTTCGATGATCCTTTTTATTTCTGTGGTGTCAGTGGTTACTTCTCTTTCGTTTCTGATTTTGTTTATTTGGGTCCTCTCTTTTTGTTTCTTGGTGAGTCTAGCTAAAGGTCCATCGACCTTGTTTATCTTTTCAAAGTACTAGCTTTTTGTTTCATTGATCCTTTGAACTGTTTTTTTTGTCTCTCTGTCGTTTATTTTTGCACTGACCTTTACTATTTCTTTCCTTCTATTTGCTCTGTATTTTTATTTTTGTTTACTTTCTAGTTCTTTAAGTTGTAGGGTTAGAAAGTCTATTAGGAATTTTTCCAGTTTCTTGAGGTAGGCCTGTAGTGCTATGAACTTCCCTTTCAGGACTGCTTTCACTGCATCCCATAGATTTTGTGTTGTGTGTTAGTTTTCATTTGTTTCCAGGAAGTTATTAATTTCTTCCTTAATCTTGTTGGTAATCCTATTCATTGTTTAATGATGTGCTATTTAGCCTCCAAGTGTTTAAATGTTTTTGTTGTAATTGAGTTCTAGTTTCATGCCATTGTGATCTGATAAGACGCTTCATATAATTTCAATCTTTTTGAATTTTTAGAGGCTTACTTTGTGTCCTAACATGTGGTCTATCTTTGAGAATGTCCTGTGTACACTTAAGAAGAATGTATATTCTGCAGCTTTGGTGTGGAATATTCTATAAATATCAATTAAGTCCAACTGATTTAGTTCGTCATTTAAGTACTCTATGTCCTCGTTAATATTTTGTCTAGAAGATCTATCCAGTGGTGTTAGTGGGGTGTTACAATCACCCACTGTGATCGTTTTGCTATTGATCTCTCCCTTGAAGTCCTCCAGAAGTTTTTTATGTATTTGGTGATCCCACATTTGGTGCGTATGTGTTCACCCGGGTTATATCTTCTTGTTGGATTTATCCTTTAATATTATGTAGTGACCTTTGTCTCTTATTATGGCCTTCATTTTGAAGTCTATCTTGTCAGATATGAGTATTGTTACACCAGCTTTTTTTTTCATTTCCACTTACTTGGAAAAATTTTTTTCCATCCCTTCACTTTCATCCTGTGTGAGTCTTTTGTTGTGAGGTGGGTCTCTTGGAGATAGCATATATATTGTTCGTGTTTTCTTATCCAATCAGCTACCCTTTGTCTTTTGACTGGAGCATTTAAGCCATTTACATTTAAGGTTATTATTGATAGATACTTATTAGTTGCCATTATTATTTTATGCCTCTCTCTCTCTCTCTCTCTCTCTCTCTCTCTCTCTCTCTCTCTCTCTCTCTCTCTCTCTCTCTCGTTTCTTCTTCTTCTTACAACAGTCCCTTCAGCATTTCTTGCAATGCTGGTTTGGTGGTGGTAAATTACTTTCACCTTTTTTTTTTTTTTTATCTGTGAAGCTCTTTATTTCTCCTTCAATTTTAAATGATAGCCTTGCTGGATAGAGTACTCTTGGATTCAGACCCTTGCCTTGTATTACTTTGTACACTTCATGCCACTCCCTTCTGACCTGTAGTGTTTCTATTGAGAAATCAGCTGACAGTCTAATGGGAGCTCCCTTGGAGGTAGCTTTCTGTCTCTCTCTTGCTTCCTTTAAGATTCTTTCTTTGTCTTTAATGTTTGTCATTTTTATTATGATGTGTCTAGCAGTGGGTCTTTTGGGATCTTGCTTGGGATTCTCTGTGTTTCCTGAACTTGTGTGACTTTTTCTTTCACCAGTTTATGGAAGTTTTCTGTCATTATTTCTTCAGACAGGTTCTCTATTCCTTTCTCTGATTCTTCTCCTTCTGGTACCCCTATAATGGGAATGTTGTTAGGTCTTTTATTGTCCCAAAGCTCCCTTAAACTCTCCTCCTGCTTTTTAATTTTTTGTCCCATTTTCTGCTCTATTTGGATGTTTTGTTTTGTTTTTTTTTTTTTTCTACCTTGCCTTCTAAGTTGCTGATTAGGTCTCCAGCTTCTTCCAATCTACTATTGAACCCTTCTAAGTTATTTTTTCATAACAGCTATGTCATTCCTTATTTCCTGTTGATTTTCCTGCATAGCTTCTACCTGTCTTTTTAAGCTGAAGTAGTTCCCACTGAGCTCTTCATATCTTTTCTTAAGTTGCTTGTAGTTCTCACTGAATTGTTTGAGCACCCTTAAAATCATTACTTTGAATTATTTATCTGACAAGTTGCTTTCTTCCATTTCCTGTAGTTCCTTTTCTGGTGATTCCCCTTTTTCTGTCCTTTGGATGTTGTTTCTTTGTCTCCCCATTTTAGCCGTCTGGTAGCTCTAGATCTGGTGAGGGATGTTGAGATGTGTAGGCAGCTCACTGTGTATCAAATAAGGCTGCTGTGCCTCCCAGGCTGTTGTGTTGCATGTTGCCTCTTGCCTGCTGTGGGTCCTGGAGGATTGGCTACTGTAGGCTGGTATTGGTGTGTTCTGATAAGTGCTTCTGCTGGATCATGTGGGCCCCTCTGAAGCTGTGTTCCCTGCTGCTTGCTGGTGCCTCCTACAGCTGTATACCTCAGGCCCTGCTGGAGCTGCACTCCCTACCAGCACCATGGGCAACTGGATTGCAGAGGTCCCTCTGGAGCCCCGGCTCCCCACAGATCCCATGGGCAGCTGGGTTGCACTGGCCCCTCTGGATCCCCAGCTCCCCAGTGATCCTGTGGGCAGCTGGGTCGCACAGGCCCCACTGGAGCCCCTGCTCCCCGCCGATCCCTTGGGGAGTTGGATTGCACAGGCCCCTCTGGAACTCCAGCTCCCCACTGATCCCTGGGCAGTGGAAACTCACAGGCCCCACTGGAGTCCTGGCTCCCCACCGATCATGTGGGCAGCTGTGTCGCACTGGTCCCTCTGGAGCCCCAGCTTCCTGCTGATCCCATGGAGAGCTGGATCACACAGGTCCCTCTGGAACCCCAGCTCCCAGAAGATCCCTGGGCAGCAGGAATGCACAGGCCCCAGTGGATCCCTGGCTCCCTGCCAATCTTGTGGGCAGCTGGGTCACACTGGTCCCTCTGGAGCCCCAAGTCCTGCCACTGGCAACTGGGGAGCACTACTGCCCGGTGGGGCTCAGCTCCTACTCCACCTTTGCTGAAGCTTTTGTGGATGGGTCTCTGCTGCTGATCTATTGTTCTGTTGCCTGGGGATGGATGTCTGCTCCTGAGCCTCTGTTGCTGGGTGTGGGTCTCGACTCTGTTTGGGCTGCTACTATGGTAGATGGTGCTGGGCTCCCAGCTGTTTGTGGCTTCTGCAGCAGGCACCTTGACAGCTCTGCTACTATTCACTGGTCTGTGTTGACACAGCAGGGTCCACTGGTCCAAAGGTGCCAGGTGCACTTGTGGGCTCAGGTTGCTGGGCCCTAACTGCTCCCACTGCCTCCTCCCAGAAAAAACCAAGGATCTTCCAAAATGGTGGGGCCTCCTGGCCATGCAGGTTGAAATGCCCTGAAGAGCAGCTTACCATGGTAGCTGTCTGCTTTCCGTCCACAGCACAGGAACCTCCTTTGCGTTTCTGTGCTGCAGGAGTTTGCTCGTCCACATTCACATCCACTCACACTCTCACACTTGCTCACTCTCTTAAGCACTCACCCTCCCTCTGGCCCTGCCCACCACCATCTTCTTCTCATGACTTCTTTGTTAAATGTAAAATGACTTTGTTCATACACATATACCAGTTCAGAGAAGCAAAAACAAAAAACCAAAACAAAACAACAAAGAAACACCACTGGGGTAAATTCCAACAACTGCCTAATAAGGAAAATAGGAGTAAGATTTATTGAGAACCTATATAGCATAACTTGTATCCTCACTGCAAGAAGGTAAGTAATTTTCCCAAGGATATACAACTAATAAGTGATGATGACTGAGATTCAAATTTTTCTTCTTCTAGTTCCAAAGCCTGTTTTCCTCCACCACCCCCAAATTGTATCTCACGACCAATTATTTTCTGTGCATTTTTTCAAATTTCCGTTGTATATTTTATCTCTTTATTCAGGAATTGTGGGTCCACAGTGATAAATACTACCAATCATTTGGCCTCCTAAAGTTATTTGCATTTTAATTCATTCTCCCCTCCCACCAAGAAATAGACTATTAATTCCTTACAGGGCAAGAACCATACCTTTAATTGCTTTGCGGTATGTGGTATGCATAGTAGGCATTATTATATTTTTTTCAGTGACAGTAACCAGGTTGTCCTAATTCAACCTCTCTCTTTTCCTTCAGATTGGTTTATGCAAATATATCCATATCATAAAGACACAGAATGAATGGTGTCCTATTTTTTATACTACTTTCCAAGCATAGCTACTATTTTCTCTTGAATATTCATAATTCTTCAATTAAATTAAAATGTTAAGAATGCACTGTCCTCCAAATCTTGCAATTTTCTTCTTCTGACTTTTTCAATAACTTCTTCAAGAACTTACTGGTTTATATATCCTTATAATGTCTCTAACCCTTGATTTTCTTGTAAAATAGAGATAAAAAATATGTAACTTATAGGTTTTGGGGTAGGAATTAAGTTAAGAGAAGCACCTGGGACATAGCAGGTGCTCAGTAAATGTTAGTCTCTATTTATTTTATTTGGTAGCTCCTTTTGAGGTAAAGGTGTGCCATTATTCCTTTATGGAGATGTGTGCTCTTTTTGTCATAGTGACAATGGGCCACCTGGGTCCTAGGATTCATAGCATGAGGCATATGGTCAAGGATTGGGATGATCTTAGCTTGCATAGAATACCAAACTTTTTTATTGCTATGAAGAAAAAGGCAGTAAATCAGTGCTTTGGGTGATTATAATTATGATGGGGAACAATTAGCCATATTTGTTTATCATAGCAACCAAGAACTTGTTTATTTCTCTGTCTTGGAGATTAGTGTCAGATTCTTTCAAGACTGCCTGGGAACAAAGGAGCAGTATCTTAGGTCTGGATAGAAACCTTGAGAGAGCTGTTGAGGCCACAGTAGAGAGGAAAGGATTATCGAGGAATTATTTCCTCCTATGCCTGATTTTGAACAATTTTTTTCAGTTTCTTATGGGACCTTTTAAATTCAAAATTAGTGATTGCAACAGATGTGAATATAGGTTACCAGTATTTGGGTAAGCTAAACATGCTAGCCATGCCAATGACTTTTGGAAGCTTGTCATGGGAGATTGGACACTCAGTGCTGCCTAAGCTTATGTCCTGCTGTAAAGTTGAAGGTTTTTTTAAAAGTGTTGGGAAGAGGCCAGAAAGAACATTATACCCAACTCCCCAAATTTTATGTGTTTTTTTTTGTTTTGTTTTGTTTCTGAAGTGCAAAGGAAAACAGAGTTGGTTTTCTGAGGTTAAAGGGAGGAAACCAAATCAACTCAAGGCATGCTGTTCAATCAGGGTCAGTGATTTCTTTCCATGGCTCTCTGATCCTTCTTGATTCTACATTGGAATCAAGTAGGAAGAAAGGAAATGTTTTTTTGTTGTTGTTTTATGTTTGTTTGTTTAAAGAGCATACTTGAACAGTTCATACCGCTTTAGTGAGAATGTGAAAATCAAAGTTTGAGGCTATTTTCTGAACTCAATGGGGATCCCAAATTAATTTAGCAACTCAGTCTGATATGATCCAGAAATTTACCAATGGGTAAATTTAGAGCCATCTGTTGATACAATCATCTTTGACCTTAAAAAATACAGACATTTTCTTGCCTTTTTTCCCCCCTTTTCTAGGCCTTCTAATACCTAAGTATTGGTAGTCCATTGTTGTTCTATAATGTCATGCCTACATCTTCTTTTTCCATTCATGCATTTATTCAACATCCATTTGTTAAACATCTACTTTGCTTCAATTTCTTATTCATATTTTTTCAAAACACTTTTGATTTTATTAAGGATCATACACAAAATTGAAAGCTTAGTGGTATTATTTAAGA
This sequence comes from Tadarida brasiliensis, assembly GCA_030848825.1. Taxonomy (NCBI): domain Eukaryota; kingdom Metazoa; phylum Chordata; class Mammalia; order Chiroptera; family Molossidae; genus Tadarida; species Tadarida brasiliensis. Next base: position 55,998,241 of record CM061280.1, read on the forward strand.
ATTGGTTGTCTTCAAACTGCCAGTATGTTTCCAATACTTCCTTATGTATTTTGAATACTGTATAACTTTAACATATCTTGAATCATCAAGTAGCCTGGTACACCTTTTCAATGTAGATCTCAATAAAACTCTTTGGGTTTTTGTTGAGATATTTTAAAATTTTTTTCCTGTGTCCGTCTTTTGTTGACCTAACTTGTGTTGTTCAACCATTGTTACAAGAGCTTTTGGGACACTTTGATTTGCTCTTTCCAGAATTTTAATCAATTCAAAGGCAGTCTTCCAATCATTTTTATTCATAAAGGTAATGGATATGCCAACCTCCCTTCTCCTCCAATATGGCCTACTCTGTGTACATGTTCTTCAGTATTCCATGGGAAATCTTAATTATATACATGTGTGACATCACTAACATAAAGACCTTAGGAAGTTAAATCAGTAACAATCAGTATTTTCACATTTCTACTTTTAAAGTTATCTAATGCTCATTCACATTCACTCTGTTCTGTTTCAATGCAGTGATTGTACAGGTAGGCTTTGGATGCCTAAATTGCTGGATAAGTCATCAGCTTAGTCAACAAATTTTCTGCTGACAAACACAATGACTTTGTCTTTGGGTGACAGGCTCTGTAGGAATTCTTGAATAAGAGATCATTTTTCTTCTTCTGTGGTAACAATTATATTTTGCTTCACTGTATTTACAGCTAGATTTTAGACTACCAACATGAACAGTCATAGGCTCCTTCAAATAAGATTGTCCAAGTCGATCAATGATATCTGGCAAAGTTACACTTGTCATAATAGGCTGTCGGTCTGGGTGCACATCTAATAAAATCTTTATTATCTGATGTTCAAATCCCAGATCTAGCATTTTATCAACTTCAACTAAGACTAAGTAGATTATGCTTCTTAGGTTGACAAAGTTATTCATTTGCAGACAATTCAGTGGCCCAATAATTACAATAATAATGTCTATGCCTTTGGCAATGTCTTTTACTTGTTCTTTTCTATTTCAACCACCATATATACAAATACTTTTAAGACTTTTATGTGAATACTTAGAACATTCAGTTTCCACCTAGGAAGCTAATTCTACAGTCAGTGTAAGGACTAGCAAGCCAGGATCATTCCTTTCTTCTCTAGGTGTTGATTGAGAATTGATGTGAATAAACCAGGCAATAAATAAGACAATGTTTTGCCTGTTGCAGTTTGGGCGACTCCTATAAGATCTATTCCTTGTAGAACAGTTAGACACACTTGTGATTGTATTGGCATAGACTTTTTAAATCGTGCTTTTAAATGATTTTCATCAAGTCAGGATAATCCAGGAAAGCATCTTCAAATTTACAAGTCAGGTTGGAGATAAAATGTTTTTCATCATGTTTTAAGTCATCACGCATTATATTGAAATTTTCCTTTCTACGAATGTCTACCTGCACTGGAGATAGTGAACTTGTTGCTTTGTATTCTATGTAAAAGTTTTTTTTGTTTTTTTTTTTTAAATTGGTGGTAAATCTGCCCATTTTCTTTTTTACCAGTCTGCAACTTCTGCCCTAATTTGATTCCATTATATCAATTGCTGAACTTCTCTAACAATGTTATTTATAGTTAAGTCTCTTCCAACAGAGGGTTGAAATGCACAGTTATCAACACTGGATTTTGAATTGTAGCTTCCTTCTTGTTTTTCTAAGTTTTTATAGCTGTTTTGACCTTTGCTCTCATTTCTTTGCTGCCAAAATTTTTACTTCTGCTTCAGAATCACCCCTTATGATCTGTATTTTAGTGTTTGTCATACTCTGGATGCTTTTATTTTTCATTTTATTTTGTAAATATGTTTTTATTGATTTTTTTTAAGAGAGAAAGGAAGGGAGAGAGAGATAGAAACACCGATGTGAGAGAGAAACAGTCAGCTGCCTCCTGCATGCCCCCTACTGGGCATCGAGCCTGCAACCCTGGCATGGGCCCTGACTGGAATCAAACTGGGACCTCTCAGTCCATGGGAGGATGCTCAATCCAGTTAGTCAGATCAGCCAGATGATGCTTTTATTTTTGATCCGCTATGACTAAATACTATACTAATCATACTATTTTTAATTTAAAGGCAAGAGAAGGTTCCCGGGGGCCAGTGGCCCTAGGTTCCTGGTGGCTGAAAGAGCTGCCTCAACCTCCCCTGCTATCCTGGCTGGCCCTTTGGGCCCTGAGATCACCTAGATTTGGCTCTGTCTTCTTCCGCTCTGGGGCTCAGGCTATTGTTGCATGGTAAAGTTGGTACAAACTTGTCACCTACCTTGGGTTGGGAGAAGATGTGGCCTGATTTCTCCTTTTCTTTAGGCTCTCAAGCAAGAGACTATAATGCCCATTAGGTAGGTAGCTATATAGCTTTACCTAGAGAAATATTTATTTATTTAATTTTTTTCTTTATTAATTTAAGAGAGAGAGGGCAGGAGAGGGAGTGAGGTAGAAGCATCAATGAGAGAGATCATCAATTGGCCACCTCCTGCATGCCCCACACTGGGGATTTGGCCCACAACCTGAGCATGTGCCTTGACTGGGAATTGAACTGGCAACCTCGGTGCATGGGTCGTTGCTCAACCACTGAGCCACACCAGCTGGGCTACCTAGAGAAATATGTAATGTGATGTAAGGGAGGGGCTTTGATGACCTGACCAATCACAGGTCTAGGACAAGGGTGAGGTAAGCAGACACTTCTGAAGCAAATTTAAAGTGATTGTCACTATCAGAGGCTGAGCATATACACTTTTCTAGGTCCTTGAGACTATTTCCTCAATATCTATGTCATATATACCTCAATTTCTCACCTCATGCTAGTTCTGGCTCAGCTTGGGAGCAGGTTTGAAGCAGGAATTGAACTTATCCGCATAGATACTTTATAAGCCAATTATTTTCATAGAAGAAAAAAAGAATACTTGATTTTTAAAAATAAAATTCTTTGTTTCAGTACATTTCTTCTTGTGTAACAATAGTTGAGCTAAATAAATTAAATCCCCATCCTCTATTGTAACTTAAATTATACCATCAGAAGTCTATTATGTACACACTTAGGGATAGCACTTTGGCAGTGATTCTTTGGCTAAACTCCAGCATTTGTTCAGGCAGTTTCTAAATGTTATTTCAGGGATGATGGTTAAAAGAGAAGTAAAGTGGGATCTAAGGAACATTAAGGAGTGTTTACCCAGTGCTTCTTAATTTTTTTTCTTCCTTGTGGTTTCATAGATTCACAGATCTTAGAATTGGAATTGGAAAGCTACATACAAGTCATGTATTAGATGCAATGTAGAACACACCCCGGCAGTAATTTAGGAAGGTGGATATCCAGCTTACATTTAAACAGTTATAGAGTTTAGGAGCTCACTTTGCTTCAAGGATATCCATTCCATTATGAGGTAGTTTAATGGTTACAAAGACAATGTAGAGCTAAAATATACCACCACTTGTTTCCTTAATTCCTCCAATTTCTTATTTATTTATATATTTATTTACTTATCCTGTCCTGATTGCCTTTTTTCTTTTGTTCACTTCTTTTTTAAAATTCTTAATTTATCCTTATTGTAAAGTATTACAAATGTACCCTTTCCCTCCCTATTAACACCCTCCACCCTGCTCCTGCATCCCTCAGACCATCACTGCAGTATTGTCTGTGTCTATGGGTTATGCATATATGCATATAAGTTCTTTGGTTAATGTCTTCCCATCTTACCCTCCCTCCTTCCCTCTGAGATTTTTCAGTCTGTTCCATGCTTCCATGTCTCTGGATCTGTTTTGTTCATCAGTTTATTTTGTTCATTAGATTCCACATATAAGTGGAATCATGTGATACTTACTTGTCTTTTATGTGATACTTGACTGGCTTATTTTGCATAGCATAATATTCTTCAGACCTCTCCATGTCATCTCAAAGGGTAAGAGATCCTTCTTTATTACAGCTGCATAGTATTCCATCGTGCAAGTGTGCCACAGCTTTTTTATCCACTCATCTCCTAATGGGCACTTGGGCTGTTTCCAGATCTTAGCTATTATAAATAGCACTGCTATGAACACAAGGATGCATATATTCTTTCTGATTGGTGTTTTAGGCTTCTTAGGATAGATTCCTAGAAGTGGGAACAATGGGTCGAATGACAGTTCCATTTTTACCTTTTTGAGGAAACACCATGTTTTTTTCCATACTGGCTGCACCAGTCTGCATTCACACCAGCAGTGTACTAAGGTTCTCTTTTCTCCACATCCTCGCCAGCATATGTTGTTTGTTGATTTGTTGATGGTAGCAATTCAGACAGGTGTGAGGTGACACCTCATTGCCTTTTTAATTTGCATCTCTCTGGTGATTCATTACTTTGAACATTTTTTCATATGTCTCTTGGCCATCTTTATAGCCTCTTCGGAGAAGTATCTATTTAGATCCTTTGCCTATTCTTTAATTGAATTGTTTGTCTTCCTTTTGTTAAATTGTATGAGTTCTTTATATATTTTAAAAATTAACCCTTTATCAGATGTATCATTGGCAATATGTTCTCCCATACAGTAGGATCCCTTCTCATTTTGTCAATGGTTTCTTTTGCTGTGCAGAAGTTTTTATTTTCATATAGTCACATTTATTTATTTTTTCTTTGTTTCTCTTTTCCTAGGCAATGTATCAGTGAAAATTATGCTACATGATATATCTGATATTTTGCTGCCAATGGGTTAGTCTAGATGTTTATGGTTTCATGATTTAAATTTAAGTCTTTTATCCATTTTGAGTTTATTGTTGTGTATGGTGTAAGCTGGTGGTGTACTCTTATTATTTTTTACATGTACCTGTTCAATTTTCCCAACACTATTTATTGAAGAGACTGCCTTACTCTATTTTATGTTTTTGCCTACTTTGTAAAATATTAATTGAGCACAATGGCTTGGGTGGATTTCTGGGCATTCTATTCTGTTCCACTGATCTATATGCCTGTTCCTGTGCCAGTACCAGGCTGTTTTGATTACAATGGCTTTGTAGTAGAGTTTGATATCCAGTATTTTGATCCCCTTTCTTTGTTCTTTCTCAAGATTGCTGAGACTATTTGGGGTATTTTTGGTTCCATATACAATTTTGGAGTATTTTTTCTAGATCTGTGAAATATGCCATTGGTATTTTAATAGGGGTTTTGTTGAATATATAGATTACTTTGGGCAGTATGGACATATTAATGATGCTAATTGTTCCAATCCATGAACACAGTATATGCGTCCACTTGTTTGGATCTTCCTCTATTTCTTTTCTCAATGTCCTATATTTTTCTGAGTATAGGTCTTTACCTCCATGATTAAATTTATGCATATTTATCTTAATGTCTTTGTTGCAATGGTAAATGGGATAGTTTTTGTTTTAGTTTCTCTTTAGGATAGTTCATTATTGTTTTATAAAAATTCCATCAATTTCTGGATGTTAATTTTGTATCCTGCTACTTTGCCAAATTCATTTATTAAATCTAGTAATTTTTTGGTAGAATTTTAGGGTTTTCTATGTACAATATCATGTCATCTGTGAACAATGACAGTTTCACTTCTTCCTTTTCTATTTGGATACCCTTTATTTTTTCTTCTTGTCTGATCACTGTGGCTAAGACTTCCAGTACTATGTTTAATTAGAGTGGCAAAAGTGGACATCCCTGTCATTTTCCTGTTCTTAAGAAAAACAAGTCTAGATTTTGCCCACTGAGTATGATGTTGGCTGTAGAATATGGTCTTTGTTATGTTGAAGTATGATCCCTCTATTATCACTTTCCTGAGAGTTTTCATAAAAAAAAAAAAATGGTGCTAGATTTTATCATGCTTTTTCTGCACCTATTGATATGATCATATGATTTTTATATTTCATTTTGTTTATGTGATGTTCCCACTTGGTCATGGTAAATAATTTTAACCATCATCCCTGAAATAACATCTAGAAATGGCCTAAACAAATGCTGGAGTTTAACCAAAGAACCACTACCAAAGTGCCATCCCTAAGTGTGTACCTAACAGACTTAAGATGGCATAAATTAAGTTCCAGTAGAGGACAGGGAATTGAATTTATCCTTCCCAACTATTGTTGCACAACATGAAATGTACTGAAACAAAGAAGTTGATCCAGCTGGATCTGATTTGCTAATATTTTGTTGAGGATTTTGGCATCTATATTCATCAGGAATATTGGCCTGTAATTTACTTTTTTTGTAGAGTCTTTATCTCATTTTGGAATTAGAATAATATTTGCCTCATAAATATAATTTGGAAGTCTTCCTTCCTCTTGAATTTTATGGACTAGTTTGAGGAAAATAGGTGTTAGTTCTCTGAATGTTTGGTAAAATTCCCTTGTGAAATCTTCAGGTCCAGGAATTTTGTTTGCTGGGAGTTTTTAGTTTGTTTTTTTTACTGCTTCAATTTCATTAGTTGTTATTTGTCTATTCAGGTTTCTGATTCTTCCTGATTCAGTTTTGGAAGATTGGATATTTCTAGGAATTTGTCCATTTTTCCCAGGTTGTCCAATTTGTTGACATGTAATTGTATGTAATATTTTCTTACAATCCTTTGTATTTCTTCTTTGTCAGTTTTACTTCACCTCTTTTGTTTCTGATTTTATTTATTTAGTTCCTCACTCTTTGTTTCTTGGTGAGCCGGGCTAAAGGTTCATTAACCTTGTTTATCTTTTCTAAGAACCAACTCCTTGTTTCATTGATTTTTTGTATTATTTTTCAGTCTCTATGCAATTTATTTCCACTCTGATATTTATTATTTTTTTCATCTACTTACTCTGGGCTT